>OY728130.1:221364868-223864868 GCA_963277665.1 Viscum album
AAACAACCCATTTAATTTGTCAAAACATGAAAAATTCAATTTATCAAAAGATGAAAAATTCAATTTTTCAAAACCTGACAAATTAAATTTATCAAAACATGAAAAATTCCATTTATAATGCTCTATGGGTCACTTAGGAAATGTCATTGGGGAAAGGGGAAATCACCTACATTGTTAATTCTAATTTTAAAATTGGGAAAATCACTTAGGAGGCGCAGTGGTGTCTAAGAGGTGTGGTGGTGTCCAGAGGGGTTGTCTAGGGGAGTTTTCCATGATGTTGGGGGTGTCTGGGGGGTAGGGGGGGAGGGGTTTGGGGGGGGGGGGGCTTTCCAAGGGGGTGGGGTGTCCAGGGGTTGGGGGTGAAGGGGTGGGGGTGGGGGTGTCACGACTCATCCTTGGGGCCCGTGCCGTGACTACCCCAAGCCCGCCTTCCATAGGCAAAGGGCTGGCGACTAGCACCAAAGAAAAATCCCTGATAAAAAGGGAAGGCATTGCCTTTAAACCTGTAACACACATAGTCTGAACACAAGCAGTAGAAGCAACAATTACCAATATAGAAAAGAAAGGTGTGCTAGAAGTAAGTGGGCCAGTATACAAACCCAACTAAACAACATGTGCAAGTACAAGTAAAAAATAGAAAACAACTCCTGGATCATCTACCGGGAAATCCTACCTGAAGGGTAGGTATAGATCTCGAACAACTCATCACTGAGGTATGTTCCATCCTATCCAGCTTCGACCAGCCACCCGTCCTTCACCCTCAGCCTCGATCACTGCTAATCATCGTCTGTAGAGAACACAACAAGGTGAGGGCGAAGCCCGTGCATGGGTGAGTATAAAAATACACAGTAAGGGACCCCGAGACCCTAGAAGGTCTCCTAGAATCCACTAAGGATAATCCAAGGTAGTAAGAAACAATCACGAAGTATCAACCATCCATACTTAGGTATATGCCCATACATATACCAAAGTTACCAATCACAGTCTGCCTCCAACTCTCGTGCCCAATAACAACCCACTCCACAATGGAAATAAAGTCAATCATCTCGTTGATAAAAACGGAAAGTCAAGACTCATCTCACACAGGTATGTAACTCATGTATAGGGTTAGAGATGATTAGATGTAGCCACTGAATCATCTTTTATGTCAAACCCACATAGGATCCTGAAACAGTATCAGCGCTGTCAAACCCACGAAGGATCCCGGTATAGAAGTCATCACAATCGAACCCACAAAGGATTTCGGTCTCGTACCATCACTGTCGAACCCACTGATGATCCTGGTACAATATTTTCACTGTCGAACCCATGGAGGATCATGGTATAGTAGTAGGTCTACGTAGGATCCTATCATCTCAGTCGCATCCAGTCATACGGTTCCCGCACACAGCACGCTCGATTCCGGGAGGGTCTGATCTCTAGTCAACTGAAAATAAATCAACTACTATGAATTCTCGAGTTGATGTATCCTGTAGTTCCGTCTCATCAAAAGGAACCCAACGTGATAGACGACGCCTCAATCGGACGCTCGGTCTATGAGTTATTGGAGTTTCCGCTACAAGTGCCCGGTTGGATTTAGGTTCAATCCAACCCAGCAGTACCCCAACTACATCCAAACCTCATGTGGGGTATGCCAAAAGAACTTTCTGGATCAAATATTTCTATCTCCATAGACGATTCATCGATCAGACACCCGTAGCCCACGATATGGCCGAAATGGTGAAAAGAGTGAAACTGAGCCATAAACCTAACAAAAATTTCATATACCCTAATAAAAAAATTATTGAACCGTAAAATTTAAAACCTATATCCTACCCTAAAATAAAAAACCTAAACCCTAAATCCATAAAAAAAATTCCTAAAACCTAAACCCAAAACCCTATATCCAAAACCCTAGTCTCTAAACCCTAATAATTAAAAGCTGAACAATAAACCCAAAAACATTTTCTGTATACCCTAATCTCAAAATTCTAAACTCTAAACCTTAAAACCTAAACCTTACCCGTCAAATAATTAACATAAACCCCAAAACCGAACCATAGAAATCCTAATACCTAAACCCAAAACACTATATCTGAAACCCCAATACCTAAACTCTAAAACCAAAAATCTGAGACCTAAACCTAAAAACATATTCCTTATTCCCCGCCCCCAGCCCATCCAACTGATGCGGCCTAAGTGGCTTCAAATCCTTCCTCTGGTGCGGTGCAATGAAACTGTGCCCCTTCAGCACCGCCACGACCCACCTATCCATGGCTTGGTTCTCCATGAGGTGCGACGTCGCCACGCTCTTCCGGCGACCCGATGGCCCTTGCGCTGCTAGTTCTTCTCGCGGCCGACCCGTCATCGGCTGCTGATGCTCCACCACAATCCTCCCTTCTAGTGGCGCCATTGCACCACCAACATTTTCCACAAATGGGAACAACAAAGAGGGAGGGTCGGGCCGTGTTTTTGCGGTCCGAGCCCTCCTCGTTATGGTGATAAAAACTGGCGATTCACATGCCACAACTAGAACGACGAAGAACGGGTGCAAAAACAATTAAAATCCACCTATGTTTCTTGAAGATGATTGTTGACGAAGTCACAGGAAGGCGGCATTGTTTCTTCAACGTCAGAAGTGTAAGAGTTTGGAGAAGATGAGTCGAAGATGACGTCGTCAGCGTTCTTCATGGGCGGCTGTGCTTCCACTTCTTTCCCCGGTTGAAGAGGGAGAGATGTCTGTCATTCTTTGATGGGAGAATTTGTTCCTCCAATTTCTTCCAAGTTCTTCCTCCTCACCAAATGGTTCCACCAAAAGAGTGCTAATCCAAAAATAATAGATGAAATTCTCTATTATTTCTTTGGCACAACAACAAAAATAGATGTGTTTAATTAAATGAGACAACTCATTTAATTAATGGAAAGTAAAGGTTCAAATTCAAAATTAGAGGAGGTAAGGAGTTCCAATTTATTAATGGTGAGTTAAAAAGGGGTTAAGAAGCTCAGGTGGGACCCACTAAATAATATCCTCCCATGGGAGGTTATGTGAGGGTGGGCCCCACCACCATAACCTTTCATGTGAGGTTATGGTGTGATGGACCTCACCACTAACCTCCTCTTGGAGGTTTTAACGACCATAAAATGAAAATAAAGTGAACACTTTATTTTTATTCAATCTAATTAAAAAAACCAAAAACAAACAACCATTCCTGACTATTTGAAACTGCGGTGAAGGTCTCACTAAGCAATCACCGATGTTGTGAGCTCAACAGTGTCCTAAGATTTCAATTTCGAGCACCGGTTCAAAATTTATAAAATCTCACTCATATGTTTATCGAACGTACCTGAAAAAAACTTTAGAAATTTATTTCAAGCACACCGGGCCTCAGAATCAAGCACCTTAAATTTTCTTGTACTCATAAAAATTTCATGAATTCAAGAAAAAAATTCCCATGGAATTTCCGAGTCTTTACATTCTTCCCACCTTAGGGGTTTACGTCCCCATAAGATACAACTCACACTAAGGGAATAAATGGGGGTATTGAGCATGCATCTGAGCCTCTCCCACCCATGTGCTCACCTGGAGTTTCTCGTGCTGCCAGAGAATGCACACCAGAGGTATCGACCGTCCATGAAGGACCCGCTCCTGTCGATCTTCAATATCCACTAAAACCTCTGTGAAATTCTCCCCATCATCGATGTCCCGTTCTCTATGGTCGATGATGTGGGAAGGGTCATGCATGTATCTCCTCCGCTGAGATACGTGGAAGACGTCGTGCACTCGGTGCAACTAAGGTGGAAGTGCTAAGCGGTAAGCCACCTGTCCTACTTTGTTGAGGACCAGAAAATGTCCGATGAATCGCGAAGATAACTTGACACCTCGGCCAAATCCCTGTAGACCTAATCGTGGTGAGACCTGTAGAAAGTTGTGGTCTCCATCATCGAACTCTATAGGTCTCTGTCTCCTATCAATATAAGGCTTTTACCTGCCCTGTGCAGTCTTCATCTGCTCCTGGATGACATGCACCTTCTCTGTTGTAGTCTGCACCATCTCTGGTCCCATGAATGCTCACTCCCCTAGGTGAGTCCAGCAAAGAGGCGATCTGCAAGATCGGCCGTACAGTGCCTCAAAAGGTTCCATCCAAATGGTGGAGTGTTAACTGTTGTTGTACGCAAACTCTACCAAGGGTAATTGATCCTCCCGGATACGACTGAAATTGGGGACTTATGCACAGAGCATGTCCTTGAGATTCTTAATGGTACTCTCAGTCCGACCATCCGTCTGAGGATGGAAGGCGGTGCTCAAGCGAAGCTAAGTACTGAAAGCTTCCTTCAACCCCTTCCATACTTGGGAAGTGAAACAAGCTTCTTGATTAGAGACGATCGTCAATGGCACACCATGAAGCCATACGATCTCTCGTACGTAGAGGCATCCCCAGCTCTCTACAGAGCCCTGCTCTCTGATCGGTAGGAAGTAGGCCGACTTGGTGAGTCGGTCAACGATCACCCATATAGAGGCATGACCTCTAGATGTATGTTGAAGTCTCGTCATGAAATCCATGGATACCCCGTCCCACTTCAACTCTATTACCTCTAAGGGCAGAACTAAACCTGATGGAACCTGGTGCTCCACCTTCACTTCTGACAAGTGAGGAATCGTGAGACATACTCTACTACTGCCTTCTTTATACCTGCCTACCAGTGCTGTCATCAGAGGTCCGGATACATATTTTCCACACCTGGATGCACTATTGGAGGTGACATGTGAAAATCCATCAACACTTCCTCCTGAAGTGACATTGGTACCATGGTACGTCCCCTGAAGAGAATGGCATGCTCCCCACCAATAGAAAATCTATCAGGTGACAGAGCTATGGATATCTATACACGTCGAGCCTCACAGTCAACATCCCCATGTTGTGCCTACCCGACTCTCTGAAGTAGTGGAGGTGTGATTGTAAGGAACTGCAGAAAGGTTGCTCCATCCCGATCCAAAAGGATAACCGTAACGCAGCCAGCTGCTCCATTGCCTCTCCTAGTAGCTGAATGCCTGATCTCCTACTAAGAGCATTTGCTACAACTTTCCCCTTCCCATGAGTATAGACTATCTCGAATTCATAGTCATGGACGAACTCAAGCCAATGCCATTGTCTCAGGTTCAGTTCCTTCTGCGAGAAGATGTGCCTGAGACTCTGGTGGTCAGAGTAGACTGTAAATCTCTCACCCATCAGATAGTGCCACCACATCTTCAAGGAGAAGAACACTGATGCTAACTCTAGGTCATGGGTAGCGTAGTTCTTCTCGTTTTGTCTCAGCTAATGAGAACCATAAGCTATCACTGCTCTCTCCAACATCAGGACACATCCGAGCCTGGTCCCTGATGCATCACAATATACTTCGTACCCAATGCCCTTCTCCAGTAGCCTCAAGATGGGTTCACTAGTCAGCCTATGCCTCAGCTCCTGAAAACTCTACTGGAATCTCTATGACCACACGAAGGGTTTTCCCTTCTTTGTCAATGCTGAAAGTGGTGAAGCAACTCTAGAAAAGTCTGGAAGAAATCTCTGATAGTACCGAGCTAGTCCCAAAAAACTCCGTACCTCCGTCACACTCTTGGGTGGCTCCCAAGCAAGTATTTCCTTGATCTTCGTTGGATCCACTGCAACTACAACCTATAAGATGACATGTCCTAGAAAGTGTACCTCTCAGATTCAGAACTGGAACTTCGAGAGCTTACCATAAATATGGTGCTCTCGGAGTGTGTCCAGTTCTTCCTGCAAATGGTAGGCGTGTTCCTCCTCAGTAGGTGAGTAGATCAGAATTTTATCGATGAAGACTACCACAAAGTGATCAAGGTATGGCTGAATGATTCTGTTCATGAGTCCCATGAACACTGCTGGTGCATTGGTTACGCCGAATGGCATAACCAAGAACTCATAGTTGCCATACCGGCATCTGAAGGCCGTCTTCTGCACATCCTCATTCTGTACTCTGAGCTGGTGATAGCGAGACCGAAGATCTATCTTTGAGAACCAACACGCTCCCTTCAGCTGATCAAAGAGGTCATAAATCCTCGAGAGTGGGTACTTGTTTTTCACGGTAACCTGGATCAGGTGCCAATAATCAACACACAGATGCAAGCTCCCATCTGCCTTCTTGGAAAACAAAATCAGGGATTCCCAGGGTGAAACACTGTGTCAGATAAATACATTCCCCTAAAAGTCCTCCATTTGTACCCGCATCTCACAAAGCTCCACGAGAGCCATCCGATATGCTGGAGTGGATATCATTGTCGTCCTGGGGTACAAGTCAATGTAAAAGTCTACCTCTATGCGAGGAGGTAGTCTTGGATTGTAATCGGGGAAGATATCCGCGTACTGATCCACCACAATAGGAAAATTCGGACTCCGTACATCAACCGCTTCAAGAATGGGGCTAGCCAACAGATGCGTGATCTGCTGCCTCCTCCTCTGGGTAAGTCCATCCTACGCTTCTCACTGATGAAGGTAAACCTCATACCATCCTCACAGACACACTGCACTTTCCGCCCAATGCATTCAATTTGAGCATGAACTGTAGATAACCAGTCCATACCCAAGATGACATCGTAAGGCCTCGATGCCGCTACGAGGAGATCCCAACTGAAGCTCTCACCTCCTAGAGTAAGATAACACTACCGACACCAGTGCGTAATCATCGAGTCTGCTCCCGTAGGAGTCTCTAGCTGTAAGGATTGAGACAATGTCTCTGTCGGAATCTTCGAGCTCTGAATGAGGGCAGCAGCAATAAAAGAATGACTCACACCTATGTCTATAAGTACTGTAGCAAGAGTGGAGTAGACAAAAATAGTACCTCAAATCATCTCAGGTGCGCTGTGGTCGTAGGCATCGACTGCCTGGAGCTGAGACCGCCCCTGTCTACCAACTCCTTATGGTCAGGGTGGACCTCTTAGTGGTGGTGGTGGTAGAACCTCGAAACGTCATCCACCACCTGCTACTCGGCTATATCCTCTGCCACGTCCACCTGCTCCTAGTGGACCACCACAGTCGAACCTCTACCTCTCCCTGAGAGGTGCCTCTACTATCTGCTGCTCATCTGCATGACTGGTCGGGAGTCACGAGCCATGTGACCCTATCTACTGCATGCATAGTAATGCCTGCTCCTCATATGGCTGGCTCTATCTCATGTGTCCCACACAACCGAACCTGTATCCTGGGGTCACCCACCTGATGGCCTGGTCTTCTTGAACCTCTGCAATATATGTCTACTACCGGCTGCAGAATACTCCACTACGTGTCGCCCTATGGTGGGTCTCACTGCTGGAGACTACTCAACAAGAAAACATTCCACAAGAAGGGATCTCTCTAGCACCCACGCCTGCGTCGGAATGCCAAGGGAGATCATTGGAGCCCTGATCTCATGCCTGAGTCCCTACTAGAAGGCCCAGGCCCTGAAGAATTGGTCTCATACAATATTTGTGGAGTAGCATGAGAGGTCGGTGAACCTCACTGAGTACTGAGCTACCTTAAAGCTACACTGCTGTTGATGTAGTAACTCCTGTATCCGCACTGCATGAAGGGTGGCTAGTACACACTCCACCCAGAACAGGCACTCGAAGTCTGTCTAGAGTAGTGATGTCTTTCCATGCACTTGGATCATTAGGCTCCACTATCTTCATACTATTTCCTGCAGGAGACTCATGGAAAGGATCACCATGAGGTCGGATGGTGTCCCTACCAATCTGAAAACTATCACAAAAGCCTCCAACCAATCCTCAGCTGCCTGTCGGTCCATCTCTCCCTTGAACCTGGGTGGCCTCTGGCGCTGGAACTCATGCAACACACTCAGTCAGCGTGCACTCTCTGCTACTAGAGTTGGTGGTATCGGTGGCCTAGCGAGTAGTGGTACCCCTGGTACCTCTTCTATGATGGGGCCTTGCACCGAGGCTTCATCGCTCAGGGGGCTACCATCTCGGACAAAACTCAGAACCCTGGATGGATGCCTACGTGGGGCCATCCTGAAATGAAATAGCCGTGCCACTGTCAAAACAATATACCAGGTTAGCTGACACAAGGTAATCACGAAGAAAACTTCTCAAAGAAAACACACACACAGTCAGTGTTTTCGTGCACTAAGTCAGAAGTTAGATGTCAGAGTCCTAGTTTATGGAAACGTCAGCCACTGCACCAACACTGGTTTCCCTAAACTGATAACCACACCCAAAACAGTTAACAATTTTCCCATTAAAAGTATTAGATTCCAAGTTCTGTGGTAGAACTGACTCCTTTGATACCAATTTGTCATGACCCGTCCTCGGGGCCCGTGCCTTGACAACCCCAATCCCGCCTTCCATAGGCGAGGGGTTGGCGACTACCACCAAAGGAGAATCTATGATGAAAAGGGAAGGCATTTCCTTTAAACCTATAAAACACACAGTCTGAACACAAGCAGTAGTAGCAACAAGTGCCAATATAGAAAATAAATGTGTGCTAAAAGTAAGTGGGCCAGTATACATACCCAACTGAACAATAAGTGAAAGTAAAAGTAAGAAAGGGAAAACAACTCATGGATCATCTACCGTGAAATCCTACCTGAAGGGTAGGTACGGACCTCAAACAACTCGTCCATGAGGTACATCCCGCCTAGTCTAGCTCTGAGCAGTCTCCCGTCCATCACCCTTAGCCTTGAACATTTCTGATCATCATCTGCACAGAATACAACAACGTGCACGCGAAGCCCGTGTAGGGGTGAGTATAACAATACTCAGTAAGGGACCCCGAGACCCCCAATGGTCTCCCAGAATCCACTAAGGATAAACCACATTATAAAGATATAATCATGATGTATCAACCATCCCTACTTAGGTATATTCCAATTAATATACCTAAGTTACCAATCACAGTCCGGTTCCAACACTCGAGCCTAAGCACAACCCATTCCACAAAGGAAATAAAGTCAATAATCTCATTGATAACAACTAAAAGTCAAGACTCATCTCACAATGGTATATAACTCATGTATAGGGGTAGATATTATTAGATGTAGCTATTGAATCATATCCTCTATCAAAACCATGTAGGATCCTGGAACAGTATCAGCGATGTCGAACCCAGAAAGGATTCCGGTACAGAAGTCATCACTGTCGAACCCACGAAGGATCTCGGTCCAGTACCATCATTGTTGAAACCATGGAGGATCTTGGTATATTATCATCTATGTCGAAACCATGGAGGATCCTGGTATAGTAGTAGGTCCATGTAGGATCCTATCATATCATTCACATCCAGTCATATGGTTCTCGCACACAACACACTCGATTCCGGGAGGGTCCACTCCTCGAGTGAAGTGACGATACATCATCTACCCCGATGCCTCAAGTTGATGTATCCCATAGTTTTGTATTATCATAAGGAACCCAACGCGATAGACGATGCATGAATCAGACGCCCGGTCTGTGAGTTATTGGCATTTCCGCTCCAAGGGCCCTGTTGGATATAGGTTCAATCCAACCCGACCATACCCCAACTGCGTCCAAAACACAAGTGGGTAGGCAAAAAAAACATTATTTCTCTATGATTTCTATCACCGTAGGCAGTTCGTCGATCAGAAACCTATAGCACATGATATGGGATAAAAGGTGAAAAGAGTTAAACTTGGTCCGGGTCCAGGCTGGCCCAGCGGACCAACCCGACCCGACCCGAACTGGGCCGACCCGAACCAGGTCCAGATCCATACCTGGGTCTGAACCGGCCAACTAGAAAGTGGCCCGGCCCATAACGGGAATCCTGGCCCGTGCGGCGGCCCATCCCATGGGTGGCGCGGCTCGCGTGGCTGGGAGGCGGACCGCCAATCGAAACTAGTGGTGGTCGCGCCTCACGGGGCCCGTCCAAACTGATTGAAGGGGGGTGGTCAGTGGCCCCCCCATCTCCATGCAATGTCCAGCACGTGGCACCAGCCCGGTGACTGTGGGACATGAAGGGTCCCACCTGTGGTGTGCCCGTGGGCGGCCAGCTCAGCCGGCGACCCTCCTCCGTCCGTCGCGGCCTAAGTGGCCGCGAATCCTTCCTCCAGTGCGCTGTGATGGAATCACGCCCCTCCAGCACCATCATGGCCTACCTGGATGCGGCCCAGATCTTCGCCCGGTACAATGGCTCCATGCTCCTCCGGCGACCCGGCAGCCCTTGCGCCGTCGGTTCCACTTGCGGCCGACCCGTCACCGGCTGCCGATGATCCATCGCAATCCTTCCTTCCGGTGGCTCCATTGCACCACCGTCATTGTCAACAAATGAGAATGATAAAGAGGGAGGGTCGGTCCATGATTGTGCGGTCTAAGACCTCCTTGTTACGGTGATAAGAACCGGCGACTCACATGCCATAACTTAAACAACGAAGAATGGGTACAAAAACAATTCAAATCCCCTACGTCGCTTGATGATGATCGTTGATAAAGTAACGATATGGCGGCATTGTTTCATCAACGTCGGAAGAGGAAGAGTTTGGAAAAGACAAGTTGATGATGATGTCATCAGTGTTCTTCGTGGGTGGAGGTGCTTCTATTTCTTGCCCCTATTGAAGAGGGAGAGATGTTTGTCATTCTTCATTGAAAGAATTGTTTCCTCCAAGTTCTTCCATGTTCTTCCTCCTCTCCGAAATGTTCTACCAAAAGAGAGCTAAGACAAAAATAATAGAGGAAATTCTCTATTATTTCTTTGGTACGACAACACAAATAGTTGTGTTTAATTAAATAAGACAACTCATTTATTTAATGGAATTTAAAGGTTCAAATTCAAAATTAGAGGAGGTGAGGAGTTCCAATTAATTAATGGGGAGTTAAAAAGGGGTTAAGAAGCTCAGGTGGGCCCCACTAAATAATATCCTCCCAAGGGAGGTTATGTGTTGGTGGGCCCCACCACCATAACCTATCATGGGAGGTTATGGTGTGTTAACCTCCACCACTAACCTCCCCTTGTAGGTTTTAACCACTATAAAATAAAAATAATGTTAACACTTTATTTTTTTTCAATCTACTTAAAAACCCCAAAAAGTAACTCCCATTCTTGAATTTACACAACTGCGGTGAAGGTCTCACTAAGCAATCACCAACACTACATGCTCAACGGTGCCCTCAGATTTCAATTCCAAGCAGCAGTTCAAATGTTATAAAATCATGCTCGTATGTTTACTGAACGCACCCAAAAAAAACATCAGAAATTGATTCTGGGAACACTAGGCCTCAGAATCAAGTGCTGTAAATTTTCACGGACTCGTAAAAATCCCATGAATTTAAGAAAAAAACTTCCATGGAATTTCTGGGTCTTTACAGGTGGGATATGCAATGGGGGGTGTCCAGGGGGTGGGGGGTGTCTAGGGGGTAAGAGGTGTCCAGAGGTGGGGGGGGGGTCAGTGGTGACAATACCCATATAATACTTTCAAAATTACCTATAACCAATCCAACAAACATCACAATTCAAATCCATCACCCAACCAACAACCAGTTCTTCCTCAATGTCAATACCCTTCCCATTATTCCTTGAATAAAAACCATAAATACCAAATCCAAATACAATTTTTAACTAAACTAATGTCTATAAAAACTACCATACCACCCCACTAAACAAACCCTTTACCATGTTTGAATTTTAGAACAAAAATTAGATAACAAATCAAATGGTTAGATATGCAAAAGACTGAAGGAACTCAAATTTATCATATATATTTTTAGGAAATAGAAAAAATAGAGGGGGAACATTAAAACTAAGGTAACACTTACTAATTTACAGTGTAGAAATAAAAAATTGATTGATTGAAGATGAATCTATGGCTGGAAGGAGTTTTGTGGCCAAGAAACCATTAGTAGGAGCTTTGGATTGGGGTCTGCAATCAGGCAGAGTGGGAGATGGGATACTATATATTTGTGGGAAAACTTTCCCAACGGGTTTTAAAAACCGTTGGGAAAGACTCTCTTTACCAATAGTTTATTAAAATCAGTGGTATATCTTATAGGAACTAAATATTCCCCAATGGTAATTTTGTTAAATATTTGGAAAATATTATCTATATTAACACATTAAAAATGCTTTCAAAAAAACTGTTAGAAAATGTTTCCTTTTTTTATAGTATACCAACAATTTGAGGAAACCCTTGGTATATATCTTTTGGGAAAACCTCCATTTCTAGTAGTGTTTAACTACTATTATAAGTGATATTATATCGAATATGTCATAAATAGTTATAGAATTTAATATAACTGGTAATATACATTAATAATGATATATTTAATATGTTTTAATGGTTATATAAATGTGTTATTAATATTTATAATTTTTATTAACATATCATCTTTTGATCGTTAAATATGCCAAAACTAGTTCATCATGTTTTCCATTTTCAAAATCCGTATTCACATATGTCACCTCAAAAAAATGAGAACTAATTAATATTTTAAAAAACAATTATTATTATACATTGAATTATTTGGGAATTATTGACTAGAAACTTTTTTTTGAAAATCGATCCCGTCTTCATGATGTACATACAAAACAAGTAACTGAAAGTTCTAACACGCGATAATGAAAATAATCTATATTCAGTTGATATATTTGTAATATATGGTTTTTAAATAATTATAAAAAGTTTATTTTTTTTATATTTATTATATGAGATAATTAATTAATATATTTATGTTCATTATACAAGAGGTTATAACATATTTGAGGAAGTGGGAATACATAGTAAGGGTTTTCATCTAAAATTCTGATATTTGAGGAATGCTTTGTATTATACACCTAATTTATTTTATGTTGTGTATATTCTTAATAATTTAGTTATTATGTAATGGAATAACATTTATTAATTTTAATAATGATATCTATTTCGAGAAGTTTGATCCACCTTGACTTGTAAGGGTTTTTGTTAACTTAATTCTCTTCCATTGAGCTAAAATTGTTTTTGTTGAACATATTTCATAAAAGTGGGTATATTATCCCCAATGATTTTATTATGTGGTATTTTATATTTATTTAATTTTATTTAAATTTTTACCACATAAAACCCTTTTCAATAGTTTATTACATTATGAAATGTGTTTTCAATAAAGGAACTTGGTAACTTGAATATCTTTATTTGAGTTATATGGTTAATTAAGAACTTTAACCTTCAGGTTATTTCCCAATTTATATGAAATAATCTTTTATCCATCTTGGGGAATGTATATTTTGATTTAAATCTTCTTACATGATTATTCTCATGCCTAAAAGTATAGCATTATCAAGAATGAACCTTGATATATTAATTATCTTTTTTTTCAAGTATATATATTCCACACCACCAATGTTCTCCTATATTTTTGGGAAAGATAATATGGATTATTTTATATGATTATAATAATTAACTTCACCCATTTTAATAAGGGAAATCTAGTACTCTTTTTATGATGTGGGTATTCAAACAAAGGTATTTCAAATTATTTTACATCCCATATATATTTTTGATAATCTTTATGATTTTCATGGAATCACTTATTGATGTTTATTTTTAAAATGTAAATGTTTCCTTAAGTTCTCAGTTAACATTTTGAAAAAAACTTTTTATTGTTACCCATAACTTTTAATATATTGAAAATAATATTTTTTAACATTTTATGTGGTAACACACTACATTTTGGATTTTATTTGAAACTTTCTCTTTATGGTGTCTTGGTTTATAAAATAAATTCTTTTTTATCCAAGATTTAAAAAATATCTTATTTAAAATGATTTCAAAATATCAAGGATATTTATTATTTACAAAGTCATTTTTTTCAACATTCCCTAAAATTATTATTAATCTAATTCATTGTTTTTTGACATATCTTATGCTCGATAATATATATTTTGAAAATGTAACCATAAAAATTATTTTTAGGTTTAAATTATGTAATGTCCTTATATTATAGAGAAATGATCCATCACCAAATATCTCTTTCATAATTCTCTTGGTGTATAACCATATTTTACTTCCAATTCCTTTCCTATGTGAATAACATATTCCCATTTTCTCCTAGATTTACAAAATATCTCATTTAAATTGACTTCAAATGATCAAGGATATTTCTTATTTCCAAATTATTTTTTTTCAAAAGTCCCCAAAAGTATTTCTAGTCTAATTCATTGTTCTTTAACATATCTTATGCTTGATTGTAGATGTTTTTAAAATGTAACCAATAAAACTATTTCTATGTATGACTTATGTAATGTACTTATCTTTTATAGAAACGATCCATCACTGAATTTCTCTTTAATATTGTTTTGGTGTATAACCATATTTTTCATCTAATGCCTTTAATATGTGAATAACATAGTCCTGTTTCCTTTGATAGAAGGGTGTTTAATTATATTCCATGTAACTATTGGGACCCGATGAAAGCAGATGAACCTCGCTATAACATGGTCGTCGGGTCCTAGCCTACCAGGTACCACCGATTGCCTGACAGACATGTCATCCCCTACCTAGGTCCCACTCACACGACCTAATAGGTCTTCGAACTAATGACCAAACCCACCAACCAAAACTTATTCTTTCTATTGTGCTTTCTCCTCACTCGAACACACCCTGGGAAACTTTCCAAAAGGTCACCCATCCTAATCACTACTTCAGGCCATTTATGCTTAACTATGGAGTTCTCATTAGGTTGGATCCTAAAAAGAAAGATATACCTTGTTGATATGAGTCATATCATTTATTAATTTAATTCTTTATCATTATGGGTTGTTACATTAAACCCCTTTTTGAGAACAAAAGCCTCATTTTGGACACTACAATTTAACCTTGGCAGTGCCACCGCACTTAAGGATGAATTCCATCTCTGATACCAATATAATAACTACACCCCACTGATAGCATGGTCACCTCACCCTAACATGGTGGTCGGGTCCTGGCCTGGTAGGTAGGACCACATGCCCCGTACATGTGTGGTCCCCTACCTGGGGCCCACCAAAGTGCCTGAACGGGTCTCCAGACTAATGAACATTGACACCGGGCAACACGTTTTCTTTCCAATGTGATTTTTCCTCACATGCACACACCTTGGGAAACTTACTAGAAGGTCACCCATCCGGATCACTACTCTTGGCTAATCACACATAACTATGGAGTTCTAATTATGTAGTCACATGAAAAGAAAGGTGGTAATTATTAACATGAGTCATATCATTTATTCATTTAAACCTTTATCATTTTGGGGTGTTATATTCCAAATGTCTAATTATTAGGGGGGATTATTTTCTTTAACACATATCCATTATCTATACTATACAGGAACCACATGATTTATTTTCTTTATTGGATGATATTTACCTAAAAACTTACTTGATGTTATTGGATACCCATTTTTTCTATGTGTTTATCATGTTATATTTATTAATGGAATTATGAATGAATTACTTAGGCGAATACATTTGAAAGGAATATGAAACCAATTTTATTTTCATGGGTTCCTTATTATGAGTTGACTGAAACCCATACTATTTCCTTGAGTTATTAAGATATGAAGGATGATTTTTTATATAAAACATATATATATTTGGATGATGATGGGTGGAGTCATTTATCTCCCTACAATAAATCAGTTAGCAATTTTTTTCCCATGAGATAGGTATTCACAAGTATGTTTTAGTTACTTATAATCATAGTGACTAATAGTGTGAATCATGAAAGGTAATTTCCCTAAACTATTGTATGTTCCATTTTTAAAATATGTTTCATAGTTTTATACTTATTATCATGAATATTTTATTCTCTAATAGATTGTGTTTATTGAATCACTATTTTTATTCAAGTCTTATTTATGTGATGATTTATTCCATGATTTATGACCTATGATTTTTTGGTACGATTTTATTATATATCTTGATGATACTAATATCCTCATATTATACTCACTTATGATATTGAATTTTTGTGACCTATATATACCCTTATTGAACATATCATCTCACGCATTTATTATTTTTCTATTCCGCCAAGTTATGAATAAAATTATTATGTAATATGTTTCTAGAAGGGTATTTTATTAGAAGAATTTGTCATATATTTTGAAGACTTATTTTGGATTAGACAGTTATTTATATTGGGTGAAAATTTACATTAGTTTGAAAATGAATGAGTTTTGTTACTTTATATTTTTTCATAATTTTCTAAAACCCTAAATCCAAAAAATACCTTCAGAATGGATTATAATTAAACATTTTTTTTAAGTCATGTACTTACCAGATGATTAAGTCTGGGCTATCATAGGCCCCCTTGTTTACTGAGCATCAAAATTTTAAGTTTAAATATTAGTCAAAGTTTTATATCTAGGGGATACTTAAATAGAGAATATTTGTAATGAGTAAGTAATTAGATATGAATCCCTGAGGAATAGGAAAAGTTTTTACATACATTTTTTCATATACATTCTTGTAGATTTCATTTTGGACTTCAGAGAACCACTAAGAAGGTGTTAGAATCTATACTATTTTCACCCACAATTTTTAAAGACTCACATAGATTCTATAAAGCATTACCAAATAGTCAAGTCACTAGTGGTGTTTCCAAAACACATGAAATTATTTAATATCCTTTTAATTATATGTGATGTATTTGATGTTTATGGATTAGATTTTTGGGGTCCTTTTTCAATATCATTTGGGTTATCATATATTTTATTAATAATGTTATATGATTTTAAGTAGATTGAAGAAACTTTTACATGTACTAATGATTACGAGGTTGTCATTGAATTTATGGAACATCAATTTTTTTATAGATTTTGAGTACCAAGAGCAATAATCAGTGACCAAGGCATATACTTCTAAAACAAAAATATGAAATCCTTGGTGAAAAAATATGGAGTTCTTCAATAGGAATTGACTACATAACACCCATAAAAAAATTGTGTAAGAAAAGGTATTCTACAAATATATTAAGAGGATTTTGGAGAAGGTGGTACAACCCACTAGAAAGGATTGAATTAAAAAACTTGAGGATGAATTATGGGTATACAAAACTGCCTAAAAACCCCCTTAAGAATATCTGCTTAAATAATTGTTTATGGGATGTATTTTCATTATCATGTTGATCTGAAATATAAATCCTATTGGGTTGTGAAGAATGTAAACTTGTAATTTGGAAAGGCTAGAGAATAAAGGATGTTTAAGATGATGAGATTGGATGAACTAAGAAGGGAAGCTTATAAGAATTTGCTGCTGTATAAGAAGTCCCAATCCATCATTGAAAAACATATTCAGAAAAAAAGTTTTGAATTGGGAGAAAAATAATTTCTTTATTCTTAAATAATAAAGCTAATTCCTACTAAACTGTATTCCAAGAGGTCTGGACCTTATGAAGTGACTAAATCAAATTCATTTGGTGTAGTTAAGATTAATAAAACTAATTCAAAGAAAGCATTTAAGGTTAATATCTAATAGGTGAATATATTTCTTGAAGAATTTATAAAATATTTAACGGAGGAGTCTAGAATACTCCCTATTAATATAAAATAAGATATACATGGTTTGTATTTTTTTCCTTAACAATAGACTATATATTTTTTATTTTGATTATTTTTTTGAGAAATGCATGCCATAATTGATCAAAACTGTGTATTAGGTAAGTGTAGGGGAAAGGTACAAGTAAATTTGGATTTAAATACTTTCATATATATTTCCTTGTTTTTTATATGTGTATTTAAATTAAAATAAGTAAAATAAAAGGATGTCAAAATATATTTTTAAGGTTTGGTATATAGTTTTTGCATGTTTTTTTAAATTTAGTAGCGTCTATATATAGGAAAACTTGAGAAAGATCATATCCTTCCTATAGAACGTACCATTCTAGTGTTTTGGGAGCTCATTAGTTCTAAAATTGATATAGTTAAATGATTTTTTATTGACTTATCTTACATTACACTAGTACGTTTTGTTTTAGAACACGAAAATTATTGTGAGTGAAAATATATTTGTGGAATTGAAATCATAACATGAGGGAATTTAATTTTGAACTTAATTCAAGGTAACATGAACTTTTTGAAAAATAAAAAATTAGGGATCTAAATAAAAAAATTATATAATTACTTTTAAACTAGAGTAAAGTGGTCAATTGGAATCCCATAATTAAGCTCTAAGACATGAGGCACTTGGTGTCTGTAATGACCCAAAGTTTCATTAATGGAAAATCCCTCATGATCTAGTTAAATGTCTCTTTATAAAAAATGTTTTTATAAGATGTCAACTTCTTTGGTTTTGTGATAAGAGTTGTGACCGTTACTTTTACAGCCGTTGAATAGTGATCACATGATTAGTATAAATATAAGGCATTAACGAAACCAATTTTACATAGACAAAGGAAGCGATGGCCTCATCCAGTAGAATTGCCCCATACGAAGCCCATTTTTCAGAGCTCAGAAAAGAGGTGGCATCCTTGGGCTTCGCCCTTGACCAAGCCCAAGCCGAGCTTCATTATGTCAAGCGCGAACGTGACCGTCTACGAGAAAAGTGAAAGTTGATAGAGATTACCACTCGAGCGATGTTATCTGAGCCACCCCAAGAGTCTGTCACCATCGCACACCTTACCCTTAGGTCTTATGTGACTATTTTAAGGGGTTATGTAAAAAATAAGTAGTACTATGTTCATGTACATTATTTTTTTGTATATAATAATGAATATAATTTCTAGTCATTTTTGATACATTGTAAATAGTTTTTGAAGTACAAATAGTGTTTTTAGTTATTATTTAATTAAGAATTCAATTTTATTAAATTAAGGGATTTTTGAATTAAATAATATTTTAATAAAATATTATTATTAATATTAAATTAATTTTTATTAAATATAAATTATCTTATAAATTTGTGAATACAATTAAAATTTTTATTAAGGTTTGAAAGCCATTTCTGTCAAAACCCGTGAATTTTGGATAAATGTTGGTTTTTATTTTAAAAGTGAAAATTAACATATTTAGAATTTTTTTTAGATAAAATAAATGTCATTTCTGGAATCAGGAAGTCAAAATTATCCAACGGTGAATTTTTCATAATTTCCTAAGATAGACAAATTTTTGGGTAAAAATTAAATACCGTTTAAATATATAATGTGTTTTATGACATCATAATGACCCAATGGTGATGTAATAAAATACTATAATCCTTATGTTAGTCCAATATATTTTTTACCATTAAAATAAAGTGATTTTGGGTTTGTTTGACTTACTTTTCAATGCATTAATGAACCCCTCAAGACTTATTCAACACTTTGCCTTTTTAAATTAATTTCCATGTGAGTTTGACTCACCTCCAAATAATCAAACTTATTATTTTAATAAGTTAGGACCTTGACCTTGTAAAATATTGTTTTCCTCTTTCCTTTTCCAGAAACCATGGGCAAAAACAATTGGATGGTTTGTGGTTTGGATTAGTTTAATATAAGGGGCCCCAAACCAAAATAATAAAGAATTCTCCCACCTTTCCTATATAAACCCACCCAAGATCCCACTTCCTCCTCACTAAAATCCTTTTTAGTTCGTCCAAACTCTTCCCTACTCTCTCTAGAATCCTCCCAAGGTTCCCCAATCTCCCAAGAAGCTTCTCAGAAGCCTCTCTCTAGCCTTTGGAAGCACACTTCCAAGTAAGGGTTTTTTCCATCCTTTCTCATTTTTGTCAATTTTCTTTAAGTTGTATTCCCTTTTAATTTCAATTATGAATGTTGGGGTATGGTTTTTCACCTCCCCCATACTTCCCTCTTATTGTTTGAATGATGGGATACCCCTTTTCTCTCTCATTAAATGCCTCCCACGTACACCCGTTACTATGCCGAAATTCCGAAAGGAACTTCTCTCTCTTCTTTTACATTCAAGCAATACTTTTGTATCATGAATCTAAATTCCATTTCAGTTGCAGGGACATGTATCTATATGACCTTCTTACTTTAAATTACATGTAAATATGATGAGGAAGCCCTTTCTCTCCCATAAAGCATTTTTATGAATTCTTATGTCACGCCGTTACGCTGCCGAAATCGCACCGATTTTCTAAGCCAATGTCATTGTGTAGTGAATACCATGCCCATTTATCGATCAAGGGTATTCACCATTATACACATTTACTTATTTATTTTATAGTTTCATTTATGAATTCCACATTCCTTTATCATGGAATAAATTATTATGTTTTATGAATCCATGTTTTATGATCCATGTGGCAGACTTATGCATGAACTGAAATGTTTAAGAAGGGTGCGCCCTTATAGCGCTCCAATGCATTAGGTAAAGTATAGTATCATGATATGTCATGTGCAATGAGTTTTGACTAATTCTAATTCAATTGCAATTAGGGTTTACTCGTGCTTCATGTGCAATGAGGGTTTACTCATGCTCCATGTGCAATGAGCCTTGGCTCATGCTAATTCAATGTTAAGTGTTGTTGCCACATTTCCATGTTATGATTATCATGATTTATCATGCCTTTATGTTCATGATTATTTTATGCTCTATTGATATGCCTATTTTCTAACATGTATTGTAATCCTCATGTTATTCCATGTATACTCCCTTAATGGGCTTTATAGCTCACCCTTTTCTTATGCATGTCCTCAAGTTATCCCATGCAATGCTAAGTATGAGGGAATGTAATGGTCATGTAAAGGAAGTTTTCAATAAAGATGTTGTATTTCATGTTTTATGTTTTTATGTAATGATCCTAAGCCCCAAAGACACTAAACCTCTCGATCTTGTTTGTTGTATCAAGTGAAGCTTTATGTAAAAAATCATGTTTAAGTTTTAATAAAAAGCAGGGCTGTCATAGTTGGTATCAGAGGATAGGTTTAGTTACTTTTGGGATTAGGAAACCCTAGTAAAGCCTTAGATACAAGACTAAGTATAATAAACACATCCCTAAGTTTTGGTAAATAATAATTAAGTTGTTTATCAAACAAATACATCCCTGTCTGGATACGAGCAGGTAGAGGCGGCTCTGGCACAGATGTATCCTAGGGGTAAAACCCGAAAACACCGCTTTGAGCTAGACTCGAACAGGAACTAGTGCACAACAACGGGCCTTGCTGCACTCTTGGTTACGACACTCCTGGGGGATATGTTTTGATAAATTCACAATCTTGTTATGAACCCTTATTAATGGAAAAATGCCCCTAAGAATATATGTTAGAAAGTAGATCATGAAAATCCTAGATTGAATCCTATAGACTCATGAGTTAAAGAAATTAATGTTTATTTATAAGTCATCAAATTTTGTCTTTGGATTACCCTTTATGTGTTACCCCTAACTTTCCTTTTATTCCAACCAATGGACAGTAATAGGAGGAATCAGGCTAACAACCGTTGTGAACATCAGTGTGATGATTGTACTAATGAGATGCCCAATCCAATGGGAGTGAGAATCGTGAACTTTGTCACGCTTCTCTCTCAGCTAACTCAAGTTTTGAATAGAAACACAGGTCAAGAGGAACGTTCAACTCCCCCCCCCTAATAAAGAACAAGTCACTATCGAGAGCTTCATGAGACAAAGGCCTCCTACTTTTAGTGGATCATCTGATCCCATGATCGCTGAACAATGGATCAACTCCATTGAAAAGATATTCCCCATACTCCAATCTTCTGAACAAGAGATGGTTCTCCTGGCGGCGTATCGTATGGAGGGTAAAGCTGATCAATGGTGGACGTTGATCAAAAATACGAAGCCTGAGGAGGAGATAGAGGCTTTGGAATGGAAGGAATTCCGGAAGATGTTTTTCGATAAATATTTTTCGTGAACCCTCCATCTTAAGATGGAAAGGTAATTCCTTTCCCTCAAGAAAAAAGATGGAGAATCTGTGGGAACGTATGAGGCAAACTTCACAAGGCTTGCACGATATGCTTCTAGTTTTTTTGTTACCCCCAAATTCAAGGTTGACCGCTTCTTTGGTGGGATGAAGCCTAGCTTGCGGAAAGCATTAGCGATCCGTGACTTCAAAAATTGTGAGGAAATTGTCCAATGTGCCCTCAAGGTCGAAATGGAGATCGGAAAATCATAGGGGTATCATGGGGAAAAGAAGTGTAAGGTGGACTTCAATGCTGGTGGTCCGATGGATAAATCCAATGGCGCTAAGAAGTTCCAGCACCCCACATTCCAAAAGTGCGGAAAGAAGCACACTGAAAATTTCCTTAAGGGGACGAGAAAATGCTTCAGGTGTGGAAGAGAAGGGAACCTAGCTATTAACTGTCGTCGAGAAGGACCCGCGGCTGCGACAGAGGAGAGGAACACTCCATTCAAACCTCAACGCATTGTTCAATGATACAAATGCAAAGAACCGGGTCATTTTGCAAATCAGTGCCCTAATCCAAGGGTTATCGGAGGCAACCAACAACCTCCAAGATAGAAAGGAAGAGCTTTTGCCATCACTTCTGCCGAAGTGAACCCCGACAACGAAGTGGTGATAGGTATGCTAGTTATTCATTCAAGAATAGCGAACGTACTTTTTGAGTCAGGTTCTATTCATTCTTTTATATCTCGAATGTTTAGTAGAACAATTCTAGCACCACCACAAATCATGGAAGTAAAGATGTCGGTGAGTACGGAAAATGGGGAAATCATTGCATCCCATGAATATAAGTCCTCCACTATTATAATATGTGGATTGAATTTCCCGGTGAACCTCATCATACTCTCTTTGGTGGAATTTGATGCAATTCTTGGCATGGATTGGCTTTCCTTATATAGAGCCAACATAAATTGTCGGGAGAGGGAAATCAAACTCCATATGGAGAATCGACCCCCGATTCTTTACAAGTGTCAGGAGGAAGATGAATCTCCTTTAGCTCCATCATCTCAACCATGGATATTATTGGACTATGAGCACGCGTATCTGGCTCAGATGATTGAGTCCAAGGAAGAAACCATCCTTGAAGAAATGCCTATTGTGAGGGAATTCGCGGAAGTGTTTCCCGAGGAGCTACCTAGTCTTCCTCCTAGAAGAGATGTTGAGTTCTCAATTGAACTTATACTTGGGGCATTACCAATATCCAAGAATCCATATGGAATGGCTATTTTTGAGCTTGAAGAGCTGAAGAAACAACTATATGAGAATATGGATAAAGGGTTTATACGCCCAAGTGCTTCACCATGGGGTGCACCAATCCACTTCGTCAAGAAGAAGGATGGGTCAACGCGGCTCTGCATCGATTATCGTGAACTTAACAAAATCACGATAAAGAACAAGTATCCTCTCCCAAGAATCGATGATTTGTTTGATCAGTTGTGTGGAGAACAATACTTCTCCAAGGTGGACTTGCGATCGGGATATTATCAAGTAAGGGTGAAGAAGGAAGATGTCCCCAAGACTGCTTTTCGTACAAGATACGGGCACTATGAATTCATAGTAATGCCTGTAGGACTCACAAATGCTCCAGGAATATTCATGGACTTGATGAATAGAGTCTTTAGATATTACCTTGACAAATTTGTGGTAGCCTTTATAGATGATATTCTAATATACTCCAAAACCAAAGAAGATCATGAGGAGCATTTAAGAACTGTACTAGAGTCTTTGCGCAAGGAGAAGCTCTATGCAAAGTACAGAAAGTGTGAGTTATGGTTGAAGGAGGTCTCATTCTTGGGCCATATCATCACAAGAAATGGGATATCTGTGGACCCCTCCAAAACAGATGCAATTGAGGGATGGCAGAGGCCAACATCGGTAACGGATATCCGTAGCTTCTTGGGGTTAGCTGGATATTATCGACGATTTGTGAGAAATTTCTCACGGTTGTCCAACCCTCTTACCAAGATAACTCAAAAGGGAGTAAAGTTTTCTTGGAGTGATGAATGTGAAGAAATATTCAAGGAGTTTAAAAGGAGGCTTATCACTGCACCCGTGCTCACTTTACCCACAAGTGGGGAGCTTTTTGTGGTATTCAATGTTGCTTCAAAGAAGGGCTTAGGTTGTGTGCTGATGCAGAAAGATAAAGTGATATCCTATTCCTCAAGGAAATTGAAAATCCATGAGCGAAACTATCCAACACATGATATGGAGTTGGTGGCTGTAATCTTTACCTTGCAAATCTAGTGACATTATCTCTATGGAGAGAAATGTGAGATATATACTGACCACAAGAGTCTTAAATATATATTCACACAGAAAGAGCTTAATATGCGCCAAAGAAGATGGATAGAGCTCATCAAGGATTATGACTGTTCAATACCTTACCACCCTGGTAAAGAGAACAAGGTGGCAGATGCCCTAAGTAGAAAGGATCCAGCGATTCTATCAATGATTAGAATTGAGAAGGATCCAATCTTCTTAGAATTGATGAAGATGGATGTGGGAATCATAAAGAAGGGAACATCATCAATCCTTTCACAAATTATTTCTCAACCATATCTTTTGGAAAGGTTAAAGGATGCTCAAAAGGATGATGTGGGAATTCAAGAAAAAGTGGAATCTATCAAAAATGGAAAATCCTCGGAGTTTAATGTTAATGAAGAAGGAATTGTGCGGTTTGGGAAAAGGCTATGTGTTCCATCATGTCCAGAGCTGAAGAAGGAACTTTTGGATGACGCACATAGTTCAAATTTCTCTATTCACCCAGTGAGCAAAAAGATGTATCAAGATCTCCGAGAAAACTCTTAGTGGGATAATATGAAGAAGGAGATCGCCGAATATACATCAATGTGCCTGGTGTGTCAACAAGTGAAGGCAGAGAGGCAGAAGTCTAAGGGGATGATGCAACCATTGCCTATACTAGAATGTAAATGGGATAACATCACTATGGACTTTGTCAGTGGACTTACGAGGACATCCAAAGGCAACAATGCAATCTTGGTTGTTGTGGATCGTCTTACAAAGACTGCACACTTCATTGCAATTCAGGAGGATTTCTAATTGGATCAACAGGCACGAATATATATTAGGGAAGTGGTAAGGTTTCATGGAGTACCACTATCTATTGTGTCTGATCGAGATCCAAGATTCACCTCTATGTTTTGGAAGAGTCTTCAATATGCTCTGAATACTGAACTAAACTTCAGTATGGCCTATCATCCACAAACGAATGGCCAATCCCAGCGGACTATCCAAACACTTGAGGATATGTTGAGAGCGTTCTCAATGGACTTTAAAGGAGGATGGGATCAACGTCTTCATCTGGTTGAGTTCTCTTATAATAACAGTTTCCACTCGAGAATCCAAATGGCACCATATGAATCCATGTATTGGAAAAGGTGCAGAACATCGACATGTTGGGATGTGGTCGGTGAACATAAGCAGCTTGGACCAGAAATGGTTGAAGAAATGGTGGATAAGGTGAAAACCATTCAGCAGTATATCAAGGAATCCTAGAGTCGACAGAAGAGTTATGCAGATAATCGTCGAGGAGACCTTGAGTTTAAAGTTAGAGACATGGTTATTTTACGCATATCTCCGTGGAAGAAGTTCATGAGGTTTGGAAAGAAAGGGAAGTTAAGTCCAAGGTACATTGGTCCCTTCGAGATTCTTGATCGTTTTGGGGCTATGGCCTATCGACTAGAACATACACCTACTATGGCCAAGGTGCATGATGTCTTTCATGTATCCCTCTTAAGGAAGTACATACCGTACCCTTCACATGTACTCTCTTCCGAGGTCGTACAATTTGAAGATGATCTTTCTTAGGATGAGGAACCAGTGAAGATCTTAGATCGTAGAGAAAAAGTTCTACAAAATAGGACAATGCCCCTCGTTAAGGTGTTGTGGAGAAACCACAAGTTTAATGAAGTGACTTGGGAGTCGGAGGATATGATGAAGCTGAGTTACCCAGATTTGTTTTAGTGTGGGAAAAGGAAAATTTCGAGGGCGAAATTTCTTAAGGGGTGAATATTGTAACGACCCAAAGTATCATTAATGGAAAATACCTCTTGATCCAGTTAAATGTCTCTTTATAAAAAATGTTTTTATAAGATTTCAACTTCTTTGGTTTTATGATAAGAGTTGTGACCAATACTTTTATAGCTGTTGAATAGTGATCACATGATTAGTGTAAATATAAGGCTTTAACGAACCCAATTTTACTCAGACAAAGGAAGCGATGACCTCATCTAGTAGAATTTCCCCATACGAAGCCCATTTGTCAGTGCTCAGAAAAGAGGTGGCATCCTTGGGCTTCACCCTTGACCGAGCCCAATCTTATCTTCATTATGTCAAGCTCGAACGTGACCGTCTACGGGAAAATTGGAAGTTGATAGAGATTACCACTCGAGCGATGTTATCCGAGCCGCCCCAAGAGTCTGTCACCATCGCACACCTTACCGTTAGGTCTTATGTGTCCATTTTAATGGTTTATGTAATAATTAAGTAGTATTATGTTCATGTACATTATTTTTTTTGTATATAATAATGAATATAATTTCTAGTCATTTTTGATACATTGTAAATAGTTTTTAAAGTACAAATGGTGTTTTTAGTTATTATTTAATTAAGAATTCAATTTTATTAAATTAAGGGATTTTTGAATTAAATAATATTTTAATAAAATATTATTATTAATAATAAATTAATTTTTATTAAATATAAATGATCTTATAAATTTATGAATGCAATTAAAATTTTTATTAAGGTTTGAAAGCCATTTCTGTCAAAACCCATGAATTTTCAATATATGTTGGTTTTTATTTTAAAAGTGAAAATTAACATATTTAGAATTTTTTTTAGATAAAATAAATTTCATTTCTAGAATTAGGATGTTGAAATTATCCAATGGAGAATTTTTCATAATTTCCTGAGACCGTCAAATTTTTGAGTAAAAATTAAATACCATTTAAATATATAATGTGTTTTATGACATCATAATGACCCAATGGTGATGTAATAAAATACTATAATCCTTATTTTCGGTCAATATATGTTCTACTATTAAAATAAAGTGATTTTGGGTTTGTTTGAGTTACTTTTCAAAGCATTAATGAACCCCTGAAGACTTATTCAACACTTTTTCTTTTTAAATTAATTTCCATGGGAGTGTGACTCACCCCCACATAAGCAACCTTATTATTTTAATAAGTTCGGACCTTGTCCTTGTAAAATATTTTTTTCCTCTTTCCTTTTCCAGAAACATTGGGCAAAAACCATGGGATGGTTTGTGGTTTGGATTAGTTTAATATAAGGGGTCCCAAACCTAAATAATAAAGAATTCTCCCACCTTTCTATATAAACCCACCCAAGCTCCCACTTCCTCCTCACCAAAATCCTTTGGAGTTCGTCCAAACTCTGACCTACTCTCTCTAAAATCCTCCCAAGGTTCCCCAAGATCCCAAGAAGCCTCTCACAAGCCTCTCTCTAGCCTTTGGAAGCACACTTCCAAGTAAGGGTTTTTCCCTTCCTTTCTCATTTTTGTCAATTTTCTTTAAGTTGTATTGCCCTTTTAATTTCAATTATTAATGTTGGGGTATGATTTCTCACCTCCCCCATACTGCCCTCTTATTGTTTGAATGATGGGATACCCCTTTCTCTCTCATTAAAGGCCTCCCATGTACACCCGTTACTATGCTGAAATTCCGAAAGGAACTTCTCTCTCTTCTATTACATTAAAGCAATACTTCTGTATCATGAATCTAAATTCCATTTCAATTGTTGGGACATGTATCTATATGAACTAATTACTTTAAATTACATGTAAATATGATTAGGAACCCCTTTCTCTCCATCAATCATTTTTATGAATTCTTATGTCACGCCGTTAAGCTGTCAAAATCGCACCGATTTTCTAAGCCAATGTCATTGTGTAGTGAATACCATGCCCATTTCTCCATCAAGGTTATTCACCTTTATGCACATTTAATTATTGATTTTATAGTTTCATGTACGAATTCCACATTCATTTATCGTGGAATAAATGTTTATGTTTTATGAATCCATGTTTTATGATCCATGTGGCACACTTATGCATGAAATGAAATGTTTAAGAAGGGTGCGCCCTTATAGCGCTCCAATGCATTGGGTAAAGTATAGTATAATGATACGTCATGTGCAATGAGTGTTGACTCATGCTAATTCAAGTGAAATGAGGTTTTACTCGTGCTTCATGTGTGTTGACGCTCCTTCCGTCACAGAATCTCAAGATTGGAAAAGGGGAAGATCTGAGATTAAAATGGTTCAACCTTTGAAGAAAACATCAAAAAATCGACAAAGGGATGAACAAGGAGAACTTTTCCCATAGGCCGCGCAAGTTTTCTCATAGTCGCGCAAGTCCACTTGCGTGACGCACCTTGGCGCGCAAGTGATTTGCGCGACCTAAGTGATAACCGCCCGGTAACCGCCCGGGGTCTTCTCCTACCTATAAATAGACCCTGTGGGCCCCCCCATTCGTGAGGATGTTTTTTTTCCATAAACTCGGATTGAAGCTCCCGATGCCCAAGTCTCTTCTCAAATCTTCCGAAACACTTCTAAGGTAATTTCTTACCTAGAACGGAAGATCTAAAGAGAGGGAGGAAGGCCTAAGTGTTGAAATTCATCAACACTTGCGCGCCTGAGTGGCCAGCCCTTAAGGGAAGTGGCCACACTTGCGCGCTGCCTTACTTCTTCGATAGAACTTGAACATCCCTTTTCTGGAAAAACCTCAAGAGGATTATAAAGGCTTTAATAAAGAGTCGCTCAAGTGTTTCAATGATGGTTTAATATTGCGCAAGTACCCCATACATGTCGCGCTGGTATACCTGCGCGACCCATACTTACGCGCCCCTGCAGTACCTGCACGCCTTCCAAGACTTGCGCGCCCCTTCTTTTTTGGGTGCCTTTAATGCCCATTGCACCCCTCTTAAGTCATTGCACCTTTCATTTTCAAGATTCAGTCTTCCAGACACTCTTCCAATCCATTTATGGCATGATTTCTTGATTTGACTTCCTTATCTGAAAGGAATTCTGTGGAATATTTCTCAAAACCTAGTGATTTAAATATCTTTATTTCACTAAATATAGAGAGTTCATTCATTCAACCTCATCCTTTAAAGATGAGAGAATCTTTAACCTGAGTCTCCTTTTCAGAAATAATCCCCAGTCATAAGTCCTCTAATTTGGGAATCCTTCTTAGGAGTAAGCCCCAGATCCCCTAACATGGGCTTCCTTTTCAAGAGTAAGCCCCAATCTCAAATATGGGAATCCTCCTCAAGAGTAAGCCCCAAACCTTAATCCTTAACCTGGGATTCCTTTTCAAGAATAAGTCCCAGTCATAAATCCCTTAACCTGGGCCTCCTTTTCAAGAGTTAGTCCGAGTCATAATCTTGGGCTTCCTTTTCAGGAGTAATCCCCAAGTCCCTTAAATTCTCTTTAACCAGTCCTAATTTACCTTTAATCTGGGATTCCTTCTCAGGAGTAAAACCCAATTATCAATCCTCTCCTAATTTGGGTTTCCTTTTCAGGAATAAGTCCCAAGTTATAGTATTCAAATCTCCATGAAGCACATATACCTTTATGGACCATGTTCCTGGATTTTCTCCCTAAGGTAAATCCTAACCTTCATCTATCCGGGCAGTCATACATACATAATCCCCAAACCATTTCTTATTATTACATCTTTCATGGCCCAATTGTATATTTTATTACCAATACCTCTTGTTTCTCACACCGAGCATGACTCACGTGAGCTTAGAGGGTAAAATTAATTATGACATCCTTCTTTGAGCCATCAATCATAAACATCATACTCCCTTACTCGAACTACGTGGGTTCTGATTCCTTTTCCAAAACAAAGGATATGTAGGTAGCCCATCCATGGGTTCTATCCCAACTTTGAAATAATTCATGTCCTTCTGAATGACAATAAACTTCATGTGCCTCACTGAGTGGCTTTTAAACCAGCCTGGTCATCATAATGACCAAGAGACTTTTATATAAATGTTTTGAAGGATACCATTGACCAAGAATCTTTAAATAGATATAGATGATTCTCTATTGATGAAAAACCTCGAATACATATAAAATATTCTCTAAATTTCTTACATATTTAATCATTGATTGTCAAAACTGAATAAAAACTCATTTTATACTTGGTAATGTAATAAGGATTCACGAACATAACTTAAATCTATAAAGAGAGTCCCGGAATAGACAATAATTCCCCTAAAAAAGGTGTGATGAGTCCGACCTCCCATCCTCTTGACCAATGAAAATTCCTAAACCTCATCATTTCACAAACTAATGAAGCGCATACGTTTGGAAAGTAGGTCCAAGTGGATGTGGAATCATTGGATGTTTCCGGTTCTACGAACAAAGCCATTAGAAACCGATCAGAACGTTTGAATCTCCTATCCAGGAGGTCATCCCCGAATTCTGAGGGAAACAAAAAACGGTGAACCTGACGTGAATCCTTAACCAAGTTAAAATGATGTTTTACCTATTTGTTAAGCCCCTATTTAAAACTCAAGAAGAGGGCTAACAAAAACAATCATTGACACGTGTGCTCATCCAAAGGATGAAGTGGCTGAATTTTATCTTGATTACGTCTTTTATATCAAACAGGCACTCTTTTCCAAGATCTTCTATATTTCTATAATGGCTGCTTTCAAATTCACACCTGTGAATACTGCTGCTGCAAATACCACTACTGCTATTCCTACTAGATCGTCATCCGCTCTGAGGATGACATCACCTACTCAGCATCTTCAAAACTGGGTATCAAATGCGCTGGTTAAGGAGTACCGTCAACAAGGTACCATCCCTACTCTGGAGGCTGCCCGACAGGCCCTCCAAGTGAACAACTCACACAGGTCATCCGGACAACGATGACCAGTGATCAAGAGGCAGGCGGTGCTGACTACCGTCTCCAACCGTTTCGGGTCTTTATCCCCGGAACGCAATTTCCATTCGCTCCCTTACTCTGAGGAAGTGAATGAGCAGGTCCCTCAGGGCCTTAATTCAAAAAGACAGGAGTCCTTCCTGAGGGTTCCCATCAACAATCGCCGCCAGACTCGTGTGGCAGTGCGCCCTCAAAATGATGAGGGTACCGACTCCAGGCATTCGGCTCAGGTTCCTCAAACCCAAGCAGGCAAGACGAACCGCCAGAGACGGAATCTGGTTAACAATGGGCATGTTTTCATCCCTGACATCTCCAGAGAAGTCCACCAACCTAACTTGGTGGAAAACAATGAGCAGGCACACACACATGTCCGTTTTAATTCCGCTGTCCAGCAGACTCATCTGGCAGCATCACGCCAATCCCTCCAGGCAATTCCGGCAGAGTACTATAGGAAAGAACATACACCTGCTTATACATCATCAGTTAGTTAGCAGGTTCACCTGACTATATATGATGGATCTCGTCAACTGCGTTTGGCAAAGTGTAATCAGCAGGCACATACACCTGCTAGTACTAATCAAGCCTACCAAAAGTCTCGCTTGGTAGCACACGGAGAAGTCAGTCGGAAAGCTCTGATGAAAAACAGGAGGCAGACTCAACTCTCTACCTCCACACTTGAGTACTGTTAGGATTCACTGATAGGAAAAGGAGGACAGGAGAAGGCACATACACCTACTCCAAGCCCGGAATGGACGTATATCCTCGTTCCGGCGGGTGAAGTCACCAAGAATATTTTATCAATGGTGAAAGAGCAGAATAAAATTCCTGGTCATATTCTGGATGCTTGCCAGGATATCATAACAGCTTCAGCATCATCTTAGGGAAAGACACATAAATCAATCCCTAGCAGTGGAGTGACACATCAACGATTCACTCCTGAACAGACACACACATCTGTTCCAGTCCAAGAGGGTTATGGGGAATACTCCCCCATATCATACGGACAACCAAGTCAGGCACATACACCTGATTTGAGTGGAGATCGTCAGCCTAACCTGACCATCTTTCCTGATCAGGCACATACACCTGCTCAAAGAAACCACTTTCATCAACAAGTGGTTTCCAAAGAGATTAAGAAGGAATCTAAGAAAAAGATCCGCCCAACACAGTCAGGAGACCAAAGGCCAATCTGTAACCAGGCCTTGCTCGATGCTGGAGTTCTTGAAGCCCTCAGAAATTTATCTGTTGGAATTCAATATTCTATTTCCTCAGTTCCCAATAACGGGAACATTAATTCCGAAGGTCTTCAACAGACACTTCCTCATGAAGGCTTTCTTCATGACAATTCGGTCAATCTTGAAGTTTCGTCTTCAGATGAGAGCCACAGGAACCCTCTGTGTGGTCAGAAGACCAAGGAGCAAGAGATCTCATCTTTTGTTGTAACCCATTATGGTGGTCCTCCCCATAATGATGAATTTCGCTACGAAAGTCCTCTCCGCAGTAGTGATTCACATTGCCTGGAAAATAATTTAGTGGAAAATGTAGTGCCGAGAATGCCCTCTTATCTTGAGGCATTTGCAAATGCGAAACCAGTAATGTCTGATGCTTTATCGCTAGCAAGTGAAATACTTTCTCAATCAGAAGATAGCCCAGGCAATAGGTCATTCTCTGAACCACTCCTAAGTCATGCATCTTCTAGTTTGATCAATGATTTCTCTACCAATCTTGTTGAATCCGATGAAGCAACAAGGAAACACCAAATCTGGTCAAAACAGGTAGAATAATCTTCATTTAATGATGAAAAGGAAATGCTGAACATGAGGAAAAAACTAGAAAAAAGTGAGGTACCAGTCATGTTTTGGTCTTTGGCTGACTCCCAGTATGACATTCCAATGATGTTGACGGAAGATGGAGTTCATGATATTCATCTCAATATATGGAAAACTCTTTGTCAATTGAAGAAGAAGGTATTATCTTAGGATGAATATGAAAATCATCTTAAGATAATAGAAGGGCTACAACGTCAGATTGATTTGGCATCTCTATCAGTCTCTTGGTATCCGAAGGCTGAAAAGAAACAGAGAACCCTTCAATGTTCATTCCTTGGCGCACTAAGAAAATTGCGTCAGTTAATTATCAATGCTCTATCTGGTGTTCATATCATAGGATGGGGTGTTCACAGAGCACTATATTTCACAGTGATTTCCAGTCAGCAAAGCCCGCCGAAAATGGTCTCATGCAATGTTATTGCCCATGGACGGCCACAGTCAATGGGCTTTGTTCATAATCAAAAGCTTGCTCAAGAACAGGTTTCAACTAGTTCCTCTCAAAATCAAGCATATAGAGAACAAGTTGTTGAATTGCTCCTACATCAAGCAGACAAGAATATTGCACAAGCCTCTCGTATGGAGAAAACACATCATCAAATGACAGAAGTTTCGGAAATCATCCAACAGTCTGTTGAACCAGGTGACAAAAGTGGATACATGTTAATGCATCCAGCTAATTTCCAAACTAAGATTCTCAAGATCAAGAGAGCTTTTAAGAAGGTCTCAGACATAGCATGTCAAAATCCACCCCATCTTGTCAGACTGGGGACTCCTTTAACCCAACCCTCAGAATCAACAAATAGGATTCGAGGAGTTGAGCAGGAACAGCAGGAACATCCCCAGTCCATGAGACTGGGGACTCTTTCAAATCATCAATCCCCTCCTTAAAGAATTTCGGTCTTTTCTTGATTGGGGAAGAATCCCCAAGAGGAATGAAGATACAAATTATCAGGAGATTCCCTCCAAGTTATAGCTCGTCAAGAAGTTCCTAAAGGATTGAATCAACAAAAGGCAATGTCTCATCAAAGATATGAAAGAAGACAATATCACAGAAATGCTGATAGAAGGGATGCGATGCATTATACATCAATCAATGTCATAAATGTTGTTGTTGCTAATTCACCAGAGGAGGCTCACTCAGGGGAATCAGATGAAGAGCGTCCTGCTCAAGAAAATGTACGCACCGATACAAATGAAGAAGGTGTGCGTACAATATGTAAAAGGATTACTCAGAACCTAGGTAATCCACTTCCATCTCTCCAAAGAGTATCCAACAAAGGGAGGGGAAAGAATCAGGTTACATATCCTTCATCTGGAGAAGGTCAATCGCTCTCATTAGAGCAAAGGTTTGCACAACATGAGGAAGAAATGAAAGAATTAGGAAGATTGAATGCAAAACTACTTCAGAGTAGTCTTCTTCTTAAGAATGCTGGAGTCCGAAATCCGAACGAATATGTTGCAACTACTGAGATGGATCAGGAATATCCTCCTTTATCAGTACACCGTCAGAGGTCTAATCCTACGGGTCAAGCGCAACAACGGTTGGCAGTGCTACCATCAGTTGCAGCACCAACCACCACATCTGTCCAAGCTCCATTCATTGCACCTACTCAAGAACAAATTCAACCGGATGTTTCTCAAAAGTTAATAACTACTATTGAGTCATTAACAGCTCAGTTAGAAACTATGGAAGGGAAACAGGCGCAAGTTCAACCAGAAAATAAAGTTTACCCTAAATGGGTAGATTCAATTTCTCCTCCATCCAGTTTTGGAAACCCTGTTTTCCCTACATTCAATGGACCAGGTTACCCTGAACAACATTTGACACATTATGTGTCTTGTTGGGATCCTATGATGGGAACTCCAGAGCAGCAAGAAGCGGTGAAACTCAGATGCTTCGTGTGAACCTTGCAAGGACCAGCTTTTGTCTGGTATACAAGCTTGCAATCCCGGTCAATCATTGGATGGGAGGATCTTCGCCAAAAATTCCTTCTTCATTTTAGCTCATCTTTTCCAAAAATGACAGTTTTCAATCTTAAAAACTGCAAGCAAAGGGATAATGAAAGAGTCTCTGATTTCATTGCTCGCTGGAAGGGATTAACATATTTCCTGAGTTTAGCACTCCCTCAGGAGGAGCTGTTGCCAATCTGTGTGGAAAATATGCATGAAAAATTACATATGCCATTGATCCCTGTGAAATACACAGGAGGGTTTCGAGACCTTACTTCAATCACTCAGCAGATTGAAAATTCCCTTATACAAGCTAAGGCTAAATCTCATGTAATTCCATCAGCTCCAGGAAGGAGAATGGGTAAAGAAGAAACTGCTACAGTTATGCTTAAACAAGCACCTGTACATATTTCTACTTCAAAACCTTCATCTGGTCGAAGGGCTCCACCTCTTGAACACCAACAGCAAAGGCTATTTCGTCCAATTGATCAAAGAGATCAACGAAGAAACCAATTTGAGGATTTGAAGAGTAAAACATACTCTTTCCGAAATGAGAAAGTTCCAGGTTACTTCATTTTAGCTCTGGAAAATAATTTGGTTCAATTACCAGTGCCCAAGAGGCCAAACAAGGAAGGAGATGAAGACCGTCCCAATTATTTTCCCTTTCATCAAATGTTAGGGCATCCCATCTAGGAGTGTTTTGTCATCAAATACCTCCTGCAAAAGATGGTCGACTTGGGACAAGTAAAGTTGATAGGTTCTTCGACTCCGGTAGCATGTGTTACTGATACAGTTCCAGAGGAGGAAGGTGAATGGAAAGAAGTAAAAAATCAGAAATGCACAGAAGTATGATGATTGGATGGTCAGAAAGACAATCAATCGGACTCATGCCATTTTGCGAACACAATTAAAGAAACCAATTGTGTCTTCTGCCATGAATATTGCGGTAAAACCCTTTTCGTCAGAGGGAAATTCCTCAAAGAAACTGTTTGATTAAAAGAAAGAAAAAGAATCAGAAGAAGATGAGTATGTGTCAAATCCTAAATTGTCTTTGACTCTTGTAGACTTTATGCCATCTACTTCAAAACCACGGGCACCACCCCATCAAACGGCACAGCCTAAACAGGCTAATCAGGCAGAGTCTTTATCAGAAAAAGAGTTAATATTAAGTTCTGTTAATATGATTCAATTAACAGATCCGTATTCCAGTCGTAATTTCAATTTTGATGAGCCTGAATTCCTTATATCAAATAAGGGAATCCGAGGAAGTTCCAGAGGTTCAGGATATAGGGGAAGACATGGATCTTTCCGAAGCCACTACTCCAATTCTACCCCTGCTAGCACTGTGTATGCAGTAGAAACTCATGGTAGAGCCCTTCAACGAGCTCAAAAAGAACAAGAAAGTTCTTCTGCCAATAGTCAACTCAGTCTTGGCACAATTATTTTGGAATACCGATTGAAGATTCCATCATCTTTATCTCAGCAAGTAAATTGATCTAATCAGTATAATCTTCCAAAACCAAGGATGTTTCCAACTTCTATCCCAATACAAGATGCATCAGCTTCCAAAGCATCTACTTCCAAGGTACCTGCTAAACCGCATATGCCTATTGGGAAACACAGACGTTTAGATCAAAAGTATGATATATTGAAACACTTGGCCCAAGTACCAGCCAAGTTATTAATTTTGGATGCTTTGAATCTTTCAAAAGATCTTCGGGAAGCACTCATCGAAGCTTTGTCAAGTCCTCAAGAGTTTGAAGCTGAAATTGCTGCAGCTGAAGTCTATCACATAGAGAATAATCCTGCAGAATGCCATGTAGTGATATCTTTTACTGATAAAGATGAAGATGATGTTGTGCATGGTCACATAAAACCTTTGTACTTATCTGTCAAATTCAATGGTGTAGATATCCAAAGAGATTTCATTGACAATGGTTCCGGAGTCAACATCATGCCCATTCGTACAATTCGTCGATTGGGCCTCATGGAATCTGATTTATCTACTTCTACCATGATGTTACAAGGATATGATAAAAATGAACAAGAACCACTGGGTGAAGTTACACTCAGAACTTAGTTTGGAGATCTTGTATCCTATTTGGATTTCATGATTGTTGATCAAGACTCAGCTTTCAACGTCTTGCTTGGAAGACCCTCACTACATCAGCATACGACTATCCCTTCATCATACCATCAATGTCTCAAATACTATTTCAATGGTCAAGTTGGAACATTGTATGGTGATAAGACCTCGTTCAAGACGTGTGAGTCTCAATACATTGAGGCGGAATTTTATCACATGAAGGGAACAGAGAAATCTACAATAAAAGAAATTACCAAAGTTAATGCTCCATATGGTTTGGAGAAGATTCCAATAAATCCATTTACACATGTGAGTACAGATTATGTGTTACCTATCAGTGAAATTGACAAAATAGGCCCAAATTAAAATACTCTTATGGAAAGATCCATAATGTCAATTACGGCAATCGAGCCAGACAACATGGGAGAAATTGGTCACCTACCAAACAGTGATGAAAACACAAGTAGTGACATTTTCATTTCATCTGCTGAAATCCAACAGGTCTATACTTCGCCAATCTGGCCAGAAGAAGTTATAGAAACATCGGAGGTGAATAATTATGTCAATTCTCAATCCATCATCTCCTCTTTACTTCCCAAAGAAGGCCCTTTATCATCAATAGGGTCGGAAATGGAAGCTTCTTCTTCAAAATGTGCAAATTTTTACATCTCATCTGATCATGAAAATTTCATTTTGTCATCTACTATGCAAGTAGAAACGGAAGAAATAACACATGATGAAGAGGAAGAGGAAGATCTTAGAGATGCTCCTCCAGGATTTGAAGAGGGTATCTCTACCACTGTGGATGAACTCAGAGAAACAAATCTGGGTATAGAGAAAGATCCACGCCCCACTTTAATTAGTGCGGCCATGACCCTTGAAGATAAAGAGATGTATATTTCTTTTCTAAAGAAAAATAAAGATATTTTTTGTTGGAACTATACAGAAATTCATGGGCTTCATCCTGATGTTGCTACTCATCATTTGGGTTTACCAAAAGAACATCGAGGATTTAAGCAAGCCGCGAGAAGAACACACCCAACTTATGCTTCCAAAATTGAAGCTGAAGTGGATAAGCTGATCAAAGCTAACTTCATCAGAGAAGTTCAGTATCCCAAGTGGTTGGCTAATATTGTCCCTGTAAAGAAGAAGAATGGACAAATTAGGGTTTTCATCGATTTCAGAGATCTTAATCGGTATTGTCCTAAAGCTAATTTCCCAGTTCCGATTACAGAACTCTTAATTGATGCGATGGTTGGTTATGAAGTAATTTCTTTCATGGATGGATATTCCAGATATAATCAGATCTGAATGTCCCCAGAAGATGAGGAATCTACAGCCTTCAGAGCCTCTCAAGGTGTGTTTTGTTACCGGGTGATGCCCTTTGGTTTAAAGAATGCAGGTATAACATATCAACGCGCCATGCATCATATCTTCAAACCTTTCTTAGGGAAGTTTGTTGAATGCTATGTAGACGATTTGGTGGTTAAATCCAAACAATGTTCTAATCACTTGGCTGATTTGGAAGTCATATTCCACAAGCTTCGACAACATAATTTGAAGATGAAGCCCTTAAAATGTGCTTTTGGGGTAACCTCAGGAAAATTCCTCGGCTTTTTTGTACGCCATCGTGGTATTGAAGTCGATCCTGAGAAGACCAAGTCAATCCTTGGTATGTCACCTCCTCATAATTTGAAAGAATTAAGAGGACTTCAAGGACACTTAGCCTATATTCGGCGTTTCATCGCCAATTAGGCAGGCAAAAGTTTACCCTTTACAAAATTATTGAAAAAAGGAGTCACTTACCAGTGGACTGAAGAATGTTAAGAAGCGTTTGATGTTCTCAAGAAATACCTCTTGAGTCCACCAGTACTCATGACACCTGTTGAAGGGAGACCACTTATCCTCTATGTTACAGCTCTAGAGAGATCATTGGGTGCCTTTCTTGCTCAAAAGAATGATGTTGGGAATGAAAATAGCCTCTACTATCTCAGTAGAACTATGCTTGAAGCAGAAACCCGGTATTCAAGTATTGAGAAGTGCTGCCTGGCATTAATCTTTGTAGTCCAGAAACTGAGACACTACCTGCAACATCACGAGGTCCAATTGGTATCTCGCAATAATCCGCTCAAATTCATCCTTAGTCGTCCAATGCTTACTAGACGTCTAGCAAGGTGGGCAGTTATTTTGCAGCAGTTTGACATTCAGTATGTATCTCAAAAGGCAATAAAGGGCCAAGCTCTGGCTGATTTCCTGGATGAACATCCTTCAGTGGAAGACACGTCTTCAGATATTGAACTCCCTGATGAGGAAGTTTTCTCTATTCAAGAGAGTCCTCAAACATGGGAAATGTATTTTGATGGTGATTCCAGAAGTCCAACAGGGAAGAAAATGGAAAATCCTAAATTCAACAAAGTTGGTTTAGGAATTGTACTCATTTCTCCATATAAGGCATTGTTACCTTATTCCTTTTTATTGTGGGAAGGTGGTACCAATAATGAATCTGAATACCAAGCTCTTATCACAGGCTTGGAGTTAGCACTTCAAGCACAAGTGAATCACTTAAAGGTGAAAGGTGATTCAGACCAGGTAATCAAACAAGTCAATGGGGATTATGCCATCAGAAAAGAAGAATTAATCCCTTTGTATGATTACGTCAGAGAGTTAAAGGCGGAATTCCCTTCAGAACCGACATTTTCTTATGTCCCAAGATCACAAAATGCTGAAGTTGATGTGCTGGCTAATATAGCCACAGCTCTAGAAGATCCAAATCGGGATGAGACAACCATCAGTATTGCCCACCGTCGTGCAATTTCACCTTATGTTCAAGCCAGAACAGAGGAAATTAATGAAATTTGTCCCATTCCTGAACCGTATGGTCATACTACAGGATGGATGTCACCTATCACGGAATACCTTCAAAATGGAACACTTCCACCTGATAGAGCTGATAAAGAACAAATCCGGCGACGTGTGGTCAATTTTACTCTTTATGATAGCCCAAACCACCTAGAGAAAATTCTCTACAAACATGGTTTTGATGGAGTTCTCTTTAGATGCATTGATGGTGAAGAGACAATGGATGTCATGGAAGAAGTGCATGCAGGAGTCTGTGGTGCCCACCTGTCTGGACATAGATTGTCTGATCAAATTCGAAGGCTTGGATACTTTTGGCCTTCAATGATACAAGATTGTGTTAATTTCACAATGAAGTGTCATTCATGCCAATTACATGCCAACTTCATTCATCAACCTCCAGAGTTGCTTCATAAAGCTAAATACTCATGGCCATTTGCCACATGAGGATTGGATGTGGTGGGACCTTACCCGTCAGCTACTGCCAAGCAGTTTAAGTACATTCTTACTGCTACTGATTTCTTTTCCAAATGGGCAGAGGCAGTACCTCTTAAAGAAGTAAGTTCTAAATGCATCGTTAGCTTCATCAGGTCTAACATCATTACTAGATTTGGTGTCCCTCATACCATATTGACGGACAACGGCACCAACTTCTGTTCTTCTGAGGTGAAGAAATTGTATCAAGAATACAACATTAAATCCAACCATTCATCTCGGTATCATGCGGCAGCCAATGGCCAAATAGAATCCTTTAACAAAAATCTTTCAAATATACTGCAAAAGATGGTGGATAAAGATAAGAGGTCATGGCCTGATAAACTCTTTCATGCTTTATGGGCTTATCGGACTACCACCCTCAATGCAACGCAGTCAACTCCATATTCGTTGGTATATGGAACAGAAGTAGTCTTGCCAATTGAAGTTCAATTTCCCTAACTTAGAGTATCCATTTGTGATTAGTTATCTACAGATGAGCAATCCCAAAAGTGATTGAATGAATTGGAACAGTTAGATGAGAAAAGATTGTGCACTTTGCACCACTTGGAAATCTATCAGAATCGAATAGCACGAGATTTTAACAAAAAAATTCATCTTCGCTCATTAATTCAGGGAGAATTGGTATTAGTTATCAGAACTCCAATGATACCCGGAAAGAAACCTCCCAAGCTTGAGCCAAAATGGGAAGGACCTTATTCAATACATAGGGTCTACTCCAATGGAGCTTATTCATTAATTTCGATGGATGGAGAACTCATTACTACTCCAACTAATGCCAGATTTTTGAAGATGTATTTTGTATAAACTACAAAGTATTCACAAATTGTCCCCGCAACTTGACACTAAACTGTGTGGAACCAGTTCGTCCTTTCTATATGATGTTAAACTATACAACAATGGTCCAGTATGACCTTAAACCGCAACTTCATCCCACACGACCTTAAACTGTGAAAAAGTTCCCTAAAAAGTCCTGTATGACCTTAAACTACACCATAGTCCTGTATGACATTAAACTGCACCATCCATGGTCCATGCATATGACCCTAAACTATTTAAAAGTCCCTTACGTCTGGAAAGATGTTAAACTACAAAATCATCAAAGGTCATGTATGGCCTTAAAACAACACCACCGTCCAGTAAGACATTAAACTGCACCATCCACGGTCTATTTATATGACCTTAAACTATTCTCCTTTTTGTCCAACATGACACTAAACTGTAGAAAAAATCCCCAATGCGTCCAACATGACGTAAATGGTGTGTTATTTTGTCCTTACTACATGACATTAAACTGCGCAGTCCCCCTTTTTTGTCCAACATGACGTTAAACTGTATTGTCCCCACCGTCCTAACTACATGACGCAAAACTATACAGAATGTTTGTGATACATCCTACATGACATTAAACTGTATTTTGTCCCTGCTACATGACAATAAACTGTGCAGCACCAATAGTCCTAACTGCAAGACTTTAAACTGCATAGCCCCTTTATATGTCCTACATGACATTAAACTATGCATCGTTAAGGTTGTTGTTACCTCTTGTTTCTCACACCGAGTATGACTCATGTGATCTTAGAGAAAACCTCAACCATAACACTCTCTCTGGGCTGCTAACCATGTGTAAGTCCCAACATCATTTTTTTGGGTCATTGTCCCTAAGAATAACTTGATCGTTAATTTATTCTTTAATTGAACTACGCGGATTTTGATCCTTGCCTTCCAGGCTGGGTACGTAGGCAACCTCCCAAGGTTCAAGCCCAAAAACAATCTCTTCACTTCGGTTAACCTTCATCTCATATGATGTTGATTTGTGAAACCGCCTTTAGAATCAATATCTTTACATTTGATTCACTTTCATCCTTGTTATACGACATTAAACTACAAAAAACTGTTGTTCGGTATGACAATAAACTACAATACTCTTTGATTTCCTCATTTGAGAGGGAACCATTATTTACATTGATTTTTCAATCATGTTTTATTTCAAAAGACTACGTGCATACATGGTAATGCCTAAACTTTTTATCTCGGGTTAAACCATCATTGTACTAAAGTCCCCTTTTACCCTTCACATGTACGAACCAAATTTGTACAAAGGTTAGTTCTAGAACAACGTGGGATTGATTCCCATCCTTATGGGATACGTAGGAACGTTCGATTATCCCTTGAATCCAGCCCCAAATCTTTTGGGCCTAACCCCAAATTTCACTTTCAGTCCCTTGGCTAAAAAGTCCTCATGAAAACACACACTGTGTATTCATTATTATGGTCTGAACTCTGTGACCCTAAACTAAGATCACTCATACTTTCGTCCTGCACGATGTTAAACTGCATTTCAAGAACTACGTATGGCTTGATTCTCATTCTTATGAGATACGTAGTGAAGTCCAAAATTTCAATTCAGGACCCAGCCACAACATGATTATGGTTATCATTGACCTATGTATCTCTATATACATTGGAAAATACCCCTCTTTATGTGTTATAATACTAACCTTAAATATTTTCAGATCTTCATATCCCTTTTCAAGACTTTTAGTCACAAAAATGTCAGAATTCTGAGAATTCTTTTGCCTGACTATGCAGCACGTGCCCATAGGTGGCCTTGCATAAACAGTCCACATAACAGACTTGTTAGCCAAAAGATACTATTTTATTTAACTATCCAGCCAATTCCCTTGGGTGGCCCTGCATAATTCAACCCCCTAACAGGATTGTTAGATGATGGTAACTTCATTCTTGGGAAGAATGCCTCTTTTGTCCTTATTTGTCTTAAACGACAGTATGTAGGGATCTGCAAAAAAATAGCCATCCTTAACATATTTGTCCCATATCCTTTTTCATGATATGAAATTATTCAAGTCTATGGTTTAATCTTCTTCCCTACGTTTGGGTCAGACCTTGATAGGAGTGATATTCATCCAGTTCTTCGATAATATTGTCTGGAAATATCTTCTCCATATTCAAGTACCTCATTCCATACAACAAACTCTATACTTTGGATGATTTGAATCTCCATAAACTTTCACTAGCTTTTAGCACTAGGAATGTAAATTTCTGAGAGTTCTTTTTGCCTGATTATGCATCACGTGCCCATAGGTGGCCTTGCATAAATAGTCCACATAACAGACTTGTCAGCCGAAAGATGCTATTTATTTGACCATGCAGCCAATGCCCTTAGGTGGCCTTGAATAATTAAACCCCCTAACGGGTTTTGTTAAATAATAATAAATTCATTCTTGGAAACTACTTCTTCTAATGCCTTTTAGCTCTTTTTAATATCATTCCTCAGATTCAAATATTCTTAAGCCATAGTTTACATATTTTCTCTCATACTTGAGTACGTTAATATGTTTTCAGATAAATTGTCAAGGAATTGAATCAATTTTAATCCATTTTGGTCAAAGCTATTTCGACATTAAACATTAGCCCCTTTATGTCCGGCATGCATGACTTTAAACTACCCACAAAAGACGAAGGAACTCTGAATAAAAGTCAAGTTTCAGCTCACTAAATATACATTTTTGTATGATTTAGGTAATATTGATCAATTAAAAGGTTCAATGTTTGTAGGGTTATTTGTAATAATCCTAGTAAAAATCAAACTATGCTTACTAGGCCCATTGGTTTAAGTAAATTTGAAGCAGGTAGTGAAAGAATGCAGGTACAAATGATTGAAGATGAAAGTATTTTTCATTGATACACAGGAGATAGAAGGACATCCACAGACTGGAGTCTCTTCTCTTTTTCAAGAATTACAAAAGATTGTCAACAGATGTCTTCATTTGATATACAACATCCTGAGATTTATCAGCAGTTACTTGAAGCTCATGCACTTGACCAGCTTCACTCTTTTCAGCTTGATGAAGTGCCTTCGTAGCATCTGCAATGGCTTTCATGCCATTCATATGAGTTTCATCCAATGATTTATTAAGCTGATCAAGTTCTTCAATAATAGCATCTAACTGTTGCTGGAGTTGCACCTACTGGACGACTTTTTCTTTTATTTTATGCTTCAGCTCCTTCATCTTGGCAGCATAATCAGCTTCAGCTTGGGATACCGCAGCCTCAAATTCGCCTATGTTGACTGACAGTTTTACTTTGATCAAATCTTCGCGACTTTTTTGCGCCTTCTCCCTCCTAAAAATGATCTGTTTCACCATGGCATGGATCTTTTCATATCCAAAACCACCAAGTCCTAGTATAACAAATTGGGATGACAATCGAGGAATTTTCTATGGTATCTCTTCTAAAGGCACCCCAGATATGATGTTCCATATGTTGTTCCATGCCTTACATCAGGAAAAGATGAACGCTTTAAGCATCTCTGGATCTGATTCAACATCATCGTCGGAGGGGGGCATGTAATCTGGAATTAATACACTTAAGGAAGTTCCTTGTCCTGCTTTTTTCCCCCTGATTTGTGCTTCTTCACTTTCAATTCCCATTGGGGCAGAGGCTGAGGCCTCACCTCTGGATCTAGTCATTGCAGTTGATGGCCCTGCATGATTAATTGAAATATTTAGTTAGCTTCAAAGGATAACAAAAGAATAGACTGTCTTATGAATAGAGTACAATCACAAATATTGTTATCCCTTACCCATGGATGGTTCAGCAACCTGAGAAGACTTCTCCCCATCTTTACTGGTCTCAACATGATTTTCAAGATGGGTCTCAGGAGGGTTTATTGGGTTTATCTCTACTTGAGCTAATGTTTCTGCAATGGAAGGGTTGACATCAATGTCCACACCCTCTTCAGGCATTGGTAGTTCAGCAGCTTCTACGGATGAAACTGCATATTATTTTCTGTCATGGTTAGAAGTGTAAAATTTAAAAAAAAATTGGGTGAAGGGTAGCACTCACGCCCAAGGTCTTCTAAATCACATGACAACTTAGCATGATCATAAAATTCTTCGAAAGTCATTCCTTGCTTCATCATTTCATCCAATGATATTTCAGAATCCTGGTTAGTCTCACCAGTGGGAGCATTTGCTACCTCTTCTTGCTGACTTGTGCCCTGCAACCCCTGACCCTGGACAGCATCTTCAGCAGCAGGAGGGATACTGGGAATGGATTCTAGCTCTTCTCCAAGAGCATCCAAGTCAGCTTAGGTATGTGATTGTTCTACAGCACCCTCCACGGCCTTTGAAGGAGGATCAGTCCCTTCCCTCAAGGGGGAAATTGAAGAAGCCCCTACAATCCTCAGAAATATGAGTAACCATGTGATTATGGGTATAAACTCATGATTGTTCGAAGGAATTTCTGCTGATAATGAAGCGTTTAGCTGTGGATTTCCTCCTTCGTTGCCTTTTCTTCTTTTGTTTTTTTGGAGTATCAGTATTCTCCCTTATAGGCACTTGGATTGGCGAATGGAAGGCTATGTCCAGCGCCTCATTCATGGCCTGCTGTCCTGGAGATATCTCGCCTGGTTCGCGAGGAGAATCAGCAGCAGCCCCGATAGCAGTACCACCAGGGCTATACTATGGCAAAGGAATTCCAGTTCCTTTCTTTGCAAGCTGCGAGATGAAGAAAATAACTTCGTTAAGTAACAAAGATTCAACTGAAATCAAGTTGCAAAGCAAATAAGGAAAGAAAACTTACATCTTTAGGAGCCACGTACTTTTGCCATTCCTCATCTCCAGAACCACCAGCCCCCTCAGTGGCGCCACGATCAATCATTTCCTTCACCCTCTTGGTGATAGGAACAGATTCATCAGTGGCATATATGAGCATTTCCAGCTCTCTGATGTAAGCTCGCACTTCATTGGGGTTATCTTCGTATTGAAGATTTTTAGAAGCCATAAGATTTCCTATTCCAGGAAGTTGTAGGCCCTCACACAAATCCAGCCAGGCGGTCTCAGTACCACAGTATAAGCCCTGCCATAGCTAAACAACCTCTGTTATTAGATATGAAGGCTGTGAGGAAGGTCCTACAATTTTTTACTTTAATTTCTTCCCAGCTCCTGCAGCTACAGATAGAGAATAAGAAAGTAAGACTTATTGCTTTATAAAGTAGCTATGATTAAAATTACTACAATGAAACAACTCACTAGGAGTTGATGGAGTGGGTATTTTAATTCTGGCCGGAGGATTATATCGGGCACGAAACCGCTTTGCTGCTGGTTGTGCCTCATCATCCCCATCATGATAATCCGGTGAATCAGTTCTAGAATAGGAGTCTGTTGAGCCAATTTCCGATGGGGAAGCATCACCTTCATGAGGAAGGGTTTCTTTCTCTACAGTCCTCTTCCTCTTTCCCACTTGATATACTGGGTGATTCAATATCCCTTTAGGGTATGATGCTATCCAGTGTTCGGCATAATATGTAGTCAAATTATGTGCCGCTTTTTCAACCGGTAGATCAAATACTGCCCCAGTCTTCTCTCTTGATGTCAGCAGCCATAGTTGTCAAGAAACCATAAGATATTGCTCTAACCTGACATGTACCAGAGGGGATACAACAATCTGTTGCAGAAATTTGAATTGGAATGCAAATATATATGGAGCATAGGCCTCACATATGATCTCTCCATCAATCCTGGCTACTAACACACTATCCCTGCAAGCTAGCATGTATGCCCTCAAATCCCAATGGACTGTCCCATCATCAACAAACCTCCTGGATGGCGGACATACATAGGGAATGAAGTTGAATTCCATAAACATGCTCAGCCTCACTTTCATGTCATAACCATTAACATCTAATGGAGCAATTCTAGAGAATGCTTGCACTGACGGTCTGAAGGAGCTTCCAGGAATTTGTAATCCATTATGTACATTGTAATTCCTGAAGTGAGTGGCGATCCATCCCCACAAAACCTGGAATGGTCCCACTATTCTTAAAGGAGATTTACCAATGAAGACATGATGTAAACTTCTGTGAATCTTTGCTAAAATGGGGGTAGCTAACCCAACCATTTTTCCCTCATCCAACTTTTCCGTAATGACGAAGGTCCCTGGCCTAACGCCTCCCTTCGAATCCCTGACCGACAAGAGATAAACACTGAGCCACATTGCCAAGAAACCCGCCAGACGAGTTTTCTTTGGAATTCTTTGATTCACTTCATATCCCCACTTTTCAAACTCTCCTGCTTCTAGAGTTGGCCAGAATGTGCCAGGAGCTCATCTCTTCTCAGGTTTTGGACAGGTGGTAGGACGTTTGGGCCTGGTATCCTTGGATTTCTTTTTCTTGGATCCTTTTTCTTTTAGTTCCATATCTTTCTTCTCAATTAGAAATACATTCATCCATTCTTCCGGATGAATGTCTTTTCTAAAATGAGTTAATGCGGTCTCTGAACTCTTAAGCCTGTGGAAGATCTTGAATAATTCTTGAGCTAAAGAAGGAGTCTTCTCTTAATCATTACAAGTCACCTTGGGAGGAATGAATTCATCATACATATCACCCAAAATTAGATCCCCTGAGATCTTGTGGACATCCCACAAACTAATACCTACTTCTCCATGAGTCAGATGGAAAGAATTAGTTTCTGGGCACCAGTAACTGAGTATCTCTGGCACGAAGTTATCATGTCTTTAAATATATGTTTGCCCAACCGAGACAGCCTCGTATATTACAGCTCTCTTCAGATCCTCGATAAACTATGCGCAGGTCTGTCGCACCCAGTATGCCTACATCCAAGTTGGATTCACACCTCCCCCAGGACGGAAGTCCCAACTTTTCTTCCAGCCTTTGGATTGATCCATCTGAGAATTTCGGAAGATCGAAGGATGACAATGTGGTTGAAGATCAGGTGTATGTTTTTTCAGATCTGTTGTGCAAGGGCTATGATGCATCATATGGGCCTTCTACACTGTTCCAGCATTTATAAATACTCCTCCACCTGAGATATTTGTTGAAGCAAAGTTGGTATAATTCTGAAACCACGAAAATGGAAGATAATTATTTACTTCTGGAATAGTGACTTCTTGTAGATGACCATATCCATACAAAGGTAGATACGTGCTTTGAGGAAAGTCGAGATGATATTTCTTTAGATACTTAGAGAAATTCAGAAGAGTGATATCTTTGATAGTATAATAATCATGGCCAATGATGTTCATCATATCATCTATCCGCTTGCTAGCTAGTTCATCAATTAATCTAGGTCTAAGAACCATTAATTCTGCACAAGAGTTGAATAAATTAATTCATAAATGGATTTATTTTCCACAAACTTTGTGAAAGAAATCCAAAAAAATGGCTAAGGCATTAAGGCGCACAAGTATGGAGATGTCACACAAGTGTTACATGTGCCGCACAAGTTTTTGTCGCAATGTATCACCGCGCAAGTCCTATTACCTCGAGAGTAGCGCGGCAGCGAGGAAACAGTGGAAAGAAGAGACTAGCGCGACGAAGATGGCTTGCGCGGAAAGAGCTCGAGAAATCCGGGATCAGATGCTATACGCAGCCAAAATCTCTGTATTTATAGGCCAGGAAGCCTATCTGCGCGCCGTACAGAGTGTGCTCAAAGCCTGCACGACGCGAATTTACGTTCCGCCCTCTGCGCCCTGAACACTTGCGCGCCACTATTTCTTTGGAGGTATTCTATTTCCTCAGAGTCAAATCCTCATTTCTCTCTGGATCCAACTCTGAGGGGGGACTTTTGTTAACGCTCCATCCGTCACAGAATCTCAAGATTGGGAAAGGGGAAGATCTGAGATTAAAATGGTTCAACCTTTGAAGAAAACATCAAAAAATCGACAAAGGGATGAACAAGGAGAACTTTGCCCATAGGCTACGCAAGTTTTCTCATAGTCGCGCAAGTCCACTTGCGCGATGCACCTTGGCGCGCAAGTGACTTGCGCAACCTAAGTGATAACCACCCAGTAACCACCCGAGGTCTTCTCCTACATATGAATAGACCTTGTGGGCCCCCTATTCGTGAGAATTTTTTTTCTAGAAACTCGGATTGAAGCTCCTGACGCCCAATTCTCTTCTCAAAGCTTCCAGAACACTTCTAAGGTAATTTCATACCTAGAACGGAAGATCTAACGATAAGAAGGAAGGCCTAAGTGTTGAAATTCATCAACACTTGCGCGCTTGAGTGGCCAGCCCTTAAGGGAAGTGGCCACACTTGCGCGCTGCCTTACTTCTTCGAAAGAACATGCGTGTCCCTTTTCTGGGAAAACCTCAAGAGGATTATAAATGCTTTAATAAAGAGTCACTCAAGTGTTTCAATGCTGGTTGAACATCGCGCAAGTACCCCACACATGTCACGCAGGTATACCTGCACGACCAATACTTGCGCGCCCCCGCAGTACATGCACTCCTTCCAAGACTTGCGCACCCCTTCCTTTTTGGGTGCCTTTCTTGCCCATTTCACCCCTCTTAAGTCATTACACCTTTAATTTTTAAGATTCAGTCTTCAAGACACTCTTCGAATCCATTTATGGAAAGATTTCTTGATTTGACTTCCTTATCTGAAAGGAATTCTATGGAATATTTCTCAAAACCTAGTGATTCAAATATCTTTATGTCACTAAATATGGAGAGTTCATTCATTCAACCTCATCCTTTAAAGATGAGAGAATCCTTAACCTAGGTATCCTTTTCAGAAATAATCCCCAGTCATAAGTCCTCTAATTTGGGCATCCTTCTTAGGAGTATGCCCTAGATCCCCTAACCTGGGCTTCCTTTTCAGGAGTAAGCCCCATTCTAAAAAATGGGCATCCTCCTCAGGAGTAAGCCCCAAACCTTAATCCTTAACCTGGGCTTCCTTTTCAGGAATATGTCCCAGTCATAAATCCCTTAACCTGGGCCTCCTTTTCAAGAGTAAGTCCCAGTCATAATCTTGGGCTTCCTTTTCAAGAGTAAGCCCCAAGTCCCTTAAATTCTCTATAACCTGTCCTAATTTAGGTTTAATCTGGGATTCCTTCTCAGGAGTAAAACCCAATTATCAATCCACTCCTAATTTGGGTTTCCTTTTCTGGAATAAGTCCCAAGTTAGAGTATTCAAATCTCCATGAAGCACATATACCTTTATGGACCCTGTTCCTGGATTTTCTCCCTAAATTAAATCATAACCTTCATCTATCCGGGAAGTCATACATACATAAGCCCCAAACCATTTCTTATGATTACATATTTCATGGCCCAATTGTCTATTTTATTACCAATACCTCTTGTTTCTCACACTGAGCATGACTCACGTGAGCTTAGAGGGTAAAAGTAATTATGACATCCTTCTTTAAGCCATCAATCATAAACATCATACTCCCTTACTCGAACTACGTGGGTTCCAATTCATTTTCCAAAACAAAGGATACGTAGATAGCCCATCCACGGGTTCGATCCCAACTCTGAAAGAATTCATGTCCTTCTGAATGACAATAAACTTCAAGTGCCTCACTGAGTGTCTTTAAAACCACCCTTGTCATCATAATGACCAAGAGTCTTTTATATAAATGTTTTGAAGGATACCGTTGACCAATAATCTTTAAATAGATATAGATGATTCTCTATTGATGAAGAACCTCGAATACATATAAAATATTCTCTAAATTTCTTACATATTTAATCATTGATTGTCAAAACTGAATAAAAACCCATTTTATACTTGGTAATGTAATAAGGATTCACGAACATAACTTAAATATATAAAGAGTGTCCCGGAATAGACAATAATTCCCCTCAAAAAGGTGTGATGAGTCCGACCTCCCATCCTCTCGACCAATACAAATTCCTAAACCTCATCAGTTCACAAACTAATGAAGTTCCTACCTTTGGAAAGTAGGTCTAAGTGGATGTGGAATCATTGGATGTTTACGGTTCTACGAACAAACCCGTTAGAAACAGATCAGAATATTTGAATCTCCCATCCAGGAGATCATCCCCGAATTCCGAGGGAAACAATGTGCAATGAGGGTTTACTCATGCTCCATGTGCAATGAGCCTTGGCTCATGCTAATTCAATGTTAAGTGTTGTTGCCACATTTCCATGTTATGATTATCATGCTTTATCATGCCTTTATGTTCATGTTTCTTTTATGCTCTATTGATATTCCTATTTTCTAACATGTATTTTACTCCTCATGTTATTCCATGTGTACTCCCTTACTGGGCATTATAGATCACCCTTTTCTTATGCATGTCCTTAGGTTATCCCATGCAATGCTAAGTACGAGGGAATGTAGTGTTCATGTAAAGGATGTTTTCAATAAAGATGTTGTATTTCATGTTTTAAGTTTTTATGTAATGATCCTAATCCCCAAAGACACTAAACCTCTTGATCTTCTTTGTTGTATCAAGTGAAGATTTATGTAACAAATCATGTTTAAGTTGTAATAAAAAGCAGGGTTATCATATTGTCTAAGTAGAAAATTCCATTTATTTATATTTAATAAGTGATTTGAATAATTATTTTCACATACATGGATGAGAAAAAAATACAATTAGTGCCCAATTTAAAATAATTAATTCATTTAGGCGAGATTAATATTGAACAAATATGTAGAAGGGAGAAATTAAGTTAAAAAAATTTCATTTGAGTTGCATCATGTAAGTGGAAATTGGAACTTTGTTTTAAGGAACATAAGAGGAATGTTTAAATGAATGTTCAAATTATTAAAATTATAATTACAAATAAATCTATCAATTTTACTCATGGAACAAGAATTTTTGATTGAATTATACTGAAACAGTGAATTAAAGTCATAAAAGAGGAAAGATAATTCAAATTATGGATGAAAATGTGATTTTACTTTTCTTTGGCTTGCGTACATAAGTCTAGGTAGGTATATCTATTAGAGTAAATATAATTCTTTTACTTTACTTGGATCATAATAATTTAAGTGTGGGGTGTAATGATAAACAATATTTCACAAATCATTGATTGAATTTAAATGTTTTTACCCCCTTACATTGATAAAACCTCTGTAATTTAACTATATTTGTCCCATTTTGAGAATTTGGAATTAAATTATTAAATTGATAAAATATGGATTTGTAATAATTTTATTTATTTTTAATTAATTTAAAACCATGAATTAATAGTTGGAAATATGGAATATCATTATTGAAATGATCTTTATTATGAGTTTCATTGTTTTCATTCACTTTTATTTCGATCAAGAATTAAATGTTCAAATTGATTAAATCATGAATTTTATTTGTTTCAAACATTTTATAATTTATTGAAATCCATTTATTGATTTAATATTTTTATTGGGAATTTAATTTTAAATACTTTTAGTAATTATTTTTATTTTTTAATTAATTTTTATTTTAATCTTAAATAATTATATATTGAAATCACTTTTCAATTTTAATGGTTGAAGCTAAAAAAATAATAGAGAAAATATACTATATGAAGACCAAAATTGATTGCAAAGTCATTTATGTGGTTATTATACATACTGTTCCTAGAGTGACCATTTATGAAAAGTTGAAAAATCCCTCAAGCTTCATCACTTTCAAATCAAAATGACTACATGGAGGGAACTAGACTAACCATAATAAGGGATGTGGACCCTCTATGAGGAACCTTCTCATGGTCGATCAATTAACCATTACCTAGAAAAACCACCCATATGACAACTAAATATTTATCACAATGAAGTCTCTACATCAACCACAATTAGATTACATATTAAACTCAAATTCACATAGTCGACCACATGCCTTTATCTTGTCTGACAACAAGCATTCCTCAAGTAATCACACATGGCCAAACATGAAAAAACATTCTTTTACACTTCCACCCTTCTCACAAACTACATATCTACTATTACCAGATTGACCAAAAAACACCTCATGGTAAACCGTGAAGCTATAACTCCAACTAAACATAGATTTATCTCTTCCTCAAATCCTCAACAAATCTTTAAAGATCACATGAGAGTTCTATTTCATACCTATACAACTCCTTGATTTGGAGATCACCCTCTCAACTAGAATATTATGTTCACTTAAATCCACATCAAGATTCACCAGTAGAATTATGATACACATTATAAAGATTGAACTGACTCCTATTCTAAGCCACACTAATCTTGATCAAATAAGAGCCAAACATGTTTGATGAGAGAATCTCGATCCAATGTGAAGAAGACCCAGGCTCGAATACCATACTTAGAAGAATTATCCTGATCTATGATTTCCTGGAAAAATATGAGAACTAAAGGATAATCAAAACATGAAACACGCTTAAAAATTATGATTAATAAATGTTTTTTATTCCTTGTGAATAGTTGAATATGGTGAGAGATTTCTCATTCCCAATGCACCACGTGTAAGTGAAAAGGGGTACACACGAAAGGTACTTAATGATTTATACCAAAGAAAACAATCTTTACAATTAGAAATATCACGGTTGACTAAATGTTGTTTCACCTTTAAAGTCCCATTTTATAGTCTCAATCCCTTAGCCAAATCCATGGTTGATACATCCAAGCATGTCTGCACTTATTCATTCCTGCCAATCCTGATCTCAAACCACTGTACACGAGTAAAAAACATTACCCCCAGGAAGAATCTGGCGAGGTTTCCTACATAGACTCCAAACATTCAAATTCTACACATAGCATATGGATTTATTGAAGCCATGTTCCCACATTATTGATCTTCTTGACCAAATAAATCACAAATATACTCACCTATATGGGCCTACTCCACTAATATCCAACACAACTGGCTAGTGGCACACCAAAATAAATTATAGGACCATGATTTTCAATTCAAGACAAATCCTGTACCAAATTTTGAAACCCATTATAGACCTAAGTGTTGTGATAACTTGCACTATCATTTGGGAGCCAAATTATAAGGACAACCCAAACCATATCTCAATTCTGCCTCCTACAAACCCTAGAGCATAACTAATTCCCACTGGAGCCAAGGAGAATCAATGATTTCCCCCCCCAAATCTTCTTTAAATAATATGGTATTTTTCTATAGAAGGGATTTTTTTAGAAAGAAAAATTGTGTAAACACCCAGTCATAATCCCCAATCTTGATCTTTACACATAGCGATAATCCTGGGAGAAGAAAATATGTGCGTTATTCAAGGAATATCTCATAAATATTTCAATTATTAAATATGGAAAAGATATTAATGCTACTCATGTGGATTAAACCTTTAAGAACATGAAAAAACTCTGATCATTATGATATAAATGTGGAACTACTAAATGAGGAGAGGGGGATTCTTTAGTTATTCCTCACTCAATAAGAGTTACTTTTTATTGATTTCTTTTAATTATGCTATAATGACTCTTATGATCGAACACTTGAACCTCGGTTTTCTAGTATAGGTGATTAAATTTCACCACTGTTAATGAATACTATGATTAATTAATAATTATATAATGTTTATCTCTTAGGAAATATTTTATTTCCATAATTATTAGGATATTTCCACTATTTCATGCACTTTAATTTTTTCCTCTCATTTTAAGCCTACACACACAAGCTATCAAAAAAGTCTTCATTAACTATGATCGAATGTAGTGAGATGAACTAAGAGAAATGTTAGATATTATATCACTAGGATAGGATTGGCTAGGATAGAGGTTCCAATGATAATTGTATTCCACTACCTAAATTGAAATCCCTAGATGGGGGTGCCAAATTGATATTTCATCTGATTTGGGGAATATTAAGTGAGTAAAATTATAATTATGTCTTAAAAGGTAAAGTTAGGGGGAATTCCAAGGTAGAAAAATATTCCCAATTTTTATTTCAAACATAATTAAGCCTCTATCCCACACTAAAACAATTTAACAAGAGAGGAAAAAACCAAAAATAGCCTCCTCTTCTAAGGAAACATGAGTCCACCACTATTTTATTTAGGTTGGGTGCATTAATTAGTTTGATAAGGGCCCCACGATAGACTCCTCATTAGGGTATTATTATATAATTTGGACCCAATTAATGCAAATATAAAATCCATTTTATCAATTAAAATTTATATGTGTAATAAATGTTAAGTTTAACATCAACACATATGTAAAAACCCATATTTAGAAAAAGTGTATTTTTAACATAATTTTTATGTTTAGAACAAAATTATCAGTGTTATTGATTTTGAGGACATTAATTGATTTATTATTAAAAAATGATATTTATATGACTTTAAAAAAAATTAAAAGATATAATTTCACATTGTGAAAACTTAATAAAAAGATAACGATTAAAAATACTTTTTATTTGAAAAATATTTCTTGATTTTCAAAATGATAAACATGGGTTTTATAAATTCATTTTTTTTAAAATCCAAAATTTGAATTTATATATATATATATATATATTCATTAAATTTTTTTATAAGTTTTTATGTTATGATTAATTATTTATATAAACATAAACACTACAGTTTTAGTAAAAAATATATTTTTCACTACTTACATAAAAATCAATTATTGAAAAAATAAATCTGAAAAAATTATCTGAAGTTAATATTGTTATTATTAATAAAAAATAAAGTGATTTTTTCAAAATCAATTATAAAAATTTGCGCTATTATAATGAAAACTATTTTTATAGGATTTGTTTTAAAATAATGAAAATGCTCATTCTAATTTCCTAGCAATTAGTCTTTAAATTAGTGTTAATATATTATAAATATTAAAAAATATATTTCATAAATAATATATTAATTTTATTAAAATAAAAAACATAGAAATAAAATTTTAGAAAAAATGCATTTTTATTAAAAAATGATATTATTATTTATTTAGTTATTCTAATTGAATTTCATTACTGAATTAGTATTAAAATTTACCTTTATTTTTATTAATTTATATATTTCATAATGTGGTTACCTTTATTTATACCCACCAATTAAATGCGTAGTTTATGTAAGTTATATAACGTTTGGTGACCTTTTTAGGTTTGTTGTATCATGTGAAGAAAGCTATAGAAAAAATTTGGTTCAGTGGAAAATATAATTCAAAATCATTGGTTGTTTCATTTGTTCTCAGTTATACTAATAACCTAGTGATACAATTAAATTAATCTTAAAATAATTCCTATAGTATATATAAATAATTATACCATGACATAGATGATGTCTGACTATTAGGTGCAAGAGAATCATAAGCTGTCAAATATCTCCTTATACGATTTAAACATGGTGATATCATGTAGAGGAGACCATGAGGGATAACCCAACAATAATAGAAACACATGGTTTGGGTGTCATTAGATGTTATTAACTAGACATATGTGTATTGGCCTCTTTAAATGAGATCATTATCAATGTGTATCTTTTGATCACATACTTAGATAAATGGAGAAAATCATGATAGTCTATAGTGTGGTGAGGAAGTTTGTATAATGAGATTCCCAAAAAACACAATTCCAGATCTTGTGATAAATATATATACTTTTTAAAACATCAATAGTTATAAAAAACTCCAAAGATCAAAAGTTCGTTGTCTTTGGGAACTAGGTATATTTACATATAAACCCACAGTACAATACATATTTCTTCCAAAATGATTATCTATTGATGTAATTATTCTATAAATATCACATTGATTTTAATTATTAGGTAAATGAGAAAAAATAAGAAAATTTTGAGCTATAAATCCCAATAAGGGAATGATCAATAGTATCAGGATGAAAAAATGCATGTGTTTCAAGGGGCATATTATGAGAACATAAAGTGGTATGCATAATATATACTCACAAGGAAACATGACATTAGAAAATGACAACATAAAAACATGGTATTATAATAATTTGTAAACAATATAAAACATTACATTATTTGTATAAGAAGAATAAAATGGAAATGTTATTATGACACAAATAAGATAAATTCATTATAATATCACCAAGGTTTCATAAAATATGTTACCAATGTTTTTCACCAAGGTATCACAAAACATTACCAAGTCGTACTACTAATGTATTATAAACATGTCATCTCTAGAGATTAATTCTTTACCCAATGCATCAGGGTGAAATATGGGCACACCCTTCACTTTTTTAACATGTATATGATTATGTGGTAAACATGAAGAAAATATAAATAAATCAATAGTCATAACATGAACCTGCGGTAAATAAATGGATATCCAATGAAAGTAAGTATCTAGTTAGGTAAATACTCTTCAATCAAGATAATGAATAATGGGTATTTACAATGTATATAATAAATGGTTTACAATATAGTAAGTAGTGTCCTTATTTAATTGATTAATAGGTATCTCAGTGAAAATCCTTCTAATGGAAGAAGCATAAATGGGTATCCAAAAGGGAAAGGCATTGGATGAAATGTTATGCATAGTTGATGATAAAGAAATTAAAATGTAATGAAGAATCATTCAATATATATATTTCATTTCCACCATACAATGTGCACATATGATCATGAACTTAGAGTAGAATGGTATAATACATGAAAAATATGGAGAGTGATATATAACATAATCACTTGTTATAGATGAGTGGAAAAACCCCTTTTCTATAGATGAGTGGAAAAACCCCTTTTCTATGGGTTAATGTGGATATCAAGGTGAATATGAAACATTAAACATTAGAAACTATTAGATATTCAAAAGGATATTGGAAGTACCATAGCTGAATAAATTTTATCATGTAGTAGAGGTAACTATTATGGAATATGGATACAAAATGAAAGTGAATCTCAATCTATATATTCCAATTCATTATTATAGTTCTTAAAGAGAATGTGAATTATCCAATGTATATCCATTGGGAGTATCAAAATAGGCATGTGATTATGCCTCTCTATCATGAACCAGGAGGATAGAATGTAAAGACCCTATTAATACTTTTAGAGGTTATTAGACCTAGGTATATCTATGATAGATCCTACATCAAGTTGTCTGTATCGAGATTTAGATCTAATCACTTGGAAAACCATACACCCTTCTCTTTACCAAATTTAGGATGGTTTTATGGATATAGGAAAATTTTAGCATTATAAAAACTTATAAAGGAAGTATAATGATAGGTAATAGTGATATATCACTGATAAAATTTTAAATAATTTATAACAATGATGCATAATAACATTTCCCATTGATATGAAAGGGAAATTAAAAGGTCCTATAAAAGTAATGAGATATGAGGGGTGAGGATCCCATATTTTAGCACAATAAAAGATCCTGAAAAGGATATAATGTGATGGAATAAAGAAAATATAATTTTAAAAATATAAAATGGAATAAAATACCATATAAAAAAATAATTTAATTATATAAAGAATAAATTTAAAAACAAAATATAGAAAAAGTAACATACATGAAAAGGAAAGATGAGGATTGAGGAAACCATTACCTTGCTATAGAGCTTCTAAGATATTGCAAGAGACACCATAGAAAATTAGTTCCACATTGGGGAGAATATTGAGAATGATAATGGAGGGGATTCATAATAAAATGAATTTTAGTGTAAAGTGAGAGTAGAGTTGGTTGGTATTTATACTTATGGGGGGAGGGTTTTATCGGTTAAAATATTGTTTATTTTAATTTTTATGTTAACTACTTGTGGTTGGAATTAATTGAAATGGATTTTATTGATAAATAATAATAAAAAGTGGATTATTTGACCATTTAACTAGTAAAAAATTCAAATAGGTCTTCCAATCATCTCATTTAATGCATCGAATCAAAATTCTTTTTTAAGGAAAAAATTAAAATTTAAGTTCCAAAATTTTAAGTAAAAATATAGGTATTCAAATTAACATTTTTAAAATAAATATTTTGTAACATAAATTTAATTTTTATTTAATAAAATATTTTATTTATTTTTATTTCATGAACACGTCCTAATGATTTCATTAAAATCGCATTATTCATAAAAAGTGTCTTTCACATTTTCACCAAGAAATCATCTTTGTTAGAAAATTCCAGAAGATTCACCCTAAGATAATTTTGATATGATGAGTCCAAAATAACTTCCATTTATTCCAAATAAATTATTATATATTTAAAATATTAATATAATTCTATATTTAAAAATCGAGTAGTCAATGAATAAAATCTGAAAACATTACATTTTGAAACTATAATTTTATTTTGAGATAGGTGTGTGTCCATGTTTGTAACACCCGTAATTTTTTTGATTTTTTGATAGAACATATTTAATATTTTGTTAAATTTTGAAATGGAACAATTATTTTATCTTGATTTATATGAAATAAAAATTTTGTATTATGTTACACAAAATTACGAGTTTTGCATGCATTACACGCAACACCGAGTTAAAACCCATCATGACATACTATTTAAATATTATTATTTAATATGATAGTTGTCAACTAGTAAATGGAATAGTGGGTATGAATAATATTAAATAAATTACAAAAAAAATTAGACATGTTTACATAATTATTTTGTGCCCAATTAATTATAAATGAAAATATAAACCCTTTTTAAAATAAAAGAAATTATTATTCAGAAAAACTATTTTTATGTGAACAACTGTGTTTTATGTCCATAAATTAACCAAATAAATTTTGATTAATTATTTTAATGAAATTTATAAATTATACATTCAATAAATTTTTTAACATTCATCTTATATGTTTCCTATATAATAGATAGTAATAAATCCAATTTTACGCTTAAAACACTATTTTTTTTCTAAAAGGCAGTTCTATTACCTTTTTACGACGCACTTATTGTAAAAATAAATTTGTACACTTTTAGAAAACAAATTGTAAAGAATAAAAATAATTTTCTATATTATAATATAAAAATTATCTTAGGGTGAATGTTTGGGTTTTTTTGAAAAGTTTCATATTTTAATGAATAGTGTAAAATTCTGAAATTTTAATTGAAAACTGCCTTTTTATTTAAATAATTTACAATGATATATTATATTTTGATTTTTTTATAAACTAAAATTAGTTCAATTTATATCAATTAATCCAATATATTTCATTTTATTCAATTTAATGTTAAATATTTATATATAAATGTTTTAAACTTTTAAACTTTTTTCTCTTTAAAAACCTGCTTTCTCGTCACATGTGTGGAATTAATGGGAAATTTAAAATTTCCAATTATGTGAATTGAATTTTGAAAAATGAATTATATATTATTAATTATAATTATTTATAATTTATAATAATTTTAGCTTCAAATTTTACAAAAATGAATAGTGAGTGTAGTAAAAATTTGTCACTGCTATTAAAGTAAAAATGGGTTTATTAGGGGTTAAATTAGAATGACAGGAGTTTAAAGGACATAAAATATTATATTAATTTTATTTTTTCAAGTAATTTTGTCTTTGAACGTAAATTTATCGAAAATATGTCAATTTATTACTATTTTCACTTGAATATGATGCATAAAATAAGTTATGTTAAGAAAATGACAGAAAAATTATTTTTATTACTTTTAATATATATAATTCTTTGGGATAGGGGAAAAAAATGGTTAGATTATAAAAATTATATTGAATTATAAATGAGTTATCATAATAATTTATATTTAATTTTCATAGATAAGTAGTTACTTAAAATGATTAAGAAATTCCCACACAATAATTATTTAGTTAATAATAAAATAAAATAACTCATACTAAAATTAATGAAAGTGAAGTATATTGAATGAATTATTGTGTTCATTTTTTTAGATTAATATATAATTTTACATAGGTTTTAACATAATATATTAGAATTAAGTTATTTTATGAATATTTTATTATTTAAATTAAATGAATAATGTCAAAATTGTTGTTAATGTCATTTTATAATAAATGCTATTTTAATAATTTATTTAAAATTAACAAAAATAATATATTCTATAAATATATTTTTACATATTAATAAATATTAATTATGGTCCATTAATGGACCAATTTTTCTATTACAATGACTATATTGACCATTAAATAGTAAAAAATTGGTTAGTACGATTATGGTCAAAGCAGTGTTTTTACACGTTATGTGAACTTGTATTAAAATTAAATTCTAAAACACAAAGGATTTATATTTAATAAATTAGATACCATATTTTTAATTATTTTTTTCAATCTATCTAATAATTATCACTAACATTTAGTCATCATGGTTAAATTTCCAAGGATAGAATACTAGTAACTGTTGTGAAAAACCAAAATGGTAAAAATAGTGAAACTTAGTGGTTAATGAATGAAATATTTAAACAATATGTATAAATGTCTGATATAGGTGTGTATATACAATATAATCCTCAATAACCTTTAATTATTAGTTCTGGATCTACTTTGTGTATTGTTGAACTCCTAATAAGTAATAGTTTTGAGTGTTTACAAGAATGCCACTCCTCCTCAACTATAAAGAGCCACTAACTGTCCCAACTTATTCTCACATCTAAATAAATTTTTATCAAAAAATATTTTTAAATATCACTTAAATTATCTTAACTCATCCTAGAAGACTTATATTTAGAATAAATATTACCAAGAAAGGATTTATTGGGAACTTAAGGAGGATACCCGAAGAAAAGATAACGATCATCAACGAGCGTTTTCATTTTATATCTTCCTACAACTCCTTAAATTATTGTTAAGGAAAGATTACATAATAATATAAGAATATTACATATAAAATAATGGTGTTATATTAATGATACTACCTAAAACCACACACAATTCCTTTAAAATGGGTTATAAAATCATCATTCCTCTCAAAGACAAAATACCGCCTCGCGAACTGATGTTGTTTATTTTTCCTTTACCACCTTTCATGATTTGGAATAATGTTGAATTTATTATTTATATATTATATATATATGATATATATGATATTTATGATTTTATTATGATTTTTTAATTGTTTTCACACACAAATTCATGTATTTCATTTTTTGTGAATATGATAACGACATTCACGTGTATGGGGGGATACCGCCTCGTGAGGCGATTTGATTCATTAAATCTATATGTGGAATGTATTAAGGATGTGTTTGATAAAAAATTATTATATATATAAAATAAACATTATTATAAAATTATTATATATATATCATTTACTTTTATTTGTTCCAAACCAATTAGAAAATGAAAAACAATGTTCATGCATAAATACAACCTACCGTCTCCATGAAAAATGTATTTAATTTCCTATCAATAAATTTTATAGATTACTATAAATAAAAATATAATTAATATATATTATATTTATTTCATGGTTATAATTTTGGAGATGATGACAACATGATCAAAGTATGAGGTCAAAGAATATGACAATGAAAAACGTATACCAAAAACATAACAGTTATTACCCAAAACATAACATTAATATTGAATTTTTAATAAATGGTTAATTTAAGGTCATAAAAAATAATATATGGTATGATATATATGAATATTTTTTTACTATACTTATAATAAAATTAAATTTATTATACAAGAGAATTGAATTAGTACGACAGATGTTAAGACTTTAGGTAAGGGATTTACATCCCACTTTTTACATCCGTGAGACACATCACATGGTCATAATCTATTTATTTTATGTGGTGTTTATAATAACCATGAATTTATTCTATGGTTATTATAATTATAATTATTTTAATTTACATATCCATTTTATAATCTTTCTTTCATGGAGTTTATAATTCAAAAGTTACCAAATTGATAAGGGGTTTTTGTCTCAATTTGACTTATTTGTGATGTATATTATGTTATGCACCTACATTCCTTCACTATGTGTATATATATAAACATTGAAATTTAATATCATGAATTAATTCATCCTTGTAATATTTTAAGTTTTATTTTATTTTATTCCTTCATGGGGCTTATGATTCAAATTCATAAAAGTGGTAATGATTTTATGTTACAATCTCATCATTTATCAAGATTGTTTATGATTAAGTTTCCAATGTTTAAATATCATGATCTAAATATCAAGAATTATAGTGGATTTTATTCCACTCATTTTATTCATGATATCATCATATAATGGTACCATTTTTCTACTCTATTTCCCTTAAGATACTTAAGAAAATATTTTAATAAAATATAACTTTATTTCTCTATTCAGTTGGAAATCTATTTTTTTTCAAAACCATGGTTTCAAAAAATGTTTTAAAAAATGTTTTATTTATCTCTTATGATGTTTAAAATATTTTTACCCATTTTTGTCTATTTAATTTGTTTGAAAGGAATCTGAACGTCAGTTTTGAAAATAATTCTTATTTGGATTTTAACAAAAATATGAAAGGAATCTTCATTTTAAAATGTATGACTTGAATTTTTTTATAACATCATGAAAAATCATTTTGTTAAAAATTAAATTATTATTTTTAAAATTTATTTTCAAATAATAAGTTTTTCAAAAAAAATTCTAAATTAAAATGTTTTTATTTAAGTGGAAAACATATTTTACCCAGGAAATGTTATAAACGATCTTTCAAAATTATTTTCCATCTAAGTTTTATATTTTTTGGTGTTACATATTCTTTAATGGTGGTATTATCCAAGTATATCATCCATATTATCTATATGAATGATTTATGTTTTGCTTTCATGATTTTTATGAAATCAATTTCTCTTCCATGGGTTATACCATGTTAAAATGATCATGAAACCTGCTTATTTTCTTAGGATATGTAATGATGAAATGATAATAAAACCTATCTCTTTTCCATAGGTTATGATATTATGAAATATTTATGATACCCAATTCATTTCATGAGTTAAGATATTATTAATTTTTATGATCTTGTGGAACATATATGTATGATTTCAATATGTTACAGGTGGATCCTATATCTCCCTCCAACATAGATGCCACTGGGGATGGTGGAGTTTCCTGACTATGAGGTGTAACAAGATATGTGTAAACCTAGTTAAATATTGACAATATAATGCATGAACCTGATTATATATTCACAATTTTATGTGTGACCATGATTACGTGTTCAAAATATTGTGTGTGGCCCTAGTTGCATGTCCATAAGTTTATGTGAGGTCCTGATTTAATCTTCTTAACTTAATGAGTAAACCTATTTCTATTTACACATGTTCACAACATTATATTCTAATGTGTTTTCCACAAGTCTATATCTTATTCCAATTTTATGCTCTCATGACTCATGGTATTTTATTTACTTATGATTCACGACTTATGAACTTATAATATTTATTCCCTAATTTATGTTTATGATCTTTGATATAAAAGGAAGGGTTTTACAATGTTATTATCATGTTCTCATATCATTATTCATTTTTCATTATTATTTATCTTCCTTGTATATCCTTACTGATCATTTTAGCTCACCCTTTCTAAGGTTTCCTTTCCCCCGATTATGAAGAATGGGTTTAAGTAGGGTATGCTTGTAAAGCTTACTAAAGGGGTTGATCTTAATGAGAGGTGTTTAATATCAGTCACGAAGTTAGAAGATTGTGTTTCCATGTTTCAAATGGAACTAAACTATTCTGGTCCTCAGTCTTGTGTTTCTATAATGTGTTGAATATTCATCTACAAAGATGTAATATCCATGTATGAAAATCCTAGGTTTCTATAGTTGGTATCAAAGAAAATGGTTAGTTAAAATTTGTAAACTAGGATGAGATAAATTTAGTGACATCCCCTAGGAAATTTATAAGGATGTATTTAGGGATTTCTCTAAGGATAAGTCTACAGATGAGTCAAAGTTTAGGAAAATGTCTCAGAATTTTGGTAAAGGATTGAGAGAGTGGTTTGTGAGAAATTAGATCCTTTCATAGATACTAAAAGTGGATTTGTCTATAGAACTGTTGTATATAGGGGTAACAAACCTTAAAACACTGTATTGAACTAGACTCGATCAAGAACTGGTGCACAATAACAGACCTTACTATACACCTTGCATGACACTCCTGAGGGATATTATTTGGAAATTCAAAAAATCTTTTCAAACCATCATGAAAAATTTAAATAAATGATGAATATGAGTAATCTAGGATAAACCTATAATTTCATTGATTAAATACCTGGTGTTATGAATTAGGCATAGTGTAAGTGATGTTTTATAATTATGTGGTTTTCCACTATGATTAGTGTTTCTCACACTATGATTTCTGGTTTTAGTCAATTATGGGAACCTGAAAGAACTAGGATAACAATGAGTGTGATGGATGATATAATGATGAGAAGAAAGGGGATGATGACTGGAGTAAAGGATGTTGTGATCATTCCTAATCGGTTTTAACATAATCTGATTAACAAAATGAACCCAGCCAACTCTCAGACTCACCAAAGAATAGAATGCTAGAGTTTAGTGAGAGTTCAGGTAATGGTTACCATGGAGGAAATAGGATTCAGTTTTCTTTTATGTCAATAATGTTGGAATAAACAACCAAGTCGATGTCTTATAAGAACATGGAGATTTTGTGACTGTGGAGAATATAGACACAATGCAAGTAACTGAAAATGTAAAATGAAATATTTGGTTAATAATATAGATTAAAATAATGGCCTCTTTAATGTATCCTCGACTGTTGAATTCTTAAAATGTGGAAAGTATGGGTATTATACAAATTTATGTCCTAAGTGGAAAGCTTATAAAGGTAACCAACAAGGTGGTTTGAGTAATTGCTATATTTCTTATTGCGAAGAACCTATAGATGAAAGGTGAGATGAAATATGTATTATGGAACAATATTATGAGTCATAGATAATGGTTTGTGAAATAAGTGAAATAATTAAAGTGTTTATGTATTAGAATTCAATAATTATGAAATATATAAGGAATTTTCAGTATATGTTTTTCATTAAGGATTTGTACAAATATATTGAATAGTACTGATTGACTAGAACAATGATTTTAGGTTAAGGTGATATTTTGATTAAGGGAAGATAACCCTTAATATGTTATGGATTTTGAGATTATGTTTTTTGGATAAAGAGATGTTGGATATAAATAAGTAAATTGGATAGTATTTATTACTTTAATGGTTTGTTGATAAAGTGGTTTATTCTATCATGGACGAAGTTTACAATATTTTTCTATTTAAGAATTTATGAATTAATTTTTTTATATTTGAGGAATAGAGAAGAATTTATGTTTTCTATATATTTTTATGGAGATTTATCTTATTACCATGATTCAAGATAATACGTAATGAAGGAATTCACATGTTTTGTATGGGACAACCAAGAGATACTTTATAATATATGGGGGGGATCAATGATAAGTCAATTTTTAAAATATAGCAATATTATTTCTAATGTTTTGGATTTTCATATTTAAGAAGGTTAAGAATTCTAACCATTTATGAAATGGTTTAAGAATTTTTTTATATTAATACATTACTTCACTATATGATGATTTATGAACATTAGACAACATGTTCTAACCATTTTGATTGAAAAATGAATTATCATTCTATTTATGGAACTTGTGATGCATTAGAGAAATATGCATAAAAAATAAAATGTCATCTCCTAGAGCAATAGATGAAGTGGAAATTGATCATGACACAACCAAAGGATGAGATTGTGCTTATGAAATAGAATGAAATCAAGTAATTATATAAAAATTCATCATCTTTAGGAAAAGGATATTGGAATAAATTTTTTTCCTATTATCATAATTTTTTTATGATATCAATGAAATTTTTTAAGCCTCATTAGTTTATGGTTATGTGATTCTTAAATTTATCTTGACCACGTTATCTATAACTCTCCATTAGTATTTGGGTTCTAATTTTTCTTTTATGTCCATATTTTCACATTCCAACTATGTTATCCTATTTCAAAACCTAGTATGTGTTATTATAGATTAATTAAGAAAATATTTTTCCATTTTTCTAGATTATGTTTCATCAAACATTTTTATGATGTGGTTTTCCATGAAAGAAACCATCAATTATTAATCCATTGATAATCGAGATGAATTTTGATGGGGAAATTCATTTTAAGGGGGTAAAATGTAAAACCCCGTTACTTTGTGTTTTTTCAAATAAAATAATTATTTTGATATTTTATGTTACATACAAAACTGATTTTATCTTACATTACATTCAATACTAAGTTCTTCTTGTGTTACACATAACTACATGTTTAACTTGCATTATATGCAACAATGAGTTTAAACCAAACATGGAATTCTATTTAAAAATGATTATTTGATAGGAAAATTATGAAATATAAATTTTAATTAAATCCATTAATATGATTAAATAAAATATAAAAATATGGTGTACACAAATTTATATAATTCATTGATGGATAATTAATTAGAAATAAAAATAAAACCCTTCTAAAAATAAAAGGAAATCAATTTCTGAAGAACTATTTTTCTACACAAAAGTTTGTTTTATGTATATAAATTAACAAAATCAAATTTGGTTAATTATTTTAATGAAATTTATATATTATATAATCAATAAAATTTTTAACATTCATCTTATTTTTTTCTAGATAAGTGATAAGAATAAATCCAATTTTATGCTTAAAAATTGTATTTTTTTCTAGAAAATAGTTTTGACTCATTTTTATGGAACACTTATTTTAAAAATAAATTTTAAAAATTTTATAAAATGAAATTTTATAAAATCAAAATCATTTTTCAAATTGGAATATCACAATTATATTTGGGTGAAATTTTGGAGTTTTCCAAAAATGCTTCATTTTTAAACGAATAATGAGAAATACTAAATTTTAATTGAACACTTCTTTTTGTTTAAATAATTAATAATGTAAAATCATATTTTGAATTCGTTTTAATTTAAAATTAGTTCAATTTTATATCAATTAATCTAATGTAGGTCATTGGAATCAATTTAATATTGAATTATTAGATACAAAATTTTTATACTTGTGAATGTTTTCTCTTAAAAAAACCACCTTCTCATCACATCTACTGGATCAATTTTAAATGAAAATTTTACACTTATATGAATTAAATTAGTAAAATTGGGTTAAATATTTATAATAAGAATAATTTATAATGTCTAATGAGGTTAGCTTAAATTTTTACCAAAATGAATACTGAATGTAGTAAAAATTTATAACTGTAGCCAAGGGAAAAAGGAATTTTTTTAGGGTTAAATTACAATTAAAAGAGTAAAAATTAAAAAAATATTATCTTTATTTTATTTTATTAGTATATTTTTACCTTTTAATTCAATGTATCTGAAATATGTAAATTACATTCCACTTTCCATTGAATATGGCCCATATAATTAGTTAAGTAAAGAAATATATGAAATACTCTCCTTATTTTAAAATATAAATGAGTTTTTGTTATCATAATAATTTACATTTAATTTTTAGAGATGATTTAGTTACTTAAACGTCTCTATAAATTCCAATAAAATAATTATTTTGTTAATAAATAAAATAAAATAACTAATACTAAAAATATTAAAAGTAAAGTAAATTGAATGAATTATTGTGTTCCATTATTTTTATAGATTAATATATCAGGTTGCACAAGTTTTAACATAATTTATCCAAATTAAATTATTTTCTTGATATTATTTATACTTAAATTAAATGATTAATGTTAGAATTGACATTAATGTCATTTTATAATAAATTCCATTTTATTAATTAATCTAATATTACTAACAATCATATATTTTGTAATGTTTTTTTTCAATAATAATATATATCAACTATAGTCCATTCATGGATCGGTTATTGTATTATAATGACTATATTGACTGTTAAATAATAAAAACTCGATTAGCGTGATTAAGGTTAAATAGGTTTTTTTTGCGTTACTTGATCTTGTATTGAAATTAATTTCCAACACGCGTAGGATTTATATTTTTCAAATTATATATAATATTTATAATCATTAGTTTCAAATTATATAATAATTATCACTCTAATTTATTCATAAACATTAAATTTCAATGGTTACAAAGCTAATTACTGTACAGAAAAAGTGGTAAAAATTGGGAAACTTGGAGGTTAGGAAATAAAATGTTCAAAACATGTGTATAAACGTTTTTTGGGGGAATTGATTGACCATATCATCCCTAAACAACATTAATTATCATTTTCATCCTCTTTAAATAATTTTGATGTCCTAATAGTGAATACTTTTGAGTTTTTATAAGAATTCCACTCCTCAACATTAAAAAGGAACCCTCTCTCCCCAATTATTCACACATCTAAAGCCATTTTTATCAACCAATATATACCCAAATCACTTAATAAACTTAATAAAATCATAGTATATTACTTATATTGGGTATAAATCTAACTAATAAAGTATTTAGTGTTGTACCTCTCGTACCCCTCATGGTTTAATTTTTATGATCACAATCACTCTCTTATTTATCTAATATTGTTTTAAGTGTTTTTGGATGATAGGAATGATTTTAGGTTGCCAAGGAATTGGGCCAAGAAATCCAGGAGGCAAAAGTGGACTGATTTCAGTCCACCGGCCAACCGGTGGATGACCACCGGCCAGCCAGTGGAATCTTGACAGAAGGCATCCCCTCTGTCCAGACCACCGGCCAACCGGTGTCCCATCACCGGCCAGCCGGTGGAACCCAGACAGAAGGGACACCTACTGTCTCAACACCGGCCAACCGGTGACCTCCTCACCGGCCAGCCGGTGGTGCCTGGGCAGAAGGCCTCTCCATTTTCCAAACCACCGGCCCACCGGTGGCCAAGCACCGGTCAGCTGGTGGAGCCAGTCAAACTAGCCGTTGGGCTTTGACCAGCCTGCTCTCAACGGCTCCGAAGACTTTTCCAACAGCTCTGAAGACCCCGAACGGCCATATGAGGGTTCCCCCTCTATAAATAAAGGACTAGGAAGCCCCGGAACAAGAGTGAAACAATAACCAAGCCAACGGAGGCCAACAAACACATTTTTCATCATTTGGAAAACCTCCGGCGGATTCCTTCAAGGAACCTCATTTTCTCCAACCCATTTCCACATCCAAGGAGCATCACCATAGAAGCTTGGGAGCGCTCTTCATCAACTCCAATTAATCCCCGATACATTGGAATGATATTTTGATCCCTTGAAGCTCTAACGAAAAATCTCTAAGGCTACTTGTGATCAATTTCCATCCTTGAAGCTTGGGCTGCCTCTACATCAACTACTCTCACACTCTTGGCGCTCAAGGCTTCCTCTAGTTTGTTATAATTTATTTATTTCAATTTTTTAGTTCTTCATTGGGTTTGTATTAAAACAAACCATCCTTTTCTTCCTCACTTTCATTTTGGGTTTCTTGCTACAACCATAATAAAAAAGCAAGCTGTACGAAGGTGATCTAGCCTACCATAAAACGGCTAGTGGGTTTCTTGCTACAACCATTAAAAAGCAAGCTGAAGTATAAATCTCTCAACGGTTTAGTTGGGAGCGGAGACGTAGGCTTTGGTTTAAGCCGAACTCCGTTATCAAATTGTGTCTTGTCCCTTTTTATTTCCGCTGAATTTATAAATTGTTTTTAAGTTGCTAATTATTTTACCAAGGCAATTCACCCCCCCTCTTTCCATCACTCTCCGACCCAACATTTGGTATCAGAGGGAAGTTTGTTTAATACCTTAATCGGTTACAAACCTAAAATCCATAGTGATGGCTTCTTCCTCACAAGCACCCGAAGGGTATTTCATTGGGTCGTGCTCCATTCTTTGATGGAACCGACTATACTTATTGGAAAACCCGCATGTCCACTTTTCTTAGAAGTATAGGTTATCCTATTTATAAAATTGTCATGCATGGTTATTCTCTTTCTTCTCCCGATGAATCCAAATGGACTCAAGCCGATATTAAAAATTTTGAGCTTGATGGCAAAGCCATGAATGCTCTTCATTGTGGCCTTGATCGTAATGAATTCAATCGAGTTTCCACATGCACTTCATCTCATGAAATATGGAAACTTTTGGAGGTTACCCATTACAAGCTCGATTGTCCACTCAACAAGAAAAAGGCCAAGCAAAAGGAAAAGAAGAAGGCATTCAAGGCCACATGGAGTGATAGCTCCACATCCTCCTCCTCCTCCTCCTCAAGTGACAATGGTAAAAAATGTCTAATGGCATTTCATGAGGTAATCTCTTCCGACTCCTCTTCCTCTTGTTCTTCAAATTCTTTCAATCATTTATCTTATGAGGATCTCCAACATGCGAGAGATCAATTGGAGGAAGGTTTTCACGAACTTTCTTCCAAATTTATTGCTTTGAAAAAGAAAAATAAAATTCTCATTTCTGAAAAAGAACAACTTCTCAAAAAGAATGAGGAACTTACCCTTAAGATCCAAGATATTCCAAATGTTGATTCTTTGAATTCAACCATTAAAGATCTAAGGGAGTCTCTTGCCAAGTTCACCCAAGGTGAACAAAATTTGACCAAATTACTTGGTTCCCAATGCATATCTAGAACCACCCAAGGGCTTGGCTATTCCAAGAAAGCTTCCTCTTCCCATGCTCCTACTATTTTTGTAAGGGGGAGCTCCCAATATAAATTTTGCAACTATTGAAAAAAGATCGGGCACTTAATTTATGAGTGCAATTGCAAAAATGCCCGGTATGAAAGGCCCAAAACCATTTCCTTTAATGATGAATTTTATATGAGAAGACCCGACACTAGACAAGTGTCGATTGAAAAATCCCTTTTAGCGAGTCTCTCCGGGCCAAAATTTTTCTCGGTTTCAAAAACCTCTCCCCGGTGATTTGTTGTTTTTATTTAGGGGGAGTTAGGATTGTTTAAGCCTTTTTTCTTTATTTTCAAAACTTCCAATTCAAAACATTCAATTCAAATTTCAAAAATTTAAATTGGTTTAAAAACTCTATCTTGTTTTTCAAACTTTCCCTCAATCAAGTTTTATGCCCCGTGCTATTTTGATAATCATAAAGGGGGAGAAATTCTTGGTTGATTGGGGGAGAAATATTTCTCTCATGCTTTTCTTTACTTTTAAATTTATCCTTTAAAGCATGCCTTTCATTTCAGTCTTTTACATTGCTTGTTTTGGTGATTCTGATCATCAAAATAGGGGGAGATTGTTGTACCTCTCGTACCCCTCATGGTTTAATTTTCCTGATCACAATCACTCTCTTATTTATCTAATCTTGTTTTAAGTGTTTTTGGATGATATGCATGATTTCAGGTTTCCAAGGAATTGGGCCAAGAAATCCAGGAGGCAAAAGTGGACTGATTTCAGTCCACCGGCCAACCGGTGGATGACCACCGGCCAGCCGGTGGAATCTTGACAGAAGGCATCCCCTCTGTCCAGACCACCGGCCAACTGGTGTCCCATCACCGGCCAGCCGGTGGAACCTAGACAGAAGGGACACCTACTGTCTCACCACCGGCCAACTGGTGGCCTCCTCACCGGCCAGCCAGTGGTGCCTGGGAAGAAGGACTCTCCATTTTCCAAAGCACCGGCCAACCGGTGGCCAAGCACCGGTCAGCCGGTGGAGCCAGTCAAACTAGCAGTTGGGCTTTGACCAGCCTGCTCTCAATGGCTCCGAAGACTTTTACAACGGCTCCGAAGACCCCGAACGGCCATATGAGGGTTCCCCCTCTATAAATAAAGGACTAGGAATCCCCAGAACAAGAGTGAAACAATAACCAAGCCAACGGAAGCCAACATACACATTTTTCATCATTTGGCAAACCTCCGGCGGATTCCTTCAAGGAACCTCAATGCTCCAACCCATTTCCACATCCAAGGAGCATCACCATAGAAGCTTGGGAGCGCTCTTCATCAACTCCAATTAATCCCCGATACATTGGAATGATATTTTGATCCCTTTAAGCTCTAACGACAAATCTCTAAGGCTACTTGTGATCCATTTCCATCCTTGAAGCTTGGGCTGCCTCTACATCAACTACTCTCACACTCTTGGCGCTCAAGGCTTCCTCTAGTTTTTTATAATTTATTTATTTAAATTGTTTAGTTCTTCATTGGGTTTGTATTAAAACAAACCATCCTTTTCTTCCTCACTTTCATTTTGGGTTTCTTGCTAAAACCATAATAAAAAAACAAGTTGTACGAAGGTGATCTAGCCTACCTTAAAACGGCTAGTGGTTTTCTTACTACAACCATTAAAAAGCAAGCTGAAGTATAAATCTCTCAACGGTTGAGTTGGGAGCGGAGACGTAGGCTTTGGTTTAAGCCGAACTCCGTTATCAAATTGTGTCTTGCCCCTTTTTATTTCCGCTGCATTTATAAATTGTTTTTAAGTTGCTAATTATTTTACAAAGGCAATTCACCCCCCCTCTTGCCATCACTCTTCGACCCAACATTTATTACAAGCCTAATGGGGATAACCGAAGAAGAGGAAATGATCTTGAATGAGCACTTTCATTTTATACCTTCCTCCACCTCCTTAGATTCTTATTATATAGTGATTATCTAATTAACTCAATATATTACATACTCTAAGATCTTTTTATATGAAATATATTAACTAAAACAATACACAATTTCATCAAATGGGTTATGAAATAATCATTCATGTGTACGGTGGACTACCGCCCCACGAATCGATGCCGTTCATTTTTCCATTACCGGCTTTCAAGGTTGAGAATAATGATGGATATATTGTTTATATATAATATATATAATATATATCATGTTATTATAGCTATATAATTTTTATATCACACAAACCATCATTCTTTTCTTATTGTGGGAATATGAAAACATCATTCTTGTGTTCGACAAACTACTACCTCTCAAAGCGATGTGATTTGATCCCGCTATACATGGAATGTATTAAGGATAGGTTTGATATTTTTTTCCAATATATATGAAATAAATATTATTATTTAATTACTATATATATATAATTTACATTTATTTCTTCCAACCCATCATGAAAATGAAAAGTAGTTTTTATGCATACATACGACCTACCGCCTCCCTGAACGCTATATTTTATTTCTTATCACCTAATTTTATGGATTACTATAAATACATATATACTAAATATATATGATATTTATGTCATTTTTATCTTTATATAGGTTATGGGTACAGTATCAAATTAATAGGACCAAAAATATTACAAATAAACACTTATATGTAAATTAAATCGGTTATTACCCAAAATGGAACATTAACATGGAATTGTTAATAAATATGTAATAGAAGATTAAAATAAAATCATAAATGGTTTGATATATCTGATAATATTTCTATAATATATTTATAATAAACTTATATTTATTATAAAGGAGGTTTGAATGAGTATGATAAATGTGAAGACTTAAGTTAAGGGATTTCTGTCTCACTTATTTTACTTCTATGGGACACATGCCATGTTGACCACCTATTTATTTTATGTGGTTTTATACATCCCGTGGATTTATATTATGGTTATTATACTAATAATTATTATTATTTACATGTCCATTTTAGTATCTCTCATTCATGGGGATTATGGTCCAAAAACTACCAAATTTGTAAGAGATATTTGTCTCAATTTTCCTTCTTTGAGATGTATGTTATTTTATGCACCTATATTATTTAACAAGGTGTATCTAAACACCATTTATAATTTAATATCATGAATTTATTCATAATCAGTATTTTTTTAGTTTCATTTTATGTTATTACTTCATAGGTATTATTATTCAATGTGACCAAAGTGTTAATGATTTTATGTTACAATCTCAACTTTATCGAGATTATTTATTATTAAGTATAAAATATTAGAACATTTGGATCCAAATCCCAAAAATTATAATTGATTTTTTTATCTTTTTATCCTTGACATATTTATGTAATATTTCCATTTATACTCTTTTTTTACTTAATGTAATTCATAAATTAGTTTTAGGAAAATCTAACATTATTTCCCTCTTCTATTAAAAATCTGTTTTCTGTCAAAACCATGTTTTATAATAATGTTTCATTTTTTTTATTAAAATATTAGGATATTTAAAAGTTATTTTTTACCCATTTTTATTTTTTAATTTATTTAAAGTAATATTCATGTTGTTTTCCAAAATAATTCATGTTTGGATTTTACCAAAAATGTAAAAGTAATCTTCATTTTAACTTGTACACCATGAACAAAATTTTACATCATCATAAACAATAATTTCTTTGAAGTGTCCTTTATAATTTTTCAAATTTATTTTAAAATATAAATGATTTAATTTTTTTTAAATCTTAAAAGTTGTTTATTAAATAGTAAAGGATATTTTCCTCAAGAAATGTTTTAAATGATCTTTCAAAAGTATTTTCCATCTTAAATTGAAATCATTTCGTGTTACCTATGGCTTACTATGGATATTATCCAAGGTTATCATTAATATTATTTCTATAAATGGTTCATGTTTTTATTGACCAATTTTTATTAAGCCCATTTCTATTCTCTGGGTTATACTATGATAAAATTCTTATGAAACCCACTTCTTTTCATGGGTTGTGATATGATGAAATAATAATGACACCTATCTATTTTACAAAGGATATTATATGATGAAATGTTTATGATACCATTTTATTTCATGGGTTATGATATGAGGAATGTTTATGATCTTTTAGAACACATATGTATAATTTTATTATGTGACTGCAGGGATATATATCTCCCTCCAATTCAATGGGTAAATATTTATATATCTCATGATATTGACACTGTTACAATTGGGGTAAAACCAATATAGTAAGATCGGGATATCACTAGGGATGGTGGTGTGTCCCACCTAAAAGGTGTAGCCAGCTATGCATGAACATGAATACATGTTCACAGTGGTACACATGAACCTGATTACATGTTCACAGTGTTATGCATGGACCTAGTTCAATGTCCATAAATTTATGCACGATCATGATTTCATGTCTTAAAATTAATGAGTGAACCAATTTCTATTTGTACGTCTTCATGATGTTATAATTTTATGTGTGTACCATAAGTCTCTGTTTTTTTTTGACAATTTTATTCTATCATGACTAGTGGTCTTTTATTTCCTTATTATTAAAGTCTTATGAACTTCCATTCATTATGTCGTGATTAATATTTTTGATCTTTGATATATAGGGACTAGTTTTCCAATGATATTATCATGTTCTCATAAACTTATACTTATGTAATGCTTTTGTATATTTCATGTTTAACCTTATTGATCATTTTATCTCACCCTTTATTATGTTTCATTTCCCTAGGTTATTAATTAAGGTTTTAAGTAAGGTATTATTTTGAATAATAATGAAGGGGAATATATTTAGAGGATATCTTAAAGATCTTTCACCTAGTTAAAATATTATGTTTCTAAAATTTTAAAGTAACTAAACTATTATGGTCCTTAGGTGCATGTTTATATAATGTAATGAATATTCATCTAAAAATATGTAATATCCATGTATGAAAATTATTGGTTGTTAAAGATTTTCTATTGAATGATTATAATATTACAAAATGAATTTATGAATTTGCGATGTTATTATTATAATTAAGTGGAATTTAGTCTGAAAATACATAATTAAGAAAAATAATTTTTATCATAACAACCTTTATATATCATGATTTTTAATGCTATTTCAAGAACCATTTTAATTTTTGAAAACAATATTATAATTTTTTTTGAAAAAATGCCCCTATACTCGGATAGGGAGGTAAGTGTGGGGAGTGGTTTGGGGTTTGGGGTGTGGTTGTGGGGTCACATACTAGTTTCAACGGTTTAAATGTATTTTCTTCTTTGCATCATGTTCCAATTTCACAGTTGTACCCAATTTAAAAAAAAGAATTTACAAAAAATATTTGATGATAAAAAACTATAATTAAGGTTAATAATATTTTCAAATAAAAATTATAAATATTTCATAACATTATTTGATTATAAAATATATTACCTAATTCTTTAAATGTAAATTTTAACAAATAAAATATGTATACAAGATTTTATAATAAACCTCTTGAAATAAAATGAACAAAAATTTATTTAAAAATGAATGATAGTTCATTATTTTTATGTGTAAATAATATTCATCAAATAGCATATAATAACATAATTACTATTAAAATAGAACTTATTAAAAAAGTAATGAATATATGTAAAAATTATATTGAATATAGTAAAAATAATATATTAATTTATATATAAGAAAATAATATGGAAATAGTTTTGAACATAGGAAAATGGTAGGTGAAATGCCCGTATTTCCCTTCAGTCATGGATTAAAGTTCTATAGCTTCACTAAACATGGTAGGATGTAACCCAGCCTATGAGCTTCCCTTTTTATCAAAACATTTTAATAAATATATTTCCATTGTACTTAGAAAAATATACAAATGAATAACAAAGTTGAATAATATTTGTATAAATATGTGGATTATTAAAAAATAAATACATTATTTTATCATTTACTTTTATATTTATATAAAAAAAGTCGAAAACAGATGATTGGAAATCGAGGATGTTATATTCTACCCCCTTAAAAAATGTGTCCTTTCAATTTTACCCATTTATAAACAACTATTAACCCCAAATGTTTAGATAAATTTTACCTATATAAAGAATAAATTATAAATACCCTTTACATGTTAATATTATGAGGCTGTACTAGTTATTATTAACTTAGTTCACTTAAAAAAAGTAATCTATATAACGATCCATACCCAAATATTGTGAATCCTAATTAACAAAAATAATGAATTTAACACCCCAAATTGAACTACTGGGTTTGATTCAGAGATTCATAAGATATCATGTACAAATCCCCATAAATAAGAGGCTAATGACTTGTAGCGAGGGTCTAAAAGCCATATGTGGGGGATTATACCCTCTGATAAACATATCTATACACCAAAAATATCAATAATAACATAAAAATAAAAATATGAAGTAGATGACTAAATTTAAAATGAAATAATGGATATCAAAAAATTCATACAAATAAATAAACAAACTAGGATCCTAGTGTAGAAATCCAAACCAGAGTATATTAATTGTAGGTAAATGTAGGTAAAACCAAGGAATCCTCTAGATTATAATCTGAAACTGCTCCAAGATTCATGTTCCTCATAAAAACCATCATTCAAAAGCCCCTTTTCTTTTATTTGATCCCTATATATTATGTATTCACATTCATTATGAATCTTGTATAGGGTGTGAGTAATAAAACACAACAGGACAACACCAATGCATCCTTAAAAAGTGTGCATATGTATACCAGGTGTATTCTATAAAAGTAATAATGGTATATAATAACATAAAATAATTCTATACTGAGAACCCATGTGCTAACCAATGCATAATAATTCTCTACCATACAAGATTTGGTTTTATACCAAAGGATAATTAGAAGAATCATGGATCGAGATCTAGAAACAAGGTTGGTAATCCTATCACTCAACAACCTTAAGAAATTATGTTAGATCAACACTATATGAAATTATATCCTAGATCCATCATATGTTAGTCCTCCAAACCATCATAACCTATATATTCCTTAGGTCTAGCCTCCAGGCTATCATGCCCCTAATACTGCTACCTCAGGTCATGTCTCTTGGCTATTATGCCCCTACCCTATGTTCAAGCATATCATCACTATCTTCGAAATCCATACAAACTACCCCTATAATGAATAATCATATTATGATGGTCTACCTATTATGATTACTAAGAAATTAACCACTAAAGGTATGGTAACACACATAATAAGGTAGAGAATACAAGTATAAACATAGCATATCTTCATGATAATATAGTAACAATATACAATACATGTAATCTACATCAAACATGTTTTAACAAGCTACAAAACTACTCATAGCATGAATAATCATAAATAAGTTTCGTGGGATACATGCACACAAAAACAACAACATAAGATATATATCAATCATAGTCAAACAAGTAAGCCAAAAAAGTGTCATACCAAGGAAAAAAGTGTATATAAGAGATGGAAATGGTATGGAACTTCCCACCCCAAGGTTGTTACTTAAGTACTCCAAAGTTTGTCAAAGTATTGAATCTTGAATTGAATTTCACACCTATAAAGAACTAGATCACGTGATAAAATTACTATATTAGGATGTAGTTAATCATGAAGAAGTTTTAAAAGAGATATCTAAGGATATTCCATGTCAATATTGTTTTCCTAGAATTATATACCCCACAAATGTCATCAACAGAACTAGTTCTAAGGTATATTGAAGGAGAGGGAGCCAATTCTAGGGATTTGTTGTCGCTTTAAGAATGGATTGTTAATTACATGTCAATTATATAAGATAACATTTGGTCTATTCAATCAACATCAATCCACATTTAATGTATCAACCAAAAAGATATGCAAGATGAGATTTAAGAAGAAGGGAGAGTCCCAAGATGACCGATCTAAGAAAAAATACTCTGAAACATCCACCATTCACAAGGGATCCGGCTTTGGTTAAAGGAATATAATCTATATGTCAAATACACCTCCAATATACCAATTTATTATCTTAAATTATAGCTCTACCATCTTTCCTCCATCAAGAAGTTGTCTTAAAAGATGATTCATAAACACCCACCCATAAGATGTCTAAATTTGATGGTTGATATTGACCTGATCGAGTGATGTAATATAAATTCTAGATCTGGAACTTATCTATGAAGAAATGATGAATTCATAATTATACCATCATTTAATTTATATATCCATCATATATCCATACTCATATCTCAAAAATGAATAGGAATTGGGTGTAGATCTAGAGAAAAATCACCGTTCAAGTATCATCATATTAATCCAATGTTTAATTACCAAGGAGAGATGAATTAGTGAGCTATTGATTCAATATAGGCGGTCTAAAATTTAAAATAGGGTCTTTATGGTTATAATTTGACATTAAATAAGGTTAAAATAAAGTAGAATTTAAAATCTATCACAACCCTATCATTTATGAATAAAATTCCCTTTATTTTAATGTGTTTTGAATATAGAAAACACATGAACTCTTTTTTTATTATAGGGCTTAAATGACCATTAAGTATAATTATCTTTGATAATATATCCATTGAACAGAGATCACACAACTAATATAAATATAAGGTTTTAACAAATCCTTTCGACATAGGCAAAGGAGGGGATAACCACATCTAATAGACTCGGGCTGAAAGAAGCTCACTTTTCAGAGCTCAAAAAGTAGGTAGCATCATTAGGCTTCAATCTTGACCAATCCCAAGCCAAGGTCTAATAAATTAAGCATGAGTGAAACTCTTTATTGGAGAAGCTAAATCTCATCGACATCGTGACCCTGACCATGTTCACCAAATGAACCTAATAAATCCCCAAGATCACACACCTTACTCTTAGGGAATGTAGAGACCCGAAGCTTATCATACATGGACATTACATTACTTTTGCGGAATACTTAGTACATAAGAAAAACATACACATAAGGATCGTAATAGTTTAGTGTCTTTGGAAACTCGGAACGTAATCTCCAAATCATGGTGAAAGATCTTCAACATCTCCCATAAAGATCTTCCTTTTTTTTACCTAAAACCTTTCTTTATATCCTGGGGAAAAGAAAACATAAAAGGGTGAGCTCAAATGCTCAGTAAGGGTAAACAAAAGAAATATCAATCACATCATATTCATAAGAACATAACATTTTGGAAATCATAACCTGCAAAAGAGAGAAAATTTTAATAACATGGGATAAATCATGGCAGTGAAATGTAATCACAATAATCATAACATAAAACATGAAACTTTGTGGCATTCACACATAATCATAGAGAATCATTTCTTGTTAGTCAAGACTCATTTCCAAGACTATCTTAGTGGACAAAGTCCCTTTCTGAATCGAGTAACCCTCGTTTCAGTCCTGTTTCACTGAACCGGTATAACCTACCATTCCAGCCATGTCTATCTCATGAGATATAAAATCTTTACCCAATGCATTGGAGGGAGATATAGGTCCCACCCATCTTATAATGAATCCTTTCTTATGTGTGCCACATAATCATAAACCATACATCATAGTGTAACCCATGTAATAAAAATGGGATTCTTAAACAACATGACATCATAAAACAATTCATATAAGATAAAGGAATTCATAAAAATGTTTCCATCACAACATAATGAAATCCATGTAATAATAGGGATAAAAACAGAACACTTTTATTATCTTAGATGGAAAATAATTTTGATAAAATACTTGAACTCCATTCTTGAGGAAAATATCCTTTCTACTACAAAAACATTTTTCCTTTCATAACATGTCATACGACTTTTAAAATAAAAGAAGTTGATTAAAAATAAACATGAAAACTTGTAAAGGAAGCTTCTTGTAAATAATGTTTTAAAAATCCATTCATGCCGTATAAGTTAAAAAAAACATTCTTCGTACTTTTGTCGGAAAAGTCAAAAAGAACCTCATATGAAAAACGTCAAAAGATTCCTTTCATATTTTTTACTAAAAACTCACCGAAGGGTAAAATTGGATTTAAACTATTGTAAGTGGATGGAAACAATATTATATATTGAAGGAACATGGATGTGGATGATAAAATACACCCCAGTAAATACTAAAGTATAAACAATCTCGGATAAAAAATGAGATTGTGATATTTCCCTTACGTTAGGTCCGATTTGCTTTGTAAGTGTCCGAAACTCCTGTATAATGATTTAAATAATGTCATTTACTTATTACAGAATCATATTCATTGTTATGATATCATATATGGTTCACTTATGACTTTATATTACCCGTTCTTTTGTAAATTCCATGTTAAAGAGCGTTTTGGGTAAGATTGTTTCATTTGTCGTCCGTGTTTTGACTTGTAATTATTCATATGATTACTTAGATCATGATTACTTAATTCCAGAACATAAAACATGATTTATATATATATATATATATTCAGGATATACATATATATAATAAATAATTAAATGGAAAGAAATACACCGTTCATGGAGACGGTAGTCCGTACGTATGCATGAAGGCTGTTTTCGTTTCCTTATTGAATTGAATGGAATTAAGTACATGACATACATATAAATATATAAATAAAACCAGTATCATTATTATGTCATATATTTCATTAGTACATATTATATATACTTTATAATCATTCTTAAATGGTAAACATGGAGAATGAATCTTATCGCGTCGTGGAGACGGTAGTCCGTACGTACGCACGAGCGATGATATCATTTCCATAAATATTGAATTGAATTGGAGTGGATTATACAATATATCAGAATCAATATGATGTTTTAATAACTATGTATAGTTATTCTTTACACCATTATACCCATCCATGTAAGGTGGTGGTGGAAAATAGATTACACCACGGCGTGGAGACGGTATTCCGTACGTACGCACGCGCGGTGATTTCTTTTTCCGTAGGATGGATAGATGGTGAAATAGGGTTGTTTCATACTTATAATAACATATCAGTATATGAGTGATACTGATGTTATTACTTCATAATGAAACAACCTAAGAAGAAGAAGTGGAAGAAGAAATAAAGATGAAAGAATTGGTAACGGTAATTACCTCTTCTTTGAAGCGCCTCTTTGAGACCTCCTCTTAGGGCACTAAAATTGGTCTTTGAGGAAGACCAGAACCTCTAGGATGTTTCTAGGGAAGTGGAGAAGAGATTTTGGCAGGGGTTGGCCGAGCTTGAGTGCTCAAATTGGTGTGAGGAGGAGGGGGAGGAGGTGTCCTTTTATAAGGGAGGAGAGGGGCACCTTAGGAATTTCTCAAAATATTATTTTATATTAAAGTCAAAATCGGTTTATAATGGTTCCAAAGGGTCTTATTTCGAAGCTAAAGTGGGGATGGGTCGAAATCCTATCAACCAATAGGATTTAGACAAGTTTAGGGTATTATTTTAACCTTATCAATTAGATTTAACTCTAAGTTAAATAATTTAACTTTTACCATGCCTTTTTGTTTTCTTTCACTATATGGTTAATAAACTTACTATAACATGCCAAACGAACCCCAAATTTTTTATTATTAATATATATATACTTATATAAGTCATTTGGCCGAAACATAGATTTTTAGGAATAAAATAACAATTAATAATATAATATTTGATTTAAAAACTATTTTGTGTCAATTTTGACACTATTTGATATATGATTTTTGTGAAAGTCATAACAGAATTATATGTTAGATCCAAGTTGATTAAATCAACACTAATATATCATAGTAACCTATAAAATTAGTGGAATTCATAAAAAGTCTCAAATTACATTCATTTGAGAATTTATAACATCAATTATGTTAATATTTCCTTAAAAGGGTAATTACTACATCATCGTTGTGTCATATATAAATTAATTAATTTAAAGTCTAAAAATTATAAATAAACTATCATTATGTAGGAAATCGTTTTAGATTTCTAATGAATATTTATAGTCGAATTTATCTTATGTATAACCCCATATTAAAAATGTTTTAGTTATTAAACTTTGATTTTAACTATTTTAACTATTCATTAAATAAAATAATATTAAATGTCATAATCTAATCCAAGTGGACCTAAATGGTCATATTATATTCATAAGGTTGTTTTTGGTCCAATTACACTTATCCAATAGAATTAGGACAAGTTTTAGGGTAATAGTAATATCATATTTACCCTTAGTTACCCTATTTACTATTAACCGTGGAAAAAAAAGTAAAAAGTTACTATTCACCAAAAATTATTTTCATCTCATTGAACCACATTTTAGTCCTTGATATTAACCGTGTCTGTCAGATTTTCGAAATTCTATTCACAGAAGCGGTAAAATTATGTTTTATGCAAAATTCAGTTTTTAACCTACCACTTAGTAGTTTCACTATTCATCAAAAATTGATGTTTTTCAGAAAAATGCCAAAATTTCATCCTAAGCTATATTTCATATTCCGAATTCAAAAATGAAGTCTATTTTACCAAATTCATAACATAGAAGTTGCATTAATTAATTTTATAATTAAATCCGGCTATTAAAATAAATAGCGTGTTTTTAAGAAACAATATCTATCAAAAGATTGACACTTGATTATGTCTGGTTTAAATGTGAAATTACATTCAATGACCAACATTGTATTAAATTGTAAAAATATATTCTAAATATACTTTAAAACCACTCAAATTAATAATTTATCACTATTAATTATTTCGATTAAAAAAGTTGTTTTTAATTATAATTTAGTAATTTTCACTATTCATCAGAATATGAAAGTTATCCGAAAAGTACCAAAATTTCACCTTAGGCTAAATTCGATACTCCGAATCCAAAAATGAAGTCCATTTTGAGAGATAAAATTTCTAAAATTTAAAAATTGGTTATTACTATTCTTAACAGCTAGTTATAATAATATTTTAATAGCATATCGTTGTTTAGTGAAACTCGGTATTGCGTACTACACACGCTATCGAGGAAGGTTGCGATTACGTGTAATGCAAGGCAAGTCAAAGATGCGTGTTGTGCAAGCTCCTTTTGGTGTAGCGTACAACACAAGACATTAATAAAATTAAAAAGAATATTTTTCATAAAATCTCGGGATGTTACATTCTACCCCCCTTAAAATGAATTTCGCCCTCGAAATTCTTCGGGGTTATAAATGGTTTACTATTCGAAAGTTTATTTAATAGAAACCCACATCGTAAAAAGGAATATCAAAACCAATCTTTAAAAACAAAAGTATGAAACGTAACGGTTACCCAAATAAACTAATCATTGGGTTTCCACATAGGTGAAAATATGGATATGGAAGAGAAATCTAACCATCATGTTCTGATGGAGAGTGGTAGAGAACATGGCTATGGAAAAGCCAGTATTCACAAAGCCATAAATTTGTGACGATCTAACGTACCATCTGATTCATCAGATATAAGATCACTAGGACAACATTTTTGGTTTTCAATATCGTTTCCCTAAAGTTAAAGAATTTGAATTAGAATAAATACTTACTTTATGTTGGTACAACCTCACTGTTGTTTGTGCCTTTAACAATTTCCACTTCATCTCTTAAATAAATGAAGTTGAATTTTTTTTATTCGTGAAGTGTTAGCAGATCATGTGATAGAATGACGGATCATTCCATCTGTCTCAAAAGGCTAGAAAAATTTATATACATAAGTCGATCTATAGTGGGATTAATCATATATGGTTCCTAAAATGGGCTTATACTTCATATATCATACTGCTTAATATAATAAAACTAGTTTCTACTAAACAGGGACTTCCTGTAGGCCAGTGGTAGGCGATAAAGGCCAGCCGCACTTCGGTTGTGGGTTAGATTCCCACAGCCTTGTCCGATGCGATGGGCTGTCGCTCGTCCTACAGGTTGTCCTTTTTCTAAATCTACATTACTATAACATCCCATCAATAATATCGAGAAAACTTCTATCCTTAACAATACTAACCTATGCCCAACATAATCCATTCCAATCTTTAGGCTTATCCATAATACTGCAATCCACTCTCACAACATAGTGAAAATGATTACCAGAGATTTAACACCATCGTCGATCCCCATATATCATAAGATATGTTTTGTTGGTCACATTCCAAACATTCAAAGTCCTTAATCATGTATTCTCTTGAATACCCATCGAACCTTAGTGAAAACATGAATGCAGTTAAAATTTAACACTTTCCACATACCAAAATCCTCAGAATTCTATATACTCAAACCATGATATCACTTAGTCCTTATATCAATCATGAGCTCATGAATACTACTAAACATTTCATTTTCTCGTTTTCCCTTCATTATGCGCATATCATCTTATTTCCAAAAAATATCTCAATCACTTTGAATACCACATCAATAAATATTGCAATACTCAATGATACAACATTATTTTGGAATCCCATTACATAAACACTTAATCATTCCACCACATCGTTGTCATATTCAACATTGCCAATAGTGATCGCATGTGACTTCCCTTTGTCCTTTTCCTTAAGTGGTTGCTCATGTTGATCATCACTAACCCTTGGATTAGGGCATTTATTGGTATAATGTCCCATTTCCTTTCACTTGAAGCATTGAATTGTTGGTGGTGCGTTCTCTGCAGTGTTTGCTTTGTTCACATCATTAGAAACCCTTTTTCCATTACTTCGACACTCAGCTGCTCGATGACCTTCTTTTCCACACTTAAAACATTTTCTAGTCCGTTTAAGACAATCTCCACCATGCTTCTTTCCACACTGTGAGCATAAGGAAACATTCATTTTCTTTTCACCATTATTCTGAGATTTCTCCTTGAACTCCATCTTTCGTTTCTTTTCAAAACCATAAGATGGATATGTAACACCAACTTCCATTTCTACCTTGATAGCACAACGCACAATTTCTTCATAGCTACTGAAGTCTCTTATAGCTAATTCCCTTCGAAGAATTGGTTTTAAGCCACTGAAAAATTGATCAACTTTACTTTCAGTTTGGATGATAATGCCAGATGCATACCTTGCAAGTCTTGTAAAATTCGCTTCGTATATACCAACAGATTCATCATCCTTTTGCTTTAGTTCATGAAACTCCTTCTCCATCTTTGTTCGAAGAATACGAGGGAAGTACTTACTGAAAAACAAGTTCTTGAACTCGTCCCATTCCATGGACTCAATTTCATTTCTTTGCCTCGTATTCTTGATAAGATTCTACCATTGATCAGCTTCACCTTCCAAATGATATACTGCTAAGATGACTTTATCATGCTCAGAACATTGACGAACTGAAAATATCTTTTCAGTGGTACTGATCCATTGTTCAGCAACAAGTGGATCAGAAGACCCACTGAAAGAAGGTGGACGTTGCCTCATGAAGGACTCAATAGAATATTGTTCCCTTCTCTACTCATTTGGAAGTCCAGAATGATTCATAGCTTGTGTAAGTATAGCAATAAGATTTTGCACTCCATCTCCCATAACATTTGTTTGTTCAGGAGGGAAATCATTGCATTGTCCATTGCATTGATCAACACGGTTCTTTCGGGATCCAGCCATCGTCTAAAACCCAAAAAGAATAGTGTGAGAGGCAAAAATCATGCTAGGGAAAACAACATAATAAAGGAGGAGTACCTTCAATATCTAACATCTTAGGTTTAATTCTACGATCGTGAGCGTAATTCTAGTACTATAACCTATACTTATACTTAACCTTAGGGACATCCCTAGACATACCTTAGAAATATCTCTTGGGATCTCACTAAAGTTCTCGCATCCTAGTTTCCAAAGGTTGACTAAACCTTTCCTCTGATACCAACTGTAGAGACCCGAAGCTTATCATACATGGACATTACATTACTTTTGCGGAATACTTAGTACATAACAAAAACACACACATAAGGATCGTAATAGTTTAGTGTCTTTGGAAACTCGGAACGTAATCTCCTAATCATGGTGAAAGATCTTCAACATCTCCCATAAAGATCTTCCTTTTTTACCTAAAACCTTTATTTATATCCTGGGGAAAAGAAAACATATAAGGGTGAGCTCAAATGCTCAGTAAGGGTAAACAAAAGAAATATCAATCACATCATATTCATAAGAACATAACATTTTGGAAATCATAACCTGCAAAAGAGAGAAAATTTCATAACATGGGATAAATCATGGCAGTGAAATGTAATCACAATAATCATAACTTAAAACATGAAACTTTGTGGCATTCACACATAATCATAGAGAATCATTTCTTGTTAGTCAAGACTCATTTCCAAGACTATCTTAGTGGACAAAGTCCCTTTCTGAATCGAGTAACCCTCGTTTCAGTCCTGTTTCACTGAACCGGTATAACCTACCATTCCATCCATGTCTATCTCATGAGATATAAAATCTTTACCCAATGCATTGGAGGGAGATATAGGTCCCACCCATCTTATAATGAATCCTTTCTTATGTGTGCCACATAATCATAAACCATACATCGTAGTGTAACCCATGTAAAAAAAATGGGATTCTTAAACAACATGACATCATAAAACAATTCATATAAGATAAAGGAATTCATAAAAATGATTCCATCACAACATAATCAAATCCATGTAATAATAAGGATAAAAACAGAACCCTTTTATTATCTTAGATGTAAAATAATTTTGATAAAATACTTGAACTCCATTCTTGAGGAAAATATCCTTTCTACTTCAAAAACATTTTTCCTTTCATAACATGTCATACGACTTTTAAAATAAAAGAAGTTGATTAAAAATAAACTTGAAAACTTGTAAAGGAAGCTTCTTGGAAATAATGTTTTAAAAATCCATTCATGCCGTATAAGTTAAAAAAACATTCTTCGTACTTTTGTCGGAAAAGTCAAAAAGCACCTCGTATGAAAAACGTCAAAAGATTCCTTCCATATTTTTTACTAAAAACTCACCGAAGGGTAAAATTGGATTTAAACTATTATAAGTGGATAGAAACAATATTATATATTGAAGGAACATGGATGTGGATGATAAAATACACCCCATTAAATACTAAAGTATAAACAATCTCGGATAAAAAATGAGATTGTGATATTTCCCTTACCTTAGGTCCGATTTGCTTCGTAAGTGTCTGAACCTCCTGTATAATGATTTAAATAATGTCATTTACTTATTACAGAATCATATTCATTGTTATGATATCATATATGGTTCACTTATGACTTTATATTACATGTTCTTTTGTAAATTCCATGTTAAAGAGCGTTTTGGGTAAGATTGTTTCATTTGTCGTCCGTGTTTTGACTTGTAATTATTCATATGATTACTTAGATCATGATTACTTAATTCCAGAACATAAAACTTGATTTATATATATATATATTCAGGATATACATATATATAATAAATCATTAAATGGAAATAAATACACTGTTAATGGAGACGGTAGTTCGTACGTACGCATGAACACTATTTTCGTTTCCTTATTGAATTGAATAGAATTAAGTACATGAAATACATATAAATATATAAATAAATCCAGTATCATTATTATTTCATATAATTCATTAGTACATATTATATATACTTTATAATCATTCTTAAATGGTTAACATGGAGAATGAATCTCATCGCGTCGTGGAGACGGTAGTCCCTACGTACGCACGAGCGATGATATCATTTCCATAAATACTGGATTGAATTGGAGTGGATTATACAATATATCAGAATCAATAGGATGTTGTAATAACAATGTATAGTTATTCTTTACACCATTATACCCATCCATGTAAGGTGGTGGTGGAAAATAGATTACACCACGGCGTGGAGACGGTATTCCGTACGTACACACACGCGGTGATTTCTTTTTCCGTAGGATGGATAGATGGTGAAATAGGGTTATTTCATACTTATAATAACATATCAGTATATGAGTGATACTGATGTTATTACTTCATAATGAAACAACCTAATAAGAAGAGGTGGAAGAAGAAATAAAGATGAAAGAATTGGTAACGGTAATTACCTCTTCTTTGAAGTGCCTCTTTGAGACCTCCTCTTAGGACACTAAAATTGGTCTTTGAGGAAGACCAGAACCTCTAGGATGTTGCTAGGGAAGTGGAGAAGAGATTTTGGCAGGGGTTGGCCGAGCTTGAGTGCTCAAATTGGTGTGAGGAGGAGGGGGAGGAGGTGTCCTTTTATAAGGGAGGAGAGGGGCACCTTAGGAATATCTCAAAATATTATTTTATATTAAAGTCAAAATCGGTTTATAATGGTTCCAAAGGGTCTTATTTCGAAGCTAAAGTGGGGATGGGTCGAAATCCTATCAACCAATAGGATTTAGACAAGTTTAGGGTATTATTTTAACCTTATCAATTAGATTTAACTCTAAGTTAAATAATTTAACTTTTACCGTGTCTTTTTGTTTTCTTTCACTATATGGTTAATACACTTACTATAACATGCCAAAAGAACCCCAAATTGTTTATTATTAATAAATATATCCTTATATAGGTCATTTGGACGAACCTTATATTTTTAGGAATAAAATAACAATTAATAATATAATATTTGATTTAAAAACTATTTTGTGTTAATTTTGACACTATTTGATATATGATTTTTGTGAAAGTCATAACAGAATTATATGTTAGATACAAGTTGCTTAAATCAACACTAATATATCATAGTAACCTAGAAAATTAGTGGAATTCATAAAAGGTCTCAAATTATATTCATTTGAGCATTTATAACATCAATTGTGTTAATATTTCCTTAAAAGGGTAATTACTGCATCATCGTTGTGTCATAAATAAATTAATTAATTTAAAGTCTAAAAATTATAAATAAAATATCATTATGTAGGAAATATTTTTAGCTTTCTAATGAATATTTATAGTCGAATTTATCTTATGTATAACCCCATATTAAAAATGTTTTAGTTATTAAACTTTGATTTTAACTATTTTAACTATTCATTAAATAAAATAATATTAAATGTCATAATCTAATCCAAGTGGACCTAAATGGTCATATTATATTCATAAGGTTGTTTTTGGTCCAATTACACTTATCCAATAGAATTAGGACATGTGTTAGGGTAATAGTAATATCATATTTACCCTTAGTTACCCTATTTACTATTAACCGTGGTAAAAAAAAGTAAAAAGTTACTATTCACCAAAAATTATTTTCATCTCATTGAACAACATATTAGTCCTTGATATTAACCGTGTCTGTCAGATTTTCGAAATTCTATTCACAGAAGCAGTAAAATTTAGTTTTATGCAAAATTCAGTTTTTAACCTACCACTTAGTAGTTTCACTATTCATCAAAAATTGATGTTTTTCAGAAAAATGCCAAAATTTCATCCTAAGCTATATTTCATATTCCGAATTCAAAAATGAAGTATATTTTACCAAATTCATAACATAGAAGTTGCATTAATTAATTTTATAATTAAATCCTTCTGTTAAAACAAATAGCGTGTTTTTAAGAAACAATATATATCAAAAGATTGACACTTGATTATGTCTGGTTTAAATGTGAAATTACATTCAATGACCAACATTGTATTAAATTGTAAAAATATATTCTAAATATACTTTAAAACCAATCAAATTAATAATTTATCACTATTAATTATTTCGATTAAAAAAGTTGTTTTTAATTATAATTTAGTAATTTTCACTATTCATCAGAATACGAAAGTTATCCGAAAAGTACCAAAATTTCACCTTAGGCTAAATTCGATACTCCGAATCCAAAAATGAAGTTCATTTTGAGAGATAAAATTTCTAAAATTTAAAAAGTGGTTATTACTATTCATAACAGCTAGTTATAATAATATTTTAATAGCATATCGTTGTTTAGTGAAACTCAGTATTGCGTACTACACATGCTATCGAGGAAGGTTGTGATTGCGTGTAATGCAAGGCAAGTCAAAGATGCGTGTTGTGCAAGCTCCTTTTGGTGTAGCGTACAACACAAGACATTAATAAAATTAAAAAGAATATTTTTCATAAAATCTCGGGCTGTTACAGGGAATATGCTGGTGTAATAAAGGGATATGTAACAACACCCTAGCATTTTGATTTTGTGTGTTATTTTTTATATAATAATTAATATACTTTCTTATTATTATTGTTACTTTGTAAATGATTTTTAAAGCACAAATAGTATGATTTTGGTTGATTTTCAAATTAAATTAGGAAATCAATTTTGATGAATTAATGGATTTTTAAATTAAATAATATTTTAATAAAATATTATTATTAAATTAATTTTATTAAATATCCTGATCATAAAATTTTTATGAAGTCAATTGTAATTTTTATTAAGGTTTGAAAACTGTTTTGGTCAAAACCCATCAATTTTCAATAAATGTCTATTTTTATTTTAAAAATGGAAATTCAAATACTTAGAAAAATATTTAGATAAAATGAATATTATTTCTTGAATCAGGATTTCAAAATTATCCAAAGGTGAATTTTTCATTATTTTATGAGAGAGTCAAATCATTGGGTAAAAATTAAATACCGTATAAATAAAATATGTGTCTTATGACAACATAATGACCCAAAAATGATGTAATAAATAAAATAATGGGTATTATCATGCCAACATATGTTTTACCTTTAAAATAATTTTATTTTATATTTATATGACTTATTTTATATTTCCTTAGTGAATCCTCCCAAGTGTATAATATATTTTATGATTTTAATTTCATTTCCTTGAGGGTCTGACTCACCTCCACATAATCAAGACTAATATTTTAATATTTTATGCCATTGGTCTTATAAAATATTTTTTTACACTCATATTTTGAAAAACCCTTGGGCAAAAACTGTGGGAAGATTTTTGGTTTTTAATATTTAATTATATAGATTCAAAAACCACAGATTGTAAAATATTAAAAATTCCCCTCTCATTTACTATATAAACACACCCAATCTCCCACTTCTCTTCAATAAAAATTCCTGGAGAACCTCCCAACTCTGACCTCACCTCTCTATAATCCATCCATGGTTCCCCAAGCTCTCAATAATCCCCTCTTCAGGCTTTTTAAGTCACACACTCAAGTAAGGGATCCTCAATCTCCTTCTTTTCTCATTTTTATTAACATTTATTTAGTTTGTTATACCCTTTTTTCAATTAAAAATGTTGGGGTATGATTTTCGACCTCCCACATACTTCTATCCTTATTTTTCAATGATTATATATCCCTTTCTCTCTCATTAATTCCTTTCGTTTACACCTGTTACCATGTTATAATTTTGTAATGGATTTCTCTCTATTTATTTCAATTCAAGAATTTCTTCTATATTATGAATCTAAATTGACTTTCATATGTCGGGATATTATTTTCCACAGTCCCATTAATATATATTAATTTTATAAATTATGAGATACCCCTTTCTCTCTCATCGACCCAATTTATGAATTTCTATATGATGTCGTTATGTTGCCGAAACTGCACCACGATTTTCCAAGCCAAAATCATCATGTAGTGAATACCATACCCATTTCTCTAAGAAGAGTATTCACCTCTATGCACATATACTTATTTAATGGTACCTACATGTATGTATTCCACATTATTTTATCATGTAATAAATGATGATGTTAAATGAATCCATGTTATATGATCTATGTGGCCCACATAAGCATGAGATTAAAATGTTCATGAACAGTGCACTCTGATAGCGCTCCAATGCATTGGGTAATGTTTGATATCATGAAACTCCATGTTCAATTAGGGTTAGATCATTATAGTTCATGTTAAATTACGGTTTACTCATGCTAATACATTTGTAATGATCCTTGGATCATGCTAATATCATGTTGTATGTTGTTTCCACATTTCCATGTTATGATAATCATGCTATATCATGCTTTTATGTTCATGTTTTTCTTATGATCCATTGATATGTATATTTCCTAACATGTATTGTATTAATAATTTTATTCCTTTTTTAATCCTTTAGTGGGATTTATTTCTCACCCTATTCTTATGTATGTCCTTAGGTTATCCCATGTAATGATAAATATGGAGGAATGTTCTGGTCATGTAAAAGAAGTTTTCAATAAAGATGTTGTTTTTTATATCGTAAGGTTTTGTGTAATGTTCTTAATCCCCAAATACAATAGAACTCCCAATATTATATGTTTTATTATGTTCAATTTTATGTAATAAATCATGTTTAAGTGTTTAATAGAGAGAAGGGTTGTCATAGTTGGTATTAGAGGATAGATTTAGTTATTTTTGGGATTAAGGTTATAAAAATATAGTGAATGACTTAGGGATAAGAATGAGTATTAGAAAAGAATAAATAAATTTTGGTGAGAATATAGTGAGTGTGTTATCAAGAAAATACATCCCTTTATTCATACGAACAAGTATAGGTGGTTTGGAAAAGATGTATCTAGGGGTAAAACCCAAAAAAACTACTTTTAGCTAGGCTTGAACGAGTACTGGTACATGAAAACATGCCTTGCTACACTCTTGGTTCGACACCCCTGAGGGATATGATATGGTAAATTCCGAATCTTAGTATAAAACATTATTAAGGGAACAAAAAAATATTCCATAAGAATATTTGTTAGGAAATAGATCATGGATAACTCAGATCGATGATTATAAATTCATAAGTTATGGAGATAAATGTAATTTATGAGTTATACCTTTCATGTCATTGGATTCCCCTTTGTGTGACTAATATATTTAAAAAATATCTTCCCAAAGTATTTTGGATGAAGTAAATGATTATAACCAGAACCAAAAATTGAAATGTAGGGTTATCATTCATTTTTATATGCATTCATTTATATCACAAACTTTTAGTTTAAAAATCCAAACACCACCACAAATCATGGAAGTAGAGATCTTGGTGAGAATGAAAAATGGGGTAATTATTGAATCCAATAAATATAACTCCTCACCTGTCACAATTATTTGATTGAACTTCTCAGTGAACATCGTCAAACTCCCTCTGGTGGAATTTGCTGTAATTCATGGCATGGATTGAATTTACCAATATAGTTCCAACATAAATTGCTATTAAAGGGATATAACTCTCTATATGTAGAATCATCCCCCGATTCTATACAAGTGAAAGGAGGAGGCTGAATCTCTTTTAGCACCATCATCTCAAGAGTGGATATTTCTGCCCTATGAGCATGCGTATCTTTCTCACATGATAGAGTCTAAGGAATGAACCATCCATAAAGATATGACTATTATGAGGGAATTCGCTGATGTGTTTCCTGAGGAATTTCCTGATTTTACTCCTAGAAGAGATGTTGAATTCTCTATTGATCTTATAAATTGGGCATTTAAAATATCCAAGACTCCATATAGAATGGAGGTTATGGAGCTTGAGGAGATAAATAAATAACTATAGGATAATCTAGATAAAGGGTTTATTCGCCCAGGTGGTTCACTATTGGGTGAACCAGTCCTCTTCATCAAGAAGAAGGATGAGTAAAAGCGACTTGGCAAAGATTATTGTTAGATCAAAGAAATCATGATAAATAATATGTATCCTTTTCCAAGAATTGATGATTTTTTCAATCAACTATGTGGATCACAATACGTCTCCAAGGTGGACATACTATTGAGATATTTCCAAGTTAAGGTGAAAAAATAAGAATATCCACAAGATTTTTTTCATATGCGGTATGGGAATTATGAGTTCATAACGATGCCATTTAGACTCACTAATGATCCAAAAACCTTCATGGATATGATGGATAGAGTCTTTAGAGAGTACCTCAATAATGTTTTGATAGTCTTCATAGACTATATTCTAATATACTCAAAAACCAAGGAGGAGCATGAGGAGCATCTGAGCACTGTTATAGAGACATTAAAAAAGGTGGAGATCTATACAAAGTATACAAAGTGTGAGTTATGGTTGAAGGAACTATCATTCTTGGGTAATATCATCACAAGTAATGGGATATTAGTGGATCCCTCCAATACTAATGCAATTGAGGGATGGATGAGGCCAACATTTATGATGGATATCAGTTCTTCCTTGGGTTAGGTAGATATTATAACTGATTTGTGAGAAATTTATCATGATCGGAAAACCCTCTAACCAAGATAACTCGGAAGGGAGTAATGTTTTCTTGGAATGATGAATGTGATTAAAGCTTCATGGAGTTGAAGAAGATTCTTATCACTACGCCCATGCTCACACTACCCAAAAGTGGATAACTTTTTCTGGTATTCAGTGATGGTTCCAAGAAGGGCCTTGGCTATGTGTTGATGAAAAATGATAAATTCATTGCCTATGATTCAAGGAAATTGAATGTTCATGAGAAGAACTATCCCACACATGATTTAGAGTTGGTGGTGGTGATCTTAGTATTGAAAATCTTGAGGCATTATTTTTTGGGGGGGAATTATGAAATATATATGGATTAAAAAAGCCTAAAGTACATATTCACACAAAAAGAGTTGAATATATTCCAATCACGATGGTCATAACTTATTAAATACTATGAATTCTCAATGCACTACCATCTGGGGAAAGTGAATAAAGTGGTATACACTCTATGTAGAAAGGATCTAGTGACTTAGTCATTGATGAGAATTAAAAAGGATCCAATATTCTTATATTTTATGAATATTGACATGGAAATCATAAAGAAGTGAAAATCGTCAATCCTTTCACAAATTATTTCTCAACCATCTCTTTTGGAAAGTTTACAGGGTGCTCAAAAGAATGGTGTGAGATTTTAGAAGAAAAAGGAAACTATCAAACAAGGGAGATCATCAGTGTTCAATGTTAATGAAGAAGGGACTTTGAGATTCGGGACAAGACTATATGTTCCATCAAATCCAGAGTTAAAGAAATAACTTTTGGATGATGCACATAGTTCAAATTTCTCCATTCATCCAAAAAACACACAGATGTATTGAGATCTCCGAGAGAATTATTGGTGGGATAACATGAAGAAGGAGATCACTGAGTATTCAAGAAAGTACCGGGTATTTCAAAAAGTGGAGTATGAGAGGAATAAGTCTAAGGGGATGATGAAACCATTATCCATTATAATATATAAATGGGAAAACATCAGCATGGACATTTTCACAAGACTTCTGAAGATATCCAAAGGAAACAATGATATTTGGGTTATTGTGGATCATCTTACAAAGACTACACACTTCATTGCAATTCCAGAAGATTTTTCATTGGATCAACTGACATGGATATACATCCAAGAAGTAGTAAATCTACATGGTGTACCACTATTGATTATATCCAATCAAGATCCAAGATTTATCTTTAAGTATTGGAAGAGTCTCCCACATGCCCTGAGTACTGAGCTATACTTCAGTACAACTTATCATCCTCATAATTCTGGCCAATCCAGGAGTACTATCCAAACACTTGAGGACCTGTTGAGAGCATCATCAATGGACTTCAAAGGAGGATGATTTCAACATCTTTATTCGGTTGAGTTCTCTTACAACAACACTTTCCAAAGATCCAAATGAATCCTTATGAAGCCATTTATGGGAATAGGTGCAGAACACTAGCATGTTGGGATGAATTTGGGGAATCAAAACTTCAAGGTCTATGAATGGTTGAAGAAATGATGGAGATGGTTTAGACAATCCATCATCACCTTAAAGCGGCTTAGAGTTGACAAAAGAGCTATGCTGACAATCATCGACGAGACCTAGAGTTAGATGTTGGTGGCATGGTATTCCTCTTCATATCACCATGGAAGAGAGTTAAGATATTTGGGAAAAATGGAAATCTTAGTCCAAGTTACATCATCCATTTTAAGATCCTTGATCACATTGGAGCAGTGACCTATCGACTAGCACTCTTGTCGAACCTCTCTCAAGTACATGATGTATTCCATGTATCACTTTTGAGAAAGTACATACCTGATGCATCACATGTACTCAATCTAGAGGTGGTACCATTGGATAATGACCTCTCATATGAATCGAATCTAGTAAATATCTTATATCATAGATAAAAAGTTCTACGAAATTTGACGATGCCCCTCATAAAGGTACTGTGGTGAAACCACATGTCTGAAGAAGCAATGTGGGAACCTGAGGAAGTAATGAGGCAGAGTTACCCTCATCTGTTTTAGTGTGGGAAAACGAAATTTTGAGGGTGAAATTTCTTACGGGGGTATGTAATAACGACCCAATCATTTATGAATAAAATTTCCTTCCTTTTAATGTATTATGAATATTGAAAACACATGCAAACTTTTTTTATTATTGGGTTTAAATTATGGTTAAGTATCATTACCGTTGATAATATATCCATTGAACAGTGATCACATGACTATTATAAATATATGTTTTTAACAAATCCTTTCGACAAAGACAAAGGAGGGGATGGCCTTATCTAGTAGACTCGGGCCGTATGAAGCTCATTTTTAGAGATTGGAAAGGATGTAGTGTCACTAGGCTTCGATCTTGACCAATCCCAAGCCTAGGTCCAACAACATATGTAAGAGACAAACTATTTTTGGGAGAAGGTCAAGCTCATTGACACCACAGCCCAAACCATGTTCACCCAAAAACCCCAAGAAAGCCCCACCATCACACACCTTACTCTTAGGGAATATGCTAGTGTAATTAAAAGATACGTAACAAGACCGTAGCATTAGGATTATGTGCCTTATTTTTGTATAGAATAATGAATATACTTTCATTTTAATATTGTTACTTTTTAAATGATTTTTAAAGCAAAAATATTATTATTTTTGGTTAATATTGAAATTCAGTTAAGAAATATATTTTTATGAAATAATGGATTTTTGAATTAAATAATATCTTAATAAAATAATATTATTAAATTAATTTTATTAAATTAATTTTATTAAATATAAATTATTTTATAATTTTTATGAAGTTAATTGTAAATTTTAAGGTTTGGAAACGAGTTTTGTCAAAACCCGCCAATATTCAATAAATGTCAGTTTTAGAAAAAATAAAAAATCACATATTTAAATAATTATTTAGATAAAATTAATATTATTTTTGTAATCAAGACATAAAAATTATCCAATTGTGAATTTTTCATAATTTACTGAGATAGTCGAATGTTTGGGTTAAAATTAAATACCATACAAACAAAATTGGTGTTCTATAACATCATAATGACACCAAAAATATGTAATGAATAATAAAATGGGTATTATCAGAAACATATATGTTTTACCATTAAAATAATGTGATTTTAGATTTATTTGACTTATTATATAATTCCTTAGTGAATCCTCCTAAGTGTATAAAATATTTTAAGATTTGAAAATCATTTCCTTGAGGGTGTGACTCACCTCCACATAAGAAAGGCTAATATTTTAAAATGTTTGGACACTGGTCTTATAAAATAAAGTTTTTAACTCCTCTTTGGAGAAAACCATGGGAAAAAACAATGGTATGTTTGGTGGTTTTGGATATCTAATGATACAGATTCTAAAACCTATGTTTGTGAAATATTAAAGCATTCCCCTCTCATTTCCTATATAAACACACCCAATAACCAACTTCTATTCACTCAAAATACATGGATAACGTCACTAATCTTTCCTCCCATATCTAGAATGCTCGCAATGTTCCCCATATAACATCCCCAAATGAAAAAGGGTTAAATGACTAAATGATATGACTCATGCCAATAAGGTGCACCTTCCTTTTCGGGAGCCTATCTGATTAGAACTCCATAGTTATCTGTGCTTGGCCTGGAGTAGTGATCAGGATGGGTGACCTTTTGGGAAGCTTTCTAGGGTGTGTGAGTGAGGAAAAAGCACACTAGAAAGGACATGTGTTGGCCTGTGGGGATAGTCATTAGTCAGATGACCCGATTGGGCATATGTGTGGACCCTGGGGTGGGCCCCACTTGTCAGTGGGGTAACTGGTGGTACTTGGTGGGTCAGGACCCGATGACCATGTTAAGGAGGGGTGGTTGTGCTATCACCATGACCCAGTTGTTACATTTGGTATCAGAGGTGGTACCCAGCATTAAGTGTGGTGCACTGCCTGGGTTGAGATGTAGGGCCCACAATGAGGGCGTTGTGTGTAACACCCCGAGATTTTATGAAAAATATTCTTTTAATTTCATTAATGTATTGTGTTGTATGCTACACCAAGATTACCTTGCACTATACGCAACACCGTATTAGCTTGCAGTATACGCAACACTATTTTTGGATCGTGTTACTCACAATTTTGATAATAGTTATTCTAAACAACACTGAGTATATATATATATATATATTCAATGTATAAATGAAATATGGTTGGATTCCATTATACGAAACAACGAAGGATTCTTGCACAACACGCAACCCTGACTTGGCTTGCATTACACGCAATCGCGACCTTCCTCGATAGCGTGTGTTGTACGCAATACCGGGTTTTACTAAACAATGATATATTATTATAATATTATTATAAACTAGCCATTATGAATAATATTAACTAAATTTTGAATTTTATAACATTATTATTCATCTTACACATTTTCTAGAACATGTTATAAGAACAAAATCTATTTTTCAAGTAAAATAAGTATTTTTCAAAAAATGCAGTTTTGCCGCCTTTTGATGGCGCACCCACTTTAAATCTAGTTTTTGACATTTTTATAAGTTCAATTTGACAAAATGAAATTCTTCTTTGGAATAAAGAAATAAATATTTACTTTGGATAAATTTTTCATATTATTCTGGTAAATTTCACATTTTAATGAATAGTAAAAACATGCTATATTTTAATTAAAAACAAATTTTTTCATCGTAATATCTTATGTGGTTAAATTATAATATAGAATGGTTTGAAAGTATAAATAGAATATATGTTTACCATTTAATATAATTTATATCATTAGCATTGATTTTACCTTGAATTTGTAGGTTAAATCAATTCAATCTTTTGCAATGTTTTAAACAAAAACCCGTTTCATTTGACAACGAGATTAATTTTAATTTAATTTCTGCAACTTCTGTGTATTGAATTTTAAAAAATGGATTCCATATTTGGAATCAGTGGGTCCAAATTATGTTAATAGGCTACTTTTTATTTTTGGGAATTATGAATAGTAACTACGGTAAATTTTATTTACCATAGTTAAAGGTAAATCGGGTAATTAAGGGTAAATATAATATTATAAAATTACCCTAACACATGCCAAAATTCTATTGGATGGCTAAAAGTAAACCCATATCAACTAAGGGTCGTATTAGATTCATTTTTTGAACTTTTGACCATGAATATAATTTAATTATTATTAAAACCAAAGAAAGTGACAACATGTCACTCTCTTAAATCTTATAAGTATCATAATTTTAACTTAGCGATAAACATCATAAAACTTAGAAAATTAATAGTCTCCAGAAATCTAACAAAATTATCTACATCATGAGAATTTATTTAGAATTTTTGGGATTAAATAATTATCATTAATTGTGACACAATAGTGATGAAGAAATTATTAATCTAGTGAAAAATCAAGAATATAGTTTTTATTAAACTAATAGTGACCATAAGAGGCACAAAACCCTGACCAAAACTTTTTTTTCATGTAAATGTAAACTATAATCATCAAATGGTCGAATATTTGACCATTTGGAGTCTTATACAAGCAATTATGACACTTATATTATTTTATTTTAAATGATGCCAAAGTTGTCACCTTCATAATTTAATAAATATAACAATTTACATATTGTGATTTTAAGATGATAAATTCGAGTAAATGTATTATTGTGAAAGGTAATATATTTATCTTCATAATAGGATTTTATTTTAAATTTTTATGCAACAAAATAAGTATATTAAATAATTATACAAAAATGTTGTAGTAATTATTTTATTAAGAGATAAACCAAATAAATGGTTTTAAAAATAATAAAATAAATATTATATGAACTATTTAATGTGATACACTAATTTTATAGATACATATTACCTCTTATTAATCTATTAAATCTTTTAGTTCTAACATATCTTCTGTATATATTTTATTTAAATTCAAATAAATGAATAGTGTCAAAATTGACACTATTGTTATTTTATAAAAATAACATATTTAAAATTGTTTAAAAATCACAAAAATATTTAAAAATTATAAATTTAACTTTATATGGTCTATAATGTTATTAATTAAACAATTATGGAAAATTAACAACAAATAAGTAATTATTTGTTATAAATTAAAATTTAGAATTTTATTACCACAAATAAACTTAAATAGATTAAATAAGGATAAATTAAAATGATAAGGTGTAAAATAAGCTCCAAACATGCCTAAATTTAATTGATTGATGAGATTACAACCCTATCTCATCTAATCTTCGAATATGAGTCATTTTGGAGGTTTTTAAGTGGGGTTAGATTTATTATAAATTAATATTTTTAAGAATTAAAAAAGGTGCCCCTCTCCTCCCTTATAAAAGGGCACCTCCTCCCTCTCCTCCTCACACCAATTTGAGCATTCAATCTCGGCCAACCCCTGCCAAAATATCTTCTCCACTTCCATTGTATCATCCTAGAGGTCCTGGTCTTCTTAAAAGACCATCCTTAGTTCTTTAAGTGGAGGTTAAGAGAAGGCGCGTCAAAAAGAGGTAATATCCATTACCGATCTTTTTCAATTTCTTTCTTATTCAACTTCTTCTTCATTAGTTGTTTCATGATAAAGTAATAACATAAGTATTTCTTATATACTTATATGTTATTATAAATATGAAACAACTCTTATTAACCTTCTATCCATCCTATGGAAAAAGGAAATCACCGCGCGTGCGTACGTACGGAATACCGTCTCCACGTCGTGGTGTAATCTATTTTCCACCACCAACTTACATGGATGGGTATAATGGTGTAAATAATGAAAATATATGACTATTATAAAGTGATAATTATTCTGAAATAGTATACATACACTCCAATAAAATTCCACGATCATAGGTTCGATATAATCACTCGTGCGTACGTACGGAATACCGTCTCCACGATGTGATGCGACTCATTCTACATGATCTTCATTTCATAATGATTATATAAATGAATTGAATGAATGAATATGATATATATTACACTAATACCATTCTGGAAATGACGTATCTATAACCTAAAGATAAGAATAAGAATTTATTCGACAAAACACGCATAAGAACAAAAAGTTATAAACACCCGAATAACAAGTAGCAATGAAATATTACTACTAAGAAGATAAGAAAATGACCATATATGATATCATAAAAATAATTATGATTCTGGAATAAGTCAATACCATTATTTAAATCATTATACAGGAGGTTCGGACACTTACGAAGCAAATCGAACCTAAGGTAAGGGAAATATCACAATCCCATTTTTATCCGAGATTGTTAATACTTTGGTATTTACTAGGGTGTATTTTATCATCCACATCCATGTTTCCTCAATATGTAATATTATTTACATCCACCTAAAATTTTTTAAATCCAATTTTACCCTTCGGTGAGTTTTTAGTAAATGATCTGAAAGGAATCTATTGTCATTTTTCGTACGAGGTACTTTTTGACTTTTCCGATAAAAGTACGAAGAATGTTTTTTTTAACTTATACGGCATGAATGGATTTTTAAAACATTATTTCCAAGAATATTCCTTTACAATTTTTCAAGTTTATTTTTAATCAACTTCGTTTAGTTTATAATTTTATGACATATTAAGAAAGTAAAAGTGTTTTTGAAGAAGAAAGGATATTTTCCTCAAGAATTCATTTCAAGTGTTTTATCAAAATTATTTTCCATCTAAGATAATATAGGGTTCTGTTTCTATCCCTATTATTACATTTATTATGTTGTGATGGAAATATTTTTATGAATTCCTTTATCTTATATGAATTGTTTTATGATGTCCTGATGTTTAAAATTCACATTTTTATTACATGGGTTATGAAATGATGTATGATTTATGATTTTGTGGCACACATAAGAATGGTATCATTATGAGATGGGTGGGACCTATATCTCCCTCCAATGCATTGGTTAATGATTTTATATCTCATGTTATAGACATGGCTGGAATGGTAGGTTATACCGGTTCAGTGAAATAGGACTGAAACGAGGGTGACTCGGTTCAGAAAAGGACTTTGTCCACTAAGATAGTCTTGGTAATGAGTCTTGACTAATAAGATATGATTCTCTATGATTATGTGTGTATGCCACAAAGATTCATGTTTTAAGTTATATTATTGGGATTTTATTTCACTACCATGATTTATCCCATGTTATGAAATTATTCTCTCTTTTGCAGGTTAATATTTCAAAAATGTTATGTTCTTATGAATATGATGTGATTGGTATTTCTTTTGTTTACCCTTACTGAGCATTTGAGCTCAACCCTTTTATGTTTTCTTTTCCCCAGGATATAAAGAAAGGTTTTAGGTAAAAAAAGAGGAAGATCTTTATGGGAGATGTTGAAGATCTTTCACCACGATTAGAAGATTATATTCTGAGTTTCCAAAGACACTAAACTATTACGATTCTTGTGTGTGTGTTTTTGTTATGTACTAAGTATTCCGCAAAAGTAATGTAATGTCCATGTACGTCAATATTTGGGTCTCTACAGTTGGTATCAGAGGAAAGGTTTAGTCAACCTTTGGAAACTAGGATGCGAAAACGTTAGTGAGATCCCTAGAGATATTTCTAAGGTATGTCTAGGGATGTCCCTAAGGTTAAGTATACGTATAGGTTATAGTACTATAATTACGCTAATGATCATAGAATTAAACCTAAGATGTTAGATATTGAAGGTACTCCCACTTTATTATGTTGTTTTCCCTATCATGATTTTTGCCTCTCACACTATTATTTTGGGGTTTTAGACGATGGCTGGAACCCGAAAAAACCGTGTTGATCAATGCAATGGACAATGTAATGATTTTCCTCCTGAACAAACAAATGTTATCGGAGATGGAGTGAAAAATCTTATTTCTATACTTACAGAAGCTATGAATCATTCTGGACTTCCAAATGAGCAGAAAAGGGAAAAATATTCTATTGAGTCCTTCATAAGGCAACGTCCACCTTCTTTCAGTGGGTCTTCCGATCCACTTGTTGCTGAACAATGGATCAGTACCACTGAAAAGATATTTTCAGTTCTTCAATGTTCTGAACATGATAAATTTATCTTAGCAGTATATAGTTTGGAAGGTGAAGCTGATCAATGGTGGAATCTTATCAAGAATACGAGGCCAAGAGATGAAATTGAGTCCATGGAATGGGACAAGTTCAAGAACTTATTTTTCAATAAGTACATCCCCCGTATTCTTCGAACAAATATGGAGAAGGAGTTTCTTGAACTAAAGAAAAAGGATGATGAATCTGTTGGTATATACGAAGCGAATTTTACAAGGCTTGCAAGGTATGCATCTGGATTTGTCATCCAACCAGAAAGTAAAGTTGATCGATTCTTCAGTGGCTTAAAACCAAATCTTAGAAGGGCATTAGCTATAAGAGACTTCCGTAGCTATGATGAAATTGTGCGTTGTGCTATCAAGGTAGAAATGGAAGTTGGTGTTACTTATCCATCTCATAGTTTTGACAAGAAACGAAATATGGAGTTCAAGGAGAAATCTCAGAATAATGTTAAAAAGAAGATGAATGTTTCTTTATGCTCAAAGTGTGGAAAGAAGCATGGTGGAGATTGTCTTAAAGGGACAAGTAAATGTTTCAAATGTGGAAAGGAAGGTCATCGGGCATTTGAATGCCGCAATGATGGGATGAAGATGTCTAATGATGCAAACAAAGGAAGGGATACACAAAATGAACCTACTACACTTCAATGTTTCAAGTGCAAGGAGATGGGACATTATGCCAATAAATGCCCTAATCCAAGGGTTAGTGATGATCGACATGAGCAACCGCTTAAGGCAAAGGACAAAGGGAAGTCACATGCGATCACTATTGGCGATGTTGAATATGAAAACGATGTGGTGGAATGATTAAGTGTTTATGTAATGGGATTCCAAAATAATGTTGTATCATGGAGTATTGGAATTTTTATGTATTGGTCTAATGTGGTATTCAAAGTAATTGAGATATTTTTGGAAATAAGATGATATGTGCATAATGAAGGGAAAACGAGAAAATGAAATGTTTAAAAGTATTAATGAGGTCATGATTGATATAAGGACTGAGTGATATCATGGTTTGAGTATATAGAATTTTGAAGATTTTGGTATGTGGAAAGTGTTAACTTTTAACTGCATTCATGTTTTCACTAAGGTTTAATGGGTATTCATTTTTCAAGAGAATACATGATTATGGTATTCACATGATTGGAATGTGACCAACAAGATAATGGGAGATAAATAATGGTGGGTTAATGACATTTCAAGTAATCATTTTCTGTATACTATGAGCTTGGACCGAAGTATTTTAGATAAGCCTAAAGATTGGAATAGATTATGTTGGAAATAAGTTAGGATAGAACTTTTTTTGATATTATTGATAGGATTTTATATTAATATAGCTTTAGAAAAAGGACAACCTGCAGGACGGGCGACAGCCCATCGCGTCGGACAAGGCTGTGGGAATCGAACCCACAACCGAAGTGCGACTGGCCTTTTTCACCTACCACTGGCCTACTAGAAGTCCCTGTTTAGTAGAAACTAGTTTTATTATATTAAGCAGTATAAGTTCATTTTAGGAACTATATAAGATTAATCTCACTATAGATGGACTTATGTATTTTTTTGATAACTTTTCTAACCTTTTTTTTGAGACAGATGGAATGACCCATCATTCTATCACATGATCTTCTAACACATCACGAATGACAATTTAAACTTCATTTCTTTAAGAGATGAAGTGGAAATTGTCGAAAGAATGAAAAATGGTGAGACTATACCAAAATCATGAAAGTATTTCTTCTAATTACAATTTCATAAACTTTAGGGAAATGATCTTGAAAAACCAAAAATGTTGTCCTACTTCCCTTATATCCAATGAATCAGATGGTACCTTAGATCATCACAAATCTATAGCTTTGTGATTTCTGGATTTTCCATAGCCATGTTCTCTACCACTCTCCATCTGAACATGATGGTTAGCTTTCTCTTCCATATCCATATTTTCATCTATGTGGAAACCGAATGATTAGTTTATTTGGGTAACCATTACGTTTCATACTTTTGTTTTTAAAGATTGGTTTTTATATTCCTTTTTACGATGTGGGTTTCTATTAAGCAAACTTTCGAGTAGTAAACCATTTATAACCCCGACGAATTTCGAGGGTGAAATTAATTTTAAGGGGGGTAGAATGTACCACCCCGAGATTTTATGAAAAATATTCTTTTAATTTCATTAATGTCTTGTGTTGTATGCTACACCAATATTACCTTGCGCTATACGCAACACCGTATTAGCTTGTAGTATACGCAACACTATTCTTGGATCGTGTTACTCACAATTTTGATAATAGTTATTCTATGCAACATTATGTATATATATATATATATTCAATGTATAAATGAAATATGGTTGGATTCCATTATACGAAACAACGAAGGATTCTTGCACAACACGCAACCCTGACTTGGCTTGCATTACACACAATCGCGACCTTCCTCGATAGCGTGTGTTGTACACAATACCGGGTTTTACTAAACAACGATATATTATTATAATATTATTATGAAATAGCCGTTATGAATAATATTAATTAAATTTTGAATTTTATAACATTATTATTCATCTTAGACATTTTCTAGAACATGGTATATGAACAAAATCAATTTTCAGGTAAAATAAGTATTTTTCAAAAAATGCAGTTTTGCCGCCTTTTGATGGAGCACCCACTTTAAATCTAGTTTTTGACATGTTTATAAGTTCAATTTGACAAAATAAAATTCTTTTTTGGAATCAAGAAATAAAAATTTACTTTGGATAAATTTTTCATATTATTCTGGTAACTTTCACATTTTAATGAATAGTAAAAACACGCTATAATTTAATTAAAAACAACTTTTTTCATCGTAATATCTTATGTGGTTAAATTATAATATTGAATGGTTTTAAAGTATCAATATAATATATTTTTACCATTTAATATAATGTATGTCATTAGCATTGATTTTACCTTGAATTCGTAGGTTAAATCAATTCAATCTTTTGCAATGTTTTAAACAAAAACCCATTTTCATTCGACAACGCGATTAATTTTAATTTAATTTCTGAAACTTCTGTGTATTGAATTTGAACAAATGTATTCCATATTAGGAATAATTGGGTCCAAATTATGTTAATAGGCTACTTTTTATTTTTTGGAATTATGAATAGTAACTACGGTAAATTTTATTTTCCATAGTTAAAGGTAAATCGGGTAATTAAGGGTAAATATAATATTATAAAATTACCCTAACACATGCCAAAATTCTATTTGATCGCTAAAAGTAAACCCATATCAACTAAGGGTCGGATTAGATTAATTTTATGGACTTTTGACCATGAATATAATTTAATTATTATTAAAACCAAAGAAAGTGACAACATGTCACTCTCTTAAATCTTATAAGTATCATAATTTTAACTTAGTGATAAACATCATAAAACTTCGAACATGAATAGTCTCCAGAAATCTAACAAAATTATCTAAATCATGAGAATTTATTTAGAATTTTTGGGATTAAATAATTATCATTAATTGTGACACAATAGTGATGAAGAAATTATTTATCTAGTGAAAAATCAAGAATATAGTTTTTATTAAACTAATAGTGACCATAAAAGGCACAAAACCCTGACCAAAACTTATTGGTCATGTAACTGTAAACTATAATCATCCAATGGTCTAATATTTGACCATTTGGAGTCTTATACAAGCAATTATGACACTTATAGTATTTTATTTTAATTGATGCCAAAGTTGTCACCTTCATAATTTAATAAATATAACAATTTAAATATTGTGATGTTAAGATGATAAATTCGAGTAAAAGTATTATTGTGAAAGGTCATATATTTAGATTCATCATAGGATTTTATTTTAAATTTTTATGCAACAAATAAGTATATTAAATAATTATACAAAAATTTTGTAGTAATTATTTTATTAAGAGATAAACCAAATAAATGGTTTTAAAAATAATAAAATAAATATTATATGAAATATTTAATGTTATCCACTAATTTTATAGATACATATGACCTTTTATTAATCTATTAATTCTTTTAGTTCGAACATATATTCTGTATATATTTTATTTAAATTCAAATAAATGAATAGTGTCAAAATTGACACTATTGATATTTTATAAAAATAACATATTATAAAATTGTTTAAAAATCACAAAAATATCTAAAAATTATAAATTTAAATTTATATGGTCTATAATGTTATAAATTAAACAATTATGGAAAATTAACAACAAATAAGTAATTATTTGTTATAATTTAAAATTTAGAATTTTATTACCACAAATAAACTTAAATAGATTAAATAAGGATAAATCAAAATGATAAGGTTTAAAATAAGATCCAAACATGACTAAATTTGATTGGTTGATGAGAATACAACCCTATCTCATCTAATATTCGAATATGAGTCATTTTTGGAGGTTTTTAAGTGGGGTTAGATTTATTATAAATTAATATTTTTAAGAATTACAAAGGTGCCCCTCTCCTCCCTTATAAAAGGGAACCTCCTCCCTCTCCTCCTCACACCAATTTGAGCATTCAAGCTCGGACAACCCCTACCAAAATCTCTTCTACAATTCCCTAGTATCATCCTAGAGGTCCTGGTCTTCTTCAAAGACCATCCTTACTTCCTTAAGTGGAGGTTAAGAGAAGGCGCGTCAAAAAGAGGTAATATCCATTACCGATCTTTTTCGATTTCTTTTTTCTTCAACTTCTTCCTCTTTAGTTGTTTCATGATAAAGTAATAAAATCAGTATTTATTATATACTGATATGTTATTATAAATATGAAACAACTCTAATTAACCTTCTATCCATCATACGGAAAAAGGAAATCACCGTGCGTGCGTACATACGGAATACCGTCTCCATGCCGTGGTGTAATCTATTTTCCACCACCACCTTACTTGGATGGGTATAATGGTGTAAATATGACTATATATGACTATTATAAAGTGATAATGATTATGAAATAGTATACATACACTCCAATAAAATTCCACGATCATAGGAACGATATCATCACTCGTGCGTACGTACGGAATACCGTCTCCACGATGTGATGTGACTCATTCTACATGATCTTCATTTCATAATGATTATATAAATGAATTTAATTAATGAATATGATATATATTACACTAATACCATTCTCTAAATGAGTAATCTATAACCTAAAGATAATAATAAGAATTTATTCGACAAAACACGCATAAGAACAAAAAGTTATAAACACCCGAATAACAAGTAGCAATGAAATAATACTACTAAGAAGCTAATAAAATGACCATATATGATATCATAAAAATAAGTATGATTCTGGAATAAGTCAATAACATTATTTAAATCATTATACAGGAGGTTCGGACACTTACAAAGCAAATCGGATCTAAGGTAAGGGAAATATCACAATCTCATTTTTATCCGAGATTGTTTATACTTTGATATTTACTGGGGTGTATTTTATCATCCACATCCATGTTTCCTCAATATGTAATATTATTTTCATCCACCTAAAATTTTTTAAATCCAATTTTACCCATCGGTGAGTTTTTAGTAAAAGATATGAAAGGAATCTATTGTCATTTTTCGTATGAGGCACTTTTTGACTTTTCTGACAAAAGTACGAAGAATGTTTTTTTTAACTTATATGGCATGAATGTATTTTTAAAACATTATTTCCAAGAATCTTCCTTTACAAGTTTTCAAGTTTATTTTTATTCAACTTCTTTTAGTTTATAATTGTATGACATATTAAGAAAGCAAAAGTGTTTTTGAAGAAGAATGGATATTTTCCTCAAGAAATCATTTCAAGTGTTTTATCAAAATTATTTTCCATCTAAGATAATATAGGGTTCTGTTTCTATCCCTATTATTAAATTGATTATGTTGTGATGGAAATATTTTTATGAATTCTTTTATCTTATATGAATTGTTTTATGATGTCCCGATGTTTAAGATTCCCATTTTTATTACATGGGTTATGAAATGATGTATGATTTATGATTTTGTGGCACACATAAGAATGGTATCATTATGAGATGGATGGGACCTATATATCTATCCAATGCATTGGGTAATGATTTTATATCTCATCAGATAGACATGGCTGGAATGGTAGGTTATACCGGTTCAGTGAGACAGGACTAAAACGAGGGTGACTCGGTTCAGAAAAGGACTTTGTCCACTAAGATAGTCTTGGAAATGAGTCTTGACTAATAAGATATGATTCTCTATGATTATGTGTGTATTCCACAAAGTTTCATGTTTTAAGTTATGATTATTGGGATTTCATTTCACTACCATGATTTATCCCATGTTATGAAATTTTGCTCTCTTTTGCAGGTTAAGATTTCCAAAATGTTATGTTCTTATGAATATGATGTGATTGATATTTCTTTTGTTTACCCTTACTGAGCATTTGAGCTCACCCTTTTATGTTTTCTTTTCCCCAGGATATAAAGAATGGTTTTAGGTAAAAAAAATAGGAAGATCTTTATGGGAGATGTTGAAGATCTTTCACCACGATTAGAATATTATATTCCGAGTTTCCAAAGACACTAAACTATTACGATCCTTGTGTGTGTGTTTTTTTATGTACTAAGTATTCCACAAAATTAATGTAATGTCCATGTACGTCAAGCTTCGGGTCTCTACAGTGTTCTCTAAGGGGGTGGGGGTGATTATAACATCCCCAAATGATAAAGGGTTAAATGACTAAATGATATGACTCATGACAACAAGGTGCACCTTCCTTTTCGGGAGCCTATCTGATTAGAACTCCACAGTTAAGCATGTTTGGCCGGGAGTAGTGATCAGGATGAGTGACCTTCTAAGGAAATTTTCCAGGGTGTGTGTGAGTGAGGACAAAACACATTAGAAAGGACATGTGTTGGAATGTGGGGATAGTCATTAGTCAGATGACCCGGTCGGGCATATGGGTGGACCCTAGGGTGGGCCCCACGTGTCTGTGGGGCAACTTGTGGTACCTGGTGGGTCAGGACCCGACGACCATGTTAAGGTGGGGTGGTTGTGTTGTCACTGGGACCCAGTTGTTACACCCCAAATGATAAAGGGTTAAATGACTAAATGGTATGACTCATGCAAACAAGGTGCACCTTCCTTTTTGGGAGCCTATCTGATTAGAACTCCACAGTTAAGCATGTTTGGCCGGGAGTAGTGATCAGGATGGGTGACCTTCTAAGGAAATTTGCTAGGGTGTGTGTGACTGAGGACAAAGAACATTAGAAAGGAAATGTGTTGGCCTGTGGGGATAGTCATTAGTCAGATGACCCAGTCGGGCATATGGGTGGACCCTAGGGTGGGCCCCACGTGTCTGTGGGGCAACTGGTGGTACCTGGTGGGTCAGGACCCGATGACCATGTTAAAGAGGGGTGGTTGTGCTGTCACTGGGACCCAGTTGTTACACCCCAATCTCTCTAGAATCCCCTCTTCAAGCTTTTGAAGTCACACAGTCATTAGTCGATGACCATGTTTAGGAGGGGTGGTTGTGCTGTCACTGGGGCCCAGTTGTTAGATTTGGTATCAGAGGTGGTACCCAGCATTAAGTGTGGTGCACTACCTAGGTTGAGATGTAGGGCCCACAACGAGGGAGTTGTGCTCTACGCGGGGGGGGGGGTGATTGTAACATCCCCAAATGATAAAGGGTTAAATGACTAAATGATATGGCTCATGCCAACAAGGTGCACCTTCATTTTCGGGAGCCTGTCTGATTAGAACTCCACAGTTAAGCGTGTTTGGCTGGGATTAGTGATCAGGATGGGTGACCTTATAAGGAAATTTTCCAGGGTGTGTGTGAGTGAGGACAAATCACATTATAAAGGACATGTGTTAGCCAGTGGGGATAGTCATTAGTTAGATGACCCAGTCGGGCATATGGGTGGACCCTAGGGTGGGTTCCACGTGTCTGTGGGGCAACTGGTGGTACCTGGTGGGTCGGGACCCGACACCCATGTTAAGGCGGGGTGGTTGTGCTATCACTGGGACCCAGTTGATACATCCCAAGCTCTCCAGAATCCCCTCTTCAAGCTTTTAAAGTAACACAGTCAAGTAAGGGATCCTCACTTTCCTTCATTTCTCAATTTTTATCCAAGTTTCTTTAGGTTATTATACCCTTTTATTTTCAATTAAAAATTTTTGGGTATGATTTTTAACCTCTCCCATACTACCCTGCTTATGTTTGAATGATGATATACCCCTTTATCTCTCATTAATTCATTCAGTGTACACTTGTTACCATGCTAAAATTCCATAAGGGATTTCTCTCTTCTTATTCACATTAAAGGGTTTCTTCTATATTATGTGTCTAAATTCCATTCTATATGTTGGGATATTATGTTCCATAATCCCTTTACCTTATGTTTCATGTATAAATGATGAGATACCCCTTTCTCTCTCATCAATCCAATTTATGGATTTCTATATGACGTTGTTATGTTGCCAAAATTACACCACGTTTTACCAAGACAAAATCATCATTTAGTTAATACCATACCAATTTCTCTATTAAGGGTATTCAACTTTATGAACATTTAATTAATTAATTTTACTTACATGTATGTATTCCACATTCTTTTATTGTGTAATAAATGATTATGTTGAATGAATCTATTTTATTTGATCTATGTGGCACACTTAAGCATGAGATTAAAATGTTGATAAAGGGTGAACCCTAATAGAATTTCAATGCATTGGATAATGTTTAGTATCATTATACATGATGTGAAATGAGGGTTAACTCATGCTAATTCATGTTCAATTAGGTTTTAATCATGTTATACCATGTGCAGTGAGCCTTGGATCATGCTAATTTATTGTTGTATGTTGTTGCCACTTTTCCGTGTTATGATAATCATGCTATATCATGAATTTGTGTTCATTTTTCTCTTATTATCCATTGATATGTCTGTTTCTTAAGTTTTATTATATTATTCATTTTATTCCTTGTTTAATACCTTAATAGTCTTTACATCACACCATTATCATATGTATGTCCTCAGGTTATCCCATGTAATGATAAGCATGAAGAAATGTTGTGGTCATGTAAAACACGTTTTCAATAAAGATGTTCTGTTTTATGTCTTAAGTTGTCATGTAATGTTCCTAATCCCAAAATACACTATACCTCGATATTATGGATTGTATTAAGTGATTTTTTTTGTAATAAATCATGTCTAAGTGTGTAATAAATATCTGGGTTGTTATAAAATCCATGGAAAGGGTGCACAGACTGACTGGTGTGTGGGGAAGAACAACCTTGGTTATACCAACACCACTAGATGGCTGGTGAAAACCAACTAGCAATCCATTAGGATTTTTAGAAATATATACACCTACTATATCCCATTGGCTATCTGGTGGGTTCCACTAGCCTATCAATGATAGATTTATAACCACCACACAACTCAGCCAATACACAAATTCAATCCTTTAGTTCCCAAACACATTTTCACTAAAATAACCTCTTATCATCCCTTAATAGTATAGAACAAAAAGTGGATCAAGGGGTTTTATGAACATCTAAAATATCATTCATTGAAATAAGTGAGTATGTTAAAATTATACTCTTCTAATGACTTCTTTTCCTTAATAAGTACCTTAAAATATTCTGGTTTAACAAACCTATGCATGAAGTTGAAAATTATCCTCTCAATCCCAAGTATCATCCTTAATCGTTCCATTATTCCATAGAATCTAGAAAATTGGTACCATATTCCCTTATAATAAATTATCTCTGAAATCTACAATCCACCCCAAGAACTCCACATATAATGCATGTAGTTCCAGCTCAAAATCCTTATAGTCGATGACATGCATATGTTCTGGAATGTACCTTTGAATATGAGATGAATGAAACAAATTGTGCATACCTCATTAAAAATAAGGAATATGAAGAAGGGACAGAACTATTCAAATCTATTTTGTGATCCCAAAGGGTATAACATAGCATTACTATAACTTCCCTTCCTTCCTTAAATTTAAGTGTCCTAACAAAGGAGTCAATCTGAAAAAAACCTCGCCACCCATAGTGACATCCAAAGGTCTCCACTTATAGGTGAAATATTTGTTTTCCTACTTTGAGATACGATTAACCTTTTGGAATCAATTTAACACTCTCAGAGGTCTTCTATACCATATTGGGCCTTATAACTATTTCCTCCGTAGCCTTGTTTCAACTAAGTGGTTAAAAACATGGCCTTCCATATAGAGCCCCATAAGGTTCCATTTGTATAAAAGAATGCTAAATGTTATGGTATGTGAACTCAACCAAAGATCGATGATTATCCCAATATATACTAAAGTCTATAATGAAATTCCAGATCATATCTTATAATATAAAAATTGTTTGTTCCGAAAATCCATATATCTGGGGATGGAAAGTTGTGCTAAATGTCACATGAGTCCTTAAGGCCTTCTAAAATCCATACCAAAATATAAACACAATAAAAATTTCTCTATAAGATAGAATACTCAAGGGAACTCACTGTAATCACACTATCTCATTGATATATTTCTTTCCCATCTCATCGATTGGTAAGAAATAAGAAACATTAATTAACTGATTGAAAATCACCCAAATAGAGTTACAACTCTTTGAGGTCCTAGTTTATCACACAAAAAAGTCCATCATGATTTCCCCCACTTCAATATGGTCATAAGAATTGGTTGGAGTAATCCACTAGGATTTTGGTGCTCAACCATAATCTTATGTAAAGAAAGGAATCAAGAAAAAAAATACAATAATGTCCCTAATCATACTTGTCCACTAGAACTATCACCTAAGGTCCTAGTACATCTTTTTAAATTTAGGATACACCACCATATAGATTCATGGAAGTATCTCATCAGCTTTTCTCTAATGGATGTAGGGACTATAACAATCCCAAGTACGGAACTCACATCATCTCCATCCAACAACCACCTTGGTATTGGGTCACCACCTGTTAGTTATTCTCACACCAGCACACACTCTAGGTCAGCCTCCTAACCATCCTTCACACAGTATACTAAAAATTATGAGACCACCAAAGGTTCGCATGTCATCTATCCATGGTCTACTAAATCATCCATCCTCTAATCAGTGATCAAGATCACCAGGCACCACTGTTCCTCCAAAAAATATTCACCAACATCTTGAGATATATACTTTTTATCGATAAGAGAATCCATAATGAAATTTACTTTACTTGGTTTATAGGACATATCATAATAAAAAATCTATAGAAACTCAACCTAGTTCCTCTGCCTTAATTCCGGGCGTCAATGTGTAACGATATTACAAAGTATCTTGTGGTTTGAGGGGACAAAAAATCCCTCTCCAAATAGATTTTTTCAAAAATTTAAAGAATAAACCACACATGCCATATCAATGTCATGGGTAGGATAGCTCCACTCATGGGGCTATAGATGATGTGACCCATAAGATACTACCCACTCCATATAAGTCAATAATAATAACCAACCGAATCCATATGCATTGAAATATATGACATTACTAATCCTTGGATCATGAAGAATAAATACTGGAGATATAGTCAAACTCCTCTTTAGCTCATGAAAATACTCCTCACAGTGGTCTGTCCACTTAAACATCACCACATTCTTCATCAGTGTAGTCATGGGTGATGATAAGTGGGAATGTTTTCAGATAAAACACATATTGTATCCTACTAATCCAAGAAAATTTTGATCTCGAACACAGTTTGGGATGTGTCTAGGACATCACTACCTCAAATATTTCTAGGTCCTTAGATAAACAATTATTCGAAACAACATTTTCTAAGAATTTTACCTCATGAATCCAAAAGCTACACTTCAATAGATTTTTATGAATCCAATGTGCTCAAAGTGTACACAGGAATATATCGAGGTGTCTGGAATGATTCTTTGGGGTTAGTGAGTAAACGAGGATGTCCTTAATGAAAACCATGATGAACAATTTAATATATGGGTGAAAGATATTTTTCATGAGATCCATGAACTCTATTAGATAATTCATCAATCAAAAATGTATCAAAATTTATTCATGTACCCCATACCTTATCTGAAACGCTATATTAAGGATATCCTCTTCTCTAACCTGAAAATGGTGATTTAGAAATTAGAGATAAATCTCAGAGAACCAACAATATCCATGAAACTAATAAAAGATATTTTGATCTAAGAAAAAGGATATATATTCTTCACTATCACCTAATTCATCTTTTAATAATCTACACATAGTCAAAGACTACAGTTCACCTTCGAGGTGAAAAAAAGATGTTCCCCATCATGCTACATTACTAACACTTAATTTGTGTTGTTGTTCAGAACATGTGGTAATGTTTGATTTTTTATAGTAGAATCACTTTGGATCTCCGCATGAGGTAAATAAAAAACGTTAAACACTACTCTGCCTGTATACCACTACCCAGATAATCATCCATGGTATTCTTCTTCATATTACTATAAGAGGAACTCTTTTTAGTAGTAGGAGGCCCACTCACATGAGCATTAAATTATATAAGAAGTCAATCTACCGGACCCTCCTCCTAGCCCTTCTCAATAGTCAAGTCCTTGTGTAGAACCTATGGGTATGTCTCTAGGTTGAAACTCTAAAAATGTTGTCTGATATTAGAATGAAGGCTGATCTCAAACTTTTTTTCATTTTTCTCCAGAATTATAGGTAAGAGAGAAGAAATATAGAGTGTCTCAGTGAAATGATCAGTGTATACATATACTTTCAAAGATCCTAGATATATCTCAACGTACTCCTATTATCAGTCTAGCTTCTACATGGAAGGGAAACAATTTCCTTAAAATAGGTCTTTGAAGGCCTCCCAAATGATACCCTCACATATTCTAGCCTATTCCATCTTAGAAAACTATCTCATACTTGGTCCCTATAGAAGGGACCCTACCAGCTTCACCTTCCTATAGTCATGTGTCTAAATAGGATCAAATACACCCTTGATGATGCCTATCCAGTCCAAATCATCTTACAACCCTATAATTATATAACAAGATGGAAGATATTAGATCTGTAAGTCTCTGGTGTAGTTGACTATAGACTTCAGTGCCCCTCCAGTCTGGGAAGGAAGAAGCGAAAATACTCCTGCTTGAGGTGGAACCATTTCCTGCACCATTTGAGAAAGAGTGGGATCATGCTTTGTTGTATCATCCTACATAGTAAGAGGTTGAATAGTGCATCATCCATAGTAGTATCTTCTCTACCCACATCAACTAGTAGTCCCATAAACCTCCTTTAGGAGGAATCTTCTGATATATGAAGGAAACATTATGAAAACAACAATGTTATTAGTACATATCCTAATTAGTTTATGTGAACACACAAGGTTCTCCTATGAGTATACCCAAAACACAAGGTATATCTATCCTAGAACTAACCATGGCCTCCTTCCCTATACATTAGGAATAGTCACACACACACACAAATAAAATCAATATCTGGTTCAAATAATTAATTACAATAGATATATCACTCAATCATAGAATGAAATTCTATCCTAAATAGATAGTACAATCAAGACATTAAATTAATGAACTAGTATGCATCAAATAATAGGGACAGATATGAAATTTTATCTTATGTGCCTACTCATGATGTATGAATACACCCAAATACCATAAAATAATGACAACATTCCCATCAATGGTATACATGACCTGGCTAGACACATGGAAAGTACCATATCTGAGTCCCAGAATACCCATCTCCCTTTCACCATGTCCTATGTTACTCAATAGAAAATAATAAAATTGTTCTCAAATACCATTTTAATGCCTAAAATAGAACTAATGGGTCAAATCAGGATATCCACAAGGCCTCATGTGTGCATCCTCATACACAGGAGGCTTTCGACTAGTAGTGAGGGTTTGAACTCTATCAATGGTGATAATATAATATCTTGTAATCAAATCCAAACACTATAAATATAAATAATGTTATAATAATAAGAATATAAAAATAAAGACTAAATATCATATATATTAACAGATGAAACATAATTCATACAAATCAATAAATAAACTAGGCTTTCAATGTAGAAATACAAACCATTGTATTTAGAGTGAAAGTAAATAAAAGTAAAATTAAGAAATCATCTTGAGTATATACCAATACTTCACCTAAATCCACACTCATTGGATTAACCATGTATCACATGAACCATGACCTTACCCAAATCCCTTTACATGAAGCCTACGTGGGCATCTCAATTCCCGTGTAGGGTGTGAGTAATAAATCACAGTATGGAACCACTAATGAATCCTCAACGACTGTGTATTGTTATAACATGTGTATTCAATGATAACAATAAATGAACACAACATCATAAAAAATCATATACCAAGAATCCTTGTGCTGACAAAGACACCAGAATCCCTTACCATACATGATTCAGATCTATGCTAGAAGGATAACCAAAAGATGCCATAAGTGATCAAGAACTATCCAAATGTTTGGAAAACATTTTAATAGATATTATGAAGGTATCAAGCCAGATCAGGCATCTAGGATGTTGTATCCTAGCTCCATCATGGGTCATTCCCTCCAAGTCATCATACCCTTTCTATTACTCAAATCGGGCCTCCAGACCAACATATACCAAACGAAACTACCTTGGGCTAGGACTCTAGGATGTGATTACATTACCCTATGATCTATTAAATTGTCACTAACATCACAAAATATTCACAGTCCCCCTATACGAGATAACCATATTAAGATGGTCCACCTATTCCATTCACTAAGAACAAAACTACCAAATTCTTCATGACACACAAAATATGGTAGATAAATAAAAGAAAAAACATACTATATAATCATGAGAATATAGTGTAAACATATCATGGATTTAATCAATATAAAACATGGTCAAATAATCTATAAAAATACTTATGGAATTAGGTATCATAAATGGGTCTCTTGGGATACACACACTACTATATGCGATCTCTATTAATATTGGTTAAAAATCTATTGCAATAAAAGTATCGTACCAAGGAAACAAGTGTATAAAAAATACCCTAATGGAAATGAACATCCTATCATAAGGTTGAAGACAAAGTTCTCGAAATTTCATCATAGGATTGAAGCTAAAACCACATTTCAAACCCAAAAATAACTACTCACTTGTTAAGAATGTTGTTAGTCAAACTAGGTTAAATAACATGAGATGGGGAGAAGGTGAATCGAGGAATTATAGATTAAAACAACTACCCCTTATGATATTTTTTCATTGTTAATAAAAATGATCCTCTTTTTATTTTATACAAAAAAAGTTTAAATAAAAATTAAAGTATGCATAAGAAATGGTAATATTACTTGGTTCACCCTCCCTGGGTTAGATCTAAGGAGCATACCATGACAACGAGTTAATGCACCAAATTCACTAAAATCATAATGCTATTTACAAAGTTTGGATTGTACCCACTATCCCTCTGGGTTTATAACCAATAACAAAATAAAAGCTCACTACTCCCTAAACTTAAGAGTGATCACCGATTCTTCAAAATATCCTCCTTTTATTTATATAATCAATGTGTTTTAGACATCATTTAGTGTATCATTAAGTTCCACTTTCAACCACTTCATGAATGTAACATTACCAAAGGTGTACTGGGAAAAATCAAAATTTTCATGCAACATTCGGGTGACTTACACACAACTCTAATGCCTTGAATGGAAATTGTTCTATTTTTTCATAAAACTAACTTTCATGAAAATGACTACTTTCATGCAAATCCTTTCCTATACACAACAACCTTATTACGCACTACTCACTACTTGCACGCAACTCCCTTCTTTCACACCAGTCACGAGTTGCATGATTCAGAGCTTATATTTACTCTAAGTGTTGAGAATTCTAAAATGAGGGGGTAGACACATATTTATATGATTTTTTTGACCCTGTTCACAACTCGCACAACTTTCCTCGAGCAGACAAGTCTCATTCATGAAAACTCACCTATCGTGCAGACCTATAACTTGTGAAAACTTCTCTCATTTGCCATTTTTTGATGTAATGTCCTTGAAAAATATATTTTGAACAAGTTTAAAAGCCTAATAAACACTTGTGTGAAACTTTCTTTTCCAAAAAAAACTCCATTCTCTAATTTTTGGACCAAAAAATTTGGAAAATACTATAAAATGGTTCCACCTTGTATAAAATATTTCTGTACTACCTCCAAAGAGTCCATTACTTTGTCATTTATATTTTTCAACATAGTTTGTCATCATTTTCTCTAGAACTCCACAACTGACCATGGAAACCTTCTTTTTCATTAAACACAATCAACCCAAAAATACTATAATGTAGCCTTGAGGTATTTTTTTCCAACAATCTCCCACTTTGGGTTTTTTGAAAACTCTTCAAATTTTGATACCTCATGAATGATTCTTCCATTTTATACCACCATTTGATTCTATCTATTCATATAGCAATCTAGGATTTACTCAACACAAACTCTAAGCCCAAAAGAGCAATGCTCAGCATGAGAATCAAGAGTATAAGGGAACTTTTATCAATAAACCACTCCATGTCTGAAACCATTCAACTGATTTTATCATGAAATCTATCTATCGTGATATATATCACTTCATCAATCACTTCTAGAATCATCATATTTAAACCCCCCAACATCACTACTTGGGTTCTCATGTTTTGGAATGCTTAAAGATGTCCATGTTAAGCTCTAGTTGTTTCCTCAAAACACCAAAGAATTCTCATCATGGTTATCCCCTTATCAGCTTCTCCATATATCTTGATCAAGTCATTATCTCCCATTTAATACCCAAAATTTATCCCCCTTTTTCAATGAACCCTAAAGTGACTTCATTTTTGACTGTAATAGGGTAAAGAAGACATATCAGGGCATTAGGGAAAACACAACGCACATTAGTGAGAGGGGGACCCACATACACACTTTTTCAAGTGTGTGGAGTTGAATGAACTCTGAAATCCAGTCGATGCCTTTCAAATACTTCTTTGGTTAAGTCCTTTTTCACAATGTCCATAACATATAGTTTTTTAAGAACATACTCTAACTTCACAAGCCCATACTCTACAGTATCCTTGATAATGTGATATTTGATTTCAATGTGCTTTGTACTTGAGTGATGGACTTATTTTTGGGTAATATTTATAGAACTTGAATTATTGCAATGGATTCATATTGGAGACTTCACTTCAACTCCCATATCATCAAGATGCTGCTTCATCCATAATAACTGCGTTCACGCTTTAGTGGCCATAATATATTCTGATTCTATTTTTCTCAATGAAATGAAATCTTGTTTCTTGATTAGCTAAGAAATAAAAAATCCCCCAAGATATAAATCACCTCCTAAAATTGATTTTATAACATCTGCTGATCCGTCCCAACTTGCATCTCTATATCCCAATAACTCTGGTTGAGATTTGTCATTATACGTCAGACATAAGTCCATTATGCCCTTGATATACAAAATAATTCTTTTCACTTTAAGAATGTGGATTTATTTCGGATATATTTTATACATCACCTCTTGACATGTTGAAAAAACAATATCCTATCATGTTGTTGTTAGGTATAATATTCTTTCAAAGATCTGCATGTATTCTATGATATTAACTACTTTTCCTTCATCATCCCATGATAGTTTCATCTAGGTAGACACCCAAGTCCTCATCTCCATGGAGTTATCCATTTAAAATCTTCTCAAAACCTCCTTGGAATATTAATATTGAGAAATGAATGTGCCATTATTTCTATGTTTCATCTGCAAACCAATAAAAAACATAAGTTCCCTGATCATTGACATTTTGAACTCACTTTTAATGAATTGAAAAAATTGTCTACACTACGCTTCATATGATCCACCAAATATTATTTCATCAACATATACTAGAACCATCATCCTTTAATTAATTCCATTTTTGACATATATATTTTAATCAACTCCACCATGTTGAAAACCAAGATTTCCTAAAAAATTGATATATTCACGTGTACCATGATCACCGTGCTTGCTTCAACCCCTATAGATCCTTTTTAAGATGGAAAACATTTTTCTCATCTTCATGAATGAGAAAACCATCTAGCCACTAAATATAAACTTCTTATTCTAGAACCCCATTCAGAAATGCTAATTTGAAGTCCATTTGGAAAACATTGAACGTTATTAGCACTACTATGGCTAAGAGTAATCTGATTGAATCTATCCTTAAAACTAGTGAAAATGTCTCATCAAAATCAATACCCAATATCTGGGAGTACCCTTTACATACTAGTCATGATTTGTTTTGAATCAACATTCCATCTCCATTCATCTTATTGTGAAAGACCCATTTGGTCCCACTAAAATTCATATCTGTTGGTCTCGAAAAAATCCCCCACACTATATTCTTCTCAATTTTTTCAATCTCTCCATTCATATCTTAAACCTAGTTTTAATCTCCAACCGCTTCATCAAAAAACTTAGGCTCTACCTAAGATAAGAAACATACATACTATAATGAATTCATTCTTATTGTTTGAACTTTCACTATGTGGTCACTAATGAAATATTTCCTGTTAATTTTATCTTAACTCTTTGTATTCTATTTAGATATAGACTTCCTCCTACTTGACATCTATATCTTCTTCCGAATCATCTTTTTCCATTTCTTTTCCCTTTTTATTTCTTACTTCCTCATTAATTTCCTCAGGGAACTGTTCACCGTGTTGTTTAATATTATGTTCATATTTCACTACAGTGAAATCATTTCTTTATACTACTTTTTCCAACCTCTTATTTAATAATTTATATGTTTTATTTTTCTGGATTAATCAAGGAATATTCCATCATCTCCATATAACTCAAATTTCATGTGTTTCTTGTTGTGAATAAAGCACTAAATTCCAAAGATGTTAAAGTATTTTACTATTGGATTATTTCTATAAGACATATCATATAGAGTATTTCCTCCCTTAATTATCAACATATACCTCATATAAATATAGACTAATGTCAAGTCTTCTTCTTTAGAGAATTTCTATTGTAGGTACTTTTCAATAAGCATCATTCTGGCCATGTTTTTGAAGATCTAATTTATCCTCTCAATGAATTCATTCTGTTGAGGAGTTATTAATTCTAAAACTTGATTCCTTATCCCATATTTTTTCGATAATCTTCTACTTGACTATTTGTGAATTCCATACCATTATCAGTACAAAAATTTATAAGTTTCTATCCATACATCATTTTAGATTCCCTTCGATACTGTTTTATGCAACTAAACACATCAAACTTGTGGGAAATGACAAATAACCATATCATCCTACAAAAATCATCATTGAAAAGAATGTAATACCCCTTCCCATCAATGGATCTTGGTGAAATAGGTTCACACACATCCTCATGCACCAATTCAAGAAATCCTGATGATTTTTCCCTTTTTCCTTGTATGTATTTTTGATGATATTCCATTTTTGACAAGCATCACATGTGTGAGTGTGATCACATGATAGATTTGGATGGTCTTGAGCTATATCAAACTTTACCAGATCTTCCAGTGATGGTTGGCATAGATGACCAAGATGTTTATACCAAAACTTGTCTTCTTCCTCTGTAGACAAAAAGCACATATCTTCTTCTCCACTTACAAGGTAGATATACCCTTTTGTTATTTTTCCCTGTAGAAAAAGTGTACCATCTCTCACATTAATGATACAAATCTTCATATTAAATCTTCTAGTATTCTCTAAGTTACACTATTGACTAACACTATGAAATTTGCGACTGATACCTTCAACAACTAAGACATCATAACGTAAAATTTATCTTCCCAAAATTTGGCTTTCTCTAAGACAATTATCTTCAGTCCTTCATTATTTACAAGTTTTAAAACACCATCCATTTCATATTTTATTCCTGTAACAAGATCCTTATTTCTTGTCATATGGTATGCACATCCACTTTCAAGGATCTATACACTAGAATTATCTGACACTTAAATGGAAATTTCTACAACCACTACCTTCTCAGCTCTTTTCTTTTTGATCTATGTTTTGGCTTCACATTCAGTATGGATTGAAAATCATGATCTTACTCTTAGTATGATGGAATAGATTAATATTTCCGAGCTATAAATCAATTTTTCATTTTCATCCCACATTTTGATTCATAGATTTTATGCATGTGGGGACTTTGGTTATGATTTGGCACATTCCATTACATTGTGATGTACAATATAATGCCATGCATCCAAATCATCTACACTAGAAACAGTTACCTTAAAAAGATATTATAGAGCATTGAGCTCTACTTGGTTTCCATTATTCTTCTTATGCCCTTAGATATCTCTTGTATATAGAACACAAATTTTGTGATTGCCCCATCTTTCCACAACAATATCACCTGATGTGAGGTGAATTCCTGCATGTAACTTCTACATTATTGGTTGTACATTGAGTTCCCTGATTCTTATAATTCTAATTCGTACCCAATTCAATATTCAATGTGTTTGATTTTTTTTCTATTATTTGAACCATATATCTCTCTTTTATTTTCTTTGACTTTGAGTTTATTCCCACTAACTATTTTTGAGTCCTCTGGAAATGAATACAAGAGATTATCAATTTCTTCTATTAACTCTGACTTCTCTTCTTCATATTACTGCATGTGGATTTTGGTGTCATGAAACACTTTGTTGGCTTTCCTCATTTTGGCTCTTCACACATCTATCTCTTCAAGAGTGGCTTTTAATTCAGTTTGAAAATCAACTCTTAATTCAACTTCTTCTTCATCAATTTTGGTTTATTCTTTTTTTTGAGCACTATCACGATCTTAAACCATAGAATTTTCTCAACAATATTTTCAGTTCTCTTTCTCATCAACCTCAGATTCCTCTAAACTATCATTTTACTATGAAAGAAGACTCTACTTTTTGAATAAAATACTCTTAAAATTATTCATTCCTTTCAAATAGGATAAAAAATTATACATAGATATTTCTACTTCATCCTCATCATCATCATGAAACTTTTTAGGGAACATTGCTAAAAAATATCCAACATTCCCACACCAAAAGCATTAAAGTGGTAGTTTCCCTTTGAAATTTATTTTTCCACTTCGAATATTTGATAAAAGGAATGACATAACCTCATCTATGTCTTATTATTCTTGAAAATCTCCAATGGTGAGCCTATTCATGGCCTTGAAAGACACCTCCTTGGAATTCACTTTTTTACACAGACTCAATGTCATCATTTCTCATCCCATATGTGAAAAGAGTACTATGAAATCTATCTATTTTCAATTTCTTTGGATCTTTATCCTCCAAAAATTAAACCTTCAGATTGAATAGAGGTGGAATTCTTCTCAATATGTGCTTAAAAATATTTACATCTTCAAGAATTTTTCCAAGGACATGCATGTCTTCCAAAAATCATTCACCCTATCAAATAATGCAAAAACAGACTCATTTGGGTTCATTCTTAGATCCTCATACTTGTTCCACAGAACCTATAGCTTTTCCTAACTAAACATTGAATCCCCTTCATAGATAATCAATAGATTTTCCCACACATCATGTGATGTTTTACATAAACATCACCTTTATATAAATTTCATTGTATAGGGATCCCCCTAAAGAATTAATTCATTTGGCATCAAAATAAAATTATCTTTGTTCATATTATGATAAATCACCATTATCAATACTATCCAATTTTCCATGTATCTCTGATGTAAATACATTCATTCCCAAATATCAGAAGTGGTGTTGCATCTGATTATTCCATAACTGAAAATTCGTCCCATCGAAGATCGGAATCCATTTGTGATTGTTGACCACCATTGAGAGAGAAAAACAAAAATTAACATTTCCTTTTGATATAAATTGTTATTCCAAATAGGTTAAATACCCTAAGAGGTTGGGGGTGAATCATGGTATGATAAATTAAAACTTCTACCCCTTTAGATCTTGTTTCATTGTTAAAAATTCTCTTTTCCCTCTTTCCCACAACGAAGTATATACAGAAATTAAATCATGCAAGAGACATGAAAATTTTAATTAGATCACCCTAGCTGGGCTATTTTTAAGGGGAAGACAACGATAATGAGATGATATACCAAATTCACTAAAAGATCACTACCATTTAAAAAGTTTGGAGCTAACTCAGTATCCCTCCTGGTTTACAACCAATAAAAAAATGGAAGCTCACTACTCTCTCAACTGAAGGGTGCTCACTGCTTCATCAGAAGATCCTCCTTTTATTTCATGAATCAATGTGTTTTGCACCTAATTTAGTATATCATTGAGTTCCACTTTCATAAACTTGATTAATTACACTTTACCACTGGTGTACTATGAAACTTCTAACTTTTCATGAAATCTTAGGGTGAATTTTATGAAACTCTAATCACTTTTAGACAACACTTTCATTTGTTGCAAAAAAAAACATTCATGCAACTGACTACTTGCACGTTGACCCTTTTTACATGAAACTCCCTTCTTGTGCTCCACTCACTACATGTATGTAACTCCTTTCTTCTACGCCAGTCATTACTTGTGTGATTCATAGCTCTTATTTCCTCTATGTTTTGAGCATTCTCAAATGAGGGAGGGTAGCCTCCTATTTATAGGAATTTTTATGACCTTGTGCGTAACTTGTGTAATTTTCACTGAGCATGAAAGTCTCAATCGCACAAGTCTCATTCATGAAAACTGTCCCTTCTTGAAAAACCATAACTTTTGTGAACTTCATAACTTTTACATTTTTTGATGTATTGACCTTAAAAAATGGATTGCACCGAACTCCCCAAACCACTTAAACACTTGTGTGCAACTTCCTTTTCCCAAATACTCTTTTCTAAATTCTCCAATATTTTGACCAAAAAGTTTGTCAAACACTGGGAAATAGTGCCACCTTGTATAGGATCTTTTAGTACCACATCCAAATATTACATTCCTTTTTCATGGATATTTATCAACATTGTTTTTCAAAACTATCTATGGAACTCCTCAATAGACCATGGACACCCACTTTGTCAACAAAGACAATCAACCCAAAAAATAACATAATGTAGCCTTGAGGGATTTTTCCCCAAATGATACTTATCTTAGGTTATAGTCAATCATGAAGGAGGTTTAGAAAGAGGTACCCAAAGAGATTCCATTCAAAGAAGTCTATTCTAGAATTACATACTTCATTGATTTCATCAGTGGGACTAATTATGAGATTTGTTGAATGAGAGGGGTTGAATTCACTGGATCCATTATTGATTCATGAACATATCTTGAATTTTCATCAATTCTAGAAGAGAAACACGGGTCTAGTCAATAGATATCTATCCACCATAAAAATTTCAATGGAAATGATATCAATATGAGATTCAAGAATACGATAATGTCTCAAGATGATCAATCTAAGGAAACATACCTAGAAACATTCATTGTTCACAAGGGATCAATTTTTTTATCAAAGGGATGTCATTAACACATTGAATCACCACTAAAAATTCGGTTTATATCCATAGACTTATAGACATTGTTTTATAGGTCCATGGCTATTGCTGTTTTATTTACACAGTTAAATTCTATCTCTGTGGCTAAATCAACAATACACCACGAGCGTCATTTTTGTTCCCCAATATGTATCGGGGTCCTCCTCCTCCCCCGATCCGCAGAACTCCTCCTCCTCACCCGATTCTCACCCCTATCACCGTGAAACCCTCCTCCCCGAAGAAGTCTCTTCCTCCCTGCAGCCCTCCTCTCCTCCCCCGTTTCGCAACCCTATCACCGTGTAAACCTCCTCCCAGACGACGTCTCCTCCTCCCCGCAGCCCTCCTCCTCCTCCCCCGATTCGCAGCCCTATCACTGCGTAACCCTCCTCCCCAATGACGTATCCTCCTCCCAACGATCTCCCCGACGATCTCACCATGCAACCCTATCTCACAGCAGGGCCCTCCTCCCCGAAGTAAGGACTAAAGGTAGTTTCATGATTTTGTGGTAATAATTCATTCTTAGGATTGTGGCGTGATGGGTTTCTAATTAGAAATGTTGTTATTACGAGATAATATTGAGTCAAAATTTATCAACAAAGCATCTAATTAGGATGGAATTGTGTTCTCATAGGAAATATGCTCAAGTGGTTGTTTCCCTCATATTATGTTACAACTACTTTGATCCATTGACCAAGGCCTTCAAAAAGGAAAAGAAATGGTTTTCATAGTTATCCATGAGTTCTAATAGTAGGAGTATCTAATTTTCAGTAGTGACATGGGGTCGTAGGATGTTTAGAATGTGTTGAAGAATGTTTAGTTCCTATTTTAAAGGATTGGAACTCTAGAGGATATATGGGTGAAATTAAAAGTTTCTAAATTCAAAGGAGATTAATTAGAATGGATGAATACATTTGATCATTAAAGAAGGAATGAGGAGTTTTTATGGATCGAGTTTCATTACCTCTTCTATGAGAGGCTAGGGTAGATTTACCGAATAAGAGCATGTTTTGGGGATTCATGGATCTATATCATTATGGGAATCAGTAATGGAGTTTGCCACTAAATTTGAAAGGTTTATTCATTTCATGCCATACTTTAAATGAAATATATTCATAATGAAATTCTAGTTTGTAAATGGTCTTATGTACTTATTATGGGCATGAGTAGCTTTCTTTTATCTGGACACCTACTAAGAGATATTCAAGAAAGACTGATATATATATATGTAGATACATCCATTTCATAGGAAGGTGCATGGAGAAGGATGGAGACCAGGAAGGAATGAATGTTGGTTGGTGAGCCTTAGTATGAGGGTGGCAGAGTAAATTGAATGAGTAATATCTCAGGTTAATATTAGAAAAATAAATGAACCCTGGCCTATTTATCATGTATCAAAAATGTGCATGCATTACCTTAGTATTGGGAAGGGAAAAATAGGTTTCATGTATGTGTCGATATGTGGGTTTCTATATTATTTTATTGGGATAAGCAATCCTAGGTGAAGTGACTTTTAGTACCATACTTAATGAGGTATTCCTAAAGTTATTTTTTTTTTCTATAAGTTGGATTTCTCTACCTAATATCTTTTAATGTACGATTTTTGTTGGATATAATGTGTGTTTGAAAGATGATAGTTTTTAAATGAAGAAATTTTGTTGAGATTATTGGGCAAGGATCTTCTATAGTGATCATAATTTGATTTGATCCACAAGACATGTGTATGTAGGATTGATGATGGTATCAATAATACTATAGTGGGGAGATTCAAACTTGTCCTTTTTGAGTGAAATCCATATCAAGGGATGGTGATCATTATCAAGGTTGTGAAATGTGTAACACCCCAACCCCAGTTACCTAGAGTCGGTGCATTATTGCGTAGCATTGGCATGATCACAAAAAATCAAGTCTCGAAAGACCGATTAGTTTAGTAGCGTTGGAAACACTAGATACATTCATAAGTCTTACATTACATCATATAAAGTAAAAAAAACTACAACATCTTCTCTTCATATCCCCTTATATTATCCCTGCAGGTCATTCATAATATACTTCTTCACATCCTGGAAAAATTAAAACATTGAAATGGGTGAGCTCAGATGCTCAGTAAGGATAACAATATAGCGGAAGCTTTCATAAATAAACATTAACATTTAAGGCAATGTATAACTAAAACATAATCCTTTTAAACTTGAACTTTAGCATAATATGGCAAAAGTAAAATGAAATAATTCCATTTACTTACTCACATGGATATTCTACTAGTCGAATAATCACATGAAATATCAATAACCACTTTCATAATGATGGAATGCATAATGCCAGACTATCATAACCACGTAGCCAAGGCCTCGTGCCAAGACCACAAATAAGATTTTGTCAAGGCCCTGTGCCAAGATACTAGTTTGTCTCATGAGACCTACTGATGCATCGAGGAGCTGTAGCGGGCTCCACCCATCACTCATTAAGTCCAGTGCATTCCTCATATGAATAGGTTTAAATATATCATAAACCAGAAAATAATGGTATCACATAAAACATGCATAAAGGAAACATAACATTTCCACATTTCAATCACAAGATATCAATACAACACATTGATATAATAAAAACACTTTCAAAACCATTTTCAATACCAAAATAAAATAAAGTTAACACTTTGTATTTATTTTTCATTAAAAAAGTTATGGCTTTTAGAGAATGTCGAAACACAAATAATGGTCACGGCGACGGAGAAGTCATTGTCACCGCATACATAAGACAAAAACATTACTTTTGTCATTTAGTAAAACTATTTGTAAAAAAAATATTCCTTTTTGAATAAAAGTCAAAGTCAAAGGGGTTTATACACCATATAAAATAAAGTTGTGTATAAAACAAAATATGCCTCAATGAAAGGATATTGAGATGAAGACCCTTACAAAGATCATTTTTTTAAATAAAGTAGATCTATTAGGTGTATTCACTATAATTACACATAAATAAAGTACAAATACAATATAGGATATAATAATATCATGTCATAATTTTAAAGTAGGAGATTAACCCAAAGAATACAAATTGGGTTAAGTAGTTCCCTTACCTCGTGTCCGACTTGACTCGACCGCTCTTTAACCTCCTGAATAATAAACTAGAGTTAATATCTACCGGCTTAAGAACCTTTTTAAAGTTCATTATTTCTTTTATATCCCTTATTACCATGTTATGAACATTATGTAATTATTTAAGTTAATAACTATCGTTTTGTCGATCTTAGGTACTTAAGTCAAAAATAAAATTCTTATAATTACATGTTGTTCATGTGGTGAAATATCCATTATATCCAGAATTATATTCATGATATAGATATAATATATCTCATATATATCTAGTATATAGATGCATTTATAATATTCCATAACGTTTAGTGGTAAGAAATGAAATGCACCGTTCATAGAGACAGTAAGCCGTACGTACGCATGAACGCTGCTTCCATTTATATTTCATATTTAATTAAATCATAATGATATAAAGGTATATTATAATTACAGTATAATATCATATATAATATCATTTACTCCATCCTTTATACAACCCACATATGGAATTAACGATTCAAATCACTTTGAGGGGGCGGTAGTCCGCACTTCCTAAAATGAAAATATCGTGTTTACCCATAATGGAACCCATAAATGTATGCCATAAATGAAAAATACATAATCTTAAGTAAAACATAAACATATTATATATCATATATAAATACAGTGACATCTTAATGGCCACCTTTGAAGGTGTTATATGAGTGTTGAACAATCATTGTTTCGTGAGGCAGAAATTCACCATCCACAAAAACAATACGTTCTTTAACCATTAGATGTAGGTGTGTGTAAGTGTATCTCGAATCCTTATTATAACAACATTATAGTATATTGAGGATACTGGTGTTGTTACAAAAGAAATGGATAAAAAGTGTTTAGGGGGTTGGAGAAGCAAATTAAAATAAAATAACATAAGAGAAGACATTACCTTAAAATCGGGTAACTCTTTTGATTTGAGCCAGAGGCTTCCTTGGGAAGAATTCTTCCCAATGTGAGGCTTTTAGGCGTAAGGGAGGGAAGTTGGGAGAGTATTTGGGCAGAGGTTGGCCGAGCCAAAAGGCTTTGATAGTGTTAGTAAGGTGGTAGTGGTGGGGGCCTTTTATAAGTGGAGAGGAGGGGCACTCTTGGAAAGTAATGAAATGTTACTTTATTATACAATGATTATCGGATTCTAAAGGTCCCACACATATATAATTCTAGGATAAGGTGATAAGGGTTCTAAATATACTCATCCAATAGGTCTTTGACAAGTGTAAGTCTTAGCTTTTACCTTATCTTTTCATTTTATTTAAATCGTTAACTAATGAGGTAATCGTTACATCATCATGGTGTCATAAATAATTTAATTTATTTAATGTCTAAAAATTATAAAAAATATATCATGATTTATTAAATCTTTTTATATTTCTATTAAATATTTATAGTCAAAAATATGACTTGTATAACCCCATTTAAAAATTGTTTTAGTAAAACAACTAATGTTTGGGACATTTTTATTTTAACTTTAAATAAAAGTTATTTATGTAATTTTCCTACCAAAGTGGCTCCATGGGGTCCCCAAGTTTACCCATGGATTGTCTTGGTCGGCCATGACACATCCAATAGGGGTAGTACAAGTGTAAAGGCATTTTAATATTTTTATAGTATCATTTTTACCTTAAATTTCACTAATTACCTTTAATCGCGATTAATTAAACTTAAAAGTTACTATTCACCAAAAAATTATTTTAATCCCATTGAACCACATTTTACTTCCTAATGACGACCATTTATGTTGGATTTTTGAAAATAAAATCACATAAGTGGTAATGTTTCATTTAAATGAAAAATCAGTTTTTTAACTACCACTTAGTGGTTTCACTATTCATCAAAAATTTAAGTTTTTCAGAACAATGCCAAAATTTCACCCTAAGCTATAATTGATATTCTGAATTAAAAAATGATATCTATTTTAAAAAATTGAAATCATATAAGTTGCATTATCTAATTTTATAATTAATTCCCACTGTCACAACAAATAGCGTGTTTTTAAGAAACAATATATATCAAAAGATTGACAATTGTTTATGTCCAATTTCAATGTTAAATTAATTCTAATGACCACCATTGGATAAAATGGTAAAAATATATTATAATTATACTTTAAAACCACTTAATAGTATAATTTATCACTATAAATTATTTTTATTAAAAAAGTTTTTTTAATTATTTTTCACTATTCAAAAAAATTGGAAGTTCTCAAAAAAATTCAACATAGGGTAATTTCGATATTATGAATACAAAAATGAAGTCCATTTTGAAAAGTAAAATTAATATAATTTCAAAAAGTGGGTATTATTATTCATAACTGCTACTTTGATTGGTCGCGGTGTGTTAGAATCTCGAACATGCATACAATGCAAGCTATTGCATTATTGAAAGAGAAGCGTATCGTGGAAGCTCAGGGTTTTACATTCTCCCCTCCTTCAATAAATTGTGTCTTCGCAATTTGAAAATGTTCTTCGAAAATAAAAGGTTCAAAGTAGAAAATACCTTTTTGGAATACCCACATCAGAAATAAGGTAAATAAAAATATAACTTTAAAAGAAAGAAAGATAAGTACAAAGGTCACCCGAGATAGCCCATACTAGGATTCTATGAAAATATGGATATGGAAGAAAAAAACCATCAAGGTCTGATGGAGAGTTGTAGAAAACTGGATTAGGAGAAGGTTAACCATAAGAAAATCACAAACTTGTGATTGGTTAAATGGTCATTTAATCCCCAGTTGGAAAAGTTAACCAACAACGTTTTTGTTTTAAGTTACCTTTTATAAAGTTGAGGAATTTATTTAGGAGATTTACTAAGAACATAATGGAATATACATACTTGTCATGTAGACTTTCATTCTTTAATAAATTTTTACCACAAACCCATCCTTCACTATAAAAGGTAATAGAACTCAAAAATATTCTATTTATCCTAATTGTATAAGGTTCCAAATATTAACACATACCATTTAGATTAGTAAAACTATTTTTTAATAACCAGGGACTTCATATAGGCTAGTGGTAGGTAATAAAGGCCTGTTGCACTATGGTTGTTGGTTCGATTCCTGCAGCTTTGTCTGACGCGACGGGTTATCCCCAAACCTACAGGTTGTCCTTTTCCTAAAACTATAGTATTATAATATTCCAAAAATAATCTTCAGAAATTTTTTAACATTAAACAATACTACCCAAGGTTCCACTTAATCCATTCCAACCTTTATAGTAATCCAAAATACCTCTGTCCAGACTTTCTCTAAAATGTCTCTAAATTCCAAAATCAATTGTAACATCAGATTCCCCAAACAAAGTAATGTTTCTCTTATTGTCACATACTAAAAATATGATTAACTTCATCATATTAAATCCTTAATGAAAACAACAAGTACTGCAGTACAATCCTTATATATATCACATTATTCTTATAACAAAAATATAATCCTTGAGTCCAAAAGCAACAATACATTAATTATTCCACTTCAACTGTAGTAACAACATAAGATTGTCCTTGATCCCTTGTCCTTTTATGAGGTAAGTTTCCCTGACGCTTAGGACATTCATTTTCATAATGACCCATTTCTCTACAATTGTAGCAACCAACATTGATACCCTCTTTCTTTCCCTTGCAATCAAGCGCCTGGTGACCTTTTTCACCACACTTGTAACAGACTCCCATTCCCTTTAAGCAAGTACCGGGGTGTTTCTTTCCACATTTACTGCAGGACTGATATTCAACTCTTCCCTTCTTCCCCTTATTTCCATTTCTAGATTTATCAGAAGATCTCTTCTTTTCTTTCTTTTCTTTAAAGTCATGAGACTTAGAGAATTCCTTTTCTGTCTTGATAGCACATGAGACAATATCTTCGTATGATGAGAAGGTTTTTGAGACTAATGCTCGATAGAGAAATGGTTTTAACCCATCAAAGAAACGATCAATCTTACTTCTTGGGTTACGTATATAATCTTCAGCATGCCTCGCAAACCTTGTAAAGTTAGCCTCATACTTTGCGACATTCTCATCCTCCTTCTACCTCAGACTCATAAATTGACTTTCCATATCTTTTCGATGGTCATGAGGAAAGTATTTTTCTAAGAAAATATCTTTTAACTCTCTCCATTCCATATTTGATACTTCTTCATCTTCCTTTGTGTTTTGAATCAGTGACCACCATTGATCGGCATCTCTAGTGAGGTGGTAGACTTCCATGACAACCTTCTCCCTATCGCTACTCCCCAAGGCATGGAATTTTTTTTCTAAGGAGTTTATCCATTGCTCAGCTACTAATGGATTTGTACCCCCATTAAATGTTGGTGGTTGTTGCCTCATGAAGCGTTCTAACATTGATCCTCCACGTTGCGAATCAGGGTGCTCCATAAGAGTAAGGTGATTATTCATAACCTGAGTGATTTGTCCCAGTATGGTAATAAGTTTATCAGAACCAGTTGTATCTCCAGATCCACAATAATTATCTTGAGCAGGAGGGAAATCCCTACACGGAGTGCATGCATTGATACGGTTTCCATTCCTTCCACTAGGCGCCATTTCTAAACAATGGCATAAACTAGATTAGTTTATGAATCAAAATACATAATTCTATACTTATAAAATACTTAACATAAATTGAACTATTTATGGATATAATCCATTAAAATGTTTTCTTTGAGGAAGTATATACTCATAACCCTTCATAGTGGTTTGTAAAGAAAATGAGAATTATCCTTAGCATATCCCCCGGGAGTGTCGTAACCAAGAGTGCAGCAAGGCCCGTTGTCGTGCACTAGTTTCCGTTCGAGTCTAGCTCAATGCGGTGTTTTCGGGTTTTACCCCTAGGTACATCTGTGCCAAAGCAACCTCTACCTGCTCGTTTCCAGACAGGGATGTATTGCTCGGAAAACTCACAAAATCTATATAATACAAAAATTCTAGGAAGTTCTTCTATACTAATCCTCAAAGTATATCTTTGGGATATGTGCTCTAATCAGAGTTTATCTAAATCTAGCTTCCAAGGTTAGTACTAAACTGCCTCTGATACCAACTGTAACGTCCCGACCCCAGTTACCCAGATTCGGTGCATTATTGCGTAGCATTTCCATGATCACAAAAGATCAAGTCTCGAAAGACCGATTAGTTTAGTATCCTTGGAAACACTAGATACATTCATAAGTCTTACATTACATCATAAAGTAAAACAAAAATATAACATCTTCTCTTCATATCCCCTTATATTATCCCTACAGGTCATTCATAATATACTTCTTCACATCCTGGAAAAATTAAAACATTGAAAGGGGTGATCTCAGATGCTCAGTAAGGATAACAATATAGCGAAAGATTTCAAAAATAAACATTAACATTTAAGGCAATGTATAACTAAAACAAAATCATTTTAAACTAGAACTTTAGTATAATATGGAAAAAGTAAAATGAAATAATGCCATTTACTTACTCACATGGATATTCTACTAGTTGAATAATCACATGAAATATCAATAACCACTTTCATAATGATGGAATGCATAATGCCAGACTATCATAACCACGTAGCCAAGGCCTCGTGCCAAAACCACAAATAAGATTTTGTCAATACCTCGTGCCAAGACACTAGTTTGTCTCATGAGACCTACCGATGCATTGAGGAGCTATAGCGGGCTCCACCCATCACTTATTAAGTCCAATGCATTCCTCATATGAATAGGTTTAAACATATCATAAACCATAACATAATCGTATCCCATAAAACATGCATAAAGGAAACATAACATTTCCACATTTCAATCACAAGATATCAATACAACACATTGATATAATAAAAACACTTTCAAAACCATTTTCCATACCAAAATAAAATAATGTTAAAGCTTTGTATTTATTTTTCATTAAAAAACATTATGGCTTGTAGAGGAAGCTGAAACACAAATAATGGTCATGGCGGCGGAGAAGTTGTTGTCGCCGCATACGTAATACAAAAACATTACTTTTGTCGTTTAGTAAAACTCTTTGTAAAAAGGAGATTCCTTTTTGAATAAAATTCAAAGTCAAAGGGGTTCATACACTGTATAAAAGAAAGTTGTGTATAAAACAAAATATGCCTCAATGAAAGGAGATTGAGACGAAGACCCTTAGAAAGATCATTTTTTAAATAAAGTAGATCTATTATGTGTATTAACTATAAGTACACATAAATAAAGTACAAATACAAGATAAGACATAATAATATCATGTCATAATTTTAAATTAGGAGATTAACCCAAAGAATAGAAATTGGGTTAAGAAGTTCCCTTACCTCGTGTCCGACTTGACTCGACCGCTCTTTAACCTCCTGAATAATAAACTAGAGTTAATCTATACCTGCTTAAGAACCTTTTCCAAGTTCATTATTCCTTTTATATGACTTATTACCATTTTAAGAACATTATGTAATTATTTAAGTTAATAACTATCGTTTTGTCGATCTTAGGTACTTGAGTCAAAAATAAACATCTTATAATTACAAGTTGTTCATTTGGTGAAATATTTAATATATCTAGAATTATATTCATGATACATATATCATATATCTCATATATATCTATTATATACATGCATATATAATATTCTATAATGTTTAGAGGTAAGAAATGAAATGCATCGTTCATGGAGACGGTAAGCCGTAAATACGGATGAACGCTACTTTAATTTCTATTTCGTATTTAATTAAATCATAATGATATAAAGGTATATTATAATTCCAGTATAATATCATATATAATATCATTTACTCCATCCTTTATACATCCCACATATGGTATTAACGATTCAAATCACTTTGAGGGGGCGGTAGTCCGCACTTCCTAAAATGAAAATATCGTGTTTACCCATAATGGAACCCATAAAGGTATGCCATAAATGAAAAATACATAAGCTTAAGTAAAATATAAACATATTATATATCATATATAAATACAGTGACATCTTAATGTCCACCTATGAAGGTGTTATATGAGTGTTGAACAATCATCATTTCGTGAGGCAGAAATTCCTCCATCCACAGAAACAGTATGTTCTTTAACCATTAGATGTAGGTGTGTGTAAGTGTAGCTCGAATAATTCTTATAAGAACATCCTAGTATATTTATTATACTGGTGTTGTTACAAAAGAAATGGATAAAAAGAGTTTAGGGGGTTGGAGAAGCAAATTAATACAAAATAACAAAAGATAAGACATTACCTTAAAATCAGGTAACTCTTTTGATTTGAGTCAAAGGCTTCCTTGGGAAGAATTATGCCCAAATTGAGGCTTTTAGGAGTAATTTAGGGATTTTGGTAGATTATTTGGGCAGAGTTTGGCCAAGCCAAAAGGCTTTGATAGTGTGAGTAAGGTGGTAGTGGTGGGGGCCTTTTATAAGTGGAGAGGAGGGGCACTCTTGGAAAGTAATGAAATGTTACTTTATTATACAATGCTTTTAGGATTATAAAGGTCCAACACTTATATAATTCTAGGATAAGGTGATATGGGTTCAAAATCTACTCATCCAATAGGTTTTTGACAAGTCTAAGTCTTAGATTTTACATTATCTTTTCATTTTATTTAAATCATTAATTAATGAGGTAATCGCTGCATCATCATGGTGTCATAAATAATTTAATTTATTTAATGTCTAAAAATTATAAAAAAAATATCATGATGTAGAAAATCTTTTTTACTTTCTAATGAATATTTATAGTCAAAAATATGACTTGTATAACCCCATTTAACAATTGTTTTAGTAAAACAACTTATGTTTGTGACATTTTTATTTTAACTTTAAATAAGGGTTATTTTTGTTCTTTTCCTACCAAAGTGGCTCCATGGGGTGCCCAAGTTGACCCATGGATTGTCTTGGTCGGCCATGACACATCAAATAGGGGTAGGACAAGTGGAAACGTATTTTCATATTTTTATAATATCATTTTTACCTTAAATTTCACTAATTACCTTTAATCGCGATTAATTAAACTTAAAAGTTACTATTCACCAAAAAATTATTTTAATCCCATTGAACCACATTTTACTTCCTAATGACAACCATGTATGCCGGATTTTTGAAAATCAAAGCACAGAAATGCTAATGTTTCATTTAAATGAAAAATCAGTTTTTTAACTACCACTTAGTGGTTTCACTATTCATCAAAAAATGAAGTTTTTCAGAACAAAGCCAAAATTTTGCCCTAATCTATAATTGATATTCCGAATTCAAAAATGATGTCTATTTTACAAAATTGCAATCATATAAGTTGTATTATCTAATTTTATAATTAATTCCCGCTGTCACAACAAATAGCGTGTTTTTAAGAAACAATATATATCAAAATATTGACAATTGTTTATGTCAAATTTCAATGTTAAATTAATTATAATGACCACCATTGGATAAAATGGTAAAACTATATTATAATTATACTTTAAAACCACTTAATATTATAATTTATCACTATAAATTATTTTTATTAAAAAAGTTGTTTTAAGTATTTTTCACTATTCATAAAAAATTGGAAGTTCTCAAAAAATTCAACATAGGGTAATTTTGATATTATGAATACAAAAATGAAGTCCATTTTGAAATATAAAATTAATATAATTTCAAAAGGTGGGTATTAATATTCATAACTGCTATATTGATTAGTCGCGGTGTGTTATAATCTCGAACTTGCGTACAATGCAAGCTATTGCATTATTGAAAGAGAAGCGTATCGTGGAAGCTCGGGGTGTTACAAAATGTATGAACTTAGAAATTAAATGGATGAATTTAGTGTCTGTAGATGGATGTCGGATGAACCATATTTGGTTCCAAAACCACACCAAAATTAATGATTTACCTATACTGTTTGGTATAGTCATTGTGTTCAGTTAATTATGAGACGTTTATATTGGTAAATATGATATTTAGAGCTTCTGTATTTCTAAGATGTCATTCAGATCAATCTGTTGGGTTATGTATCAGTATTTGATATTGTAGTGGGCTAGTGCTTGACAATTCTAGTGTAGAGTTTTAAAGGGATCCTAAAAAGGGTACTCTAAAGGCTGTTGAAAGTGTGTGTGGAAGGAAAACCAAGTAGTCCAAATTGTTAAGAATTTATTACATAGATTCCATAACAATAATAATTGTTGAAAGATAAAAGGAAAGAACCAATTATCGCATGTTCCGAAATAGTTTCTACAAAGAATGAATATACAATCAAGAAGAAGGAAGATCATGCACCATAAGATTTTCTAATCATATTAGAAAAATTGTTTGAAAAATCCAAGCGGATTAAGTAAGAATAAAAGAATAAAAATTCTCTACTTTATAAAATTGATAAACCTATATAAACTAAGAATAAAGGTTAATTCAAGAAGAATAACTTTCTAAAAAATGAGGTTTCAATCTAGAAAATTAAGAAGGATACAGTAATGAAGAGTTTTAGGTATTTTATACATTCAAGGAATAGATTTTCTAGGTTAAGAACAATGTCTAATCCCTATTTCTCACTTTTAAGTGATGATGAAGGATTACTTTATTCCCATATTTTGGTGATTTTTTATTTTTGAATAGGAAATTGAAGGTAATGTTTGAATAATAAAGAGCATTATTAATGATCCTATTATTTAGTATTAGGATGTACATATCAATTTGAATATTATTTGTTCATTGTTGGTTATGGATTAATGTATCATTTATCATATACCGTTGACACACTGATCACATATATATAAGAAGTTGTTATGTCTCATTTCTTTTCCCACTATTTTGTTATAGGTGGGTTCTTATGATAATACCGGTTCTATACACCACCATCAAATAAAATGAGTTCAATATTTGGGTAAGGTTTATTCCATTTTTATTCTTTGGCCCAATTTTAATTAGGGATTTTTTGATTTTTGGTATCCTTATATTTATTTTGTGTGTTTTGGATTTCATTGAGGTGGATTCGAGTTGTCGTAGATGAATGCTTACATGTGTACGCATAGATAGGCATATGCATATATAAGTTCCCCCTTTATATATATTCACTCATGGCAGTATGAATATATATATTGGGTCTAGGTGTGCTTATATATAGATATGAAAAATGCATATGCATTTAAGTGTAAAGGGGTATATGCAATTATATACATATATCTAAGGACTCCCTTGTGCATATTTGGCCATGAAAATATGTCCATAGGGGCTAGGTGTCCTTATATATATGTTAAGTTTCCTATTCATGCAAGAAGAAAAAAAGAAGATTCGAGTTGATGTCGTCAAAAGAAAACACGCCTTGTGGTTGAGGTAGGGTCCCTCTGCTAGCCTATTTAATTCAATAATGTTTTAAATTGCATTTAGCTTCCTTCTTAATTATGCATGTTTATATTAAATTGAAATTCTTGAATAAGTGTTAGTTAAGATAATTATTTCATTTGATAAATAAGTCATGTTTTTGTAATAAAACCTCTCCAACAGAGATGCGATGTCTGTGAAAATTCATAGTGGTATACCTTTCTTAACATTATTGCATTGATTTTTTCATTATACTTGATGTCGTTGTTAGTCATAAATTACACATTGAACTTGATAGTTTTTATATCCCTATAGGGGGTTTCCCTCTTTTTATTAAAATGGTTTTTTGAACCAAGACACTCATTAAGTGTCATTGGACTTTTAAGATGGGTCCCATGTTGTGTGACGAAGTCACATGGCTTGTGATATTTAATTCCAACCAAAAGCCTAGTTCAACAGACAGGGGTCCTATAGTAATAGTAATGTCAGTTTACATGTTATATAACCTGTGATTTTCCTGATCCCATGGGTTATTTCTTTAGGTATTCATACACATTTCTAGATCTCGAAACTTCAATGAATTAGGTATATCACGGGTCATCCAATCCTCTAGTCATCACAGATTAGCATTCATTTCATTAAATCTTATGAAAAAACATCATCTCATGCCATCCATATCATCCTATTTGAAACTAAGTGGAACGGATACTCCAATTACATTCTAATCCACCTCCAAAATCCATGATAAAAATGACATAAATTTCCCTTATGAAAAATGAGGTCATGGAAGGCACTGATTACCTAGCGGAAAACCACCAACCAACCAATGGCCACAAATTTTTTGCTTCTGACCATCAACCATCCAGTAGTTAGTCTAGATCCATCCCTCCCATACTATCACTATTAATATGTTCATGGTGCTTTATAATAGCTAACTGGTGGCCCTATCTACTGATTTTTAGGAACACCAAATACTTCTACCCCCCTTTACTAAATCCATCCACCCAAAACATAAAATTTCAATTAAAACTTAATAATTTTAATTAGAAATCACCAAAATTATATTTTAAGAACCCAAAAGAGAAATCCGTAGTCATTAAAAACTATCCAATATATGACTTCTCATCTATTAGAAACATTACTAAGCATCACTGGTGACTTGAGGAGTTAGGGGTTTGGGGATACCTTTGGGCCTACTCATTCCCTTCATAGTTTCCCATCCTTTACCTTATCTATTATTCGGTACCTTGGATTCTCATTTACCTTCTTCTTCTGCATCTTTTTTCCTGGGGTTCGACATGCATCAATTTTGAAATAACTTATTTAAAGATTGATCACTAGTATTCAGGTTAACCAGAATGTTTCCGTATTTTTCAAATATTTTCCAGCAGTTGGACATTATTCCCTCAAATTTTCTAAATATTTACTTATCTAATCGAAGAATTGATCCACCATAGGTGTACTGAACTGATTTCTTATTGATTCTTTCTCAGGTTGCATGAAGTGGTGGATCTGGCTTTGTATTTTTCCAAATATTCATGTTCTTTCAACTGTTAACCATGTTTCCTCTAACAGTGGAACCTAATTGTTCACTCTAATAGAGACTCTCGATTTTCATCCCAATGGATTTAGATTATCAGATTACATCTACCTTTTCAAAATCCTTATTTTCTTAATATTTGTAGCAACATTCTTGGAAATATTTTAGGTCGATCAGAAGATGCTTAAAGGGAAAAATCACATTCATTATTTTTTTGTAGAGCTTGAACTGTCTAAGAAACATCTAGAGTTTATTTGGTTCTCTGCTGAAAAATAGTTCAAAGTTAAAAAACACATTGTCTAGGAAACATAAGAGGAGTACTTTTCTACATATTTTCTTTAAGGTGATTCCATAGTGAACTGCTAGAGTCTCGGTCCAAAGGTATATTTAAGGCTTAATCTAGAACTCATCTTGATGGGGAACATGTGTTTTATGCTTCTCTATCTAGTGAGTCACTTGATTCCAAGGGTCCTTTGACACATGAACGGGAGGTGAGGAGGATCATCTTGTCACAATTTCCTTTAAACTCAATAGGGGTACAATTCTCTGAATGTTCTGAAGATCATCAGGTACAACACCCCTATGCTTCAGATAAAACTATACCTAAGGAGGGATGAGTGTCTCCTACTTCTTTTTCTATTTAGAAATTAGGCGCCACACTCCCTAATATATTTTCAAGGGTTGTAAAAAAGAATACTGAAATATCTGAGATAAAATCCAAAGAAGGTGAGGATTATCCGGCCATGAAGACTATGGAACCTATTAAGGAAGAATACCATGTGTGTTTAGGAGCTCATAGTCTTCAATATGGTCATGTGCGTGGGGGGGGGGGGGGCAGGGGTTGGTGGAGGGGGCAGGGGGAAGGGGTTTGGTGGAGGGGAGCAGGGGGTATGGGGTGGGTGGAGGGGGGGTAGGGGGGTAGGGGGAAGGGTGGTCGGGGGCGGGGGCAGGGGCAGGGGGTAGGGGGTAGGGGGTGGGTGGAGGAGGGCAGGGGGCAGGGGGTAGGGGGGGCAGGGGGGTGTCTATAGCGCAGGGGGGTAGGGGGACGGTCTGAATGTTTCCCCCACCCTCCTCCCGCTCCCTTTGCTTCTGGCCGAAAAGATGCTGCCCCGCAGATGTCGTTGGACTGAGCCAACATGCCGTGGTCACACCGCGGTCACACTGTGGTCACGCCGTGGTCACGCCGTGATTTGGCCCTGCTCTAGGATGACCACCCTATGGCTGTTTTTTAGAGACATAATTCCATGAGACTTGTGATCAATGTTGAGACTGATTAATCACAATTTCTATTTGGTGGTGCGACAAATGGAATGTTTCCCTGCCTTGTCTCTGTCCCTTTGCTCCCTGGGTGGAAGATGCTGCCCTGCGGATGTCACTAGACCGGGCCCAACACACCGTGGTCACGCCGCGGTCATGCTTCCATCACACAGCGGTCACGCCGCAGTCATGCCACGGTCATTCCGCGATAACGTCGTGGTCACACCATGATTTGGCCCTACTCCAGGATGACACCCAGTGAATGTTCGTAGTGATAATATTTCATGAGTCTTGTGATCAATGTTTAGACTGACTAATCACAATTTCTGCCGGTGGGGAGATGGACCAGAATGTTTCCCCGCCTCCTCCCACTCCCTTCACTCCTGGCTGGAAGATGCTGCCCCGTGGATGTCGCTGGACCGGGCCAACACGCCACGGTCACGTTGCAGTCATGCCACGATCATGCCGCGGTCATGTTGTGGTCACATCGCGGTCACACCGCGGTCATGCCACGGTCACACTATGGTAATGCTGTGATTTTTCTCTACTCTAGAACGACACCCCTTGGTGGTTTGCAGTGATAGTATTCCATGAGTCTTGTGAACAATGTTGAGACTAACTAATAAAAAATTTCTACCCGGCGGGGCAACGACCAGAATGTTGCCCCGCCTCCTCCCACTCTCTTCGCTCTTGGCTGGAGATGCCCTGCCCTGCAGATGTTGCTAGACCGGGCCAACATGCAGCGGTCACGCCACAGTCATGCCGCAGTTACACTGCGGTCATGCCGCAGTCACGCTGCGGTCATGCCGCGGTCACGCCGCGGTCACCCCGCGATCATGCCGCGGTAATATCGTGATTTGGCCCTGCTCTAGCCCACATCCAGCCCACACCAGCCCCCTTCCACCATTATTTCAGCCCATTTCCACCAGCATTGCAGCCCACAACAGGCCCCCCATCCACCTTAGAATCATCCTGCACCATCCCCCAACACCTGCGACCATCCCCCTTCCACCAGCATTCCAACCCCCTTCCACCTGCATTCGAGCCCGTACCAGCCACCACCCCCAGCCTCTTGCAAAACACTCATGCCAGCCCTCTACAACCTGCAAAACATCCCCATCCACCAGTTCCAACCCTCACCAGCCCCTGACCTCCAATGTCATGGTGGAAATCTCCAATGTTTTCATGGTGATGTCAAAAGGTATTCTCGATGGATATATTGTCCCCTAAATCCATGAACATGTGTAAAGAAATTCATAATCGTGGGTTAGGGTTTAGATGTTTTTTGGGCTAGGTATTTTGACATGTATCCCTCACATTTGGTTATAAATAACCACCTCTTTGTACCCATTGAAAGTTAATTACGAATGTTTGTATTTTCTAAAATTATTATGTTTGTTTTTCTTGGGTTCTTAGGTGAATTAATGTAAGGATTATCAATAGAGTGATTAACCTTTTTGGTGCTTTATAATTAGGGTTTTAAGGAGAAAGTATCCTTGGGGTCCTAATTGATTATCCCCCTTCCCCTTTTATTTCCTTTTCACTTCTTTTAATTTCTGTTTTTACAACTTCTATCACTTGTGTTTGCACATCTCATCTAATGAATACCCCATATATATATTGTATCATATCAATAGCACATAAGAATCCCACCAAATAGCATAATATCCCAGAATATGCACCACTTACAAACCAGGAGAAGGAATCGCAGAAGCTCCCAAGCACAAAACCAACAAGCACTCCTAGGAAAAGTATAATCAAGGAAACAAGGGCATCTAAAGGAGAAATATAAAAACCCCAAAAGTAATCACAAATGATATAAAACCAAAAACACACACACATTAATGAAATCACGCACAACCACCCACCCACCCACCCACACACACACACACCCACACACAAGATTCCAAAATCCATCACCCATCGAAAAAGTATAGCTTTATCCAATGAAATAGAACCACTGAACCCCCAGCCCCGTAGCCATCAACCAACTAGACCAGCATCCCTATCCAAACAAATCCTAGAGTGAAAGATCTCTATACAACCATGCTAGCTAATGGACACTACACCAACACCTACTTGCACAAGAACCCTAAACCACACCAGATCCAACCACAATAAGAAACTATAGTAGACACGACACCCAAAATATTATCTAGAAACCAAATCATCCCTAGACCACCATCTGGCCCCATCCATCACCATCTAAATACCTTTCATCAAAATGGACCACACCACCATAAGAAAGTATAAAAAACCAGCAGTCAACTAGTACCATCCATCAGAAGTGCCCCACATCACACACACCTAACCCATCATACAACCTAAAGAATCCCCAACCAGTCCCTGATCCAAATGTGAGCTAATACCCACCCTAAATCCAACACCTCTAGACCCACCAAGTAGTCAACGTACACCCACACTAGAAAGAGAACAACCCATCTACCAGAAACATGCCTCCCAACCTGCAGCATCCAGTATCTCAAGTAAATTTTAGAACATCCACCATAGAAATCCATACACCATCAACAACCAGAATACACAAGATGGGGAAACCGAGCACAAGACAACTGAACTTACTCCACTATGGATGGAAATCATATTACTCCAACCAATTCCAAGGTTCTAAAATAGTAATTCACATAAGAAAACCATGTGTCCTAGTTGCATGATGTTAAAATTTATAATAACTATCTTCCTCACCAAATGATGTTAGACTACATATCTACATCTGAGGCACACGATGTTAAACTCTACACAAGGTCGAGCTGCAATAGGAGTTCGGTATCGAGATGCAAGGCCACCCCTTGATCCTATCAATGATTTCATTAATTGTATGGAATGCGATGGGCTTGGGCATGAGGGCCAAAAGTTCTTACATCTATAATGAAGGTATCCATTTACAGGTATCATTTGTCACTATTTTGGAAACTAAAAAACCGGTCGATCGTATCAACTTCGTAAATAGTATTGGTTTTCATAGATGTTTTCATGAAAATCCCTGAATTTGCGAGATATGGGTGTTTGGGGAGCATAACATTGAGGTGGAAAGGGTTGATGTCTCAACTCAGCACATCATTGTGAATGTTAATGTGGGAGTCACAATGTTCTTTGTATACTTTGTATAAGATAACTATGATTTCATTGGTAAGAGGGATTAATGGAAGTCTTTAAAAATGTCCTGCACTAAGAATATGTCTTGGTTTGTGGCATGTGATTTGAACACTATTTCTGGGGCTTGTGAGAACAAAGGGGGTGCAGATTATTCCAATGATGTCCTGTAGGACTTCAAATTATGGATGGATTCAAATTTCTTATTCAATTTGTGGTATGAAGGTTCACGTTTCATATGATGCAATAATAGAAGAGGTAATAGGCCTATACGGAGAAGAATGAATCACTGCATAAGAAGCATAAATTTCTTTGGTTCTTTCACTTATATGTCAATCAAGATCCTACCTAGAACCCTATCTGATCATTCTTTGGTAGTGATCAATATAAAAAGGTGGAATAGGTTTCTTGAACCCTTCATCTACTCAAGAATTTGGTCAAAGATGGAACACTTCACACAATTTGTCATTTACTCGTGGTTGAAGAAAACTGAAGAGAGTCCATATGAATTCCTAATGAAGTGGTTGAAACATCTATGAAATGGACTTTTTGATTGGAGGAGTGGAATAAGAAACAATTAATATTCTCTGGAGTCAATTCAAAAAGACATTGAAAGGCTTGAAGGCAGTCTGGAATGGAGTTGGGATGCTGATGTGTTTTCAGATCTCAGTGACAAGAAAATGTTACTTAATGATAAAGTGATGGAGGTTGAGAGGACTTATAGGGATAAAGCTATAAATCTATGGTAGAAGGAAGGTTATAAAAATATGGCCTATTTCAAGTGTGTATTAAATATAAAAGGGTGTCATGTAAGGTTAATATCAAACTGCAAGATGGAGCCTTCACCAATGATGTGGTTACCACTCAGAACATGGACCTTAATCATTTCAAACCTCTACTGGAAGAACCATCTTACTACCTGAAAAAGTGGTTTGATAGGGATGACAAGGAGACACGATTCTAGCAAGGAATCCATTGTTTGATTAATGAGATTGACAATAATTTCTTTGAGGCATTGCCAACTAGGGAGGAGACAAAGGAAGCTATTTTCAGTATGAAAGCTGGGAGAACACCTAGGCCAAGTAGATTCCATGGATCATTCTTTATGGATGTATGAGGGATCATTAGAGGTTAGGTGAATGAAGCTGTTTGGTATTCCTTCAAAGTGGGGGCTCTTCTGTTAAAATCTTGTGCATCTAAGGTGGTCTTGATCCCTAAGGTGGAGCAGCCTGAAACATTGATTTTAGTATCACCCCATTTTCTTAGGAAACTTTGTTTATAAAATCTTATCAATCATCGTGAATAAGAGGATGTATAAAATTGTTATGATATTGGTTTATGAGGAACAAAATTGGTTTATTCATGGGAGAGGCATCCAAGGTGAGATAGGAATTGTGCAAGAAATGGTGGAGGATATCAGTAAAAAGATTCTAGGATAGAACATCATGATCAAAGTTGACATGAAAAAAGTGCATGATAGGCTTGAGTGGTGCTACCTCATTAGAATTTTTATGATTTTCAACTTTAGTACATGGGTTTTTGATTTTATGTTCAGGTGTTTTTCGTCCCTACAACTATCCATTTCCTTCACGAGGAAGTAATTTGGATTCATCAAAATGGTTCAAGGTCTCTAGCAGGATGACCCCATATCTCCTACTTTATTTATCATGGATCATAATGAAATATCATGGAATATAAAACACAACATGGAGGAGGGGATCATTTTTCCATATAAAAATAGGGAAGGAGATAGTATGATATCACATTTTATGTTCATTGATGATTTTATTTTATTCATTAATGGTAGGAAGAGCTGCTCTATAAAATTATGGGAAAACTTAATAAAGATATATGGGGAAAAAGTGGGTAGAGTATGAACTTAGAAAAGATAAATGTTTACATATATTGCATATGTGGGGAACGTCGAGATAGGAATATCTGTAATAATTTGGGTATGCATAAGAAATATTCCTATGATTTATTTAGGTGTACCCATTTCAAACCACAGAATCAATAAGTGTTTGTTTGAAGAGATGATATATAAAATAACAGGTTAAATATATAATTGTAAGAATGTATTTATATCCATTGGGGGTCTGATAACATTGATAGACAGTGTGCTATAATCTAAGGAAATGCATGTGCTCTCCATTATTAGGGTACCAAACAGAATGATCAATAGAATTGAAAAAAACATGAAAAAGTTTCTTTGGGATGCCAACGATATGTGTAGATGCCAATGGGTGAGATACAAATGGTTGGCACTAAAAATTGATGAAGGGGAAGTCAACTTATGGGATGTTAAAGAAACCATGCATGCCCTGAAAGCAAAGCTTCAATATGAGATAATTTAATGGGATTCTAGTTGGGTGAGATTCATGAAGCACTGATATAGAGAGATGTGGAATGACTGGACCTGTGGAGGGAGGTTTGAGACCAGTTACTGGAGATACAACTTCAGTGGGGAACCCTTATTAATTCTAGGATGCTCGGCACCAGATTTATCCTTGTTGGATATGGAACATAAGGTTGGCCATACACCACCTGAAGACCCACCCCAAACTATATCCACCCCACTAGACAATCGAGAGAACCAGAAACCTACAATAGTAATACAAAAAAAAGAAGAAACATCAGAAATCTAACCCCTATGCACCCAAAACATGTTACCAACCATAGTAGAAATCACAAACCAACCAGCACCATGCACCATGTAAATGTATCATGTACCACACCATGTAGAAAAATCCAAACAGCAACACCCCAAGCTGAAACCCATCTTCAAAGGTCCTATAATTCCAAACAGTAACACAAAACTCACAACCCCACCACCTAAATCCTCCACAAGAAACCTATAACCCCACTATGAGAATCTCTGTAAGTCTCTATTGGATAAACACAGCATCACCCAACCTCAACCTTAAGAAGCATCCAAAGTAGGGGGGTTACTCTCTAGGGGGTCCAGTAGGGGGGGGCAACTATTCAGGGGGTCCAGTAGGGGGGAACTATTCAGGGGGTCCGGCAAGGGGGTTCTGACCAGGGGATACTGTTTAGGGGTTCTAGGGGGTGCTGCTGTCTAGGGGGGCTGGTGTCTAGGGGGTTTGGGGGGGGGGGGGGGGGGCTGCTGTCCGGGGGGGGGGCGATGTCCAGGGGGGATGTTGTCTAGGGGGGTCCAACAGGGGGGGGGGGGGGGGTTATCTTGGGGGGGCTGCTGTCCGGGGGGGGGGGGGGGGTCTAGTATGGGGATTTGTTGTCCAGGGAGGTTCAGTAGTGGGGGGCTGCTGTCCAGGGGGGGTCCAGTAGTGGGGGGGGGGGCTGCACTATTCTTGTTTATTGAGTTATATTCTTTGTGAATATTCTAAGATGTTTTGTTTTACCATAATTTTATGGGATGAGCTCTACTATGTTCTACCTTGTGTTTTAGGTACTTTTGAGCTGGTTCCAGACTTCTTCGATAGTTTGTATAGGGAGACTCATGTAAGTGCAGTTATGTGTTTTTTTGTATTTGGATTTGTTTAATTCTTATTATGTAATTAGATTTTGTGTATAATTTAATTTGGAGGGGAATGGTAGCGGGAGGAAGTGGGGGATGGCAGGGGTAGGGGAGGGGAAATAGTCGGGGGGGGGGGGGGGGGGGAGGGGGGCAGGACTGGAGGGGGGCCTGGGGGGGTGTCCAGGATCTGGGGGGGGGGGGGCAGGGTCTGTCTAGGAGGGTGGGGGTGGCTGTCTAGGGGAGTGGAGTTCTGGGTTGTCCAGGGTCTGGGGGGTGTCTAGGATATATGGAGGTGTCTAGGTTCTGGGGGTGGGGGGTGGGGGGTTCCAGGGTCTGTCCATGAGGGTGGGGGTGGCTGTCCAAGGGAGTGGAGGTTTGGGTTGTCCAGGGGGATCTATCCAGGGTCTGTCCGGGGGATGTCTAGGGTCTGTCCGGGGGTGTCCGGGGTCTGTCCGGGGGGTGTCTGGGGTCTGTCAAGGGTGTGTCTAGGGTCTCTCAGGGGTGTGTCCAGGGTCTATCCGGGGGGTGTCCAGGGTCTGTCCGGGGGGTCTCCAGGGTCTGTCTGGGGGTGTCTAGGGTCTGTCCGGGGGGTGTCCAGGGTATGTCCGAGGGGTGTCCAGGGTCTGGGGGGGTGTCCAGGGTCTGTCCAGGAGGGGGGATTTAAAAATGGTGCTATATAAGGGGAGAGGCTGTCCAGGGGAGGAGGGTTTATGTAGGTTGGGGAGTCTAGTGTCCAGGGGGAGGGGTCTGGAGGGGGGGGGGGGGGTCTGTCCTGGTGGGTGTCCAGTAGGGGGGTGCAAGGGGTGTCCAGTGGGTGGGGGGCTACTTTCCGGGTGGGGTTGTCCTGGGGGGGGTGTCCAGGAGGGGGGGTTTCCTGAGGGGGGGGGGGGGGTCTTTCCAGGGGGTGAGTGGTTTCTGTTCGGGTGGGAAGGTGGCTACAGAGGGAGGGGGCATGGGTGGGGGGGGGGGGGTCTTTAAGGTGCAGGTGGTGTGAAAGTGGGATAGTGGGGGGTGGATTGTAGGGGGCGGTGGGGAGGATTCCAGGATCCAAAACCATTGAACGGTGCTGGTTTTTTTTACAAAATGTGTAGGCCTAAAGCCACGGTTTTAAACCATAGCTATAGGTCTACATCCACAGTTTCTAATCGTGTCTATAGGTCTATATCCATGGTTGCAACCGTGGATATTAGAGATGAGTGATTTTAGCCTATGCCACGAGTTGAAAACCATGCCTTTAGGGTTGTGTCCACGGTTGGAACCGTGGATATAGGGTTATAGCCACGGTTCAAACCATGGATAAAGGGATATAGCCATGGTTGGGAACCGTGGCTATAGGTTTTACCATATAGCCATGCCAATACCAGCCACGGTTGTGGGAACCATGGCTAGAAGCTATAGCGACGGTTTTTAGGCCTATAGCCATCGTTTAAAACCATGGCTATAGCCTGATTTTGTAGTAGTGAATCCACCACTAATTTTCCAAAATATCATAAATGAATTATATTTTTATCCTCAATAAACCATCAATAAGTGTTCAAGGAAGATAATATATAAACACATATATGTAATACATTTAGATTCAATGGTGGATCTCAATCAAATCTAGAAACACTATCAAAATTCTAGATCCATCACAAATATATAAAAGAATGAAGAATTCATCATTAGACCAGCATATTAATCATAGATCGATTATAGGTCCAAGCTCATGTATTAGGAAAAAAGAGTAACTGGGTGTATATATGAAGAAATCTTTCCATTATATGATCATCAGATCGATACAACATTGCATAACCAAGGGAACATGAATGAGAAATATCTAGAGTCAAGAGGGAAGGTCAAAAATTTTAAATTTGGTATTTAGGGTTATAATTGGGTTTTAGATAATGTCAAGACTTATTGAAATTAAAAATACAGTGTTTTATATTAATAAACCCTTGTCCTAGGTGAACCAAAAATTTTGTGGGATGGGCAAAACCATCTTGGGTCTTATAACACCACCGACTAGCCAGTGGGGTTATAAAAATTTGAAGACCTATTATAGCACCACTAGAAGGCTATTGGAAGCTATATATACACTATAAAAACCATCCTCTACAAAACTTCCACCTTTAGATTCATATAACCCTTGTCACTAATAACCAACCTTATAACATCCCTTAATTGTGAATAACCAAAGGAAAAACAATGAACATTATAAAATTTATAAACCTCATACATCAAAAAAAGTGAGGATATTAAAAAAAAAATCTCTGATAAAAACTAAGATGTTGTATACCAACACTTCCGAATCTGACTATAAACTTACACACTTTTTTAATACGTCATAAGATTTAAAATACCCGAAAGATCAAAATTATGATACCTTTGGAAACTATGTGCATTTAAATCTAAACCAATGGAACAATATACATTAAATCCACAATAATTATCCACACATGTAATTATATAATAAATATATCTTTGATTATATGTGTTGGGGAAATAGAGAAACATAAGAAAAGGGTGATCTATAAATCCCTATAAAGGAATAATCAAGCATATCATGATAAAAATTTATTTATTTATGTAAATAGAAATATAATAATAAAATAATGAGGTAAAAATCATATATACTCAGATAGAATCTTGGAACTAGAAAATGACATCATAAAAATTACTATATAACAGGAATGTGAAAAAAATATAAAACATGCCATCATTAAAAACATGAGGAATAACCTAGAAAGGTTATTACAAAATATTCAAGATACATTCATAAGAATTTCTCCATGGTTCATCACTAAAGTTGTAAAACATATAACAAAGGTTGTTCATAAAGGTATCATAAAAAATTTCCATGGAATGCTACCAAGGTATCATAAATATGTCATCTCAAGAGATTAATTATTTTCTGAATGAATTGGATCACTATGAGGTAATACCATTAAATTTATTAAAATGAACATGCATATTTGTGCCACATGAGGAAAAAATAGAAGAATTTGTAATCATAACATGAAACCATGTAAAATAAATGGATAGATAATGAATGGCAGTATCTTTTCAGGTAAATATTGTTCAATCAAGATAATGAATTATGATGTATTTACACAGTATAGAATAAATGGTATAAATTTTAGTCAATAATTTCCTGGTTAACAGATGAATTAGTATATAGGTGAAAAACCTTAAAATATATGAAGAATATAAGGGTATCCATAAGGTAAATTCATGGAAAAAAGTTATTCATTGTTGAGGCAAGGAAACAAATAAGATAGCAATAGATTATTCTATTTATAGATTTCATTTCCACCATACCAGGTGTATATAAGATCATGGACATGGAGGAGAAAGGTATAATCCATGAGAAATATATAGAGTGATAGAGAATAATAATTCTTTATAGATGAGCAATAATAAACCCAGTTCAATGGATTAATGTGGATATCTAGGTAAATATCCAACAAAAAACTTTATAAACAATCAGATATTTACAAGGATATGGGTATTACCCCAATCGAATAAATTTAATCAAGTAATAGCCGGGGTAATTTTCATGTCATAGGTATACAAATATAAATAAAATATCAATATGTATATTTCAATCCTTCATTATGGCTTGTAAAGAGAATGCGAATTATCCAAAGAATATCTCTTCAGAGTGTCAAACCAGATTTATAGTTATGAATGTTTGTCATGCACTAGGTCAAGATTGAATTAATCCACAATATTCCATTTTCAATTTTATTACCCCTAATAAAATCTATACCAGATCCCAAACCCACTTATTTGTTTCCATAAAAACATTTCATCACTTGGAAAACCACACACCCTTTTATTTACAAAATTTAGGATGGTTTTATGGGTATGAGAATGTATGATCATTAAAACAACTTATGATGATAGTGTAATAAAAGGGAATGATGATGTATCATTGATAATATTATAAGAACACTTTAAAATAAATAATAATAATATTTCATATTAATATAAAAACAAAATAAAAATATCGCACAAGAGTAATATGATAAGAGGGGCGAGGAACCCTTATTGCTGTATAATAAAAACTTAGAAAAGGGCTATAATTAGATAAAATAAATAAACTTTCATTTAAAACATAACAAATGAAAGATAATACCATGTAATAACATTCATATATGTATATAAAAAAGGAATTTAATAATACAATATAACAAATAGTAAAGTACTTGAAAAGGAAAAGGGAGGATTGAGGAAACTCACACCTTTATAGGTATATTCTTAAAGCTCCATAGGGACAACATAGAAACTTTAAACCACTTTGGATTGACTCTTTGTAGTAGGTTTGTTCTCAATATTATTAAATTTGAGAGTTAGGAGAGAATGTGTGGGAATTATATTTGAGGATGGATGTATTTAAGGGTTAAAATATTGATTATTTTAATGTTTATGCCATCTAATTATGGGTGGAATGAATTATGTAAAATTTATGGATATTTAATGATCAAATTAGGACTAATTGAACATCTAACCAGGTCAAAATAAAAAAATAGATATTCTAAACCCCTCAGTTAACTCATTGAATCCAAAAATATTATTAATTAAAGAAAAATCTAATTATGGTTCCAAAAGTTCATGTCAAAATTTATAACATCAAAGTATCATTTATAAATTCAATTTTATACTCATTAAATGAAAATTTTATTTAAAAAATACATTTAATAAATTTTTATGTCATGGACACATCATAATGATGTTTTTAAAAACATGGTACTCTTCAAATTGTAGTTTTCTCTTTTTCCAAAAAAATCAAATTTTTTGGAAAATTCATAAAAATTCAACATATTATAATTTAAATTTATTTATTAAAAAAATAAATTCCCTTTATTAAAAATAATTCTCCATATATTGAAAATTTCAAAAAACTTGTGTATTTCAAAATCGAACATTAGATATATAAAATCTGAAAAATATACTTTTTGAAAATCATATCTCATTATGAGATAATTGTGTGTCCATGTTACTAATGAATTATTATATTATTATGAAATGATTTTATTCATTTTAAAAAATATTGTTTCTAATTAAATTCCTTTTAGTTTCAAAATGCATATTTGAAAAATGGGGTTTTTCATGAAAACATTTATATTTCATGATTTATGACGATATGTAAATAACCATTAAAATTTTATATAACCTCATAATAAAAAAATTACAAAAAATTATTTGATTATAAAAAACCATAAATAAGATTAATTAAATTTTCATGTAAAAATAAAAAATAATTCATCACATTCATTTGTTATAAAATATATTAAACAATTCTTGAAAAGAAAATTTTCAACTATAAATTTTGTACATATATGATTATAAAATCCATATATAAATCAAATAAACGATAATTTTTTTAAAAATAAATGATTATATATTATTTTAGTGTGTAAATAATATTAAACCATTAACCTATAATAACATAATTACCATAAAAATAAAACTTATTAACAAAGTATTGTATATATGTAAAACATATCGGGAATATTTTTAAAGAGATATAATTTTTTTTCTAAAAGGATATAATATAGAAATAGGAAAGAACATAGTGTAATGGTATAGAATACAACCTTTTCACCCTTTGGTCACGGGTTCAATCCCCACTTTTTTATTGGATATGATGTATTTTCACTCAGTTAGAGAACATACCTTTTTATAAAAGCATTTTAATAAATAGCATTCCATTCTACTTGAAAAAATATGAAATGAATAACTTAATTAATAAATATTTTTATAAATCTTTGATTTATTAAAAAAATAAATTCATTTAGCAATTATATTTATATTTATATAATACAATTTATAAAAATGTTCTTTGGAATCATGGGATGTTACACATTGGGTGCGTCATTAGTGCTGAATGTGAACTAAAATTATATGCATGCAATTCATATATCTTAAGGTTATGTTGATTCCAATATATCATTATGTAGGATCATGAGCTTACATTGGTTCCAACATAGCTTAGTTTTCATGCAATGCAACCTGAGACTAACGTAATACATGTTCTTAGTTGAAACTGCCACATTACCATACCCCCATGGTTTTTCATGAGATTTAATCCATGATATTTATTATTTAAAGCATGTATAGTATTCATTGAATGAGTTTAAGTAATTAAATACAAGGGAAGTAACATTCTATGCCAAGTCATGGAATCCAATGTGAAAATTCTCTTCATTCAATGAAGAGCATCAGGAAGGCCTATATAAGGGAAACAGTTCAATCTCTTCATTTAAAATTTTGAATAATCAGAAAGTGAAGCTATATATACTAATTTCAAAGCATGTTTTTTCACTAGGTGAAGGTGGTAGCATCCATTTTTAGCCCTAGGACCCTCAATAAGAATTCTGAGATCCATTGGTTGGTGTACCACCTCAGAGGTATGAAGTATTAGTTTGATGCTAAGGTGATCTCGATCAAGTGTACAATGAATATTAAAATAATCAATAATTTATGTATGATTTTTCCCATGGTTTTCTTTATTTAAAGGGTGTTTAATTCTTTAGGTTAGATAAAACATCATATGGTTTTGTTTCCACTTCCAATGATCATGTGTTGATTACATATAACCCCTCAGTTGTATAAGAGGATTATTCTTCCAGGATTAATGATGATAAATTCAATTAATTTTCAAAAAAGTTTTTTATATTTTGTAACTAGTTTCCCCCACTTGACACTTTGTTATGTGATAATGTAATTATGGGTGTTCCATCTTGACATTACATTATGTGCTAATGTAATGTCAAGAGATTCACTGAATATATTCTGATGTGATAATGTATAATGTTCTAGGACTCAACAATATGTTAATTAGTTAATGTAATGTAGAGTGTAAGGCACTACATATGTTATTAAGATAAAAAATACTATGTCATGTGTAGTGAAAAATAGATCATTTTTTCCCTAACATAAACTTTTGTTGAGTGTCAACTTAACATGTGGCACACCCTTTACATTAGGTTATGTTTTAACATAATGTGGGGGATTTTGTGCTTAAATGATGAACCGTAATAGTATATTGAGGTACACCCACATTAGACATCAACTTGTATAGGTGGTACATTATTATCCAATTTGATATATTAGTGTTTGTTTAATTAATGCATAGAGAATCCACTATATAGTCACTCACCAGTGTACCACCCCACATGGTAGATTTTCCCTACTAATACCCTTTACTACTTATGTTTGTGATATCTTGTGTAGGCCTTTGACTCCTCCTTGAAGTTACATTAAGGGTTATCATATTTCCATGGGGAATTAAAAAAACTAATTAATTTTTTATTTTAATTATAGTTTATAAATTATATGTTCAAGGAATTATAAAATGAAACTTTTCATGCAAAAATAAAATAAGAAAAAGTATATTTTGGGGTTTCATGTTTTAAAAATATATAAATTGTTTTTATATTAGTTTATTTCTTTAGAATATTCATGATTATAAATTTTTTATGAATGTAAATATTTTTTATGAAAAACGTATTTGATAAATTACTTCCAGGAGATAGCGTCATATATAACATGCTATGTACGACTCCATAAGATTTATTTTTCATCTACTATAACCTTGATTTGTTATTTATAGTTATGATCTTAATGTTAATTATTTAATATATATTTTTTATATTATTATATATATATAATTCATTGAATTCTCCCTTGAGTAAAGTCTCCTCAGGATGAGAGATATGGGGTCAATCTACGCACTAACATGGAGGTTTATGCCTTATTTTATAAAAGTGAGGGGTTTTCTTTCTGTCGATCTATGCTTACTCATGTGGATATTTTCAATTTCATATAAATAGACACTTTTACATGAAACTTTCATGTACCTAATGCATGATATTCATTCATATATGTATAAATAGTTTTTGTTTTTGTTTTTTAGTAACAAAATATTTTGGGTTATGTGAAGTGTTATTAATGTGGTGTGAACACAATAATTCTGTGAGTGGAATAAAATTTTAAAACAAAATCATTAGTTTTATTCATAAAAAATGGGATAAAACATGAGAAAATAAAAACATTCATGAGATAAAATGTGTGTAATATACATTAGATGTTTTTTAAAATAGTTATAGTTTTATAAGAAAACCCTTTAATAATGATAAGTGTGAGTTTCCTTCCAAAGAATATCTTTTTAAGACCTCAATCATTCAGTATGGGTGAACCTAAAAATTAAGTAACAATTAATTATCTTGAGAAAGGAATGTAAGTACTGATGTTTCCCTAATAGTTAAGTTCCTTATTTTTGTTAATTTAGAATGGTTTCACTAGATAGAAAACCCAAATGATCTGGATAAAAGAGGAATAAATTTGAATTAACCCATATACTGGATTTTAATAAATATTTTTTCCACTCAACTATCCAAGAGTCATATATGATATGATTGAAATATTATTTTCTACAAAATATATTCTTGGATTATATATGTGTTAAAACCAGTGTAAGTCATGATGAAATATGGATCTTTGATCACCAAATAGATATGATGTTTGAAGTTCATCATTTTTATAGGTACTATAATAATTAAAAGTCCTTTATGAAAAGTTATATTAAATAATACTCACCCATATATTTGTATCTATTATAGGTGATGATATAATTCAGGATATTCATATGAGCTCCCTTATAGGTATGACATATAGAATTGTAAAATATTAGTATATAAGGTTGAGAAGTGTTCTCAAAGTGAAACATTCATATCATTTTAATGTCAATGTTATATATTTCAATTTCACTAAGTCTAACTATTGGGAATTATACACCAGGTGCGTTTCACACTGTTGTGTTGACCAATACTCATTCATCGATAGAAGGTAATTGAAAAATTAGTGAAATAGATATTCATTTCTGTAGAATAGAACGAGTTTCTTCATTAGAACCCATCACTTATAATCTATAAAGACCCAAAAATTTCAAGGAAATTTTTTCTTAAATACTTTTGAATTTTACGAGTCTGCAGTTTATGACGGCACTTGATTCTGAGGCCCGGTGTTCCCGAAATCAATTTATGAAGTTTTGTTCATGTACATTCAGAAAACGTACATGCGGGTTTTTCTATCTTTTGAACCGGTTCTCAGAATTGAAATATGAGGGCACTGATGAACTCGCAGCGCCGGTATTCCCTTAAGGGGACCTTTACCGCAGTTACGTTTTATTCGGGTTAAGAGTTAATATTTGGGGTTTTAGAATGAAATGAATAAAATGAATAAAATTTTGAAACACAATTTTATTTTAGTTGGGTGGTTATTTTCTCCCAAGGGGAGTTAGTGGTGGGGCCCACACCCACATAACCTCACATGGGTGGATATTTGTGAGGTGGGGCCCACAAAATTTTCCAACCTTTCATCTCCCCCATAACTCCTCCCAACTTCCTTTAACTTCCCTTCTTTAATTCTTTTTGACAGCTCCTCCTCTTTAATATGAGGAGCCTCTCCATCTCCCTCTCTCCCATTAATGTTTTCCTACACATTTAATTAATGGATTGATTCTTTGAATTAATTTGAATGGTAGGAATTTCTTTAAAGTGGGAGATGTTTTTATTTAATATTTGCATAGCAATGATTTTTGGTGGGGGAACCTCTGGAGATTTAGAAGAGATATGTTCTTACACGAAGAACTCCTCCGATGAAGAACGAATTTCTCCCTCGATGAAGAACTCCCTATGATTCGAAGAATGCAAAGTCTCCAATGCCGCTTCCTCCTCAGACGCACCCCGTCGTCCACGGAATCGACGTCCGTTCTCTACGATGCCATCTACCACGAACCTGATTTCAAGGTAGGGGGTTTCTCATTTTGAAGGGATTATCTCGTACCCCGTTATTCATTGGAAATCATTGTTTATTTTCGGAGAACTGCTACCACCAAACGCAGAGGGAATTGGCCTAACGTACACGACCAGACGACCCTTTGTAGTCTCTTTTGATTACGATGGAGATCATGATAAGAAGGTGGCGACGAATGGAAGCAACGACCATGCGCTGGCCGCATGCGGAAGAACCGGGGCCCGCAACCACGGGCCGCTCGGCCGACAAAGAATCGTCCCGCTAAAGCCAGCCGGGCCGAAGGAGGACCGCTACTCCACAAGGGGCGCCACGCTACGGAAGACCATATCCCACATTCTGCGGGCCGCTCGGTGGGAAAACAGGCGAGTAGGCGGATGGCCGGGCTAAGCAGAACCGCAGCACCAGGAGGGCACCGTGCTGGAGAGACAGCGGCCCGCCCGAGCGGGCCGCTTGTGCCATAAAGGCTGGATCGTTAGGGAGGGCGGCGCCACATGGCGCCATCAGTTCGGGCATCCAGGGGACAGTGCCCCCCACCGCAGACTGCTTGGACGGCTGGCCGAGCCGTGGCCGGGCCGCGCCGCGCCCCTTCGGGCTGGGTTGTGCCCCTCCGGCTAGGCCACGCAATTCGTTGGGCTGGTCCGACCCCCCTGCCGGGTCGGACCTGCCAATATCGGGTTGACCCGACCCACCAGCCCACTGGGCTTAACAGGTCGGGCCCGTTTTTACTTAAGGGTAAATATCTTCACGACTGTGTGGCCGATCGACACAACGTCTGTTGAACTGGGACCCTCGTGACGATGCAAACCTTTTGTGTTACTCTATGTGTGTTTTGGACAACTTTAGAAAATGGCCGGGTTTGGAACGAACGTATTTCCAATCGGGCCCCCGGAGCATAAATGCTAATAACTCTCAGACCGGGCGTCCAATTGACGTTCCGTCTATCACGTTGGGTTCCTTTTGACGAGATAGAACTTCGGGATGCATCAACTCTGGACATTGTTACTGTTGATGAATCTAACCCTTGGATCAAGGAATGGACCCTCTTGGAATCGAGCATGCTTTGTGCTGGAATCCTAGAGCTGGCTGCGATAGCACTGATAACCGTATTGGAATCCTCCGTGAGTTCGACGATGATGAAAATTGTACTGGAATCCACCGTGGGTTCGACAACGACGACAACTGTACTAGAATACTATGTGGGATTGACAGTGATGACTACCGTACTTGAATCCTCTGTGGGTCTGACAGTTTGACTTCTGTTCTAGTATCCTATGTGGGTCCAATAGAGTAGCTGGACTAGTATCCTACGTGGGTCTAACAGCTTAACTGGACTAGTATCCTACATGGGTCCGCCAGCTTAGATGAATCAGTGACTGCATCTGATCATCTTTATCACTTTATGAAAGATGTACACCTGTGTGAGTTGAGTCTTGACTTTCAATCATCACCATCGTTGTGATTGACTTATTTCCTGTGTGGACTGGGTTGTTCTTGGGCTCGAGAGTTGGAGCCAAATTGGAATTGATGACTTAGGTATATGTATGTGAATATACCTATGTAGAGTTGGTTAATACTTCGTGATTTTATCTTTTCTTTGTGGACTATCTTTCGTGGATTCTAGGAGACCTTTGGGGGTCTCGGGGTCCCTACTGAGTATCGTTATACTCACCCCTGCACGAGAAATGCCCACACTATGTTGTGTTGGATGCAGACGACGAACAACGTTGATCGTGGTAGAGACTTGTAGAGCTATATGGTACTCGGAGGTGGACCACTTGGCGGGATGTACACAGAGCGGACAGACGGACTCGAGGTGGCGAGGAGACCATCTGTACCCACCCTTCAGGTGGGATTCTCGGAGGACAACTCAGAGGTTGCTGCTATACTTTACTGTTGTTGTACTAGTCTTTCAGTTGTACTGTACTTACTGTTGGGCTTGTATTTCTGGCCCCTTTCTTTTCATCACTTACTTTTGTATACAGTTTTACTTTGTGATTACTTCTATTGCATACTCTGTTGTGTTCGTTTTCTATATAAAGGAAATTCCTTCCCTTTTTATCGGGATTTATGCCTTTGGTGCCAGTCGCCAGCCCCTGGCTTATGGAAGGCGGGCTTGGGGTTGTCATGGCATGAGCCTCGAGGATGGGTCGTGACAAATTGGTATCAGAGGAGTTGGTTCTACCATAGAACTCAGGAATCTGATCATTCCTTTCTGTGAAGCAATAGTGTTTAGAGTATTGAGTGTGGTTTTCAGTCCAGGTAGTCCAGTGTTGGTGCGGCGGCCGACGTAACTATACACCAGGACCCTGACCCCTGATTTCTTACTCAGTGCATGAAAACACTGATTGCATGTGTGTTTCAAAAGTTTTCTTTGTGATTACTTAGTGTCAGATCACCAGGTATACTGTTTTATCCGTGGTGCACCTGTTTCCCTTCAGGATGTCCCCACGAAGGTAGCTAGCTTGGGTTCCGAGTCGCATACGAGATGGCAGCCCAACGAGCGAGGAGGCCTCTATGCAGGGCCCCGTCACAGCGGAGGCACTAGCGGTACCACTATCCACTGATCCACCGATACTACCATCCCCAATAGTAGAGAGTGCACGCCGCCTGAGTGGGTTGCACGAGTTTCCGTGATAGAGGCCGCCCAGGTTCTGTGGAGATATGGACCCTCAGGCAGCGGAGGATTGGATGGAGGCTATCTTCAGAGTCTTCAGATTGGTAGGGACACCAGATGATCTTATGATGATCCTTAAAGCGAGTCTCCTGCACACAGCAGTAGGTAGATGGTGGAGCTTGATGCTCCAGGTGCACGATGAGGGATCTCTACTTTGTAAAGACTTCTAGAGTCTCTTCCGCTCAATGTTTGTTCTAGCCACCCTCCATGCGGTGTGCATACATGAGTTACATCATCTATGGCAGGGCAGAATGACAATAGCTCAGTACTTAGTGAGGTTTACTATAATCTCGTGCTACTCCATGGACATGGTATGGGACCCATTATTCAGGGCCCAAACCTTTAAGCAGGTATTGAGGCATGATATCAGGGCTTCGATGATCTCCCTTAGCATTCTGACGTAGGTGGGAGTGCTGGAGCGAGCCATTCTTGTGGAGAGCTTTCTCGGTGAGCCGACACCAACAGCGAGACCCACCACAGGGCAAAAAATAGCAGAGTCTTCTGCAGTCAGCAGTTGACAGTTGACGTAAGGGTCCAAGCGGACCAATCCATCAAGTGGGCCACCTCAGGATTCGGGTTCGGTTGTGCGGAGCACATGAAAACGAGCCATCTATATGAGGAGCAGGCAGTGCTATGCATGCGGTTGGCAAGGACACATGGCTTGAGACTGCCTAACACGCTATACAGATGAGAAGAAAATAGTGGAGTGACCTCCCAGGCAGAGGCAAAGGTTCAACCGTGGCAGTCCGTAGGGAGCAGGCGGATGAGGAAGATGATTTGGCTGAGCAGCGGGTGGTGGACGATGTTTTGAGGCTCTACCACCACCACCACCAGGAGGTCCACCCCGACCACAGGGATCTGGCAGGCTCAGCTCCATGCAGTGGAGTCTTATGACCACGGCGCATCTGAGATGACTTGAGGTAGTATCTGTGTCTACTCCACCCTTGCAGTAGTACTTATAGACACAGGTGTGAGTCATTTTTTATTGACGATGCCCTTGTTCAGAGCTCAGAGATTCTGACGGAGTCGTTGGCTCGATCCTTATGGATAGATAATCTAACGGGAGAAGACTCGATGATTACACACTTGTGCCGGCAGTGTGAGCTTACTCTAGGAGGTGAGAGCTTCGGCTGGGATCTTCTTGTAGCATCGTCGAGGCCTTACGAAAGTCATCTTGGGTATGGACTAGTTGTCTATAGTCCATGCTCAGATCAACTGAATTAGGTTCAATGTGCGGTGTATCCACACGGATGGGAGCAGGTTCACCTTCACCGGTGAGAAGGGAGCCTTAGCCGCACCGGATAGACTTACGAAGAGGAGAGGGAAGCTGATCACACATCAGTTGGCTAGTCTCATCCTCGGAGCAGTTGATGTTCAGAGTCCGAGTTTTCCTGATGTGGTGGATCAATATGTGGAAGTTTTTCCTAACGACGTTCCAAGACTAACTCCCTGCAGAGAGGTAGACTTCTATATAGAACTGTACCCCGGGACAACACCGATATCTACTCCAGCATATCGGATGGCTCCCGCTGAGCTTTGTGAGCTTCGGGCAACTGGAGGACTTGTAGGGGAAAAGATTTATCCGACCCAGTGTTTCACCCTGGGCTTTTCTGATTGTGTTCTCCAAGAAGGTGGATTGGAGCTTGCGACTGTGTGTCGACTACCATCGCCTGAATCATGTGACCGTGAAAAACAAGTACCCACTCCCGAGGATTGATGACCTCTTTGATCAGCTCAAGAGAGCACGCTGGTTCTCAAAGATAGACCTCAGGTCAGGCTATCATCAGCTCAGAGTTCGAGACTAGGATGTGTAGAAGACGGCCTTCAGGTGTTGGTATGGCCACTAAGAGTTCTTGGTTATGCCCTTCGTCTTAAGCAACGCACCAGCAGTTTTCATGAGTTCATGAACTGGATCTTCCAGCCTTACCTTGACCATTTTTTCATAGTCTTCATCGACGACATTCTGATTTACTCAACTACTGAGGAGGAGTAGGCCTACCTCTTTCGGGTTGTACTGGACACACTCTTAGAGCACTAGCTTTATGGTAAGCTCTCAAAGTGCCAGTTCTGTATTCGAGAGGTTCACTTTTTGGGACATGACATCTCGGAGGTGGGATTAATAGTAGACATAGTGAAGATCAAGGTAGTACTTGCTTGGGAGCCAACCAGGAGCATGACAGAGGTGAGGAGTTTCATAGGTCTGGATGGGTACTATCGGAGATTTGAGAAAGACTTCTCCAGAGTTGCAGCACCGCTTTAAACTTTGATGAAGAAGGGGAAACCCTTTGTGTGGTTAGATAGATGTCAGTAGATCTTTCAGGATCTGAAACAGAGGCTGACCAGTGCACCCATCTTGAGGCTACCAGAGGAGGGCTTTGGGTATATAGTTTACTGCGATGCATTAGGGACTGGAATCAGGTGTGTCCTATTGCAGGAGCAAGCAGTGATCACATATGGTTCACGACAGTTGACACAACACGAGAAGAACTACGCTACCCATGAACGGATGTTAGCAGTAGTGGTCTTCACCTTGAATATGTGGCAACACTATATGATGGGCTAGTGATTTACAGTCTACTATGACCACCAGAGGTTGAGGTACATCTTCTCGCAGAAGGACATGAACCCAAGACAACAACGATGGCTCGAGTTCCTCCAGGACTATGACTTGGAGATAGTTTGTACTCCTGGAAAGGGGAACGTTGTAGATGATGCTCTCAGCAGTAGATTAGGAATTTAGCTACCAGGAGAGGCGACAGAGCATCTAGATGGGTTACAGATATCCTTTGTGGATAGAGATGGAGCAGCCTTTCTACAGTCCCTCACAGTCACTCCTCCACTCCTTTAGTGAGTCAAATAGGCACATCGTGGGGACATTGACTGTGATACACGATGTGCTCAGATATCCATAGAGAAGATGCATGATGGATTCTCTGAAGGAGGAGAGAAAGACATCCTCTTCAGGGGATGTACCAGGGTACCAGCTGCACTACAGGAGGAAGTGCTGAGGGAGTTTCACACTTCCCCTCTAGCGGTACATCCAGAAGTGTCGAAGATGTACCAGGACCTCAGACGATAGTACTTGTGGTCGGGTATGAAGAAGCATGTAGCAGAGTTCATTTCATGATGCCTCACTTGTCAGCAAGTGAAGGTGGAGAACCAGGTACCAGAAGGCTTGGTACATCCCTTAGAGGTCCCCGAGTGGAAGTGGGAAAGGATATCCATGGATTTTGTGACAGGGAATCCACGTAAATCCAGAGGGCACAAATCTATCTGGGTGACCATTGACCGACTCACCAAGTCGGCCCACTTCCTACCGATTAGAGAGTAGGGCTCGTTAGAGAGCATGTGATGTCTCTACATTCAAGAGATCGTACGACTTCACGGTGTCCCATCGACCATCATTTCCTATCGTGATGCTTGTTTCACTTCTCGGCTATGGAAGGGGTTACAGAAGGCTTTCGGGACACAGCTTCGCTTGAGAACCGCCTTCCATCCTCAGACGGATGGCCAGACTGAGAGGACCATACAGACAGTCGAGGACATGCTTCGTGCATGTGTCCTTGACTTTTTTCATAGCTGGGAGGATCACCTACCCTTGGTGGAGTTTGTGTACAACAAAAGTTACCACTCCACCACCGGGATGGCACCATACGAGGCACTATATGGTGGACCCTGCAGATCCCCTCTGTGTTGGACTAACCCTGGAGATTCAGCACTTGTCGGACTAGAGATGGTCAGGCTATGACGGAGAAGGTGCAGATCATCCAGGAGCGGATGAAGACTGCAGAGAGTAGACATAAGTCCTTTGATGATGGGAGATAGAGACCACTAGAGTTCGAGGATGGAGACCACTTTTTCCTATAGGTCTCACCTCGACAAGGTCTATAGAGATTTGGCTGGGGCGGAAAGTTATCTCCATGTTTCATTGGACTTTTCTAGGTCCGTAGCAGAGTAGGTGATATGGCTTACCGCTTGACCCTTCCACCTTAGTTGCACCAGTTGCATGAAATCTTCCATATATTTCAGCTGAGGAGATACGTGCACGACCCGAACCACATCATCGATCATGGGGAGTTAGACATCGATAACGGGGCGATGTTTGTGGAGGTCCCGGTAGAGATTGAGGATCGATAGGAGTGGGTCCTACGTGGACAATTGATTCATCTGGGGTGCATTCTCCGGCAGCACAGGAACCTCCAGGAGAGCACTTTGGAGTGGGAGACACAAATTCAAGCTCAGTATCCCTATTTTTTTTCCTAGTGTGTGTTGTCTCTTTACATGGAATTAAAGCCCTGAGGTGGGAGTAATGTAACAACCCAGAAATTTCAAGGAATGTTTTTTCTTAAATATATAATAATTTTACTAGTCTGTGGTTTCTAACAGCACTTGATTCTGAGGCATGGTGTTCCCGAAATTAATTTCTGAAGTTTTGTTCAGGTACGTTCAGTAACGTGCATGTGGGTTTTTCTATCTTTCGAACCGGTGCTCGGAATTGAAATCTGAGGGCACCGATGAACTCGCAGCACCAATATTCACTTAAGGGGACCATTACCGCAGTTTCATTTTATGCGGGTTGAGACTTAATATTTGGGGTTTTAGAATGAAATGAAAAAATGAATAAAATTGTGGAACAAAATTTTATTTATGTTGGGTGGTTATTATCTACCAAGGGGAGTTAGTGGTGGGGCCCACACCCACATAACCTCTCATGGGAGGATATTTGTGAGTTGGGGCCCACAAGATTTTCCAACCTTTAATCTCCCCCATAACCCCTCCCAACTCCCTTGAACTTCCCTTATTTAATTATTTTTGACAACTCCTACTCATTAATATGAGGAGCCTCTTCATCTCCCTCTGTCCCATTAATGTTTGCCTACATATTTAATTATTGAATTGATTCTTTAAATTAATTTTAATTGGTTAGAATTTCGTTAAAGTGGGAGAAGATTTTATTTAATATTTTCATAGAAAATATTTTTGGTGGGGGAACCTCTGGAGATTTAGAAAGGATACATTCTTAAACAAAGAATGCCTCCGATGAAGAACGACTTTCTCCCTCGACGAAGAACGCCCTACGATTCGAAGAATGAAATGTCGCCAACACCGCTTCCTCCTAGGATGCACCCCATCATCCACGGAATCGATGATCATTCTCCGTGACGCCATCTACCGCAAACCTTATTTCAAGGTAGGGGTTTGTTCATTCTGAAGTGCTTATCTCATACCCTGTTCTTCATTGGAAATCATTGTTTATTTTCAGCCTACTTCTACCACCTAACGTGGAGGGCGCGGGCCAAATGAACATGGCCCCAAGACCCTCCGTAGTCTCTTTTGATTGAGATGGATATCATGATAGGAAGGTGGTGACGAATGGAAGAGGCGACTGTGAGCCAGGAACGTGCGGAAGAACCACGGCCCGCAACCGTGGGCCGCTCGGCCGATGAAGAACCGACCGACTAATGCTGGCTGAGCTGATGGAGGACCACAACATCACAACAGGCTCCACATTGCAGAAGACTGCATCCCACATTCCATGGGCTGTTCGGTGGGAAAACCTGCCAGTAGGTAGCCGGCCAGGCTGAGCAGAACCGTGGCGCTAGAAGGGCGTTGCGCTGGAGAGACCGCGGCCCGCCTGAGCGGGCCGCTTGTGGCAAGAAGGCCGGCCATCTTTGGCCAGTCGGTTAGGGAGGGCGGCGCCGCTTTGGGTCGCGGGTTCAAGAAGTCAGGCCCTGTGCCCCCCGCCTTGGACCACTCGGCCCCCCTCGGGCCGATCCGCGCTGGGCGGTCCATGCCCCAGCGGGCTGGGCCATGCCGGGCCGTGCCACTCAGGCCAGCATGCTTAATTCGTCGGGCCAGTCCGACCCCCCTGCCAAGTTGGACCTGCCAATATCGGGTTAACCTGACCCGCCAGCCCACTAGGCTTAAGGGCCGGGCCCATTTTCAGTTAAGGGTGAATATCTCCACAATCGTGTGACCTATTGATGCACCATCTACGGCACTAGGTCCCTCGTGATTAGGAGGAACTTTTGCGTTACTCTATTTGAGTTTTGGAAAAATTTGGAAAATGGCTGGGTTTGGAACGAACGTATTTTCAACCGGGCCCCTAGAGCATAAATGCTAATAACTCATAGGTCGGGTGTCCGATTGACACACAGTCTGTCGCATTGGGTTCCTTTTGATGAGACATAACTTTGGGATATATCAACTCTGGGAAATGTGACAGTTGATGTATTGAACCCTTGGTTCGAGCAGTGGACCCTCCCGTAATGAAGCGTGCTGTGTGCGGGAACCCTAGAGTTGTCTACGACTACAATAAAAACAGTACTAGAATCCTCTGTGGGTTCGACGATGATGGAAAATTTAATGGAATCCTCCTTGTGTTTGACGATGACAACAACTGTACTAGAAACCTCCATGGGTTTGACAGTGATGACTACCGTACCTGAATCCTCTATGGGTCCGACAGTTTGACTTATGTTCTAGTATCCTACATGGGTTCAACAGAGTAACTGGTCTAGTATTCTACATGGGTCCGACAACTTTGCTGGAATAGTATCATATGTGGGTCCACCATCTTAGATGAATCAGTGACTGCATCTGATCATCTCTATCACTTTATGAAATATGTACACTTGTTTGAGCTGAGTATTGACTTTCAATCATTACCATTGATGTGATTGATTTCTTTCCTGTATGGATAGGGTTGTGCTTGGGCTCGAGAGTTGGTGACGAACTGGAATTGATGACTTAGGTATATGTATGGGAATATACCAAAGTAGAGTTGGTTGATACTTCATGATTGTATCTTTTCTTTGTTGTTTATCCTTTGGTGATTCTTGGAGACCTTCGGGGGTCTCAGGGTCCATACTGAGTATCGTTATACTCACCCCCGCACGGGCAATGCCTGCACTACGTTGTTTTAGATGTAGACGATGGAAAACGCTGATTGTGGAAGAGACTTGTAGAGCTAGATGGTACCCGGAGGTGGACCACTTGGCGGTACGTACATGGAGCGGACGGACAGACCCGAGGTGCCGAGGAGACCATCTGTACCCACCCTTCAGGTGGGATTCCGAGAGGACGACTCAGTGGTTGCTGCTTTAATTTACTGTTGTTGTACTATTCTTTCAGTTGTATTGTACTTACTATTGGGCTTATATTTCCGGCCCCTTTGTTTTTATCACTTACTTTTGTATACAGTTTTACTTTTTTCTAACTTCTATTGCATACTCTTTTGTGTTTGTTTACTATATAAAGGAAATTACTTCCCTTTTTATTGGGATTTACACCTTTGGTGCAAGTCGCCATCCCCTGGCCTATAGAAGGCCGACTTGTGGTAGTCACGACACGGGCCCCGAGGACGGGTCGTGACATAATCAAAGTCTACTGAGTGGATTAGTCCTAAACTTAGAGAATTGCAATTATGTTTCCAGAATAAATAGGAATTTTATTTTTATAAGTTTTTTTCAAAAGATTATATTTTCATTCACCCTTATGAACAAGAGTTATTAAATATATACGAAACAAATATTTTATGGAATCAGGAATATGGTAAATTGTTTATATACATTATATATGATAAATCTCTTTATAACATTTGGAATAAGAAGGAAAAGGTTAATTCTAGTTCCACTTTCATTTGGAATTGTCTCCTTGGACATATAAATGAGAAACACACCCAAATAATCTATAAATATGTATTATTAGAACCATTAAATTATGAATCATTTGAAAAACATGGTTCATGATTATTAGTAAATATCACAAAATAACTTTTTAATGTAAAATATGATAGGTCTAGTGGACTATTACATCTCATACATAGTGATGTATGTGTATCAATGTGTACATGATAAAGTGCTAGTTTTAGGTACTTTGTTACATTCAACAATTAATTTAGTCAATATATATAAGTTTTCTTAATGAGATATATGTATTAGAATTTTGAAATCATCAATGAATTTTTGAATAATGTATATAATCTAATTTTCAAGGGAATAAAGATATTTAATTCAGATCCAGGTGGTGAATACTCAATATAAGAATTCATTGCTTATATTTGAGATTGTATTATTATTTAACAAATCTCTCCTCCCAGAATTCCCTAATGTAGTGGAATGTCTGAGAGGAATAAAAATTCATTTTTAGATGTAATTTGATAAATGATTAGTCAATGTGGCATTTCAATTTCATTCCATGGTTTTGGTTAGGAAGATTATATATTTCTACTAATAAATGTTTTTTTCTAAATCATTCATAAAGATACCATATGATATATGGATAAATAAATATACCATTATGTCTCTTACAATTATTTGAGGATGTGAATCATTTTTATGATGTTTGGATTCTGATAAGCATTATTCCAAATCTGAAAAATATTAAGTTTTTTGTTATATCAAGGAAACTATGTATACTATTTCTGTAATAGTACTGAAAACAAAGTGTTTTTGACCAAAAATAAAGTTTTTATTGAGAAGGAAAAAAATACTTTGGGGATTTAGTGGGAGGAAATTTGAAACTAGAGAAGTTAAATAAAAAAACATGAAGTTTTACTGACATGGAGGTTGATCTTGTTGGAACCATGTTCATCTATGCATGAATTGGAGTATGATTTGTGTTTGTTGTCAATCCTTAGAGGAAGTTCAGAATGTGTGCTAGAAGAGTACTCATATAGGTTAAGCAGATAACAGTATTGAAGGTGGCATCATTTTCTAGTGTTTTCCAAATTTCTAGACCTCAAAACTGAAAAAAAACAAAAACCACTGCTTTTTTGGAAAAGATACTTGTGTGTTGTTTATGTGTTGTGAATGTGACTTGCGCGCTGAGAAATGACTTGCACGCTGATGATGAGGAGGATTGGAAAGTTGTGCACCATATATTATTGTAGATTAGAACATCAAAATATGGAAAAGTAAAGAGGGTCACACATGAATTGGTTTGGTCACACAGGTGCGTAGCGCGACAGAGGCTTGGGTGGATGGAGCTGCGTGCCGGAACTTGCGCACTGAGAGGAGGCTTGCGCACCACTGTACAGGGTTTCCATTTTGCTTATAAATAGAGGACCCCTCCTCATTTAAAACAATGTTAGAGACTTGGAGAAATTCGGTTCTCCCATCGTGCAGGTGTAGTGGTCGTGCAAGTGGTTGTGGGTCGTGCAAGTATATGTTGTGCGACAGTTGTTTGTTGCATGCCAAGAATGGATTTGGTGGGAAAGGATGTGGGTCGCGCAAGTTTTTCATTAAAGAAGGTTGGGTTGTGCAAGTGTTGGAGGGGGACATGCGTAGCATTTATAACTTACGCGCTGGATTTGAAACATGTGCGTCGTCTTGGGGAAGCACACCTAGTGTTGTTGAAGTACACCCGTATTTTTGAAGGTGCACAAAAGCTGGGAGATTTCCCAATACCCTTGGGGCACTGTGATATTCTTCTACTGGTGAGAGATGGACTTCAACAAAGCATCTACATACAATAGAGGATGCATTCTTTTGCAATTATGAAGAGACCTTTATGTCTATAAACTAAGTGGGACTTCACCGAAGGCAGTGAGCCAGGGGGAGTCAACGGGAGTGACCCGAGGAATGATGTGAGCTATCCATGAACCTTTGTCAAAGAAGTGAGCCTGGTACATAGTGTATGTGCCCTAACCATTGTAATCCACAACTAGTGAAGAATTGTGGAATTTTGTATGACCGATAACTTGTCACGGTATGCTCCTTGGTCATAGCCCTTAGTTGTGAACCATGTAAAAAGTGATGTGTCATCTTTCTGCATGTGATTGTTTGATTTCTGTTCTTATTTACAATACAGGTTTAACAAGTTCCTACCAACGTGGGAATAAGATCCATCTCTTTAAAAGAAAACGTTTTCACCCTAATTCACCCCTCCCCTCTTAGGGTGTCCCGGGGTCCTACAAGTGGTATAAGAGGGAGGTTTCTAGTGTCGAATCTATCCTTTGTCGTCATGGAGAATGCAGTCAATGTCTGGGGAGTCCCTCTCTTTGATGGAGGTAATTTCCAGATATGGGAAATAGAATGAGATCTCATCTAAGATCCCTTGGAATGGAAGTTCTGTTTTCCACTATGCAAGGCATTAATGTTTCTGATCCCACAGGGATGGCTATGACTGATACAGATAGGAAAATTCTTGACACAGATTCTAAATCATAGAATTCTCTCACCGCAGCACTTTCTGATCAGATCTATCTTAAAGGGATGAGTTGCACCTTAGCAATGTCCATGTGGGATAAAATTGAAAATATTTATGAAAGAGATAGAAAAGTGTATGAGAAGAAACTAAAAGTTCTACACAATTGGTTTGATGATTTGAAGATGCATCCTGATGAGAATGCAGACTCCTTCTTCAATCGAATTACTGAAGTGGTTGGAGCAATTTGGGGCCTAAGAGAAGAAATCAGAGACGTTGAAATTGTGAATAAAATACTGAGAAGACTACAACCCCTATACATTGCAAAGGTGTCATCCCTTGAGGAAAGAGATCTTTCCAAACATTCTTTGGATGATCTATTGTGTAACGCCCCGACCCTAGTTACCCAGAGTCGGTGCATTATTACATAACATTGGCATGATCACAAGAAAGATCAAATCTCGAAAGACCGATTGGTTTAGTAGCCTTGGAAACACTAGATATATTCATAAGTTTTACAATACATCATAAAATGAAAAACTACTACAACAACATAATGTTTCCACAGTCCACACTATAATCCCCTCATAATATCCCTGCAGGTCATTCATAACTTACATCTTCACTTCCTGGGAAAAATAAAACATAGAAAAGGGGTGAGCTCAAATGCCCAGTAAGGATAACAATATAGCGGAAACTTTCATCATTAAGAATAAACATTTAAGGCAATGTATAACTAAAACAAAATCCTTTTAAACATGAACTTTCAACATGGTATGGCATAAATAAAATGAAATAATGCCATTTACTTATTCACATGGATATTCTACTAATCGAATAATCACATTCAAAAATCAATAACCACTTTCATAATGTTGGAATGCATAATGCCAGACTATCATAACCACATAGCCAAGGCCTCGTGCCAAGACTACAAATAAGATTTTGTCAAGGCCTTGTGCCAAGACACTAGTTTGTCTCATGAGACCTACCGATGCATCGAGGAGCTATAGCGGGCTCCACCCGTCACTTATTAAGTCCAATGCATTCCCATATGAAAAGGTTTAAACATAACTAGCATACGAAATGTCAATAATTTCATCATAAACTATGAATGGTATAAAAATAGCACATCCATAGTCAAACATATCACAAAACCTTCAATACAATATAGAAGTTTTGTATCATAATAAATCAACTTCAAATAATCTTATAATCCATCAAAGGATGTTGACATAGATGAAATCAAAATTCTTTTTAAAGAAATATCTCCTTTTATTTTGAAATCATTTAAGATCAATATAATATAAAACATTTTCTTTGAAAATATTCTTATAATCTTGTAAGGAAAGCTCTGAAGATTTTATAACGGCGTAAAATAACCGCACCCGCCGTATAAGTTAAAAAAAACATTCTTACCTCAATTCTGTCGAAAAGGTTAAAAAGGACCTTGTTTTGAAAACGACGGAAAGATTCCTTTATAAACCTCTTATAAAAAGTCAAACAAGGGTATAAATGACTTTAACCCATATTCTTGTAAATATTAAAAATGTTTTTAAATACATTTTTAAGAAACATGGATGTGGATGATAAAGATATCCCAGTAGATTATTACGTATAAACAACCTCGGATAATGAAGAGATTGTGAAATAACCCTTACCTTGTACTTTTCCTTTGTTGGGGTAGGTTAACCTCCTGTATAATGGTGAAATAATTGTTATTAAATTATACAATAATCATATACATTAATATGATATCATATATGATCTTTTAACATTGCTTTATTAATAATATCTTAGTATTATCGTCGTTTCAGGTGATAATCGATTCGTTCTTCTTAAATGTTTGGTTACGTAAGACATGTTTGTAATGGATAGATTAAATCTTATTCATAATCAGAATGATATTAACATTATTTTTAACCCTAAAATGATAATAAGACTTGAATGGATACGATGGAGAATGAATCTCATCGCGTTCGCGGAGACGGTAGTCCGTACGTACGCATGAGCGACAATATCATTCTTTTGATATTAAAATAATATATAAATGGATGGTATATCATATATACAGAATCATTAACATGTTATATTTATTATTTACATGAGTTACACATCATTATTATACCCATCCAAATAATATTATATTGAATAACAATTACACCACGACGTGGAGACGGTAGTCCGTACGTACGCACGTATGGTGACATGTTATTCAAAGGGTGGATAGAATAATGAATATGGTTGTACCATATTTATAATAACATCACATTATATGTGAGATACTGGAGTTATTATTTTAGAATGGTAAGAACAAAGGAAGAAGAAGTGGAAGAAGAAATGAACTTGGAGAAGGGTGGTGAAATCATTACCTCTTCTTCGGGTTCTTCCTTTTGATTTGATCAAAAGGGATCCTTAGGTTGGCTTTCTGATCAAACTAAGGCCTCTAGGTTGTAGTGAGGGATGTTGGGAGAGTATTTGGGCAGAGTTTGGCCGAACCAAAAGGCTTTGAAGGTGTGAAGAAATGAGAAGGAGGAGTGCCCTTTTATAAGAGGGGTGAGGGGAACCTTTGGAAAAGCTAGAAATATTAATTTATAATAAATTCATATTCGGTTTCTAATGGCTCCAAAGCATATTATTCAAAGGTTAAGGTGGGGATAGGTCGAAAAACACTCAACCGATAGAATTTAGACAGGTTTGGGTACTTATATTAACCTTATCTTTAAGTATTAACTCTAAGTTAATTAGTTTCACTTTTACAATGTCTCTTTGTATTTTTATATAATATGGTTAATAAACTTACTATATACATCCAAGCGACCCCCAAGTGGTACATTAATGATGAACCTATCATGATATAAGTCTCTTGGCTGAACCTTAGATTTTTAGGAATTTAATATCAATTAATAATATAATATTTGTTTTAAGAACTCTTTTATGTCAATTTTGACACTATTCAATAGTTGATTTTTGTGAAACTCATAACAGATTGATTACTTCGAAAAAAGTCAATTAAATCAATCCTAATATATCATAGTATCCTAGAAAATTATTTTAATTCATTAAAAGTTTCATATTATATTTATTTGGGTATTTATAATATCAATTATTTTAATTTTTCACTATTATAGTAATTACTGCATCATTATTGTGTCATAAATAAAATAAATTATTTAATGTCTAAAAATTATAAATAAACTATAATTATGTAGGAAATCTCTTTAGCTTTCTAATGAATATTTATAATCTAAAATCCAACATATATAACCCTATCTAACAATTGTTTTTATAAAAGATATATGCTTGTGTCATTTTTGTATTCATTTTAACTTAATTAAAATAAAGTGTCATTATCACTTACAAGTGGATCCATGGGGTCCCAAAATAGACCCAAAGATTCCCATGGTCGACCATGTATCAACCAATAGGGTTAAGACACGTTTTAGGGTAATTTAGTATTATTATAATATTATTTTTTTAACCCTTATTTACCGGATTTACCTTTAACCATGGTAAATAAAATATTTACCGCAGTAATTATTCAAAATGTCTAAAAATAAAAGTTACCTATTTACACAATTTGAACATCCTGATTCCAAATATGGAATCCATTTTCCTAAATTCAAAACACAGAAGTGGCAGAAATTAATTTAAAATTAATTCCCGCTGTCAAAACAAAAAGCGTGTTTTTAAGAGATAATAACTATCAAAAGATTGACACTCGTTTATGTTCGGTTTAATTGTAAAATTATGTCCAATGGCCAACATTATATTAAATGGTAAAAATATATTCTAAATATACTTTAAAACCACTCAAATTCATAATTTATCACTATTAATTATTTTGATTAAAAAAGTTGTTTTTAATTAAAACTTAGTAATTTTCACTATTCATCAAAATATGAAAGTTATCCGAAATGTACCAAAATTTCACCTTAGGCTAAATTCGATATTCCGAATCCAAAAATAAAGTCCATTTTCAAATATAAAATATATATAATTTCAAAAAGTAGGTATTACTATTCATAACGGCTAGTTTGATTAGTTATGGTGTGTTAGAACTCGGTGTTGCGTACAACACACGCTATCACATTATTCAAAGAGAAGCGTACCGTAGAAGCTTGGGGTGTTACATTCTCCCCTCCTTCAAATAATTGCGTCCTCGAAATTTCTAGGGTATTACTGCATAAAAAGACTCGGGTGGTTCTTCATCATAAGTTCCTCGGGTTCCCACGTTGCCTCTTCCATCTTATGGTTTCTCCACAAAACTTTTACCAGACGCGTCGTCCGGTTTCTCAGCACTTGTTCTCTCGTATCAAGAATCTTGACGGGCTCTTCGCAATAAGACAGATCGGGTTCCAGTTCTAATTCCTCATAGGTGAGTACATGCATCGGATCAGGCATGTATTTCCTCAATAGAGATACGTGGAACACATCGTGAACTTTGGAGAGACTTGGCGGCATTGCCAATCGATAAGCTACAGCCCCAATTCGTTCTAGAATTTCGAAAGGTCCGATGTACCTGGGACTCAATTTACCTTTCTTACCAAAACTTATGACTCCATTCCACGAAGATACCTTTAGGAAAACATGATCACCGACTTGAAATTCCAAATCCTTCCTTTGATTATCGGCATAACTCTTCTGCCTACTTTGAGCTGCTTTGATGTGATTTTGGATTACATTCACCTTTTCCACCGTTTCCTCCACCAGTTCTGGGCCTACAAGTTTTCTTTCACCAACGTCATCCCAACAGGTTGGTGTACGACATCTCTTTCCGTATAACGCTTCATATGGTGCCATCTGAATACTCGAATGGAAGCTATTGTTATAGGAAAATTCTACCAAAGGTAAATATTGATCCCACATACCCTGAAAGTCAAGTGAGCAAGATCTCAACATGTCTTCTAAGGTTTGAATAGTCCGTTCTGATTGTCCGTCTCTCTGAGGGTGGTAAGCAGTGCTCAAATGAAGTTCAGTATCCAGGGATTTCTGAAGACTTTTCCAGAATCTTGAAGTAAAACGGGGATCACAATCAGAAACAATCGATAGGGGTACTCCATGAAGTCTCACAACTTCATTAATATATAGTCTTGCTAGACGTTCCAGGGGTAGATCTTCTCTTATAGCAAGAAAATGTGCTGTCTTGGTAAGATGATCAACAATAACCCATATTGCATTGTTCCTTCTAGGAGTCTTTGGTAGCCCCATGAAAAAGTCCATCGTAACATTGTCCCATTTCCACTCCGGTATGGGAAGAGGTTGCATGACTCCTCCAGGCTGTTGCCTTCCAGCTTTCACTTGTTGACAAACCATACATCTTGACACAAAATCAGCAATCTCCCTCTTCATGTTGTCCCACCAAAAATGTTCCTTCAAATCTCTATACATTTTGGTGCTCCCAGGGTGTATAGAGAAATTGGAACTATGAGCATCATCCAGCAATTCCCTTTTTAGATCAGGTATATTGGGAACACAAAGACTCTTCCCGAATTTCAAAATTCCATCTTCATACACAAAGTCTCTCAATCTCCCATCATTCACAGCTTTAATATTCTTTTGGAATTCTTCATCATCGGTCTGAGAACTCTTAATCCTTTCTAGTAAAGATGGTTTGGCAACCATTTGAAAAAGAATTGATGTTTCACCTTCCCTGGTTATTCCCATGTCCATCTTCACTAGATCCATGAAAATTGGATCCCTTTCAATTCTCATATTGTTCAAAACTCCATGGTCTTTTCTACTCAAAGCATCTGCCACCTTGTTTGCCTTCCCTGGGTGGTAGTTTATCGTACAATCATAATCCTTTAGTAATTCAAGCCATCTCCTTTGCCTCATGTTGAGTTCTTTTTGTGAGAAAATATACTTCAAACTCTTGTGATCAGTATAAATCTCACATTTTTCACCATAGAGGTAGTGCCTCCATATTTTCAAAGCAAAGATCACTGCTGCTAACTCGAGATCATGAGTAGGATAGTTTTGTTCATGAATTTTCAACTGTCGTGATGCATAGGCAATAACTCTATCATTCTGCATAAGGACACAGCCAAGTCCTTTCTTCGATGCATCACTATAAATAACGAACCCATCATTCCCCGATGGTAGAGTCAATATAGGAGCATTGACTAATCTTCTCTTCAGTTCTTCGAAGCATTCTTCACACTCTTTTGTCCAAACAAATTTAACCCCTTTACGTGTGAGCTTCGTTAATGGGTTAGCCAATCGGGCAAAATTCTGGACGAAACGTCGATAATAACCTGACAAACCAATAAAACTACGTACCTCAGTTATACTCGTAGGTGCTGGCCATTCTTGTATTGCCTTGGTCTTAGAAGGATCAACAGAGATTCCATCTTTAGAGATAATATGGCCAAGAAAAGAAATCTCCTGAAGCCAGAATTCACACTTGCTAAACTTCCCATATAATTCATGCCTCCTCAGAGTCTTCAAGATAATGCGCAAGTGATTTTCATGATCTTCGTAGGTTTTGGAGTATACCAAGATATCATCAATAAATACCACCACAAATTCATCGAGATACTCCTTGAAAACTCTATTCATTAGATCCATGAATACAGAGGGTGCATTAGTCAATCCAAACGGCATTACAGTAAACTCGTAATGCCCGTACCTGGTTCGAAATGCTGTTTTCGGAATGTCTTCCTTCTTCACACACAACTGATGGTATCCAGATCGAAGATCAATCTTTGAAAAGTATTGAGCTCCATGCAGTTGGTCAAATAAATCATCAATACGAGGTAGGGGATACTTGTTCTTTATCGTTATAGCATTGATCTCCCTGTAGTCGATACATAACCTCATAGATCCATCTTTCTTTTTAACAAAAAGAACAGGGGCTCCCCATGGAGAAACACTAGGGAGAATAAATCCCTTATTACTCAATTCCTCTAGTTGTTTCTTTAGTTTGACTAACTCTACAGTGTCCATTCTATAAGGGGTCTTCGATATAGGCCTTGATCCAGGAATCAAATCAATAGAAAACTCAACTTCTCGTTCTGGAGGATGTCCAGGTAAATCTTCCGGAAATACATCTACAAATTCTTTCACAACAGGTACATCCTCTATTTGAACATTCCTTTCCTCACCGACAGTTATTTCATTCTCTTCCTCCCCAATAATTGAATTATGTTGAGCTACTGGGGGTGGATCTAAATAAGAATTAGGTGGTGACGATTCTGCTCTAAAAATAAGGTGCTCCTTATCATTATCATCAAGAATCGTAACCTCTTTCTTCTTACAATAAATCTTCGCATCATAGTCCGAAAGCCAGTCCATACCAAGGATTATATCAAACTCAATCATAGGTATGACGATGAGATCAGCAGATAAAGAAAATTTATGTGCTCTAATGGGGACTGATTCACAAAACATTGTTGCAATGATACTTCCCTTAGGAGTTTTAACTGACAACTCCCTTATTAAATCAAATTGGAAATATCTAATTTTCATAGCAAACTGGGAAGATATGAAACAATGCGATGATCCAGAATCAAATAATGCATTTGCTAAACTTGAGGAAACCATTAAATTACCTGCCACCACCTCTTTTGGAGCTTCTACCTCTGCAGTAGTGATAGCATAAGCCTGGCCTTGATCCCTTGGCCTTTTCTGAGGTAAGTTCTCCTGACGCTTAGGACATGCATTTGCATAATGCCCCATCTCCCTGCAATTGTAGCACTGAACGTTGGTAGCTTCCTTCTTCCCCTTGCAATCATGAGCTTGGTGTCCTTTTTCACCACACTTGTAACAGACTCCCATTCCCTTCAAGAAAGTACCAGGATGTTTCTTCCCGCATTTACCACAAGATGGATATTCAACCTTTCCCTTATTCCCCTTATTTCCATTCCCAGATTGATCAGCAGGTCTCTTCTTCTCTTGCTTTGCTTTACAGTCATAAGACTTAGAGAATTCCTTTTCGGTCTTGATAGCACATGAGACAATGTCTTCGTACGATGAAAAGGATTGTGAGACTAATGCTCGACGGAGAAATGGTTTTAACCCATCAAAGAAATGATCAATCTTACTTATTGGGTTGCGAATATAATCACCAGCGTACCTTGCTAACCTTGTAAAGTTAGCCTCATACTTTGTGACATTCTCATCCTCCTTTTGTCTCAGACTCAGAAATTGCCTTTCCATATTTGCTCGATGGTTGCGAGGGAAGTATTTTTCTAAAAAAAGCTCTTTGAACTACCTCCATTCCATATTTGATACTTCATCATCTTCCTTTGTATTTTGAATCAATGACCACCATTGATCAACATCTCCAGTGAGGCGGTAAACTGCCATGATAACTTTTTCCCTTTCACTGCTCCCCAAAGCCTGAAATATTTTCTCTTGGGAAAATATCCATTTCTCAGCTACTAAGGGATTTGTATTCCCATTGAACGTTGGTGGTTGTTGCCTCATGAATCGATCTAACATTGATCCTCCACGCTGCGGATCAGGGTGCTCCATACGGGTAAGGTTATTATTCATAACCTGAGTAAGTTGTCCCAGTATGGTGATTAGCTGATCAGCACCAGTTGCATCACCAGCCCCACTATAATTATCTTGAGCAGGAGGGCAATCCCTACATGGAGTGCGTGCATTGATACGGTTTCCATTTCTTCCACTAGGCGCCATTTCTAAACAATGGCATAAACTAGATCAGTTTATGAATCAAAATACATAATCCCATACTTATAAAACACTTAACATAAATTGAACTATTTATGGATATAATCCATAATCATAAAAATGTTTTCTTTGAGGAAGTATATACTCATAAACCCTTCATAATGGTTTGTAAAGATAGTGAGAGTTATCCTAAGCATATCCCCCGGGAGTGTCGTAACCAAGAGTGCAGCAAGGCCCGTTGTCGTGCACCAGTTCCCGTTCGAGTCTAGCTCAAAGCGGTGTTTTCGGGTTTTACCCCTAGGTACATCTGTGCCAGAGTCGCCTCTACCTGCTCGTATCCAGACCGGGATGTATTGCTCAGAAAACTCACAAAATCTCTACAATACCAAAATTCTAGGAAGTTCTTCTATACTAATCCTCAAAGTTCATCTTAGGTCTACGTGCTCTAATCAGAGTTTATCTAAATCTATCTTCCAAGGTTTGTACTAAACTTCCTCTGATACCAACTGTAACGCCCCGACCCCAGTTACCCAGAGTCGGTGCATTATTACATAACATTGGCATGATCACAAGAAAGATCAAATCTCAAAAGACCGATTGGTTTAGTAGCCTTGGAAACACTAGATATATTCATAAGTTTTACAGTACATCATAAAATGAAAAACTACTACAACAACATAATGTTTCCACAGTCCACACTATAATCCCCTCATAATATCCCTGCAGGTCATTCATAACTTACATCTTCACTTCCTGGGAAAAATAAAACATAGAAAATGGGTGAGCTCAAATGCCCAGTAAGGATAACAATATAGCGGAAACTTTCATCAATAAGAATAAACATTTAAGGCAATGTATAACTAAAACAAAAGCCTTTTAAACATGAACTTTCAACATGGTATGGCATAAATAAAATGAAATAATGCCATTTACTTATTCACATGGATATTCTACTAATCGAATAATCACATGCAAAAATCAATAACCACTTTCATAATGTTGGAATGCATAATGCCAGACTATCATAACCACATAGCCAAGGCCTCGTGCCAAGACTACAAATAAGATTTTGTCAAGGCCTTGTGCCAAGACACTAGTTTGTCTCATGAGACCTACCGATGCATCAAGGAGCTATAGCGGGCTCCACCCGTCACTTATTAAGTCCAATGCATCCCCATATGAAAAGGTTTAAACATAACTAGCATACGAAATGTCAATAATTTCACCATAAACTATGAATGGTATAAAAATAGCACATCCATAGTCAAACATATCACAAAACCTTCAATACAATATAGAAGTTTTGTATCATAATAAATCAACTTCAAATAATCTTAAAATCCATCAAAGGATGTTGACATAGATGAAATCAAAATTCTTTATAAAGAAATATCTCCGTTTATTTTGAAATCATTTAAGATCCATATAATATAAAACATTTTCTTTGAAAATATTCTTATAATCTTGTAAGGAAAGCTCTGAAGATTTTATAACGGCGTAAAATAACCGCACCCGCCGTATAAGTTAAAAAAAACATTCTTACCTCAATTCTGTCGAAAAGGTTAAAAAGGACCTTGTTTTGAAAACGACGGAAAGATTCCTTTATAAACATCTTATAAAAAGTCAAACAAGGGTATAAATGACTTTAACCCATATTCTTGTAAATAGTAAAAATGTTTTGAAATACATTTTTAAGAAACATGGATGTGGATGATAAAGATATCCCAGTAGATTATTACGTATAAACAACCTCGGATAATGAAGAGATTGTGAAATAACCCTTACCTTGTACTTTTCCTTTGTTGGGGTCGGTTAACCTCCTGTATAATGGTGAAATAATTGTTATTAAATTATACAAGAATCATATACATTAATATGATATCATATATGATCTTTTAACATTGCTTTATTAATAATATCTTAGTATTATCGTCGTTTCAGGTGATAATCGATTCGTTCTTCTTAAATGTTTGGTTACGTAAGACATGTTTGTAATGGATAGATTAAATCTTATTCACAATCAGAATGATATTAAAATTATTTTTAACCCTAAAATGAGAATAAGACTTGAATGGATACGATGGAGAATGAATCTCATCGCGTTCGTGGAGACGGTAGTCCGTACGTACGCACGAGCGACAATATCATTCTTTTGATATTAAAATAATATATAAATGGATGGTATATCATATATACAGAATCATTAACATGTTATATTTATTATTTACATGAGTTACACATCATTATTATACCCATCCAAATAATATTATATTGAATAACAATTACACCACGACGTGGAGACGGTAGTCCGTACGTACGCACGTATGGTGACATGTTATTCAAAGGGTGGATAGAATACTGAATATGGTTGTACCATATTTATAATAACATCACAGTATATGTGAGATACTGGAGTTATTATTTTAGAATGGTAAGAACAAAGGAAGAAGAAGTGGAAGAAGAAATGAACTTGGAGAAGGGTGGTGAAATCATTACCTCTTCTTCGGGTTCTTCCTTTTGATTTGATCAAAAGGGCTCCTTAGGTTGGCTTTCTGATCAAACTAAGGCCTCTAGGTTGTAGTGAGGGATGTTGGGAGAGTATTTGGTCAGAGTTTGTCCGAACCAAAAGGCTTTGAAGGTGTGAAGAAATGAGAAGGAGGAGTGCCCTTTTATAAGAGGGGTGAGGGGCACCTTTGGAAAAGCTAGAAATATTAATTTATAATAAATTCATATTCGGTTTCTACTGGCTCCAAAGCATATTATTCAAAGGTTAAGGTGGGGATAGGTCGAAAACCACTCAACCAATAGAATTTAGACAGGTTTGGGTACTTATATTAACCTTATCTTTAAGTATTAACTCTAAGTTAATTAGTTTCACTTTTACAATGTCTCTTTGTATTTTTATATAATATGGTTAATAAACTTACTATATACATCCAAGCGACCCCCAAGTGGTACATTAATGATGAACCTATCATGATATAAGTCTCTTGGCCGAACCTTAGATTTTTAGGAATTTAATATCAATTAATAATATAATATTTGTTTTAAGAACTCTTTTATGTCAATTTTGACACTATTCAATAGTTGATTTTTGTGAAACTCATAACAGATTGATTACTTCGAAAAAAGTCAATTAAATAAATCCTAATATATATCATATTATCCTAGAAAATTATTTTAATTCATTAAAAGTTTCATATTATATTTATTTGGGTATTTATAATATCAATTATTTTAATTTTTCACTATTATAGTAATTACTGCATCATTATTGTGTCATAAATAAAATAAATTATTTAATGTCTAAAAATTATAAATAAAATATCATTATGTAGGAAACTGTTTTAGCTTTCTAATGAATATTTATAATCTAAAATCCAACATATATAACCCTATGTAACAATTGTTTTTCTAAAAGATATATGCTTGTGTCATTTTTGTATTCATTTTAACTTAATTAAAATAAAGTGTCATTATCACTTACAAGTGGATCCATGGGGTCCCAAAATAGACCCAAAGATTCCCATGGTCGACCATGTATCAACCAACAGGGTTAAGACACGTTTTAGGGTAATTTAGTATTATTATAATATTTTTTTTAACCCTTATTTACAGGATTTACCCTTAACCATGGTAAATAAAATATTTACCGCAGTAATTATTCAAAATGTCTAAAAATAAAAGTTACCTATTTACACAATTTGAACATCCTGATTCCAAATATGTAATCCATTTTCCTAAATTCAAAACACAGAAGTGGCAGAAATTAATTTAAAATTAATTCCCGCTGTCAAAACAAAAAGCGTGTTTTTAAGAGATAATAACTATCAAAAGATTGACACTCGTTTATGTTCGGTTTAATTGTAAAATTATGTCCAATGACCAAAATTATATTAAATGGTAAAAATATATTCTAAATATACTTTAAAACCAATCAAATTCATAATTTATCACTATTAATTATTTTGATTAAAAAAGTTGTTTTTAATTAAAACTTAGTAATTTTCACTATTCATCAAAATATGAAAGTTATCCGAAATGTACCAAAATTTCACCTTAGGCTAAATTCGATATTCCGAATCCAAAAATAAAGTCCATTTTCAAATATAAAATATATATAATTTCAAAAAGTAGGTATTACTATTCATAACGGCTAGTTTGATTAGTTATGGTGTGTTAGAACTCGGTGTTGCGTACAACACACGCTATCACATTATTCAAAGAGAAGCGTACCGTAGAAGCTTGGGGTGTTACATATTGAGAAGGTTGGTGTCATATGAAATGAGAGTCAAACCAGAAGATGCTACCACATGAGTAAGCAAGGAAATGGTTTTCAAATCCATGGAGAAACTAAAAATCTCAAAAGATATTAGAGGTGAATATGATGAGGAAAATGAAATTCTTTCTCTCATTACCAAGTAGTTCCATAAGGGAAAAGGGAAATTCAAAGGGAAGTTACCTCTAGATTGCTTTCGTTGTGGAAAAGTCAGGCACATTGCTTCTCAGTGCTTAAGAAAGATCGATGATGATGACAGCCATGTTGAAAATATTGAGAATCCTCAAAAAAGGGTTTTCGAGAAAGGAGACATCAAATCCAAAAATAAAGTTCTGAAGAAGAGTTTTGTATGTGATGATGAAGAAGATGATAATGAATTCTATGATGAAGAAGAACCAGAATTTAAAACTGGGAAACATGATTCCCTGATGGCCACTATTGAAAAATCAGAAGATACTGGTGGAGAAAATCAGTTAAAAACTAGTGCAGATCCTGAGTTGCAACTTAAGGATGCTGTTATCAAGATTAAGATTAAATGTAAGAGTTGAAATAAGTGGAAATCAATTGTAGAAGAATCAAATGAATATATTGATCAACTTGAAGCTGAAATTGAACGACTAGAAGAATTGGTGAAAGTACAGTATAAAATTCTTGAAAGCAATGATGATGTAGTGTATCTGAAGCTGAGAATTGAAGAGCATGAAAAGGTCATCAATGACTTTACCTCTAGCCTAGAAGAAAAATCCAAGAGTTTTGAGGGTCTTGAAGAGGAATTTGTTACTCTTAGGAGTAAACTTGAGACTAAATCAACTTCAAAATAATCAAGGAAGAAAATACAGTTTGGTAGATTCTCAGATGCAGAATTACTGGCAAGAGCCAAGAGTGGTTCAAATGGGGTTGGAAAAATCTTGATTGATCAAAGACCTGATTGCATGGGAAAGAGTGTAATTGGCTGTGCTACTGAGACATCAACTGCTATAAGTAAAGAGGGCCAAAATAAAGACAAGATTAAAGTTGGACATGTTGAAACATTGCTTGAAGTGCTGAAAAAGAAACCCTCAATCCAAACTAAAAGGAGAACTGAAAATTATCCTCAAATATTCAGAAATGATAGGCATTCCAGCTATTCATCCAAGGAAGAAAGTATAAGGAAAAATTCAAGTGAGAAGACATTTCCTCTCATGATGTGTCAGTTCTATGGCTATCTTGGCCATACCATGTCATATTGTAAAGAGGAAAGGAGTTACTTGAATGGGTAAGATCTAGTACATCAACAAAGTATACTTACTTCATATCCTCCATCTTATAGAAGAAATAGTTTCTATGGATACTTTTTTCATTTCTCTAACTTTGGCTATAAGGCTGTTAATTGCAAGTAGAGATGGGACATGGAAACCTCATACATGAACTCAAGACAAGTCAAATCTTGTCGACAAGATAGTGTTGCTCTTTCAAACAAGTTTTATCCTCTCGAAGAAGACTTCAACTATGAAGAACCAATTTACATAGATGAGATAATTGAATAGCCATCAGTGCTCTATACTCATTCCAATCTCTCATGGAAAGAAATGACGAAAATTGAGAAATCCAACCTTGTAGAGGTGGCCCTCAAAGCTACACGAAATAAAATTACTTGGATTATGGATAGTGGTTGTTCATCCCATATGACAGGTAATTCTAGCATATTAATAGATATCAAAAGGAAGGTTGATGGAATAGTTTTAATTGGAAATGACGGAGCTCTGAAAATCAAAGGCAGTGGAAGTACTACATTAGATAATAGAGAGATAATGAAGACTGAAGTCCTTTACGTAGATGGACTACATCATAATCTACTCAGTGTGAGTCAAATCTGTGACTCAGGACTTATTGTTACTTTTAATTATAAAGGTTTCACTATAAAGGGAATGACATGCAATTCACTTATAAAGGGATGAAGAACAGAAGGCAACTTGTATCAGGTTGATACTAAAGAAAATGTTTTCTACATGAATATTGAAGAAGAAAAGAATTTGTGGCATAGGATACTGGGACACATCAATCAAAAAGACGTTGAGAAAATATTAAAATTGATGATTGTCATGGACATTCCTCACCTGAAGAGTGAGCGTGAAAAATATTGTGATGTTTGCATTCATAGAAAGGTGGTTTGTAGTTCATATCGACCAAAGAAGAAAAGGGCATATCATCTTCTTGATCTAATTCATACAGATGTATGATGGCCGATAAATATTGCCAGAACTCATGGAGAAAGGTACTTTTTCCTCTTAATTGATGATTACATTATAATTTCATGTGTTATGGTCATTTATAGGAAATGAAAAGTGCTTTACTGCATGAAAACATATCGGTGAATCGCCGAGAATGATACTGGACAAAAAATCAAAGTGTTGCAATCTGAAAATGGAGGGGAATACACTTCCATTGAGTTTGAGAATTACCTATAAAAACATGGAATACAACATGAGGTATTTGTTGTGAGAAATTCATAGTAAAATGGGGTTGTTGAGCGCCAGAATAGGCATGTTAACAATATGGACAGGACTATGCTGATTGAGAGTGGTATCTCCCGCCATTATTGGAAGGAAGCTGTTGAAGTTACAGTTCACATTCAGAATCGAACAAGGCTTTATATGGGAGAAATGAAGACACCATATAAAATGTGGCATGGAGTAAAGACTTCTTTGAAATAATTTCAAGTTTTCAGAAGAAAATGTTTCATCCGGAATAAAGAAGGAAATCAAGGGAAGTTTGGTGAAAATGCTGATGAAGGAATTTTTCTTGGCTACCCAATGAACAAAAAAGCCTAAAAGTGTTTCAACAAGTGATTAGGAAGGATTGTGTAAATTAGTGATGTTAAGATAATTGAAGAGAAAACCACAAATGCTTCACGGACATCATATGCTGATGTGATAGAAAGAGAGTAAGAAAGTGAACGTGAAGAAAATAAAAATACAGAAATAAAAGAAGCTGTAAAAAACACTCAGCAGTCACATCATGATGTTGACTCAGAAGAAGAATATAAAGAAGAAACTATGGCTAGAGAGAATGCAACTTAACCCCCACAGGAGAAATTGTAGAGATGAGATGTATCCATCTAACATAATTGGGGACAGAAGTGCACCCACTCAAACAAGGAGGATGATAAATAACACACAATCTGCTTTTTTGTCAGTTGTGGAGCCATCCTCATTCGAAGAAGCTACAAAGGATGAATCTTGGGTGAAATCCATGAAAGAAGAGTTAGATCAAAATGATAAGAATCAGACATGGTATCTTGTCCAGAGACCCAAAGGTCACAATGTTATAGGTACAAAATGGGTCATTTAGAACAAGTTTGATGATCATGGATGTGTTATTAGAAACAATGATCAATTGGTATGTAAGGGATATTCCCATATTGAAGGTGTTGATGTTGAAGAATTTTTTGCTCCAGTGGATAGACTGGAGTCAATTAGGATTTTCCTTTCTATGTCACTCAAAAGAGGATATAAATTATTTCAAATTTATGTCAAGACAACATTTCTGAATGGTGTTCTTGTAGAAGAAGTCTACATCAAACAACCAATGGGTTTTGTTCTTAGTATTGATGAAACAAGTGTCTGCTAACTGAAGAAATATCTATATGGATTGAAGCATGATCCATGAGCATGGTATTCCCAGCTGGACTATTATCTCAAGAAGTTGAAATTCAAAATAGGAGGAGTAGATCACAATATACATGTGAAGAATTCTCCAAAAGATCAATTCATGTTTTTAGTCTACATTGATGATATCATATTTGGTGGTAGCAGGAAGAAATCAGTGGATGAATTTTCCAATCACATGAAATCAGAATTTGAAATGTTTATGATTGGGGAGCTCACATATTTCATGGGGATATAGGTGATTCAAAAGAAGGATTACACTTTCATTTATCAGGAAAAGTAAGCAAGAGAGATGCTAATGAAGTTTAATATGAAAGAATCCAAACCAATGTCAACTCCGATTGCAGTTGGAAATAAACTTGGGAAGCATGAGGATTAAACCTCTTTATATCCCACCATGTACTGGAGGATCATTGGGAGCCTACTGTATATGACAGCAACATGGCCAGATATTGTCTTTCCCACATGTCTTGCAACCCACTTTCAGAGTAATCTAGAGGATGAACATATGAAAGCAGTAAAAAAGAATCATGAGGTATATTCAAGGTACTCATAGTTGTGGCTTATACTTTGTTGCGGGAAGAGACAGTGAATTATCAGCATTTTTTGATGCTGACTGGTCTAGTGATGTAGTGGATAGAAATTCAACCAGTGGTGGAGCATTCTTTATTGGGAATAAATGTGTTGGCTTGTTGAGAAAGAAACAATAAAGTACTTCTCTTTGTACTGCTAAAGCTGAATATATCTATGCCACAAACACATGCACTCAACTGCTATGGATGAAGTAATAACTAACAAATATTGGTGATGAGGCAAAGCAACCAATGGTTATTTACTGTGATAACAAGAGCGGAATTGATCTTATGAAGAATCTTGTTCAAAATTCTCATACAAAACATATTGAAATCAGGTATCACTTTATCAAAGAGAATGTTGAGCAAGGAGTGATTAGAATGGACCATGTGGGAACTGAAATGCAAGTGGCTGATATCCTGACCAAGCCACAGTTAGCAACAATGTTTGAGAAGCATCGGTTGAACCTCGGTGTTCGGCCACCTCCTAGTGCATAAGAAGGTTACGAAAATCCCCTCTCCCAGTCATGTTAATTGGTTTTAATCTATTTATGGATGTGATTCATGTTTATGGGGGAGATACTATCCAGGGGGAGTGTGGTTTGATCTGAACAAATACTGGTCATTAGATTTATTGTCAATGGGGGAGAAAGGAATAAATTCAGGAAGGAAACAGGAACCCAATTCATGCCTTCTCTCTTGTTTTCTACACTGAGCATTTCTCACATAGAATTAGAGTGTTGGAAGAGTTGATTCTTGAATTTTTGGTTTGCATGTGGATGGTGGTATATTGAATTTATTCGCTGATTTCCAACAAACCCAAAGGGGGAGATTGTTGGAACCATGGTCATCTATGCATGAATTGGTGTATGATTTGTGTTTGTTTTCAATCCTCATAGGAAGTTCAGAATGTGTTCCAGAAGAGTACTTGTACAGGTTAAGAAGATAACAATATTGACGGTGGAATCATTTTCCAGTGTTTTCCAAATTTCTGGACCTCAAAACTGACAAAAAGAGAAAACAATGCTTTTTGAAAAAGAGGCTTGCGCGCCGTTTATGTGTCACACAAGTGACTTGCGCGCTGAGAAAGTACTTTCATGCCAGTTTTGAGGAGGATTGGAAATTTTCACGCGATATGTTTTTGTAGATTAGAACTTCAATATATGGAAAAGGAAATAGGGTCGTGCAAGTATTGGTTTGGTCGCGTAGGTGAGTAGCGCGACAGAGGCTTGGGTGGTTTGAGCTGCACACAGGAACTTGCGCGCTAGGAGGAGGCTTGCACGCCACTGCGTAGGGTTTCCATTTTGACTATAAATAGAGGACCCACTCCTCATTTGTAACAAAGTTCGAGACTTGGAAAAATTCAGTGCTCCCATCATGCAGGTGTAGTGGTCGCACGAGTGGTTGTGGTTCACGCAAGTATAAGTTGCGTGACAGTTGTTTGCTGCACACCAAAAATGGTTTTGGTGGGAAAGGATATGGGTCGTGCAAGTTTGGTATTGAAGAAGGTTGGGTCGCGCAAGTGTTGGAGGTGGACTTATGTGCCAGTTATAACTTCTGCACCGGCTTGAAATTTGCGCGCCAACTTGGGGAAGTGCGTCTAGTGTGGTTGAAGTACACCGATATTTTTGAAGATGCACGAAATATAGGAGATTTTCTGGTACCCTTGATGCAATGTGAGATTCATATACTGCTGGGAGTTGGATTTCAACAGAGCATCTACATATAATAGAGGATGCATTATAGTGCAATGATGAAGATACCTTCACGTCTATAAACTGAGTGGGACTTCACCGAAGGCAGTGAGCCAGGGGTAGTCAACGGGAGTGACCCAAGGGACGCAGTGAGCTATCACTGAATCTTTGTAAAGGCAGTGAGCCCAGGACATAGTTTTTATGCCTAAACCTTTGTAATCCACAACTAGTGATGAATAGTGTAAATTGGTACGACCGACAACTTGTTGGCGTATGCTCCTTGGACGCATCGCTTAGTGGTGAACCATGTAAAAAGTGTTGTGTCATATCTCTACATGTGATTGTTTGATTTCTATTCTTATTCAATATACAGGTTTAAAAAGTTCCTACCAATGTGGGAGCAAGATCCATCTCTTTAAAAGAAAAAGTTGTCACACTGATTCACCCTCCCATCCCAGGGTGTCTCGGGGTCCTACAGATCTGGTCCCATAAAGAGTTGTAGAAGAATAACCAAATAAATTTACATAAGAAACTCATTGTTTTTTGTAGTATTCATCAAGATATAATGAAATATTGATTTCTCAAAGCTAATGATGATAATTTAATGTTCATAAGAGATACACCTATCACATAAATAGAGGTTATAAAGAGTTATTAATATGAGAAATGGATAAAATCCATGGAATATAAAATTGAACCGATGTACACTAACCATGTTTGGAACATAGTGAATGCACTTGAAGGGGTGAGACCCAAAGGGTGAAAGTGATTTTTTTCTTAATTAAATAGACATTGATGGTAGAGTTACTACCTAAAAAGCATTCATGGTGGAAAATTGATATTATAAAATTCATGATATTGACTATAAATAAACCTTTTCATCTGTAGTAATGATAAATTTCATTATGATATTTTTCTCCAAAAAAGATTATTTTTATTATGACGTATATCAAATGGATGTGAAAACCTATTTCTTTAATTTTAATTTAGTAAATAATGTGTATATGATAAAAACCAAATTTTATAATGTTCCAATTAAGGTTATATTGATATAAAATATGAAATGGTCCATTTATGGACTGAAATAAGGTTATTAGAGTTAGAATATATAGTTTGATGATGAAATATAATAGCCTAGTTCTATAAAAGATTAGGATAATTTCTATGTTTAAAACTAGGGCGGTGTGTGTGTTATTAAGTTTATAATGTTTTATGTGGATGGAATGCTTCTTTTGAAAAACAATGTCCTAACACTTCACTTTTTGAAGATGTTGTTGAGTATATTATTCTTGATAAATGGCATGGGTGAAGCTGCTTATACAATAGGTATGAAGATCTAAGAGTTCACTTGGACTCAACCATGATAGTTATTTTGGTAAAGTTCTAAAATAGTTTAGCATGGAGAACCCCAAGAATGATACTTCACCAATATTTTATGTAAATAATATTAGGATGATTCTGGATCCTTTAAAGGATCTATAAAGGATAGATATAATTCCCTTTGGATCTTCTACATGATCCATTATATATGACATGCTCTATATTCAAACAAATGTCTTCTATGATTATATAATTACTTTTATATACTAATCCAATCTAGGTAAGAGCCACTATATTTTTTTGAAGAATATTCTTATGTACTTGACAAGGGATAAGGTTAGATTCATAATATTTATAAGAGATATTGAGATCTATATAAAGATTTACAAAGATGAAAGCTTCCAATCCGAGGGAGATGATACCAAATCTCAATCTAGTTTCATGTTTTTCATAAATGGTGGATGTATCAGTTGGAAGAGTTCTAGACAAGCCATCATAGAAGACTAGATAAAAGATTTTGAGTATATCACTACATTAAGAGATGTGAATGAAGCTGTTGCATTGGGATGTTCATTTATAAACAAGTGGCAGTATATATAATAATGGTTGAAATTACAATTTACTATGATAATGACTAAAACATTCTGAGTATAAGGAAACATAGTATCACTAAAATACCAAACATATCCTTCACAAATACCATCTTATAAAATAGATCATTGAGAGGGGTTATGTTAAGATCTTTTTTTGTGGTAACATATAGAAAAATTTGCAGATTCATTAATGAAACCATTAGTAAAACATAAGCTTTAGGGTATAATAGAGTCTACTTGTATATGATTCTTAATATATTTATGTAATAGTTTTATAAATAATCATGCTATTATAATAATGGAAATATCTAACTTATCATTATTTCATGTGTGCTTAAATTTACTCTACATGAAGGGTGAAATGATAACATCCCTTCAAAAAATTCTTTGAGTTATCTATAATGGACACCATTATAGTGTAACGTGGGTTGCAATGATATATCAAGATTAATTATAATTGGGGAAACAAGGAATAGTATAAGGAGACTTATTATTCATATTGTCCTGCCAAGTATATCCCTTGGAATATCATATACTCATCAATATAAGTAAAGGTGTATCATTATAAGAAATCATTCTTACCTAAGGTTGGTTAGGTACTTAGAATAAGAACCTTCATAATTTGATACCCTTTTTATATAAGTCATTATGAATTTGACAATCATGGGGTAGTTGGGTATGTTTTTGAATATTATATCAGTTCGAGCATGACCAAGATGAGGTTTTTTCCACTCATATTATGAGTATCAACAATTGGACCTTGATTGAACTAGACTAAGGAAATTAATTAATATTCTTAGCTAAAACACATGGGATGTTATAGAAACATGGATTAGGAGAATGTGATGGTCCCATATACCAGATGAAAGAAATTTTATATATTCATCGACCAGGTATATTATTTTTCAAAGAATCCAGAAAAGGTGATATGGAATATACTAGATTGAAACTGTTCCTTGTTTAGTGGTTAATTGTTTCCATAAAAGATGGCTTATATTTATATACATATGATGAATATGATATATCTTGAGGTGGAAATGTTCATGTGATATATGATTATATTTTATGGAGATAAGATTAGATACCTTATCAGTTTGAGTAATGATGATGATTTACTAGAGACCGCTCTTTGTTTACATCTATGAAAAAGAGATTTTATATTTGTTTTCAAAGCTACAATGGACCACTAGGTGCCATAGTCAGATAGTTTGTTAAGGATTATGTTTTGGACAAAGTTTTGTTTTCTAAAATGAATATTGGTTGATAAAATCATATGTAAAAGTATTTTTTGTTGGATTCAAAAACGTTGGTGCAACTGAGAGATTGTTGGATGTGAAATAAAATTATATTCATGAAATTATACAGGATAATGATAGGTTGTTTTAAAATTATAAATAAGTAGGTGACTAAGATTATGTTGGGTCCAACATATTTAGGTGTGCATGGGATATAATTCGAGACTATACTGCACCCAATATAGTGTGTGTTCTCATCTAGAACATCCACTGAACCATCTCTGCATGGGTTTCCTTTTAATTTAATTCATGAGATGAAAATTTTTCAAGCATGTATAAAATTTATTGAAGTATTTCAATAAATTTACTCTAATAGTTAGTAATATACACTTCCAAAATGTTGGAACCTAATAGACCAACACTCATAATTAAATGTGTAGAATTTAGAAATTCTATATAAGGGATAGGGTTCTCTTCATTGATGAAATCCATTTATTTTTTATACTAACCGAAGCCCTATATCTTTATCTATAAGATTTTTTAATCAATAGGTGAAGGCACTAGAATCACTTTATCTTTTTGGGGTCCTCCGGAATAATTTTTGGATCTATTGGAAGGGAAACCTCCGGGGAGGATGGAAGTATTCATTTTCTTCTATGGTTATCTTGATCAAATACACAATGAAGAGTAAATTGTTGATTATGTATCACTACATGTACACTTAGTCCAATTGTGGTCTACACTTACATGAATGATTTATTCTTGAAGATATGTTAGTCATCATATGGTTTTATTTCCACTAAAAATGACCATTAAGTAATCCATTAAAACCGATCAATTAGTGGTATGACATTGATGGAATGATAAAGAAAATATTTTTCTATTTTTAAAGGAAGAAGATCTAGGTGAACACATAAATTGGATAATAGGTCATTTAAAAATTAAATGGATATGAGAGATTACTTTAATTTCATTTAATATAGTTAATAGAGATAAATTAAGCATTAAATGATGATGAAACAAAGAATCCATACTACTTTATAAGTTATTTTGAGATAATGAGATTTTATTACATAGTACATGCTTGTAGGAGGTTGCAACAACTACGAATTATCCCTATCACTTTTGGGACCATGATGTGATTCTAGATACCAATATTTGTCTATGAATATGATTCACTCCAAACAAGAAAATGTCTAAGTGGGTCACACACAATGTTTATTCACATGTTACACTAATTTAAATGAATTGGAATTTATGAAGAAGCTAGACCCACTTGCATTGGTGGTGAATGTACTAGTTTGAATGATCACAAGTAATTAATTAATAAATTGAATTATATATTATTAATGCTTACAATAATTATGATTGAATTTATTTATCAAGTTATTCACAACTTATTTAAATAAAAAAGTGAATATGAGAAAATATTATTTTCAAACAAACATTCTGGGTTTAAGGATTATTAAATTATTTTATGAGGAAAAAGAGAAGTTAATGGATCTTATGTTATCATGAGAATTGTTATATTGCTACATTCATGTGATAAAATATTTATGAAATTTTCAAAAAATTTAACAAGATGTTGGTAACATGTTTGGGTTCATTTTATAGGTAAACTATCACAAGGCCTAAAATAAAATTTTGGAAGGTTTTAACTAATTATATTAATGTGTTTTACCCCACAAAATTTTGAATTCAACCCTATTATTGAATTATCACTCCCCTCATTAACTCTATAAACATCTAGAGAGAGATGAAAATGTAAGAACTGTCCTAGATCGATCCAATATCAGAAATCGATTACCCATTCTTTTCACAATCGAAGGGACATTGTGAAGTACTTTTGATTTTACATGCTAGCAATTAGAAATCGAAGAAAGACATTTGAGAGGCTGTGTTGCATGTGTGGAAGTTATATATGGATATTTCTTTGGATTATTTGATCCAAAATATAATGATTATGAGTGGATTATATAGAATTTTTATGAAAAAATGGCATAATTTTATTTTCAATCTTTATACATAAATTTATTTGTACAAAATCCATGAAAGAATCCAATAATTCGTATGTCAGATCTAGTATTTTAACATAGTTTTGGACTAAAAAAATTTAATATATCATACTCAAACACTTATAAAAGTGTTATATTCCTTCAATTGTTTTAGAATGGTTGTGAAATTATTTAAATCAAAATTTTAATTAAATTTTCTATAATATAAATAGAGGGTTTAAATATGCTTTTAAGTACATTGGTGGTGCATTTATCGGAGTTTGAACATCCTTCAAATGAACATTCAATGGATGATATGATTTTCAGATGATTTAAATTAAATTAAATTATAATTAATAGTAAAATTTTAAAATCTGAGGGGGGGGGGGTTCATAGTTCATAGTTTCAATTTTAGAGTAAACATGCTTCACGAGGCTTAATATAAATTCAAAAAATTAAATTAAAAAAGAAATTAAATGTATCTGGTATCACTCAACACCCAACAATCTTAACTAATAAACCCCTTTGATTGGTAGGGATTATGATTAGGAGTGGTTTCAATATATAGGAACTTGTTGTTATTATTATTATTTTAATAGGAAACGTGCGACACCTAAAGGCACTGCCGTTCTAGAACCGAATTCTCTATGGGGAGTGTTACCACTAATGACCTGAATCATAGGATCAGAAAGGGTCTAGTTATTATATAGGGATCTATTTTAGATCCTAGAAGACCCAAAATAATCAATTTTTTAAACAATTTAAAAAAATTCTAGGAATTTATGAATAATAGCTGGGAGCCACAGGATGTATCATTTCTTGTTTAAAGTTATTTTAATGGTGATTTAATGAATTAAAAATTATCATAGGATATAATTTAATTTTTTTAATTTATTTAATGTATTTTTTATTTATACTGACTAATTATGAGTTTATATTGACCCATGCATGTTTGTATATTTATTTATGTAGTTTATTTATTGCATTTATGTTTTAAAATATAATAATTTTTTGTTAAATAACTTTTTTAAATGACCTGAACAGTGTACCTTTATCTTTAAATGTATAAGGGAATGTGTATCCCAATTTGAGTAAAAAAATAAAATTCTCTATCCCAAGTTTTCTCTCACTTGTGTTTGAGTATACAAAGTAAATATTAAATGAGTTTTTCGTAATGTGGTTTAAATAGAGAATTAATGTGGAACCAAACAAGAAAGTGCATGAGCGTTTGAAGGGCACTAAAATTTTATTTATAAAAGGACTCAAGGAATTCCCATAGAGTATTAGTTGATATATCATTCTATTTATGTATTAAAGGAAATAAAATTGCTCAATATAATACCATTATTTATTTGTATGACAATTTAAATATTTTATTATGGGTGGAGGAATAGTGTAAAATGAAAATCTATGAGGTTTTAATTGATGTATCCCTAGGTCTTTTCTAAGAAAAATAATTTTTTAATTTAGGGGAAGAGTTCCTAAGATATATAAACATTGAGTATTTCATCCTTATTAGTAATGAAAAATTTATCCCACTAACATATGTCATATATTTGATTAAACGATCCTCACTCAAAAAAATATCAAGTTTGAGTATACCAGTTTTTACATATCTAAAGAATAAAAAAAATAGATTTCAATATGCCACATGATTTATCACACACATAGGGATTAATATCATTTAAAAACATTTCACGATCTGGAAACATGGTGGTGCGAACCTCTCACTTAGATTATGTAATGGATTTCACACATTTTTTCAAAATGGGTATTGAAGCCTCCAAAACCAATTGTGAGTGTCTTCTAGAAACTGTGTAGACATTGAAAACACATTCCACTGTGAAACCCAACTTCCAGAGCATATTTTACTACACTGGAATTAATTTTACCGATCGCGGAGCTAAAATAGACATAGAAATAATAATTTATGGATTTTCATTGAAAGGATTAATTTTGAAAAAAGGAAATTTGTAAATAGAAAATCCATTTGGATAACTTCACTCCTTCTATGAATAATTTGAATCTATTTCTGAGGCACTTTAGTCCAATCATGAAGCATCACATTGGTTAATAAGCATTACCTTGACTGATAAATCATTGTTATTTTTTGTTAATTGTTCAATTTTATGGACTCCCATAAAAGATTTTTTTTGGACTAGAGGTCGAAAATTTATACCACTTTCACAGTGCTTTGTGAGTGACCTTTCCACTGCAAATCTCATTTATGATTCTCTACATGATCATACATTTTAGAAAGTGGTTTACCCTGGGTTTCGTATAAATACAATATACCTACATTAGAATAAGAACTTAGCACATTGAGGTACTTTGGGAAGCATAAACATAAGGATATATTAGGTAAAACCTATAATATTCCAACTAGGGAGGGAATTCATAAAAAATATAATGAATTTCCTTTGCAAATCAGTCCCACAGATTCCCTTTGTGAAGAACAATATGAATAGTGTTACACAAAATCCTCCTTCATGAAAAATATGCCTACATCCCTATGAAAATTCTCCTACACTAACATTCTATATGTTGATAATTTTCATAACCCTTATTTTTGGATTCCTTATATACACCCATTTTGTGAAATGTTCTACACTGATTCTTCTAAACAAATACCTATGTGGAAACACTATAAAGGAAGCTCCTACAAAAAACACATTTGAAGACACCCTAATTTTTTGTGAATGATTCCAAAAATACATTTCATCCTAATCCCATAAGTCTATACCATGTGGTATTCACTCTCATATCCCCAGTGTTGATTTTTCATAGGATATAGTCCTGGTATTTTAGGCTGCTCCCTTTTCTATTGTCACCGACCCCTATGAAATATAAAGATTTGCAAAAGAAATGTTTTGGGCTATATTGTACATATTTTTTATTTCAATACCTATAGAGAATAACCTTGATCCTAGATAATTAATTGAGTTGAGATACTCATCATGGATTCATATAATACCTTGGGAGTTTAGATACTCATTCTGGAGGAAGTAGTTTCTTTGTCCTCTAAAAGTAAAAATATTGAGTCCTCCTCACACTCTGAGAAATATTATTCATCATCTATTTCCCCTAAGTGAATGGTAGAAGTGTAAGATGAATGTTTTGTTGAAGAGGAAGAGGAGGAATACCTTAGGGTTTTATTTATAGCATTTGAGGATGGTGTCTCTACCATAGTTTATGAACTCATAGAAACTTCTTAGAGTCTTAGAAATTATATTCATCATCTACATACCCTAAGAGAAAGGTAAAAGTAGAAGAGGAAAATTATATGGAAGAGGAAGAGGAGGAAGACCTCAGGGTTTTCCTTCCAACATTTGAGGATGGTGTCTCTACCACTATTGATGAACTCATATAAATAAGTCTGGGTATATTAGAAGATCCCTGACCCACTTTGGTCAGTGCGACCATTACTTTTGAATAACAAGATATATATAACTCATTGCTAAAGAAACATTAGGAATTTTTCACCTAGAATTAAATTAAATTTTAGGCCTTAATCTTTAGGTGGCAACTCATCAATTGGATTTATTGAATATCATCAGGGATACAAATAGGTAGCTATATGGACACACCTGAATCATGCCTTAAAAATTGAGACTGATGTTAACAAGATTATCATGGACACATCATTTTGGAAGTTCAGTATCTGAAATGGTTGGACAAAATTGTCATTCTACAGAACAAGAACAATAAAATCAAGGTTTTCATAAACTTTGAAGATATTAACCTACAATTGTCTGAAAGACTATCTCCTAGTCCTAATCAATGAACTACTAATTTATTCAATGGATAGCTATCCATAACTATCTGTCATGTATGGATATTTAGGGTAATAAAAAATCAAATAACCTAGAATATGTGGAAGATTCCACCTTCTTGTCCCCCTAAGAAGTATTTGGAAATCAGGTAATTCCCTTTGGATTGACTAATGCTGGTGTGACATACTAACATTCCATGCATCACATCTTCAAAACCTGTTCTAATAAATATTTTCAAATGCTAAATTGATGATCAGGTGGTTAAATCTTGATTGCATTATGAACAACAAGATGACCTCGAAACCATATTCTAAAGTCTATGAAAACATAGCTTGAAGATAAACCCATTGAAATGAGGCTTCATGGTAACCTTAAGAAATTTTATTAGCTTCTTCATATTCCATCATGACATTGAATTAGAACTTGAGAAGAAAAGTTTATCCTTAGCATGGGACCTCCTGAGAAACCTCAATTAGTTGAGAGGACTTGAAGGAAACTATGACTAAATCTGGTTCTTTATATCCATCCTCATGGGAAATTGCGTTTCCATAACCAAGTTAAAGAATAAAGGGGTCACTTATCGATGGGAAAGTGACTGTAAAGAATAATTTTAACACCTCAAGAAATATATCTTGATCCCACCTGTTCTAATGATTCCTATAAAGGAAAAAATACATTCATTCTATATATAGAATCCATAAAGAAATCCCTAGAAACTTTTCTTGCATAAAATAATTACACTGGGAATGAAAAAAACAATTTTTATCCCATTCGAACCATGATCGATGCTAAGACTCATTTTTCAGATTTCAAGAAGAGCCATATGTTGTTACTATTCATAGTTCAAAAGACGAGGCACTACTTACAACACCACAAGGTCCATTTTTTATATCTAAATAATCCTCTCAAATATATCATTAGTCTTACTATGCTAATAGGATGTTTGGCATTGGGTAAAGCTATCCTGCTACAGTTTGATACACAATTTGTGCATTGAGTAGTAGTTAAAGGCCAAGACATGGTAGATTCTCTTGTAGAACACTCGTCTACAGTTTTTTTGTAATAATGTTAATTTCTTAATAATGAAATATTTTATATTTCATACATCCCCCAAACATGGGAAATATATTTCAACAATGCATCCAGAAGCCCAATGGAGAAGATAATGGAAGATCCCAAGCTCAACAAATTTTGGTTGGGATCTTTATTCATTTATCTAGCAATGGAAATTTTACATTACCCCATTCTATTTTTAAAAGGATAGACTAAGAGTGATGAAAAATATCAGGCTATCATTGTAGTAATAAAAATGGTTCTCCATATACCAATGGTCCACTTTGAGGTGAATGGTTATTCGGAATTGTTAATAAAACATATTAATGGGGATTATTCCATTAGAAAAGAAGAGATTACCCCCTTCTTGAATACCTCTATGGGTAAATTGAAAAGGTCCCCTTAGGGAAAAACACTTAATCCTATACCAAAATCTTATAATTTCTAAGAATATATATTGTAAAATAAATATATGACTTTGGATGATCCAAATTGGGATGAGACATTCATCAACATTATACATCACCAAATGGTCTCATCTTTTTCTCATGTTTTCATAGAATATATTAATAAAATACATATTATTCATGAACCATATGTTCCTACCACTAGTTTAATGATACCCATAAATAATTACATTCAAAATGGTGTAATCCCATCATACAGAGCTATAATGGATAATATTTGATGATTGGTGAAGAACTTCAATCTTATGATGGACCAAATCACCTAAAATTCCTCTATAAATGAGGATTTTATTAGTGTACTTCTCAAATTTATCAGTATTGAAGAGGTTGATACTATCATTAAATAAGTACACATTCGAACCTATGGTTTCCACCAGTTATCGTGTCAATTTTAGAATAAAATGTAGAGGCTGGGGTATTATTGGCCCATTATGATGCAGGATTGTAGAAACTTTAGCAAAAAGTACTATTTCAGCTAGGTGCATTCCAATTTCATCCATCGACCTCAGGAGTTGCTACATACATCCAAATACTTCTGGACATTATCTATATGGGGAATGGATTTCATTGTACTATAATCTCCTTCAATGGACAAATAGTTCAAGTACATTATTACTTTGACCAATTTCTTCTCCAAATGGGATGAGGTATTACCCCTCAAAGAAATTAGGGAAAAAGCATAGTTATATTCTTGAAAGACACCATCATTATTAGTTTTGGAGTCCCTCATATTATATTTAAGTATAATGGAACCAATTTCAATTATACTATGGTTGAGAAGTTATACCATGTGTATAATATCAAATCTAAGAACTTGTCCCACTATCATACATTAGATAATGGATAGATAGAGGTCATAAAAAAGACCCTATAGAACATACTCTAAAAGATGGTGGATTAAGAAAAAAATTATTGGCTAGAAAATCTCATTAATTCCTTGTGGGCGTACTTGATAACAACTCATACAACAACATGAGAAACCCTGTATTCACTTGTGTATGTGACATAAGTAGTTATTCCCATTGCAGTTTAATTAAAACCACTCCTCATTTTCATTTTTGATTGACTATCCATGGATGTGTAATCCTAGAAACAAATAAATGATTTAGAGAGACTCGATGTATGTAGATTTCAGACCTTTGATAATTTAGAGGTATATCTAAATCATATTACACGAGCTTTTAGCAAGAAGTCTTTCCTCCATTCTTTCTTCTAAGGATAACTACTGTGGATCCTTCAGACTTTGATGATACTGGGGAAGATGCCTCCAAATCTTGATCCAAATTGGGAAGTACCTTAATACATAAAAAAGATCCACTCTAATAGAGCTAATTCCTTGATATCGATGGATGAAGATCTCATTACATATCCACCCATTGAAGGGTTTCTCAAAAATTACATCATTCAACAAAAGAGAGACATGTATCAACTGCACAATGTTAAGCTGCATAGTCTATCTTTTCCGCATGACATTAAAAATCATCACATATCATTCATGTTTCAAGATGATAAACTACATGACTGTAATTTACTTTGAGTATGAAACTAAACAACATAGCATCATGGTCCTGTATGCACAATCTTAAATGGAACACCATATAGTCATAGTCGTATGACATGAAACAACCAGACATCATATCCCAAACTGTAGGACATTAAGTTGTATAGCATAACATCATAGTCATAATTTGTTAAACTATATGACAAAGTCATTTCTTCATGACACAAAACTTCATGGTTCACATCTTCACTGAATGAATTAAAATCTCATAGTATTTCGATCCAACTTTTTGTGGGTCGCAATCTTTGGTGTGGGTGATCCACTATACATTTATTAAAGAACTTCATGTGGCTTGATTCTCATTCCAATATGATATATAATGAAATCCAGATCTCAAACCCTGAGTCTAGCCACATCAAAAATAAAATGACTCTCCCTGTATAATAATCATACCGACAAAGAGAACCTTTCATAACTATGTACAACTTGATTTTCATTCCAATCAGATATTCAGAGACACTCAAACCTTATGTCTTAAGCTAAACCATAATTCTACAATAATACTAAGTCCCCTTCTCCCCATGTCAAAACCCAATCGATGTGGGAAACCATTTTTTCAAGATCTATGTGTGTCTTGATTCCTTCCATCACATGTTACATAGAGATTCCTAGATTTAAATTTTTGGTAGAAACCAAAAAATTCCACGTTTTTCACATCAGGTCACCTTCATCCTCACCACATGAAATAAAAATTCATGGGATTCCAGAACTACATTCGACTTGATTCTCATTTTTTTAATTAGATAAGTATGTACACCATAATCTTATATCTTGGTCTAGACCCCACAATATAAAAAGTTCCCCTTCCCCTCTCATTGATTTACTATTCATGGTAAGGGGAAACATTTCCATTCCTTGTTTTTCTCACAAAGAAATGTTTACATGAGCATAGATGTTTTGGTAATGCCTTAAACCAAAAAGAGGCATATCTGTGTTTGAAAAGGATATCATGGTATAAGATTAAATACCTTAACATGAACACTATATCACCCTCACCACATGAAATTAATCTTCATGGTCATTTTCCCTTTCAGGAAATAGAAATACACATAATTGTGAGCCACTACTAAGGGACCACAAGCTTTGGTGTCCATCTCCCACGACACTGTAATTCTAGAACATAATATGGCTTGATTCTCATTTCAATGGGGCACAAAGTGAGAACAATGATTTTGGTCATTGGCCCAACCATGGGGTAAATAAAATAACCCCCTTTTCTATATACTAGTGCGAGTTTCATCATTTTGGAGTCTATCAAGGAATTGAAAATGTCTGCTCCTACCAATAGTCCAAATATATGTAAGGAACTCCACAATCCAAGGTAAATGTTGGTCCAAAATGCTTTCTTCAGGCTCAAAAATGTTCATTCCACACATCAGGCACCTAAACATGGGAAATATCATATAATCATATGATATTTTAGACCATAATAAATAGAATTTATGATACCCAAGGACACCATTGATTGAATATGCTGTAACACACTGTAGTTGTCTTTGTATAAGTTGCCCACCAAATTTCAAGGCCTGTTATCCAAAGGATGTCATTTTTTGACAATGTTGTAACACACCCTAATTTTATTTGCATAAATTCATCCACAAAAGGGGTTTTCAACAAATTAAATACTTCTAAAAAAGATAATCATCTTCTGTATCTGTAGTCCCCAATGATTTTATTATCCCATATCTCCTCTCATGACTTGATAAGACCTATGATATTGGTTTACATTTCTCCTCCCTCACATATGAAGTATGTCAGGACATCCTTTTCTAACTATGCCTCAAACTAGTCATCATTTCCATAATATTATATTCCTAGTCATATGTCCCAAAACTAAAAGTCACCATTTCATCCTTATCGGATGATGTTAAACTGAATGATTTCAAAATAACTATTCATGGATCGTTTCTCATTGAATTGAGAAATGTAGTGGTACCCAAATCCTACATCTTGGGTCCAACTATTGTTAAAAAATCCATTCCTTGTTTATGAGTTATATCTATATAATGAAACTTTTTTCTCTATTCCCATGTGTGTTTTATACAGAATTCATAATCCATACTTAGAAATTTTCACTTCACAAATCAGTCTCTGTGTCCAGGTAGAACTGAATCACCAAAATCTTTTATTAGTCATTGAATATAGAATGTATGATACCAGAAGATAAGTTTTTCTTTACTATTCTGTAATAATCCCCTGATATCTTTTCACAAATCCTCCAACCAAATTTCGAGATCTATTTTATAGAGGATTCAATTGTTTGACTATGTTGTAACATGCCCTAGATTTCTTTATAATGTCTTCCAAAAAAAGGTTTTCTCAACTAGTAGCTTATTCATCTCTATAATAATCCTATTTGTTCTCTATAAGACATGAATACATTATAATTTCCAGCATAATTGTCCCATCACATATATTATATTCAAAATACCGTAGTTTATAGCTTAAAAATTCCCCCCTTCATACCTGGAGATGGTGGAACATTCTCAATCCGGTCACTATGGAATGGAAAAATACTAATCATTCCATTGAATCTAAAATGAGATAAAATTATTTCCCCATTACCCTTACAGTATGAATTTAAATTTCATAAAATAACATTCTTGTAAAAATATGTTAAACTATAAAACAACGTCCTAACCATAAGAAGTTAAGCTACACAATCAATGTATTTATTGCATGATATTAAACTACAAGATGCATCAACCATTGTAAGATGGGGGCCTCCACCCCACTAATCCACATCAATCATTTAATAGGATTTACCCTCCTTCACATAAGAAAATTTAGGTAGAAGTAGTTTTGCCTTCATGGACTATGCTATTAAATATAATCTCTTCATTCTCAGATATCTTCCCTTAGAAAACCACCTTTCATGGTCTTGAGAAATATGGATCTATACAACTTCTGGATAAATTGGGAGTATATTTTTAGAATACCTATAAAAACCTATATTTTGACTATACTATAACACCCCCAAATGGAATTTTATAAAGGTTCCCACCAAATGGGCCTATCAATGAGTGGCATATTCATCCTTAAGATATACTTAATTTATTCCCACATGCCTCAACAATATTGTGTTGGAAATATCTTTCGAAACATAGTTCATAACCATTTCCTCACATACTTGTCTCATATCATGTTTTAGACTCAAGAATCAAAAAAATCATTACTCAAATGTCCATTTCATGTATCTGAAGAAAGTCAGAACATTGTGACTTAATACACTTTGTTTGGGTTGTCATCCTAAATATTTTTTTCAAATTTGTTTGAATGAAATGAACAATATTTTTAGTCCGGATTTCATGAATTTAAAATCCAAAAAAATAGACATAGTACCTAGCAGGTTGAAAATCAAAAAATGTAAATCTGGAGAAAAGTTGAGTCTCAACTCACTAGACCTATGATTTTCATGGTTTATTAAATAATTGAGAAATAATTAGATAAAATTCACAAATCTTGTTAGGATGAAAACCCAGAAAGGGAGGCCTATGAAAAATTCAAATCCATCCTGCTAAGTCTTATTTATATTGGACTTACATAAAATAAATTTGTGTGATGACACAAAATACACAAATCTCATAGGGCTATCAATATGTTCCTAGGAATAGAGTAACTATGCTTACTAAGACCCATGGATTATGCAAAATACAGAATTCTCCCTCACCCGTATCATTGTAATTGTAACTTGATGAAATTCAATAAAATGAGCCATTTTAAGTGTTGTATCATGATGATAATATTAATATGAAAATAATAATGAAACAATATATGATTGGAAACAAAATAAATTTCATATATGAGATAAATAACTAGAGGATATTCCATGTGTTAGAGTATCTCTTCCATATTTTACAAATTTTCATCAATATAGGCCTTGAGTTGTTGGACTGTAGCTTGAGAATTTTCTATAGTTTTCTAAAACCTAGACAATAATGTAGCCGATTCATCCTTAGAATCAAAGAGATTCTCCTTCTCTATCGCAACAAAATATATTCTTTGTTCTAAGGCCCATACCATGGATCGGTAGAGTTAGAATATCTCTTCCTACATAGTATTTAATTATTTTAGAAGGCGCAATATTTTCGAATATTTCTCAACAAGTTGATTTTGATAATCCTCCACCTTCTTAGTATGGATGAGCTAATCTTGGGATACATAAGCATTAATATCCTCAAATTGGCCTTATAGCTATACCTCAGGCTATAACAAGGAAACCAAAGTGATTAATAATACATAGCTTTTTTTGGATCAATTTTTTGGATTAATGCCTCTTCTGTATTCCTAGACTTAGTCTTTGGAGAAAAAGACTGTCTAATGAAGAGTATCTTACTAGATTTTCTCAGACCAAGATCTAGGGCTTTTGGGAATCTCCCACTTCTAAATTATTAGATTTCTCTTCCTCTGTAGTGTGAGTCAGATAGACATGGATGCCTTATTCATGAATTTAATTGGCCTTGTTATTTGTAGACAAATATGTACAGGTCAATCTCTATTATGATTCAATAGTTGAGGATAGGATGAGTGTATTTATGAAAAAAAAGCGTGAAATAGGAAACTCACATCCATCCAATAACCTATGAAATTCCTCCAAAGAGGAAGGTATATTAATGATGTTTAATGTATATTCATTTTCAATTAATTCAGATTTTATTTTATTTTATATCCCCTTCACATCTCGTAGCATCCTCCCTAGTAGGGGTATCCAATCTATGAGGCTGAAGACACAAATTGGATCCATCATCAATTATCTCTTCCAACCCCTCAGAAAGATTAACATCATCCAACCCTGTGGAGTCAGGGTCAGCATCGAAAAATTCCTCAGACCAGTTTAAATCCATATAATCCTCATTTAAAGTGACAATGAGACCATAATTGACTGATATAGGGTACTCTAGTATAGGAAACTAATCTGAAATATACTGAGGAAAGAAAAGTCAGAAATATCACATGACACCTTTAGGTATGTATATGACAATACCATGGCCATATCCCTGCTCTACATGAATGGGGGAAGATGTATCTCCATCTATTGGAACAACATACATAAGGTGAATGGATTAATCATAAGGGGTGTGTGAATCCCCCAGGTTATCCCCCATGACCCACAAAGGACTAGTGATGGATCTATTTAGGAAGTAAGTCGATGTAGATTCCGTAGAAGGCTAGAATAGTCAAAAGTGTAAATCTAGGCTGTCAGGAGATTAAATGATAGAACATAGACTTAATACAGTACATACACCTGGCCAACATTACCAAACTCATTTTCTTCCTCTCATGGGATGACAAGGGGACTGTATCAGTCCCTTAGTAATGGGAACTTGAGGTGGCTTTGGAGTACACCTTCCCACCATTTCCTAGAAAACATTCCACTAACCCGGAGATAGTTTCATGGATCAAGGAGACTCATCCATTACCCAGATGAGGGTGTCTATGAGACCATACATCAAAAACTAGAGAATATTTCCTACTATATCTTATTCTTTCTCTTCTATAAAATGAAAAATATATCTCCACAATATTAATTATTATGTATGAAAGATAAAACATAGATAATGTAAAAGAGGGAGATATATCTTTTTAGTCAATGAAGTCGTCGTATTCCTCATTAGTGTGACCAACTACCCCCTAAAGATTTCATTGATCTAACATGTTAGATAGTCATATCTTTGTTTATAATTAATCATTAGATACATATATTATCATCTTCACCTTCTGAATATTTTGTTCCACCTTAGTCAAATTACTACCAGTGTGGAGATCAGTGGATGCTCAAACATCTCACTTCACTGGGATGTGTGGCCATCCAAGATAACTACCCATGCATCTATGATGTCATGAGATATTCTCATCCATGATTGGATTTATTGGGGACAAACATAGTTTTTCTCTATTGTGGATGGTTATGAGGAAGACCAAACACATTTTTACTTGGATTCCTTTTTAGGACTCAATGCTCTTATAGAAGATAAGGTGATGGGAACATAATTCTCCTCTTGTCAATGATGACTGGACCACCTCATCTTAGAATATATGATTTTCTAAACCCTGGAATGCTTTATGTTTTGTGATCAAGATCGTCTCAAATCATTTGGAGCTTCAACATCATCACCTTTGGTTTGGTCCTTACTACCATTCATTCAATGACACGTAGTTTTCATGGCCGTGACATGGTGAAATAATTTTGTTTGTTAAACTTAAGGGTATGAATAGATCCATTCACTAGAATACATAGTCTCTAACCAAATTGATGCATCTTATGTAGGCTTCATGATTAATATTTTGGACACCTCGATGGCCATCAGGATCCAGTAATTTTGAACTACCACTAGGTGTTTCTCAAGTCTATCTTGTGTGGGTGGGGATATATTTGGCTATTTTAGAAAATTGAAATTGTGGTTAAATTGATATAGAGTATATGAATCCCATATGATATCACTGTCAATGTGTGATTCTAGTACATTCTCTCTAATTAACATCGTGTATGCCCTAAGTTTATTGTTAGATTTTCCATTATTAGTGAATGTCCGAGTCAGTGGATCACCATATGGGAAGAAGTTTAAATATCCTAATACGTTCAGAATATTCCAGACTTCATTAGGATTCAGGGTTAAAGGCTAAATCCCAGAGATAGCCTAAACAAATAGGTATAACCAGCCTCTAGGGATTGTACCTCCACTTATCATATCATAATAATTGAAGTGTGTTTCAATCCACCACCACAACACTTGAAATGTCCTTAAATTATAAATGGGTGCCAACCCATTATACGTATGAAGAAAACACCTATAGATACTTTCCATGAAATGGGTATCCATCCCTATATGCCTCTATTCTACTAATTTAGCAAAAATAAAAAAATTTCTCTAGTCTCACACTACCATTGATTTCACAGACTGATAACATGTATATACTTCATGATATTTCACAGAAAACAGACATGTAATTTTATGAAAAAGCATTAGAATTGACCTTGGAATACAAACAGGTATACTAATTTTTTTTAATATATGACATAGTTTTCTAGAATCACCCTGATTTTCGAAGGTGGGTAATCCCATTTGATTCTAGTAGGTGGGATATTCTACATATATATTATGAAAATCCTTCATCTGCATTCTAGGATGGATGTCACCCCTTTAGAGAGAATCTTTCTCCTACAACTTATGAGATATCTTAGAAATCATAGGATCCAAGGTTGGTGTCATCTTAGCATCATCCCACATTGTATTTAATGGGGTAAAATCATCATACATATCCCCAAGGATAGGATCTCATGAAATCTTGTAGACACCGTACAAGAAAATTCCAACTTTTCCATGTGTAAGATATAAGGAGTTTGTATGAGGACTCCATCAAATCCACAACTTCAAGACTATTTTTTGAATACTTTATATGTATGAATAACCCACCTAAACAGCCTCATAAATGCCAACATATTACAGATCCTTGAACTCTAAACAATTATAATGTACCTAGTATGTCCACATTCATCCGTCCGGATTCCGCCTCCCAAGAAAAAGTCCTTGTACAGATTTTAACCATGCGACTAGTCTTTCATTGAAGTATGGAAGGTTTACTCATAATAGTATGGATTTTACCACTATGTATGAGACTTCAGATCTTAGTTTCAATAGCTATGATGCTGTGAACTCATAGTAGGAACCATTATTGGTCTGATGTTGATAGCCTTAGAGGAGACATTAGCCGTAGAAAAATTTATGTGTTTCACGAACCAAGACGTTAGGAAATAACTTTGAAACATTAGGATAAGATAATCCCTTAGAATACCATGATAATACAAGGAAATTACTTCAATTCATGGATATTATCACTGATACAATGTCAAATGAATTTGAAAATCCAGGAGAGTGGATTCGACCATGCCATAGTAATCTAGCCCAATAGCCTTGATCATATCTGTTGAACATGTAGAAGATTTATCAAGATAATCCATCAGGGAATCCATTTAAAACCTAAAATAAGACATAAATATTTTTCATTGAATCAAAATTTTAATTTAGAAAAGTTCTAAATTTTAATAAAGGAGGGCCTGTCATGCAGGACCCTTGATCAGTTCTAGTGGAAAAGTTCCTTGATCATGTCCCTTACATAGGCTCATCAACCATGTGGTCCAGCACAATCTCCTCAAAAATAAGATTTATTGAAAACCCCCCTCTTAAGTAGATATAACATGGATGTATGTGATTAAGTTCTCTAGAGGACCTAACCAAAATTACAATCATGGAATTGTCGGAGAGAAGATATGCTCTATGAGAGAAAGAGGTGTGAGTGCTGAATGAATAAATTGAAAAAGGTAAAGTGGTATTTATAGACACCACTAGACTAAAAATCAATCTTACAATTTGGATGTAAAAAATAGACTTATACACTAGTGCTACACCAAAAACCTGCATGGGTACCCTATACAGTTGTCCTACTCCACATTATAATCATTACCACTCTTTACCTCATGAAAATACCCTCTACTTTCAATTGATTCCACTTAGAAGGGGGAGGGTTTTTTTTGAAACTCCATTCTATCACATGAGATGAAAATATCATGAATAGTAAATCAATTATGTAATAATGATGAGGATCCCTATGAATAATCAAAGGAAGTATCCTAAAACTAACATGTGTGCATACCCATGTGCAGTAGAAGGATCTCACAACCCCTAAATGACACTAAAAGACATTCCACACCTATGACAGGTACATACACTATGGGAAAATGTGGGATAAATCCTTAAACTAGGGTCTCTAGTTTTCCTATAAATAGGACCCCAGGGATCCTCATTTACACAACTAGAAAATTGGAAAAATCACCAAAGATCTGGTTGCATAGCCCCTTCACCTATGTCTTCGAAAATCGTTAAGGTAGCTCTCCAAAATCCAAGAGGATGGGGAATTAATGGGGATAATGAGATCAAAGAACCTATAGGTTCTAAAACAAATAAACCTATGTGAGGACCTCCTCCCCTAATTGGGAAACCACTGGAGTGGAGATCCTTCCCTAACCATAGACCTATGTGAGACCCCACAAATGACACCTGAGGAGGCCCATGGTGGCTAAGCCAAGGCCTCTCTCGAGGTTTGCATCATAGGTGATCTATTTCTCAAGTCATATTCATCTCACATATACCTAACCCCTACATGAATCACTTCTTGAAACTCCAATATCCTACATGAAACACCTCCTTCTCATAAATCCAGGACCTACACAAAAACCTTCTGATCCCTATTCTAAGACAACAATAGTTGGATTTATCTTACTTTTGATCCCTTATCTGATGGGGAATAAATTGAAACCTCTAATAATTTCTCCAAAAATGATTAAAACACGGTAATAGGTGCACCAAAATTTGTCCCATGTGGAAATGTATTCCTTCAGTTAGAGGTGAACTACACCTTCCCTATATGATAGGTATGGTGCTCAGGGTGCATATAGTTATTCATTCCCTTGTTCTTTGGGACGTCAATCCTGGGGGATGTTTTAGGGAACTCTCGGTCTCAAATAATAGTGTTAGGATAATTTCATTCCCTAGTTGTCTCTAATATGAGGGAACTCTGATTCCAAATGGTGATGTAGAAAATCACAGTTGTCTTTCCCTTTTAGGTGAAGTGTCTTATTTTCCTTTCTTCACGAGGAACCAATTTTTTGGAAATTCCTCCTAGAGTATTCCCATATATTTAACATATGGGTTTAATCCCGATGGTAAGGAATATGTCACTGTAAAGGTAAAATGATGGGAGTAGATGATTAAATCAAATACCTTCCCTCTCCTCCCATAGCCTTAGCCTCTTCCACCATTGGAAGTAGGATCATGTGGTTTTCTGAATCCTCCTCTTCCTATTATTTCTCACATTAGAGAATGGATTATGTACGATTAAAGGATATCTATGATATTTAAATCCATAAAATCAAATGCAAGTAATGGATGGATATCATTTTATGGATCTTCCTTTTTTCCTTTCTTCAGAGTAACTCCATGGGCATGGGTCATCAAATCCATGTATAAAATGAATAGTAATCCCTGCTGGAGTAATCCCCTAGTATTTCTGGAAGGAAGTGTCACTTTTTCTCCTCTTCACATACCCGGGTCACATTTTATTAGATAATAAGATGAGACTATCATAGTTACAAAAATTAAATATGAGACTTTTACATTCAAACCCCTATCTCTTTCCCTTTGTGGTCTAGAATAATTACACTAGTATACAATGTGGATCATGTGATCTTTAGACATACTTCTTCCTCTTATTTCTCACAAAAAACATGACTCTTGTGGGCTTAGAGGTTATTATAGATCATGAAATATACCTAATCCAAAAACTATTAATGGGACTCATATTCATTATAATCCATATTCATATCCTCCCAAGTAGGATTCCTACATATTTGTAAGCACCAACCCATTTATAACTATATGGGATTTGATTACCAACATACTTGGATATGTAGAAATCCATCCTGAGGTCTAAAACTGACACTGAAATTCACCCTAATGTTATCCGAGTGAAATTCCATGTAAGGTCATATCTGAACTCGAGAGTTATATTATTTTTAGTTCCCTTTCATAACCATCCAAATTGGGTCACATCTACTAAGATCATGCCCCCAAATTTGATAAAAACCATTTTCCAGGTCATTCTGGATGCCTTGGTATAAGTACCATACCATCCTTGGCTAGGAACCTTTCACCAAGATGTCCATGTCACATGATGTTAGACTTCATGGTTTGTTCCTCATCACATGAACATTAAAGGTATGATGTGTCCTATTATGTGAAACCAAAGAATGTGGATTCTGATTCGTTTCATGATGATACAAAGGAATCCCATCTCATTGGGATGATCTTGATATCAAAAAACTCTCATCCTCTTTGATTATGATAAAATCAAGAGTAGCCCACTCTATGGATAAAAACTATCATTGTGATAATAAATAAAAAAATAATCTCTAGTCCATTTATAAATGGTTACGATTGATGGAGAATCCTGGATACATATACATATCTCCATTGATGAATAACCTTGGATTGATACAATTGATTCTAATATCCCAAAATGCCAATAAAAAAATTTAAATTCAACGATGCATTTTATTATACTTTGGAATAAGTGCAGGATTTTTGAACATATATTAAATCGATAAGAGAGTCCCAGAGTAGAGAACAATTCCCCCCAAAAGGGCACGATGAGGCCAACCTCACATACTACTGACCAATGTGAGTTCTTAAGTATCATTGGAAAAACATCCTAATGAGAACCTTTCTTTGAAAAGAAGTTCTACGTGTTATCATGAATATAAGAACGATTGGGTGTTTCTGGTTCAATTAATAATACCCATTAGAAACTTCCTGAATGGGATGTGGGTGTATGTGTACGAAGTGAAGATTGTTCCACCAACACAACCAAATTCCACTCCATCCCCACGTGGTAGTTCAAGGATTAACTAAGGATATAACCAAAACTACTTTTTATACAAGGTAAAAACACTAAAATTTCATAGTGATTCCATTTGGACTCTCTAATTCTCAAGAAATTTTCATATCCTTGGTAAATAGAGTCTTCAGTCCTTACCCTTAAATTTTTTTTGGTTTTATTGATAGATGATATCATTATCTACTCGAAAAGTATAATGTATCCTGTGTATAATTTGAATTCTTTATGAATGCCCTTATGGAAATAAATTTTGTAAGAAAATTATTGAAAAATGAGATTTTAATGAAGTATGTAACATTCCTAAAGAAGGTTATCTCCTGAAAGGGGATCTCAATGGATCCCAAAAAATAAAGGAAAATTTAACAATGACCAAGAACAACATTTGTGATGAAAATACATAGTTTCCTTGGATTAACTAGGTGACATAATAAAATTTAGACAATATTCACATGATTTTTTAGGAAACTAAAAAATATAACTCACAAGGGATTCATGTTTTTATGGAATGATGAATGCAAGGAGTTCATGAAAGAGTTAATAAAGAGGCTAATTATTGAACCCATAATCAAATTACCACTAGAAGGGAAAGAATTATGATATATAGATATGTGTGTAAAATGTTAATGGGTTGTATAGTCATGTAAGATGATAATGTGAAAACCTATTCATCCCACCAATTGAAGACACATAAGAAGAACTAACCAACATATTATCTAAAATTGGTTGTAGTGATCTTCACATTTAATATTTTATAAAATTATCTCTATGGTGAGAAGTATGAAATATATAAGAATTATAAAATCCTCAAGTATATATTGTCATAAAATGTGATCAATATGTGAAAATGAAGGTTGTTAAATTTGATTAAGGATTATGATTGTTCAATCCATTACCATAATGGGAAGGTGAATTAAGTGGAAGAAGATTTTAGCTAAAAGGATCTTACAAAAATATCCATGGTGGGGATTTAAAGGGAACTAATATTCTTGGACATGAAATGGATGGACATGGAAATAATAAATGCAACATCATCCGAACTTATCAAATGTCCATTCGTTAGATGATCATGTAGTACTAGAGTGATTATGAGGTTCTATAGAAAAAGGTATGAATATTCCAAAGATAAAATTTGATAAACATGGGGATATAAGATTTAGAGCCCAGATATACGTGCCTTAAGAATACAAATTTAATAGGGAACTTATAGATGACGATTATTATTAATATTTCTCAATTTATATGTGAATCAATAAGATGTACAATGATCTGAAGAAAAAATTCTGGTGGGATAACATGAAGAGGGAGATTGTAAATTTTCTATCTCAATGCTTGGTATGAAAACAAGTCAAGGATGAACAATATAAGTATAAGAGTATGATGAAACCATTTCTCATACACATATGGGAATGGGAAAACATGAACATGGATTTCAATGTAAGACTCTCTAGGATATCTAAAGTAAATAAAAACGTCTAGTTCATAGTTGATCACTTTACAAAGATGTCGTATTTCATTTCTATCAAGGAATATTTCTATCATATATAAATCTACAGGACACATATAAGATATGTTTTAAGACTTCATGTAGTTCCACTCTCCATTTTGGTAAATTGACATTTGATATTTACCTTTAGGTTTTGGAGAAGAATTTAAAAAGTGTTAGAGACAATGTTTAGTACTAGTATTTTCGATCACCATCAGATGGATATTGAGTATGGGAGAAAAATTCAAACTATAGAGGATATGTTTCGATCATGTTCAATGGATTTTTAATAATGTTTGGATCAACACCTCTAGTTGAGTTTTCATATAAAAACAGCATCCATTCTAGCATTCAAATTGAACCTTATGAGGCTATGTAAGGGAAGAGGTGCCAAAATCCATCATTTTGAGATGAAATTTGAGAGTATAAGATAATTGGATCTAATATTATCCAAAATATGATAAAGTTCAAACCATTCAATGTCATTTGAAATTTGGAAAAATTTGATAGAAAATATATGTATACAATTGTTGATGAGACTTGATATTTGAGTTTAGATATAAATTTTCCCTTTGTATATCACCATGGATGAAATTCAAGAGGTTTTGGAAAAAGGGAAACCTTAGCACAAGATACATAACCCCGTTAGGATCCCATATTTAATCAAATATGTGTCATATCTACTAGTACTCCTACCTAACCTATCTCAAGAACATGATGTGTTCGATGCATCCTTCTCGGGGAAGTACATACCATACCCTTCACATATACTATGTCTATAGGTGGTACCATTATAGAATGAATTTTCAAGCAAGGGGAAACCAAAAAAATAAGATTATAGAGACAATGTTCCATCATAAATAATTATTATTTTATTAAAATAAGGGATGGCTACAAGTCTGGCAGAGAAAAAATAAGAAGGTTTAAAATAGTTGAGTACAAGGGCATACCCTTAGACCAAGTCCACCCATTTCGAGAAAAAATCTCCTATATTAGAGTAGAAAGTGATAGAAGAACCTGGAAGAGCTTTACCAGCAAAAATGTCAGCCACTTTTCTACCATCATGAAAAGTGTGTAACAGATCTATTTTATCGAGTATGTATCCCTTGTACTTATGGATATGGAAGATGAGATTATAAGGGATGTCACACTGGCCAATTATGAAGGAATGGATAATCATGGAGTCAAGCTCAATAGGTAGAAGGTTATGGTGTATACATAACTCTAAGCCTATCAGAGCCACCCTCACCTCGGCTAGAAGATAATCCCCGAGTTTGTAAAAATCATGATATAAAAGAATGGTATTTCCCCTGGTGTCGCGAACCACCCCACCTCCACGCATGATACCCATATCATAGGACCCATTCGAGTTTAATTTAAGGCCATGTCTTGAATGGTTCCATCAATCCCAGTGTCCTTGGGGAGAGTTGGTAATAAGTCATGGAGTGCACCTCAACATGAAAGCTCTAAAATAAGGTGTGGCCTTCCATTCCCTAGAAATTTTCCATAGGTCAAGTAGCATGCACCTGATTCTACACTCCAAAATGTGTTCCATGCATGCCTTGTTTCGAAACAAAGATTGGTTTCAAGACTACAAAATCACTAAGAATCCCTTTGAAAAAACCGTAGCTCTATTCTTGGACTCAAATTTGTTGGACATCACCCCTTGAAACCACATGGGGAAGAATGAGTTAGAAGACAAGAGTTGAGAGGAGATCTCTGTGAATAGATCATAGCCCAACCAAGTAGTTCATGCCAAATCACTTTTGAAAAAGAGATGAGATGTAGATTCTTTGAATCATGTTCTGCAGTAGGAGATGTATGACACTATGGGAATACGTTTTTGATTGATATGATTATCGGTGGGGAGTGATTTATTATGAATGTTCCAAACCAGAAAATTGAGCTTTAATGGAAGATCATTTCACCAAAGGGAAACTACCCTATTATCTTCCTCTAATAGACTAAAATAAATTTGATGGAAGTATCTCCTTGAGAAATCCCCAAATGAAGAACCAAAAAAAATTCTTTTATCATCAACATCATTTTTTCAATAAGATCAAAATGGTCATGTTACTCGTCATTGATAATTTCTTGGGAGAAGGAAAGGTGTTCCTTAACCTATCTAAAAGTAATGTCCATGGCTGGACACCTTGGGAAACCCACCAAGCTGCCTTCCCAGTTCTAAAACTCGGAGTAAACATCTCCTCTACCAATAGCCCACCTGGAGTAGTTCTGAAGGAATAGAATGTGCCATTAAAAAACTTTCTAAATCAGAGAAGGATGAATTATGGAGGCCATAGCATGAAGCCTGTATCTGGATTGCATGGTTCTTCCCCATAGATACCATCCCTATAAAACATCCCACATAAGAATTCCATGCAGACTATCCATCTCCCTAGACCAGATCCTGAAATTAATGCCTCCCTCAGAGACAGGATGAGCCATCCGACTCTATGTTTCCTAGTGGTGCTTCCCTTCAGAGTGGGAATCTAAAATGAATGTAGCCACAAAATCTTCCATATGAGAAATAATGACTTTGGGGACCTTGATAGAGGATAGGATGTGAATAGAAATTGATGTGAGGATGCTCTTAACTATGGTCATTTGACCACCGTTGGATAAAAATTGATTCTTCTAGTTATGGATGCGACCCACGATATTTTCCAATAACATGTTGATGTGATGAACACATACCATTGAGGGAGAAATCAGAGCACAAAGATAGTCCATTGAGAAAGAGTACTTAGACATCTGAAGAGTTCTTTCAAGAAGCTGCACTCACCAACTAAGAATGTGGGAAGGTAAATTAATACCACTTTTGTCATGATTAATCATCTCTATTCTCTATTTTCAATACTCTTCAAGGATGATGTAATGATTGTGAGGAGAGAACTTTCTTTCATTTAGAAAAATGATAGTGTTATCCACATACATTAAGTCAGAGACCTAAGAGCAAATATTCCTTCACTGGTAAGAACCAAACTTTCGTATATAATGTTTTTGTTGAGATATTTACTAAGGATATATTTCATTAGGATAAACCTGGTTGAGGAAAGAGGGTTTCCTTGTCTATGACCATATACATATTTGAAAAAATCGCATTGTTTTCCCATCAGGGAAACACTGAACCAAGGGGAACAGAAGCACCTGAAGAGGAGGTTTGAATAACCCGAGGAGAATCCTAATGACCCAAGTACTCTCAATATAAATTTATATTCAAGTCTATCATAGTTCTTATCCATGTCAATTTTTATAATCAAATTGCAACCTTTGGATTTCATATTGATACCCCTTAACTTCTATTGATCCATACTGATAGGCCCTTGGATAGACCTCCCCGAGTTGAAGCTATGTTGTTCTTTTAAAACCCTTGCCGAGAGCCAGAAATAAAGACTCATATTGATAACACATTCCATCAATTTATAGGAGAATTTACATGAGGCAATGTTCCTTGAAATAAGAAAACTCACCTTGGAAATATACTCTGGTTGAACCATCATTTTGAGGAAGCAACATGGGAACCTGAAGATGTGAGGAAACATATGTACCATAATTTTTTTAGTTTATGAATTAAAATTTTTAGGATGACGTTTATGAAGTGGGAAGAATGTGATGACCCAATGTTTTATAAAGGAAATTTCATTTTCAAATTAATAAACACTCTCTTAAATTATTATTTTATAGAAATCACGTGAAATTATTTGGTTATTTTGTCCATTATAATTCATATCCTGCAAAATTTAAAAGAACATTGAGCATCATAACCATTGATAATGTAGCCCTTTTAGGGTGACTATTATGATCGATATATATTAAGTGTTCTGATAAATTCAAATTGAAACATATAGATGAAGTGATGACCATAAAAAGTTTGATCATACCCTGTGAATCCCATTTAATAGTGAATCCAAGGGAGATGGAATCACTTGAATTTTCTCCTTACCATGAAAATAATTAGATTAATTATCTATAGAATTATTGAAACCATTTTCCAGAGAATTTTAAGCTTATCAAGATCACAACCCAAACCATATTCATTGAACGACCCCAAGAAAGTGTTACCATTTCACACCTTACCTTAAGACATACACTAGTGTTATAAGGGGTTATGTATCTAGCCATTAATAGAATAAATGTTTTTACTTTTAAATTTAATAAAATAAGGATTATATATATATATGATTACATAATAAATGATTAAATTATGATTTTGATAAAAATTAGATTCTAATACGAGGAAATACAAATAATATTTTTTGCGAAATATATAGTTTCAATCAGAACACTCCTTTTGATTAATTTAGGAATATTTGAAAAAAAATTATTATCATAATGTATTCTTATTAAATATTTTTTTTATAAATATAAAAGAAAATATAATTTTATGACATCCCGTGTTATTTTTATAAGGGTCAGAAATTATTATCATCGTAAAAATCCATATTTTTCAATAAATATGGGTTTTTAATTTAGATGTGTGAATTTTCATATTTAGAGAATTATTTTTCTTAAGTCAATATTATTTTTGAAATCAGTATGTCGAAATTATCCTATCGTGAATTGAATATAATTTTCTAAGACAACAATTTTTTTGGATAAAAATTAAATACAGTATAAATAAGAGATATATATTATGACATCATAAATGACTAAATGTGATGTAATAAATAATATAAAAAACATTCAAGTTCAAAATTATATTTTCCCATCAAAATAATTATTTTTTTATTTATTTGATTAAGTTTATAAACTTCTAATAAATCGTAAAAATCCTATATTATATTTTAAAGAATAAGAACTATATATTTGTGAACATGACTCATTTCCACATTACAAAGGGTATTATTTTAATATTTTTGGCTCTTAGGCTTATAAAAACCTTTTATATTTGGTAGAAACCACAAAGAAAAATCATAGGAATGTTATTAGTTTTTATTATTTCTTCATATAGAGTCTAAAACCCAGATTTATAAATTAATATATAATTTCAACTTCTTTTGCTTTAAAACCCCACCCAATCTCCTATTCCTCTTCAATCAAAACCATTTCAGCATAAAATTACTCTCCCATTCCCTCTACATTTACCTCCCAAAGAGTCCACTAGATTTTAGAGAGATCCTCTCCCTCTCCTCTTTATTCAAGTACCTTCTTTATATTATGCCTTTTGATATATAACTATTCATTTTGGGATATGTTTTGACCCATACATATTATTTTAATTATGATTTAAAATTTACTAGAGACTACTTTAAATCTCCTTAAAACATTCTTGGATTATTTATGTACCCCCTTTATGCTGCTGAAATTATCCCTTGATTTTTCATACTGAATATTTTTTTTAAGTGAATAGCCATCCCCATATACTGTCAAAGATATTATCCTAGATACCATGTATGGTGAAAAAGATATTATCCTAAGAATAATACATTATGATGTCCTAGTAGGAAGCCGTGATTTATGTATATGATGTCATTTTTTATGCTGTTTCCACATTACCATGTTGCCGTTTTGTTATCATCTTATATCATGATTCAATTTTCAAGTTTATGGTTATCTCCAATCATATGTCACCTTAACATGACTCTTGTGTCACATTTACTACTTTATCTTATGCTATTATTTGATTATTACCTTATTGGGATTTATAGGTCACCCATTTTTTATGTACATCCCATGGTTATACCATTTAGTTTTAGAAGAGCAATAGAAACTTTAGGGATGTTGTGGAGTTTAAAAATAATGTTTTTGTACACATGATTAATGTTATTAGTAAATGTACCTAATTCACCAAATACACTAGGCCTCAGGATCATCTAAGATTGTATAATATTTACCTTTATGTGATAAATAATAAAATAAAGTGTATTAAATAACGGGTTTTCATATCCAAATGCCCTGACACACTTGTTGTGGGGTGTGAAAAACATAATATTTATTTTTCTTAATGCAACACATTATATGACCAAGGTCATATCACTTAAGAAAATATTGATGGTTAATTACTCATTATTCATAATTAAATTTTTATATTTTATTTATTTATTTATTTTATGAAGGTAATGAAATTTGGGTTTTTTATTATAGACTGAAAATCTAAAACTAAACATGTAGAGGCAATTTAACAAAATGATTTTCGGAAGAAAGGAAATTCTATCTTGAGATTCATCTAAAGAGAACCTTATTTTTCTTGTTTCATATTATGTTAATGAAATCACTCGATCATATGTTTGAAAATATTATTCTACAAAAATTGTAAAAATATAGTGCACTCAATTATCTCTAATTACACCACACATCCACATAATCGATAGAGGAAGAATGGTTACAGAAGAAGAAGCTGGCCATTTGATAAACCCAATGAGGATTTTAATATCTATAGATCATCCTTAGGTTAACCAAAAACGAATATTAAACATAAACCTAGGTTAAACACTGGAGTAATCTTTAGGGATATTCCTCATGTTAGATACCCATGGCCATGATTATAATTGATCACTGTGAACAATGGAAGGGAGGGAGAGAGATAAATTAGTTATAGAATGAAAGAAAATTATTAAAATATATGATAAAGATTATAGAAGAAATAAAAGAAACAAAAAAACTAAATAAAACTAATATATATAGAGATGGATAATTTCATAGTTTGTTGGATTAATCACAACTTATCGGTGATCTACCCTATTTATATATTGTAAGTAAGGCATGAGGTCGAAGATTAAAAATTAAAATTTGAAAAAATAAAATCAAAAGAAATCCCTATTTTCATGCCACATGTTTCACCCTCTAAATGACTAAATTAAATAATTATTTAGTTGAAAATAATATTCAATTATTAGTCATCAATAATGTCTCAAAATTGAATACTATTATAAGCATGAACACTAATGTTATAGTCTAAATAAGGAAGTGAGGTCCAATTTTATGAAAAAGACAAGCTTGGTTTTCTAGGCCCATTATTATAATGAATGACTTTGATCCATTTCATTATATTCAATAGAAAATTTTAGCACAATATATGTACAATTGTTGGGATCCAAATCTCAATCCATATACATTATAGAATTTGATGTGTATACCCTTAAATGGTTGGTAGCTTTGAATTCATTATGTTGTAGTTACATATCAAAATTTCAACACGACACCACCACATAGATGAATTCAATATGTAGAATAATTTTCATACATGGATGGATTCATGTATATGGTTGGATCAACATAGAAAAAATCACAAATATTGACACTCTGTAGTCTAATTTATTAAATAAGATCATTTTAATATATATATGGATTCATATATGTGTTAAGACTCAAATTTCCTAATTCTAATACATTGTTTTGATTTTTATAGACAAAATTCACCTATGTAAATAATTCACATATGAGATTTTCAAGAATTTTTATAATTCTTCATATTAACTAATAAGTTCATTGATTAATCAAAATAAACTGTAGATACATGAAACAATTTCCAAGCCATCCATAAATAAATTTAAGTTTTACTTTAAAAATATGAATATAAAATAATAAATTTAAAATAAATTTTTAATCCATTTTAACAAGATAACCCATAATACCCCTTTATACCAAATATATGATAATTTACTTTAAAATGATTAATTTATGAGAATTAAAATTTTAAAATACCAAGATAAATAGATAAAAATATTTACTCAATCAATTGCCTAATACTTAAACTTTTCATTTTTGGAAATCATCCTTTACCTTCTTCAAATATGATTTCTCAAGATATAAATGTTATCACTTTTGAATTTTTGCAACCAAAGGATTATCATTCCTCGTAAATAAATTTCAATTATCTCTGAACCTCGGATCATTAAATTTCATTAATTCTCTTGTTAATTTTCATTAGAATTTCCTTCATACATCCATAAATGTGAATCTATTTTCACTCATGGATTTTGAATTAGAGTTTTTCTCTTTATCAAAATATTCATGATTTCAAGATGCATAATGACCTCCTAGAATATCTACTTCATAGAATCATAAAAATTAGTTAATATTGAGGACTTTACCTATGTTATTATGAGTCTAAAGGGTTTATATGATTTTAATGTAAAATTTATCAAGGGAAATTTTAGATCCAGTCCATAAAGTGAAGTAAAACGAATTAAATAATTTAATCCCAAGAATTTATCCTCTCTCACCATCCCTTTTTATATAAATTTACTCTAAAATATTATTTCTTTTGTCAGAAATTCTATACCTCTAAATTTTCACAATCAATGAGAATATTCATTCTCTCTTCCCTCCTGCATAGCATTGCTTAAACATGCATTAATATATGTATTTCTCTTCAAAATCACATTTTTGAGGATAATAGTGGATTTTTTATATCTTAAAGTAGTTTTGGACATTTGATCCATCTTTGAATGAAATTTTATGTCACCATCACATCTTTCTAGCATGATTTACCTAATAGAAGTATAAAATGATGTACAAAATCTCACAAAATGGACTAACAAGTTTTTCAATGTAGAAACATTTTCCCTCTCCCCCACATGAGTTGAAACATATTCATTCATTAGAATTATATGGTTGGTATATAGAGACAAATTTATTGTAATGTATCTACCGTAGAAGGTTTTCCATGGAAAACAGTGGCTTAGTAAAAATATTATATGTATGGTTATTCTTGAAAATAGGATTCAAAGTAAAAAAAATATGAATTCAAAATAGCACCTCAGTAATTCTTAAAAATTTCAAGACATCAAAAACCATTAGATAAGAATAAAATAATAACTTATAAATTTCATAGCAAGACTGAAGACTATTGAGAAAAAAATAAATATAAATAGAATGACCAAAAGGAATATAAATCTCTTGGTTGTTGGTAAAAAGTTAAATATTGTGAGATACTAGTGCACATTGAGTTTTAGATTTGATAAAAATTCATTAAATAGCTAAAAGGTCCGAAAGCCAGGTGATGAACTACTCCCAAAAAGTTATATATAAAATGTTAAAACAGTACAAACAACTCAGAAAGAGGGAGCCTTACACAACCATGTATATACAGTGCCAATTCTATCATTTTGGACTAGATAATTGCAGTACTCAAGAAGAACAAAAGACCAGCAAGAGCTTGCCTCCATGATTTCTCTTTTTGAGAGAGCATTCGCCACTTGATTTTATTCTCTGTATACATGAGAGACATCCACGAAAATCAATCCAACAAGCTTCAAGGAGCCTATCCAAGTAGGGATCATCCTCTATGGGACATTACTAGACCACTCCTTAAGAATCTTCACAGCAACAGAAGAGTCTGATTCGAGCCAAAGCTTCCTACAACCATAACGAGCTGCGTACCTTATTGCCTTTATCATTTCCCATAACTCTGCCTCAATAGCATTCCCATTGCCAATATAGTGAAAGAAGAATCCCTTGACCAAGCCCCGATAAGTCCTAAAGACAACCCCACATCTAGTAGGTCCCGGTGCACTAGAGGCTGCCCCATACACATTAGCCTTCAGCCAATCAGATATTGGTGGAATTCACCTGATATGTTTCACTATTTTGAGTTTCCTCTCCCTTCCACTTACACCAATGGTTCTCAATAGAAGGAAATCAATGATGCCATTATTCATTGAACCAGATTGATTCACCAATGCAAGAATAATGCATAGGTGAATCACCATCATACCCTCCTTGAAAGAGGGCCTTCCATTATTAAAGACAATGTTGTTCCAGTCCTTCCATAGGTATGATATAATAGATATAGCAGCAGTAGTAAGTAGGTATATGACCTGCTCACTACCCTAATCTTGCATAACATAGGTTAATAGAGTGCTAACCGAGTTGCAGATTATATTACAGTGGAATGTTTCCTTCAAAGGTCTCTAAAACCGAGCAGCAAATCGGACGTGAATAAATATATAGTCAATAGATTCATCCGCAGCCAAGAAGAAGAAACATATCGGGGCAATGTTCAAACCTGTTCTTTGTAGTGCAGATTGGATTGACATACTCTATTTCCAAATGATCTAGATAAGAAGAGCATCAGATGGAAGGATAAAAGGCTTCCTTACTCCCTCCACCCAAGCAGATATTCCAGGTGCATTTCCACAATGCATAATATAGGACAACCAACTGGAGAAAGATCCAGTCATCACCGGTTCCCATATCAGAATATCATGATCAATGTATTCATAAGAAGCAATCCCATGCTTAATATGAGAAGGAATAATCGCCTGAGCCTGTGCATTACCCTGCAGGTCAAAAACAGAAGTGTTCCTCAAAGACATAGTAATATTTATACATTGATCAATTTGGGAGGACAACCACTGTGTGCTCTAGCAGTTCATCTAAGAGTTAGTACACACCATCCATTTCGCATGTAACATGAGGTAAGAGTATGTTCTTCTGACTGATGTCCATACAAAGGATTTCAAGTACACATTTTGCTTCTTTTAAAACCATTCAACAAATCTGTTAGTGAGAAACTCTATAGAAGAATCAGTACCAGAAAAGAGTCTCAAAGTAATGTTTTAAAGCAAATCGTCATTAAAAACTTTGACATCTTTAACTCCCATTCCTCCCATTGAAATATTCTTTATAAAGTCCTTCCATTTCACAGTGACTGGCTTCCTCTGTTGTATAGAGACAGTCCAGATAAAATTTATGATCACACCACAAAGTTCTTTGAGCAAAGCAGCTGGCCATTTAAAGAGTGAGAAGGAATAAAAAAAATTGAAGTGATAACAAATTTTAGAAGACATATCCTACCATCTTTAGGCATTGTCTTCCCTTTCCAAATGGCCAACTGATTGGTGATTTTAAGTGAAGTACCCTCCAAGTAAGCTCTTTTCACTCTTCCCCAGAACAAAGGCAATCCAAGATAATTAAAGGGCTGTATAAACCTCTTTACACCAAGCCTGCTAGATATTCTATTTTTCATTAATATTCTAACTCCTTCCATAAAGAAAACAAAATATTTCCTATAGCTTATGACTTGGCCTGCAACTTCTTCATAATGGTTGAAGATAGTCTTTAAACAAGAATTAGTTTTCCTGTCATCTTTAGAAAAGAGTAGAATATCATCAGCGTAGAATAAGTGGGAGGGAGTAAAGAAATTCCTCCCATATGACATCCTATGATATATCCAATAATTAAAAAGGTCATGATGTAAGAATCTCAAATAATCCTCATCCATATAGAATAAAAATCCAGATAAAAATGCACGATGAAAAAATATTTTTAGTGATTATACAAATATAAAAGAGAAATAGTACCTAAATTTATTGGTCTTAGAGGTATATTTGAGTTAATGTCTTATATGCTACCATATATAAAAAATATAATTTATAAAATAAAACATTATAAATATTTTTGAAATTAGGAAGAATAGAAATAAAAAATAAAATAGAATTGAAATAAAGGGATATGTCTTCATTTAACCCCAAATTTCACCTTGTGTTTTCACTGCCCCCAAATGGGATGTTCTAGCTATTATTCATACATTTATGGTGGGTGTATTTTCTTTGAGATTAACACCATATCACAACCATTTTTAATCTACTTATCCATCTAATAGAATATGAAGACATCACTCATGGGTCCATGAGGACTACAACCTTATGATATTATGAATTTAATTTTCTATAAACACCTCATATGGATAGTCGTAATGATGGATTAAAATAAAATAATATGATATATTTGATATAAATTTCATTTCTGAATTGTAAATAAATTTTTTACCTCTTTCTTTACTATCCAATGAAAAAAAGCATTAGTCGTGCATACATGCAGGCTACTACCTCATGGAACGAAACATTTGTTTTCATCACCACCTCACTTTGTTGGTATATGTAGGTGTATCTAACAAAAATATAGTTTTTATTATATTATTACCATTATATAAATTCAAAATAATAATGATATTCATTCCTTGGAATTTTTTTATAAAATGGAAATGTTACTCATGCGTATGTATGGATTACCATTTCCATGATTGTAACATAATTGATTTTTCATAACCAACTTACATGGTAATTTTTAAAAGTATATATAATGTATAATAATTATAATTATAACATTTTTAGGATTATAATAATGATATAATATTTATCCATTTGACTATTTTCAACTTATCAATCCCATTTCTGACTTATAAACTGAATTTTGTAAAAACATCCAATGTAAACTAAATCGATTAAGTGATAGAGTATAATATATATATATATATATATGAAATTAAAGGAATAATAAACTTAATTTTTTATTAAATATTTAAATAATTAAAATAATTTTATTACTTAGGAGGATAAATAATGCATGTGACAAGTCAAACTAGAGGTAAGTAATATTCTATCTCAAAATATTGACTTAAAATGTTTTAATGATTTATTTATAATATTGTTCCTCCATATAAATATTTTTTTAATTAATTTTTAAATATTTAAATAAATAAATTGAATAGTTCATTTTATCTCTATTTTTACATACTTACAATGTTCATTGAAATGAATTATTTTATTTCATAATGAATGATTAACTTTCATTACAAAGTAAAAAATGAATGTTTTTTAAACATATACGACATCAATGAATTTTATTTCTGACATAATAATTTTTTTATATTTGACATACATTATAGTATTCCATGTTTTCTTTAATGAAAAACCCTTATTTCCTTTGTTCTGGGTATTTTAGTTTTGAAAACGGGGGTTTAATGGTATAAGAAATAAGAATATATAAAAATTATTTTTTATGAGTTTAAGAGTATGTTTTCATCAATTAGATGATGTAAATGCAATATTTTATTTGTTTTATGTGTGTTATATTCTTTTTAATTTTTTAATGATGATGGGTGAGCCCTATATTTCTGTCTGTTTTAATGGGTAATGATTATCTAATCTAGTGAATTATTTTGGAATTAACGAATTATGTTATTCCACTTGAAAGGGTTTTGGAAACTATTTTATAAAGACGATGTCTTAAGGAAACTACATGACTATTATATTATTATTAATTATTTTTAGTGAAATATTTCGATTTCATAATGTATTGTATTTATATTTTTATTAAATAAATTATTATTCCCTTTAAGGGTAAAAATTAATGTGTTTATGAAAATGTTTCCCATAGTTTCTCACATTTTATAAGAGAACCTCATATATATGTTTTTTACATTATACACTATTATAACATGTTTTATTGAATTAATTAGGGAGAAAAAATGATTTCATGGGTATGGAGACAATTATTTGATCTCAATGTTTATTATAATAATGAAAAACTCTATAATATGATATCATAGTTTTGGGATAGACCAAATAATTTCTTTATACCTTTATATATATATATATATATCCCATACAGATAGATTTTTTCTCATCTGAAACTTTTTAATTATTTTAATAGGGTTTAAGGATGATTGAAAAAAATGAATTTGTTATGTTTAAAATCAGGATTATTTTTCATTAAAAACGTACATCATTTTAGAATAATTGTATCATGTAAAAAAATGCACACATGGGAGAAGCGTAATATTTTTAATGTATTGGTGTTTATGTAAGAATAATTAACTAATTATAAAAAAATATAAACCAAATAAAGTCTTTAGGAATGGAATAAAATGAATTAATTATTTCAAAATCAATACTATTTAATGTTTCAAGGCATTATCTTTATATATAATCATTTAAATACATGATATATCCTACTACCAAAGCATAGGGGATTCTATTCATCCTTTAAATCTCCTCTTCTGTTTGTGTTCAACTATTTATAGATATTTATATTATGTCAAAAAGGAAATATCCTTTTCTTAAATTTGAACATATATAAACTTTTGGGTACATTGATAATATATTTATTTTGACATAGCCTGTGTATCAATTTGGATATAAATTAATATATCTTGACCCCTATAATATATGATACTTCATCTATGCCTTTAATATATGTTCATTATTTAATCCTTATTCATAGATAACTATAATAATTTAACATCATTTCTCATAATTAATATGTCGTAAATATATAATATTAGGAAAAATATAACATATCCACCAACATACATGGGGCTTGATTTGATTATTAATGGAAAAAAATTCTCTTATAGGATCATCAAAATGAAAATTTCATAAAAATTATGCATGATTCAATTCATAAATTGATATCTACTTATTGAGTATCTTATTTCCAATTTTTGACCCAATGAACCCTTTGGTTTTAGTTATATAGACGTAATTAACAAAAATCCAATTTAGAAAAGAACATTGGACATATATGTTCAAAATTTAATTATCATGGAAGGATTTGGTTTAAATTAAAATTTAGATGGATATCTTTATTATAATTTATTAAAAGGTTTCATATACTCGATCTTAGAATTAATAGATTCTTGATATTAGGTAGCAAAATTTCCTTCTATTTCCTCCTTGTAGGTTAGAGGTTGAAAATTCTCCTGGAAAAATGTGTCACATGATATAGAGACAAGAAAACTGTATCTCTTTAGTTATTTAGCCTCTATTTTGGACCTATATAAAACTTATATATCATAATATCTTCTTCTCCCACTTTCTCTTCTTGATATTTCTCCCTTAACAACTCTTGTTCATCTGATGCATCAAAATTTTCAAATGTAGTATTGATCCCAGTATTTCTATTATAAATGTGTTCCTTTTCTAGAAATATGGAATGTCTCACCGCATGAAAGTTTGTATCTGATGGTTTGCATAAGAAATTTCCATTTTTTCATTAGGATATCTTATAATTATTCACATATTTTTTTGGGATTATAGATTTTTATTCAAAATTTTATTGAAAAAATAATTTTATTAACATACATAAATATGAGGAAGAGTGGGATTATTTTCATACCATAACTCATATATTATCCAATATTTTTCCTTAGTTGGTACTTAGTTTAGTTTATAAGATATTGTTTATAATGCATTCCCCAAAATGGAAAATTGTTGATTTTAATGACTCATCATCGATCTTACCTTATTAATAAAATTTTTATTACTAATTTCACTTACACAAATCGATTGAGGTGTATAAATAGGGTTGATTTGGGATAACATCAAAAACTCTTTCATGTGATCGACGAAATATTTGTTTAGATATTACCTACTATTTTGTAAATATAATGTCTTTATATTATTTCTAAGATTATTTTCTAATTTATTCTATTATTCCAAAAACATATTAAAAGAATTTATAACATCCTAATTTTTTATTTCGATTTTTTATACCTTGTATTATTTTATTCCCATAAGATTATTTTTATTAGTTTCATAGGTTCCAGATGTTCTTGATGATATTAAATTTTATATAATTTTTTTTTGGAAAAAATTAGAAGCACCATGACTATTGTGGGTGATATTGTTTCTATTTAGAGAAAAAATAGTCAAATCTTCATGTCTTATGCTAGGCATGGTAAAAGTCATGGCCTTTGGGTGGTTTACATACATTCTATGACCAAAATTTCTCACCACTACCATAGTATAGAATCTCGTGGTCCAAAAACACAGTAGAATTTTTTACCAAGGTGCATTAGGCGTCTACAGATTGGATAAAATAACCTTCACTTCTCCTCTAGGGTGTGGATGAAGGAGTGGTGATGGGGTTTTAAAAATCTAAAACACCTAAATGGATTTTAACTTCTCAATGTTGGTTACTCCAACAACCTACATCAATAATGGAATGTTTTAAGGCATCATGAATCCATTTTTACTTTTATTAAACCATTTGATCTCTTTTATTATACTCTGATTTTAACTTAGTCATATTCTTGGAAGGGATTTTTCGGTATCCTAAAATTTTTATGGGTGATTCATTTCCTCTTATCCAGTTCTCATTCTACCTTTCTTAGAGATTAGTGTAAGGAAATCGTTGTTCAGAAATAATTATGGGCCACTCTTTATCAATAATCATGTATTCCTCATTATGTGTTTGGGGATATCTTGATTGTGATTGGTGGTCTTGGGATCGAATTATTATCAATTAAAACTATTTTTCTTTCTTGATTTAAAATTTATTTCTAATTTATTAATAAAGAATAAAATTCAATCCTTATTAAATGTCTAAAAAATGACATGGTATATATTGAACCTATTTGAAAATTAATTTTGAAAATAATTATTGATATACAGAAGAGGATTTTGAATTGGAAAAATGATTTAAAGAATTACTTTGATGGTGATTATTGAGAAATTAAGGCATGTAATTTTTTAGGAATTTTAAATGATAAGAATTATTTTAAAATAAATGATATTCGATTAAAACTATTTCATGTTGTTTTTTAAAATGAAATGTAATGTTGAAATATTATTTGGGGGTCTAAGAATGTTGATTTATGAAATTGATTTGAGATGAATGATTTCCCCCTTGATTTATTTCTTTGATGCACATGAGTGTTTGGGTAGTTTGGTTGGTGACCTTGAATATGCATTCAAGGCATGTATTATCACTACATAAAAATGTATTTTTGAATACAACAATAAATAAACTGATGAGGGAATATGTTTAATTCTCTGGGATGGATTCATATTTCTCTAGGCTTGGGATCTAGGGATGTGTGCATACAAGGAGTGTATTTCTCCAAGAATGTGTGGAACCTGTATCTATGATCCGACCAACCTCAAGGCTCGTAACCATGGTGATATGATTGAACCAAATTAATATATACCAGTATTTATGAAATGATTTATTAATTCCCATTTGAAAAAAAATTCTTTTTTAGGTATATTTGATGGAAATAATTATTTGTACTTAATTTATACCATCCAATTAAATTATGTGAAAATAAATATTTATTATGGACGGTGAAAAGATTACCATGACATGTTTTATTTTCAATTGCGCATATTTGATGTATTTGATTAAGATTTATTATAGAATTCATGGTGGAATACTATTGGGAGAGTGTTTCTGAAACCATACTTTTTCCTTTGGCTATTTTTAGGATTTTGTATTCTAGTTCAATGAAAATAGAAATTACCACATGGAGGTGATGAGTGTTTTAATAACATGTCTTTGAGAGATGGTTTTAAAAAGTGGAGTATGTGATTCACTCCTTATGAGGATATCTTGTGACGATGTCATGTTTGGGTTTTGTGATATCTTTGGTATTCAATCTGTTTTGTGGTACTTTACTATTAATGATTTTTTTGGATTATGAACTATTCAATGCTTATTATCCACTTCATTTTATTCTTTTCATTTTATGGTGAAAAAAATTCCCTTTTGATAATTTTTGATGTCTAGGTGCTTATCACCATCTCATAAGGATTATGAACACCCTTCTAACCTTTTTAGAGTTGATCTAGGTTTTGGATTAGGGGGTTATCTTGGAAAATTAACCAAAAATGAGTGTCAAAGGAGGATGTGTTTCTTATTAGATGTCATTATGAAATTTGGGATTCCATGGTGAATTTTAGATTAGATTGTTGGGAATTAAGGGGAATGTTATGATCAAGTTTTTAACTAGGTCTAATCATAACGAACCTTAAGATACAAATAGTGTTTAGTAAAAGTATCTTTGAGGAGTTTTATCAATCTCAATTTTCAAATTTTGAAAACTTTTATATGATATGTGTTTCCCATGTTGCTTTATGAATGATAGTGTTGATGTTCCTATGTATCTTGACTGATGTTTACAAGTTATATATTTATATTTTATGGTATTATGTCGCAAATAATATGTTCAATTATACTTTAGGAGGGGGATGCTGATGAACCAAAATAATTGAACCCTCCAGTTTCCTATAACTTCATAGACATGGTAGTTGTTTTTTCCATATTTTTGGCCAAGGTGTCACACCTATCCCCATTCAAGCCACAAATTCTGTACCTAGAAGGTATGATGACATAGATTATACCCAAGAGTTTCTTCTTTAGAAACCTCCATATTTATAGGGGATGTACGATCACCATGATGTAGGGTATTAGTTTGGAATGACTGAGTGACTCATCAAGTTCTTGGATATATCAAATTCCTTTAAGGCTAAGGGTTCCATATTCTGGTGTTTGGGACCAAGTAGTAGATGGTGATAGGATATAACTCTAGATATAAAGAATGAGTTTTTATAGTGAATAACATAAATATATTTTCATGGAGTAATTCAATCTGGATTTGATGAAATTGGAAAAGACCATGGTGTTTTTTTAATCACCACTTGGGTGATTGGATAATAGATTATTAAAACAACCATTTTCTTGAAGGTTCTCACTTTTCACTTGAGGGGATGACGAATGAGAGGCTAAAAAAATCAGATGTTTGATATTTTTCTTTCCTTAGATATATGACATAGGCCTTTGTGCTAAATCTTAGCTCTTATACTATTATTCTATACTGGGATGTAATGGTAGAAATTGACATGGATGGTATTTTAGGGTTAAAAAAAGTACCTCCTACTCTTAGTGAAAGATTTATCACTTCATTTTAGGGGAAGAGAATGAATGATGATCCTCACGGTGGAAATAGTAGTGGTGTTCCATTACAAAAAACATCCTCTAAATGATATTCTTCGTCATGTAAAAGCCCATTGAATTATTTTTAGTGTGGTATGGATGGGTACTAAAAACATGATTTCATGGTGGAATCAATGATATTTAGATCATGTATAATATTAGGTCACCTGAAAATATTTTTCTATGATATGTAATTTTTTGTCTACTCTCAATTATATGGTAGTGAAGTTTCTTTTGTATTCAAAACATTAGTCTTCCTTCAATTAGTTAAAACACTATTTAAATTAAGCTCTAGTTCAAAATATTTCATAGGTTGGGTACTAATATTTAGAATTATTTATGATTTAAGTATGGGTTTGGAATGATTTATCATAAAGTGTGATCATGTGGGTTATATGGTTCCAATTAGCCTTAACTGCATGATAATAACAATCTAAGACATGATCTAGAACTCAGTTCTTTGAAGAAATCTCTTAAGAATTGGAAGAACCAACTTTACTAGGATTTAATATCCATGATTCATATAAAGGTATGGAATATTTGATTTTTTATTGAATTCCATTAAATTGTACTAAAATTGATTCCTATGAGGTTAAATGATGTCTCAGGTGTGTCTGAGACTCATTTGAATCCCAAAGTACCAAAACAATAGGTAGGGCCACATGGTTTTTATGAAATAATACGAGCCAGGAGCCCTGCCGTGCAACATGTTATGAGGTTTGGATAGTGAGTAAACACTCAGTTTGTAACAGGTTAGTCAAACTGTGTACCTAACCATGAAATATTCCCTAAGAAGTGGAACCTTGCACGTGGTTGGAATATGGTTTGGCCAAACCATGCAGCTAAACCATAAAAAATTTAAATTCGTGTGAATTTCATTTTTTGACTTCATTTTTTTTTATATTCACTTTTATTTCCCCACTCATTTGTAGATGATTTTTCTTCACCCTCAAGGCATGCGATTTACCCTCCTTCATCAATGGGGTTTTGATATTTTTCACTTTTTTCTCCTCTGATTCCTTTATCGTAAGAAGCTGTGGAATCATCCCTGTATGATATACCAACCAAAATCCATGATTTCTATGTTTCTCCTCAATCTCTTGCACTATTTTTGTAAAACATAAATTTCCATATTTTTTGGGGATTTGAACAATTCATTAAATTCAACCATTTTATGTTAAATTAAGTACTACCATTGGATGTGTGAAGTAGTAATACTATAAAGTGGGGAATTTTTTCTTTCTCTAATAATTTTGTTGCTTCTTAGAGGTTGTGTTTTTGTGTCCCTAGAAAAATCCTTCGGATAATGCTTTATTCTTGCATATGAAATTGAATGGTATGATTTTTGTTTTCCTTGACGACCTTAGCATGTGAAAAAACCCACCCATAGGGTTTTCACCTTACCTTTAGCCACCCCTATTGGTGTTCCCTCTTAAATGGCCTATTTGTTCCATGTTTCAAAAGTATAAATTACCTTGGGTGTGTGTGTTACATATGGTTTAATGCCTTAAATGATTAATGATGTTGATTTATGCAGTGTACTATGAGACTTTACTTGAAATACTTGACTCACACCTTATATTTAAATTCACATGATGGATTTTTCATATTGAAACCCTTACACCTTATGTTAATGTATTATTCAAGTTGATTAAATGCTTATTATTATTTCAATACGTCTTTCCATATACATGATTACATTATAATATTTCTTATTCCATTCATGTTTCCTTATTTAATGTTTATTACTTAAGACACTTGATTGGTTTGAATGAAATAACATACTTGGCCAAGCTAGATAGTTTGGGCCTTTGACATGTCAATAATGACATATGGTTAGATACATGTAAATTTCAAGTGTTTAATTATTATTCAATGTTTAATGGAATGAATTAAATTACATAGTTTTGGATAACATTGATTTCATGAAATATTGAAATTTAATTGGTGACTTGTAATTTTTTACATTCTCACCTTATAGATTATGCCTTATGCCATGTTGATGGGTTGAATTGCGTGTTTTTGACTACATGGTAACATGATTTCATTCCATGACCTTGATTTCATGTGATTATAAATATGTATTTCCTTATGATGTATTCCATGCAAGATATGGATCACTATATATATACTAATAGAGAATATGGGTTTCATATTAAGGATTCTTATGTGGACTCACCATGATTGTTTGGTTACTAATCGACGTGCCAGGAGAGATTCTATGGATTTCTAGGTATGAGATGCTCAGGAGGTTTCATATAATCCTATGTGATATCGGTTCCCTACAGGGGAAACATTGGATGGAATCATTGGAAAGATGTATACTCCATTCCATGGGTGATTCTTGATCACCTATGTTAGATACCTGGGACCGACTTAGAGTCACCATTCCTTGAGGGGTATAGGGGATGTCGTATGGGTCACCCTCGATAGAGTCAATGGTATCGAGTTATATTTGATATTCCTATAATGACCTGTTGGATTATATATAGATCTCCTTTTATTGTCTCACTAATCCAAAAAAGATGAGATAGTTGGATTGTTTTTTTGTTCATATGAGATGCATCCTTATTATTATTATGAGTTAGCTTACACACATGTGATGCTTCTTCCTTATTTTATTACCATACATGAATGATGACAATTGAATTAGACCCCAAGATAAGGAAAAATATTAGGGATATGCCTTCTTGGTTTTCCTTTCTTGATTTTGGCCACTATATGCATATTATACCTTGAAAAAGTACCTTTATTTTATTTCTGGCATAAGACAATGCAGGTGGTATGGGATTAGTATCATTTTAGGAACCCATACCAAGTTGTTACTAGTTAATTATTTATAACTCTATATTTATCATATCTTGAACACCATCTCTTATTGACTACATAAAATGGAAAGTTCTAGACATTGTGGGTGTTTCCCTACTAATATTTATATCTCCCACCCCACTCTGTTACCATTTAGTACATGTGTAAAATTTTAGCTTGCATGTATGGATAAAGGGAAGCATGATGCTTCTGATGCTTGATTTCGTATGGTTAGGATGGAGATTTGGGGGTAGATGATAGATACTATGATCGAGATGTTGTTATAGCAGTTTGGATATTTTTTAGTGTTTGATATCATGTATTATATTCTTGTACCCATGTTCCCCTACACATCTATTTTGGTATATCATCATGGCATTGACATCATAAATGCATATAATATTGATATTTGGGTTCCTCAAACTATTTACTAACATAGTCAATTTGTTCTTTTACTTTTTATTCTTCATTTTTGTATATTTTCCTCTCTTATTTATAATGTTTTGATTACCTCTATATAGACTTCTACCTATGAGGGAATTGTCTCTCCATTGAAAAATCCCAGGCTTTCACTGCTAGTCAGCAACTTGTGGTGTTTGGGGAGATGTGCTTGAGTTCATGTAGAAAACTAGGCATGGTGTATTATTGAGTGGAAGTCAGGTTTGGGATTCTACAATATGGTATCAGAGCCCTTTTTCCTTTTATATACCATTCAGGTTATATACGATTTCATGAAAAGGGAATTTGAAATTTACTATATACATGAATGTAGCTAACCCATGTACAGGGGAATCCCAAATTACCTGGGATGTGAATTGTGTTATTGATTATTTGGTAGATGATTGATACGACTTCACCATTAGGTGATGCAATTATTTTGCGCTAATATATATATTTGTGATTATTGGAATGATGGATTCTATTATTTTATCCCGATGATACAAGGGAATTGCATACATGCATCATACTAAGAACTATAAGAAATGAATTGTCATGCATACTCCCATGCCACATCTAATTTCATCATGCATGTACCTATTCGAATGTTATTGTTGTTGTTCCTAGTTCTGTTAGGCCTTGCAGTGTCTATTTCTCTATACATGTTGAAATGTTCCAAAGTGAATTTTAGGAGCATTATATGAATTGGGTTAATTGAATTCTACATAACAATTTATATGGTGTATGGTACCTTATAAATTAGAATGGTGGTCCACAAAATTCATTCTATTAAAAGGTGGTTAAATTCTTGAATAAACAAAATAAATACCACCTTTTAAAATGAAATGTCCACCTTATATAAATGTGTGAGACTTTGGCCTTGACATACCTTGTAAATGGGCTATAGGCCATGTCTATTCTAATCTTTCTAATGTCATTTCCTCTTTATCTAAGTCAGGATCTATAAGCATGTTATCAGTAGTTCTATGCTCATAGGTAGGCCATGTTCCTATCGTCATTATCAATTTCCTTACATTATTTCCCTACCTATATGGAAGGAATGTATGTGGCGCGCTCTTAGAAAGTGTAGAGTTATACCACCGTAGCATCATCATGATGTATACTAAGAGATTGGAGTTGAGAAAACGCTAGAGGTTGTGAGCCCAAGGCCACCCATTATATTTTTGGTAGTTCCTCCTGATGATCTTCCACTTGTCACTAATGCTCAGTTCAAATATATTTTTTGTAGAATTATGTAATTGGTTATGGGTGCTCCTATGCCTTACCTAACTATGGCAGAGCTTACACATGACTTTTAGTAGCATCATACTTCTACATCCTTGGGGGATGGTGGTATTCATGAAATAGAATTTTGTATAGAGTCTATGATATCAATATTTAACCATCTTGATATGCCTCTATAGTGGAGGGTAATGCTCCCTATGTATATGCTGCGTGACTCTACCAAGATTTGGTGAGACCCCATTCTAGAGTCAGAGAATTACCTAGATATGGTTTGATAAGACTTTCAGATAGTTTATATAACCATTTATTCTGTTATAATCTCAGAGTGGATTTCTCTTGGGAGTTCATGCATCTTAAATAGGGAACTATAACAGTTCTTGAGTGTTCTAATTAATTCACCGAGATTTAGTGTTTTTCTCCTTCTTTGATCAGTGAAGAATTTCTGACTACAAGGTGATTTGAGAATGATATTGTTCGTATAGTCCATTGGTATGTGAAAGTGCTACTTTTGAATACCATTATAGAGATAGTGAACTAAGCTTTAATTATAAAGTGTAATCTCATAGAAGCTGGTCCTATGAGCCATGGAAGTTCTATTCTGCATTATAGTGATGGTTCTTCTAGCATTAAGAAGCACCATTTTGAGGGTGCATGCGGGGGTTGTTCTAGCCAGGTGACACATACTAATTCTATAGTGTTTCATTAGTTTTGTAGTATATTCCATAAGAATCTATAGTGCATGAGGAACCTAATGGAATGTAGATATTGTGGTAGGATGGGCCATCTTCTGTTCTTCTACAATTTTCCCGTACAACATATAGTGGTAGGGGATCTGTACCATCACCTCCATTAGTTATGGTATCTATGACTCCAAATCAAGTTGGGAGTTGGAATTCTACCAACTAATCAGGATGAGGACGAAATGACTGTGGCTAAGGAATTCAAACTTCATAACATTAGTGACAATAGTGTGGATCTACCCAGGCTAGTCAAGAAGTATCATAGGGTCGAGGTTTAGGCCATATGTACGTAGTGTATCTAGTTTCAGATGAGAAGAGTATAGGTAATATATGATTAGAGGTATTATTCTAGTATCATCTACATTATTTTCAACAATTTTTTATATAGGTGAATAACATTCATTCATATCTACTACTTCGGTGTAAAGTATTGGCCTTTCAATCAAGTACTTATGTGGAATCTTGTCTCTCGACACACCATTAGGGGTCATAGAAGAGGGAATACGCCAATGGAAATATTTTTCCACTGATATAGTTGGGAGTTATTTCTTATAGAGTATCTTTGTACTCAAGATGACTAAATTTGACATCATTCTCAAAATGGACTGGATCATGCCTTATCATGTCCTAGTGGATCACTATCACAATCACTTTTCATTCATGTCACCCGAGGGAAGCATGTATATGCACAAGGGAAAATAGAATATTTTGGAAAATCGAGATGGACCTAAGATTCTGGGCTTTGTTGAGTGAGTGCTCAGTTAGAGAGTCTCCTTATGAGTGACCCAAGAATGTAGTTAGTAGAATTACCTCTTGTGGTGGATCATTTCAAGGACATCTTCCCGGATTATTTATCCATATTTCCTCCTGATAGGTATTTTGAATTCCTTATATATCTACTTCTATATGTGGCACTAGTTCCCATACCTCCATATTTGATAAAACCTACAAATAACCATGAACTCAAAAGTCATCTTTAAGATCTTGAGGCTAGGTGTTTTATCCAACTTAGCAAATGTAACACCCCGAGATTTTATGAAAAATATTATTTTTAATTTCATTAATGTCTTGTGTTGTACGCTACACCAAAAGGAGCTTTCACAACACGCATTATTGTCTTGCCTTGCATTACACGCAATCACGACCTTCCTCGATAGCGTGTGTAGTACGCAATACCGAGTTTCACTAAACCACGATATGCTATTAAAATATTATTTAAACTAGCTGTTATGAATAGTAATAACCACTTTTTGAAATTTTGTAAATTTTATTTTTCAAAATAGACTTCATTTTTGGATTCGTAATATCGAAATTAGCTTAGGGTGAAATTTTGGTACTTTTCGGATAACTTTCATTTTCTAATGAATAGTGTAAAATACTAAATTTTAATTAAAAAAAAATTCTTTAATAGAAATAATTAATAGTGACAAATTATTAATTTGAGTGGTTTTAAAGTATATTTAGAATATATTTTTACAATTTAATACAATGTTTTTCATTGGATGTAATTTCACATTTAAACCAGACATAAACAAGTATCAATCTTTTGATAGTTATTATCTCTTAAGAACACGCAATTTGTTTTGACGACAAGAATTAATTTTTAAATTAATTAATGAAACTGATATGTTTTGAATTTGGTAAAATAGATATCATTTTTGAGTTCATAATATCAAATATACCTTAGGCCTAATTTCTGGTATTTTTCTGGAAACTTTCATTTTTTGATGAATAGTGAAACCACTAAGTTGTAGTTAAGAAAAATGAATTTTTCATAAAACATAATTTTACCGCTTCTGTGAGTAGAATTTCAAAACTCCAAGAGACACAGTTGATGTCAGTAAGTAAAATGTGATTCAATGTGATGAAAATAATTTTTGGTGAATAGTAATTTTTTACTTTTTTTTACCACGGTTAAAAGTAAATAGGGAGATTATGGGTAAAAATGATATTATTATTACCCTAACACATGTCCGAATTCTATTGGATAAGTTTAATTCGACCAAAAAAAACCTTAGGAATAAAATATGTCCATTTAGGCCCACTTGGACTAGATTAGGACATTTATTATTAATTTATTTAAAGAATGGTTAAAATATTTAAAATCAATGTTTAATAAGTATATCATTTTTAATATAGGGTTATGCATAAGATAAATTTTACTATAAATATTAATTAGAAAGATAAAAATATTTCCTACATAAAAATATTTTATTTGAAATTTTTATACTTTAAATAAGTTAATTTATTTATGACACAAATATTATGGAGTAATTATCTTATTTATAAAATATTGACATAATTGATGTTATAAATACCCAAATAAATATACTTTGAGTATTTTTATGAATTAAACTAATTTTATATGTTAATATGACATGTTATTATTGAGTTAATTAACTTTTTTTGAACTAATCATTCTGTTATGATTTTCACAAAAATCAATTACTAAATAGTGTCAAAATTGACATAAAATAGTTTTTAAAACAAATATTATATTAGTAATTGTTATTTTATTCCTAAAAATATATGGTTTGGCCAAGATACTTATATCATTATAGGTGTATCTTTAATGGACCACTTTGGGGTCTCTTAGATGTATATGGTATGTTTATTAACTATATAATATAAAAATACAAAGTGACATGGTAAATGTCAATCTAATCAACTAAGAGTTAAAACTAAACGATAAGGCTAGTATAATGACCTAAACTTGTCTAAATTCTATTTGATGAGAGTATCTCGACCCATACCAACCTTATATTCTAAATAAATCAATTTGGAGCTATTTAAAACCGAATTTGGCTTTATAATAAAATAATATTTTTAGTTATTCCAAAGGTGCCCCTATCCTCCCTTATAAAAGGGCACGTCCTCCCTCTCTTCCTCACACCACTTGGAGCCTTCAGGTGCGGCCAAACCCTGCCAAATTCTCTTCTCCACTTCCCTAGAAACATCCTAGAGGTCCTATACTTCTTCAAAAAACAATTTTAGTTCCCTAAGAAGAGGACTCAAAGAGGCGCTTCAAAGAAGAGGTAATGTCCGTTACCGATTCTTTCAACTTTATTTCTTCTTCCACTTCTTAGATTGTTTCATTATGACGTAATAACATCAGTATCACTAATATACTGATATGTTATTATAAGTATGAAACAACCCTATTTCACCATCAATCCATCCTACGGAAAACGAAATCACCGCGCGTGCGTACGTACGAAATACCGTCTCCATGCCGTAGTGTAATCTATTTTCCACCACCACCTTAGTTGGATGGGTATAATGGTGTAAATAATAACTATATATGATTATTTTAAAGTGATATAGATTCTTAAATAGTATAAATACACTCCAATATAGTCCCACGATCATGAGAACGATATCATCGCTCGTGCGTACATACGGATTACCGTCTCCACGACGCGATGAGATTCATTCTCCACGTTAACCATTCATGAATGATTATAAAGTATATATAATAAGTAATCATGAAATATATGACATAATAATGATACGGTATTTATGTGTATATATATGTATGTCATCTACTTAATTCCATTCAACTCAATAAGGAAACGAAAATAGCGTTCATGCGTACGTACGGCCTACCATCTCCATGAACGGTGTATTTCTTTCCATTTACTAACTTATTATATATATGTATATTCTGAATATATATTATATATAAATCATGTTTTATATTCTGTAATTATGTAATCATGATCTAAGTAATCATATGAATAATTACAAGTCAAAACACGGATGACAAATGAAACAATTTTACCCAAAACGCTCTTTAACATGGAATTTACAAAATAACGGGTAATATAAAGTCATAAGTGAACCATATATGATATAATAACAATGATAATGATTCTGGAATAAGTCAATGAAATTATTTAAATCATTATATAGGAGGTTCAGACACTTACGAAGCAAATCATACCTAAGGTAAGGGAAAATCTCGCAATCTCATTTTTATCTGAGATTGTTTATACTTTGAAATTTACTGGGGTGTATTTTATCATCCACATCCATGTTTCCTCAATATGTAATATTTATATCCTTCTACAATAGTTTATATCCAATTTTACCCTTCATTGAGTTTTTAATAAAATATATGAAAGGAATCTTTTGTCGTTTATCGTATGAGGTACTTTTTGACTTTTCCGACAAAAGTATGAGAAGAATGTTTTATTTTAACTTATACAACATGAATGGATTTTAAAAACATTATTTCCAAGAAGCTTCCCTTACAAGTTTTCAAGTTTATTTTTAATCAACTTATTTTATTTTAGAATTTTATGACATGTTAAGAAAGGAAAGTTGTTTTTGAAGTAGAAAGGATATTTTCTTCAAGAATGGAGTTTAAGTGTTTTTATCAAAATTATTTTTCATCTATGATAATAAAGGGTTCTGTTTCTATCCCTATTATTACATTGATTTGATTATGTTGTGATGGAATTATTTTTATGAATTCCTTTATCTTATATGAATTGTTTTATGATGTCATGTTGTTTAAGAATCCCATTTTTATTACATGGGTTATGCAATGGTGTATGATTTATGATTTTGTGGCACACATAAGAATGGTATCATTATGAGATGGGTGGGACCTATATCTTCCTCAAATGCATTGGGTAAAGATTTTATATTTCATGGGGTAGACATGGCTGGAACGGCAGGTTAAACCGGTTCAGTGAAATAGGACTGAAACGAGGAATGAACTCGGTTCAGAAATGGACTTTGTCCACTAAGATAGTCTTGGCAATGAGTCTTGACTAATAAGAAATGATTCTCTATGATTATGTGTTTACAACACAAAGTTTCATGTTTTATGTTATAATTATTGGGATTACATTTCACTGCCATGATTTATCCCTTGTTATGATATTATGATCTCTTTTACAGGTTAAGATTTCCAAAATGTTCTGTTCTTATGAATATGATGTGATTGATATTTCTTTTGTTTACCCTTACTGAGCATTTGAGGTCACCCTTTTATGTTTTCTTTTCCCCAGGATATAAAAAAAAGGTTTTAGGTAAGAAAAAAAGGGGGAAGATCTTTATGGGAGATGTTGAAGATCTTTCACCATGATTAGAAGATTACATTTCGAGTTTCCAAAGACACTAAACTATTACAGTCCTTGTGTTTGTGTTTTTGTTATGTACTATGTATTCTGAAAAAGTAATGTAATGTCCTTGTACGTCACGCTTTGGGCCTCTATAGTTGGTATCAGAGGAAAGGTTTAGTCAAACTTTGGAAACTGGGATGCGATCACTTTTGTGAGATCCCTAGAGATATTTCTAAGGTATGTCTAGGGATGTCTCTAAGGTTAAGTATACGTATAGGTTATAGTCCTATAATTGCGCTAACGATCATAGAATTGAACCTAAGATGTTAGATATTGAAGGTACTCCCCCTTTATTATGTTGTTTTCCCTAGCATGATTTTTGCCTCTCACACTATTCTTTTTGGGTTTTAGACGATGGCTGGAACCCGAAGGAACCGTGTTGATCAATGCAATGGACAATGCAATGATTTTCCTCCTGAACAAACAAATATTATGGGAGATGGAGTGGAAAATCTTATTACTATACTTACACAAGCTATGAATCATTATGGACTTCCAAATGAGCAGTGAAGGGAACAATATTCTATTGATTCCTTCATGAGGCAACGTCCACCTTCTTTCAGTGGGTCTTTTGATCCACTTGTTGCTGAACAATGGATCAGTACCACTGAAAACATATTTTCAGTTCTTTAATGTTCTGAACATGATAAAGTCATCTTAGCAGTGTATCGTTTGGAAGGTGATGCTGATCAATGGTGGAATCTTATCAAGAATACGAGGCCAAGATATGAAATTGAGTCCATGGAATGGGATGAGTTCAAGAACTTATTTTTCAATAAGTACTTGCCTCGTATTCTTCAAACAAAGATGGAGAAGGAGTTTCTTGAACTAAAGAAAAAGGATGATGAATCTGTTGGTATATACAAAGTGAATTTTACAAGGCTTGCAAGGTATGCATCTGGATTTATCATCCAACATGAAAGTAAAGTTGATCAATTCTTCAGTGGCTTAAAACCAAATCTTCGAAGGGCATTAGCTATAAGAGAATTCAGTAGCTATGAAGAAATTGTGCATTGTGCTATCAAGGTAGAAATGAAAGTTGGTGTTACTTATCCATCTCATAGTTTTGACAAGAAACGAAAGATGGAGTTCAAGGAGAAATCTCAGAATACTGGTGAAAAGAAGATGAATGTTTCCTTATAATCAAAGTGTGGAAAGAAGCATGGTGGAGATTGTCTTAAAGGGACTAGAAAATGTTTTATGTGTGGAAAGGAAGGTCATCGAGCAGCTGAGTGTCAAAATAATGGAAAAAGGGTTTCTAATGATGTGAATAAAGAAAATACTGCAGAGAATGCACCACCAACACTTCAATGCTTCAAGTGCAAGGAAATGGGGCATTATGCTAATAAATTCCCTAATCCAAGGGTTAGTGATGATCGACATGAAAAACTACTTAAGGCAAAAAACAAAGGGAAGTCACATGCAATCACCATTGGCGATGTTGAATATGACAATGATATGGTGGAATTATTAAGTGTTTAAGTAATGGAGTCCAAAATAATGTTGTATCATGGAATATTGGAATATTTAAGTATTGGTCTATTGTGGTTTACAATAATTTTATGGTACCGGTAACCATGGAAAGTGATTGAGATATTTTTGGTAAGTAGATGATATGTGCATAATGAAGGGATAATAAGATAATGAGATGTTTGATTGTATTCATGAGCTCATGATTGATATAAGGACAAAGTGATATCATGGTTTGAGTATATATAATTTTGAGGATTTTGGTATGTGGAAAGAGTTAACTTTTGACAGCATTCATGTTTTAAATAAGGATCAATGGGTATTCATTTTTTTTAAGAGAATACATGATTAAGGCCTTTGAATGTTTGGAATGTGACCAACAAGATATATCTTATGATATATGGGGATCAACAATGGTATTAACATGCTAGTTGTATGAACACTTTGGTAATCGTTTTCACTATAATATGAGATTAGACAACATTATTTTGGATAAGCCTAAATATTGGAATGGATTATGTTGGACATAAGTTAGTATTGTTTAAGGATAGAAGTTTTTTTGATATTATTTATGGGATGTTATAGTAATGTAGTTTTAGAAAAAGGACAACCTGCAGGATGGGCGACAACCCATCACGTCGGACAAGGATGTGGGAATCGAACCCACAACCGAAGTGCAACAGTCCTTTATCGCCTACCACTGGCCTACAGGAAGTCCCTGTTTAGTAGAAACTAGTTTTATTATATTAATCAGTATTATATATGAAGTATAAGTCCATTTTAGGAACCATATATGATTAATCTCATTATAGATGGACTTATGTATTTGTTGATAACTTTTCTAACCTTTTGTTTGAGACAGATGAAATGACCCATCATTCTATCTAACACATTACGAATGACAAATTCAACTTCATTTCTTTAAGAGATGAAGTGGAAATTGTCCAATGAACTACCAACGGTGAGACTATACCAAAATCAAGAATGTATTTCTTCTAATTCCAATTTCAACAACTTTAGGGAAATGATCTTGAAAACCAAAAATGTTGTCCTAGTGATCTTATATCTGATGAATCAGATGGTACCTTAGATCGTCACAAATTTATGGCTTTGTGATTGTTGTATTTTCCATAGCCATGTTCTATACCACTCTCCATCATAACATGATGGTAAGATTTCTCTTCCATATCCATATTTTCACCTATGTGGTAACCCAGTGATTAGTTTATTTGGGTAACCATTGTGTTTCATACTTTTGTTTTTAAAAATTGGTTTTTGTATTCCTTTTTATGATATGGGTTTCTATTAAAGAAACTTTGGAGTAGTAAACCATTTATAACCCCGACGAATTTCGAGGGAGAAATTCATTTTAAGGGGGGTAGAATGTAACACCCCGAGATTTAATGAAAAATATTCTTTTTAATTTTATTAATGTCTTGTGTTGTAAGCTACACCAAAAGGAGCTTGCACAACACGAATCCTTGACTTTCCTTGAATTGCACTCAATCACGACCTTCCTTGATAGCGTGTGTAGTACGCAATACCGAGTTTCACTAAACAACGATATGCTATTAAAATATTATTAAAAATAGCCGTTATGAATAGTAATAACCACTTTTTGAAATTTTGTAAATTTTATTTTTCAAAATGGACTTCATTTTTGGATTTGGAATATTGAAATTAGCTTAGGGTGAAATTTTGGTACTTTTTGGATAACTTTCATTTTCTGATGAATAGTGAAAATTACTAAATTTTAATTAAAAACAACCTTTTAAATCGAAATAATTAATAGTGATAAATTATTATTTTGAGTGGTTTTAAAGTATATTTAGAATATATTTTTACAATTTAATACAATTTTGTTCATTGGATTTAATTTCACATTTAAACCAGACACAAAGAAGTGTCAATCTTTTGATAGTTATTATCTCTTAAGAAAATGCTATTTGTTTTGACGATGGGAATTAATTTTTAAATTAATTAATGGAACTGATATGTTTTGAATTTGGTAAAATAGACATCCTTTTTGAGTTCATAATATCAAATATATCTTAGGCCTAATTTTTGGTATTTTTCTGGAAACTTTCATTTTTTGATGAATAGTGAAACCACTAAGTGGTACTTAAGAAAAATGAATTTTTCATAAAACTTTATTTTACTGCTTCTGTGAGTATAATTTCAAAATTCCAAGGGACACGGTTAATGTTATTAAGTAAAATGTGATTCAATGAGATGAAAATAATTTTTTGTGAATAGTAAATTTTTACTTTTTTTACCACGGTTAAAAGTAAATAGGGTAATTACGGGTAAAAATGATATTATTATTACCCTAACACATGTAATAATTATATTGGATAAGTTTAATTCGACCAAAAACAACCTTAGAAATAAAATATGACCATTTAGGCCCACTTGGACTAGATTAGGACATTTATTATTAATTTATTTAAAGAAGGGTTAAAATAGTTAAAATCAATGTTTAATAAGTATATCATTTTTAATATAGGGTTATAAATAAGATAAATTCTACTATAAATATTCCTTATAAAGCTAAAAATATTTCCTAAATAATGATATTTTATTTGTAATTTTTAGACTTTAAATAAGTTAATTTATTTATGACACAAATATGATGGAGTAATTATCATATTTATAAAATATTGACATAATTGATGTTATAAATACCCAAATAAATATAATTTGAGACTTTTTATGAATTAAAATAATTTTCTAGGTTAATATTACATGTTAGTATTGATTACGTAACATTTTTCGAACTAATAATTCTGTTATGAGTTTCACAAAAATCAATTACTAAATAGTGTAAAAATTGGCATAAAATAGTTTTTAAAACAAATATTATATTATTAATTGTTATTTTATTCTTAAAAATCTAAGGATCAGTCAAGATACTTATATCATGATAGGTGTATCTTTAATGGACCACTTGGGGGTCACTTGGATGTATATGGTAAGTTTATTAACTATATAATATAAAAATACAAAGTGACATGGTAAATGTCAATCTAAATAACTAAGAGTTAAAACTAAAAGATAAGGTTAGTATAATGACATAAACTCGTCTAAATTCTATTGGATACGAGGATTTAGACCCATCCCCACCTTAGCTTCAAAATAAATCAATTTGGAGCTATTTAAAACCGAATTTGGCTTTATAATAAAATAATATTTTTAGTTATTCCAAAGGTGCCCCTCACCTCCCTTATAAAAGGGAACCTCCTCCATCTCTTCCTCACACCACATTGAGCCTTCAAGCTTGGCCAAACCCTGTGAAATTCTCTTCTCCACATCCCTAGAAACATCCTAGAGTTCCTGGTCTTCTTCAAAGACCAATTTTGGTGCCCTAAGAATAGGACTCAAAGAGGCGCTTCAAAGAAGAGGTAATGTCCGTTACCGATTATTTAAACTCTATTTATTCTTCCACTTCTTAGGTTTTTTCATTATGAAGTAATAACATCAATATCACTCATATACGGATATGTTATTATAAGTATGAAACAACCCTATTTCACCATCTATCAATCCTACGGAAAACGAAATCACTGTGCGTGCGTACGTACGGAATACCGTCTCCACTCCGTGGTGTAATCTATTTTCCACCACCACCTTATTTGGATGGGTATAATGGTATAAATAATAACTATATATGATTATTTTAAAGTGATATTGATTCTGAAATAGTATAAACACACTCCAATACAGTCCCACGATCATGAGAACGATATCATCGCTCGTGCGTACGTACGGACTACCGTCTCCACGACACGATGAGATTCATTCTCCACGTTAACCATTAATGAATGATTATAATGTATATATGATAAGTAATCATGAAATATATGAAATAATAATGAAACTGGATTTATGTGTATATATATATGTCATCTACTTAATTCCATTCAACTCAATAAGGAAACAAAAATAGCGTTCATGCGTACGTACGGCCTACCGTCTCTATGAACGGTGTATTTCTTTTCATTTACTGATTTATTATACATATGTATATTCTGAATATATATTATATATAAATCATGTTTTATATTCTGGAATTAAGTAATCATGATCTAAGCAATCATATGAATAATTACAAGTCAAAACAAGGATGACAAATGAAACAATTTTACCCAAAACGCTCTTTAACATGGAATTTACAAAATAATGGGTAATATAAAGTCATAAGTGAACCATATATGATATCATAACAATGATTATGATTCTGGAATAAGTCAATGACATTATTTAAATCATTATACATGAGGTTCAGACACTTACGAAGCAAATCAGATCTAAGGTAAGGGAAAATCTCGCAATCTCATTTTTATCCGAGATTGTTTATTCTTTGGAATTTACTGGGGTGTATTTTATCATCCACATCCATGTTTCCTCAACATTTAATATTTATATCCTTCTACAATAGTTTATATCTAATTTTACTGTAACGCCTCGACCCCAGCTACCCAGAGTCGGTGCATAAGTTCGTAACATTGGCATGATCACAAAAGATCAAGTCTCGAAAGACTGATTAGTTTAGTAGCCTTGGAAACACTAGATACATTCGTAAACGTTACATTACATAATAAAGTGAGAAACTACAATAACAAAGTCTCCATAGTCCACACTCATATCCTCTTCTGACTATCCCTGCAGGTCATTCATAAAATACTTCTTCACATCCTGGAAAATATTAAAACATTGAAAGGGGTGAGCTCAGATGCTCAGTAAGGATAACAATAATGCGGAAGCTTTCATAAATAAACATTAACATTTAAGGCAATGTATAACTAAAACAAAAGCCTTTTAAACATGAACTTCAACATAATATGGAAAAAGTAAAATGAGATAATGCCATTTACTTATTCACATGGATATTCTACTGGTCGAATAATCACATGCAATATCAATAACCACTTTCATAATGATGGAATGCATAATGCCAGACTATCATAACCACGTAGCCAAGGCCTCGTGCCAAGACCACAAATAAGATTTTGTCAAGGCCTCGTGCCAAGACACTAGTTTGTCTCATGAGACCTGCCGATGCATCGAGGAGCTATAGCGGGCTCCAGCCATCACTTATTAAGTCCAATGCATTCCTCATATGAATAGGTTTAAACATATCATAAACCATAACATAATCGTATCACATAAAACATGCATAAAGGAAACATAACATTTCCACATTTCAATCACAAGATATCAATACAACACTTTGATATGATAAAAATGCTTTCAAAACCATTTTCAATACCAAAATAAAAGAAAGTTAAAACTTTGTATTTATTTTTCATTAAAAAAAATGATGGCTTGTAGAGGAAGCCGAAACTCAAATAATGGTCACGGCGGCGGAGAAGTCGTTGTCGCCGCATAAGTACGGAAATAAAAACATTACCTTTTTGTCATTTAGTAAAACGCTTCGTATAAAAAATATTCCTTTTGAATAAACATAAAAGTCAACAGGGTTTATACACCGTATAAAAGAAAATTGTGTATAAAACCAAATATGCCTCAATGAAAGGAGATTGAGACGAATTCCTTAAAAGATCATTTTTAAAATAAAATATATCTATTATGTGTATTTAGTATAGGTACACATAAAGAATGTAAAAATACAAAATAGGACATAATAATATCATGACATAATTTGAAAGTAGGAGATTAACCCAAAGAATGGTAATTGGGTTAAGAAGTTCTCTTACCTCGTGTCTGACTTGACACAACCGTTCTTTAACCTCCTGAATAATAAACTAGAGTTAATATATACCTTATTAAGAACCATTTTCAATTTCATTATCCTTATTATATCACTTATTACAATGATATGAACATTATGTAATTATTTAAGTTAATAACGGCCATTTTGTCGATCTTTGGTATTTGAGTCAACAATAAACTTCTTATAATTACAAGTTGTTTATGTGGTAGAATATCCATTATCTCCAGAATTATATTCCTGATTTAGATGTCATATATATCTTATATATCCAGTATATACATTCATTTATAATATTACGTAACATTTAGAGGTAAGAAATGAAATGCACCGTTCATGGAGACGGTAAGCCGTACGTACGCATGAACGCTACTTTCATTTCAATTTCATATTTAATGGAATGAAATCATAATGATATAAATGTATAATATAATTCCAGTATTACATAGTGTATAATACCATTTACTCCATCCTTTATACATCCCACATATGGCATTAACGATTCAAATCACTTTGAGGGGGCGGTAGTCCGCACTTCCTAAAATGAAATTATCGCATTTTACCCATAATGGAATTCATAAAGTCTGCCATAAATGAGAAATACATAAGCATAATTAAAACATAAACATATTATATATCATATATAAAAATAGTAAAATCTTAATGGCCACATTTGAAGGTGTTATATGAGTGTTGAACAATCATCGTTTCGTGAGGCAGAAATTTGCCATCCACAGAAACCGTATGTTCTTTAACCATTAGATGTAGGTGTGTGTAAGTGTAGCTAGAATCCTTCTTATAAAAACAACCTAGTATATTGAGTATACTGTTGTTGTTACAAAAGAAATGAATAAAAAGAGTTTAGGGGGTTGGAGAAGAAAAATAAAACAAAACAACATTAGAGAAGACATTACCTCAAAATCGGGTAACTCTTTTTGATTTGAGCCAAAGGCTTCCTTGGGAAGAGTTCTGCCCAAAGTGAGGCTTCTAGGTGTAAGAGGGGGAATTTGGGAGAGTATTTGGTCATAGGTTGGCCGAGCCAAATGGCTTGATGGTGTGAATAAGGTGGGAGAGGTGGGGGCCTTTTATAAGTGGAGAGGAGGGGCACTTTTGGAAAGTAATGAAATGTTATTCTATTATACAATGATATTCGGATTCTAAAGGTCCCAAACTTGTATAATTCGAGTCTAAGTTGATAAGGGTTAGAAATATCCTCATCAAATAGGCTTTGGACAAGTGTAAACCTTGGAATTTACATTATCTTCTCATTTTATTTAAATCGTTAAATAATGAGGTCATCGCGGCATCATCATGATGTCATAAATAATTTAATTTATTTAATGTCTAAAAATTATAAAAAAAAGACTATGATGTAGGCAATCTTTTTATATTTCTAATGAATATTTATAATCAAAATTTGGACTTGTGTAACCCCACTTAAAAACTGTTTTAGTAAAACAACTCATGTTTGTGTCAATTTAATTTTAAAATTAAATAAATATATATTAATGTCATTTTCCAACTAAAGTGGCTCCATGGGGTCCCCAAGTTGACCCATGGGTTGTCTTGGTCGGCCATGACTCATCCAATAGGAGTAGGGCAGGTGTCAAGCTCATATCATATTATTAAAACATTATTTTTACCTTAAACTACACTAATTACCTCTAATCGCGATTAAGAACTTAAAAGTTACTATTCACCAAAAAATTATTTTGATCTCATTGAACCACATTTTACTTATTAATGAAAACCATGTATGTCGGAGTTTTGAAAATAAAATCACAGAAGTGGTAATATTTCATTTAAATGAAAAATCAGTTATTTAACTACCACTTAGTGGTTTCACTATTAATCAAAAATTGAAGTTTTTCAGAACAATGCCAAAATTTCACCCTAAGCTATAATTGATATTCCTAATTCAAAAATGATGTCTATTTTACAAAATTCCAAATATATAAGTTGCATTAGTTAATTTTATAATTAATTCCCGCTGTCACAACAAATAGCGTGTTTTAAGAAACAATTTAAATCAAAATATTGGCAATTGTTTATGTCCAATTTCAATGTTAAATTAATTCTAATGACCACCATTGGGTAAAATGGTAAAAATATATTCTAATTATACTTTAAAACCACTAAATAGTATAATTTATCACAATATATTATTTTGATTAAAAAAGTTGTTTTAAGTATTTTTCACTATTCATAAAAAATAGAAGTTCTCAGAAAAATACCAAAAATTAAACATAGGCTAATTCCGACATTCCGAATCCAAAAATGAAGTCCATTTTGAAATACAAAATTTCTATAATTTTAAAAAGTGGCTATTAATATTCATAATGGCTACTTTGATTAGTCGCGGTGTTTTAGAACTCGAATTTGCATACAATGCAAGCTATTGCATTATTGAATGAGAAGCGTATCATGGAAGCTCAGGGTGTTACATTCTCCCCTCCTTCAATAAATTTCATCCTCGCAATTTGAAAATTTTCTTTGAAAATAAAAGGTTGAAAATAGAAAATACCTTTGTGGAAAACCCACATCGGAAATAAGGTTAATAAATATATAACATTAAAAGAAATCAAGATAAGTACAAAGGTCACCCGATATAGCACATTCTAGGATTCTATGAAAATATGGATATGGAGGAGAAACAAACCATCACGGTCTGATAGAGAGTTATAGAAAATAGGATTAGGAGAAAGTTTAACTACAAGAAAATCAAAAACTTGTGATTGGTTAAACGGTCATTGAATCCCCAGTTGGAAAAGTTAACCGACAACATTTTTGTTTTAAGTTACCTTTTATAATGTTGAGGAATTTATTTAGGATATTTACTAAGAACGTAAGGGAATATACATACTTGTTATGTATACTTTCATTCGTTAATAATTTTTTACCACAAACTCAACTTTTACTCCAAATGGTAACGGAACTCAAAAATATTCTATTTATCCTAATTTTATAAGGTTACAAATGTTAACACATACCATTTAGATTAGTAAAATTATTTTGTAATAACCAGGGACTTCCTGTAGGCTAGTGGTAGGAAATAAAGTCCTGTCGCACTATGATTGTGGGTTCGATTCCTGCAGCTTTGTCCGACGCGACAGGTTATGCCCCACCCTGCAGGTTGTCCTTTTCCTAAAACTATAGTATCATAATATTCCAAAAATAATCTTCATAAATACTTTAACCTTAAACAATACTATCCATGGTTCAACTTAATCCATTCCAATCTTAATAGTTATCCAAAATACCTCCGTCCAGACTTTCTCTAAAAGGTCTCTAAATTCCAAAATCAATTGTAACATCAGATTCCCCAAACAAAGAAAATATTCTCTTATTGTCACATACTAAAAATATGATTACCTTAATCATATTACCTTAATCAAAAAGTACTGCAGTACAATCTTTATATATATCACATTATTCTTATAACCAGAATATAATCCTAGAGTCCAAAAGCACCAATACATTAATTATTCCACTTCAACTGTAGTCATAACATAAGATTGGCCTTGATCCCTTGGCCTTTTCTGAGGTAAGTTTCCATGATGCTTAGGACATTCATTTGCATAATTCCCCATTTCCCTACAATTGTAGCATTCAACTTTGACAGCCTCTTTCTTTCCCTTGCAATCACGAGCCTGGTGACCCTTTTCTCCACATTTATAATAAACTCCCATTCCGTTTAGTCACGTACCAGGGTGATTCTTCCCACAATTATCACATAATGGAAAATCCTTCTTTCCCTTTTTCCCTTTATCTGTCTCTTGTTCCCCCGTTCTCTTCTTCTCTTGCTTTACTTTGTTGTCATAAGACTTAGAGAATTCCTTTTCTGTCTTGATAGCACACGAGACAATATCTTCGTATGATGAGAGGGATTGTGATACTAAGTCTTGATGGATAAATGGTTTTAACCCATCAATTAAATGATCAATCGTACTCCTTGGGTTACATATATAATCGGCATCATGCCTTGCTAACCTTGTAAAGTTAGCCTCATACTTTGCGACATTCTCATCCTCCTTCTGCCTCAAACTCAGAAATTGCCTTTCCATATCTGCTCGATGGTCACGAGGAAAGTATTTTTCTAAGAAAAACTCTTTGAACTCCCTCCATTCCATATTCGATACGTCATCATCTTCCTTTGTGTTTTGAATCAGCGACCACCACTGATCGGCATCTCCAGTGAGGCGGTAAACTTTCATGACAACCTTCTACCTTTCGCTACTCCCCAAGGCATGGAATATTTTCTCTAAGGAGTTTATCCATTTCTCAGCTACTAATGGATTTGTACCCCCATTAAATGTTGGTGGTTGTTGCCTCATGAAGCGGTCTAACATTGATCCTCCACGTTGCGGATCAGGGTGCTCCATACGAGTAAGGTTATTATTCATAACTTGAGTGAGTTGTCCCAGTATAGTAATAAGTTGATCAGCACCAGTTGTATCTCCAGATCTACAGTAACTATCTTGAGCAGGAGGGCAATCCCTACACGGAGTTCGTGCATTGATACGGTTTCCATTCCTTCCACTAGGCGCCATTTCTATACAATGGCATAAACTATATTAGTTTATGAATCAAAATACATAATTCCATACTAATAAAATACTTAACATAAATTTAACTATTTATAGATATAATCCATAATCATAAAAAGGTTTTCATTGAGGAAGTATATACTCATAACCGTTCATAGTGGTTTGTAAAGAAAATGAGAATTATCCTAAACATATCCCCCGGGAGTGTCGTAACCAAGAGTGTAGCAAGGCCCGTTGTCGTGCACCAGTTCCCGTTCGAGTCTAGCTCAAAGCGGTGTTTTCGGGTTTTACCCCTAGGTACATCTGTGCCAGAGCCGCCTCTACCTGCTCGTATCCAGACAGGGATGTATTGCTCGGAAAACTCATAACATCTCTATAATACCAAAATTCTAGGAAGTTATTTTATACTAATCCTCAAAGTTCATCCTAGGTCTACGTGCTCTAATTAGAGTTTGTCTAAATCTAGCTTCCAAGGTTAGTACTAACCTCCGTCTGATACCAACTGTAACGCCCCGACCCCAGCTACCCAGAGTCGGTGCATTAGTTCGTAACATTGGCATGATCACAAAAGATCAAGTCTCGAAAGACCGATTAGTTTAGTAGCCTTGGAAACACTAGATACATTCGTAAACGTTACATTACATCATAAAGTGAAAAACTAAAATAACAAAGTCTCCATAGTCCACACTCATATCCTCTTCTGACTATCCCTGCAGGTCATTCATAAAATAATTCTTCACATCCTAGAAAATATTAAAACATTGAAAGGGGTGAGCTCAGATGCTCAGTAAGGATAACAATAATGCGGACGCTTTCATAAATAAACATTAACATTTGAGGCAATGTATAACTAAAACAAAAGCCTTTTAAACATGAACTTCAACATAATATGGCAAAAGTAAAATGAGATAATGCCATTTACTTATTCACATGGATATTCTACTGGTCGAATAATCACATGCAATATCAATAACCACTTTCATAATGATGGAATGCATAATGCCAGACTATCATAACCACGTAGCCAAGGCCTCGTGCCAAGACCACAAATAAGATTTTGTCAAGGCCTCGTGCCAAGACACTAGTTTGTCTCATGAGACCTGCCGATGCATCGAGGAGCTATAGCGGGCTCCACCCGTCACTTATTAAGTCCAATGCATTCCTCATATGAATAGGTTTAAACATATCATAAACCATAACATAATCATATCACATAAAACATGCATAAAGGAATCATAACATTTCCACATTTCAATCACAAGATATCAGTACAACACTTTGATATGATAAAAACGCTTTCAAAACCATTTTCAATACCAAAATAAAAGAAAGTTAAAACTTTGTATTTATTTTTCATTAAAAAAAATGATGGCTTGTAGAGGAAGCCGAAACTCAAATAATGGTCACGGCGGCGGAGAAGTCGTTGTCCCCGCATAAGTACGGAAATAAAAACATTCCCTTTTTGTCGTTTAGTAAAACGCTTCGTATAAAAAAGATTCCTTTTGAATAAACATAAAAGTCAACGGGGTTAATACACCGTATAAAAGAAAATTGTGTATAAAACCAAATATGCCTCAATGAAAGGAGATTGAGACGAAGTCCTTAAAAGATCAATTTTAAAATAAAATATATCTATTATGTGTATTCACTATAGGTACACATAAAGAATGTAAAAATACAAAATAGGACATAATAATATCATGACATAATTTGAAAGTAGGAGATTAACCCAAAGAATGGTAATTGGGTTAAGAAGTTCCCTTACCTCGTGTCTGACTTGACTCAACCGTTCTTTAACCTCCTGAATAATAAAATAGAGTTAATATATACCTGATTAAGAACCATTTTCAATTTCATTATCCTTATTATATCACTTATTACAATGATATGAACATTATGTAATTATTTAAGTTAATAACGGTCGTTTTGTCGATCTTTGGTATTTGAGTCAACAATAAACTTCTTATAATTACAAGTTGTTTATGTGGTAGAATATCCATTATCTCCAGAATTATATTCATGATTTAGATGTCATATATATCTTATATATCCAGTATATACATTCATTTATAATATTACGTAACATTTAGAGGTAAGAAAGGAAATGCACCGTTCATGGAGACGGTAAGCCGTACGTACGCATGAACGCTACTTTCATTACAATTTCATATTTAATGGAATGAAATCATAATGATATAAATGTATAATATAATTCCAGTATAACATAGTGTATAATACCATTTACTCCATCCATTATACATCCCACATATGGCATTAACGATTCAAATCACTTTGAGGGGGCGGTAGTACGCACTTCCTAAAATGAAATTATCGCATTTTACCCATAATGGAAATCATAAAGTATGCCATAAATGAGAAATACAGAAGCATAAGTAAAACATAAACATATTATATATCATATATAAAAATAGTGACATCTTAATGGCCACCTTTGAAGGTGTTATATTAGTGTTGAACAATCATCGTTTCGTGAGGCAGAAATTCGCCATCCACAGAAACCGTATGTTCTTTAACCATTAGATGTAGGTGTGTGTAAGTGTAGCTCAAATACTTCTTATAAAAACATCCTATTATATTGAGGATACTGTTTTTGTTACAAAATAAATGAATAAAACGAGTTTAGGGGGTTGGAGAAGAAAAATAAAACAAAACCACATTAGAGAAGACATTACCTCAAAATCGGGTAACTCTTTTTGATTTGAGCCAAAGGCTTCCTTGGGAAGAGTTCTGCCAAAGTGAGGCTTCTAGGAGTAAGAGGGGGAAGTTGGGAGAGTATTTGGGCAGAGTTTGGCCTAGCCAAATGGCTTTATGGTGTGAATAAGGTGGGAGAGGTGGGGGCCTTTTATAAGTGGAGAGGAGGGGCACTTTTGGAAAGTAATGAAATGTTATACTATTATACAATGCTTTTCGGATTATAAAGGTCCCACACTTGTATAATTCGAGGATAAGGTGATAAGGGTTAGAAATCGCCTCATCCAATAGGTTTTGGACAAGTTTAAGCCTTGGATTTTACATTATCTTCTCATTTTATTTAAATCGTTAAATAATGAGGTCATCGCTGCATCATCATGATGTCATAAATAATTTAATTTATTTAATGTCTAAAAATTATAAAAAAAATACTATGATGTAGGAAATATTTTTATATTTCTAATGAATATTTATAATCAAAATTTGGACTTGTGTAACCCCACTTAAAAACTGTTTTAGTAAAACAACTCATGTTTGTGTCAATTTAATTTTAACATTAAATAAATATATATTAATGTCATTTTCCAACTAAAGTGGCTCCATGGGGTCCCCAAGTTGACCCATGGGTTGTCTTGGTCGGCCATGACTCATCCAATAGGAGTAGGGCAAGTGTCATGCTCATATCATATTATTAAAACATTATTTTTACCTTAAACTACACTAATTACCTCTAATTGCGATTAAGAACTTAAAAGTTACTATTCACCAAAAAATTATTTTGACCTCATTGAACCACATTTTACTTCTTAATGACAACCATGTATGTCGGATTTTTGAAAATCAAATCACAGAAGTGGTAATATTTCATTTAAACAAAAAATCAGTTATTTAACTACCACTTAGTGGTTTCACTATTCATCAAAAATTGAAGTTTTTCAGAACAATGCCAAAATTTCACCCTAAGCTATAAATGATATTCCGAATTCAAAAATGATGTCTATTTTACAAAATTACAAACATATAAGTTGAATTAGTTAATTTTATAATTAATTCCCGCTGTCACAATAAATAGCGTGTTTTTAAGAAACAATTTATATCAAAAGATTGGCAATTGTTTACGTCCAATTTCAATGTTAAATTAATTATAATGACCACCATTGGATAAAATGGTAAAAATATATTATAATTATACTTTAAAACCACTAAATAGTATAATTTATCACAATAAATTATTTTGATTAAAAAAGTTGTTTTAAGTATTTTTCACTATTCATAAAAAATAGAAGTCCTAAGAAAAATTCCAAAAATTCAACATAGGCTAATTCCGACATTCCGAATCCAAAAATGAAGTCCATTTTGAAATATAAAATTTCTATAATTTTAAAAAGTGGTTATTACTATTCATAACGGCTACTTTGATTAGTCGCGGTGTTTTAGAACTCGAAGTTGCGTACAATGCAAGCTATTGCATTATTGAATGAGAAGCGTATCATGGAAGCTCAGGGTGTTACATTCTCCCCTCCTTCAATAAATTGAATCCTCGCAATTTGCAAATTTTCTTTGAAAATAAATGGTTGAAAATAGAAAATACCTTTGTGGAAAACCCACATCAGAAATAAGGTTAATAAATATATAACATTAAATGAAATCAAGATAAGTACAAAGGTCACCCGATATAGACCATTCTAGGATTCTATGAAAATATGGATATGGAGGAGAAACAAACCATCAAGGTCTGATTGAGAGTTATATAAAATAGGATTAGGAGAAAGTTTAACTACAAGAAAATAACAAACTTGTGATTGGTTAAACGGTCATTGAATCCCCAGTTGGAAAAGTTAACCGACAACATTTTTGTTTTAAGTTACCTTTTATAATGTTGAGGAATTTATTTAGGATATTTACTAAGAACCTAAGGGAATATACATACTTGTTATGTATACTTTCATTCGTTAATAAATTTTTACCACAAACCCAACTTTTACTCCAAATGGTAACGGAACAAAAAAATATTCTATTTATCCTAATTGTATAAGGTTACAAATGTTAACACATACCATTTAGATTAGTAAAATTATTTTGTAATAACCAGGGACTTACTGTAGGCTAGTGGTAGGAAATAAAGGCCTGTCGCACTATGATTGTGGGTTCGATTCCTGCAGCTTTGTCCGACGCGACGGGTTATGCCCCACCCTGCAGGTTGTCCTTTTCCTAAAACTATAGTATCATAATATTCCAAAAATAATCTTCATAAATGCTTTAAACTTAAACAATACTATCCATGGTTCAACTTAATCCATTCCAACCTTAATAGTTATCCAAAATACCTCCGTCCAGACTTTCTCTAAAAGGTCTCTAAATTCTAAAATCAATTGTAACATCAGATTCCCCAAACAAAGAAAAGTTTCTCTTATTGTCACATACTAAAAATATGATTACCTTAATCATATTACCTTAATCAAAAAGTACTGCAGTACAATCTTTATATATATCACATTATTCTTAAAACCAGAATATAATCATGGAGTCCAAAAGCACCAATACATTAATTATTCCACTTCAACTGTAGTCATAGCATAAGATTGGCCTTGATCTCTTGTCCTTTTCTGAGGTAAGTTTCCTTGACACTTAGGACATTCATTTGCATAATGCCCCATTTCCCTACAATTGTAGCATTCAACTTTGACAGCCTCTTTCTTTCCCTTGCAATCACGAGCCTGGTGACACTTTTCTCCACATTTATGACAAACTCCCATTCCTTTTAGGCACGTACCAGGGTGATTCTTCCCACAATTATCACATAATGGAAAATCCGTCTTTCCCTTTTTCCTTTTATCTGTCTCTTGTTCCCCCGTTCTCTTCTTCTCTTACTTTACTTTGTTGTCATAAGACTTAGAGAATTCCTTTTCTGTCTTGATAGCACACGAGACAATATCTTCGTATGATGAGAAGGATTGTGATACTAAAGCTTGATGGAGAAATGGTTTTATCCCATCAAAGAAACGATCAATCTTAATCCTTGGGTTACATATATAATCGGCAGCATGCCTCACTAACCTTGTAAAGTTAGCCTCATACTTTGTGACATTCTCATCCTCCTTCTGCCTCAAACTCAGAAATTGCCTTTCCATATCTGCTCGATGGTCATGAGGAAAGTATTTTTCTAAGAAAATCTCTTTGAACTCCCTCCATTCCATATTCGATACGTCATCATCTTCCTTTGTGTTTTGAATCAGCGACCACCACTGATCGGCATCTTCAGTGAGGCGGTAAACTGCCATGACAACCTTCTCCCTTTCGCTACTCCCCAAGGCATGGAATATTTTCTCTAAGGAGTTTATCCATTGCTCAGCTACTAATGGATTTTTACCCCCATTAAATGTTGGTGGTTGTTGCCTCATGAAGCGGTCTAACATTGATCCTCCACGTTGTGGATCAGGGTACTCCATACGAGTAAGGTTATTATTCATAACTTGAGTGAGTTGTCCCAGTATAGTAATAAGTTGATCAGCACCAGTTGTATCTCCAGATCCACAATAATTATCTTGAGCAGGAGGGAAATCCCTACACGGAGTTCGTGCATTGATACGGTTTCCATTCCTTCCACTAGGCGCCATTTCTATATAATGGCATAAACTAGATTAGTTTGTGAATCAAAATACATAATTCCATACTTTTAAAATAATTAACATAAATTGAACTATTTATAGATATAATCCATAATCATAAAAAGTATTTCATTGAGGAAGTATATACTCATAACCGTTCATAGTGGTTTGTAAATAAAATGAGAAATATCCTAAGCATATCCCCCGAGAGTGTCGTAACCAAGAGTGAAGCAAGGCCCGTTGTCGTGCACCAGTTCCCGTTCGAGTCTAGCTCAAAGCGGAGTTTTCGGGTTTTACCCCTAGGTACATCTGTGTCAGAGCCGCCTCTACCCGCTCGTATCCAGACAGGGATGTATTGCTCGGAAAACTCATAACATCTCTATAATACCAAAATTCTAGGAAGTTCTTCTATACTAATCATCAAAGTTCATCTTAGGTCTACGTTCTCTAATCAGAGTTTGTCTAAATCTAGCTTCAAAGGTTAGTAATAACCTCCCTCTGATACTAACTGTAACGCCCCGACCCCAGCTACCCAGAGTCGGTGCATTAGTTCGTAACATTGGCATGATCACAAAAGATCAAGTCTCGAAAGACTGATTAGTTTAGTAGTCTTGGAAACACAAGATACATTCGTAAACGTTACATTACATCATAAAGTGAAAAACTACAATAACAAAGTCTCCATAGTCCACACTCATATCCTCTTCTGACTATCCCTGCAGGTCATTCATAAAATACTTCATCACATCCTGGAAAGTATTAAATCATTGAAAGGGGTGAGCTCAGATTCTCAGTAAGTATAACAATAATGCGGAAGCTTTCATAAATAAACATTAACATTTAAGGCAATGTATAACTAAAACAAAAGCCTTTTAAACATGAACTTCAACATAATATGGAAAAAGTAAAATGAGATAATGTCATTTACTTATTCACATGGATATTCTACTGGTCCAATAATCACATGCAATATCAATAACCACTTTCATAATGATGGAATGCATAATTCCAGACTATCATAACTACGTAGCCAAGGCCTCGTGCCAAGACCACAAATAAGATTTTGTCAAGGCCTCGTGCCAAGACACTAGTTTGTCTCATGAGACCGGCCGATGCATCGAGGAGCTATAGAGGGCTCCACCCGTTACTTATTAAGTCCAATGCATTCCTCATATGAATAGGTTTAAACATATCATAAACCATAACAAAATCGTATCACATAAAACATGCATAAAGGAAACATAACATTTCCACATTTCAGTCACAAGATATCAATACAACACTTTGATATGATAAAAACGCTTTCAAAACCATTTTCAATACCAAAATAAAAGAAAGTTAAAACTTTGTATTTATTTTTCATTAAAAAAATGATGGCTTGTAGAGGAAGCCGAAACTCAAATAATGGTCACGGCGGCAGAGAAGTCATTGTCTCCGCATAAGTACGGAAATAAAAACATTCCATTTTTGTCGTTTAGTAAAACGCTTCGTATAAAAAAGATTCATTTTGAATAAACATAAAAGTCAACGGGGTTTATACACCGTATAAAAGAAAATTGTGTATAAAAGCAAATATGCCTCAATGAAAGGAGATTGAGACGAAGTCCTTAAAAGATCATTTTTAAAATAAAATATATCTATTATGTGTATTCACTATAGGTACACATAAAGAATGTAAAAATACAAAATAGGACATAATAATATCATGACATAATTTGAAAGTAGGAGATTAACCCAAAGAATGGTAATTGGGTTTAGAAGTTCCCTTACCTCGTGTCTGACTTGACTCAACCGTTCTTTAACCTCCTGAATAATAAACTAGAGTTAATATATACCTTATTAAGAACCATTTTCAATTTCATTATCCTTATTATATCACTTATTACAATGATATGAACATTATGTAATTATTTAAGTTAATAACGGTCGTTTTGTCGATCTTTGGTATTTGAGTCAACAATAAACTTCTTATAATTACAAGTTGTTTATGTGGTAGAATATCCATTATCTCCATAATTATATTCATGATTTAGATGTCATATATATATTATATATCCAGTATATACATTAATTTATAATATTACGTAACATTTAGAGGTAAGAAATGAAATGCACTATTCATGGAGACGGTAAGCCGTACGTACGCATGAACGCTACTTTCATTTCAATGTCATATTTAATGGAATGAAATCATAATGATATAAATGTATAATATAATTCCAGTATAAAATAGTGTATAATACCATTTACTCCATCCTTTATACATCCCACATATGGCATTAACGATTCAAATCACTTTGAGGGGGCGGTAGTCCGCACTTCCTAAAATGAAATTATCGCATTTTACCCATAATGGAAATCATAAAGTATGCCATAAATGAAAAATACAGAAGCATAAGTAAAACATAAACATATTATATATCATATATAAAAATATTTACATCTAAATGGCCACCTTTGAAAGTGTTATATGAGTGTTGAACAATCATCGTTTCGTGAGGCTGAAATTCACCATCCACAGAAACCGTATGTTCTTTAACCATTAGATGTAGGTGTGTGTAAGTGTAGCTCGAATCCTTCTTATAACAACATCCTAGTATATTTAGTATACTGTTTTTGTTACAAAATAAATGAATAAAAATAGTTTAGGGGGTTGGAGAAGAAAAATAAAACAAAACAACATTAGAGAAGGCATTACCTCAAAATCGGGTAACTCTTTTTGATTTGAGCCAAAGGCTTCCTTGGGAAGAGTTCTTCCCAAAGTGAGGCTTCTAGGAGTAATAGGGGGATGCTGGGAGAGTATTTTGGCAGAGGTTGGCCGAGCCAAATGGCTTTAAGGTGTGAATAATGTGGGAGAGGTGGGGGCCTTTTATAAGTGGAGAGGAGGGGCACTTTTGGAACGTAATGAAATGGTATTCTATTATACAATGATTTTCGGATTCTAAAGGTCCCAAACTTGTATAATTATAGTATAAGGTGATAAGGGTTAGAAATATCCTCATCCAATAGGCTTTGTACAAGTGTATGCCTTGGATTTTACATTATCTTCTCATTTTATTTAAATCGTTAAATAATGAGGTCATCGCTGCATCATCATGATGTCATAAATAATTTAATTTATTTATCGTCTATAAATTATAAAACAAATACTATGATGTAGCAAATCGTTTTAGCTTTCTAATGAATATTTATAATCAAAATTTGTAATTGTGTAGCCCCACTTAAAAACTGTTTTAGTAAAACAACTCATGTTTGTGTCAATTTAATTTTAACATTAAATAAATATATATTAATGTCATTTTCCAACTAAAGTGGCTCCATGGGGTCCCCAAGTTGACCCATGGGTTGTCTTCGTCGGCCATGACTCATCCAATAGGAGTAGGGCAAGTGTCAAGCTCATATCATATTATTAAAACATTATTTTTACCTTAAACTACACTAATTACCTCTAATCGCGATTAAGAACTGAAAAGTTACTATTCACCAAAAAATTATTTTGATCTCATTGAACCACATTTTACTTCTTAATGACAACCATGTTTGCCAGATTTTTGAAAATCAAATCACAGAAGTGGTAATATTTCATTTAAACGAAAAATCAGTTATTTAACTACCACTTAGTGGTTTCACTATTCATCAAAAATTGAAGTTTTTCAGAACAATGCCAAAATTTCACCCTAAGCTATAATTGATATTCCGAATTCAAAAATGATGTCTATTTTACAAAATCCAAACATATAAGTTGCATTAGTTAATTTTATAATTAATTCCCGCTGTCATAACAAATAGCGTGTTTTTAAGAAACAATTTATATCAAAAGATTGGCAATTGTTTATGTCCAATTTCAATGTTAAATTAATTCTAATGACCACCATTGGATAAAATGGTAAAAATATATTCTAATTATACTTTAAAACCACTAAATAGTATAATTTATCACAATAAATTATTTTTATTAAAAAAGTGGTTTTAAGTATTTTTCACTATTCATAAAAAATAGAAGTTCTCAGAAAAATACCAAAAATTCAACATAGGCTAATTCCGACAGTCCGAATCCAAAAATGAAGTCCATTTTGAAATATAAAATTTCTATAATTTTAAAAAGGGGTTATTACTATTCATAACGGCTACTTTGATTAGTCGCGGTGTTTTAGAACTCGAAGTTGCGTACAATGAAAGCTATTGCATTATTGAATGAGAAGCGTATCATGGAAGCTCAGGGTGTTACATTTACCCTTTCAGAGAGTTTTTAGTAAAAGATATGAATGGAATATTTTGTCGTTTTTTGTACGAGGTACTTGAATTTTCCGACAAAAGTACGAGATGAATGTTTTCTTTTAACTTATACAACATGAATGGATTTTTAAAAAATTATTTCCAAGAAGCTCCCCTTATAGGTTTTCATGTTTATTTTTAATCAAATTCTTTTATTTTAGAATTGTATGACATTTTAAGAAAGGAAAAGTGTTTTTTAAGTAGAAAGGATATTTTCCTCAAGAATGGAGTTCAAGTGTTTTATCAAAATTATTTTTCATCTAAGATAATAAAGGGTTCTGTTTCTATCCCTATTATTACATTGATTTGATTATGTTGTGATAGAATTATTTTTATGAATTCCTTTATCTTATATGAATTGTTTTATGATGTCATGTTGTTTAAGAATCCCATTTTTATTACATGGGTTATGCAATGGTGTATGATTTATGATTTTGTGGCACACATAAGAATGGTATCATTATGAGATGGGTGGGACCTATATCTCCCTCCAATGCATTGGGTAAAGATTTTATATCTCATGAGATAGACATGGATGGAACGGTAGGTTAAACTGGTTCAGTGAAACAAGACTGAAACGAGGAATGAACTCGGTTCAGAAATGGACTTTTTCCACTAAGATAGTCTTGGATATGAGTCTTGACTAATAAGAAATGATTCACTATGATTATGTGTGTACGCCACAATGTTTCATGTTTTAAGTTATAATTATTTGGATTACATTTCACTACTATGATTTATCCCTTTTTATGATATTATGATCTCTTTTGCAGGTTAAGATTTCTAAAATGTTATGTTCTTATGAATATGATGTGATTGATATTTCTTTTGTTTACCCTTACTGAGCATTTGAGCTCACCCATTTATGTTTTCTTTTCCCCAGGATATAAAGAAAGGTTTTAGGTAAGAAAAAAATGGGAAGATCTTTATGGGAGATTTTGAAGATCTTTCACCATGATTAGAAGATTACGTTCCGAGTTTCCAAAGAAACTAAACTATTTCAGCCCTTGTGTGTGTGTTTTTGTTATGTACTAAGTATTCCGCAAAAGTAATGTAATGTCCTTGTACGTCACACTTTGGGCCTCTATAGTAAATTACCATGGGGTTCACCTTTCCTTTTCACAAACAAGGTGCATAGTGCCCTTAGATTATACATGTATTATTGATGGTTTAACTAGATGACAATGAAGAACCGTTATCCTCTACCTTAGAATGATGACTTCTTCGACTAGATCTGAGAGTAACTATTATATCTTTGCTCATTTTGAGGTTGTTATACCATTAGGTTCATCCGAGACCATCATATATACAACACAAGGCATTCTGAAGCAGGTACGACTTGTAAGAGTATTTGGTTATGCCTTTCTGTTTGATAAACACAATGATAAGAATCATAGCTATGGTGAATTGGGTCTTCCACCTTTTTCTTGATTCTATCATGGTATGATTTGAAGAAGCAATATTGGTGTACTCACATTCCATAAATGACCACACCAATCATCTTGACATCGTGCCGAGTATACTTAGAGAGCACCTAATATACAATAAAATTAGTAAATTCAACTTTTGGATTAGTAAGGTTAAATTATTGGGTCATATCATATATGATCCAGGCCTATAAGTTGACTTGGAGAAGGTGATTTCCATTTTTTACTAGGATCATCACAAGAATGTGTTTGACATATGTAGCTTCTTAGGGCTTCCTGGATACTATAGGTGGATTATTCATGACTTCTACCACCTATAAGTGCATCTCATGGACATTAATAATAAGGGTGAGATGTTTTGGTGGTCTGATACTAGTGAGAAAGCTTATTAGGAGTTAAAGGGAAGACTCACTTCAACTATGATTATAATTCTACATGAGCTAGGAAGAAGTTATACAATTTGATGTGATGCTATAGGAATCAGGTTGGGTGCAGTTCTAATGATAGTTGATTAAGTCAGGGCATATGGATCTCATGATTTGAAGCCTCAGAAGAGGAACTATCCTATGCATTACCTCGAGCTAGCAGCCATTGTTCATGATCTGCACTTTTGGAGGAACTATCAATTAAGAAAGAGATTCATTATTTTCATAGATCCTAAAAGTTTAAAATATATCTAAAAAATTGATACATGAATCTGAGGCAACACAAGTGTGTGGAATACATGTAACTCATTTATTTTGAACTTTCTTACACAGCTATTTAGGGAAACATAGTGGTTGATTCCTTGAGATGGAAAATATAGATTCAATATTTTCTAGAAGCCGGTAGTGAGTGGAAGAAGATGGATTTGTTTTATGCATTGCATATTGATGTTCAAGAACAATATATACAACAAGAATTAGAAGTTTTAGCATTGAAATTATCTATTCTGGAATGAGTCTGAATGTGGTAGTTACCAAATTCATAGGGACTCATTTTGAGGTAGAGCTTCACAAGAGAGAATCCTTCTCCTGTTTGGATTGTTGATGGCCGTGAGAATATACTCTTTCGTGGCTGTGTTTGGGTTCCTTATGATATACAAAAAGTATTGATGAGGAAATTTTATGCCCCTATTTGGGAAGATCAACCTAGGATTACCTAGAAGTATAGAGACATGTGTCATCTATATTGGTGGCTAGGTATAAAGATTATGATAAGATGATTTATCACTCGGTGCTCCACCTATTAGCTGGTGAAGGAAAAGCACTAGAAACCTACTCAACTTCTACAACCCCTATAAATTACTAAGTGGTAGTTTAATTATTTAACCAAGGACATTGGGACAATCTTTCTGAGATCCCCTCGAGGCAGCGATGCAATATGGGTGGTCACTAAAAGGTTAAAAAAGTGGTGCACTTTCAATAGATCAAAGAATAGTTATCTATTATTGAGTTAGGAAGGAATTATATTTGGAATATTGTATGAGTTCATGGTATACCTTATTTTATCATTTTGGAATGAGATTCTTGGTTCACATTTCCATTATGGAAAGGGTTGTAGAATGCACTAGGTTCACATGTGTTCTTGAGTTCTGTATATCACACTAAGACAGATGGGTAGTCTGAATGAATGATTTGGATTTTCGAGGATATTCTTTGGGATTGTAGCATTGATTTTAGAGGTAACTAGGAAAATCATATTCCTTCAGTTGAGTTCTCCTATAATAAAAACATTTAGGAAATTATTTAGATGGCTCCATATGATTCCCTCCATAGTAGGCTGTAATGTTCACCTTTATATCTTCTTGAGGTAGGTGAGGTAGCTCTACTAAGTCCTCATCTCCTTCTGGAGACTTCAGAGGATGTTTAGCTAATTTAGAAGCATTAGGAAATAGCTTAGTACAAGAAGAAATAATATATTTATCTTTAATGTAGACCTATTTAGTTCATGGTGGGACATTAGGTAATTCTTTGTGTATAACCTAGGTTGGGTCCTAAACGAATCAGGAAAAAGGAAAAGGTATCACCTTGGTATGTCAAGCCTTTCGAGATAGTGGAGGGAGTTAGGACATTAGGATATTAGTTTTTATAACCTCAGAGGTACCATGCCATGAATGACGTATTCCATGTATCTTAGCTTTAACAATATCATCCATACCTATTTTAGTTGTTTGATCCCAATGATATCAAATGGTAGCCAGATGTATCATTTGAGGAGAATCCAATTCGTATCATCAATCATGGCATGAAGATTCTCTCAGGTAGGTTAGTTTTTTTAGTACAGGTGTTATGGTATCATGAATGTGTACAAGATGAGACTTAAGAGTGAGAAACCAACATATATGGGTAGTGTAAGGAACTCTTCTCAGATGACATTCTACTAGATTTAGAAGGGAAATTTGGGGACAAGTTGTCTTACAAAGGGGAGGTTGAAACATCTTGGATTTATCCAAAGGTATATACCATTTATATTTTTGGTTCATGTTCATTAAGTGGTCATACACTTTATTTGTAAGAGGTTAAATTAGTTCTTGGGAACATCTATGGGTCTTTTAAAGTCCGGAGCACTGAAAAATGGAAATGGCTAGGCTATATGGTTTTTATGAAACCATGCGACCCAGAGTGCATGATTGTGCATCATGTTTCATGATTCAGATAGTGAAAAAATTCATAGTTTTCACATGTCTACTCAAACTGTGTGGCTAACTATGTGGTGTACCCTCTTCAGAAGAACCTCATGCACAATTGGCTCATGGATTGGATAAATTGTGTGGCCAAAATGTGAATAGTGAAAATGGTAGATAATTTCCATTTTTCCCTTCATTTTTGTTTAAATATTTTTTCTTCCTTTTCTTCTAGATGATAATTCTTCTTAATCCAGGCGTGCAAGATCCCCTTATCCATCAGTGGTTTTTTGAGTCATATCCTTCATTTCTCTTCTAATTCCTTCACTTTAAGAAGTTATATACGTATCTCAGTACACTCTACCATCCAAAATCAATTATTTCTATGTTTATCTCCAATTGTTTATTGTTGGGAAAAAATCCTTCAAGGTAACATTGCATCATTTTTGGGTTGTTTGTGTTTGTTAAAAATGTATGTTTCTTTGGTAAATTGTTCAGTTCCCAATATGTTGTTTACAATCCATGTTGACAAAGAACCATGACAATGGAATATATGATCTGGAGGTGGTAAAATAGAATAGATTCAATGTGGCGCTGTTTTCCAGTGTTCGCCAAATTTTTGGGGTCCCAAATTTTGTGTTTTCTGAGCATCCCAAAATATGGATTTTCATGAAGATCTCATAAAAATATGGAAAAGGCATGAGTTTTGTGAATATTGTATTCTTGATGTCTATTTCATGAAGACATGATGAATGTTGATGGTGTTTTTCGCAATTACGACAAGCTTCGCAAATGACAGAGTTGAAGAGCACTACAACGATGAAGGGAATTGTGAGTGGAGCTTCACGGTGAAGGCACAAAGGAATTGAAGTAATGCTTTGTGATTATGAAGAGCTCCAAAATATGAAAATTTCCATGGTTCTTCATGATATAGAGATACTTTCGGCGGAAATTTTAGAGCATCGCGATTTGAGATGATGCGGTGCCGATTTCGCGTGGAAGGTTCGAGGGTCGGTGGAATCACCAATAAATAGACCTCGACCCCCTCGAGAGAAGCATAAAGTTTTTAATGAAATTTTTTTTACTCTCTAATCATGAAGGAGGTTCTCCAAGGTAGTGTTCTTTGCAAAAGTCAATAGCTTCATGGTGACTAATCTATCTTCGTGAAAGAGGCGTGTTCCGCATTGGATTTGTCAGGTTCACAAAAGAAGTCGGTCTACGATGGATTGAGCTCTGTGATGACCTATGATTTGTGAAGGCTTGAGATTTGCGAAGGTCTGAGCTCTATAAAGTAGTGTGATCCATGAGGCAGTGAGCTCTATGAAGTTGTGTGCTTCACGAAGAGGTAGGGACTTCTTGAAGGCTTGTTTGAGCTTCGCGAAATTGGGAGCTTTGCAAAGTAGGGTTCTTTGTGAAGGTATTTCCCAAAGGTTGTTGGCCAGTGGTTAGTGGAAAGGGGGTATTTATCAATGGATGATATTTAGAATTCAATAGATCATCTAAATAAAGTTGATAGTGTATTCATTAGTGATAATGAAGAGACCTACAAGTCTATAAACTGTGAGTGGATCTTCTGAAAAAGCAGTGAGATCACATCAGTTGAGAGAGCAGTGAGTTCTCAAATTCTGAGTGGTTGTAAACCAGAAGGGATAGTGAGTCCTCTTTAAACTTGTAAATAGTAGTGCGTTTATGGAGGATTTGGTACATCGGCACATCCCGGGTGTATGCTCATTGGACGTACCCTAGTGAGGGTGAACCAAATAAAAGTGGTTTGTCTTGTGCATGCTTTAATATTCATTCATACTCTACAATGGGAAGGAGAGAGAGAAGATGGTTTTTCTAACAACAAAAAAGATCAAAAGATGCAGTTGTTTTAATTTTTCATACCCTGATTCACCCCCCATCTCAGGGTAACTAGCCTAGTAGACCTAAAATTAATGCTATTTTAGCGAAACATACTTTTGACTTATTTATTAGGGTTTTGAAAAATCTGTAGATTTCTACCATTTTATGTTGAAATAAGGCTTATTATTGGATATGTGGAGTAATAAAACTATGAGGTAGGGAGTTTACTCTTTCTCTCATCATTTCATTTCTTTTTAGAGGTCTCACAATTATGCTACTCATCAGAGCTTTCTAGAAAAGCTTTATTATTTTATATTAAATTGAATGGTTGGATTATCTGTTTTAGAAATGACCTTAGCAAGTGGTGAAACCCATCCATAGGGTGTTCAACTTACCTTTGGCCACCCATTTTCATGTGACCTTTTAAATGGTATATTTTTCCACCTTTTAAAAGTGGAAATCACCTTGGGGTGTGTGTTTCCCAATGATTAATGCCTTAATTGATTAAAGATATTGATTTAGTGGTTAAATCTAATTCTTTCCTAGAACTAATTACCTCTCACATTATATTTAAATTCACATGATGGAAGTTTCATATTGAACCCATTATGCTTTATGTTAATTTTTTTATGAAAGTTGATAAAATGATTATGCTAAATTATATATTTTATTGTATATACCTACTTACATTATGTTATTCCTTGGTCCATTTTCATTTCATTGTTTCACCATAAAACTTTAATTTTTTATTAAAGATCAAGACATTTTACAAGGAAAGTGGGAACCCTCACAACTAACGAGTTTCAGTACCAAAGGATATGACGGATCTATTAATGAAAAGAGTGAGATGTTTGGAATCGTTTTCCATAAACAAAACCCAAGGAGTATCCTTTACCTTAATTCTAGGGAAATCCTTCATGGTGACCTTGAAAATAAGAGCCATGTTGTCCCATGATTTCTTGTACTCCTCTTTGATAATCTTCCGCATGTTGAAGCCTCTCAGTAGAATGTGCGCCTGCTTATCTGCCCACTCACCTTGCTCCTTTGTAGTAGCCACCTGGATCAGTATACTCTTCTTTAGTGATCTAATATTCAATGTTTCCTCAAACATTACCTCGTCCAAATGCATGAATATAACCTTATGTTCCAAAAAAAAGACCATTTGGTGTTGTGAGTCATCTTTAGAACCTACTTCACACTACTTCCCCAGACCCCTCAGTTCCACATTGCCTAAAGAAGAATCTGGAGAAGCAGCCTGACATCTTTCCAGAATAAGGTCCTTAGAGATGGCGGGAACCTCCTAATGGACATGGTCTTTGGACTTGATTAGGGTTAAGCTACCAACATTTGTAGAGGCTTTCTGGGACAACATGCCCTTACCAGCATATCTGGTAATAGGAGGGCTAGGGAGGTTGGAGTAATCCTTCCTTCTACGCACCCTATGGTTGTTTGAAATGAAGCCATCTAAATCCATGACTTTGTTCTTTCCTGTCCGTAGAGATGATATAAAATAGTCCTCCTCTATGACCAGTTCCTTGGGCTAATAAAAGGATTAAGCCTCAACAATTTCCTCTTGGGATGTTTCGATATCAACCAATAAGTCTTGACCATGATCTACCCCTATAGCTTCCTCACTGTTAAGGAACTGTTCTTCACCGAGCACCGCATACTGGTTTTGGGGGGTCCCGATTGGCCCCCTGTTAAAAGCTTCTCAGCATAACTGTAGGTCTGTGGGGACTGCTTTGTCATGGCCCAGACTCCAATATTCTCAAGACCACGACCCATATAATGGAAATGGTTGGGACTGTCTTCCAAATCCACGAACTGTGAGGCCTCATTAGAATCATGTCCCTTACTATCAACCTTCAGTGAATCATCATCAGTTGTTTTTGGAGCAACCTCCTAGAATACCTGTAGAGAATCATGGAGGGCCTCCCTCACTCTCTGCCCCTCCCTTTGGATGACCTGATCAGAAGCCATAAGAAGGGGCCTCTCCTCATGCCCAACCACGCACCCCTGCATGCCGTCGCTCGAGATTATTTCACCTAGATCATGACGCAAATGATCAAAAACCTCTGAAACAAGTGTCCCCAAAGCCTCTCGACCACCTTTCTTGGCTGCAACCGAAGAGTACCCCTGGCCTACACCCAATGGACCCTGCCTGGATTGGTCCTCACCCAAGGAGATAGGGTCCCCCTATCCTAGACAACTAGATGTCCCTTCATATGAGCATCCCTTGAAGCATCCACCTGAGAACTGGGCCCAACTGACAGACCAGTGGGGTTGACCGCATTAGAACCAAGATCCTTCTTTTGGAATTTGAGATGATTATGACCCTTTCGATTACAGTAAGATTAAAACATAGTCAATGATTCATAGAAAATCTGTTGAAAATACCTATAATCACCCTCAATAACAATCCACATGACTTTGGGAGGAGTCCAAGAGAGATCCATTTCAACACATAACCATGCCACAATCAGATGCTTCAGAGAGGAAGTCCACCGATCAGGACAAAGAATGTGTCAAATGGAGTTACATATCGAAGAGAGAAACACTGGATTTTGGAAAGGCAGTGAAAGGCCAGGAAGTTGAATGAAAATCACTATGGTAGAAGGGTCCTGCTGCATTTAGAGATCGAATGACCAACATAGAAGATTAAAATGGAAGCCTCTAACAGATCTTCCTGTTCAATACCATGCCAACACTAGGTCTTCCTCGCCCGAGAAGCTGAGAAGTATCTACCGTGACCCAATCAACCTGACAACCATACTCTAAGATAATCCCAATTTTTCATTCACAATCCTTTAAAACAACTCAATTGGGGGGCGACGCAAAATGAACTAAGCCACCATAGGCGAAGAGAGAAGCGTGGAGGCTGCATCGAACTCCTGTGGAGAAATCGGGACCACGAATTGTCCATGAAGGACCCTAGAAATATTGGGGAGAAAAAAATGCTAGGAAAGAATGAGTGATCCTCGGCTGAAGGTAATGAAATAGAAAACCTACCTCTATCCTGAGACCCCTGCTGAGGAGCACTGTCAGTTGGAGACCCCTCCCCCAGGAGAGGAGGGGCCGCCACAGCTTCCATTGATGCTAGGGCATCATCATAGGGCCACCACCACCACACTTGGAGATCGGATTTTTATTTATAGTTTATTACTTAAACCACATGATTAGTTTGATTGAACTGACATACTTGGACAAGATGTATAGTTTGGTCTTTTTTCATGTAAAAAATGACATGTGATTAGATACATGTGAATTCCAATTTATTAATTATTATTCCATATTTAATGGCTTGAATTCAATTATATTGTTTGGATAATCATGATATCATGTTGTATTGTAATTTCATTGATGATTTTTAATTGTTTACAATATTTCAATGTAGCTTATGCCTTATGTCATGATGATGGATTAAACTATGTGTTTAGGCTAGCTTGGTACCTTGAGTTATTTCCATTCCCTTTATTTCATGTGATTATAAATATGTATTTCCTTGTGATATATGCCTTTATTGATATGGATCCCATAATACGGGATAGGAGAGTACATGTGTTCCATATTAAGGATTCATGGATGGAATCTCCATGCTTGGTTGGTTTCAACTCGACATGTCGGGAGTAATTATTTGGCATGCCACGTAAGGTGTCATAATGTGGTTTCTTATACTTTTGAGTGATACCAGTTCCCTAGGGGAGAAACCATGGATATAACCAATTTAATATAACTTTAACACTCCATTGGTGATACTCAGTCTACTATTTGAGATACCAATGACATACTCATAGTTACTATGCCTCGAGTGATACAAGGGATGCCATATAGGCCATCTTGTATGGACTCGATGGTACATGGTTATAATTGATGTTCCCGTATCGACCCTTGGGATTTTAATTAGATCACATTAGACGGGATCATGAATCCACACTAGTTTTGATGATTTGATTGATTGTTTATTCATATGAGATGCATCCTTTTTATTATTATGAGTTAGCTTATGCACATTTGATGCTTCTTCCTTTTTTTGTAAGCACACATGAATAGTGACACGTGAATTAGACCCCAATCTGAAGCACAAGATTAGGGATATTACATCTTGGTTTTTCTTTTATTAATTTTGGCCACTATATACATATTAAGCCTTGCATAGGTACCTTTCTCAGATTTATAGTATACACCGAAGAAAGTGGTTTGAGACCAGTGTTTGTTTAGGAACCCGAAACAAGTTGTTACTAGTTATTTATTTATTTCTGTGAATATGTTATATCTAACACACCATCTATTATTTACAAAAATATTGGAATGATCTAGACAGCGTGGATGATGACCTACTAATATTTATATCTCACACCATGCTCGAGCATCATTTGTACCCGAGTAGAATTTATGATCAAAGGTATAGATAAACGGAAGTGTGATGATTTTCATGCTTGATTTCTTGCTGTTAGGATAAAGCATTGGTAGTAGGGGACTAGTTCTATTCTCATGATGCTGTTGTAGCATTTTTGTCTCTTTTTTATTATTTTATTTCATTTATTATATTCTTATACCCATGTTACCTTATACTCCTACTTTTGTATAGAATCATGACATTGGAATCATCATTGTATATATTATTGATATTCTACTTCCACCAGTTGTTTAATTACATTGTCTGCTTATTATTTTAGTTTAAATGTCACCTTCTTGTATATATGATTATTTTATTTATCATGTATTGATCATTGTTATGCATAATTCAATATATGAGTGTGTAGTCTCCCCAATAACACATCTTAGGTCATAGCTTCTAGTCGGCAACCTCTGGATTTTGGGGAGATGTGATTGAGGTCTAGTTGATAGGGCTTGGGGAATTGTTAAGTGGCACCTAGGTCTGGTATGCTAAATTGGAAATTTATACAATTTTATTTGATTATAAAAGGTTGAGTTATATATTCTCACAAAAATATTTAAATTATTTTCAGTGGTGATGGGTGGAGTGGTTGAAATCATTCAACTTTTACCTTTACTACCCATTTGGTAATGGGAATGTTTTGGTGGATGCACTTATCTAGAAGTTATAATCCCAAGCTATGAAGGAATTATTATAGGAATGGAATCTCATAACTCTTATTACTGGAATTTGTTTGGGTGTCTGAGATGATGATACCCAGTTTTCACTAGTGAGTGTCAAGTTGACATCCACTGTTCTTGAGATGATCCTCTTAGAGTAGTAGCATGATGATAAATTATGAGGTATCCAAAATTAGTTTTATAGTTGAGAGAATATTGACATATGGTCTTTATCTTCAAAGGATATCATTTTCTTTAAGAAACATTTTTTATTCCCTATCCTATGAGAAAGGATGTGGTGGGAGATTTTCAAAATTCTTAGTTTGTGGTTCACCTTTATATGACTAATTGTTTTACTAGATGAGGAATTGATTGTAGTGATCTATTATGAAATGAGAAATCATGCATTTTGTCTTTCATTGTTATACCTTTCAGTAGATTGAGGTCGAGCATCAGCATTCTTCATGATTACTTAAAAAGATCCCTATGTGGACTTGAAAGTTGGATGATATATTTATGGATTTGTTTGTTGGGTTATTTATTACTCATTTAGAAATTATAAGGATTTGGTTAGTGATTGACTGATTGATTAAATCATCACAATTTATTCCTATTTGTGATTCCACTAATGTCTAGAATTTAGGTAATATGTATGTTTTGGAGGTTGTTAGGTTACATAGAGTTAATCTCTTCATTTTTTATATGTGTAACACCCCGAGATTTTATGAAAAATATTCTTTTAATTTCATTAATGTCTTGTGTTGTATGCTACACCAAGATTACCTTGCGCTATACGCAACACTGTATTAGCTTGCAGTATACGCAACACTATTCTTGGATCGTGTTGCACACAATTTTGAAAATAGTTATTCTACGCAAAATTGAGTTTATATATATATATTCAATGTATAAATGAAATATGGTTGGATTCAGTTATACGAAACAACGAAGTATTCTTGAACAACACGCAACACTGAATTGGCTTGCATTACACGCAATCACGACCTTCCTCGATAGCTTGTGTTGTACGCAACACCGAGTGTTACTAGACAATGATATATTATTATAATATTATTATGAACTAGCCGTTATGAATAGTATTAACTAAATTTTGAATTTTATAACATTATTATTCATCTTACACATTTTCTGGAACATGTTATAAGAACAAAATAAATTTTTCGGGTAAAATAAGTATTTTTCAAAAAAATGCAGTTTTGCGGCCTTTTGATGGCGCACCCACATTAAATATAGTTTTCAACATGTTTATAAGTTCAATTTGAAAAAATAAAATTCTTCTTTTGAATCAGGATATAAAAATTTATATTAGATAAAGTTTTGATATTTTTCCGATAACTTTCATATTTTAATGAATAGTAAAAACACGCTATATTTTAATTAAAAACAGCTTTTTTCATCGTAATATATTATGTGGTTAAATTATAATATTTAATGGTTTTAAAGTATAAAGAGAATATATTTTTACCATTTAATATAATTTATGTCATTAGCATTGATTTTACCTTGAATTTGTAGGTTAAATCAATTCAATCTTTTGCAATGTTTTAAAGAAAAAACCCGTTTTCTTTCGACAATGGGATTAATTTTAATTTAATTTCTGCATCTTTTGTGTATTGAATTTGGAAAAATGGATTCCATATTTGGAATAATTGGGTACAAATTATGTTAATAAGATACTTTTTATTTTTTTGCATTTTGAATAGTAACTACGGTAAATTTTATTTACTATAGTTAAAGGTAAATCGGGTAATTAAGGGTAAATATAAGATTATAAAATTACCCTAACACTTGGAAAAATCTTATTGTATGGCTAAAAGTAGTCCCATATAACCTAAGGGTCGGATTAGATTAATTTAATTAAATTTTTTCAATGAAAATAATTTAATTATTATGAAAACCAAAGAATGTGACAACATGTCACTTTCTTAAATCTTATAAGTATAATAATTTTAGTTTAGTAATAAACTTCATGAAACTTCGAAAATGAATAATATCCAGAAATCTAATAAAATTATCGACATCATAGGAATTTATTTATAATTATTAGGGATTAAATAAATATCATTTATTATGACACAAAGATGATGCAGTAATTATCTTATTAATGAAATATTGACATAATTGATGTTATAAATGCCCAAATAAATGTAATTTGAGACTTTTTATGACTTACATTAATTTTATAGGTTAATATGACATGTTATTGTTGATATAAGTAACTTGGTTTGAACTTATCATTCTGTTATTAATTTCATAAAAATCATGTACCAAATAGTGTCAAAATTGACATAAATTAGTTTTTAAAAAAAATATTATATTATTAATTTTTATTTAATTCCTTAAAATCTACGTTTTGGCCAAATGACTTATATAAGGATAGATATATTTATAATAAACAACTTGGGGTTCGTTTGGATTGTTATGGTAAGTTTATTAACCATATAGTGTAAGAAAACAAAAAGACACGGTAAAAGTTAAATTATTTAACCTAGAGTTAAATCTAATTGATAAGGTAAACATAACAACCTAAACTTGTCTAAATACTATTGTATGAGAGGATTTAGACCCATCCCCACTTTAGCTTCAAAATAAGACCCTTTGGAACCATTATAAACCGAATTTGACCTTAATATAAAATAATATTTTGAGATTTTCCTAAGGTGCCCCTCTCCTCCCTTATAAAGGGGAACCTCCTCCCTCTCCTCCTCACACCAATTTGAGCTTTCAAGCTCGGCCAAACCCTGCCAAAATCTCTTCTACACTTCCCTAGTATCATCTTATAGGTCCTGGTCTTCTTCAAAGACCATCCTTAGTTCTTTAAGTGGAGGTTAAGTGAAGGCGCGTCAAAAAGAGGTAATATCCATTACCGATCTTTTTCAATTTCTTTCTTCTTCAACTTCTTCTTCTTTAGTTGTTCCATGTTAAAGTAATAACATCAGTATTTATTATATACTGATATGTTATTATAAATATGAAACAAATATAATTAAACTTCTATCCATCCTACGGAAAAAGGAAATCACGGCGCGTGCGTACGTACGGAATACCGTCTCCACGCCGTGGTGTAATCTATTTTATGCCACCACCTTAATTGGATGGGTATAATGGTGTAATGAGTAACTATATATGATTATTATAAAGTGATATTGATACTTAAATAGTATACATACACTTAAACACAATTCCACGACCATGGGAATAATATCATCGCTCGTGCGTACGTACGGACTACCGTCTCCACGACGCGATGAGATTCATTATCCATGTTAACCATTCCAGAATGATTATAAAGTATATATAATGAATAATAATGAAATATATGACATGGTAAATCTACTGGATTTATGTATATATATATATGTCATCTACTTACTTCCATTCAAGATAATAAGAAAAGGAAAATAGCGTTCATGCGTACGTACGGACTACCGTCTCCATGAACGGTGTGTTTCATTTCATTTATCTATCTATTATATATATATATATACTAAATATATATGATATATAAATCATATTTTATATTCTGGAAGTATGTAAATCATGATATAAGTAATAATAATATCAAGAACAACAAGTCCAAACACCTACGATAAATGAAACGATTTTACCCAAAACGCTTCTTTAACATGGAATTTACAAAAGAATGGGTAATATAAAGTCATAAGTGAACCATATATATGATTATGTAATAAGTAAATGACATTATTTAAATCATTATACAGGAGGTTCGGACACATATGAAGCAAATCGGACCTAAGGTAAGGGATAATTTTGAAAATCTCATTTTTATCCGAGATTGCTTATTCGTAAGTGTTTACTGGGGCTATTTATATCATGTTTTATAAATGTGTTTTCAAGTATGTATAAGGTCCTTTTTACCGATTTTGACTTTTACTACATGGTATGTATTGAATATTTCCCTTATTTACGTTACGAGGTACTTTTTTTGACTTTTCCGACAAAACTACGAGGAGAATGTTATTTTTAACTTATATGGCGTGAACGGATTTTTACGGTTTCATAAAGCCTTGTTTTCATGAATCTTCCTCCAAAATATTTCATGACCATTTTCAACAAAATCCTTTTATTTTAAAGTTGCATGACATTTTGTGAAAAGAAAATGATTTTGAATACAAAAGGATATTTTCCTCAAGAATTCATTTCAAGTGTTTTATCAAAACCATTTTTCATCTAAGATGACATTATTTCATATGTGTATGTTTCAAGTATAATGTCTCTATGATTTACATGGTTTCACTTCTCTTATTATGAAATGATATCCATTTCTTTTATATGGATTATGTGATGATGGTATGATGTTTTTGAAACCCATTTTATTTATTGGGTTTTATGAATGATGTATGTTTATTTTGTGGCACAAGTAAGAATGATTTAATTATGAGATGGGTGGGACCTATATCTCCCTCCAATACATTGGGTAAAGATTTTATATCTCATGAGATAGACATGACTGGAACGGTAGGTTATACCGGTTCAGTGAAACAGGACTGAAACGAGGTTGACTCGGTTCAGAAAGGGACTTTGTCTACTAAGATAGTCTTGGGAATGAGTCTTGACTAATATGAAATGATTCTCTATGATTATGTGTGTATGCCACAAAGTTTCATGTTTTATGTTATTATTATTGGGATTACATTTCACTACTATGATTTATCCCATGTTATGAAATTATGATCTCTTTTACAGGTTAAGATTTCCAAAAGATATGTTCTTATGAATATGATGTGATTGATATTTTTTTTGTTTACCCTTACTGAGCATTTGAGATCACCCTTTTATGTTTTCTTTTCCCTAGGATATAAAGAAAGGTTTTAGGTAAGAAAAAAGGGAAGATATTTATGGGAGATGTTGAAGATCTTTCACCATGATTAGAAGATTACGTTCTGAGTTTCCAAAGACACTAAACTATTACGGTCCTTGTGTGTGTGTTTTTGTTATGTACTAAGTATTCCGCAAAAGTAATGTAATGTCCATGTACGTCAAACTTCGGGTCTCTACAGTTGGTATCCGAGGAAAGGTTTAGTCAACCTTTGGAAACTAGGATGCGAAAACGTTAGTGAGAACCCTAGAGATATTTCTATGGTATGCCTAGGGATGTACCTAAGGATAATAATACATATAGGATATAGTCCTAGAACTACGGTAACAATATTAGAATTTAACCTAAGATGGTAGATATTGTGGGTGCTCCCCCTTTACTATGTTGTTTTCCCTAGCATGATTTTTTGCCTCTCACACTATTCTTTTTGGGTTTTAGAAAATGGCTGGAAACAGGAAGATTCACGATAATGGAGGATATAATGGATAAATGAATGATATTCTTTATGAGCAACCAAATGAAACTGGATTTGGAAGTCCAAACATCATTATTATGCCGAATCATCAATCTCATAATATGATCAATAAACTCAAATTTTGTAAGTTTCCTGGCTCGGCTAATAAGAGAAAGATGGAGTTTCATGATGATCATAGAGGAATGAAAGTTCAATTACCCCTATGTAAATCATGTGGGAAGAGGCATCAAGGAGAATGTTTCAAAGGAACTGGAAGATTCTTTGGGTGTGGAAAAGGACATAAAGCCAATATGTGAAAATGAAAAGGTTCAGTTAACACCATGGATGAGGATCATGGTATTGCTACGACATCAACAATGGTTAAATGTTTTAAATGTGGAATGTACGGGCATTATGCAAACCAATTACCTAAGGGAAAGTCTCATGAAGAGAATCAGTATGGTCGTATGGGTAGTATTTATGTTGATGATGATGAAGAGACAACAAATGATATGTGAGATGAAATAATTGTTGATGCTCGGTCAATGGTTTAAAAAGGTAGTGGATTGATTACATGTTTATCAAGTGTAATGTTGTATAAGTAATCTCATGGTACAATGGAATAAAGAGACATCTAAGGATCATTACATTGTTTTCTTTCATTGAGTTTTGAAAGTGTATGATTAATGCTACTAGTATCCATGAAAGGTTATTCAGATATTTTTGGAATATAGAGGATATGTGCATAATAAAGGGATAAGGAGAAAATTAAATGTTTGATAGTATTCATGAGATCATGACTGATATAAGGATAAGGTTATATCATGGATTGAGAATATATAATTTTTGGATTTTGGTATGTGGTAAGAGTTAACTTTTGACAGCATTATTGTTTTCACTAAGGTTTAATAGGTATTAATTTTTTAAAAGAATACATGATTAAGGTATTCACATGATTGGAATGTGACCAACAAGATATATGGGGGATAAATGATGGTATTCACATGCTTGGTTGATGAAATTTCAAGTAATCGTATTCTTTATACTATGATCTTGGATCGAAGTATTTTAGATAAGCCTAAAGATTGGAATGGATTATGTTAACCATAAGTTAGTATTGTTTAAGGATAGAACTTTTTTTTGATATTATTTATGTAATGTAGTTTTAGAAAAAGGACAACCTGCAGGACAGGCGGCAGCCCATCGCGTCGGACAAGGCTGTGGGAATCGAACCCACAACCGAAGTCCAACTGGCCTTTATCGCCTACCACTGGCCTACAGGAAGTTCCTATTTAGTAGAAACTAGTTTTATTATATTAATCAGTATGATATATGAAGTATAAGTCCATTTTAGGAACCATATATCATTAATCTCACTATAGATGGACTTATGTATTTTTTTGATAACATTTCTAACCTTTTGAGACAGATGGAATGACCCATCATTCTATCACATGATCTGTTAACACTTCACGAATAATAAATTCAACTTCATTTCATTAAGAGATGAAGTGGAAATTGTTCAAAGCACGAACACTAGTGAGATTGTACCAAAATCAAGTAAGTATTTCTTCTAATTCAAATTTTTCAAATTTAGGGAAATGATATTGAAAACCAAAAATGTTGTCCTAGTGATCTTATATCTGAGGAATCAGATGGTACCCTAGATCATCACAAATTTATCGCTTTGCGGTTGTTGGCTTTTTCATAGCCATGTTCCCTACCACTCTCCATCAGAACCTGATGGTTAGATTTTTCTTCCATATCCATATTTTCACCTATGTTCTCCTACGTGGAAACCCAATGACGAGTTAATTTGGGTAGCCGTTACACTTCATACTTTAGTTTTGAAAGCCATGTTTTGGTATTCCTTTTTAAGATTTGGGTTTCTATTAAACAAACTTTCGAGTAGTAACCCATTTATAACCCCGACGAATTTCGAGGGCGAAATTCATTTTAAGGGGGGTAGAATGTAACACCCCGAGATTTTATGAAAAATATTCTTTTAATTTCATTAATTTATTGTGTTGTATGCTACACTAAGATTACCTTGCGCTATACGCAACACCGTATTAGCTTGCAGTATACGCAACACTATTCTTGGATCGTGTTACACACAATTTTGATAATAGTTATTCTATACAACATTGAGTTTATATATATATATTCAATGTAAAAATGAAATATGGTTGGATTCGGTTATACGAAACAACGAAAGATTCTTTCACAACACGCAACCCTGACTTGGCTTGCATTACACGCAATCACGACCTTCCTCGATAGCGTGTGTTGTACGCAACACCAGGTGTTACTAAACAATGATATATTATTATAATATTATTATGAACTAGCCGTTATGAATAGTATTTACTAAATTTTGAATTTTATAACATTATTATTCATCTTACACATTTTCTATAATATGTTATAAGAACAAAATAAATGTTTCGGGTAAAATAAGTATTTTTCAAAAAAATGCATTTTTGCCTCCTTTTGATGGCGCACCCACTTTAAATCTAGATTTAGAAATGTTTATAAGTTCAATTTGACAAAATAAAATTCTTCTTTTGAATAAGGATATAAAAATTTACATTAGATAGAGTTTTGATATTTTTCCGATAACTTTCATATTTTAATGAATAGTAAAAACACGCTATATTTTAATTAAAAACAACTTTTTTCATCGTAATATATTATGTCGTTAAATTATAATATTGAATGGTTTTAAATTATAAATAGAATATATTTTTACCATTTAATATAATGTATGTCATTAGCATTGATTTTACCTTGAATTCGTAGGTTAAATCAATTCAATCTTTTACAATGTATTAAAGAAAAAACCCATTTTCTTTCGACAACGGGATTAATTTTAATTTAATTTATACATCTTTTGTGTATTGAATTTGGAAAAATGGATTCCATATTTGGAATCAGTGGGTCCAAATTATGTTAATAATCTACTTTTTATTTTTGGGCATTGTGAATAGTAACTATGGTAAATTTTATTTACTATAGTTAAAGGTAAATCGGGTAATTAAGGGTAAATATAAGATTATAAAATTATCGGAACACTTGGAAAAATCCTATTGTATGGCTAAATTTAGACCCATATAACCTAAGTGTCGGATTAGATTAATTTAATTATATTTTTTCAATGAAAATAATTTAATTATTATTAAAACCAAAGAATGTGACAACATGTAACTTTCTTAAATCTTATAAGTATAATAATTTTAATTTAGTGATAAACTTCATGCAACATCGAACCTGAATAGTATCCAGAAATCTAATACAAGTATCTACATCATAGGAATTTATTTCGAATTTTTAGAGGTTAAATAATTATCATTTATTATGACACAAAGATGATGCAGTAATTGTCTTATTAATGAAATATTGACATAATTGACGTTATAAATGCCCAAATAAATGTAATTTGAGACTTTTTATGACTTAAATTAATTTTCTAGGTTAATATGACTTGTTATTGTTGATATAAGTAACTTGGTTTGAACTTATCTTTCTTTTATGAATTTCATAAAAATCATGTACCAAATAGTGTCAAAATTGACATAAATTAGTTTTTAAAAAATTATTATATTATTAATTGTTATTTAATTCCTAAAAATAAATGGTTCGGCCAAATTACTTAGATAAGGATATAAATATTTATAATAAACAACTTGGGGTTCGTTTGGATTGTTATGGTATGTTTATTAACCATATTGTGTAAGCAAACAAAAAGACACGGTAAAAGTTAAATTATTTAACTTAGAGTTAAATCTAATTGATAAGGTTAAAATAATAACCTAAACTTGTCTAAATCATATTGGATGATAGGATTTAGACCCATACCCACTTTATCTTCGAATTAAGACCCTTTTTAACCATTATAAACAGAATTTCCCTTAATATAAAATAATATTTTGAGATTTTCCAAAGGTGCCCCTCTCCTCCCTTATAAAAGGGAACCTCATCCCTCTCCTCCTAACACCAATTTCAGCATTCAAGCTCGTCCAAACCCTGTAAAAATCTCTTATCCACTTCCCTAGTATCATTTTAGAGGTCCTGGTCTTCTTCAAATACCATCCTTAGTTCTTTAAGTGGAGGTTAAATGAAGGCGCGCCAAAAAGAGGTAATATCTATTACCGATCTTTTTCAATTTCATTCTTCTTAAAATTCTTCTTCTTTAGTTGTTTCATGATAAAGTAATAACATAAGTATTTCTTATATACTGATATGTTATTATAAATATTAAACAACTCTAATTAAACTTCTATCCATCCTACGGAAAAAGGAAATCACCGCGCGTGCGTACGTACGGAATATCGTCTCCATGCCGTGGTGTAATCTATTTTCCGCCACCACCTTAATTGGATGGGTATAATGGTGTAATGAGTAACTATATATGATTATTATAAAGTGATATTGATACTTAAATCGTATACATACACTTCAACACAATTCCACGACCATGGGAATGATATCATCGCTCGTGCGTACGTATGGACTACCGTCTCCACGACGTGATGAGATTCATTATCCATGTTAACCATTCCAGAATGATTATAAAGTATATATAATGAATAATAATGAAATATATGACATGGTAAATCTACTGGATTTATGTATATATATATTTCATCTACTTACTTTCATTCAAGACAATAAGGAAAGGAAAACAACGTTCATGCGTACGTACGGACTACTGTCTCCATGAACGGTGTGTTTCATTTCATTTATCTATCTATTATATATATATATACTAAATATATATGATATATAAATCATATTTTATATTCTGGAAGTAAGTAAATCATGATATAAGTAATAATAATGTCAAGAACAACAAGTCCAAACACCTACGATAAATGAAACGATTTTACCCAAAACGCTTCTTTAACATGGAATTTACAAAAGAAAGGGTAATATAAAGTCATAAGTGAACCATATATATGATTCTGTAATAAGTCAATGACATTATTTAAATCATTATACAGGAGGTTCAGACACATATGAAGCAAATCAGACCTAAGGTAAGGGATAATTTTTCAAATCTCAGTTTTATCCGAGATTGCTTATTCGTAAGTGTTTACTGGGGCTATTTATATCATGTTTTATAAAATTGTTTTCATGTATGTATAAAGTCATTTTTACCAATTTTGACTTTTACTACATGGTATGTATGGAATCTTTCTCTTATTTATTTTACAAGGTACTTTTTTTGATTTTCCAACAAAAGTACGAGGAGAATGTTATTTTTAACTTATACGGCATGAACGGATTTTTACGGTTTTATAAAGCATTGTTTTCAGGAATCTTCCTCCAAAATATTTCATGACTATTTTCAACAAAATCCTTTTATTTTAAAATTGCATGACATTTTTTGAAAAGAAAATGATTTTGAAGGAAAAAGGATATTTTCCTCAAAAATTCATTTCAAGTGTTTTATCAAAACCATTTTTCATCTAAGATGGCATTATTTCATATGTGTATTTTTCAAGTATAATGTCTCTATGATTTACATGGTTTCACTTCTATTATTATGAAATGATATACATTTCTTTTATATGGATTATGTGATGATGGTATGATGTTTATGAAACCCATTTTATTTATTGGGTTTTTATGAATGATGTATATTTATTTTGTGGAACAAGTAAGAATGATTTCTTTATGAGATGGGTGGGACCTATATCTCCCTCCAATGCATTGGGTAAAGATTTTATATCTCATTAGATAGACATGGCTGGAATGGTAGGTTATACCGGTTCAGTGAAACAGGACTGAAACGAGGGTGACTCGGTTCAGAAAGGGACTTTGTCCACTAAGATAGTCATGGCAACGAGTCTTGACTAATAAGAAATGATTCTCTATGATTATGTGTGTATGCCACAAAGTTTCATGTTTTATGTTATTATTATTGGGATTACATTTCACTACTATGATTTATCCCATGTTATGAAATTATGATCTCTTTTTCAGGTTAAGATTTCCAAAAGATATGTTCTTATGAATATAATGTGATTGATATTTCTTTTGTTTACCCTTACTGAGCATTTGAGCTCACCCTTTTATGTTTTCTTTTCCCCAGGATATAAAGAAAGGTTTTAGGTAAGAAACAAAGGGAAGATATTTATTGGAGATGTTGAAGATCTTTCACCATGATTAGAAGATTACGTTCGGAGTTTCCAAAGACACTAAAATATTACGGTCCTTGTGTGTGTGTTTTTGTTATGTACTAAGTATTCCGCAAAAGTACTGTAATGTCCATGTACGTCAAAATTCGGGTCTATAAAATATGGATAACTAATTTACATATTAGATTCTGAGAGGACTCTTGTAAGAAATAAGATCAATAGTTATGTTGAGAACAATGTACCGTCCTCAATAATATAGCCCGACAAAATGAGCTAGATAGAATATAAGAGACATGATTCATCATTATGTATTGTTACTTGGAGGATAATAGGAATTCCATTTGAGTTTTTGTGAATTTTTCTATAGTAATAGATACTATTTAGACATTAAAATTTTATCCATTGAGGAATTTTATGCCTATCCATATAAATTTTACATTAATCGTCGATGATTGGTGAATCTTCTGTAGTTGATCCTAGATTGGTACAAGAGATGAAGAAAAAGTTCTAGTTGATTTATCAGAGGTTGGTGGTGGATTATAGCTAGTATAAATATTGTTTTGGGTCATCCTATAAAAAATTGAAGTTATCGATTGGTGACCAGTTGTTCTTGATTGTAATTCCTTGTCTAGGTCACTAACATCTTATAAAACAAGGGATATTGGTACTAAGGTATGTGGGATCATTTGAGGACATTGATCATATTATAAAGGTGGAATACCATTTTTCCTTTCCACCTCAGATGAATTTAATACATGAATTTTATCATGTATCAGAGCTCAAGAAATATCATTTTTATCGATCTCTTGTTTTTAAGTTGGATGAAATTAATGCGAAACATGATATTACAATGACTAAGCAGCCTTTCCATATTGATGATTATAATGTAAAGGTCCTTAATGAGATTCTTATACCTTTGGTTAGAGTTATATAGAAATGAATATCAGATTATCATGATCCATGGGAGTATGGGGAATTTATTAGAGAGTACTGAATTAATATATTTGTGGAGTAGACCCATTTAAAAAGATTTTTAGGGTAGAAAGAATTTATATTGTAGAAAAGAATAATATCATGTATTTTTATTTTTGTTATGTTATTTGTTTACCTTGTTGTATTTTGATCCCTAATATGGTTTTTTTCAGTTTCAAAGTTATAATAGGATCTCCGTGGTGTTAAATTCAAGTTTGAATTTTTATTTAGAAAAATTGGAAGAAACACGATTATGGTGTCCCTTAAAATGTCAAATAGTAGGAGAACCACCCACAGTGCTTGTCATGGTCCTAGTTTGGGAATTCTAAGGGTTTCCTAGTTTTCCATATCCAATATAAGTCCTCATGTATATGTTGGAAGATTTGGTGGTAAACGTTCCTTGTACATCACCATCAGGGCATGGTTTGTCCTCATACTAGGCCAAATTGGCCCAGAAGTCTTCACCAGGGTGTGGTCGATAGGGTGGTGGTAGGGGTTTCAAAATTTTAAATACCCTAATGACTTTTGATCTCTTAAGGTTTGTTACTCCAGCCACCTACATAATTAATGGAAGGTTTTAAATCATTCTTAAACTAATTTTTCTTATATTTAACTAGTTTATATTTTTCATTAGGCTTGGATTGAATTTTTGGAATGTTCATGGAAGGATGTTTTTTTGGAATTTTAACTTTTGTAGAAGGTGATTTAGTTATTCCTGTTCCATTATTTTTTATTAATATTTAGGTGATCAAAATAAGGGATCCATTATGTTGGAATCAATCTGATTTCCTATTTATCAATAGTTTTGGATCAATCATTTGGTGTTAAGTGATATCATGATTTTGGATGATGGTTCCATAATGAAATTCTCTTCAATTTTAATCATTGTTTCTTGATGTAATTGAAATGTAATTATAAATAATTTTTTTATTATGAATTTAAATCCTTTTTAAATGTTTCTAAAATGTAATGGTGTATGTTGAACCTCTTTGACAATAGATTTTCAAAAGAAGTGTCTATTTTTTGAAATTGATACTGAATTGGAAGAATGATTTGAAGAATGACTAGGATGATGATTCTTGATAAATGAAGTCATGAAATGTTTTATGAATTTTAAATATAATGAATTGTTTTGAAAGTAATGAGTTTTGGTCAAAACCATTTAATGTTAGGTATTAAAATGAAATAGTGCGTTGTAATATGTTTTTCAATTACTTGAACATTTATTTATAAAAAATATTTGAGATACATTATTTCCCCCTCAATTTCTTTCATTAATGAACATGAGATCCTAGGTAGCTAGGTTTTTGGACTAGGATATGAAAACATGGCATATATTATCTCTCTGTAGAAATAGATTAAGGATGAAAAAATTAACTAAACTTCATGATGGCAGGGGGTTTATTTTTTGGGATGTATTTATATCCCCTAAGTCTTGGGATCTAGGTATGGTTTCACAATATGAGCCAAATTTCAGAAAGAATATATGGAACCTTGAGCCTTGATCTAAACTAACATGGGCCTCATAACCACAATGCCATAATTGAAAATGAATTATTACATTCCAATTTTCATGAAATGATTTTTTTCATTCATGTTTTATATAAATTCTTATTCATATTAGTTTTGATGTAAATTCTTATTTTTACAAACATTATACCTACCATTGGAGTGGTTTAATAAGAATAATTTATTATGAACCATTAAAATATTTCAATGCCATTTTTTTAAATTCAATATACATGGTTTATTTGATTATGATTTCTTATGAAATACTTGGTGGAATACCATTGGCCTAATTTTTCTCACAACCTATTTTTTCTTTTTTCCATTTGTAGTATATCATATTCTAGGTCTAATAAAAAGGATATCACAACTTGGAGGCTGTGAAAATTCTTAATAGTGGAAACTTGGGAGTTGGAAGTGACAAGTGGAGCATGTGATCCACTTAATTAAAGTAAATCTAATAAAGATTTCATCATTGAGGTTTTGATGTCTTTGGATTCTTATTTTTTGGTAGTTTTATCTTGATGTCTATTTTGGTCTAATATAAATTTCACGGTTCTTATCCACTCCTTTATTTTGTTTTGTTATTCTTGTGGGAAAATCATTCCCTATTGATCACTATTGATGCATAAGAAAAGGTCTCTAGCCCATGGGGATTAGGAATTCCAGTCATTTCATGTTAGAGTTGATTCATGTTCTCGGTTAGAGGGTTATATGGGGTTTTTCCTAAAAGAATTAGACTTTTTACTCATTAAATAGATATAACCAAAAATTCTATATTCATCATTAAATGTTATAATTTAATGGAGGAAACTAATTTCTTCTACTCTAAATTATCTGTAAACATTTATATGAATTTATTACCGTATTTCTAAGGTGAACACTATTTTCCCAAAGAAGGGTTATTTGGACATTCTCTCATATAAAAAAGAGTTTCATACACCTATTAGGATTAACTTATTTATGTCTAAAAAAAATTCTTGATATAACTTATATAAACACTTATTTTTTACTTGAACAATTCTATAGTTCCATAGAGGGTATACTATGAGTTATCCTCATTGTTTTATTTCATTTTTTTCTAATATAAATTATTCAATTTCATGAATACATTATCCATTGTTAAGATACACTATAACATAAGATAATTTATTCTTATAAAATAGAAAAATTAATTTCTAAACTTGTCATAAAATCCCATAGGGTCAAAAATTGACACTAAGATTATGTTTCTAGTAATTGAAGGTATACACCATTTGTAGCATGGATATCACCTTCCCCATTGGAATATTTTGTAATATAAATAGTTATTATATATGATTATAAATTATTGAGGCCCTTGTTTTATCTAATACACAATTTATAGAAAAAGAAAAATTACATTCAATGTCCAATATACATATAATATAAGCATAGCCTTTCATCTTGTTGTTATCCATTAAATTCATCTTTCAATGGACCTTCTTCCCACAATATCAGCAGATATACTCCAAATAATTTCACTACCTCTATATATTTTTCCTCGTAGAGGATAATTGCATTGGATTATTTAGCATATAATTAGCCTTAGAACCATATGCCTTTCCATTCATCCACCACATTACCATAATGACTGAAGAGGTGGTGTTCTTTATATCTGTACCAACATGGAGAACTAAATACAATGGACAAAGTAGAAAATTTTCATGTTATTAATGTTATAATTAATAATTAAATATAAGAATCTTGGAGGTAAAGAGGAATTATTGAGATTAGTCTGTAGTTATTGGTTTAACTTGAACATAAGGGATACAAGTCACTGAATGTACCTGATCATCTTAAATACCCAAGGGCCTTCCGGACTTCCTTATTATAGTTAGATACTATAAAGTTCATTAAATATATGTAAACTATTTTATTATAATTTCTTTTAATACATATCTTAAAAATAAGACAATTTTTTATAGACTTATTTAACCTTATCCAGTTTCAGTAGTTTATAAGAGAAAGATGAGAACATAAAAAACTATACTTAACATATAAATTATTATTATACTTATATTTATATTCCCTAATTTCTCCAATGAGGGGATCAATAGGAAATTCATATTTCCTCACCAAGATATTCCTCTCTTGGCATAAGATTTCAAGCAAGCACATAAACCACTTTTCGAAGTTATTTTCATTCATAATATTATTTTTACCTAGTAATGATCATAGTGATATTAAAATGATGGTGGTGTATTCCATTTTATCTACACATAAATTTTCCCTATTAGAAATTTATATTGAATAATAATAGACATTTAAAATTTATTGATAATTAAATGCACCCTAAAATTTTATCAAATCCTAGTGTCCCTAAATCACTAATTTTTGAATACTCAGTCGCTTGTTTATTCTAGTGGTAAGGATCCTTGAAATTTATTCTCATTGTCCATGATATGTAAATGAAACTAATATAATAGTTTAAAGGTAGTACATTGAATGTATAATAACATTGAATCATGGATCTATGAACTTCTGAGTGAAGTCATAACTTCTTGAAATTATAACCTTGACTTTACTCAACACCGTGCCTCTAAAGCAGTAATAGGCTAGCTATGAAAAATTAGTTACATAAAAATTTATTTATTTCAACCCAATGATCTCATAAGGACTACAAATTCATAGTAGGAACCTTTAACTTGGGATGAATAACACCTCATACATTTGGGTTTTTCCAATTTTTTTATTATAAAACCTGTTAAAATATTAGTCATTTACTTTGAGGGATTTTAATAATTTTTAATTAATTAAATCATTTTTTATTTAAAATTATTTTTCTACGTGGTTTCACTCATATATTAACCATAAAAAATATAAATGAAATCAACAAATATTGATTTTTTATCTATTATTTTATATTATTCTATTTGTTATTATAAAATTCACATGAACAAAAAATAACAAACCCTGTATAACAAAGTAAATGAAATGATTAATCTTTAGCATCGACTACGGGTTGATCCCTTGAGAGAATAATGGATCAACCACTAATATAAGGAAAACTACCTGAGATGAAACCAAATCGAGTTATAGTTCTAATCCCATCAAATATATTAATATATTTTTAGGTACTTCTCCATGTCTCAGAGAAATCCCTACCCTGTTTTGTCCTTGATATTATACCTAAAAAAAATAAGAATGTGAAATATACATATAGAATAACACTTGTGGACACACAAAACCTTATTCATATAATTTTGGAGAGATATGATTCATTGAAAATATTTTGAGAAATTATTTTTATAATCATGACACACATTACAAGAAACAAATTAAATAATTAAAAAACAAGAAAACAGTTGCTGATAACCACTCATGATATGCCAAAATAAAATATAAATATATAATATAATTCTTATTATGTTTATATTTATCCAACCTTGGATGATGGAACCGCCCCCCATTTTTTTAATTTTTATTTGAAGGCATTTATTAGCCTTTAATATTATTATTATTTGTTTTCTTATACTAATTCTACACCCACAAGGAATCAACACACCCTATCCCTAGTACTATCCTGACCAGGAATGAATGCCCAGAACTCTAAAACCCACCACTTCCACCGTGATAAAAATAATTACATATGCATATTTATATGAATAATAAATGTGTGTGTGTGTTTGTAAATTTTAGGACCCATTAATAAAATTTTTAATCCAATTTTTAACTTCCTATGACTATAAATTCTTCATTTTATATTGAATTGAATTGTGCTTCACTATGATAATATTATTACAATGTACTCTACATGAATTTAATAAATTTTTTTCATAAATGATCAAATGTAGTATATGATAACAAATGTTAGTATTTAGAACATGGTAATAGTGAGAAGACTGTGTATTTTAAAAATTTTATCATTGAATTGATGGTGAAACATTATCACAGATAATATGCATCCCAATATACAATACAATTGTCCCACATAGAATGATTTGAAAATAAAAATTAAATTAAATTACTTACACATTTATTTTTTTGATGAAAGCATATTGTTCTCACTATTTTTGACAGTTACCTGAATAACACAAAGATTGATCATCCTAGGTCAACCACATATGCTCTGGATTCTCAATAATGCATCAATCATTAATATTTGGTTGTGAGAATGGATAATCAATATTCCCTTAAAACTTTCAACAATAGTTGGATCTTCTTCACATTAATGTAGGAACGAATCTTGGATCATGGAGATCTAATTACACCTTTATCACTCTATGAATTAGAATAGATATGAAATATACAATAATAATTAGTTGGAGGAATATTATGGAAAAGTAATGGTTTAAATTTCCTTAAATTTGTGGGTAGTTTTTATTAAAATTTAATTACATTCCTTCAAGAAATCAAACTGTTTAAATTTAACTATATTCTCCATGTATGATGTAACACATGTGTGATAAATTTCATAAATATTTTATCAATTACTCTCAAAATATTAACTATGTTGCATGAAAAATTAAAAGCCATTATCTTGACACATATCTCTTAAAAATATATAAGAAAACTTAAATAAAATATCCTTTCATAAAATATTACTTATCATATCCACTTAATATTAGTGAATACTCTGTAAATAAATTCACACAATATTATTCTAAAATAGTGTAATATAGAATTTATTTATTTATTTTAATCATTTAATCATATATATTTCCCAACCCCTGATGTGGGAACCATTATTTCCAAAAAAATCATTAGAAATGAACAATAATTTTAATATGCTGAGTGTGTAACCCTCTAGGCCCTTATATATATAAAAGTGACTATTAATCACAAAACAATAAAAAATAAAATCAACCCATCAATGCGCCTAAGGAGATAAGTTTTAGTCCTCAAAATGAAAACCTCTCCAATGCACACACATAGTGTAATGTAATATCTTTATCTCATAATATCTCATAAAGGGGGAAAGATAACTTATGTCATCACCCATACATTATTTGTTTAATCTTGACCACTATAGATAGACATATAATTTTTTTTCATGGCCATTTATTAATTGAAGGTACTACCATATCGATCAATTAGTCTAGGATATCATTTCCTTTTAGAAGATAAAAATAATATATTGTTCATTAAATCAATTCCATACCACCAATGATAGATAAAATATAAGCTCCCTCATCATAATAAAAATGTCATAGATTTGATGTGGAATAAATATAGGTAATCAGATGGTATACAATGATAATGATCTCAATTATAGAAACCAATACATGTGCTTTTCGATAAGAACATCCAATTGCACATACAACATGTGGTGATCCTACTGGAAGTCCAATACTCTTGATATGAAATCCTTGAGATCCCCATGTGAGAACATGACATGATGTCTGAATACTTATGAGCCCCAACACTTGACATTAAGACATTATATGGGTCATTTTAGAATGATATTATAAGTTGATAAGACATATGCTTCAGATTATTATCATGGTATCTCTAGGGTATTATTAAAACTGGGAACCATTATATCATTTGAAACAACATGTAATCTATGCACACTACCAATTAGGTAGTACCCATATAAGTTATGTGACAATAATTGTAAGAGAAAACACATTTATATATCAAGTTGTATACAAGATATATTAATAAATGTATATAAATGAGTTGGGACTAGGTCACCCACTCATAAAACCTACCAAAAACATCAAATCATAGAGAGAAATCTCAAAAAAAAAAATAGATTTAGATTTTGACACATAGAATCCATCCTTGAATTCATAAGGACATGGAAATCATATTATGTTTGCTTACATAATTTCATAATAGGAATATTTATTCTTAAAAATAATTCAACTCCATGAATTGGTGATCCCAAACCATCTCACTTGGTTTTATCTTTCCTATAAAGTATGTGTTTTAGGAACATTCAATTTATAGTGATCTTGTGGAACTTATTTCCATGATAAACACCAACACATCTTGAGAATTAACTTTATATAAGCCAACATTTCTGCAATAATATCAAATAGATATGTGAACTATTTTATAGAAATATAGTGTATTACATGACTATAAGTCTTCTATATTAGATATTTTTGTAGTGTCAAATATAAAATATTGGAAAATTACCATAGATACACTTTGGGTTTTTCTGGATAAATGTAAATTTATTTACTTAGTATTAAGAACCAATTTTAATATAAATATATGGATATTGACATATAATATTTCATTGATATTACAACACATATGATATTAAAATTTCATTTTAGTTTAAAAACAATTATGGTTTAGGATAACTATTTGTGATGTATGTTTTTAAAAGGACAATAAAATACCTTCAAAAACTAATATCACTCGTCATTAAACCACTTTATACATAAATTATTGATCTTATGTGTACAATTAAATTCTAGTTTAGGAATAAATCAACTCCATAATTTAACTATCAATGAATTATTAGATGATTCATCATCGATCCTCTATTTACTAAAAACATGGATTTATATTTATTAAGAAAATGTATGTTTTAGAAATAATCTACCTTACATTTTTGTATTCAATAAATTCACAGTTAATATATTATTTTGATTATAGGACCAAATACAGTCATATATTTTAACCAAATATGTTCTTTGTTATTACATTCCTTAAATTTATTAAAGTAATATCATGAAGTATTTGAAATTACCCATATAATATCATTGAGATCGTTTACCAATATCTTATTGAACTCGTTCTATAAGCATTGTGGCTTTGTCACATCCAGTGATTATGTTTACCTAGTCATTATACCTAATAATAAATCATTTCAAATACCTATGAGTTCTATCTCTTGAATATTTTAAACACTTTCCTGGGTATTTTATTGGATTTTCTTTGGGATTTAATTGATCAAGAACCAACTATCCACAATAGGGTATCATCCAACATTAAATTTAGTATTCATCATTTGTTCTAAATTATTTAAGTATTATATAAATAGGAGTTTTGTATGAGACACCAAGAAAAACATTAATTACATTGTGAAACAATTTCTCATTGTGTATAACAAAAACACGAGATATATTTTTGGTAAAACTCAAAACTAAATTATAGTTCATCTAGAATCAATCAAGTTATAAAAGTAGAAGTATTTTTCTTCTCACTAATATAATAGGAATCACCCTTAACTATATAGAGTATTCACCTCACTTGTTTCCATGTTTATGAACTTACTTGGTTATTGTATTTGGATACGAATGTGTGACACACATATAGTATCTACTTTCCAAGTAGTAATAAAAGAATTACACATGAGATGCTAAATATACATGTATTAAAAGCCCCTAATTTATTATACTTAAATACATTATAGTATATTATCTAATGACTATTCTTTCCACATGTGAAGAAAATAACCTCCTATTCGATGATCTCCCTCTTTATCATTGGTTTTTAGAATATTTTTAGAATATTTTTTTGGTAGTATAATTTCTATTGGAATTTTTTCCTTTTCTTTTTCAGCATAAGAACTAACTATTTAACTTTATTTAAATTATAATATTCTTGGAGAACGTCATCAAAAATATATCAATGTGTTTTATCCATATAGTTTGTTTTGTAATTCCTAACTAAATTAGTTTAATAGGGTGATAAGGATAAGGCAATGGAATTTATTGAAATTTCATGATTCAATATAAATCTATCTTTAAATTAAAGTGTGTTCAGTGTAATCATGATGTCATTATTTTCATGCTTCATTTTAAGCCTAAAAACTTCTCAAATATGAACAACATACTATAACTAACAATGTCATGACATTACTTTCAAAAGTCACAAAACATTAACGATTGAATTAATATTTAAATATTAAAATATTCATCCATCTGTTTTAGCTCCCCTGACACCCACTCATGGTTCCTTTGGTTTCTCAATTAGTATCACTGACATTACTACACACAATTTACTATGATGTTATAGTATTATGTGAAAAATCTTATACTAGTCTACAAACTTATTTCATATTATGAGGTGAAAAATTCATAAAATATATAAATTTCACAACATTTTATATGAATATTCAATACATATAAATAATACAAACACCCTATAAAAATAAAGGATTTGTGTATTTGGATACTTAATACATAATAATAATATTTCATGTGTGGTATTCAACATATCCCACAATTTCCTTCTCAAAAAATAAAATTATTAGACATTTCATACTTAAAAAATTTCTTTATAACATAAGGTTATAGAAAAATAAGAAACAGTGAACTCAGATTCATAGAAAGGGTAAACATGGAAGATATCTTTTTAAGATCATAAATGTGAATAATATGAGCATAAGTGTATAAGAATATAACCATGTTCATAACATAAGAGAATCATACATAGAATATAGTTACCCATAATTTCAATAAATATATATTTCATCTTAATATATTAATATTTAGTATATTTTACTAATACATGTCTGAAGACCATAAAGGTTTAGTGTCTTATAAGAGTAGATACACTGTAACTTCCCAATTTGGGATCCACTAAGATGGTTCCCTAAGATAGTTACTATATGGCCTTAAGTATGACTCCCTATATTCCAGAGGCTTCCAACTATTAGTGAGGGTATGATGATTGTTCGGTGGGGAGAATACACCCTCATGATCAAATTAGTAAAACTTTACAATCATAAGAAAAATTAAAGAGAGCTAAATTATTTATAACAAATATTTAATCATGGGAATTTAAAAAAAATCTAGATGTAATCCATTGATACAATCAGTTCAGACTCACCTATTGGTGTATTGTGGAAATCCATAGTCAATAATCAACAGATCACTATAAACTACTGAATCTAGTGGCATGTCCCACAAGGACTCTCAGTATATCTTGGAGGTACCAACCAATATAAATGAGGATGATAAGAAACCATAACTCAAACCTCTATATGATTACTAGGAATCCCATGATAATAGAATGCAGTGAATAGTCAGGTCATCACACACATGGATGAAAACAATAACCCACAACCACCCTGATTTCCTAGCCTAATCACTAACACAACTTATGAAATTATGCTCCCCTTTGAGTGTCTACTATAGAGTATCCCATTATATATCATATCACCCAAAGTGCCAACCAGGAAATCATTTCCCATGGGTTTCAAAACCAATTCTCATAACATCTTAAGGAACAAACTCGGCCTTCACATCATTCAAGTATCCCTACCACTTTCACAAACATTATAAAATGACAATCAGGCCTTTAAACATTTCCAAATACAATTATATTTCCAAAATCATTTACAAACCAAGGTAAAAACATACCACGACATGAAAGTTTATAAATGGCCACTTACACCATTTAAAGACCGGAACATGTTCCAATGTTCTAGAAGGAAATCATTTTGTAAAGAAACAAGTTAGAAAACTACATTTGAGATAATTTATGAACCATTTAATGGAAGGTAGATTATAGAAGAAAAGAAATAAGAGGGAAAGGTATTTAAAATGAACGATTTAAAATGGAAATTTCACTAGAAGGACATCTTTATTTGTGATCCTATCCGTAGGTGCACCTTGTAAACCTATGGATATTCCCACATTTGATGATGAATCCTATGTAAACCTTAAAAATACCTAAGATCTAGTTTAAAGTGTCCCCACATATATCACCCTCAATCACACAAGCACTAAAATAAACAAAACCCACACATCATGCATAGATTTCAAATAAACCAAATTATTAAACCATATCTAAGGGTAAGAACAACCTAAACATACCCAATTTCACTTTAAAAGGATATTTCACATTTTATCAAACAATTTTCAGACAAAAATATCTAATAAAGACCAAAGAAATTCCATTAAAAACCATTTCCACCATATTACCACCAATGAAATAGTAAAAAAATATATACTAACACAAAGAAATAAGATAACCACACACTACGGGAAAAATCGATTATTGGGATGGGTTATTTGTGACGGGATTTATTCCAGTCGCAATAAATCCGATGAAAAGAGTATTTGCGACGGGAATACAGGACTTGTCACAATAGGTATGGCGCGGTTTGTGCGCCAAAACACGGGAAGCCTATTTGCGAAGGTGGCATTTGTTCCGTCGCAAGTACCTGAAGGTGGTAAATACCATTTGCGATGGGACAATTACCCATCCCAAAAAACTATTCCACAAGTGTTATTTGCGATGGGTCCCGTCGCCAATACCGGCGGTAGTAAATAGGATTTTGCAACGGGTAAGTATGCCCGTTGTAAATACCCTTTTAACCGCTGCCGGTATTTAATGCGGGTGAAGGTATTTGCGACGGGGCCTGTCGCAAATACCGGCAGTGGTAAATAGCAATTTGCGACTGGGATATCCGCCCTTCGCGAATGATATATCGGCAGAAAACTATTTGCAACGGGTCCATCGCAAAAACCCTTTTAACCGCCGCCTGTAACTAATGCGGGAGATAGTATTTGTGATGGTATACCGTTGCAAATAATCTTATTTACGACAGAAACCCATCGCAAATAAGACCGTCACAAATATTCTAAACTATATATACCCCCATCTGTTTTTTTCAAATCATTCAGATCTATCTTCTTATTCTTCCCTTTCTCTATTTAAATTTCTGTTCTAAGTAGAAAATTTTTTTATTTTAATTTTTTTCTTACTAGAAGAGAAGAGAAGTAGTTACGAGGAGAAAACTGAGAAGGAGTTATGAGGTGCAAACTGAGAAGGAGTTAGGAGGTGTAAACTGAGAAGGTATATAGTTTAAAATATTTTTAATTGTTAATTTTATTTTTAACTGTTAATTTTATAAGGTATATAGTTTAAATTATTTTTAATTGTCAAATTTAATTTTTTTTAATATGTTTATATAGCTATATAGTATAATTATGTTATTTCTTTGTACCAAATAGTCCTTGTCTTGATATGAACAAGTAGAGGCGACTCTGGCACAAATGTACCTAGGAGTGAAAACTCTAACAAAGTGTTTCGAGCTTGACATAGGGTAACCTGGTACACGACAACGAGCCTTGCTGCACTCTTGGTTCGAAACTCCCATAGGATGTTTTAATAATAATTAGAAATAAATATATTAAATTAGAAATAATTATAAAAAGTTATATTTAATTAGGAATAATTATATGATTATTATATAATTAAGAAATATTTAATTAGGAAACAATTAGAAATAAAATAATTAGGAAACAATTAGAAATAAAATAATTAGGAAATAATTAGACGACATAATTAGGAAAAAAATAGAAAAAAATAATTAGGAAACCAATAGAAATAAAATAATTAGGAAACAAATAAAATAAATAGGAAACAAATTAAATAATTAGGAAACAAATTAAATAATTAGGAAACAAATAAAATAATTAGGAAACAAATAAAATAATTAGGAAACAAATAAAATAATTAAGAAACAAATTAAATAATTAGGAAACAAATTAAATAATTAGGAAACAAATTAAATAATTAGGAAACAAATTAAATAAATAGGAAACAAATTAAATAATTAGGAAACAAATTAAATAATTAAGAAGAAAATAGAAATTAAATAATTCGGAAACAAATAGAAATTAAATAATTATGAAACAAATAGAAATTAAATAATTATGTAACAAATAAAAATAAAATAATTATGAAACAAATATAATAGTTAAGAAACAAATCGAAATTTAATAGTTAGGAAACAAATAGAAATAGAATAGTTAGGAAAAAAAATAAATTGAATAGTTAGGAAACAAATAGAAATTGAATATTTAGGATAAAAATAGAAATTGAATAGTTAGGAAACAAATAGAAACTGAATAGTTATGAAATAATTAGAAATTGAATAGTTAGAAAACAATAAGAAATTTAATAGTTAGGAAACAATTAGAAATTGAATAGTTAGGAAACAAATAGAAATTGAATAGTTATGCAACAAGTGTGATTGACTGCTCATCTACCTCAATATTCTTTTCATTTGTGTGTTGATGCTTGACAGGAAACTTCTGCCTCCACATGTAATATTTTCTTTTATTGTCAAAATTATCAACCTCCTCGCCACAATAGAGGTAAGGAGGTTTATAATTTTGACAATAAAAGTAAATACTACATGTAGAGGTAGAAGTTTCCTGTCAAGCCTCAACACACAAATAAAAAGAAAATTGGGGTAGATAAGCGGTCAATCACGTTTTTTACAATTATCAATATTTTCAACAAGTTTTTCTTTATTCTTAACATGTTCAAATCTTAAAAGATCGCCAATTTTCAGGTCATGCCTAATAAAAAGTTTGTGTCAATCGTGTCCAATTTAAACTCTATAATTTTTCTTGCTTGGTTGATCACCTCGCAAGTAGCGTTGCAATAGGACAATCCAAGTCATGTCTTTCTCATCTATAAGAATCATATCACATGACTTTTTATATAGAGCATTCTTTCTTGAAAAATCAAGGGAAAAATATTGAAGTTCTCTTAATTTTTTAAGGAAGAATGATCTATGTAAAAGGTCATGTGAAATGATTCTTAAAGACGAGAACGACATTACTTGTGTCGTCCTATTGAAACACTACTTGCGAGGTGATCAACCATGTAAGGACAATTATAGAGTTTAAATTGGACATGGTTGATGCAAAATTTTTATTAGGCATGACCTAAAAATTGATGACACTTTAAGATTTGAACATGTTAAGAATACAGAAAAATCTGTTGGAAATATTGAGATTTTTAATAATTAGTAATAACTAGTAATAACTAGTAATAATTAGAAATAATTAGAAATAATTAATCAAAAATAAAATAAATTCAAGTACATGGTTATAAATTTGTACAATTTCCAGCGGATTGGTGGCTACCTTTTGTTCAAAGTATCATATCTTTGATACTTTCTTCCACTAAAATCAATATTAAAAATATTCTCTCACGTATGTCAGAGTACATTTTTCATACTAATTTCAGTCGGGAGAAAGTTAAAAAGAGATGAGTCGTCAGAAAAAAGAGGCTCTTTTCCCTGACGACTCATCTCTTTACAAGGAGATGAGTCGTCAGGGAAAAGAACTACCGAAAATCTACTGGAAAAAAATAAGAATAATTAGTAATATAATCTCCACAATGATGATTACAAAATTTTATTTCATTATTCAAGCATATTTTATTTTTCCAAGTATTTCTAAGTATTGCTAAATTAATAATAATAATGGGAATGATTACAAACTAACTGTATCGCCTATAATTATTGGTAATAACTAAGAAATAACGTTAATTATGTATCTTCTCTTTTTAGGATATTGTTTTTCTTATATCAAATTATTTAACAACAGTAATGGTATTAATTTTTTTAGAAACATATATATGAATATGGAATAAGGAAATTGAAATCAATAATTATTAGATGATCGTACTTGGATAAATCAGCGCAGAAATCAAAACGGTTCTAGTTTAAATCCTGTATATGTTGATGGTGTTGATGCTTTCTTATCATTTGCATCATCAAACCTAAAATTTGTTTTAGAAGGGAAAATTAAGTGTCCTTGTAAAAAATGTGCTCTGAGAACGTTTGAGACATTTGACATCATTGAACAACATCTCTTGCGTTATGGTTTTCAATCAGATTATATTTTTTGGTATCAACATGGTGAACACAGTTCCAGAGAAGATACTAATAATTTGATTATGGATCCATCATGGTTTCAGAAATTAGTACATGATGTTGCAGGGTCCTCCGTTCAACAAACTGAAATCGAGGATGATGTTGATTTACCACCCGAGTTGGCACTATCGGAATTTGCTGAGTTGTTCAGGTTTGTTGAGGATGCATTATATCCTGGTTGCAAGATAAGAAAATTAGAAGCAGTTTCAAAATTTATGGCTATTAAATCAGATAATGGAATTTCAAATAACTATTTTGATCAGATATTTTCTTTGGTTAAAGAACTATTACCTAAAGGAAATGTGTTGCCTGCTAATTATTATGAGAGCAAGAGACTGGTTCATAATCTGGGCCTTAGTTATCAGAAGATACATGCATGTTCAAACGATTGTATCTTATATTCTGGTAAAAATGAGTCATTGGATAGTTTTCCCACATTTGGACAATCGAGGTATAAAGAAGATCAATTAGGGAAGTCTGGACTAATTCCTGTAAAACAGTTGAGATATTTCCCACTTACACCCAGGTTGCAACGTTTATTTATGTCTCAGAACATAGAAACAATGATTTCATGGCACAAAACCAATATTTCAAATGGTAAAAGCTTGATTCATCCATCTGATGGTGATTCATGGAAACATTTTGATCAAGTGCATTCGTCTTTTGCTTTAGAATCCCAGAATGTGCGATTGGGTCTTTCTACTGATGATTTTTGTCCATTTGGATCTTTTGGTAGTCAGTATTCCTGTTGGCCAGTCTTTATAACTCCGTACAATTTGCCTCAATGGATGTTGATGAAAGAGCCTTATATCTTTTTGACATTATTAATCCCAAGACATCCGAAAAAGAATATTGATGTTTATTTGAAACCATTGATTGATGAGTTAAATTTATTGTGGATTCATGGTGTTGGTACATTTCACCTCACTTTTGGGATGGATTATGTACACACTGGTTGGGTGGTGGGTTTCAGAGGAGATCTGCATTGGGTCGACAGAATCGGGGGAGACAAGAGGTGACACATCAAGCCGGTAGTTGTACATTCAGTGCGCATAGAGAGTGTATGGTAAATACTTTTTTAAATATTTTATACAACTTTAAATATAAACTCTTTATTTTATATTCATATAGGAAGCCGAGCAGCCTAGTATTACGATGTATGACGTTCATCGAAAGATGTACACTGACCCGACTACTGGAGAGATTAGAGGTGACCACCAACATCAGATTGTGGTTAGTATTATTTTCTTTTCAGTTTTCAAATTAAATACATATAATATTTTCATTATTTTAATTTCTAATTGAAACTTAATGATTCATATGAGGCCGCAACCTCTCAGACACAGGCTGAGAGTCAAGATGAGACGAGTGATCAGACTAGTGCCCACCATTTTGATGAGACAGCATGGATGCAGGCGACCCAATATGGCTTCAAAAAGGGCCTGGTAGTTGGTATCAGCTCTCATTTGACTCCTGCAGCTTATTATGGTACTGCTGCGATGTTAGTGTCCAGCTCGAGAGGAGCTCATGGGGAGACATCATCTTATGCCTCACAGTATGAGGAGTAGCTGGGTGCTCAGAGTCAGCATATAGAGGATTTGCGTCAGGGGAAGGAGCAGATGCGTCAGCAGCACGATGAGGAGATGCGTCGATGGTAGGAGTAAATGCGTCAGCAGTAGGATGAGGAGAGACGTCGATATGAGGAGCAACATCAGGAGTATATGGAGTATATGCGTCGTTTGACTCATAGTTTAGGGTTGGAGTTTCCTCCACCACCTCCTCCAAGTCCTCCAAATTATCCACCCCCAGTGATTTTAAGATGTAATAAACATTTTAGTTCGTAGATTATTGTTATATTAACTATTTACAATTCCTCTTTCATATTGGTACGAATATTGCATGATTTAATTTGTTTTTATTTTTTTAATATTTTATTACTTATTAGTATTATTTTTAATGTCTGCTTAGTTTAGTAATATTTCTTTTAATATTTTCTATTTATTGTTAATATTGAGAAGTTTATAAGTTTATAATTTATTAATATTAATAATATTAATATTATTTTTTCATAAATATGTATGTTTATTTTAATAATAATATTATTATATTGATTTTTTATATTATTAATATTAGCACTATTATTATTATTTTGTGATATTAATATTTCATAATATATAATATTATATTATTTATATTAATATTATTATTATTATTTGATATTAATATTTCATCATTATATTATATATATTTTTTGTTATTAATATTATAATAAAATAATTTACTTATATTAATAATAATATTATTATTATATACATAATATAATAATAATAATATTATATATATTTTTTGTATTATTAGTATAAGTATTATTATATTATATTATATAATTATATTCATATTATTATTATTTTATATTAATATTTCATAATAATATTTTATATATTATTTTATTTATATTATAATAATATAATTTTTTTATATTATTAATATTATTATTATTTTTATATAATATTATTTGATTTGTATTAATTATTTTATTTTTTTTTATTTTTTTAGTATATACGATGGGAATATTTTGCGACGGGATTTCTCGTCGTAAATATTTTTTTTTCGGTGAAATTTGCGATGGGAAGAATACCCATCGGGAAAACATTTCTACGACGGTCCATCGGAAATACCTTTTTAAAATTTCGCATTTTCGACGGGTTAGAAACCCATCGCAACTAAGCTATCTGCGACGGCCCGTCGCATATACATTTTTTTATATATAAGGGGAAACCATTTACGATGGGGGAAAAATATCGTCGCAAAAACTTTCTTTGTGACGGGACTGCCGCAAAAAATACCTATTTGCTATGCCGTTTTCGGCAACGGTCGATTTGCGATGGGGCTCCGTCGCAAAAGACCTTTTGCGATGGGAAACCGTCGCAAATCGCCCGTCGCAAATCGCCCGTCGCAAATATTCAGTTTTCATGTAGTGACATTTTGAAATCATTTAGAAAAGTAAAATAATCAAATGGAACGTTCTAGAAAGGGAATTGATGGAAACACCTCCCTTAAATATGTGAAAATTTTATGAGACCTATAGTGAAGGAAGAACTAAGCCTGAGAGACGATCTAAACAACTTAACATCAAATAAAATCATCCCACATATCAACTACTACCCTTAGTGTTCAGACAATAGGAGACCCCATAATGAGAAACTAAGAACTCAAGATTGAAGGATGAGAAGAGGAGACCATTTTACAAAAACTAAGAGACACTCACCATAGGAACCTCATAGGGATTAAATGGAGTAATGAGAACAAGGGAGAAGTGTTTTCAGGAGCCCTATGAATATCTATTTTTTTAATGACATAGGAAAGTTGTACAGTTTGGCCGCAATGTTTGCCAAACCATGCACCAACCATGCACATCTTGCTGAAGAATAGGTACACCCTACTTGGTTTGGCCACATGATTTTGGAAACCATGTTCCAACCATGTTATTTTTCTCTGTCAAATTTTAGAGCTTCCCTATATACATGAATCATGGTTTCTCCATACCATTTTGAAATATGTGTGATATGTCCAATACAACGTCTTTCGGTTTCATGGTTTTAAATATTCCTTGCATAGTTTTTACCAAACCATGCGTAGTTTGAGAAAAAAAATATGATCAATAATAAATGGAATTGAAAAGTAAATCATCCTCAATAAGCCACATAGTTAATCCATAAACTATGCACACAAGATTTTTACAGGACAAAAACTAAACCAAAACATTAAAACTCTAAAATTAAAACTAAAAAGATGACCTCAACCTTAACCAACAGATCCGACACCGTGAAAAAAATAAAAATTGTGGTCATGGTGTAAAAAGTATCCATCCTAAAAACAATTTAATCCCCTTGAAAGTCACTCATCCAACTAATGAATAAAACCCATGTTCAAAACAGAATGAAATAAAAAAATACACAATCATGGTGTGATCTTTCATTCCACAATTCACATCTGACCAGATCTAGAGTAAAACCAAAACAAGTAGAACCATATAAAGGGTTTTTTCAAACCACAGGAAACCAACTTATACCAAGATATCAACACTAAGAAACCCAACATGAACAAACCCAAAAATTCTCTGTACAAGATAAAAAACACATCCACCATAATTGGGAACTACCAACTCAAATAAAACATTGAACCAAATATAGATTCGTCACTTATAGAGGCCATGATCATCTTGAGAATGACCAAATCTGAAAAAAACCAACCCACAATGGACAACCATTTAAGGATCCACATTAATAGAACACAACTACAATATTACAAGAAAATGGAACTAACAATCCCTTCAAAATTAATAAAAACTTATAAAAGTAATGATGGATAGAAAAGGGAAAAAAAACCAAATCCACTTCAACATTGAAGACAAAAAATACAATCCAGCTACTCCCCCACACCACTAATTCAAAACTATAAGAAGAGATACACTCTATGGCCATTGGATGGAGCCCTTATGCCTTCAAGCATCTATTTTCCAATAACCAGGAACTGGAATCCTTCAACCAAGACTATTTTTTTGTGACACTCCTTGAAAAATTTCTCTATGTGGCCTAAATGGCCACAACATTGACAAGCCATTGTAGGATAATGAAAAGACGACATTGAATGTCCAAACCAACCACACAAATATTAAACAGGTGAATGGTATGAGGAATGAGAATTATGAACTGATGAAAGGGGATTCTCAGATTTATGATCCTCTAGAAAATACCTCTCACTAGATGGGGAACCTTAATGGATGCCAATATATACTAAAGTTGTAATCAAAACTGAATGCACTCTAGAACCACTTAGGAAATATATGAATTATCCACCAATTTCTCAAACTGAACATTATCAGGAAAATGGAATTTCTCCTTGATCTTTGGATGAAGGCCCCATATAAAGGGAGGGGATTTAAACTGATCCTCTAACACTATCATTGGAGTGAAAGAAACAAATTCCTTTAAATGTTCATCATAAGCCTCTACAATCATCCAACTATGCTAAAAACTCATGATATATACCATGTTCTTCAGCTTCACCTCCAAAGGTTTGAAACATCAAATAAAAGTGGTCTCGAAAACATCGCACAAATTTTTTTTTTCTATGTGAATGGGTTGATTACCCTCCATCGATCCAAACTCAGACCTTCAAATGAACTCAAAACAGAATCTACCTACACATCTTCAAGAGTTCTCAATAATCTAAAAACACCATAAACATCATCATTCCACTCTACATCCTCTAACAGACTTTGATCACCATAGAAAATGAGAAACAACCTAGAATAGATCAACTATAACACCTCACTTGGACTTTGGGTAGGGCCATTAATTTGGAGAGACCTACTGGAGACCATTGGAACCTTTCTTGGTGACATAATCAGAGTACATAAAAAATATAATTTAATTCAACATCAACCAAAACTCAACCAAAAGTGAATATGACTATCCAAAGAAAACTTATAATAAGCTAAACAACATAAATAAAATCCAAAATCCTCAACTAAAAAGATAATTTCCATCCAAATTTCTGAAAACTACTTTACCCCAAACCATTTTTCATAATTCTAAACTCATATCCAAATCTAGTTCAAACAGTGAAGTGCATATTTAAAATATAATCATGCCTTTAAAATATTTTCCTTCTAAAAACCGTATTCTTCAAAAATAAATTTCTTTTTTAAAAATACACTCACACCCATGAGAACCAATCAAAATAATATTTACACTGAAATCTTAGAATGAGGAACAAATGAACAGGCACAACCTAACATCATAGTTAGTGGGCCATGTCCCAAGAGATTACCAACTAATTGGAGTAACTTGAACAATGTGCTCATGCTCCACATGGATCACTACTCCATGTAAGACAATCACACAATTCCAGTTCACCTACATTAAAATTCCTCATACACACACCCAAAAGAAAAAAAAAAGTCTCAAATCTCAGACTACCCCTTTAAACATGATGATCAGAAAGAGAAAAATTTCATGATTATCTTACCACACCGACCTTTTGAGTCCCAATAGTCCAAATATCTCATCTACCAAATGTCCAAAATAACAACGGTCTCCTTTGATACCATTTTATCATGAATAGGTCCTGGCTACTATCTGTACCAACACCCAACCCGGTCTGAGAAAAGGCCAGAGTGGCATTCCTGATCTTCTAAGGTTGGTGACTAGTATTGGTAATCTAAGATATCATCGTGGGTACAATTCCGTCCAATAAACAATAAAGATCGAATAAATATAACATTACACCAATCAAAAACAACAGTTGAACATCATCAAATCAATCAATAGAATCTAGTAAAAGTGACAACTGAATGAAACATCGACTATAAAAAACTAAAATGAACCAAACAGAACGCCAATTTCTCCATGTGACCACTCGATCAACACCATCCAGAAACCACCCCAATTAAAAGGAATGAAAAAAAACCGAAACCCCAACCTCTAAAATAGATCAGGTCTACCACATTGAGTGGAATAAATAGGGTGTGATAATAACAACTTAATAGGTAATCACCATAGAATCTATACATTTACTTTCCTAAAACTATCTACAAACACTATTTTTATATAAATTTATAAAGTAAATATTTTATTATTATTTTAAAGAACCAAACATGAAATTCCAAAAATTAACTTTTCAAAAAAATGCACACCCATATTTCTTTTTAAAATAGTTCTCCACTTCAAAACATGTTTCATAAAACAAAACCAAATAGAAAACCCACACTAGGAAACTGATAGCTATTCTAAAAGTGAAGAAATTTGAAATATAAAGCATAAAATATCAGGACTAATAATAAAAATGTAACAAAAGTAAATAAGGAACATAAAAATATTTAATCATGGGAATTTATTAAACCAATATAGGAATAAATCACTAGATATACTTGGTTCGGACTCACCTATTAGAGAATGGTGAATCCCCATAGTCAATAAAAAATATTCTACTAAAACCTAGTGAATCTAGTGGAATTTTACACATATCCTCTTTAGAATTCTAGTGGGTACCAAACCAAATAGGGGATCGATAAGAAACCATCACATGACCATCTAGATGGTGAAAATTAAACCCATGATAATAGTATGTAGTGAATGGTGCGGTCATCAAACATGTAGATCAAAATAATAGACCATAACAACCATGCATTCCAATCCCATTCCATGACACCACATATGTGATGACCCTCCCCTTGGAGGGTCCACTATAGTGGTAACCAGGATGCATCACATAACCCAATGTTCCAACCAGGCCTACATATCACATGAGTTTCAAGACCAATTATCAAAAGCATCTCACAGTACCAACTAGGCCTTTACATCATATGAGTCTCACCACTACTTTATAAAACATTAAAAAATTCCAATAGATACCTTTCAAATTTCAAAAACAAATTCTATTTACAATACCATTTCTAAACCAAGGAAAAATTATACAACAACATAAAAGGTTCCAAATAGTTATTTACACTATTTAGAAACCAAAACATGTTCCAAAGTACCAAACATGCCAAAATTAATAAAGCACAATACAAAAACCACCCTTGATAACATTTACGAATCATTTGATGGGAGGAGATTAAAGAATAAAATAAAGAAGTCCGGAAGTTATTTTAAATCCAAATTTTTAAATGGACATTTATTTTTAAGGCCATTTTAATTTGTGTTCTAGTCCATGGGTTCACGTCATGCACCCATGGATGTTCCCATATCGAATAGAACATCCAAATTTAACCATATAAACACCTAATATTCAATTTAAAGAGTCACCAAATACATCAAAAGCAATCACAAAATCACTAAACTAAACAAAACCCACTCATCAAGCACGAATTTCCGATTAATCAAATTTCCAAAACATATCAATGGATAAGAACAACCCATACACAACGAATTTCACATTAAAAAGGAAGTTGAAATTTTATCAAAAATATTTCATTCAAACAAATATAATCAAGACATTAGAAGTACCTTTTAAAACCATTTTTTCTAAATTACAACCAAATAAATACCAAATAAATTTATACTACCACATCATAAGTAATGGAATTACATTTAAAAATCATTTTAGAAAGCTAAAGCATCAAATAGAGTGTACCAAAAAGGTAATAGATGAAAAAAACTACCTCAAAGATGTGTAAATTCCAAAAGGCCTTTGGGAAAGGAAAATCTAAGACCGAGGGATGATCCAAACACCCTAAAATGAATGGAAAACTCGAAACACATCAACCCTGACCCTTAGGGTCCGGCCAAGTGGAAACCCCACTAAAGGAAACAAATAACTAAAAATATAAGGAGAATAAGAGGTGAAAATTGACCAAAAAGATATGTAAACACACCTTAGAGAACCTTATAGGGATTCAATGGAGGAAGGTGAACAAGGGAGAAGGGTTTTAGAGAGCCCCCTGGTGAACCTTGGTCGAGAAAAGAAGGAGAAACATGATTTGGAGTTAAAAAATAACAGGGTCAAGATGGTAATTTGAAGTTTTTTTAAATGACCTGGGAATGTTTCTTGGTTTGGCCTCATTTTTTCCAAACTGTGTTCCAACCATGTGCACCCTACTAGATAAGTTGGACAACTTACACAGTTTGGCCACACAGTTTGGGAAAATGTGCCCCAAACATGTGATTTGGATCAATCAAATTATAGAGCCTATCAAAATGATTTCCACATGTTTATACCAACTATTCATAATCCATGAAACATGTCCCATACCTTATCCTCAAGCCCCATAGTGTCTTTACGTCCTCACATGGTTTGGGAAAACCATGGACATTCTATAAAATAACCCGTGCAACAAGGAATTGAACCGAAAAGGACCTCAGCCTCAATAGGCCACACGATTAACCCCTAAACAATGAAAAAAAACATTTATATGGAAATACGTTCCCAGAACATCAATAATCTAAAATTCAAATTGGTAACTCAACCTAAACCTCAACCAAAGGATCCGAAACCAAGAAAATAACAAAATAAAAGAAAAAGAATCATTGGGGTGTGACAAAAATGGTTGTTCCATACTCATAATAACAATTAAGTATATTTAAGATACTCAATTAATTATTTTACAATAATTAACATGGATTTATAGGATGTATAGGAGAGAATAAAATTCAAAATTCTCAGTTAAAAGATATAGAACATCATTGAGAAACGACTTTTGGATTAAAACCTAATCCTTTAAAGGATGGTCTTTTGGTAGGTAAAAAAGCCCAATTATGTAGATAAGGGATATAGGAAGGTATTATGATTGTTATTGGATATGATAAAGTTTTTAAAAGGTGTGAGGAATGGAGGATAATAGGTGACCTTATACAGGTATGGGGTGAGGAACTCTTGGAATTAACTAATGTATTAAATTAATATAAATTATTTTTTACAATCATGTGGAAAAAAATTAATATATTTAAAGTATAGTATTAATATAATTATAAATTATAACATTAAGTAAAATTTATACATTATTAGGTGAATTTTTAACCCATATCTCTTAGTTTTAACCCCTATTATACCTTTTCCATTTACCACAATATCAAAGTTTTTAAACATTAAGGTTAAATAAAGTTACAATAAAAGAAACGTTAACCATAAATGGATCATGGATGATATTTTAAAACATATCCAAATCATGTCCATGAAGATTTTATTTTTATGAATTTTCAATCAATTATTAAACTATTATTTATTATAATCATTCATTAAGGCCATTTTTGGTACAATTCATTTACTTTGACTTTAAAGTCATCAATAAAGTTATGGAATTAGAATATAAAATCTCAAAACCTCCATAATATTTCATATTTTTTTAACCTACTTTTTGAAAAAAATTATTCATCAAAAATATATTCTTTTTAATATTTTTTAAATTATTTATTTAATTGTTTTATTAACTAAATAAATACGATATCATTGTTAGATTAGAATTTAAGGTAATTATTGAATCGATAAAAATTAAAAATAAATTACTATTATAAAAAATCCATCCATATTTAAAATAAATATTTATAATTTAAATTATATATTTTTTATCATTATGTAAAAATTATATAGATTTTAAATTCAAGAGAGTGTCATTTTGTATTTATTCTTTTCTTAAAATAATATATAAGTAATAATCAAAGGAAAATGGAATGAAGTTTCCATATGTTTGAGAATGAACTGATAATGATTGAAATATAATCATATAATAGGACATATGTATGTTTTTGAGAAATTTTAAAGCATCATTCCAATGATTCTAACCCATTTTACCTATTTTACCCTTACCAAGGTGACAAATCATTACCATGGTTACTATTCATAATGAAAAAAATAAAAGGGACCTATCTAAGAAGTTTAAACCTCATTTTTCTAAATATGGTTTACATGTTTTAAATATTCCATCTATATAAGTATCAAAAAAAATTTAATATAAATTCTTAAAATACAATGAAAAATAATTTTTAGTAAAATGCGTTTTTAAGTATAAAAAGTTTACATATATAAAGATAAAGAATATTGTTGATTCAAATAGAATTATTCAGATTATAGTAAATAAAATGTGACATATGTGGCATTAATAGAAAATACAAATATAATTATAATTTTAAATTATTTAATTTAATGAGCATAAATGAATATATTTGAAAAATCAGTATTTTTTACTATTTAATTAAAAATATTTCATTTCAAAAATCCGTAACATTATCTCTAGAAAAATTTTGATTTTATTATTTAAAAATTTATTTCAATTCTAAAAAAATCTTTTTTAAAATTTATATAAATTAATTATAATTTACTCATATTAAATGAAATAAAAATCAATTTTTGAATTAAATCTCGTTTTGAAGAAAAAAAATTTACTAAACTTGAGTGTTTTTTAATAAGAATTAATCAGTATATTTGTATTTATTAGAAACATTATAAATATATTTCATAATCTTGTTTCTCATATTCATATCATCCAATTCAACGACTATGTTATAACAATCTCTTTTAAATAATAATATTTTTACAAAGTATCTCAATTCACTTAATGTTATGTGTTTCCTGTTAGTCATGATGTTAAGATTATCATTATTTGGAAATAAATTTTCATGTTTTTTGATAGAAAAATATTACTCAAAACATAAGGTTCATGGAACAAAATAAATTATAACATGAATCATGGGTATTGAAATAAATCCATTATCACAAGACATGGAAAACATGACATAACCATGTCGTATAATTATTAGCATAAGAAATCATAACATCATAGATCAGGATTCATATCATAATCCCATAAAATAATGGATCATGAATCATCATCAGAATCACATATCATAATGGATCATGAATTATTACTGGCCTCCCTTAGTTTATTGGATGAGGCATTATTACCAACATCCTATAGTATATTGGATCAAGAATTATTACCGGTATCCATTTTTCTATTCGATTAAAATTTATTACCACCATCCATTAGTAATATCATGAGATAATTCACATTTAAACAATTTATTGGAGGTTTATAATATATACATCCATCATAGAATTATAACAACATATATGTGTGCTACAATAACCTAACAATCTTGATTCTATTATCACTTTATTAACCAATGAAAAGAAATGGGATTCTTGAGAATTTCATAAAGAATCATCATAATACATACAGACAAATAAGGTGAATGAAATATTTATAGAATATCCCCATTAAATTTTAAATATACTTAAATTATGTTGAAAAAGATGAAAAATAAATTTATTAAATCATTTTAAATACACTTTGAAAAACAACAGAAAAAAATCATTTTCCTATGGTGACCGTTAAAATTTAAAAAAAATTCTACAAAATTTGAATAATGTTTTCCTCGAAAAACCTTGTCAACATGTAAATGAAGCTTCTAAATTATGAAAATATCTGATATTGGGAAAATATTTTCATACAATATAAGTTAAAAATAAAACATTATTTTCATACTTTTGAAAAAAGTAAAAAGTTATTTGTATGGAAAAAATAGAAAAGATTAATTTTAGGAATTTTTAAGAAAATAATAATTAGTATGAAAGGACATAAAATTTATTTTTATGATGATAAAAGCTCCCAAAAATGAATTTTTTTAGAGGAAGAATATTCCCAACATTACAAAAGTGACATGGTTGTTTTTTTATAAAAGAATTAATTTAGTTTTATTATGTTTAGAGAGTGGATAAATGGTAATAATATTTTAAAACCACATAAATAAAAAATATATAAAAAATTATATCATGTTTTAGATAAAAATATCATATTACTTTCCATTAAGAAAATTGAAACATGAACGATCATGATAAAATGTGAGATCGTAAGATAAACCTGTAACATAAGTCCTACCTTACTATATACATAATTTAACCTCCTATATAATAAATTCATCTTCATTATATGTTTAAATAATAACCATATTAATACTAATCATAACATATATGGATTATTCATAATTTCTGATCACCTATTTACTGATAAATCTCTACTAAAATCAACATTCAATGTGTTAATTGTTTTCTTTTCCATGCATGTTTTAATTTAGAGATTCTGATCTTTGACCCTTGGTTATGGTTTCATCGTAAACTGAATTTTAATAATTTTTTAAAAATATTTTTCCCATTATTTAAAATTTTAGAAAACATCATGTATGGCAGTGATAAAAAATGAAATAGATCACTTTATGGAGGTGGTGGTCAGCACGTATAAATGATTCAGGCTTCAATTTTGTAATGAATGAAAATAGAGTGTGTAAAATAATAATTTTTATTTATAAAGTAATAATAATAATAATAATAATGTCATATATTTCATATATATTCCTCAAATAAATAAATATAACTATCCTACTTAGATGGTGATGAAAAATGTAACATGATTCTTCATGGAGATAGAAGTTCATACATATTCATGATCAATACCATCATTATCCATTGGACAGAAAGGAGATATAAATTTGTTATACCATTAATATAAAAACATTTTTTTAGAAAATATACTTATTTAATTATTTTATGGTGGTTATAAAATATTTCAAGTAGATTTAAGAATAATGAAACTTCAAAAATGTCGGGTAAGAAGATATATAGCTTCCTAGGGTAATATACTTTGAAAAATATCTTAAGGCTTCATGTTTGGATCCATGGTAATAAAATTAACTTTAAGTATTGATTAAAAGAGTATTTAAGATATTTGGGTTGGTACGGTATGAGATGGAGTGCTCAATTTATGTGAAGAAGTGAGGAGAGAAGGTTCCCTTTTATAAGTTAGGGGAGCAAAACCCTTGTAAATATTGAGAAATTTTAATATAAAATGAAGTAAATTTGATGAGATGTTTGATCCGAAGAAATAAAATTTTAGAGTATAAGGTGAGGTAAGTCAAAATAAAATCAACCAAAGAAATGAAGATATGGTTTAGGGATGTCTTGAAGCCTTATCCTTTTATGTAGACCCTTTTAACTGAATTTACCCCGACCATGGTGATAATATTTTTTCCAAGGTAACTTATTTTTATAAAAAAATGAAATTAATATTGAAAAAAAATTTATATATGATGAATGAAAATATGTAATCCATTTTATACGATTCAATTTCTGAAGTTGTTGTAAACTAATACTAATATGTTCACACAAAACACATAAAAACATTTTTTTGAATAAAATTACATTTTAAGAATAAAAAGATTTTATTATCATTATTTTCTGAATAAAAAACATTATATGGATGTTAATTTATTATATTGAATATTTTATATACAAATTTCATAAAAACCATTCAAAAATAGTGATTAATTTAATTTATTTACATCAAAACACATTCAGTGCATAAATTTTGTTTTTTTTAATATTTATTTTTACCTAAAAATGAGTTTATCTTCATTTATAACCATTTCATAATCAATGTATGATTTATGAATAAATTTTTTAGATGATTTAACCATAATTTTACATAATTTTAATACTCAAAATAAATGACATGAACATTTAAATAAAACATATATAACGATTTTTTTTTGTAAAAAAGTAATCTATGTTTATCCAATAATTTCTAAAATAATATTCCTTATCATTGCTCAACTATTTAATGAATTTTATTAAATTATATTATCACATTAAATTTATCAATTTAATTTATATGTTTATTAATTTCATTCATTTTATAATTTTAATAAGTCATTATTCACTTATGTTTGGTGTTGTGTGCATCAGAAGCTATTGAACATCTCAAATCTATTAAAAAATATCAATAATTCATATACTCCCACCTTATAATTTTTCACCCTTTAAATCATATCAATATTATGAAAAAACAAGGACACTTCTTACTCATTATCTCCCCAAGTTCACACAAAACATTATCAAATTAATGGTTTCACCACAAAATGTTTATTATGTGTGTTTTATTATTTGGTATCACTCTATATCTTTAATCTATAATCCCCACTAGATATTATTCTTAATAAAGATCATCATATATCTATAAAAACTATGTGTTAGTATATTTTAAGGATTTTTTTTATTTTCATAGAAGTGACAAAAAGAACACATCATGAACTTAAGAGAGGTTTAGTGGATGGTTCTAAATATAAAATAATATCCTAATACGATATATAATCTCATATGGAATAATATATATGAAGGATCATATTACCCTTATTTTGAAATCACATAACCTTATTATAAGTAATTATTCTTAACAACACCTTCCCACACACATTAAACTCTGGATCTATCCAATGATTATCAATGTAAATTTTCTGTCAACTATGACCTTCCAAGATGTGCTTTTGAATGACTCTAACGTTTTCTACCATTTCATCATCTATCCCAGGTCCCAAAAACATTAATTATTCAAATTCATCCCAGTATGTTGGATTTATATAGCTAGTTTTATAGTGGGATTTATAAGGACCCATTTGAATGACCGGGGGAAAGATATTGTTATAATAAAATTCAGATAGAGAATGTTTTTGATCCCAACACCCTTTCAAATCCCCAGATCAAGAACCTGACATATATTCTAATTTTTGATTAGATATCTTGGATATAACATATATCGAACAATGATATGTAGTGCTAAATATTATAATTTTATTTAATTCATTCTGAATAATTCTCCCAAACTTTAAGGTAATCCTCATATTTCAATCAGATATGATTGAAAGTGGTATATCATGAAATGTTACCATTTAGTTAATGTATATCCAAGAATGTTAGTCAAGTGAAAAAACATATTTGATATAAATTAATTGATCTATATTTGGAATGTGATAGACTGAATGAAAAATGGAATCATGGAATTTATATTCCTTGGGGAGTTCGATGAAGAATACTATGGTGACACTACTAAAAATTGAGCCTTTAATAGCGCTAGTAAAATGGATTTATTAGTACTATAAAATCATAGAAAATGTAAGTGATGTTAACGGGTTAGATTTAGAAGCACTATTAGAAAACCCTAATAATGGATTACTTTAATAGTACTAAAAAATCTCTGATAAAGGGGGTCTTTATCAGAATTTGTTTTACAATTGATAAAGGGGGACTTTATCCGCTCTTTTTTAGCGCTATTAGAAGCCACCTTTATCAGTTCTTTTTATAGCGCTTTTTAAGGACCCATTTAATAGTGCTGAAAAATATTGATAATGTCCCCACTGATAAATTGTAAATTTTTTAACTCTCCCCTTTTATCAACATCTCCCCCTTATTAGCGCTTTCAGCACCCCTTTATCAGTGATTTAGAAAATCCCACCCTCCCACGCATGCCCTACCTCTAGCGAGTTTCAAATCTCAGACCTCCAACTTATACATCAATGCTTTTTCGAGCCCCCTATACAATTTTTTCGTATTATTATATATCTATATATTTATATATATATCATTACATTTTTTAAAAATATATTTTTATATATATTTATAAATTTTTGTATATATATATATATATGTGTGTGTTTATTTTTATATAATTTTTAAAAGGATATTAGTTTTTAATTAGATTAAATTTATATATTGATTAATATATTTTATATGTAAATATGTTTAATTATTTATTTATAAAATTAAATTTTTATATCTGAATATATCAATTTTTTTATATATTGTTATATATTTGATTATAAATAATAATACATTATAAAAAATGATCAAATTCAAAATCCATAATATTAATATGAATGCCAGCCCTGGGAATAAATTCAATCCCCACTAAAAAGGGGGAAACCCTCTTAAATGAGGCTTAATATCCATAAAATGGTAAAAGATTATGGTAACCCGATTAAAAAAATGAGTTTTCGAGGCATTTTTGGACTTTTGTGGCCTCAAAATTGTGACAGAGGTTCACCTCTAACACTGAAGAAAGAGGTCTCATCGAAGGATTTGATTTGATATGAGGAAGATACCAAACAGACACCTAGATCAAAAGTTGTGGTCGTTTGGAGTTTGAGTATTGTTATTAACTTAATTTAGATGTTGTATTTTTTTTTTATTTTTTTATCATCAACTTGTTATTAAATGACTATTACTCAATAATAATTATCAAATTATTATTTACAAATATTATTTAGTTAATTTATAGTCCATTTTCACTAAATATCACAAATATATATATTGTGTAAATGCAGAATTAGCCTTATCTAAAACATATTTAAAAAATATAAATTATATTTATCTAAATATAAATATATAAATATATTAATATATTATTTTTAAAGAAAAATAATTTTTTTCACAATACGCCACTTATTAGCGCTAGTAAAAAAGCGTTGATAAAGGGGGGATTATAAGTGCTACTAAAAAAGGGTTGATAAATACCCCCCTTTTATCAGTGGGTTTTTAAAAGGGATAATAAAGGGACCCCTTTATTTTCACAATTTGAGAAGCATTGATAATGAATCATTTTTATCACTACATTTTTAGTAGCAGTGATAGGGGGATTTATTAGTGCATTTTTATAAGAACTGATAAAGGGGCCCCTATAACATCTCTAAAAAAGCATTGTCAAAGTCCCCTTTTAAAAGTTATTTTTCAAGTACTGACAAAGGTGGGGTTTAACCAATCTTTTTGCTAGTGCTATTAAATCCCTTGAACTAAATAAGGCTAGTTTTTTAGTATTGTGATGTTTTCCCATTTCCATTTTGATATATGTAATTGTTACATCACCCCTTTATACTTAATTTACTCTACCATAACATAATATCATACCAAGACTCAAGATAAACAATCCACAATATCTCTTGTAATGTTTTCCAATAAGAAATTATCTATCATATTTTTAAATATCATTGTTATTTAAAGATAAATAGATAAGGATTTTATATGATATTTATTCAATAACTAATTATTAAATTTTGGTATTGACATTAAAGATAAATAGTTCTTGAACCTAATCACCCGATCAATGTCACAGTTGAATTCCATAACATTCTATACATTATATTATTGATCCAAATCCTCCTTATACTCCCCTTTAATCTTTAAAGAAACAGATGGTTGAATATTCACCTAAGCAAGATAGGATTTTTCCCATATCATCATGATTTCAATATCTATACTATATAAATCTATAAATATTGGATATCTTTAAACACTCACTGTGGAAACGCTAGTATGGTTATTCAAACTAAAATCATCATTCACATTTTTCAACTTCTAAGGGTTGTAATGTAGTGAACATTCATAATATTTAACCAATAATAATAAGAACCATTAGTGTATATTCAACTCTTTTCGTGTGAATATATACATCAAAATTTTATTATTGGTATATATATATAATCATTATGTATAATGATAATTCATAGATATATTCACACAAAAAAAATTACCACTTATAGATCCAAATTATGTGTTAGGAAAAGTTTCTCATGAACCTCTAATTGATGTTAAGAATAAACTATCTCATTATCATTATCCAAGAGAGAACATTTTGATCCATTATTTAGTTAATATCTATAAATCACTAACCCTTATTAACTTTAGTGTATAGGGTGTACATGTAACATTAAAAACCCAACCCATTATCTTAAGAAGTTCCAAGATACCATTAATTATGGGTGAAATCCACTAGAATGAAAACAAATGTGAAGGTTTTCTAAAACAACAGGGTGATAGTTTACACTTCACACACACATCCAAAAACACTATCTAAAATCAATAATAAAGTTGATAAGAGAATATGATGAATGAATTAAAACAAATTAACCCAAAGACAAAATATTTTTATAATTAACGTCACATAAAAAAGACAATTCAATGAAAATATCTAAAAAGTTTTGTGAAAAAATAATGGAGTACCAAGTTAGAACTACTCCGAACTCCAAAACCCAACCCACATCAAGATCCATCTACTAAAGGTCACAACGTCATGATGCTCCACTAGATAAGTATGCAACATTCCTATCAATTTCATGTATACCATTGACAATAGTTTACACATGAAGGGGTATATATAGGGGTAAGTATATCGACATGAAATGTAATCCACAAGAAACTTCTTATACACTACACTAAGACAAGAACATGTTAAAAATATTTATAATAATAAGAGAGTATAAACCTATTTTTCAAAACTGAAAACTATAAAAGAAGAGGAATAATGAACACCAAAATAAAAACCATTGAATGAACACATAAAATCATGAAATAAAAATCCAATCAATCTCCTGTCAAAGTGGATATATGAATAATCCAACCTGTAAGTGGAAACCCTACCCCTCCATTCCCAAGTAATCACTTAGTGGTACAATCCAATGTCCTCAAGTGGCATGGTAACCAATTCCTGAAAAAAAAGGATACCCTAAAATTTATTATAAAATCATGCCAATCATGATCATGCAATGTTATCTCAACCAAATTCATTCTCTAAAAAACCTCATTAATGAATTTCGTCAAACAAATTGTGGGTGACACCCAAAACCCATAAATTATGAAACAACACTGATATATGTTATACATAGGGTTTTCAGAAATTGTTCTCATCAAATAATATGCGTAATAAATTTTAGAAAACAAATACATTATGTTATCAATAGTGGTATATTAGGAGATAATACACCTACCTACAATGATTTCATTACAAAAAAATTTAATTATGTTTTAATAGATCAAGTCTCCAATGGTCTTACCCGTAATATTCCATAAGAAAAAACTAATAAGGAAAATATTATCTCATACATCTAGGAATGTTATCCCAAATTTAGAGTTCCTTTGAAAATGAATCTAGATGATTTAATATAGTAGAAAAAAATAGCACAAACCCTTGATTTCCCATGATCCAAACACTCATGGATTTTCTATATGTGGGATTCAAAAGTTGCGGAATCACTAAAATCACCTAATGAAAGCTTGAGGATAGAAATACCAAGATATAGAAATAATAATAAGGGTTTCAGAATATGTTTCGTGTGTTAATTTTTTTTAAATTAATTAATTATCTCACAACATTATGTGGCATAGTTTTTGAAAACCATGAAACAACACACTTGTGCTACAATAAAATACACAATGATACTTTGTTGGGTTTCCCAATTTGGAAATAATACACCTAATTCAAAAAATAAAACTCTTTTAAAATTTAAAATGTTTCAATTTTACCTCATATTTTTCATAAATCATGCACCAACAATGGACCTACCCAAAGAAACCCCTCACCAATATCATAGTTTCCCTTAACCATTCTCAAATTGTTCAACCATGAAATTCATTAAAAAGAATATAAATACCCTTCAAAATCTTACCATGATCAAATATAATCATTGAATGGCTTAAAAATACATAATAAAATATAAATTAACTCAAAATATGGGTTTCAAATTATCACCACAATGGGGATTTATATCCTCAGTTGGTAGAGATTTGGAAGAGTTACAACCATTACTCCAACATAAAATTATCTCATTCCCAAGTCTCTTATTGAGTTTTTAATTTTTTACATAATACCTATACCAAAGTGATATGAATTGATCACAAGGTGTTTTATTTTATATCCTAAGTAAGAACCATGTCATTGGTAAATGTCACATCTAGTTCAGAAGTAATAAGGTTTCAAGGAATGACATAGATAGGACTGGGATGATATTACTTTAACTAGGATGCATATAAAACATCATGGAAACATTGAATCTCAATGTAAAGGCTATCTGATATCCAATAAGAAAAATAAATTACAGAATTTCAAATAGTTTGATTCAATGGGGAGAAAAGTCTTCATTCATAACCAAATGAGGATTACCTAATAGTTTGACAGTTTCACCAACACATAGTCACATATATAAGAGGATAATGTTTTACAGATCTGGGTTGTAGAAATTGGTTTCTAGATCAAATGGTTTATTTGTAGTAAATCATTGAAAACACTAGGTCTAATCAGTGATTGTACATATGTCTCAACCCAAAAGTTGGGACTATTGGAAATAAAATTCATCAAAAATTTCTATATGTATAGTGGAATGATAACTGTTATTGTATAAAAGCTTCACTGAATAAAAATGATATTTCAATGAACTAAAAAAATATATAACATAAGATCTGAGTATGTATTTAAATCTCTAGATTGTATATTCTGATTTCCTATTTATTTTATTGTAATATTACATTATCATGGTCAATTGAGTTCAAAGGGATAGTTTTAAGGATCTACAGAACCATGAGGTTGATCTAGGGTCTTGTTTAGAGAAAATAGAAATGGGTACTCTATTAAATTTAACAATTTCTTGGATATAAAACATTGGAATGACATTTAATTTGTTAGTCTCATGAATTTTAATAAAGTGCACTAACATGGTTAATCAAAAAACAATCAATTAAGTAGAACTATGAATCTGATGTGTCCATGGTGGAATGATGAAATAGTTCACGGAAAATTGTAGTTATTTCCAAATGGGTATAGGTATATAATGTAACATTCCATATGGTGGATCATGTCCAGACTTCACCTATTGAAAATTGATACATCTCATAATATATTCGACCATCTTGAATCACATACCCAAACAACAATAAATCATCATTATTTATTTTTCAAAATTATGAAAACTCGAGTGGAAAACCCATTTAGAATAGTGATAATAAAAAATGACTATTATTGGTTTGATGGATGAATGATTTCATTTTCTATCGAACGGTCAATTATCTCCCCACCAACTAGATTTGATTTAACAGTAATTTGTTATTGGTCTAATCATTGATCTTCCTTGACAAAGACAACTAATTGGGGAATTTAACTGATTGGGATGAAAACCACTTCCACATACTGTTATATAATGTCCCAGTTCAAGTTAGAAATTACTCCAATTAATTTCCACTATTCACGAGATTTGCTGACCATTAGGTTTCAAAACATCTATTTCAAAAAATCTACCATTTAATTTCATTTTCTAGGTGTATAAACCATGTAAAATTTAAAAATATTAAGATATTACATCTGTCATCATTTCCTAAAGTTAGATCCCCTTTTTGAAAACACATGTTTCAAACTATTATGATCAGTAAACATAGTGAAATTTTCACCAATGAGATAGTGGGGAAATGTTTTTAATTCATAAAACACAATATTAATTCCAGATCATTCATTGTATTATTTATTACATAGATTATTAATTTTTTAAACCATAATATATAATATATTCTCCTCAAATAAAAAATCATCTGAATCCAGTTTAATACCGAGCACAATATAGTAAACAACCTTATCATATTTCTAGAAAGATGAGGATGGGTTCCAATTAGAGACAATAATTAATCTCATTAATGTTTTTTTGGATACCAACATTCAAATGGAATGGAATACCTTTTCTTATCAATATAGTCATTGGAGAATCAAGTCTTATGAAATCCCAAACAAAGAGACAATAATAACATGCTAATCCTAAAAATATTTGTATGTAAGAGACATTATTATATAGTTTCCAAGAAATGTTGTCTTCAATTTTCTTAGGATTAACCAATATTCCTTTTCTAGAGTTAACATGACCATGGAAAAAATCTTCCTATATCTATATGTGACACATAGTGAATATAGAAAAAATTTTGCGTTTATAGAATGTCTTAATAACAATCTCCATGTTTCATTCATGTTCATGTATTGTTTTGGAGTATACCAAGATATCATTAACAAATACCATGAAATAAGAGTCAAGGTACTCATAGAAGAAACTATTCTTAAAGGCTATGAAGATTATAGGAGCCTAGGTAAGCCAAAGGGCCTGAAAAAGTATTCATAGTGATAATAAAAAACATTGAATTTGAGATATCTTATTTCATAACTTAGAGTTATAGATATGTTGGTCACAGAACTGTTTAGAGAACCATTTCTCTACCTTAATTTCATTAAATAGTTCACCAATTCAAGGATTAAGATATTGAATCTTGATCTGAACCTAATTCCATTTATGATAATCCACACATAATCAATGTGAAACACCTGCCTTCATTTTTAATTGAACGAGAGTGGACCAAGGTGATACACCTTGGTATAATTATGAAATTTAGTTTTAATTATTATATATAGAACTTTAATTCAATTAATTATATTCATTCCATTCTCTATTATGGAAGGAAAATTTTTCTCATTCCTAAGATTTGATCAATAGAAAAATTAATTTCTCTTTTTCATGGTAACCCAAATAAATCATAAGAGAAGACATCCAGACATCAATCAAACATATAATAAATGTTATTATTATCAAATTCATTAATATCAAATAAAGTTATCACTACTATATAATTGGAGAATGTTCTAACCACTATCAACAAATTCCCTACAATTCCATCATTGATATCACCATCCCCTTTGAATAAGTGAAAAAAACCATTAAAGAAAGGGACAATTACTTTTCAAGAAGAAAAGATGATATAAGATTTATATTTTACCATCCTATATATTACTGTAGAGGCCCAAAGCATGACATACATATAAATTACATTACTTTTTTAGAATACTTAATAAATAACAAAAACAGACACACAAGGACCATAACAGTTCAGTGTCTTTCGAAACGCAGAACGTAATCTTCTAATTGTTGTGAAAGATCTTCAACATCTCCCATAAATATCTTCCCATTTTAGTTTTCTTACCTAAAACCTTTCTTTAAATCCTGGGGAAAATAAAACATATAAAGGGTGAGCTCAAATGCTCAGTAAGGGTAAGCATGGATAAATAAAACAAACCATATACATTTGAACTTAAAAACATGACCATAATGTTTAAACATGAAAATCTTGAGAAATGAGATAAAAAATGGAAGCAAATAAGGCATAGATCATAATGGAACATCAATCATCATAAAATAGCATGGTAATAAAACATATAATTATGGAAACCATTAATCACATGATATGATTTCCATAGTAGCCAAGGCATTGCTACCAAGACCATCTTAGGGACAATGCCCCTTTCTGAATCGAGTTCACTCCTCGTTCTAGACCTGTATTACTGAACCGGTTTAACTTTCCATTCCAGAAATGTCTATCTCATGAGATATAAATCTTTAACTGATGCATTGGAGGGAGATATAGGTCCCACCCATCTCATAATGAAATCATTCTTATGTGTGCCACAACATAAACATAAATCATTCATCATAACCCAAAGAATAAAATGGGTTTCATAAACATCATCGCATCATAACATAATCCATATAAAACAAATGGATATCATTTCATCATAAGAAAATTGAAACCATGTAAATCATAGAGACATTATACTTGAAACATCCACGTATTAAATAATGTCATCTTAGATAGAAAATGGTTTTGATAAAACATTTGAAATGAATTCTTGATGAAAATATCCTTTATTCTTCAAAATCATTTTCTTTTCAAAAAATTCCATGCACTTTTAAAATAAAAGTATTTTTTTGAAAATAGTCATAAAATCTTGTAGACTAAGATTCATGTAAATGAGGCGTTATGAAACCCTAACAATCCATTCATGTCGTATAAGTTAAAAAAACATTATTCTCGTACTTTTGTTGGAAAATCCAAAAAGTACCTCGTATGGTAAAAAAAGAAAGATTCCTTACATACCATGTAGTAAAAGTCAAAAATGGCTAAAAAGGACTTTAAAAATACATGAAAACATTTTTATAAAATTTGGACATGGTTGATAAATACAACCCCAGGAAATACTTACTTATAAGTAATCTCCGATAAAAAATGAGATTGAAAATTTATCCTTTACCTTAGGTCCGATACGCTTCGTACATATCCGAACCTCCTGTATAATGGTTTAAATAATGTCATTAAATTATTACATAATCATATTCATTGTTATGATATCATATATTGTTCATTTATGACTTTATATTACCCGTTCTTTTGTAAATTCATGTTAATGTAGCGTTTTGGGGAAAATCGTTTCATTTATCGTCTGTGATTTGACTTGTAATTATTAATATGATTACTTAGATCATGATTAATTAATTCCAGAATATAAAACATGATTTATATATAATATATATTCATAATATACATATATATAATAGATCGATAAATGTAATGAAATACACCGTTCATGGAGACGGTAGGTCGTACGTACGCATGAATGTTGTTTTAGTTTCCTTATTGAGTTGAATGGAATTAAGTAGATGACATACATATATATATACATAAATCCAATAGCTTTATAATTTCATATATTTCATTATTATTTCTTATATATACTTTATAATCATTCTCTAATGGTTAACATGGAGAATGAATCTCATCGCGTCGTGGAGATGGTAGTCCGTACGTACGCACGAGCGATGATATCGTTTCCATAATTTTTGAATTGAATTGGAGTGGATGATACAATATATAAGAATCATTATGATGTTATAATAACTATCTATAGTTATTCTTTACACCATTATACCCATCCAAGTAAGGTGGTGTTGGAAAAATAGATTACACCACGGCGTGGAGATGATATTCCGTACATACTCAAGCGAGGTGATTTCGTTTTCTGTAGGATGGATAGAAGGGGAAATGGGGTTGTTTAATATTTATAATAACATATCAGTATGTGAGTGATACTGATGTTATTACTTCATAATGAAACCTTTAAAGAAGAGGATGTATAAGAAGAAAGAAACTTGAATGAATCAGTAGAAGTTATTACCTCTTTCTCGAAGTGCCTCCGTTGAACTTCCTCTTAGGGCACTAAAGTTGGACTTTTGAGAAGACCAGTACCTATATAAGGTTTCTAGGGAAGTGGGGAAGTGAAATGGGCAGAGTTTGTCCGAGCTTGAAGGCTCAAATTGGTGTTAGGAGGAGAGGGAGGAGGTGCCCTTTTATAAGGGAGGAGAGGGGCACATTTAGAATTATAAGAAATATTAATTTATAATAAATTACAACCCCATTAAAAACCTACAAAAATAACTCATATTCGCATATTATACGATATAGGGTTGTAATCTCATCAACCAATAAAATTTATCCATGTAGGGAATTTATTTTAAAAATTATCAACTTGATTTATCCTTATTTAATCTATTAAATATTATTTGTGGTAATAAGATTCTAAATTTTAAATTTGTTATAAATAATTACTTATGTGCTGTGAATTATCCATAATTAGAAAATTTATTACATTTTAGACTATATTAATTTTAATTTATAAAATTTAAATATTTTTTTGATTTTTTATCAATTTAATAATATGTTATTTTTATAAAATAACAATAGTGTCAATTTTGACAATATTCATTTATTTGAATTAAATAAAATCCACATATAGGATATATTCAAAATGAAATATTTAATAGGTTTCTAACATGTCATAGTAATCTAGAAAATTAGTGGAGAACATAAAATAGTTCAAATAATATTTATTTTACTATTTGTAAAACCATTTATTTGATATTTCTCTTAATAAAATAATTACTACAACATTTTTGTATAATTATTAAATATACTTATTTTTTGCATAAAAATTAAAACTAAAATATTAGGATGAATTTAAATCTTATATATTTCATAATAATACGTTTAGTCAGATTTATCTTCTAAAACAGCTAAATTTTAAAATGTTATATGTATTAAATTATGAAGGTGACAACTTTGACATCATATAAAATAAAATAATATAAGTGTCATAATCACTTTTACAAGACTCCAAACAGGAATATATTCGGTCATTGGATTCATATGGTATGTATATACACCACCAATAAGTTTTGTTCAGGTTTTTGAGCCCTTTAATATGTATTACTATTTCAATAAAACCAATATTATTGATTGTTTTACTAAAAAAATAATTTCTGCATCATTAATGTATAAACTAATAAGGTAATTAAATAACTATTAAAAATTAAAAATAAATTACCATGATAAAGAAACAAAATTTAGATTACAAATTAGTATTTATAACCAAATTTATATTTTGTATAACCTTATTTTAAAAATACTTTAATTATTAATGTTTGAGTGAGACATTTCACTTTCCTTTAAATAAAATAAACTAAAGGTCTTAATCACCTCCAAGTGGGTTCTAATGGATTCCATTTAGACCCAAATATGACTTAGGACGCAATATAATCATCCAATTGTATTATGAATTGTGTTAGGGTAATTTTATAATATTATATTTACCCTTAATTACCCGATTTACGTTTTACTATGATAAATAAAATTTACTGTAGTTACTATTCATAATGCCCAAAAATAAAAAGCAGTCTATTAATATAATATAGACCCAATTATTCCAAACATGGAATCCATTTTTCAAAATTCAATACACAGAAGTTGAAGAAATTAAATTAAAATTAATCCCGTTGTCGAAAGAAAATGGGGTTTTGTTTAAAACATTACAAAAGATTGAAATGATTTTACCTATGAATTCAATGCAAAATCAATGATAATGACATACATTATATTAAATGGTAAAAATATATTCTATTTATACTTTAAAACCATTAAATTTTATAATTTAACAGTATAAATTATTACGATTAAAAAAGTTGTTTTTAATTATAATATAGCGTGTTTTTACTATTCATTAAAATTTGAAAGTTATCAGAAAAATATCAAAACATTATCCAATGTAAATTTCTATATCATGATTCAAAAGAAGAAGTTTATTTTTTAAAATTTAACTTATAAACTTCTCAAAAATTATATTTAAAATGGGTGCGCCATCAAATGGCGGCAAAACTGCATTTTTTGAAAAATACTTATTTTACCCGAAAAAATTTATTTTGTTCTCATACCATGTTCTAGAAAATGTGTAAGATGAATAATAATGTTATAAAATTCGAAATTTAGGTAATACTTTTCATAACGTCTAGTTTATAATAATATTATAACCATATATCGTTGTTTAGTGAAACCCGGTATTGCGTACAACACACGCTATCGAAGAAGGTCGCGATTGCGTGTAATGCCAGCCAAGTTATGGTTGCGTATAGTGCAATACTCCTTTATTGTTGGGTATAACAAAATACATCCATATTTAATTTATAAATTTAATATATATATATATATACACTCAATGTTTCGTAGAATAACTAATATCAAACAAACTTGAAATTGTGTGTAACACGATCCAAGATTAGTGTTGTGTATACTGCAAGCTAATTCGGTGTTGCATATAGCGTAAGATAATATTGGTGTATCATAAAATAGAATATATGAATGAAATTAAAAAGAATGTATCTTATAAAATCTCGGGTTGTTACGTTCTACCCCCCTTAAACTGAATTTTGCCCTCGAAATTCGTCTGGGTTATAAATCAATTACTATTTATAGAAACCCACATCGTAAAAAGGAATACTAAAACTTAATTTTAAAAACTAAAGTATGAAATGTAATGATTACCCAAAGTAACTCATCACTGGGTTTCCATATAGGAGAACATAGGTAAAAATATGGATATGGAAGAAAAATCTAACCATCATGTTCTGATGGAGTGTGGTAGAGAACATGGCTATGAAAAAGCAATCAATCACAAAGCCATAAATTTGTGATGAACTAAGGTACCATCTAATTCATCGGATATAATAGCACTAGGACAACATTTTTGGTTTTCAATATCATTTCCTTAAAGATGAAAATTTTGAATTAGAAGTAATAATTGCTTGATTTTTGGTAGAATATCACTGTTGTTCGTGCTTTGAACAATTTCCACTTCATCTCTTAATGAAATGAAGTTGAATTTGTTATTCGTGAAGTGTTAACATGTCATGTGATAGAATGATGGGTCATTCCATCTGTTTCAAACAAAAGGTTAGAAAATGTTATCAAATATACATAAGTCCATCTATAGTGAGGTTAATCATATACGATTCCAAAAATGAACTTATACTTCATATATCATACTGCTTAATAAAATAAAACTAGTTTCTACTAACCAGGGACTTCCTGTAGGCCATTGGTATGCGATAAAGGCCAGTCACACTTCAGTTGTGGGTTCAATTCCCATAGCCTTGTCCGACGTGATGGGCTGTCGCCCGTCTTGCAGGTCTTCCTTTTTCTGAAATTACATTACTATAATATCCCATCAATAATATCGAAAAAAGTTCTATCCTTAAACAATACTAACGTATTCCAACATAATCCATTCCAATCATTAGGATTATCTAAAATACTTCGGTCTAAGCTCATAGTATAAAGAAAATGATTACTTGAAATGTCACATAACAATCACGTGAATGCCATCATTTATCCCCCATATATCATAAGATATATCTTGTTGGTCAAATTACAAACATGTGAATACCTTAATCATGTATTATCTTGAAGAATGAATACCCACTGAACCTTAGTGAAAACATGAATTTAGTTAAAAGTTAACACTTTCCACATACCAAAATCCTCAAAATTCAGTACACTCAAACCATGATATCACTTAGTCCATATATCAATCATGAGCTCATGAATACAATCAAATATCTCATTATATTATTATCCCGTCATTATGGTCATATCATCTGCTTTCCAAAATATTTGAATCACTTTTCATGGTTACCGGTACCATAAAATTATTGAAAACTACAATAGACTAATAAAACAATATTCTAATACACCATAAAAGGACCTCAACAACAATATTCTTGAATACCAGTACATAAACACTTCAATCTATCATCTTCAATGATTGTCATGGAATAAGTCCTTCCTTGATTTAGAAGTAACTTTTTAGGTCAGGGCATTGAGTTGGGTAATGCCCATGTTCTCCACAAATAATACATTGAACTCCATAACAGTCTGTCACTCTATGACCCTTTTCTCCACACAGATAACATTTGTCCCTCCATTTGAGGTATTCCTCAAGGTTCTTCTTCCCTTCTTTAGAAATATCAATCTTCCTTTCATTATGCTACTCAATATGCGAACATGCATAAAAGTCTATCTTCCTCTTATTTGATGAATTAGACATACCACTAAATTTCACCTTGTTAATCATATATCGCGATGACTGATTCGACATAATCACAATATCTTTATCTCTAGGCATTATGCAATTTTGTTTCTCATAGTCACCAATTTTTCCATTGGATTAAATGTTAACCGAATTCCTTCTGGTTCCCTCCATTGACTAAAACACAAAAATAATTCTGTGAAGGGAAAAAATCATGCTAGGGAAAACAACATAGTAAAGGGGGAGTACCCTCAATATCTAACATCTTAGGTTAAATTCTAATATCGTTACCATAGTTCTAGGACTATATCCTATACGTATACTTATCATTAGGGACATCCCTAGACATACCGTAGAAATATCTCTAGGGATCTCACTAATGTTTTCACATCCTAGTTTCCAAAGGTTGACTAAACCTTTCCTCTGATACTAACTGTAGAGGCCCAAAGATTGACTTACATATACATTACATTACATTTTCAGAATACTTAATACATAATAAAAGCAGACACACATGGACCGTAACTGTTTACTGTCTTTGGAAACTTGGAACGTAATCTTCTAATCGTGGTGAAAGATCTTCAACATCTCCCATAAAGATCTTCCCCTTTTGGTTCTCTTACCTAAAACCTTTCTTTATACCCTGGGTAAAAGAAAACATATAAAAGGTGAGCTCAAATTCTTAGTAAGGGTAAAAATGTATAAATAAAACAAACCATATACATTTGAACTTAAAAACATGACCATAATGTTTAAACCTAAAAATCTTGAGCAATGAGATAAAAAATGGAAGTACATAAGGCATAGATCATAATGGAACATAAATCATGATAAAATTTCATGTGAATAAAACATGTAATTGTGGCAACCATTAAGCACATGATATGATTTCCATAGTAGCCAAGACATTGCTACCAAGACCATCTTAGTGGACAATGTCTCTTCCTGAATCGAGTTCATTCCTCATTCCAGTCCAGTATTACTGAACCAGTTTAACTTTACGTTCCAGCCATGTCTATCTCATGAGATATAAATCATTACCCAATGCATTGGATGGAGATATAGGTCCCACCCATCTCATAATGAAATCATTCTTATGTGTGCCACAACATAAACATAAATCATTCATCATAACCCAAAGAATAAAATGCGTTTCATAAACATCATCACATCATAACATAATCCATATAAAACAAATGGATATCATTTCATCATAAGAAAATTGAAACCATGTAAATCATAGATAAATTAAACTTGAAACATCCACGTATTAAATAATGTCATCTTAGATAGAAAATGGTTTTGATAAAACATTTGAAATGAATTCTTGATGAAAATATTCTTTCTTCTTCAAAATCATTTTCTTTTCAAAAAATGCCATGCAATTTTGAAATAAAAGTATTTTTTTAAAAATAGTCATAAAATCTTGTAGAGTAAGCTTCATGAAAATGAGGCATTATGAAACCCTAAAAATCCATTCATTCCGTATAAGTTAAAAATCATTCTTCTCGTACTTTTGTTGGAAAAGTCAAAAAGTACCTCGTATGGTAAAAAAAAGATTCCTTACATACCATGTATTAAAAGCCAAAATGGGTAAAAAGTAATTCAAACATACATGAAATTTTTTTTATAAAACTTGGACATGGATGAAAAATATAACCCCAGTAAATACTTATGTATAATCAATCTCAGATAAAAAAATGAGATTGCAAATTTATCCCTTACCTTAGGTCCGATATGATTTGTACTTATCTGAACCTCCTGTATAATGATTTAAATAATGTCATTTAATTATTACATAATCATATTCATTGTTATGATATCATATATGGTTCATTTATGACTTTATATTACCCGTTCTTTTGTAAATTCATGTTAATGTAGCGTTTTGTGTAAAATCATTTCATTTATCCTTAGTGATTTGACTTGTAATTATTCATATGATTACTTAGATCGGGATTAATTAATTAAATAATATAAAACATGATTTATATATAATATATATTCAGAATATACATATATATAACTGATCTATTAATGGAAAGAAATACACCGTTCATGGAGACGGTAGGCCGTACGTACGCGTGAACGTTGTTTTCATTTCCTTATTGAGTTTAATGGAATAAAGTAGATGAAATACATATACATATACATAAATCTAGTAGATTTATAATTTCATATATTTCATTATTATTGCTTATATATACTTTATAACCATTCTTTAATGGTTAACATAGAGAATGGATCTCATCGCGTCGTGGAGACGGTTGTCTGTACGTACGCACGAGCGATGATATCGTTTCCATAATTATTGAATTGAATTGGAGTGGATGATACAATATATAAGAATCATTATGATTTTATAAGAACTATGTATAGTTATTCTTTACACCATTATACCCATCCAAGTAAGGTGGTGTTGGAAAAACAGATTACACCACGGCTTGGAGACGGTATTCCGTACGTACGCACGTGCAGTGATTTCGTTTTCTGTAGGATGGATAGAAGGTGAAATGGGGTTGTTTCATATTTATAATAACATATCAGTATATTAGTGATACTTATGTTATTACTTCATAATGAAACCTCTAAAGAATAGGATGTATAAGACGAAAGAAACTTGAATGAATCGGTAGAAGGTATTACCTCTTTCTCGAAGTGCCTCCTTTAAACTTCCTCTTAGGGCACTAATGTTGGTCTTTTGAGAAGACCAGTACCTCTATAAGGTTTATAGGGAAGTGTGGAAGTGAAATGGGAAGAGTTTTTTGAGATTGAAGGCTCACATTTGTGTGAGGAGGAGAGGGACGAGGTTCCCTTTTATAAGGGAGGAGAGGGTCACCTTTGGAATTATATGAAATATTAATTTATAATAAATTCCAAACCCACTTAAAAACCACCAAAAATGACTCATATTAAAAGATTATATGAGATAGGGTAGTAATATCATCAAAAAATAAAATTTAGACATGTAGGGAATTTATTTTAAGCATTATCAACTTGATTTATCTTTATTTAATCTGTTAAATTATATTTGTGGTAATAAGATTCTAAATTTTAAATTGTTATAAATAATTACATATGTGCTGTGAATTATCCATAATTAGATAATTAATTAAATTTTAGACTATATAAATTTATATTTATATTTTTCAAATATTTTTGTGTTTTTTAAACAATTTAATAATATGTTATTTTTATAAAATAACAATAGTGTCAATTTTGACACTATTCATTTATTTGAATTTAAATAAAATCCACACAGAGGATATATTCGAAATAAATTATTTAATAGGTTACTAACATGTCATATTAGTCTTTAAAATTATAGGAGAACATTAAATAGTTCATATAAAATTTATTTTACTATTTGTAAAACCATTTATTTGATATTTCTCTTAATAAAATAATTACTACAACATTTTTGTATAATTATTAAATATACTTATTTTTGAATAAAAATTAAAAATAAAATACTAGGATGAATATAAATCTTATATATTTCATAATAATACATTTAGTCAGATTTATCTTCTAAAACACCCAAAAATTTAAAATGTTATAAGTATTAAATTATGAAGGTGACAACTTTAACATCATATAAAATAAAAAAACATTCATAATCACTTTTACAAGACTCCAAACAGGCATATATTCGGTCATTGGATGCTTATGGTGTGTATATACACCACCAATAAGTTTTGGTCAGGTTTGTGATCCCTTTAATATGTATTACTATTTGAATAAAAACAATATTATTGATTGTTTTACTAAATAAATAATTTCTGTATCATTAATGTATAAACTAATAAGGTAATTAAATAACTCTTAAAAATTACAAATAAATTACCATGATAAATAAAAACATTTTAGCTTCCATATGAGTATTTATAACTGAATTTATATTATTTTTAACCTTATATTAAAAATACTTTAATTATTAATGTTTGAGTGAGACATATTTCACTTTCCTTTAAATAAAATAAAGGTCTTAATCACCTCCAAGTGGGTTATAATGGATTCCATTTCGACCCAAATATGGCTTAGAACGAAATATAATCATCCAATTGTATTATGGCAAGTGATAGGGTAATTTGATAATATTATATTTACCCTTAATTACCCGATTTACCTTTTACTATGGTAAATAAAATTTACCGTAGTTACTATTCATGATGCCCAAAAATAAAAAGTAGTATATTAATATAATTTGGACCCACTGATTCAAATATGGAATCCATTTTTCAAAATTCAATACATAGAAGTTGCATAAATTAAATTAAAATTAATCCTGTTGTCGAAAGAAAATGTATTTTTGTTTAAAACATTGCAAAAGATTGAAATGATTTTACCTATGAATTTAATGTAAAATCAATGATAGTGACATAAATTATATTAAATGGTAAAAATATATTCTATTTATACTTTAAAACCATTAAATATTATAATTTAACCATATAAATTATTACGATGAAAAACGTTGTTTTTATTTAAAATAAACCGTGTTTTTACTATTCATTAAAATATGAAAGTTATCAGAAAAATATCAAAAAATCATCCAATGTAAATTTTTATATCATGATTCAAAAGAAGAAGTTTATTTTTTAAAATTTAACTTATAAAATTCTCAACATTTATATTCAAAATGGGTGTGCTGTCAAAAGGCGGGAAAACTGTAGTTTTTGAAAAATACTTATTTTACCTGAAACATTTTATTTTGTTCTCATACCATGTTCTTGAAAAAGATTAATATGAATAATAATGTTATAAAATTCAAAATGAAGTTAATAATATTCATAACGGCTAGTTTATAATAATATTATAACCATATATCGTTGTTTAGTGAAACCCGGTATTGCGTACAACACACGCTATCAAAGAAGGTCGTGATTGTGTGTAATGCAAGCCAAGTCAGGGTTGTGTATAATTCAAGAATCCTTTGTTGTTGCGTATAACAAAATACAACCATAATTCATTTATAAATTTAATATATATATATACACACTAAATGTTGCGTTGAATAACTAATATCAAACAAACATGAAATTGTGTGTAACACGATCCGAGATTAGTGTTGTGTATACTACAAGCTAATACAGTGTTGTGTATAGTGCAAGATAATCTTGGTTTATCGTACAACAGAATATATGAATGAAATTAAAAAGAATGTATCGTATAAAATCTTGGGTTGTTACAATTATAATGATTAAATCAATGATATCCAATTAATTTACTGTAAAATCCCATAAAAGTTTAACTATATTGATTGTAATGGGGAAAAAAGATAATTAAATTCCTTGTACTATGATAACCTAATATTTGTATTAATTATTAAAGAGTAAGGCATCATTTCTACATGAATCCGAAATCTTTTTACCACATGAGAATAAAAAAAGTTATATGCAGCAACATCTAGTAAGACATGTATTATAAATATGTGGCCTCTAATAGAATTCCCATCAAGGTATTTTTTAACAATTTTCTTATTCATCATATACATGTAGTTCACAATGCAAGATATGACAACCTTTTAACCCATATCTAGTCAAAAAATCAACTTGAATACACCTTAACTGAGATATTCACCGATAACTACGTATAGTGAAAATAAATATAAGTGAATCAAGATTTATATTCCATAACCAATATGCTTATTTTATTTTCAACCAATAATTACAATATTCACAACACTATAGGGGTATGTGGGTTGAATATTTTATTACACAATTCCTGAAATCCATCACAAGAAAGGCCAAGATTGATATTAGATTAAATAGAAAATTCCTTCAATTACCATTCCATATCCTTGATCATGTAAACTAATATTAGGACTGTAATTTAAACTACAGTTCTAAGGAAATCAAAGAGTCGGTTTATGCTACCAATACTTGCTTCATGATTATCTAGTCCTGAATTTCCCTAAAGGGTTGGTATATTTTGTCTCTACAATTCAAATAATTAATCCAACTGACATTTTTCCTCATCTGGAGTACCCTTTTAAATAGCCTTCAATGTTTCTACTAACCCATGTATAGGTTTCTAATTCACCTATGGTTTAGGAGAAAAATGTTCTCTATAGCACCCACATATTTGTCTCTGGCTCCCATGAATGGTGAAATCCTTCTATAACCACAAAAAAATATCAATACTTAATTTGTATTCAACTCGCTCATCAAAGGCTATAGAGTATATCACAATGGGTCAATAAAAATCGTTGAAATATTATATAAAAATACATAATAATAAAATAAAATATGAATACCAATGTCTTATTGGGATGTATCCTTTACAACTCATGATACCAAAAACTCATCGACTAAACACTTGATGATGTTTTAATAATATTTTTTGTAGTTTAAAAAACATGGTAGAATGAGGTTAAATTTAAAGTTGTTAGATTTTCCTTTTTTATGCCATGCACTTCAAGTTCCAACATATCCTATCTCTATTCTTACCATCCAAACTGATGGACTTTATACAACTGATACTATTAATAATATACCAATCGCAATCCATGGGATATGAGAGACTAGAAATCCACTAAATTTAGGTTAAATTATGCAGAGACTAAATGAAATAAATAAATACCATTGGTATATATAAAAATTAGGGGTAGTTTACCCATCAAAAGAATATCAAAAATGACCACCTATAATAGATAAGAGAAGTGACAATAAAAAAAATATATGATGTAAAACTAAATAACCAAATGATCTAAAAGTGGTTTAATCAGAGTCATATCCAAAAGACAATATTATGTATAATTCAAAAAATATCCAAGATGACATTTCTTGAGTTCAAAGGTGGAACTACTCCAGACTACAACACTCGAACAACTCCAAGATCTTTCAAATAACAATCAAAATATCATAAATCATCATTGGAGAATTATGAAATCTTCACTATGACAATCTATTGAACGAAAAAATATTCATAGGTAGTAAGGTGTATATATAGGTGACATTTCATCAACGTGGGAGGAAAAACATAGAAGAACTTCCACACATGATAGTAAGATATGAACACGTTAGCACAACTGATAATAAATAGGTAGTTAGTATAAAAGAAATTATAAAGAGAGATAAATGTACAAGAAAATGGATTATCAACACCAAAAGGACACCCATGTAATTATCATAGGGACCCATTCAACATGTATCCCAATGCATCTCTCATCAATGTGGGTCCATTGAATAGTCAAACTCATGAGCGAAAACCTTACCCATATAGTCCCATGTCATTAATTGTATGTAGAATCTTGTGATCCTCATGTTACTTACTAACCATGTTGAACCAATAGGTCTTCCACCAAATATAGTACGCCCACATGCCAATCATGATCATTCCACATTCTTATAATCCAATTCATTCTTTAATAAAAAACATCATTACATAATTTCATCAAACATGTTGAGGGAGACACCTAAAATAGGTCAATTAATATCCAATAAACATGTTGGGGATACAAATGGGGATTATAAATGATTTTAATCAAGTAATATGAGAAATAAATTTTGTAAAACAAATCCATCATATTCCCAATAGAGGAAAAGTTAGGGATAATCCACCAACTTCCAATGGTTTTATTAAAAATAATTTCTTTGTGATCTCATAGATATAGTCCTCTAGTCTTCCACTTAATAGATCAAAATAAAACTCTATAAAAACATATATTGTCCCATAACTATGTTCATGTAGTCCCCAATATAGTGTGCAATTAAATTTTAGATTATATTTTTTGAAATAAGAGATAACATAATGTCGTAATCTTTTATTTCTAAGAGCTAAAACTTTTCAATTCTTTTAGAATAAAGATTAGATGAAAATAATAACTAAAATCACATAGTGGATGCTATAGGCTTATGATATATATCTTTAGAAATATGAGTAGGGGTTTTAGAGTATTTTTTTGTCTTAAAACCAAATTTTAGATTTAATTTATTACATTTCTTGGTTAGGGCATATGGTTTAGAAAATTGTGCAGCAACCATACATGTGATACAAGAAAATACCCAATGCTACAGGGTTTGTCCACATAGATTCATAAACTATAAACCAACAATGAAATATTACACAATCCATATATTTCCAAATTTTCAATATTACTTCATAATATATCCAAATCAGGCACCAACCATGTGCTTACCTAGAGAAATCCATCTCACCTCTCATGGTTACCAAGAAATTTTGAATGTTTTACCCTAAACATGATCAAATAATGTACCAATAATAATGTTCAAGAACATATAAATACCCTTAATGAAACTCCAAATATGAAATATAACAACTGCATGACATAAAAATATACATTAGAATAAAAATCACCTCAAACTGATGGTGTTAGAGTATAGGTAAACCAACCAACATTTTCTTTATTTACATGAAATGATATTAAATTTAATCAGTCTAAATGAATTTGAATACCTTTTATTTCAACATAGTTAGTATGTTTGATATATTTAATAAATTATTCAAAAATCCTCAATTGTATTCTTCCAATCAAATAAAGCTCTAGGTCTCAGTCACAATGGTTTTTATGGGATATTTATTAATAACTTACATCATTGAAGGATCCATCTATATTACTTGCCTTGTAATTATATGATAGCATAATAATAATTTTTGTTCCCATAATTCACTCTTGGTAAATTTTAAATACACAGTAGCCTTTCTCAAGGACTTTATCACAATCTGAACATGATCTTTATACTCTTCCTTAATCTTGAAATAATTAAGAATATCATTTATGAAGAAAACCAAAAATTTATCAAGGTAATATCTGAAGTTTTTCTTCATTGATTCCATAAAGATAACATGGTAATAGGTAATTCTAAATGGTATCACTATAAATTAATGGTGACCATACCTAGTATAAATGGTCTTCATGGGTATTTACTCCTTTTTGAACCTAAATTAATGATATATATAATGATAGTAAATCTTTAAAAATAATCGAAATCCCCATATTTGAACAATTAATTAATCAATATAGGGTATATGATGCATATTATTGATCATAATCTTGTTATTTTCATGACAATAAATGTAGACACCTGTTAACCCATCTTTCATCTTAATAGAAAGTACTTGTGCACCCCATGGAAATATAGACGGATAAATGATTCGTTATCCAGATTATCTTGGGGTTTAATATTCAATTCCTTCATCAAATTAATGGAAATTCTCTAAGGATTCTTTGAAATAGGTATAACACTAGGTGTGTGTTCAATTGAAAACCCAAATTAATAAACTCTCCAAGAAATATATTGGAACATATTATACATTAGACTATTATAAATGTTTATTTTATATAAAATCATTTGAGTGAAATATCCCTAATGTATTGGTAGTGAGACCCATATAATAGAAGTAATTTTCATTGGATGTTAATATTCATCCTTACGTTGATTGAAGATCATAGGATTATTTGTAAAATCAAACAAGAATTCCCTTTCTTAGAAGTTGATATGGTCTCTATATAGAGAGATCCAATCCATTCCCAAGATCAAATCAAATTCAACAATTTCGAGAATAAAAATATTTATTGGAAGCATATTCTGAAAAAATTATATCAAGGAGGAGCAATATACTAGAGATGCAATCATCATAACAATAGATGTTTTCACCAATAAATATTTATCTAACCATTGAGGTTGTAATGTTATATCCCTAGAAAATTATCCAGATATACAATAGTTTCTAGAACAAAAAATAAATCAAAATTGTATTATTCTATAGTGGATGATAAGTGTACATTTTCCACATTAATTTCTTTAACCACTTTATTTGATGTTATTTTATAGGCTTTTCCTTTGTATTTTTTCATAAGAGGGTTTTAAGGACAATTATCCTCATTTTCTTATAGTCCAAAAAATTTATTTTTATGGTGCCCAAACTCATCACATAAAAAAATTGAATTTCATTTGTGGGAACCTTCTTCACATCTCTTTTTATCCTTTTAATATTTTTTCTATAATCACATGTTTGATGGGTAACTCTCCCACTTGTAAATCTTCATACTACATGTTTAAGAAACTTCCTAAAGTTACTCTTTTCATAATTTCGGTATATAAGTAGTTTATTGTTTGGTTCTTCATGTGATCCATATTGTATGTTCACTTGAAACACCATATTAATTTTCGTATCACAAAATACAGTAGAATATTGAGAGTTTAAAAATTCAATTTCCACCTTAAGAGAACATTGAATGATTTCTATAGAACTAAAAAAATCCTTTTATGAATAATGACTCATAAATATATAGTTTTAAGGCAATTAATAACCAATATATATTTATTATAGGGTATATGGTAAAACTAGAAGAGTACATTGAATGAATTGTAATGTTTTAGTTATAGGTACAGATGTATTCATCATACTTATAACTCAGATCTAGAAAATACCTCACCATTTTAGTATAAATATTTCAATGAAAATAATTATTGAGAAATACCCTCTATAAATCCTCCCATCCTAAGGATTTAATTTATTCCTCTTTCATATTTTTGTTGATGTGAGTCCAACATTGATCATGGAAACCTTCTGTGTAATATTAGACTAAAATATCCTTATCACGACATGAGCACTAGAGAACAAGAAATATATTTTCCATCACATTTATCCTTTATTATACAATTAGTGGTAATTATGACCCATATAATAGGTTGTTTTTTCTATATGAAAACTCAATGCCATGTTGATCCTTCATTAGTGATTTTGGAATCTTAACATTGCTCAAATTTTTAATCCTTACTTGAGAGTTATAGGAATGTATTTACAAAACATTTTTTTTATTCCATATCCCATGGTATTTGGTAGGTGAGGATGATATTCATTTCATCGACCTTCACATTCTTTGATAACATGAATCCTTATTGTTGAAAAAAGGACTATAACATAATTAAATAATGTATGTACTTGAGAATCAATAATCAAAGTGGGTAGTCATATAATAATAAAATCAATCATGAGATTTCATAAAAATGAAACCCTCACATCATCCTTTTACACTTTAGGTTCATCCTACATCACTTATTTTCGATATATGTTTTTGTAGGTTATATCCTTATATTCTTCACAACCTAATGTCCAAAAACAAATAAACCCTACACTGATAACAAATACGGTGATCCAATAATAACAGACAAAAATATTCCAACATTTTTCCTGAATAGATAATACATATCACAAATATACACGCCTTGTAATAGTTAAGGTTTAGAATTTTTAGAGAATAGATACACAATTAACATATTTAATGATAGATATTCAACATATCCAAAAAATTATCTTCTTAAACGAGACTCTTCTTAGAAATTTCCTACTCAAAATAATTCCCGATAACCTATGGAAATCAAAGCATAAAAATGGTGATCCCAAATACTCTGTAAGGGTAAAAATGGAAGATATCATACAAAAATCATAATTCAAAATAAGATGATCATAATTGCATTATAATATAATCATGTTCATAACAGAATTGAATCATACCTACCTAAAAATATCTTATAACTTAATGGTCATGGAAAAAAGAATATTTATAACATGAAGCGCATTTATTAAAACAAAACCATTATCGTAAGGCATGAAAAACAAAATATAATAATGTGGAATAAGATAATAATGGGGCATAATCATAATCATCAGAAATAATAATACTATATATCAAGAATAACTACTATAATCTCATAACATAATGGATTATTAATCATCAGCAACATCCCATTTCATAAAATATCATCGATTCTTACTAACATCCCTTAGTATATTATATCAGGAAATATTACTATCATCCCTTAGTATATTATATGAGGCATTGTTTCTTGATTCCCCTAGTACATTGGATCATACAATATCACAAAAATCCCATAGTAATACAATTATATATTCCATATTTACCTAATGAGTTGGATATCTATAACTGAACAAACTATAACTGACTGATAAACAAACATATGTGTACCATAATAACAAAATATTTATGATGCCATTATCACTTAATTAACATATGGAATCAAACAAGACTCATGAGAACAATCATAATGCATTATCTAAAGACATAAATAGAAATAAGGTTGGTACAATCATTAGGGAATCTCTCTATTTAAAAATATCACTCCTGAAAGGATGTTTACAAAGATGAAAGAACTTTTATGAAAGAATATTAAATACACATAGAGAAACAAGGGAAATATATTCTATCATTTTGGTAACCTCTAAAAACCAAAAATAAATATTAAAATGGAAAAACTATTTCCTTTTAAAAATCAAGAGAACTTGTAAATTAATTTTTATTGTTAATAATTTTCATACTGGTGGGAAAAGTCATTCATTCCATATGCGTTAAAAAGAATACATTCTTTTTATAGATTTATAAAATGAAAAAAGTGATTCATATAAAAAATATTTAAAAATATTTCTTTTTATAATTTATATATAATGTAAAAGGTAGAATAAAATATTCCTAAAACATTTTATAGTTGATAAAAATGATTACATACCAATTTTGAAGAATAGAGTTAGGTGGGAAATGAGTCCTAACCTTATAAAATAGATAATGATGAATTTTCTAAAAAAACAATCTTTTGGTCTTTTTGAGTTGAAAAAAGGGGAAAAATAAAATAACACGAGAAAACTACAAAAATAACCATACTAGATAAAAATATATGGGATTTATGAGATAATGAAAATATAATTACTAATAATGGAAATTGAAACATAAACAATCCTGATAAAATGTGAAATTGTAATATAAACCCATACATTAAGTCCTAACATGATTATTACACACTTTAAACGCCCATATAATAAATTTATTATTATGATATATATAAGAACCATATTCATAATTTTATTACCATGTATTATTCATTCAAAACTTTCGATCATTGATTTATTTATAATTTTCTATTGAAATCAATATTTTAATTGTTAACATTTTTATTATGTATGATTATTTCAATTAGGAAATTTTGATCCTTGAACATTAGTAATGGTTTTATTATATATATAAGATTAATATTTTCATAAATATAATATTTAATTGTTATATAAAATTATATAGAAATACATGTACGGTTGTGATGAAAAATGTATTACATAACTTGATGAGTCTGTAGTCCCCATGTATACACAAGTGATTCTTTAATTTCTCAATAAATAAAAAAATAATTTAAATATTCATTTATCATTAAATAATCATAATAATATCATAAATCTAATATATATTCATGAAATCCATCATTATAAATATCCAATTTAGGTAGTGATGAAAAATGAAACATGTCACTTCATGGAGATGATTGTCTATATGTATGAATTGGGAACACTTTAATTCTCCATAAGAAGTAAAGATGGTATAAAAAGGTTAAAAAATTAACATAAAAATTTTAATTATAGTATATATGCATATGTAGTTATGTTATTATTCTTATTTAATATTTGGGTAAGGTTCAAGAAGAAATTGGAGAAAGGTTTGAAAAAGTATAAACTTATTTCATGGAAAAATCTCCTCTTGGAAACACCTTAAGGATTCTTGGATGGGATTTTTTGGAATAATAGAAACTCTATGTCATGCGTTGTAGAGCTGAGAAGAGGTTTAAATAGTTTTTTCTATGATAGAGTGCCTAATTTGTGTGAATAAATTTGGAGACGAGGTTACATTTTATAAGTGAGGGGAGTGACACCCTTATAAATATTTTGTTCTATTAAAATAAAATAATGTCACTATTATACTAAAGTGGATACATAACATAAAATTTTAAAATATTTGAAGAGAGATATATAAATCAATTAATCCAAGGAAATTAATGATATGGTTTAGGGATGTATCAAATCTTTGTCCCTTTATTTTAACCCTTCTCACACAATTAACATTTACCTTGGTGGAAGGATTTTTAAAAAGGTAACATATTTTTAAGACCAAGAATTAAAATGAATTTATAATCAATTTTGAAATAATAATAAATAATATATAATCCATTAAATCAGTTTCAATTTACAAATTTGGTAAAAATTAATTCTTATATTAATGAAAAAAACTCATAAATACCATTATTTTGCATAAATGTTTTTATTATCATTTATTTCAAAGTAAAAAAAAATATCTTAATATTAATTTATTTTATTTTTTATATTATATATAAATTCCTTTTAAATAATTCATAAATATAAATTTATTGAATTTATTAACATAAATACACATTGAGCACAAACAAAACAATTTTCTAAAAAATACTACTTTAACATTAAAAGGATTTTATCTCAATTTCTAATCATTTTATAATCACAGTATGAATGATCAGTCCTTTTTCCACATGTGTGATCAATACTCTTTCATAAGTTCAAATCTCAAGGAAAAATAAATAAACTATTAAATAAATTATATATAATAAAAATAATGTTTGAAAATAAATCATCTTAGTTTAGAAAAAAAATTACGAGACTAAAATTCCCTATAATTTTCATAATATTTCATTAATTACATTATATTATTTTTTTAGGAAACTTTTACAAATTTCATTTATCTATCAATTATTTTATTTAATTATATTATATTTAAAAGGAATGATTCAGTTTTGTTCAGTCTTTCCTGCACCCCAAGATATCAAACACATCTAATTTATAAAGGTGGAATATATTAAAAAGTATTTGGGTGTTATAGGATACAAAATTTGATTCATCTTATATTTATTGTATCAATTGTTCGGTATTGATTTCCATTTTCAATAGAAATAGAACATAATCAGATCTATACATTTATCTTGATTATTGATTATTAAACATAATAAATGTATTAATCTTAAGTATCTCCCCTAGTTTATAAAATCATAGTGTCCCTCAACTATAAAATTATGAATACACTATTGTTTGAGTTTTTATGAGGAATTTATTTTTGAACCATCAATTTAAAGTCCATGTTATGGATATAATAATACATATGGTGTTTCAAGGTAACATTTGTGTGTCCAACCTTATTAAATTTTGACTTGTTAATTTTCTCAGTGGATTCCCATATCCTACTATATGTGACCTTGAAATATTGAATGTTTTAATGCTAATGTTTCAACAAGATATTACTACTAATTTTTATCCAAAAAAATTATTCTAACCTAACACTACCATAATAACTCCCCAATAGTAAGTAGAATCATCAAAAAGGGATGAAACACACCTTAAACATACCATAATGATAAAATTCATGTCCTGAAGAACATCAAAGTGTTAATAATTTTTATAGGATTTTATATTTTTATCTGATAGTGAAATCTATTTTATGTATCATTCTTGTCTTATGTGATAACACTCCCAAGATAGCCATGCATAATTAGAAATCATTCATATTGAATGTTAATTTTACTTATATATTATTGTTTATAATTTTACATGCTCTCATATAAACTACACAAAACAAAATATTTGAATAAATAAACAAACAAATAAATTAATAATGTGATCTAGAAAATTTTATTTGTTTATCCAATGGGATTTAAATAGATAAACCTAGACCCTAGATGTAACTTGTCACGAACCAACTTGGGTCGACCCTGAACCGGTCACCAGAGCTAGCCCGCGACATGGACCGAGGGGCATTCCGGATCCCCACGAGCTGGAAAATAGTGTCGGGCATCAAAATTAAACAAGTGGGAAAGATTTGGCCCAAAAGAAAATAGACTATGTAGCGGAAAATAAATAGAACAAAATGAAATAAACAAACAACAACCAACAATGCTACTAACCTGACCACGACCAAAACTCCATGTGACCCCGTGGGTCACTCTCCAAGACCACAACCAACATTGCCCAAGGCGAACAACTGAAGCTAGAACCAGAAATAGAACTAAAAAAATAAAACACTATAGGTGTGAGTATTAAAACTCAGTAGGTAGGCCCGACTTATTCTATTTCCAATGCACATACCATTCAACAAAGAATTTATCAATTCTAGGATTGAACTAAATTATATAAAATATGGTTTCCACGCACACATTCATTTTTTTAAACAAGTAACAGTCCATTTCTCTTTTTAATTTAGATCAAGTTTAAAGTTGAAAGAAACAGGTGCATTGCATTTTAAAAAATTTTGAGAACAATTTAGAAATCGAAACATTAGTTGTTAGTCAAAAGAAAAATCACACAACACACAACACACACTAAGGGAAATGGAAAAGGTGGAACACAGGGTCAGCAACCGAACTAGACCTCTCAATCATCCGCAACATACAAATAAACACTAAAAGAAACATGGGTCGAACCTAGGAGATCGTGAACAATTCAGAACATACTATACATCTGACTCATCCTAAAGGCATTCCCTAACTCGATGACGTCATAATGCCCCTACTACTGCCCAGTATATCCCTTCATGGCCTAACCGAGGGGCCCAGTCCCTATAGTGGCAATAACTCAGTATTCCCCTGCTATGGGGCCACTAGCCAGTGCAAATTCTAAACTAGTACAGCAATCGTACTCAGAATATTCATTCACTATGCCAGGTTCTCATGTCAATAAAAGAAATAAAAAGGGGTGCATCCACAATGTAAATCAATCAGTCATAATGCAAAAACATCACATAAAGATCATTAAATCAACACACACCAAAGATCACCCCTGAAGGGGTTTTTCCAAAACAATTTATTTAATTAAAGTGCCAAACATGCCTTCACCAAATTTAAATCAAAACCTCATTTCTCAAGAAAACCCAAAACACTGTTTCCGAAAAAAATCATGGATCATTAAAACTAGAAGTACATTTCAAATTCTGTGAATTATGTTTAAAGGCCAAATGGGCATTCTTTCAATACTGGGTGTCCGCTCGTCAAGAAAATGATTCAAGTGTTCGGTATAAAATAAACGGATCTTTTCACACCAAATAAACATTTAAAAATTAATTATATTATATTATTTATCATTCATTAAAATTAATAAAACATTAATCAATTAATAAATTCTAAATTTAAATGTGGGTGCAGTGGGGGACCCACCTCGTCTCGATGTCCAAACACAAAGGCGCGACATGCCTCACGCAAGCGTACAAGCAAGCGAAAGCTGATGACATCAATATCATGGGGCTACATTGTGAATGCGCTGCAATAAACTCAGAAAACCAAAATCACACAAAAAAAGACTTAAAACAAACCAAACAAACAAATAATGCAAAAGAACCACCTCGTCACGTTTTTTAAACACAACTCACACCATCAATATTATTTATTAGGTCACTTTAAAAAAATCTTCAAAGTGTTAACAAAACCACACGACGCCAAGCCAATGACCCATTTCAAGAAAAATCGTGGAGTTAAAAACCAGAAAAAAGCGCTTGACATGATGAAATATACATTTCAAATAACGTCTTCCTAAACATGTTTTCCAAAACCAAATTCGAAGATTCGAAATTATTTAAAAAACCATTTAAAACATTAAGAAACAATTTTGAAAAGAGTACAGTGACTTTAAACCCACAAAACCAACCTATACCCCTTAAAAACAAGTTTATGGTCAAATTCGTATCAACACATAAAAAACACTATATATATATATTTGCAGCACAAAAAATCATTTAATAAATCAGTTAGATAATTGATAGAACATTCTCATGGTGCGCAACAAAGTTTTACCACAAAACTATAATCAAATAAGTGAAGCAACTCAAAAAATTATGAAAAAAAACTTTTCATCAAATAAAAAATTTAAATAACATGCTAATTTAATTAAACCTGCAAATTAATTCATCAAAAAAAACTTAAATGTGGAAACCCCTACCTTTGGTGTCGAAACACCGCAAACGCAGGGCGCAAACTCTATCGCACATCAAACACACTACATGGGACCTAAACAAACAACGGAAAAAAAAGAAATTTTCAAGAATTTATAGCAACACTAATATTGTACGTGCTCAAAACCAAAACCCCAAATAAAAATAACCAAAATACAAACTAAGAAGAAAAGGGTCAACCAAAGGGAATAAAAGGGTTCGGCCGGAGGGAGGCTGCTCGCTGGAGGAAGCGCCGCTCGCCAGAGGAAGGGATACTCACAGGAGTAAGAGGGGGTGCGATGGCTAGAAGAGAGGAGGCGCGGTGGGAGGTCTCGGCCTGTGTGGGTCACGCCGCATGGAGCTATCCAGGGGAGATGGTTCGCGCGAGCTCAGAAGGGATGGGGGTAGGCTAGGCGCACAAAGAGGAGTCGGCGGGGAGGTGCGTTAGATGATGAGTGAGCCAAGATGAGAGGGTGGAGAGTAGGATAGGGGATGATAGGGGGAGGTTCACGCAATGAGAAGGGGAGAGGGCGAGTGCATCCTGGAGCTGGTCGGGGTTAGGGCGGAGACGCTGCTGGAGCAGCGCAAGGCAGGGGAGTTTTCCAGCGGTGCTAAGCAGGGAGAGCCAACGAGGGGGGGGGGGTGAGGTCCTACAGCAAGGGCGGATGGTCGAGGACAGCAGAGGGTGAGGAGTTTGTGCATGGTGGGGTGCATGTTGCAGTGTAGGGGAAAGGAGATGGAGGGAGGATTGGGGGGGGGGTGCCGAAAGTTAGGGTTAGGAGCTCTTCTTATTTATTTTTTTTCCTTTTATTAAAAAAATAATGATATTCCCCTAATAATGGTACTAATAATAATAATAATAATAAAACTAACAATATGAGGGATAATAAAAATAATATATAAAGAATAAAAATAATAATAATGATAATAAGAACATAATATTATTATTATTAACAAACATTAATTTAAAAAAAAAAACATAATTCATTTAATTATCAAATTATGAAAACTGGATACCCGCATGATCATCGCATTGATTTAAAAAAAATATGGACAAAAATTGCGCACCTCTACGCAGCCCGCTTGGGAACCCGCACAACCACATGGGGTGACCGCACGGTCATTTATAATCACACAGTGCGCATGCACGGGTCAGGAACCCACCAAAACATTAAACGTCAGCAATCTTCAAAGCAGGACCCAGCCCGATCCTTGACTCGAGAATGCGGAGCTAAGAAATAATAAAATAATAAAATTAAATTAAATTAGGAAGTCGGGGTGTGGAAATTCTCCCCACCACAAACACTTTCGGCCCCCAGAAACTCACTCAGCCGAACGATGGACCAAACAAGAATCCATGCCAAAATAAAACTAGAAGAAACCACAACATAAGAGAATGGGAGAACACGGGAGGGTTCTCCCCACCACAAGAACTCATCTAGAGTGGAAATTTTAACACTCAAACATACCACATCGGTGAGGGGAGGGGGGGAAACACGAGAACTCCAAACCAGTCCAGACTAACCTTTATAGCACGAGCGAAACAACACCTCCACTAAAACAAGGAACTCTCGACCCAAACCAACAAATCCCAACACTGTGAGAAAACCCTCTGAGAAGTACATAACCCCAAAAGTGAATCTGAGAATAACCACAATCCTTGACTCCTATGTAGGCACTTACATCTCCAAACGAACACAGTCATACTGAGACTAACCCATACAAGGTTCAAACACACTTTTAAAGAAAAATGCACGATTCGGAGAATCATAATTCAGAAAAACCAGACTGTTTGGATTACAAACGAACATGCCCATCCCAACTTCAAGATGAACCAATGGGCCTACAACAATGCCAAAACATTAACAGTGGATGAAGGAGAACAAAAGGACATTAAATTTTTCGTTGGAAACACGGAACACCAAAACCCGAACTGAGGCTTCCCACCCCCGACAACTCCTGACTACGAGTGAGCTTGAACCCAAGACCTGTGGTTGGGGTTCTGATGGCTGAAGCATCTCTTGCCTCGCAGTCAGGCACTATAATCTTTCAGTCATAGCATCTTCTTCAAGAGATGCTTCATGCAGAACTTCTCTAGATGACCCACACGTCCACGACGATGACACATCTTAAGAGGGATGCGACATGACGACTTCACGTGCCCGAACCAGCCACACTGGTGGCACCCCACTAAACGGTCTGACGAGCTGGAAGCCATAGCCACTGAAGATGACTCTTTAAAAATGGGTTCCACTATCACGCCCAGCTTTTCAGATGGGGAACCTTTGCAAGAAACCGAACACATTGGATTTCCAACCATCTGTGGTCCAGAGACCAACTCACCTAAAAACACATAATGCACCAACTTCTCAAAAGTGATGCTCCCAATAAGGGAGGACACGCTCCTTGATCTCTTGACGAAGCCTCTTGATGAAGGGAGAAGTATTCATCCAGTCCTACGACACTACCCCCGGAAAAAGAGACACAAGATCCTTGGAATGGTCAACATACGCTTTTACCGTCTGCTGGACATGTTGAACACGCATGAGCTCTTCCATTTTCTTTGTCTTTACCTCCACAAGTATAAACCATTGAACGAAGATGAATTTATAGAAATACCACATCATCCCAACATGCAGTAATGGCGGGACGAACAACTCCTACTCATCTAGAGCTGGACCTTCGAATAGACCCAAAACAGTATGCACTCTTACAGCTTTGGAGTTCCCAATACCCTGAAGACACGATCGACCTCTTCAAGCCACCACACTATCTCCAAAGGGCTCCAATCACCATGAAGGACAGACAACGTTTGAGAAAGACCATAAACTGGGCATGACTCATCAAAACATTGGGGATCTTTCTAGGCTGCATTTCTGAACAACATATAAAACACCAATCTGAAACTGATATCATTCGAAGCAACGTCAATAAAGCACCCTCATCAAAAAACAACCAGCTCAAATAAAAAAAAAACAAACACAACCCCAAAACCACTTTTCATTTTATATTTCAAAACCACCTTCTTTCAAGGCTACTTTCCAAATACCAATCCACTTTTCAAACCAAAATCAATTTCCAAAACCATTTTACTCTTTAAAATCCAATTTAGAAAACAAGGTCAAGCCTTAAATTTCAAACACACCCAGGTAATCCAACGAACCGTTGCAAATTTCTTCATCCACATTCATTCATATTCACCAACACGCATTTTCCACGCATCCTCTCACATGTGAAAATGTTCATAAGGAGTACCTGAGGTTTCACCCCAAACCATTCTTGACCAAATTCCAAACAAACACCAGTTTTCCAAACCAAAGGCTTTCAGTTTTAAAACCCATTTCATAAATTTAAATTCATTTAAAAGAAATCAGTCTCACTATCAAAACCCATTTTTCATTTCCAAAAACACACTTACACCAACCAGAATGAAAACGATAGTCAACTTGCATCAAACCACCGGAGTGAGGGACTATCGGTCACACTTAACCTGGCGACATGGTAGTGGGTCATGCCCCAAGTGAGAATCAACAACTAGAAGGAATTAAAACCATGCACTCAGACTCCACATGGGTCACTTCTCTAGGTGAAATCACGATGTAACATTGGTTTACCTCCATTGTCATCCCTCAATACAAAACAAACCAAAACGAAACAAAGACTCAATTCCCAAAATACCCCAGGGACTCGAGGTGCAAAACGGGCAAGGGTTCATGACATCCTTCCCGTACCTACCTCTCGAGTCCCGAAAATACTAATCTCCATCAACCAGACACCCCAAATAAATAGGGTTGCCTCTGATACCATTTTGTCATGAACCAACCCAGGTCGACCCTGAACCGGTCACCCGAGCCGACACACGACATGGCCTGAGGGGCGTTCCCAATCCCCACGGGTTGGAAAGTAGTTCCATGCAACAAAATTAAACAAGTGGGAACTATTTGGCCCAAAAGAAAATAGACTAAGAAGTGGAAAACAAATAGAACAAAAGCAAATAAATAAAGAACAACCAACAATGCTACTAACCTGACCACGACCAAAACTCCATGTGACCCTGTGGGTCACTCTCCAATACCACAACCAACGTTCCTCAAGGTGAACAACTGAAGATAGAACCTGCAACAGAACTAAAAACATGAAAACACTATAGGCGTGAGTATTAAAACTTAGTAGGTAGGCCCGACTAATTCTATTCCCAATGCACATACCATTAAACAAAGAATTTATCAATTCCAGGTTTTCACTAAATTATATAAAATATGGTTTCCACACACACTTTAATTTTTTTAAAACAAGTAACAGTCCATTTCCCTTTTTAATTTAGAAAAATCTTAATATTGAAAGAAACAAGTGCATTGCATTTTAAAACATTTTGCGAACAATTTAGAAATCCAAACTTTAGTTGTTAGTCAAAAGGAAAATCACACACAACACACACTAAGGGCAATATAAAAGGTGGCACACATGGTCAGCAACCGAACTAGACCTCTTAATCATCCACCACATACAAATAAACAGTAAAAGAAACATGGGTTGAACCTAGTAGATCGTGAACAATCTAGAACATACTATACATGTGACTCATCCTGAAGTCATTCCCTAACTCGATGACGTCATAACGCACATACTACTACCCAGTATAGCCCTGCATGGCCTAACAGAGGGGCCCAATCCCCATAGCAGAAATAACTCAGTATTCCCCTGCAATGAGGCCACTAGCCAGTGCGTATTCTAAACTGGTGCAACAATCGTTTTTAGAAGATTCACTCACTATACCAGGTTCCCATGTCAACACAAGCAATAAAAAGGGGTGCGTCCACAATGTAAATCAATCAGTAACGATGTACAAACATCACATAAAGATCACACAGTCAACGCACACCAAAGATCACCCCTGAATGCATTTTTCCAAAACAATTTATTTTATTAATGTGCCAAACGGGCCTTCACCAATTTTAAAGTAAAACCTCATTTCTCAAGAAAACCCAAAACACTTGTTCTGAACAAATCATTGATCTTTAAATCTAGAAGTACATTTGAAATTCTGAGAATTATGTTTAAAGGCCAAATGGGCACTATTTCAATACTGGGTGTCTGCTCCTCATGAAAATGTTTCAAGTGTTCAGTAGAAAATAAACGGCTCTTTTCACACCAAATAATCATTTAAAAATTAATTATCTTATATTATTTCTCATTCATTAAAATTAATAAAACATCAAGAAATTAATAAATTCTAAATTTAAAGGTGAGTGTAGTGGGGGATCTACCTCGACTCGCTGTACAATCACAAAGGCGCGACATGCCTCACATATGCGTACAGGCAAGCGCAAGCTGATGACAACAATATCACGAGGCTACCTTGTGAACATGCTGCAATAAACGCATAAAACCAAAATCAAACAATGACAGACATAGAACAAACCACACAAACAAACAACACAAAAGAACCACCTCGACACATTTTTGAAACACAACTCACACCATCAATATTATTTATTAGGTCGCTTTAAAAAAACTGCAAAATGTTAACAAAACCACACGACGCCAAGCCAATGACCCATTTCAAGAAAAGAGTTGGAGTGAAAACTAGACAAAAGCACACGACATGATTAAATATACATTTAAAAGCACGTGCACCTAAACATGTTTTCCAAAATCAAATTTGAAGCCTCAAAATCATTTAATAAACCATTTAAAACATTACAAAACAATTTTGGAAAGTGTACTGTGACTTTAAACCCACAAAACAAACATAAACCCCTTAAAAAATACTTTTATGGTCAAATTTACATCAGCACATAATAAACACTAAATATATATATATATATATATATATATTTTGCAGTACAAAAAATCATTTGATAAATCAGTTAGATAATTGATAGAACATTCTCATGGTGCGCAACAATGTTTTACCACAAAACTATACTCAAATAAGTGAAGCAACTCAAAAAATGCTGAAAACAAACTTTACACCAAATAAATAATTTAAATAACATGATAATTTAATTAAACGTGTAAATTAATTCATCAAACAAAACGTAAATTCGAAAACCCCTACCTTTGGTGTCGAAACACCTCAAACGCAGTGCGCAGACTCTGTCGCACATCAAACGCACTAACGGGGACATAAAAAAACAGAAAAAAGAAATTATCAAGAAATTATAGCAAAACTAATATCGTACGTGCTTGAAATGACAACCCCAAATAAAAAAACTAAAAACTGATCTAAGTGGAAAAGGGTCTACTAGAGGGAATACAATGGTTCGGCCGGAGGGATGCTGCTCGCTGGAGGAAGTGCTGCTCGCAGGAGTAAGAGGGGGCGAGACGAAGAGAAGAGAGAAGGCGCAGTGGGAGGCCTCAGCCGATGTGGGTCGCGCCGAATGGAGCTATCCGGGGAGCTAGTTCGCGCGAGCTTGGAAGGGATGGGTGGTAGGCTGGCTGTGCAAGGAGGAGTCGGCGGGGAGGTGCGTCGGATGATGGGGGAGCTGAGAGGAGAGGGAGGCGAGTAGGTTATGGTATGATAGGGGGAGGATAGCGTAGTGAGAAGGGGAGAGGGCGAGCGGGTCCTGGAGATGGTCAGGGTTAGGGCGTAGGCGCTGCTGGAGGGGTGCAAGGCAAGGGATTTTTTCGGGGGTGCTGGGTAGGGATAGCCAACGAGGGGGGGGGGGGGCGAGGTCCTACTGCAAGGGCGGCTGGTCGAGGACAGCAGAGGGTGAGGTGGTTGTGCGTGGTGGGGTGCACGTTGCGGTGCAGGGGAAAGGAGATAGAGGGAGGATGGGGGGGCGTTGAAAGTTAGGGTTAGAATCTCTTATTATTTATTTTTTTTTCATTTTATTAAATAACTAATGATAATCCCCTAATAATGGTACTATTATAAATAATAATAATAAAATTAACAATATGAGGCATAATAACAATAATATATAAAGAATAAAAATAATAATAATGATAATAACAAAATAATATTATTATTATTAATAAACATTAATTTTTTTTCAAAACTTAATTCATTTAATTATCAAATTATGAATACCGGGTACCCGCACGCTCATCCCATGGATATTAAAAAAAATGGGCACACAAATTGCGCACCTCTACGCAGCCTGCTTGGGCACTCGCACAAGAACATGGGGCAACCACACAGTCATTTCTAATCACGCAGTGCCCATGCACGGGTCTGGAACCCACCAAAACATTAAACATTAGAAATCATTAAACAGGGACCCAGCCCGATCCTCGACGCGAGAATGCGGAGCCGAGAAATAATAAAATAATAAAATTAAATTAAATTAGGAAGTCGGGGTGTGATATAACTTATTGAGTTGTATCTGACTCAAGTTACAACACACACCCCATCCAATGTATCAACCTTTTATCTAGTGTCTCCCTATTTATTAGTGAAATCAGTGTCACATTTATCCACCTCACTATATATGTATATGGGAACACAAGTGATGAGGTCTTCAGAATGTGGGGTACGCATAAAAAATAACACTCATAAATGAAAAAGTCCTTATACATATAATGAGGTTAAGGGATGATATTTAGACTGATATTTAATTAATATATTTTATAAATATTTCACATGAGATAATTAAATAAACGAAACATTGGACATAAATTGGACTTTCTACACTCATGATCCATCATCATGAAATACCCTCATAAAAATTAATTAAAATTTCAATCAATTCTACATGAGGGAATAAATTAAGAATTAGAAAAACATAAAAAATTAATTCATTTTTTCATTATCACACTTTCCCAAATCAAATTTTTTAAATTTATAAATATTTAAAAATAATAATTATATATTTTGAAAATTTATTAGCTCTTTGAGTTATTTAACCCCCCAGAAGGGATTATGGGCCTAAATTGTGTTCATATTGGATCAAGTGTGTTGGGGAAGGGTAACCTGACTTGGGCTGAGGAGACCCATATGGGAAACTCAGTTATATGTACGATGGTCCCCATGGGTCACACATGGTGAAGGTGGTGGCACACAATACACCACCCTATTAAATATTTATTTAATAAAAATGTGAATTATCCCATGGGTAGTCTTCATGGGTTACTATTCATAAACAGGTATTATTCACCCTTAGATGAGATTATTTTTTCATAATGCGTGTCAATATATTTTATAAATACGTAAGGTTTATCTTTTCTTTTATTTTTTTAAAATTTCCACTACCTTGTAGAAAAGGAAAACCATATTTGCAATTTTATTTTTCTTATATATGAATTGTAACTTTGGGTCACTATTCCTATAAAAAAATATATTCTTTTTAATAAGTCCTTTTTCATGAAAATTATTTTTCCAATCTTTGGATGGATATAACATGGATATTTAAACTCAGATTGAAGTGACATTCGTAGATTTGAGACTATATCGACCCCCTCTACTCTAATTCATTTAAATTCAAAATATACTTTAGATTAATAAATCCCATGATATATTTTACACCACTTGTTGGTACCCAGAGTAGGATGAAAATTTGAAAAGTAGATAAATTAATCATTTTAACCACTAAATAAAAGTCAGAGTGTATTCTCCAGAGTAGTTCATCCTATTAATAATTTGGGGATCTTAAGTGAATTAAGTTGAGCATGAAAAATAAAAATCAACACATTACCTCATTGTATTTCAATAAAAGGAATGTTTCACTCATAATTAACAATAGTTTCTTGAAGGGAATGAAGTATGGACTTTCAATATCCTCTTAAAATTCTCTAAATACATACTAGCACATCAATTATTGGATTTAATGTGCTTTAGTGGTGAATCAATGATGATTTCGATAACCACATGATTATAGGAGAAACATATCTATGATCTGTGTATAATATATTGGATAAGGGTAAAAATATCACTTTATTTTTTCATTATGAATTAGGAGAAAAGGGAGAGAATGTAACACCCTAAAATTCCAAAGTAAGAATCTTGAATTTGACAGGGTGTATGGCATGAGACACCAAGTGAATAAGGCAATACAATATCTGGATACTTTATAATATATTTAATATTTAAAATAGATTTTATATATGCTACACCGAGATAGATTGATTTACACACAAGAAATAACATCCTCTATAGCTTGCATTACATGCAAGAGTGACCTTCCTTATAGATTTCATTACAAGAAAGAAGGACTTTCACAAAAAACAATGTCTTATTAGTAAATTATTATTTAATATAATAAGATAAGCTATTATGTTAGTGGTTATAAATAGTATTAACTAACTTGTTAAATATATTATAACAAAATGATATTAATATACAGGTTAAAAATTAATTATAAATTAATATAGGAACTAATTAAATATAAAAAGAATATTTTTATATAAACCCAATTTTATGCTCACAATGTTGTTTTATACATATAAATTATAGTAATAATTATTACTGAATGATTTTAATGAAATATATTTTTTAAATATAGAATAAAATATTTTTGTGTTAATCCCATGGATTTGATAAGTATAATATCACAACAAACTCAGCATTACACATAAAATACTATATTTTTATTAAAAGTAGTTTTATTACCTTTTAATGGGGAAACTATTTTAAATATAAATTTTGACATAGATATAAATTTAATTTGATAAAATAATATTCACTTTAGAATTTTGGATGTCAAAATTAGCTTATGGTGAATTTTTGAGATTTTTCTAAGAAACATCAATTTTGATAAATAGTGAAAAATAATGCATTATAGTTAAAAAATATCTTTTCATTTAAATAAATATTAATGTTAAATTATATATTAAATTTTTTATATGGTCATATTATATCAATTATACATCTATTAATTCAATTTGTTTCATTATAATCAATTTCACTTTGAAATTGAATATAGAAACTTAACAATGTTTTCAACAATTTTCTACTTAAACCAATTAATTTGTTCATCTGTGAGTTTAGAATTAATATTAATTTTTCTACTTCTATGATTTTAATTTAAAAAATAATACATGTAACATTTTTAATTTTATAATATTTATTTTATATTGATATGAAGTTAATTTTTGACATAAAATATTAGTAAAAGAGGGTAAAATATATTACAGTGATTAAAGTCAAATTAAGGTTAATTATGAACTAAACCTTAATGTTAGGGGCCCAAATTTAATATACAAATGTAAAAAACACATTTTATGGAAATTTTTGCACAATTAACCTTCCATTTTTTGTGTTTTTATTGATTGTTATAACATTTTATTAGGTATGAACATGTGTATACCTATCGTGTTTTCAAAAATTCCAAGTGAGCCTTTTTTCCTTCCTTAATAAAGTCCACCACCTCTACAACTACATAACACCTATAAAATATATTAGGATTTTATAGGAACTAATCAAATATTCTCTCAACATTCATCACCTATAATTAGAAGCATCCCTTTGGGAAGATATATTTCCAAGGAATCATTTTGGTATAAACCCAAAATAGTTACTCAATTAAGAGGTAGTGTCCTCTCTCTCATTTCTTGGATTCATTTCCATTATCAAACACCGAAAAAATTATTATTATATGATTACATAAGAAAAAACATATCCTAAATCTTATATTATTTTCTTATGTTAATATTTATTCCCACACTTACTCATACTTCCATTTAATTGGTAACAAACATATTGTTTCTGTGTATGGTGAACTACGGCCTCACGAAACGATGATTGTTCAATTTTCCTTTACCACCTCTCATAGTGGCCATTATGATGTAAAATATATTTATATATGATATATATTATATTTAAAATTTAATTATTCTTATTTAATTTCTATTTAGAACATACATTTATGCTTTACCAGTTGTGTAAATATGATAATTTCGTTTGAGTAAGTGTGGACTACCACCCCCACAAAGTGATGTGACTTGTTAATTACATAACTGGTACATATAAATGATGGTGTTAATAAACCTATTTAACATAAATAACATATATATTATAATGGCATTATAATATCCATATTTTTGATTTAGTTTTAATTATTGAATACAATAATGAAATGAATGGGGCATTCATGCATATCTACGGCCTACTGTCTCCATGAACGGTGCCATTCATTTATAGTATCCAAATATTAAAAACTATAATTGATGCATATATATTAGATATATATGATATTAAAATCATTGATTAAATTATTTATATGATGAAACCATTATAAATATTATATAAAAAAAGAATAAGTTAAAAAAAACTTGACCAACGTGGCAATTAATACACAAAATAGTAAAAATAATGAATGAGAGTTAACAAATAGGTTGTAAAACATTTTAATAAGTCAATATACGAACTTTTAAACATTATTATGGTTATATTATAATTTTTAACATATTATAAACCACTATATAGTAGGATAAACACCACAGAACAAAATTACGTTTAAGGTAATGGATTCTTGTCTTACTTTTCGTTTCATAAGGCATACACTATATACACCTCACACTTCTTTTGTATAGTGTCTCTATTAAGCCTTTTATATATTATATCATGAATACCTTTTCTTCATGGTATAAAAAACACTCCTTCATGGGGATTATGAATTAAATGTTTCAATGTGGTATGAGAAACTTTTTAATTCTTATTGATTATTCTATTCAAGAATGTCCATAAGGATTATAATTATAATCTCACTTTCTTTTTTGACTGTTAACATTATTCCAAGACAATCAATTTATTTTAATCATTTTTCCTTAAAAATGTACATGAATATCAATATTCTCATAAAATGGATATTAGTGTTTCCTAAACTGTATATAACTTTTCATATAGTGTTTACATTAATTATTATTTGATTAATTAGGGAATTGCTGATAAAATCTATATTTCACATTCAATGCGGTCATTTGATAAGGAATATTAGTTATTTTTATTATTAAATATGGAAAATATTTTGGAATGTAAATTAAGGATGGATCTCATACTTTATACTTATCCTCTTTTCATCGACATTTTCTCATGAGATAAATTAGCTGGACAAATTAAATGGGTTTCTATGAATAGTTTTAAATTATATTATAAACAGTCATGATGGTAATATGTTTTCATGTGCCTCAGACATGATGTCCATAAAGAAATAAATTCCCTCATTTAGATTTAGTTACTATTCATACATGATATTTTGACATATATACGGATAAATTTCATTATCAGTATATTGATTTAGTTGGAATGACTTTAGGTTTCATACATTTCCAAATTAATATTTCCCTATCTAGTTATTGAAACACATGTGTTATTAGTTACCAACCATTCCATGTTAATTTATTTATACTGATTTATTATTTTTTCCTATTTAATTACCCTTATTGATAATTTTATCTAACAATTATTATATTTATTCTCCAATGTTTTTGAAGAAGAAATCATTGAATATGAATTCATGGATTATGTTTATTTCATTTTATTTTGTAGCATGCTTTATTTTGTCTTTACAATGTATTATGGGTATCATGTATGTAATATTTATTTCCAAGATTACTATACTAAATGGTCATTTGATATCTTATTCCATGTAATATTTCCAATGTAATGTAATAATGGAACGACTTTGGGTATTCATAGAAATACATCATTGTCTGGATACTACAACTAGACATGGTTCTGGTACAGATATACCTGGGCCTAGTAACTCCCAAAGGGTGTTTTGGAATGACTCTAGGTAACCTAGTACACAACAACGAGCCTTACTATAAACCTATATTTACACTCCCATGGGATTTTCTTAAGATATTTTACATTATATATACTTATCATTATGAAGGATTTAAAAGTGCATATTTCCCCAAAGTAACAAAAGGTAATGATATAGGGATTTATGATGCATAAATTTATGTTATGTTCTATACTATATTTAGAGTTATAGAAAGTTCATAATGTTATTATCTAATATATTATATGTCATTTTCTAGAAATGGATTAAAGTAGATGGAATGTGAACCTCATCGATGCATGTGATCTAAAGAGTAAGAAGGATAAAATCTTTCACAGTCATAAAAAAATATTTATAAGGGAAATAGTCTCGTATACATTATCATAATATTACGAAATAATATAATTCAAAAATGATATGGGTGAATAATTCCCCATATCCTATGTCTTCGACAGAAACAAAGAAAAGAAGAGGCCACCTTAGCACTATGGAAAAGGGAATGAGTCAAATAAGGTGAATAGAAAGAATGATTTTTCCAACATTTCATAAATGTGGAAATAAACCACTTTATACTTTCATAAATTAAATGGGAGTTTTCTAAAAGTGTGTAAAGAAAGGATATTGTAATTTTAATTTCAAGGGTATCAAAAAGGTTTCCAGCGTACAATTCTACAACATCAAAGAAATGGGACATTATGAAAATGTATATCTCAAGTGTTAAGGAAATATACACTAAATGTTTCTATTGGATAATGATCTAGATATGATACATATGTAGATAAAGAATAATGATAACTATGCCTATTTAATAATCATGCCATTTAAATATTTTATCAGAAATGTGCAAGTTATAAGAAATATGGAATATTTGAGGATTGTACTCTAGTACTTTTTCATTAAGGATTTGAGATCATATGATAAATGGAACCAAGAAAATTTATTTCTTTGAAAGGTAAAATATTTTAAGAAACATATAATTTAGGGAAACCAACCCTTATTATGTTTCCAATGTTATGATAATGATGATAAAATTATGGATTTGGATAATTATTGACTACCTTAGAACTGATTAATGACTTCTCAATAAGTGGTATATGCTATTATTGATAGAGATTAAAACACTTATGGATTAAAGTAATATATCTAATAACATGTGTCTTACTTCTAAAATAACGAAAAATTCATGTTTCCAATGAGTTTTTAGGGTGATTCTATTTATTACCATATTATAAAAGGATACATGATCAATTTAGTCACATGTTTGGAATGTGAAAATTTAGAGATAATTTATGTTGATTAATGGCTAGAGAAAATTTAATTATAGAAATTTGTTTTTTCTTATTAAAAAGTTATTGGAACATAATATGTTGTAAATGTTAACATTTTATGAAATGGATCATAATTGGATGATATTTTAGAGGTTAATTTATTACTTCACCATGTGATGCATCAAGTTATAAGAGATAAAGTAGAGATAGTTGATGGAATAATAAAGGGAAAAGATTATTTTTATAGAAACATATATTTATTTATATTCTTATAGTGTGAAAGAAAGCCATAACTATAGAAAAGGGGTGTTTGAAAAAAATGATTCCTGATTATCATCATATTTTATGATATTAATATCCATTAGTCACACCATTGGTTTATTGTTTTGTGGTTAAATATTCCATCTGAACATGTTATCTATCACTCTCCATTAGAAACTTATTGTTAAAATTTTCTTCCGTATTCTTGTTTCTATTTCCCAACTATGTTCTCCTACTAGAGATCCTAGATATGTTACCAGTGTACATTCCATTCTCTCTTATTAAACATATGTGTTATTAAAACTATTCACTATGTGGGTTTTCATAAATAGTTTATTTTCAATAACTATATTACTAAGTTCAAGTTTCAATTGTGAGGATGTAATTTAATTATGGTGGGAAGAATGTAACCCCATGAAATTCAAATGTGTGAACCTTATATTTGATAGTGTGTATGACACACGACACCCAGCATGTAAGGTAATATAATTTACGGATAATTTAAAATGTATTGACTATTTAAAAAAGATTCTAAATATGAAAAATAGATATATCTTGCGTTACATGCAAGATAGTCCTTCCTCGATAGCTTGTGTAACACACAAGACTAAGCTTCACCGAATAAAAATTTATTATTAAAATATTATTATTTAATATAATATGATATAACATAGAAAGTATATTAGCTATTATGAATAGTATTAACTAACTTATGAAATATATTATAATAAAATAAGATTAATTTATAGATTAAAAATTAATTTGAAATTAATATAGTAACCAATTGAATATAAACAAAATGTTTTTATATAAAACCATTTTTCTGATCATAAAGTATTTTTATTCTAAAAAATTAATATAATAATAATTATTGTATGGTTTTAAAGAAATATAAAATTTAAATATTAAATAAAATATAATTTATGTTAATCCCAAGGATTTGATAACCATAAGATCACTACAAAACCATCATTAAACATAAAATATTATATGTTTATTAAGAGTAGTTTTACCACGTTTTAATGGACCATATATTTTAAATATGATTTTGACACATTTATAAATTTAATTTGATAAAATAAAATTTATTTTTGAATTAAGGATGTCAAAATAAGATTAGGGTAAATTTTTGGGATTTTTCTGACAAACATCAGTTTTTTATGAATTGTAAAAAATATTGTATTTTCTTTAAAACCATTCTGTTCATTGAAATAATTATTAATAATAAATATATTTTTAATTTTTTTATAAAGTCATATTTTATCAATTATACATGTATTAATATAATTTATATTGTAATAATAAATTTCACTTTTAAATTGAATATAAAAACTTAACAATCTTTTGAACATATAAAAAAAAGTTAATTCGTCCGTTTGCGATATTAACATTAATATTAATTTTCCCTATACTGTGATTTGAATGTGAAAAATATAAAATAAACTGTTATAATAATTATATTATTTATATTCAAATAATAAAAATTTAAATTTTGACCAATATGATTTTTAAAAGTGATTAAAATTAATCACAACGATTTTTTGTCAAATTAAGCTTAATTAGGGACTAAACGTTAATCTTAGGGGACCATATTACCTAGATACTTGTCCAAAACCCATTTTATGATGATATTTCTACCCTAAAAATCCATTATTGTGTTTTTATTGTTTTTTATGACTTTATATTAGGTAATAATAGGTGTATACCTACCTTCTTTCAAAAACTTATAAGTGGGTCCTTTTCCTTCCCAATATACGACCCTCACCTCTCCCACTTCTTCAACCATATAAAACCTTTTATGGTCAGAAAAGACCTACCCAAATCATCTCCAAACATCTATACCATTAACTTAGAATCATAAATTTGGGAGTAATGTTTTCCAAGGAAGCCTTTTGGTAAAAACAGAAGAAGTTTCCCGATTAAGAGGGAACATCTTCCCTAAAATTTCTTAGTTTCATTTCCATTATCCAATCCATAAAATATTTTTATTCTATAATTACATAATAATAATATTATCCTCAATATAATAGTAATTTTATATCTCAATATTTATACATTCACTTACATAGACTTCCATATAATGGATAATGAACACACTGTTTCTGTGTACGGCGAACAACTGACACACGAAACAATGATTTTTTAATTTTTCTTTACCGCATCTCATGGTATCCATTAAGATAAAAACTATGTTTATATATGATATATATTATATTTATAATGTCATTAATCTTATGTATTTTTTTATTTATAACTTACCTTTATTCAATCCAATTTGTGTAAATACGATTATTTCGTTCGAGGAAGTGTGAACGACCGCCCCCTCAAAGCAATATGACTCATTCATGCCATGCATAGAATGTATAAAGGATGGTGTTAATAAATATATGTAATATAATAAAACATATATATGATACTGGAATTAATATATAAATATGTATCATTTATTTTTAATTCATTAAAATACAACAATGAAATTAAAGTAGTGTTCATGCATACGTACAACCTACAGTCTCCATGAATGGTGCACCTCATTTCTAGTCTCCAAATATTATGTACTATACTATATAAATATATATCTGATATATATGATACTAAAATCATTTTTTAAATTATGGACATGATGAAAACATGATAAATTTGAAAATAACAACAAATAACTAGTTAATAAAACTCGAAAAACAAGGCAATTAACACCCAAAATATTCATGATAAAAAAAGAGTTTTAAAAAATTGGTAATTAAATATTTTAAGATGTTAATATATGACATTATAAACATGAGTATGGGTTTTTATATGTTTTTAACATATTTTAAACCACTATACAATAGTATAAAGACCAAAAAAATTATGTTTAAGTTAACGTATTCTTGACTTACTTTAATTTTTTTATGAATACTCCATATACACCACACACTTATTTTGTATAGTGTAACTAATTCCCCATTTATACATTATAGCATAAATAATTTTTATTTATGTTATGAATAACTTTACTTTATTGGGCAATTAATTAAATGATTTGAAGTGGTATGGGACACTTTTTAATGTTTAATGATTATTATTCTCCAAAATGTTCTTAATGATTATCTTTACAATCTCGCTTCCTTTTGTGATTGTTAACTTTATTTTGAAACCATCAGATTATTTTAATCAATATTAAATATAAATTTACTAGATAAAATATATTCTTAGAAAATTAATATTAGTATTTTTTAACCCAAATCCCATTTTTCATACGATGTTTACATTGATAGTTATTTGATTAACTGTGAAATTATGGATAAAATTTGAAATTGTCATTCAATACTGTTATTTGATCAGGCATATTAATTATTTGGATTATTCAATATGATAAATGTTTGGGAATGGAAATGATGGGTAGATTCTTGACTTTATATAGATCCTCAATGCATCTATATGTTCTCATGAGACAAATTAGTTGGCCAGAAAAAATAGGTTTCTATCTATTGTTTTAAAACGTCTTGTGAAAGGTATTGATGATAATAGGTTTTCATGCACCTTAGAGATGAAATCTATAAAGAATGAATTTAACTCCTTTATATTCATCTATTATTGATCCATGAGATTTAGCATCGACATATCTATGTATATATTTCATTCTCATTTTACTGATTTTGATAGAATGAGTTTCAGTTTCTTACAATTCTATATTGATATTAACTTATCTAGTTATTGAATGGAATGTGTTATCAATTACATACCTTTCCATTTTAATTTATTTCTCTTAATTTTATATTATTCTACATTACTAAGACTTACTAAGTATTTGAGCTCACTATTATTATATTTCATTACCTAGGTTATGAAGGAGAAATTTTTCAAAAAGAGTTCATGGAAGAAGTTCATTTCAGTTTGTTGTATAGCATGTTTTATTCTATTTTCCCAATGTATTATGGGTATTATGTATATAATATGGATATATAAGAATAATTAATTGAATGTTCCTTCATGATTTGATTCTTTAATGTAATAATGCACTGACTCAGGGTTTATGGGGTTGGGGCGTTATAGAGAAAATCACTCTATATATATATATATATGGTGTGTGGGGGTATAATTATCTTCAAACACACATGCACACGACACGCATTGGCCAGAATGGCAGGCCAAAAACCCCCTCAAGGCACATCCCACCAATCAATCCTTATTTTTTTAGTAAATCGCATGTAGGTCCAATGGGATTGAAGTCCATTAAATGGCTCAAAATACCAGTGGGACATCCCTACAACATCATCCTCATAAAAAAATATCCCAGTCAATAAATCATCGAAATTACACTTTGTCCCTCCAAGAATTTTAACATGTTCAGTAATCCTAAATCATTTCCCATTATGGTAAAAAAAATTCATTAAATGTGGAGAGCATTATATCAACCAATTTAAATTAATAATACATTTGATAATAAAATATCATTAATTAACTAAAATCATCTCTATCATAAATATTAAATATACTTAGAATAAATAAATATACGTTCATTAAATTGTCTTATTTGTAATTTTTGAGTAATAAGAAATTATAATGGGTATATCATCATCATAATTTTATTTTTATTGAAATAAATAAAGAAAGATAAAAAGAGGGGCGGACATCCCTCGACCCTAAGAGAATAGCTAAGGAGGCCTAAAATAGAGAAGTCCTAGGGCATCCCCTCTATTCAAGTTGACACCCTCGGGATTCAAGCTGCCCAATGAGTGAAAATAAATAACCTCAGAACCTGGGACGTCCAATGAGGCCAGTTGGTCAACAACTTTATTTCCCTATCACCATGCATGCTTAACAATGACGGTGTTATCAAGTAATCTCCGACACTTTCTAATGATGTATTGGATCGACCAAGGGGAGATGCCAATGCCATGTATGGAATTGTGCACCAATAAGGAGTCAGTTTCAACTTCTTGAATGGATAGACCCCTCTGCTTGCAGAGACTTAGCCCAATATACAGCGCCATAGCCTCTGCTTGGAGAGAAGATCCTTGACCCAACATAATAGAGAAATCCAAGAGGACCGATCTGCAGGCATCCTGAACCACACCCCCACCATGTATGATACTCAGGGCAAATGATCCATCCATATTGAGTTTCAAACCATTAGAAAGAGTATTCCACCGAACCCAGTGATTTTTAATACTGTTATGGACCTGATGGGAGGCATGGGATTCGACTTGAAGCCTGACTAGTAAAGGGGCGACCCCCCCTAGTTATGAACGACTCTGGCCAAGTCGAGGAGGATATTTCTCATTACAACAATAGTGGCATGGATCGACATGGATCCCCATTCATGGATAATTTTATTCCTAACCTTCCAAATACACCAGCAAACAGCCAGGAGGATCACTATGTGGGCCATTCTTTCGGGGCCACCTTCACCCGAGCCATGATACCACCTGTCGAGGAAGGGACAGCCCACCATGATGGAAATAAATAAAGTAGTAATATCACCAAATAATTTACACACCTCATGCGCCCACTCATTGCCAAAGAAAAGGTGTTCCACACTTTCCCTATTATAGGATTCATTATTTCTTAAATTATAATTCATTAGAATTATTGGTACTTCAGAATATTAATTATATGTAACATTATAGGTCTTTATCTTGATAGTAATGAGTCATAATCAATGAAAAAGATAAATATCTTTCAATTCATCATAGAATATAAGGAGATAAGGGGTTTTATGGAAAAAAACCTCTTATACACACATAGTATATAATATAATCACATTATCTCATGATATCTCAAAAAGTAGGATGAACATGTTGTGTTGTAATTATTTTTTTCTTTTTTGTTTTCTAAAAATATTGAATGAACTAACCAAATTATACCATGGAATTGGATTAAAAATATCACTACCATCCCAATCCACTTAGATGGAGATATTTATTTAATTCAAAGGATGAAAATCAAATCTTGTTCATTCAATCCATGACCTAACTCGAAAGGAACATACAAGAAAATTTACCTCTACAAAACAAAAATTTCATTGTTTTTATCTTGAATAAAATTATATGATAAAATGATAATGATATCAAGTTAGGAGAAAATTACACATTATCATAGAAGGGCCAAATAATGGAACCTAAATAATTTGGTGTCCCTATTGAAAGTCATATACTAATGATATTATTTACATGGGATCACTAAGTGAGAAATGAAGATGAATTATTCATGATTATGAGACCATAACACCAGATATTCATACATAATATTCATTCCATCAGTATGGTGTATGTGAGAAATATGAATTACATTTATGATTACTATAATAGTATCTCATTTTATTATTATAGTCGAGAACTATTATAACCCATTGATACAAAAAAATAATACAAGGAAATTACCATCCAAAAAGTGGATGTAGAAGTATGAACACTATTATTCAAAGAATAAATCTTGTATAAATCACATTATACATGATATAATAATCAATATGTACTATTGAAGTTGGGTTTGTGGAACCCAATTTCACAAAAATTATCTCTTTTTTCAAATAAATCTAGTGACCATGAGGCATGGAATATATAAATCTATTATAGATAACTCATACATGATTGATTATTTGATTATATACTAACAAGGACTATTAATACATAAAAAGTAATTCTTTCAATGTGGATGAGCACATAAAATTCCCTTAATACAAATAGATAAGTACAAAAAAAGTAACGTACATAGGTATTACTATAAAATTTTATAGTTTATTTCAATTAACGAAGTTGATGTCACATTCATCATATCAGAAGAAAATTTCCAAAATGGTTAAGCCTAAACTATTGACAAGAAAAAAAACCCAACAACCACTAATTATCACAAAAATAGTGCAGGCATACAAAAGATTTCAAAGAATGACGGTTCTCTTACTAGGTATCTTGTAGAATCCTATATAAGTATAAAATATGAAACATACACCCATTATATATCAAATACATAGTGTATCAAATTTTATTTGGTATACATGGTGGTTCATATAATAAAAAAAATTCATTTTGTGTCTCCATAGCATCTTATGTTATCACATAATGAAATCCTTTCAATGATAACCATAATAATTGATCAAAAAATATTAAATTAATAAAATTAGTTAGATATTACTCTATGTAATAATTTGGTAGGTTAATTATCATTTCACCTCATGAACACACAATGAGTTGGTACTAGGGTTATTGATCATGGGGATGTTACATATATGGAATAGTGAATGATTTGATATATGGTTTTTATTAACAATCATGGAATTAATTGAGTGATATTGATGATATTTGTGATGTCAAATATTTCGAGATAGATGAAGTAGTTTGGATGATCTTGGAGTTCATTTTGAGTCTTTTTTTTTCAAAAGTAATATTATAAAGACACGATATTATTACTCACACTATGAAGGTGATTGAATTAGAGTAATGTAGTTATAGTGTTGGATAGTCATACAACAAGGTGTTTAGACTTATTATAGGTAAGTGGTTCCCCCCATGGTGTTGTTCTACCATTTTAATTATAAAAATAAAGTATTACAAATTGATTTAATCCCACCTCAATAGAGATTTCATCAAGTAAAAGTGGTAAATTCTAGAATGATAATCTGTCATAATGTCCGGGCTGTGAAAAATTAGATTAGATAATTTCCTTGAAACAAAAAAATTATACTACAATGGATAGTGTCACATTATAGTTATTCTATTATTTGAATTTATAAGAGAAAATCAAGCTATAATAATTAGGTTTATTAAATGATGTTATACATAGGTTTTGTGGATATGTTTTTTGAAAGTTGAGCACACCACAACATAATAATTCATGAGGTTATATAGAGTTTTTTGTGGAAAATAAATCCAAAGGAATAGAATCACATTGTGATATTTCAAATTCTAGACTGTTATCTAGATTCTAATTAATATCATATTTTTTGAGATTATAGTTGACTTTGTTACTATGAATTCAACACAAATGGATAGTTTAAAGAACAAATTAATGGGTGAAATGTGGTGAATTCATGGTTAATGATTTTGGATGAATCAATCCTTTATTTTTTAGAATCTAAAATTAATAATAAAAAGAATAAATTTATATATATATAAAATTGAGAAAGAATAAGTTGTTGTGATAAATTCATTGAAGATCTAGTACTGATGAGGGGGATGCGAGAACAATGGAACCATCCCTGTTGGTTTTGTTTTTATAGTTATGAGGGATTATTATGAGAAATGATTGTCCTATGTAATATTTTATAACTCTCCTTTGATGCAGTCAGTGAATATGGATAATGAAGGAGTGACACTTAGATCAATGGTGAAATATCCTAATCTTGTAATTATTTATAGTTTGAATTGATATCCTCTAGTGAAAAAAACACTATTAGTGTATTCTCAATAAAGTAACCTATATTGGAAAATCAAGTAAAATTATTATTCTATTACATGTAATGAAATATAGTTGACTATTACACATTCTTGAGTTTGAAAATTTTGAAGAGTTATTGCCAATGTGTGAAGAAGATCCAATCAACAATGAGAAATAAATGGCACCCTATTTCACCCCCTCTTAGGGATTATTGGGATTTTATGGTTATAAAAAATGGTTTCATATCCTTAAGGTTTAATCACAAATATTAAATGGTTGAATTTTCATTTTATATTTTTATGAATATTAACATCAGTAAAAATTCAGTTCCCATGATAATAGTTAAAACATGTTAAAAGTGATGAAACTATAATTAAAGGGGGTAAACTAACCTGAAAAAATGTCTAAATAATATCTTATATTAATTTATAGAGAAAATATAATATTGAAATTTGATTCATTTAGATCCATTTTTTCATTAGTAAGAGATTAAAATATTTTAATCTTATTAAACCTTTAATGTGTGTTCCCATCCTCAATTTTAAACGGAAAACCCATATCCTTTCCTCTACAAACTACAATATCCCCTTAGATTGAACAAGATATTGAAATAATACCTTCCTATAATCTCTCCCCATATCAGGGAGGTTATTTTTTGATCAAATTACTATCCTAATATGGTTTTAAGTATAAATCTAAGGAGGATATCTGAAAGGGTGTTATAGTTTGTAACTATGTGTTTTATTTTTTATTTCTTAATTTAAATAATTCAAAACTATATTAAAAATTATGGTATAATAATTTTTTTATCTCCAATATTATTAAATGTTATTAGGTTTATTTTATAACTATTTTTCATCTCATTTTCCATATTTTGGGAAATGGAAACACCACTCATGTGTACGTGTGGATTATCATCTCCACGAAGTGATGTGTTTCATTTTTCATCACCAAATCATATGAATGGTAAAAATTATGGAAAAAATTAATATAAATTAATTCCATGAGATAATTATAATATTTTAAAGTTAACATATATTCTATTTTCTTACCTTTCATCCCATTGAAAAACTATAATGGTGTTCGTAAGTACATATGAGAAACCAAATCCAAGAAGCAATGTGATTCATTTTTCATTTTCTATTATAAGTATGAATGAAAGGATATATATTATTAATAAATATGAAATATATAAAATAATTCTAATTCTAGAAAAGTAAAATATCATATACATTATTTATTTTACTACCGCTATAATAATGAAAATGTTGTTCATTTGTACGTATGAGTTGTCATCTTTATGAAACAACATGGTTCATTTTTCATGATCTCCTGACATAGTTTATTTTAAAAGTGTATATAATTTATAAATTTGATAAATTATTTTTTCCACATTATTAATATAATTTAAACATAACACCATTGACCAAAGTCAACACATCATTTTGTTTTTCAGGTTATAAACTAAAATACCCAAACCCATCCACCATGAACTAATCCATTTTAGTAATTAAATAAAACATGATAATAAATGCAATAAATATAATAATTAAATGTGGAAACCCAACCAAATAAGTCATGGAACTAGTGTATGCTATCAATTACATTGACATGATTAAAAGGAATAAAATCCCAAAGTAATGATAGTTTAGTAGTCTTAGTAATCCAGATACATACATGAGAAATGAATACAATAATTACAACATTTTTTTCTTATTTATGAATAAATAACTTTAGGGATATCTCAAATATATCTATTAAATACCTAAAAATCATTCATAGTATACTTCTTGGATTCATGGGGAAAGAACTTAATAAGGGTGATATCAAGTGATTTGTAAGGGATAAATATAGCAGAAGAAATAATGAATAAATGAGAATAGTCAATATGGATAGGTAAATAACTAATCACACATTCCATGTAATCAATAAAATAAATGGTAGTGTGTAAAAAATATGTAAAGGTAATATATGGCAATACATACTATTAAAATAAAATGATAAGGAATAATAAATATTCCAATGTAAGAAAATGAACCACATGCCATATAAATAACTATAAATGAAATGTATCCATAGATATATCGATGAAAAATCTAAAGGATGAATAATAACTGAAACTAAAATGAAGTAAATACTTGATTTTTGGACTCTATTTTTCCATGGTACATGGTACCTTTACAATAAAGAATTTCCACAAGACGCTTTACAAAATATACAGTAATTCCTGTCAAAATAGGATATCCAAATGTCTTGTCCCATGAGACAACCAATGCATCATGGGGTTATCTATAATGAGGCCCCACCCGTGTTGTACCAGTCTAAAACATTCCTCATATTTGGATTAATTCATTTAACAATGTGCCTTATCAATTAACTATATTGAACAAAGAATAAAGAATTATCAATATTTCACCAAATAATCAAATTACTATCAAAGTAGAAAAAATATTTAAAATGGAATATTGTTTAGAAAATAGTAATATTCATGATAAATGATAAGGATAATTATGGAAAATTTATTGATCATAAGAGATTGAATATTTTAATGGGAAAAAACAAATCAAGGATATTAATATGAATACTATACTTGGTCAAATTTGTCATAATCCATCCATAGGATGATTAAGGATGGTATACATACAACATATAATTAGTGGAGTAAAATATAGGGTTGTTGTCATTGATGAATGGAAATATTATAAAATGGTCTTTTAAAAACATTCTTGTGGAAAACATGATTTTCTTTTGAAAATCCATTTGAAAATAATTTTGTATTTAAAAAACATTTTTAAAATTATTTTCATTTTAAATAGACAATTTCATATTTCTAGGAAAGCATCAGACAAATGATGGTGGATAAATCTGTACATGTCATACGAGGTAAAAAGAAACATTACTTTTATAAGGTAAAAAGTGTTTGAAAATTACCTTGTTCGGAAAGATATAAGAATTTTCTTTTTAAAACATGGGTAAAAGACAAAAGAGTAAAAACGTATTTTCCAAATAATTTTAAAAACATTTTCGAAATAATTTTAATAAAACATGGTTTTTGGAAAAAAAATATTTTCTCTGACTAAAAAGAGAGATGTAGTTGGGTTTTCATAAAAAATATATTTAAAACACTCTGAGTACTAAAGAGTGTAAAAATGGTACTAATACTTGATAAAGGTCATCAATTACTATAGGATAGGAAAATAAAATGGTTTATTGAACAATTTTAATATAATTTTCTCAAATAGAAATAATATTAAAATATCATTACATATATTGTTGAGGAAAATAATATTTAAACACTATAAAGTTTCCCATAAAACTTTAAAACATTATAAATCATAAAACTCATCAAGTAATAATATTAAAAAAATCCTTAAATAGCATTAAGATAATGAAATTCATGATATAATATATAAATATTGGTAGAGGATACACCACCCAAAAGATGTAAGTGGTGAACATGACATTTATCTCAGAGATGTAAAAAGTGAGATGAGAATCCCTTACCTTGAGTTTCCTTTCTATTGAACATACTATAAATTCCTGTATAATAGACATGCGTTAATTTTATACTTTTTTGAGAAAAATTTTTATTTTCATCAGTACCTTTATTTCAATTTTTAATGTGTTGTATAAAACTACTAAAACAATTAAATTTACTTCCGGGGTTTTGACCAAATTTAGATTATGTATTAAAAAACGATTTGGTAGGTCAACTATGGTTAAAGGTGTCAATATATAATATCACTAGAATAATAATAATGACATAAATATCATATTTTTACATCAATTATACCTTTTAAAATAATTTATTACATACATTTATGAAAAATCAATCAATGTTACAATTATGGAGATGATAGGTGATACATATGCATGAGTAACGTTCCCATTTTCCTATAATCATTATGGAAATAAGGTAAGTAACACCATATCCTTCCAGATATATAAAAATATAATAAATAAAATTTCATTTATTCATATATACTTATATATATATATTTTGATGTGAAAGGAATCACATCGTGTCGAGGAGAGGGTAGTCCACACATCTACAATTGACATTATCACTTTTTAAGTGTGTGAAAAGTTAACAAAGAAAATTATATATATATATATATATATTTCCAGAAAGGTAATTATTTCACTAATATCAAATATATGTTTTTACGTCTCATATTTCTAATTATAACCCTCATTTATACTTTCCTTGTATCGTGTGAACGAATAACATCGATTTGAGGGCGATAAATTTACGTAAAATAGAAATTATTAAATTTATGTGTTTTAAAAGGATTAAATAAGTATAAATAAAAAATATATATCATATATATCATATATAAATAGAGTTTCCATAATAATATCCAACCTGAGAGGTGGTAAGAGATAAATTAACAATCATCATTTTGTGAGGCAATTGTTTGTTGTGTACAGAAACAATATGTTCGTTACCCATTATGTGGATGTGTGTGTGTGTAAGTGTATGTATCAAACTTTACCTGAAAACATAATAATATATTGATTTTTCTAGTTTAATTAAATAATAATGGAATAAATATATTTTAGAGGGTGGATAATTGAAATAAATGAAAATAATGGATAGAAGACGTTACATCTTAATAGGGTAATTACTTTTGGTTTGTTCTAAAACAATTCATTGGAAGGATTTCTGCCCAAAGGGAGGCTTAAATTTTGAGGGGAGGGATTTTGGGAAGCTATTTTGGTAGATCCTGGATAAACTTAATGTTGAATCCATGTTTATTATTTATTGTAAAAGGACCATGGTTTGTGTTTTTTTAATACTCTAATGGATGAACCGGGATATTACAAGGAAAGGGATAATACAGGTCAAACATTAAGTAACAATGAGGGTGATGATGCTTACAAGTGTTTTCCAAATTTTTGGGGTCCAAAATTTGGAGAATGGAAAGCAATGTGAATAGTAGTTCTTCTTGAAGGCCTTATGAAGATATAGCAAAGGCTGAAGTTTCACGAAGATATGCTTAATGAAGTGGATTTCGCAGAGATAATAAGATTTGAGGCGGTGCACTCTCTAATTATGGAAGTCTGATCTTTGAGCTCCAGTAAGGTATTATTTTAGAAACAAGTTTTTATTTTTATGGAAAATAATGGATTTCATGAAGACCAGCATGGGAATTCCATATAACTAAAGTATCGTTGTTTGAGAAGGTGTTTCTTTGCGATTAAGATGAGCATCGCGATTAGTGAAGGGAAATAGAATTACAGTGGTGATTTGCAACGATGTGAAGGATTTAGATGGAGAGCTTCACGGTTACGACGAGCTCTGCAAAATAGAAATTTCAGTGGAGCTTTATGAGATAAAGGATGCTCTATGAAAATGTTTTGACTGATATAGATTTTGTGACAGAAGATGCAGAGCTCTGCGATCGACCATGCCAATAAATAAGAGGCAACCCCTCTTCTTTCTGGATGATTTTTGAGAGAGAAAATTTATGTTCTTTGTTACTTCACGAAGCAAGGGGTGCTACACAAAGCAGGTTGTCACAAGGAAGCTTGTTATTTGCAAAAAGACATCCAATGTCCTGAATAAGGTTTTTCCTCTTAAGGCATATGAGGTTCAAAAAGATAGGGGTTTCCACATTGGCTCAATGCACTTTGCGGGGTTGGTTTCTCCACAAGGTAGTTAGATTTGCGAAGTGTTTTTCACCACAAGTTTGTGAGTTTCGCGGGGTTAGTTACTCTACAGGGAAGTGACATTCATGAAGGATTGTGTACTATGAGGCTGTGAGCTTCGTGGAGGGTTGGGTACTAAGGGGCAGTGAGCTTCGCGAAGGGTTGAGCATTGCAAAGGTGCATTGTGATCGGTTGATTTTGATTATCAGTACAGAGTGGTTAGGGATTTTAGTGAGCATCTACTCAGGTCCTTGATAAAAGTAGTGTCTCATTCTAGATCGAAAAAAGACTTCAATGCCAATATGTTGAAGTGACCATCATGTTGATAAAATGAGTGAGACTTCTTTCATAGTAGTGAGGTAGGGTGAGTTTTTAGATGTGCTATGAGGGAACTGATGATTCATCCTTGAACTTTTGTAAAGGAAGTGTGCCTAGCACAGAGTGACTGTGACCGAACTCTAGTAATCCACAACATGTGAAGATTATTGGACTTAGGTATGAACGACACACTATCATCATATGCTTATTGGATGCATCCCTTTGGGATTAACCATGTAAAATGGTTGTGTCACCTCCCTACTTCCTTTTGTCTGGAAGATTTTACTGGTTCCTAAAAAAGTGGGAATAAGATCCATAAATTTAATAAGAAAAGTTTGACACCCTGGTTTACCCTTATCCGCTCAGGGTGAAGTTCTTTACCTAATTGGTTTGAAAGGTGTGAGGAATGGGTAGAGGAGGTAGCCTCCTATAGGGAAGGAAAAGGATCCGCTTGGAATTTTGGGAACTAAGATAGGTGTACAAATGTTCTTACCTAAAAAAAGTCATAAAAACAACCAAAAATAATAATGGAAGGTTCACAGACGAATTATGGGAATACAACAGGTGTTGTAAAAGTGTCTTGCTCATTTGGGACCCTAATTGAAATTTTTAGTTCCATATTAAGATAAATTTGGCCATAATAATTATAATTAATTTTAATTAATTTCACAAATTGGTTTAGTCAAAAACCATGTTGAATTTATTATAAATAGTAAATTATTATTATTCCAAATATGGAATCAATTTTTCCAAATTAAAAACCCATAATGGGCATAAATTAGTTTAAATTGCATTCCACAAGCAGGATGATATTGCGAGTTTTTAAGAAAAAATGTCTAAAAGTTTTCTATGTTTTTATAATCAATTTCATTGTCAAATTGATTCCAAAGATAAATTTTTTATTATTTGATAATAAAATTATATAATTAAACTTTAAAACCAATTAAAATTATTATTTAACTTTATAAGTTAATTAGATTAAAAAGTAAATTTAAACTAAAATTTCATATTTTTAACTATTCATTTAAAAATGAAATATTCTAGAAAAATATCAAAAATTCAACCTAACCTAATTATTATATTTCTATTTATAATATATAGGTTATTTTTACATATTAAATTAGTTAAAGTGTGGAAAATAAAATTTAAAATGGCTTCTCCCATAAAAAGCTGCAAAATTACCTTTATAAAAATATATGTTTTGTTTGTGTAAAATAGAGTTTGTTGTTATCTTATGACCATCAAAACAAATGGATGAATATAATAAATATTTAATTAACATATAACATATATATTTCATTAAAATAATTATCTAATTTTAATTAATCATGTCTCTTAAGATAAAACTCATTTGGAATCATAAAAATAATAAATCCTGTTTTTATATCCAACTGGTTCTTATTTTTGTTTCTGTTTAATTGGAGGCCAATAAATTAAACATATATTTATATAAAACCTAAATTTTTATATCTTATTTAATAAAATTGATAATCTCTGACATAACATACATTTTATATCATATTATATTAAATAAAAATATTTTAACAATACATTATTATTTTCCAAAACCTGCTCTTGTGTATAAGAAAAGCCTATCAATGGAGGTCACTATTGCATGTAATTCATGATAATGAGGAAGGTATATCTTGTGTGTAGAAAAATATATTGAGGAAGCTCACTATTGTGTGTAATTAAATCTAACGTAGTGTTGCGTGCATTGAAATATATATAATATATTTTAAATATTAAATATATTATAATGTATCTAGATATTACATTACCTTACGCACTTGATGTAGCTTGTCATACATGATATAAAAAATGAGGTTCTTGCATTAGATTTTGGTGGTCTCATATTAAATTTAAATGACCATGGAAATTTTATTAAGAATATAAAAAATTAATATCATTTAATTATTCCTAATTTTCAGAATATACGATGCTATATTGGATGTAAGGTAAACGATTTTATTTTAATATTTTATTTAAAAATTTTTAAACACATTATAATATATATCCATATACTTATAAATATTTAAGTAGTGTTTTTATTTATGACTAAAATATTAGTAATGTTTTTTTGACCATATTTGACTTTTTTAACTAGAGCCAGTGGAAGTTGAAGGATGAATCAGTGCTATGAAAATAAATATTTAAAGTCATGTGATGTTCATAACATCAAATTTTCATCCCTTATTTTAACCATTTAGATGGATAAATTAAGTAGTGGTGGTCATTAGTTGAGAATATTGAAGGGATAAAGCTATGAGATTGATTCCATGATATGGGAAACATTTTAGAATTTTTTCCTAGGTAAATATATTATTATGTCTATTAAACTCATAATATAGAATAAAATCATGGAATTAAAGTGAATTGATAATTATTTGGATCCTTCATACGAATAATATTTTCTAAGACTGGGCAGTTAAGCACCAAAATGAGTTCTAAATTTTGATTGTAAAATTGATAAACTTATGATTAAAATAACGTTTTCAAAAGGGGTTTTATAATTATTTTATAAAATATATAATAATGTTGTTTTTGTGCTGATAAAGTTAAGATAGGGTTTACTTAATCTTATTTGCTTTGAGATTACAAGAAAAATTGGAAGTCGTGGTTAAAATACATAGAAAAGCAGTCAATTAAGAAATCCAAATCTAAGACCCAAACATATTCCAAGTGTAGTAATTTTTTTAAGAATTTTTTGTTAGATATAGAAATTATTTATAGTTTAGTATGTTTGGTAATATTGCTCATCATTGTAAATAAAAGTGTCATGATCAATACAATATGGAGGTAACAAATAGTTATATTATAGGGATATATTTTAATTATAATGCATTCAGAAAATTATGATAATATGTGTATGATGTTAGTTGATTAGGGGAAAAATAAACAATATTGAAAGTATTAAACGGGTGGAAAATTCATTTTCTACTACTATAGTGTATTTTGGGATGTCTAATGAAGTGGTGATAGGAATTTCACTTATTTATGGGAATTATTCCAATTCATTGTTTGACTCTTGGTCTTTAAATTCATTCATTTCGTAGAAATTTTCATGTAAAATGGGAATATCACCTCATGATAGGAAGATATAATCTTTGGGTGAAAACTATTTGTGGAAGTATTAAATTAACTGAGATTTATCAGAATTGTAATATTGTTAACAATGAGATTTTTTCCTGAAAATCATATTAAGCATCACATAGTAGGGTTTTCTATTTTTCTAGTATTTATTAGATTTTATTTTATCATGAGAAGATAAATTTCAGATGTAAGAAACTTATATTCAATGATTTCATACTTTTTATGACATATCTTGAATTCAATAAAATGATTAAAGGTGATAGTGAGTGTTACATAGCTAATATTATTAAAAAGAATGAAATCATTTAGAATCGTGTTTGCGAGTAGTGAAAAAATATATGTATAAATTTTTTAATGTTTTTAATAATTTTATTTATAAATTATATTTTGTGTTTTCTATTGACCTAGTTCCTAAGAAAATAAATTTTCATATCCCCCTTATTGAATCATTCTACTTGAAATTTTGGAATAAAAAAATAATTTACAATAATTTCTTGATTAAGAGTTAATTAAACATAGAATATCACCATGGGGCTCCCAAGATTTATTTTTAAAAAATAAAAATGGTTCAATGAATATTTTCGTTGATTAGAGAGCCTTCAGTTACATCAATTTTAATAAAAATTATGTTTTTCAATATAACAATGATTTTTTGGTCATCACCTGGGGAATTTTTTTTCAAAGACCAATCTCATGTTAGGATTACATTAGATGAAGGTCAATGATCAATATATTCCAAATATGAAATTTTAGATTAGATATGGGAACTATGAATTTTTGGGAATTACATTTTGGTTGTTTAATAAAACATCTATATTCATGGATCTAATAGATAATGTTTTTTGTTACTATTTTGGTAAGTATATAGTTTTTTATTGATAATATTTTGGTATATCCTAAAATTAATGAGTATTATGAGATATACGTATGTATTTTTTTGAATTCTCAAAATTAAAAGAAGTTATAGAAAAATTTTAGTAAATTTGAATTATGGTTGTAAGAAATTTCATTCGTTGGGTATATTGTTTCTAAATATGGAATAACTATTGAACCTACTAAATATAAAGTGAAAAATGAATTCCAAAGACCTGTAAACATAACATAGATTTTTAGTTTTCTTAGATTAGTAGTTTATTATAGTTGAGTTATTGAAAACATTTGCCGATTATCATTCCACCTTACGACATTAAACATAAAAGGAATTAAAATCATATAGATAAAAAGGAGTGATGAATGTTTCTAAAAAATAAAAAGAAGATTATAGAATTCTTTAGTTTTCTCAATTCTGTTTATAAATAAAGTCGTTCTCATTTTCAATGATTCTTATTTGAAGAGACTTGGTTGTGTTTTGATTTATAATTACGAGGTAATTGATTATTCAATATTTTAATTTTACCCTTATGATCCAAATTATCATACACATGATCTTAAAATAGAATCTATGGTTTGTATTTAAACACATATATTTAATTTATATATATTTAAATGTAATATATACTGATTATAAAATTTTTTAGCATATATTTACACAAAAAGAGTTGAAAATAATGCATACAAGATGACTTTAATTAATAAAGGATTATGATTGCACGATTCATTTCCATATAGAAAAGTAAAACAAATTAGAAAATACTTTGAGCTAAATGATATTGCATCATTAATCATGATATGTTGGGAATGTAAGACATTTTTCAATGATTTAATGAATGATATCATAAAAAGATATATATAGGAAATTACATTATTTTTTGTCATGTATCATTGTATACACTCTTTGTTAGATAGAATTAAGAAAGATCATAAAGAAGAATGTTAATTGAAATTAAATATGTAAGTGTTAAATTAATATAAGTTTATAAAATTTAACATTGATGGTAAAGGTGTTTTTGGATTTGGGAAACAATTTTCCATGCCCATTATTTTCCAGTTAAAAATATAAATATTGATTGAAACTTACAATCCATCTTTTTTTCATCCTAGAAACTCTATGTCGTTTAAATACCTTTAATTTTATTTTTGATGGGATGGAATGAGGGAATATTTTGTAGCATTTTCAATGAAAAGATTAAATTTTGAATATGTTAAATCCAAACAATAGTTACTAAAAGGGTTGATTCATACTCTTCTAATATTTAATTTGAAATTGAAAAATATATTTATGGATTCCATGGTGGGATTTACAAAGATATATCGAGGTAGTAATGAAATTTTGGTTATTATTGATCAATCTACAAAATATTCACATATTATTCCAATTGAAGACACTATGTCTTTAGAAAAAATTTCTTGATAGTATATCAAGGTGATTATCATGTTACGTGGAGTTCCTCTCTTCTTTTTATTAGATCATGATCATAAGTTTACTTCTAATTTTTATGAAGACATTTAGAATTCATTGGGGACTAGATTAAATTTAAGCGTAATGTTTCCTCTTTAATTTGATGGATAATCAATGGAATAGAATCAATATTTAGAAGATATTTACCATGATTGATCAATATAATACCATGGAATTTGGTATCATTATATTTCATTAGTTGATATTTGTTATAGTATCATTTTTCATTCATGTTTACAGATATAACCTTTTGAGGAATTATATGGAAAGCATTGACAGAGCCTAGTTTGATGTCATAATGAAGGTTTGAGAATATATTTGGGACCATAGTTGGTTGAAGAGATGGATTAAAAGGTAAAGACGATTCATCATTATATGAGGGAACATTAGAGTAGGTAAATTAGTTATTCAACTAAATTGAGGAATCATCATTCCTTTGAGGTAGGCGATCATGTTTTCCATGAAAAATATTTATGGAAAAATGTTGTGATTTTGGGTTGGAAGGGAAAGTTAACTATACGGATCACTAGACCATATAATATTAGGGATAATGTTGGATTTGTTTCTTACCAACTTTCCTTGCCTCCGAGTTTATCTAAGGTGCATGATGTGTTACATGTTTCATTATTATAGTAATATATACATTATGTCTCTCATGTTTTGACCCCCAAGGTAGTATAGTTGGAAGAGAATTGTTAATACAAGGAACAAAAAATATATATGATCCCCAAGAGAATGTGTTATAGAATAATTTGAGTATTTATGTAATGGTTCCATGTATATACTATATGGTTTAATAATTAACATGTGAATTATAAAATATAATGAAGGAAAAATATAAGTACTTTTTTATGTAATAAATATAATCGAAAGGATCCAATACACCAAATAGTGAAAAAATGTAACAACCTTGGTAATTTTAATATTAAATAAATTTCATGCCTTATTAATATTCATGAATTATATATTAAAGAGTTATATTCATTATAATAATATTACGTAATTGTTAAATTAGAGCGATTTTTTTAATAAATTTTTTCATATGTATTATGTGGTTTTATTTAATAGATTAATTTTTTAATATTAGAATTTTAAATTGAAAAATATTATATCATTTTTTACATAAGAATACAAAAATTATCTTCAGATGGCCTTTTATGTAATTTTATGAAAAATATGATTTTTTGGTGAAGAGTATAAAATATCGATTTTTAAGATAACTATCTTTTCTTTTCATGATTTTACACCATAAATTAATATTTTTGGATTAGTTGTAAAATTTAATTAGATTATTTTGATTAAAGATAATAAAATAAATTTCATTCCAATAAATATGATACTTGATTTTGGTATAATTGTTTTAATACATAGTAATGTATTTTCATGAAAGTTATTTTTGTCATGATTTACTGGTTTATTTTAAAAGTAATTATTGAAAAATTATAAAAATCTAATTTGATAAATGGAATATATATTTTAAATAATAGTTTCTAAATTTTTAATTGATTCCACTTTCATTTTTTGTCATTATGAATCATTACTTTGGTGAAAAATTTATTTAACAAGACAATAGTTCAAATAGATTTCAAGCGATGAATGTAAGATGATAAATATTAAACTGAATGTTTTTTTATATATTCTATTTTTTAATTATATTTCAAGCCTATGTTATCTAATATTAGAATATGAGTAATTTTGGAGCCATGTTTCTAATGTAATAGATTAAAATATTTTAATCTTCTGAAAAATTTAAGTCCATCATCACCCTCATTTATAAAAGAACACCCCTCTCATCTCTTCTTTACACCTCAGAAGAATCATTTTTTTATAAAACTAAAAAACAATACATTCATAACATATCCCTCTATATCCAAGATAACTTTTTGATTATAATTCTATCATAAAAAGTATTTATGTATAAACTTAAGTTGGTAGTCTGATGTGGGTATATAGTTGTTAACCAAATGTTTTTTTTGTTTTTTATTTTACCTCCATTAAAACTATATTAACTATTTATAAATAATAAAATTATTATATCTCATATTCTGAAATTTTTTTATGTTTATGTTTTAACCATTTTAATGTCATTTTCCATTTTATGGTAAATGGAAACGACACTTGTGTATTCATGTGGACTACCACCTCTACCAAGATATGTATTTTTTTAAGTACCAAAACAAATGGATGATTAAAATGATAGAATAAATTAATATATATGATATTAATTAAATAATTAAAATTATTTAAAGATAATATAACATATATTTTCTTACCTTGCCATCCATTTATGAATAATAACAATGTTTTTTTGTATGTGTAGAATACTACCTCAACGAATTGATTTGGTACGTTTTTCAATTTCACATTATAATTATGTTCATAATGATATAAATAATTAATAAATATGAAATTAATAACCTATTTTTTATTATATGAATTTATTATATTATCTATTTTATTTATTTTCCACACATTAGAAAAAAATGTCATTCATTCCTTTGTAAAAAAATACCCTTTTCATGAAATTGCATGGTTTATTTTTGAAGAAATAATAACATGGTTCATTTTTCAAAGTGTTGGTAATGTGTTCTTACAACAATATTAGTTTAATTTTACTTTATTTTTATGCTAAAAATACCATTTTTTTGTTACCAATAAAATTAATTTAATTTTTTTCATGATTATATTTCTTGATAAATTTATCTTCTTATAGGGTTATTTTTGGGTTAATGTTTTGTCAAAAGTATTCTAGAAATGTTTTTAAGAAGTTCAGAAATGTTTTTTTTATTTTTTATTTTACCTCATTAACACCTCTATTAACAAGTTTCAAATAATAAAATTATTATATACCATATATTTAAATGTGATTATGTTTATGTTTTAACCATTTTCATCTCATTTTCCATTTTATGGTAAATGGAAACATCGCTCGTGTATGCATGTGGACTACAACCTCTACCAAGAGATGTATTTTTATTTTCAATACCAAAAACATGGATGGTTATAATGATGGATGAAATTAATATATATGATATTAATTACATAATTATAATTATTTAAAGAGAATATGGCATATATTTTCTTACTTTTCCATCCATCGAAGAATGACAACACCATTTGTGCGTAGGTGGAGAATACTGCCTCCATAAATCAATTTTGTTCACCTTATAAGCATGTTCATTAGTATATAACTAATAAATAGATATGATATGAATAACATAATTTTATTTGAATTTTTAATATTATCTACTTTATTTATTTTCCACACATTAGAAAAATAAAAAAATCCTTCATGCGTACATACAAACTAACCATTTCATGAAAACACATGGATCATTTTTTAGGAAATAATTATATGGTTCATTTTAGAAGTGTGGGGAAGTGTTCTTATAAAAATATTATTTAAATTCTACATGATTTTTATGCTAAAAAATAATTCTTTTTAGGTTTACAATGAAATTAATTTATGTGTTTTTCAGGATTATATTTCTTGAGAAATTTATCTTCTTATAAGGTTATTTTCTGGTTAATTTTATATCTAAAGAACTTCAGAAATGTTTTAACTAGAACACATGGTTTTTGAACCATACATTCAATAAAAAACCATAGTTTTGTTCCCTATGTTTCGAGTCAATATATGGACCCTGATCCCTATGCTATGGTAAAATTATGGAACAAGAACCTTAATTTCTAAATCAACTATACATTTGAAGAGATAAAGTGTGGGTTATTAAGCCTAATTTTCATGTTTTTATATATGTAGGGAAACCCTTCATTTGGATCAGTCAACTAATGATTTTGAAATTATGCATATTTTGGGTTTTCTATATTGGGATTGTTAGCTTTAATATAATTTTTAAAGTTTTTTAAAGATAAATTCAAAGGAACTTTTTTCAAAATATTAAATCATTCCAATTTCTATGGGAAGATCCAATTTTATATGGGTGTTCCTATTAAAATTCCAATATTTATGAGTTATTTCATTATCATGATTTATCATGTGATATTTTTGTAACTTTTTTACTTGAATAAAATCAAGCGGGATGATAAATATCAAGAAGTTTCTTTTTCTCATGTGTGGTGTCGTTTTAGATATAAATAGTATGAAACAATCTATTTTTCTATAAAGAGCTAAAATTTAGATACATAGAGGTTTTTACAATTTTCCATTTAATCGACCTGCATATTGTACTTTATCCCTTTGTAAATAAATTTATATATCTCAACAAAACATCTGTTAGAGCTATAGTTTATAGACATACATGTTATTCATTTTCAATGTGGGTTATCAATTGTTATTAAAAGGTTAATATTTATATTACTGAATTTTCATGAAGATAATATATAACATGGAAATATTTAAAGCTATTATTTCTTGAATACCATTATATATGAAGAAGAAAATCCATGATCTCATATTTACTCCAGAAACTATAAATATAATTTGTTTCCTATGGAATTTGTTTTTATTTTTTGAGTTTTAGCTTCTTTTACTCAGTTGTAGAGGAGTTTTGTACACTCATAGTAAGATGTGGATGGAGAAGATCCCTATATGAACCTATATTTTTATAGGGTTTCATATTCCAGTATTCAGTTATGGTGGTCTTATAAAAATATGTCATATTTAGTGAAAATAACTTTTCTCATTAAGATAGTGTTTGTGGAGTGGAATACGGGATATTTGTGCCCCGAACCACCATCAAAATTATTTTTTTCTTATTCATTATTTTCCTCCTATATAAATTCTATAAATAAAAAAATTTTGTATTTCATCACAGTTCAGGAAGTCTGAAAAAATATGATTTTAACAAGAATTTTACAAGGATACAATTCATCCTTCTCTTATGTGTATTTATATTATTCTTAACTAATAATTGATATCATATTATTTATTTTTTATGAATTATGGTAAGCTATATGAATCACGAGTCAAATTTCCATACGAAAAAAGTTGTCTATTTTTGAACTCAGATATGTCATGTCCATGATCTGAGCACCACACTAAATGGAGAAAATTATGGATGTTAGAAATCAAGAATTATTATCAATTAAAATAGTATAAGATTCAAAGTCTATAAAAATATAACCAACCATATAAAATTCTTATAGAATCACAGACATGGGATACTTCCAAATAAGGTGAATATGTTTTTAATTTAATATTCATGAAAGATTTTATGTGTGGACAAGTTAGAGATGACCTAAATTGTGTATCAAAATATGAAAAACCTATAAGATGTTGAAAACCATTATAGTTTCTTATAAAAGAACTAACCCTTTCATAAATTTATGACATATTATTGATAATATGAAATTAGATGTCATGAAAAGAAATGATGGTGAAATAACAACTCAGATAAAGAAAAGTTTTTCTGAAATGGTCTCTTATGTTATAGCTTTGGAGATCCAATTACCCAACCATATGAGTCTTTAGAATATCTAAGAGTTTTAACCTCTAATTTGAAGGAATATTTTCAACAATTATAAAATCCACTCATTTAAAAAACATAACAATGACGGAATTTAATGGAATTTTAATGATGTATGTAGTTGAAATGAAAACCGGATAAGAAGTCCATAGAATGATAAAAGAGAAATTTTTTCCATTCAAGTGAATACTTAAAATTAAAAAATTAGATAAAAAGTGAAAGTTGTATCCACAAATGATTCAGAATGCTCAATTTAGAAAATGGGAGTATCTATTTTATCCAAAAGATTTAGTACATTTTATTAGAATAATAAAGACTTATGAAATTATTTCCACAATGTCAAGAATTATTTTCAAGGTATTAGAGAAATAAGATAATATAAATGTAATAAAATGGGGGAAATAAGACTTGATTACCCATACCTAAAAATAGTTAAAATAAATATTTAAAATAGATAATGGGCGATTAGATTAAAAATGATTATGAGTTCCATGAAAATAATACTATAAAGGGTTCAAGGAATGTTTCTAAGGAGACTAAATTCTATTCTAAATATAATTTAGAAAATGATCCAACTAATCTGAAATAAAATATAATATTTATATCTAAAGTGTATGAAGAGGAACATTCATATTCTTCTTCTACCTATGACTATAAAAGTTTTTTAATAGAAAATTATCCACCCTCTACTCAATTGTTGAGGAGAAGTAGGAATCTCTAGTAAAAAACCTAAATTGGTAATAAATTTTCTTAAAATTGTCTTTAGTGAAAAATATTCAATGCAAAAACTACACAGAGCATTAGAAGAGTTTTTTTCAAATATTCTATTAACTACACTATTCAAGAATGTAGAATTTAAGAGTTAAAGGCTAAAGTAGAGTCCTTTAAAAGTGATTCTTGTATATTAACCAATATGGAAGGATTACTAAAGCAGATTCATGGAAAAAATTTCAATAAAATTGAGAAAAATGGAATAGAGAGTTATAATAAAAAATCAAAATTATATATAAATTACTTTGTACCCAGTTATATGAATATCAACATGTTTATTGTCACCTGTATTAATTTCGGAATTAAAGTAAATTATTCTAATAAAAAATTTTCTAGAAATCCCAAAAACGATAATTTATGAAAAGTTTTTTTCAAGAAATATATCAGACTATAGTCCTATAAATTTTATGAAAATTAGGAATATATGGTTACCTAGATATTTACATACTAAAACAACTCATCCTAGGGGAATTTGGATAAAAACATGCTTTTATTTAATATTTTTTTTTGATAAAATACCATGAGAGAAAAAATGAATTATGATATACAAAAAATGGATTCTTAGAGCATATAAGTAGATACTATTCCAATTTTCATACAATAGAAAAATTAGATGAAGTCTTAGTTACATTCAGTGATAATGTAAAAGGAAAAATAATTATAGATTGATTAGTTAGAGATCCAAAATCATTTTTGAGAATCAAATTTCTATAAGTTCAAGGGTTGAAGAATAATATAAAAAGTATATATCAACCATATGATGATGTTTTTTGTGTTTTTGTTTTTCTAATAATACAATATTTGTTTTTAATGATAAACTGCTTAAGCATAGAGCATTCATAACTTAAAATATTTATTCTTCTAATCAAAATTCCTTTTGTGAAAAAATTGAATTTTTTATTTTCCTCTGGTAAATAATCATGGATTTTTGATAGGTGAATTTGAAACTATAATGTATTTTCACTATAAAAATTATATAATAAACACTTCATTCTTAATTTTACTATTCTTAAATTTCATAAAGATATATTTTCAGTTTCATGCTAAATTGGAAAGAAACATAATTCATCTTTCTAATACATTAACAAGGTTTCTAAATCAAAATCATTAGACCTTTACAACATGGATTTGTTTAGACTATCACGAGTAGAATAACTATATGGAAGATCTTATTTTTCTTTGTGTTTTTTTAAAGATATTTCTATATTTACATAAGTTTATTTGCAAAAAAATTAAAAGTGAGGGTTTTATCATATATTGTATGCTTTTTTAAAAGTTTTAAAAAAGGAAAATATTTTAAAATAATTTCACTGAGAAGTGATCATGGAGGAGAGTTTGAGGATTATGAATTCAATTCATTTTTCTTAGACATGGGTATTAAACACCAATTTTATTTTCCATGAAAAGATCATAAAAATTTAATTGTAAAAGAATAAATATAACAATTTAAGAATCAAAATAACTATATTATATTAATTTAGATATCGTGTGAATTTTTTGGAAGAATAAATCAACATGATTTTACATATCATGAATAGAGTCTTGATAAGACCCTTTCTTATAAAGAAACCCTATAAGCTATAGAAGAAAAGAAAACCTAAAGTTGGGTACTTTAATGTTATTAGATATAAGTTATAAATCTTTAATACCAATAAAAATCAGGGTAAATTTACTCAAAATGATAATGAAATAATCATTCTAGGATGTTCTAGTACATATAGATATTATTGAACGTATAATAAAAGGTAAGGATTACTAAAGATTTTTTAATGTGAGTTTTATTGGATGTTATTGTTTTAATCATATAAAAAATAAAAAATATGAAGTTATTAATTATTTAAACAACACGAGACTTGAATGTCCAAAATATGATTTTCAAAATAAATTAAAAGATGATGACATTCAATCAAGTTCAAAATAACATGAAATAAAAAAACATGAATTTATCATACCAAGACAGCGTACAACCTTAAATTATCATTTTTTAGAGACTATAATTAGATACCTTAATACTATAGTTATAACTACAATGAATGTAGGAAACCAAGGAAAATTATCTCCCATTATATCTTTATTAAAACCTAAAAATTCAAAATAAAAATTATAATATGAAAGTTCATTAATAACTATATTAATATAAAAACCCCATATTAATGAAATATTGTCTTGGAATTAATTTATAGATCATCCAATCATCTGAAAATGGGAGCCAAATGGGTTTTTAGAAGTACTAAAGGTGACCAAGGGATAATTACTTGCAATAAAGCTAGATTAGTATCTAAATGATATAGTCAGGAAGAAGGTATATATTATAATGTAACCTTTTCCCATGTTTCTAGTGTAAAATACATTATAATCCTTTTAGATTATAATTATTATAATGATTTTACATTATATCAAATGGGTTTAAAATACTCTTCTTTAATTGGACATTTAGTGGGGGAATTCTATGGTTAACAACCTCCATGTTTTTAAAATTATCATCAACAAAATTCTATTTTAAAACATACTAAAGCTCTTTATGGCCTTAAAATAGTCCCCAAGATATTGGTATAAATTATTAATTTCTTTTTTTCCTAAAAATTGACCTTTTTATATGGTTTTAAGATCCCCCTCTATGAAATATATTTGTTATATTATTTTAATAGTAAATATATCTATAGAGAATGTTATATTTAGCTCAACTAGTAAAAATAATTGCAATAATTTTTCAAAACATATATAAAAATATTTTTCAATGAGTATCATGGGAGAATAAAATTTCATTATTGGTTTTGAAATCTATCAAAATGATTATGGAAATATTTTGATTCAAAGATAATTTATTTTGGATTTATTGAAAACGTTTCTATATAAAAATATAATTGTTTATGAAATTCCCATATGTAGCAATATAAAAAAAATATAGATGAATATGAGAAACTATTTTGTAGACATTAATATAGAGTTATGTATGGAAGTATTCAATATCCCACTTTTAAAATACCATATATTATGTTTTCTATCTATCTTTGTGATAGATTTTAATCATACACAAATTAATCTCATTGTAGTATTGTAAAAATAATTTTTAGATATTTGTAATGGATTATTTATCTATATTAAATTTTTCCAACACATATGATTTTACTTTAATTTCACATTTAGGTGATAATTTTGGATATTCTAGGTTAGATATAATCAAATCTCATGAACTTATCAAATTTTAAAGAAGTCCTTGTTTTTATAGTTGTGAATAAAACATAATTTAGTGAAATTTTCAAAACTTGAGGAAGAATTGTTTTATGCTAGTAGTTGTTATGAAAAAGTGTTGTAGATGAAATACCATCCTATGTACTTTGGAATAAATTTTAATAATATTCATATTTTATTAGTCAATAAAACTGAAATTAATATTTCCAAAAATCATGTCAGTCACTCAAGGACTTGACATATTGATATAATGAATTATTTTCTATGATATCATGTCTTTGAAGAGGACATATCTTTATAATTTATCAATACTGAGTATCATTTTCTGATATTTTCAATAAAAAACTTCCCATTGATAGTTTTGAATTTATTAAGGGTGTAGGTATATTTAAATTTTAATAATTTTCTTATTATTCTATTTATTTTTAAAAAATATATTTTAAATAGTAAACAAGTAGTTTTATTTATTTTATTGATTATTTTTTTAATTCATGTTAATCTATTGATTAATTATTAGTTTCTTAAAAAATTATAGATTTATTACTCTTGTAAAAATTGAATTCTCAAATTATTACTCAGAATATTTTGGCTCGAGAAAATAAATTGTCATCATGAAAACCATCCAATATTACTCATATTTATTCTTACCCTTAATCTTAAAAACTTTTTTCCTTCAAGGTTCTCAATATCCCTTTGATTCCCAAAATATGTACCTTAATCCTTCATAGTTTCTTTAATAGAGAAGACAAAGAGAACAAAATAAGGTGTTCTAAGTGAATCTAAGAACCAATGATCATCTAGATCAGATTGAAGAGTCCTTCATGGGAAGGTTGTCAATTTTATGTGGTTATTAAAAAAACAGAATTTTAAAGAATGATTTTGATTTTCAGGGTTTGGAAGATATTTTATATGCGGATAATAATGAGTTTGTTTTCAATAGTGAATAAAAATAGTTTTAGGAAATTTCCTAGTTTATATTTGGTGAAAATAATGATATTATTTCCTCAAAGGTAAAAAAATCAGGGTATTTGGTCCCTTGAGTATATATAGGCTAGATATTTTATTGTCCCTATCAAGGGGTTTTTCACTTTAAAATTCAAAATATTGGAGATGAATATCATAATGATAAGGATAATATGTCTTTGAAATTTGGATCAGTGGTTGTGAGGAATTATCTTGTGAAATATCTAGAAGAAAAACATAAAGTGATGGTCCATTTTATTCAATGTACTGTAGTTTCCAAGATATTAGATATTAAGAAAATTATTTTTCCAGATATTTATATCATTTTTGATATATAGTGAAATGAAATTGAATTTCTAAAGATATATTCTGAGGTATATGAATTATTATTGTCAAAAGAGGCTTGAATGTATTTTTATCTTTACAGATTATCTTTTTTCTCAACATATGGATAAGAAGATAAGATATGTGACATTCAATCATTCTTTATATGTCATAAAAAAAGTTATTTTCAATATGACCTTAAGAAAATTTGGTTTATTTTACATAAAAATTAAGGGAAATCTGTTTCTTATAGGTGTTGATTATCACGTAATATATAGTGCTCATTCCCATGAGGAGCCCCAAATCCAGAAGTTAAAATGATAAAAATAGTTTCATGGTAAATTAATTTTGAATATATAATATAAATAAGTCACTAATGAAACAATATAATTACAAAGGGTTTATGTAAGTAATTCAACGACTGAAAGATGTGTCCACCAATATATCAAATAACCCTAAAGAGAATCCCTCAATGAGGCCATTGTTATGAGACATAGAATAAGAGACTAGTTTGTGGTTCTGGTAGAAGAGGTTTTTTGTATAAGTTGTAAAACAATTTTTTATTGGTGTATCATTTAAACTTATGTAATGAAAAATTAAAATTAGAGGTAAGAAATGGGCTCATGGAGAAGATAAGGTTAAAAATAATGCCCAATTTGGTGAGAACGTGTACACATATTTTGATGAATCTACTAAAATGATTAAAAATAAAAAAGTTAACCTTAGTGAAGATTAATTCAATAAGGCTATTAGTGAAGTTTGTGAGAAAATAAATGTTTTTGTAAATTTTTCATCCTCATATATTGAGAAAGTTTATAGAAAGTCCCTTCATCTAGTTAAATTAGGAAAACCCAAATGAATTCTAGAAGAGGATTGTTATGATTATACTAATGCTTATATTAATGTTTTAGGTCTCAAATTCAGTCAGTTTAATGAAATTAATTTTAATTTTCAAGGTGGGATAGAATTCTCAAGAAAATATTATAAATATTTTAAAAGTTTAACTATTTCAAGAGTAGTGTAGGAATCTGTTCAATATTAGTTGAAATATATATGATAGAATTTAATTTCTTGAAAATATATTGATGTATTTTAGAGAGAAATTGATGAACTGATTAAAATATTAGATAAAATCATATTTATAAGTAATATTATATATAATAAAGTATTTTCATAGTCAATTTAAATATTATATAAGTAGATCAAGTAATGAAGGGATTCTTTATCTGAATATCCAACTTCTCCAGATTTAATAAGGATATTTGAATCTATTATAGTTTTATTGTCTATAATCAATGAGTAGATTCAGAAACTATAGTGTGATAATATCCCACATCATATATTATTGTATAATAAAAAGGATCTACTTACGTTATTGGCATTTGATGAACCATGTACTAGAAATCTTGTCAGTCAGTTAAGTGAGATAATGTTGAAATTTTTATAGTTTGAAGAGACATTCTAGGAGTTTTTAAAATTTAATTTTGAGTATGATCTAAACATATTACAAGAGTTAAATACATTTTTGTTGTAGTGGTAGAAGATTTTTAATAATAAAATTGCGGCATTTATGGAAAATTTGAAGCCTATTCATCATATTGTTCCTGATTCATTTACATCAGAATCATCATATAAACCAGATCCTTCACAGTTATCCAATACTTCCTCTTATCATTTATCATACAAATATTTCTTTCAATCACAACCAAATTTTATTGAAATTAATTTCTTTATTATTTAATGTTTAATTATATCTTCTTTGTCTATCAAAATCTATGGACTCTATATGAATCATTTTTTCTTAGATTAAAAAATCATTCAATTCATGTAATATGGAATATTAATTTTATTTTATTTATTTTTAAATGATTTTTTTTGGATATTAAAAAATTGGGAATAATTTGGGTAAAAATAACATTATTATAACTTTTTTATATCCATGCTACTAAATAAAAAGAAATTTGGATTTGGAATTTGGAATTGTATTAAATTCATATATATATATATATATATTAGAAAAATTAACATCTCTATTATATTATTTATTTATATAAAATTTAGAATAAATTAAATGAAAAATAATTCAAATAATCTCACTAAATAATTTATTCAATTGGATTTTATTTTTCCCTTATTTCTTATATTTTTTGTTAAATAGGATTAGTGATCATCAAGAAGGGGGATATTTCAAGATTTGTGTTGTTACAAAAATATTATTTTAATTCTCATTGATTTTGATTATTATAAATACCCTTTTTGTTACTAATGAAACTATATTAAGTGATTTTATGACTGTATTTCGTGAGAAAATTATCTTATTATAAAGTTATTTTTGGGATAATTTTTGTTCTAATTTATTTTTGGAAGTGTTTTTAAGATGTCTGGAAATTTTTTTAAAACCTTTGTTTTAATTCGAATGTATAGTTTATGCACCCTAATTTTCGTAAGGAACCGGATTTTTTCACCTTTTGTTTGGAGTGAATGTATGGATTAGGAACATTACACTAGGGTAAAAGAATAGATAAAGAACCATAATTTTGGAATCAACCCTATCTTTTAATATAAAATGTATGGTTCTTCAACCCTAATTTTTATGTTTATCACTACCTAGAGTAACCTAACATTTTAATAATTCAACTAAATGTTTTAAAATTATAGATTATTTCCACATTTTCTGTAATGGTCTTTTCAGATTTAATACATCTTTTAAAGTAGTTTAAAGAAAAATTCAAAGGATCTTTTTCAATGGATGAAATCATACCTTTTTATAAAAGGGTAATTATTTTCTATAAGGGTTAACATTCAAATTCAAATATTTATCAATGGTATTATTATCATAATTTATCATGTTATATTTCTAGAAATATTTGATCTAAAGAAAAGAAATAATATTGATAAATATCGTGAGGTTTCACCATCACGGTGTGGTGTGATTTTTGAATGTAATATCATGACACCATCGTTGTTTCTCTTAAGTGATACACATTAGGGAAATTTATGTTTTTATACTTGTATATTCAATTTACTTATTACAATATCCATATATCTCTATAAATCATTTTTTGTTACTTGAAAATGAAAGTATCAGAGCAACAATTCAGATACATACATGTTCTTCATCTACTTTGTAGTCATTATATTGTTCTTAAAATATTAATCGTTATCATTCTATATTTTCATGAATATAATCTACAACATTAAAATCATTAGATCTATTAATTCATAAAAATAATTATCTTCAAAGAAGAAGACCCATTATCTATAATTTGATACTATAACTATGATATATTTTTTTCTAACCACAAAAACCAATCTTGTTTTCTTGGAGTCTTGGTGCCTTGTATTCTTCCAAGTTTGAGTTTTCTCTTCTTGAACTATGTTGTGCATTGAGAGGTACCCTATGAAAGAAAATATCTTATTATAAGTTGTGAAATTCTTAAACTCAGTTATTAAGGAATTATGAAAAGAGAACATATTTAGTGAAAATAAACAACCATACAGTGAGAGTGTGTGGGGAGTGAGCTCAGGGATCTCTTTTCCCGAAAACACTATAAAAATTATCAAGCTATTGTAAATCCCCAAGACATTAGAATATTTTAATTTTTAGAATAAATTAAATTTTTTCCAAGTATTATTTATATGAAACACCAAGGTAGACATAATTTAGATGCAAATTAATGTTTATATTTCTCTACAAGGAACACTGAGGTTATATTTCATTGCACAAAATAATGACTTTCTTTGATGTATATTGTAACACAAATGATCATGTTTTACCAAACAATAAAATATTAATAAAAATATTTTTATCTAATATTTTGAGATAAAACCTAGCCATTAATTTTTCAGTTATTAATATGATCAATTAAATTATAAAAATTTCTAGTCAAATTTCTTATTTACAAATTAATTATAAATTAATATATGAACCAATTGAAAATAAAGGGAATGTTTTTATAAATACTATTTTTATAATCAATAGGGATTTTTATCTTAATAAATTAAATTAATGACTATTTTCGAATTATAATAATTAATTATATATATTAAATATTCAATATTTTTTATATTCATACAAAAGTTTTTATTGGAATAAGATAAGAATAAATCAAGTTTTATGCTTAAAAATTGTATTTTTAAAAAACAAATTTGTCACCTTTTAATTGAGAATCTATTTTGTAAAATAATTTTTAATCTTTTATAAAATTTATATCTTAAAATAAAATAATCGTTATAAATAGGAACATCAAAATTATTTTGGGGTCAATATTTGGATATTTACTATGTAGTTTAATTTTTTAATGAACAGTGAAAAATATTGAATTTTAATTCAAAAATTATTTTCTTATAATATATTTAAATAGATAAATTATAGTTAAAACTAGATTTAAAGTCACATTAGACAATTATATATCACTTAACCAAATTTATTTCATTGGAATCAATTTATCTTGAAAAGTTTGTATAAAAACATAGAAAATGTTTAAACGTTTTTACTTTAAAAACCTGCATTGTCATCCCATCTGTGGGAATAATGTTAAATTAATTTCTACCACTTATGTGATAGGAATTATAAAAAATGGATTCAATATTTGTAATAATAACAATTTATAACTTCTAATAAGGTCAAAATGGTTTTTTTTACCAAAAACAATACTGAAAATGATTAAAATTAATAACATCGATTAAGAGAAAAAGTAGCTTATCAAGGGACTAAACCCTAATCTTAAGGGTCATAATTACCAAGATACATGTCCAAAATCTATTTCATATCTGTATTTATACCCTATAATATCATTTTTATAATTGTTTTCATTATTTTAGCAACATGACATTGGAAAATTGGAATTGGATTTATCTTTAAAAATATTTCAATAATACCAATCATTCTCTACTATAAAACGACACTCACACCTCCAATTTATTCAAACCTATAAATCCATATATATCACCAATACTTTTCCAAAATATGCTCCAAAAATATCTCCCCAAATCATATAATTATTAACTTGGGCATAAATATATATAAGGAATCCTGTTGGTGCAGACCAATAGCCATTACTGAAAAAAGAGGTAACATTCTTCAATGTGCATTTATATTTTATTTGTTTAAACAAATATTAATTTATTATTATTCAAAGTTTATATAAATTAAAAAATATCTTAAATATTATTAGATGTTTTTTTTTGTAATTTAATTTACCTACACATACAAAAAACATCCATCAAATGGGTAATGAACTCACAATTCATGTATGGAGAACTACCGCCTGATGAAATGATGTCATTTGTTTTTCATTTTCCACCTTTCGTGGTTGGGAATTATGATGAAAATAATATTTTAATATGATATTTATGATATTTTTTTAATACCTCTTTAATTTTTTATATGAAATATTCCTTCATGCTTTATATTTTGTATAAATATGATAACATAGTTTGTGGGTGTGTGGACTACCGCCTCCTCCAAGCGATGTGATTAATTCACAGTATAATTGAATGTAATAAGGGTGAATTTAATAAAAATATATAATATATAGGACATATATAAGATTTTAAAATTATAATATAAACTTATATATCATTAAATTTTCATTGTTTTAAATTCAAAAAAAGAAATGGAAGTAGCATTCATGCATATGTACGACCAACCATCACAATGAATGGTGCACTTCATTTATTATCACCAGACAATATGGATTACTATAATAGATATATACTAGATATATATGATAATTAAATAATTTTAAAATTTTGTATATAATGAAGTATATATATATACTTAATAATAACAACAAGTAACAAGTCAATAAATACTAAAAAAACTATGCATTGACACCCGAAATAGTGAAAATAATGAAAGATTGATAACAAGTATGTAATAATAAATTATAATAAGTTACTATATGATAATATAAATATGATTATAGTTATTTTATAGGTTATTCACTTGTTTAAAACCCTTAAATATTATGTTAAAGTGAGTTCTACTAATAGGAAGTGTTTGCTAAGGGATTTTCATCTCACTTTTTTACATCTATGAGATAAATGTCACAATCACCACTTAATTATTTTGTGTGGTGTAGATAATGAAACTTTTGAAATATTATATAATAAAACCATCTATATTAAATTAATTTAATATATTACTTTTGATTATATCATTTAAGTGGGTTTACCTTAAAATTTACTAACTGGTTAAAGTTATTTTGCAATCTCATTTTCTTTTGTGATTGATAAGTTTTTCTAAAAACAATATATTTAACATTATAATTTCTCAATGAAAATTATATTTATTTATGTTAGACATAGTCATTTATTATATATATTATTTTTTCCTAAACTGAATATCATTTTTTATATACGGTCTTTACTTTAAAAATTTATTGATTTGCTAGGAAATATTAATAAATCTCCATCATTTACATAATATGGATATTTCATTTCCTTGGTGGGATAGAATGAGATATGATTCTATTTCCCAACCCATACCCACCAAATAACATATTAAATAACATTCAAAATATAGTTAAGACACAGGGTAAAAATAACTTTCACCACCTAGGTTTTAAAGGAGAGTACAAACATAACATACATAAAAAAATAGATTTCATGATCAACTTATTCTATCCTACCAGTAAAGTGAGTAGAACTACAGCCCAAAAAAAATGGAGCCTAATTCCAAGAGGTTGAAAATTCTGTTACTCATATAAAATAAGATCTAGAAAAATCTATTGTTCAATATTCATCACCTTAAGTCTGTAAGAAAAAATCATGCACCTAGGAGGGAGATAGAAGGAAAATCTTCATAAAAAGAAAGTAAAACACATTCCTATCTCCAAACAAAAAGAAAACTGAAATAATAAAAAAATGAAAGTATGAATAAAACCAATTATTTAAATTTCAGGCCCCATAAACATAAAATCAATCCAAGAGTGAGTTCCTTGAACATGAGTAAAAGGGTGAGTCATTTACATAGAATGCATATAAATTTAATGTAAGGGTTAAGTTTAAATTCCTCTACTAATTTGAGTTAACATTATTTATGTGATTTGAATGTAGATCTCTATAATAATTTCACAAATTTTGTATCTTTGAAAATTATTGTGTTTTTTTGGTCAATCAATGATTCAATATCTTCTAACACTTTTTCATCACATTGATAGGAATCTCTTACAGCTGGGTCAGAGTCATCAAAATCACAAGTTTCACTCGATGTCTCATCCCTAGAGGATGAACAATCAGTGACAACAACCTCGAAATGGGGAGGAAGAGTATTAGTCTTCATCCTATAAGACTTTAGATATGTAGTAATGATTTTTATTTCTATATTAGAGTAGTCTATGCGTTTCTAGTTCTTACTAAGATTAGGGGTGATAAAACTGTTTTAATCGATCACTGGTTTTTGCCTTTCCTAGAGCTTTATTTAATATTATCCTCCTCAATCCAGTATGCTTTATCACATGAATCATGTGAAAGTTCATTTTATTTATAGTGAACAATAATTTTATCCTTGTTACGAAGAACATCATGCGATTTACTAGATTCCACTTGATCTCCCACCCAGGTGAGGGAATTAGTGGTTATACCTAAATCCCCATGAAAATCATCCACCGAATTTAAGGATCCTTATCCTCAGGTGCGTGATTCATGGATTTTCTAGTTTAGTTCATAGTAGGATTCAGGACCACAATAATCATAACAACAGTAGCTTTATACCTCCCAAAATAAGACTGAGTCCTATAAGGTCTAGTAGCCGCTATGTCGAAGAAATCTTCAAGGAATTTTTTTACAGATGTACCTAGGGGTAACAACTCTGAAAAGGTGCATCAGGAATGACTTGAGTACAACCTAGTACATGACAATGATCCTTGTTGTACACCTGGTTTCACAATCCTGGATGATATGATTAGGATAATTTTTATTTTCTTCACAAATCATAATAAACAATGTGAAAGTAAATATATACCCAAAGATAACATATGTATGATTATGATATTAGATATGTATAATGTTTTTCAATTTATGCTAATTTTTATTCAATATTTAGAATTATAAAATTAACATAACTTTGAGAGCTAAGTTAGTATATGAATTGTTTTATAAATGTCGAATGGAAGGATAAATGGAATCAATTCTCATGAAAAATGTAGAGATTGACCATCTAAGGAAATAAAAAAACCTGGTATTGTAATAAAGAAAGTTATGTATATATTATGGAAGATTAATAAGGTTAATAAAAATTAAATTTCATGAATGGAGTGACCTATTTTATATTGATATTCTCCTATGTTGGATTGTTGAATGCAATTTAATCCCCCATCATTTAGTGGGACTAATAATCCAATTATATATGATCAATCAATTGAGTATCTAGAGAAGATATTTAAGGACTTGGGATGTTTTGAAAAGGGAAAGGATAAAATTATGGTGTATTTTCCCAAATTTAAGGGTTATCAATGGTGGTCCCTATTCCATAATAATAGCGAGGAAGAATAAATAGAACTCATGGAATATATAACTTTTAAGGAAGCATTCTTTAAAAAATACTTCTCTTGGGATTAGAAAGTTGAAATGAGGACAAATTTCCTTAGAATAAAGAAAAAGGAATAAGAAATTGTGGCAAATTATAAAGACTCCATTACAAGGTTATCTAGGTATGCTATGGATTATATACATAACACTGAGTGCAATATTGATTAATGTTTTCATGGGATAAATCATAGTCTCTGAAGGGAAATGGTCTCCCAAAATTTTCATCATGTGATGAAATAGTTTTATGATCTATCATGATAGAGAAATAATTATCTTTGTATTATAGATTTGATTGGTAGAAAGAGAAGAAAAACAAAATAGAGAAAAAGTTGGATAAATGGAAGAAAATATTGAAGAATATTCTAACATGTGATAATTATGCAAATAAACACCATAGTACTTGATTGATGAGAATGTGAGAATGTTATAATTGTGGAAAATAAGGCCCCAAAGTTCAGGAATGAATAGATAATAATGAAAATTAAAATGTTAAAATAATAAATTTTAAGGATATGGGTCACTATGAAATTTAATTCCCCAAGAATTAGATGAATATACCTCTGAAGAAGCCATTGGATCAAAGTGATGCTTCTGTAATTGATACAACTGAAGTGGAATGATTATGGATCATTTATTTGGAGCCAATAATGATTTTATTTTAGTATTTTATCAATTATTTATTGGTTATAATAGTTATTAATGATATTAATATTGTACTTCAATACTTTTTCATCAAATATTTGAGATCATATGTTTAGTGGTACAAAAAAAAGTGATTTAGTAGCAAATTGAACTTTTTCGAAAACACATGGTTGAGGGAAATACAGGACAAAATATTTTCCTAATGTTTGGGTAATGACATTTGAATAAAGATATGATTGATTTGGATAAAATAAATTGGATATGTTATAATTACCATAGAAGTGGCTAATGCTTTATCAACACTTTGGTATACTCTATCAGTGACCGAGTTTAAAACACTATTGGATTTAATAAATATAACCATTAACATATGTATTACTTAATTAATAAGAAAGCATACATGTTTTTAATAAGTATTTATTATAATTGATGTTATTTCAAAATTTCAAGAGAAGAAATGATGATGGTGTTCAAATGTTCGGTATGTGATGATTAAAGAGCTACTTCATGCTGTTTGGATTAATAATGAATTCATCTTTGGAAATTTAGTGACATTATTTCTAGAAGTGTTTGATCATGATAATTTGGAAAAGGTAACCATTTATATAATATTTTATGTTGATATTTGATTGAGGTTTGATATATTAATATACTACTTCACTATATGAAGCATATTGTTCTTAGAGATGAAGCTTAAATAGTTCAAGCCATAATGAGAGGAAAATATTATAGAAAATTATATTTACTTTTATTCATAGAGAATGAAAGAATTCCTCAAATATAATAATAATGGTATTAAAACAAAAGTGTTTTCCTATTATCATATTTTAATGATGTTAATGTTGTTTATTCACACATTTTTCTTATGGTTTCTTTGGTAAACAACCTTCATCAACACATCTTCTCAATCACTCACCATCTGAACATGATTGTTATATTTTTCTTCCATGTCCATGTTTTCACTAACATAATCCTATAAGAATGCCTAGATTTATGGAGACCTTTACATTTTCCGGTAATTCTTATTATGAAGATTTGTTATGAACTATATTAATGATATGGGGTTTTATCAATAGTATTATCAAATATCAAAACATTCATTGCTGAGATCAAGTTTGAATTGTGAGGATGTAATTTATTTATGATGGGGAGATTGAAACACCCCAAGACATTACAATATTTTTCATTTAGAATGAATTAAATTATATTTACAGATTAATTTATATGAAGTTACAGGTTAATATTATGTGAAAAAAACATAATGTTTACCATTATCTACATGGAACACTGATTATATCTTGCTATACATGCAACAACAACTTTCATTATTGGCATCCGTAACTTGCAAGGCCGTGTTTTACCAAACAATAAATTATTATTAATAATTTAATATAATAAGATAAACCATAGTTGTTAATTTCAGTTTTATGAATATGATTAAATAAATTATGAAAATATATGGTTGAATTTAGTTATTACAAATAAATTATAACAAAAATAAAGAACTAATTGAATATAAAGGGAATGTTTTTATAAAAACGGTTTTTATGCCCATAAGGGACATTTATCTTAAATAACTATATTAATCACTAATATTTAATGATATTAATGAATTATATAAATTATATATTACCTAAAAATATTATTTATATTTATAAAATTGATTTTATAGGCACATGATAATCATAAATGCGATTTTACTGTTAAAAAATGTATTTTTCTTAAAAGGTTGTTTCTTTACCATTTAATGGAACACCTATTTTAAAACTGATTTTTGAATATTTTTTAAATTATATATGTAATAATAATCTTTATTTTTCAGATAGAAACATAAAAATTATCTTAGGGTGAACTTTTGGTGTTTTTATGTGAAGTTTCATTTTTTAATAAATAGTGAAAAACATAGAATTTTAATTCAAAACTGCCTTTTTGTATAATTTATTTATATAGTTAAATTATATTATGACTGGTTTGAAAGTAAAATTATATAAATGATACATATATTAATCGAATTTTGGAAATTTTAATCATATTCACTTTGATAATTTATACAAAAATATATCAATCCTTTAACATTTTTACTTTAAAAACTTGCATTGTCATCTCGTCTATGTGAATAATTTTAAATTATTTCTACAAATTTTTTGATTGTAATTTGTAAAAATGGATACAATATTTTTAATATTAACAATTTATAATCTGTATATGGTAAAATTAGTTTTTGACCAAATTTTTTTGTGCAATTAAATAAAATTAATTCCTGCAATTTAGAAAAGAATTAACTTATCAAGGGACTAAACCTTAGTTTTAAGGGACAAAATTACCTAAAAACATGGTCAAAAGATATTTTATGTCCATATTTTTGGCCTTATAATACATTTTTTCACATATGTTTTATTATTTTATCCACTTTACATGAAAAAACATAATTGTATTTCCCTTTTAAAAAATTTACAAGAATGACACTCCTCTTCCAATATAAAAAGGCACTCACACCTACCAATTATTTACATGTATAATTAACTATTTATCACCCAAAACTAACTGAAATACTCTATTGACATCCCTAAACTCATTGTAGAATACTCACTTTGGTAAATAAAGAAAACCAAGGAATCCCTTTCTTATAAAACAAAAGGAGTTACCTGAAAATAGGTAGCATTCTTCAATGTGAATTTATGTAATATTTGTTGAACCATCACTTAATTTATTATTAATACATGATTATTTCATTTAAATAGTACCCTAAATATTATTATATTTTTTTAATTTTTTTTCTAACCTACACCTTCACACACTTCCATCGAATGGGCAGTGAACTTACTTTGTGTGTAGGGTGAACTACCACCTCATGAAACGATATCATTCATTTTTCATTTACAACATATCATTGTTTAGAATTATGATTTAAATAATGTTTTTGAACTATATATATGATATATATGTTTTATTAAATATTATTAAATATTTTTTTAACATATACCTTTATGATTTCCATTTTTTATAAATACGATAACATCGTTTGTGGATGTGTAGACTACCGTCTCCTCAGAGTGATGTGATACGTTCAAAATTTAATTCAATTGTATTAATGAAAATTTTAATAAATATATGTCACATATAAGACATATATATGGATATGTAATTATAATATATATATATATAATTTAGTTTTCATTATTTTAAATATGATAGAATAAATAGAAGTAGCATTCCTTCATACGTACGACCTACCATCTCCAAGAATAGTGCATTTAATTTCTTATCTTCAAATATCATTGATTATTTTAAATAAATTTATAATGGATATATACAAAAATTAAAACATTTTTTACATTTTGGAGTTGATTAAATCACAATTACTGAAATAATAACAACAAGTAACAAGTTAAAACACACTTGAAGAACATGGAAATTATCATCTGAAATACAGAATATAATGAAATATTGTTAACATGTGGGTAATAATATATTATAATAAGTTAATATAGGATATTATAAATATTAATATGATTCTATAATATGTTATTAACATGTTTTAAATCCTTATACAAGAGGATAAAGATAGTTCCACCAAAAGGAAGTGTAAGGTAAGGGATTTTCATCTCACTAATTACATCTAGGAGATAAATGTCATATTCCACCTTACAAATTTTGTGTAGTGAAAATAATTCCAATTTTTAAATACTAAACATAAATCCTTATAAATTAAAGGTATTTAATTTTATTACATTGAACTATCTCATTACAGGTATTTTACCTTTAAAATTATGAACCGGTAAATGTTATTTTTGCAATTTGACATTCTTTTGTGATGGTTAATTTTATCTCATAATAATAACTTTATCATAATAAATTTTTTATTGATAATTATATTTCATTATCATATCCATATTCTAGTATGATGTAAAGTGTTTTTTTCTAAACAGTATACCATTATTTCATAAGGCATTTACATCGAATATTATTGATTTACTAGGGAAATATTGTTAAATATGTATCATTTTCTTAATAAAAATAATTTTTAAAGAAAATTGTTCAGGAAATTAAATTGATTATTCGATATATAATGAATTATTTAGATATTTAATTAATTTGATGGGTATCAATTAATTTAATACCATCAATGCATTGATCGTTTAATGGGACAAATTTAGTTTGAAAAACCATTCACATTTGTAATCCATATGTTTTAAACTGTGTTGGGAAAGGTATAGATAGTAGAGTTATGATTTTAAAATCCAAATCAGTTTGTACCAAGTATGTTTTAAACCATATTTTGAATTTTCATGATGGTAATGGTTTCATGTTTCTATGAAACATGATGTCCAATATTTTTCAATTGCGTTCATTTTTTTATTATTATCCATAAGATTTTCACTATGGAAAAATATATGGATGCAACTAATTCGATGATTATTAACTAAATGGAATGTGTTTTTAGTTATTTAACTTTACATATTTTTTAATCACTTCTTTATGTATTATTTATTACATGGAATGTGTTATTGATTTCTTACTGTTCCATATTAACTATCCACAATGATTTTTACTACTTCTGTTGTACATACCCTTAGAATGCATTTGACCACACACTTATTTTGTTTGCCTTCCCTATGTTGCAAAGAAAAGATCTTTGATAGAGTTTTTAATGATGTATTTTATTATCTTTGTTTATTTATTATGTGTCATTTTCTTTTTCTCAATATAAAATGTGGTTCATTAATGTAATATGGTTTTCCATGACTACTGAACATTCAGTCCCTCAAGATTTCATTTCATGTAATCATGCCATTGTAATCAAGTAAAGAACCAACTATAGGATTATAAGGTTGGGGAGTTATAGTTATTTTTATGAAAAAACCCACCAGGGCCATCCTGACTATTAATAAATAGAGTGTTAATACTACAAGCCTGACTCCAATAGGCCAGGGGATGGCGACTATCGCTGAGTAGGCATGACACTCAAATGGGAGGGATTAACCTAATTTACTAGTATGAACACACACATATGAATACTAATAAAGATTTTTAATATGAAATAAAACATATAAAAAAATCACAAATATATATAAACCCCACAATTAGAGATCAAAAAAATACTAGGAAGGAATAATGGATAAATTGAAGACTATCAAAAACTATAAATAAGTACAACCAGATAGTAAGAGTAGACTATAATCAAATATGAATCACGATACAAAACATGGTCTTTCTAGACCAAAATTGAATATCTATATGCTCTTGGTCTTTCAATAATACCATCAAATGGTTGGTCTCCTACAAATGAAACAACACATGTGGGAAGATTCCAAGTTGTGGTGAGTTTAAAAACTCCCAGTATAACACCCTAAAATCACTAAGTATAAAGATTCAAATTTTTTTTCTCATCATAGGATATATCCATAATAATAATATATGTATAATAATACCTCTAGATATACCCATATTCAACAATAATCCTTAAGGTAAGCTCTCAACCATATTTCCATCAAAGATTGTACACTAGAGTTTGTAACCACACTTACTCGGGAGAACTAACTCTGTCTGGCTGATAACACTGTTGGAATCAATTTGAGATTTGAATCTAATTGGATCTCACCATAAGGATGTAAAAATTGGATGTCTGAATAGAAAATTACACAGGCTAGGATCACATCTAGTTACATGGGGTAATACTTACTAACACAATCTGGATTAACCAACTATGTAGGGGATCGACCCCTATGTGCAACTATTCATGATGATTTAGAGAAACTAAACTAGGGTATAATATGATTGAGGATTCCATCCCAGCTTCTAATATGGGTCCCTATAACTCTATCATAAACTAATCCATTAGAGAGGACCACAGTTCTTTGTCAGGGCCCAATTCCATAATATACCCTCACATGAATGGACTGAGGGAATGTACCCTTATGGAAACTAGTCCACGATGAAGGGAAAATTTATCCAAGTCATCTTTGAAGAATTAAATTTCATGTAATATTATTACACAACATTTCCCTTCGACATCAGTTGTACTAGTTTATCATGACATGTTCCCATGTTTATGCCCATGTACACCTGACCTTGTTCATGTACCTGGTTTTGTCTATATACTCGATTATGTTTAAGTGCATGCCAAAAACCATTTACTATAGAAATTTCATGTACCTAACCATGTACATATCCATTTATCCTCTTAGAGACATATCAACCTACTAGGTAAGGGTTATTTTTCCTGTGATATTTCACTTTACAGAAAAATCCTATCACTATAGCCAATTCCCTACACACAATGTGTGTTATTTCATTACATGATGTGTAGTGTGTAATGTTATAAAATAACATTGTTCTTCACAATTCCTTCAAATATTTTTCACCATCAAAAAATATTCCCATAGTGCATAGATCTGGTGGTTTACCAGACTCACCGTCACTACTGGATGGATTCCCGCTTTCGATTCTCCATAAATCTCTACCCAAAACAACACCTTCATTGTATACCAAAACCCATGAGAAAACATCTCAGATCTAGTCTTGATTCATCTCATCTACCAATGAATATCAATCTAATCATGAAATAGAACATTAATATTTGTTATCAATCCATTGTTCCATGAAATATGTTCCCAATGATTTATTATAGGGTATTTATTGAACCATAAAAAAAATGAATATTGGTGATGAATGAATGGAGAACAAAGAATGAAATGTAGAAAACACAAACATAAGTAATAAATCACATCATATTATTGTGTCATACTCATTTGATTGAATTTATAATAAATTATGAAGAGATATAAATTAAATATCAAGAGAAATCCATAAATTCTGAGCATAATAATCTCATACCCACAATACGATCGATCTGCGAATCACTCTGTTTTCTGATTCAAATTCATTATAGGATAAGAAAATAGGGATAAATACTCATAATTAAATATAATAACCTTAAATGGATTCATGTATGATGCATAATAAATCCTCTACATTGTCATTAGTAAGATCATTGATTTCCTTCGGTGTGAACGATCCATGATCCTCCATCATTGTCAGCCAATCCTTCCTCCAATGCAATTTTTCAATTATCATGTTTATATAATTAAACCTAGGAATTAGTCATGAGATTTCATAAATAGAGGAATAATAGGTGAAAAATCTCCATAATTAAAATTAACTAATTAATATATTTATAATTTTTTACCATGAAAATGTTTTCTCAAATTCCCAATGTCGAAAATGATTATGCTGCACCTCAGATAATACCCATGATCTAAACTAAACAGAGGTCTCATATTTTTGATCCCATACTCTATTTAAGTGTTATTCATCTTTTTTAGGAGAAACAATCATGTGTGATATTAATATATTTATTATATCTCAAATATCAATTCAAGGTTCGCTTGGAATCAAAATCACACGCTCTCTCTGCACTTAGCTCTAAAAATATTAGTAGATACATTACAAAGATTTAGATAAAAAGAATTAAGACAATAGATTCTCCCTATATAAGGGACTATCATCTTAATAAGAAAAAATGACTACACAAAAAGGTGTTGGTACAATGGTCTTATATAGGTCTCATGTTCCCACGTGCTCTCCCAAATATTCTCATTCTATCACCAGACACGTAATAAAGGAATTGCTCACCCTTGGAGGAATGTTTCATACCGATACTTGATCCCCACCAAGTACTCAGCAAAGGGTTATCTATCCCCAATGTCAAACATTCCCCATTTTATAAAATGAATTGATTGATACACATATATCCCTTGGTATAACAAATGAAATATGTCTTATAATGGGTCTAACTGTGGTGTAGATCCAGGTGGTGCATTAGAAAGAGGACTCTACATATTATGTAAAAGGGATAGTGAATCATGGAGCCATATTTCCACCCTGAAAAAATCTCTATAATCCACGTTGAGGTGACATTTTTAGGAACCCATGGTCTCCAACCTCAAACTATAAAGTCCCCCATAGTCAATCCGTATATTAATTCTGATTGATCTATATAGTCTTCCTCAGCTCCTATATGATATGAAACTTCTATATCATATATTACACCAACTATAGGCCCACGAGTGCAGGATATCTAAGATTAGTCACACATAATGGTGACCTATAGTGTGGCCCACACAATTCCATGAATATTTCAGTACCAATGGTGGAATGGTATATTTTACTACACACAATCTTCCCCATGTTTAGATGATCCTCAAAACTGATGTTGAAGTCTAACATGAAATCCTGTAACATTCCCCCAAAATATTGAATTTTCTGCTTAGTTTGGCCACCAGTATGGGAAAGAAAGGGTGTTCCCGAAGGCAACTGATCCTGAAAAGCCTCTTAAAATACTTTATATATTCCTGATGTGAAGTTATCATCACGGTATGAAATTATCATTGAGGTAAGTTGGTTGATCTGGACTATCCCATACATGTAAATAAGTCTTAATATCTCTAATGAAATTAGTTCTTGATTAGATAGAGAGTGGACAGACTTGGTGATTCAGTCTATTATAATCTTGATGGAATGATGTTCTCTAAGAATATGTGGTAACCCCATCATGAAGTCGATATATATTCTATCCCATTTCAACTCTAGGACCCCAAAGGGATGAGCTAAACCTACTGGATACTAGTGATTAGCCTTCACCAACTGACAAGTGATGCATCAAAAGACAAACTCAACCACACCCTTCTTCATGAATTTCCAAAAAAATATCATCGAAGGTCCGAATACATCTTATCCACACATGGATGTGATGATAAAGTTGATGTATGAAATTTCTTCGTCACCTCCCCTACAATATCACATGGACTATAATTTGTCCTCTAAAAAGATTAATGTGATCCTTACTTTCATAAAATTCATCATGATCATATCTATTGGTTATCTGAATATGTAAGGTCTTATAATCATAATCCCCTTGCTGAGATTACCTAACATGATATAAAATAATTGATGTAACAACCCTTGATTAAAGATATATTGTATCATCCTTTTCCATTAAGGAAAATTGCAACAAGGCTAACTTCTACAGTGCCTTATTCTACAATTGAAGGTATGATCACCTATAGAGAGTGTATTCTACCACAATACCCTTCCAAAATGTATAGAACATCTCTAAGTCATAGTAATATAGGAACTATATTCATCGCCTCTATCTCCAGTTAATATCCTATAAGATATGATATACTTAAGATTCTTGTGGTCTGAATAGATAGTAAACTACTCACTCATAAGATAGTGTCACCACATAGTTAGGGTGAAGACTAATACTTCCAACAATGATCAGTGGTCACCTAGTTTTTCTCATATAGTTTTGAATTCCATGACCCTTATAAAATCATATCCTGCCTCTGCATCAACACAAAACCAAGTCTGGTCCATGAAGAATCCCAAAAACATTGTACTTGACACCTCCTCTGACATTCTAAAGATGGGGAAAACTGTAAACCACTCCCTAAACTGCTAAAAATAACACTAGAAACATTCAATCCTCACAAATTATTTATTCTTTCTATCAAAGTAGCTTAAGGTATAAAAATATTGGAGAAACTAGGCCCAAATCTCATGTATTAGCTTACCAACTGAAGGAAGCATCGCACCTCCATCACACTTTTGGGTGGATCTAAAGCTGACACTACCTCGACCATTATCGGGTGCATGACTACACAATCATCTAAGATAACATGTCCTAGAATTTGGACCTATTGGATCCATAACTAACACCTCGAGTACTTCCCGTAAATATTGTGTTCTCATGGTGTGTCTAGATCCATCATCAAGTGTCTCATGTAATATTTCTTAGATTTCGAGTACACTACTATAACATTAATCATGACCACCAAAAACCAGTCTAAGAAAGGCTAAAAGATCATGTTAATGAGTCCCATTAACATAGATAAGGAGTTATTCATGATGAAGGGAATCAACATGTACTCATAATGACTATAGTGCCATTTTAATGTTGTCATCAGTATATCCTCAAACCGTACTCATAGATAGTGATAGATTGATCTTAGATTAATCATTAATAATAATTATGCCCGTTTTAACTCATTAAAGAGTTCATCAATCATCAATAGTGGAAAATTATTCTTCACCATCACCAGGTTCATGTGCCGATAATCTATGTATAACCTGACAATCCAATCCGCCTTATTTCCATACAACACAGGGCTACACATGGGGAAACACTTGTTCTCATGAATCTATTCCTATACAAATCCTCCAACTAGACCCTCATCTCATGAAGCTCTATGGGAAATATTCTATATACTGTCATAGATATTGGGGTTGTCCTTCAGTTTCATTCAATGAAGAAGTCCAAATCTCAGTGAGGAGGTAATCCTAAAATGTCCTCCTGAAATACACACTCATACTCATAAACCATAGTAGGGAATAGATATCCATGATATTCCACTACTCCAAGAGTCATTCTAGCCAAATGGTGATTAATAAGATTCATCCTCCAACGTATGTGACCATTATAATTCTCCTAGGTATCTTTCTCACCTCTAATGGAAAATCTCATCCATCAACATAGACATACCACATTCCTCACATAAAATAGTTCATATATTGATGAATGGGGTATATCTAAACCATCAATAAGATGATTTCATAATACATCATCACTTCCATAAGGATATCCGAAGAGAAACTATCTCCACCAAGCATTGGTTCACACTGTCAAAAAAAGTTCAAGACACCGAGTCATCTTTGTTTGGAGTCTCCGAGCTTAAGGGTCGAGCCAAGGGCTCCACTAGAACCTATAGGTCTCCAACTAGGTTTGTAACAAGAAAATGGTATATTTTGCATGTATCCATACAAATTAAATAAAATAAAGAAAATTCACATATCTTACCTTTAATCAACCTCAGACCCTCTAGATCATTACCATGCATGGACTCCAGCTATCCTCACCACTGACCACTAGCTCTCTATGCCTGATGGGGACCATCTGGGGGTGCTGGTGGAAACATGTCAAACTATCAACCACCAACCACTACTCTCCATGATCCTATTCCACGTCTGCCATCCTACGGTCCTCCATACTCCTGACATTGATTCTACCAATGTGGCCCATAAAATGTCCCTCTATCATCCATACAGTTGTTCAAACAATCTCTTGTGATATATTTCCAGCCATCACAAGATTATCACTACATCCCTTTAAGATGATGTAACCTATCCTGAGGGACCTGAACAGTAGACCCTCAGTTCGAAGATCACATATTTAAACTTAATTAATATAAAAATCCTTACGTCTTTCATTGGATACCTGATGACGATGTCTCAACCCTGGTGTTCCCACTGCTCCCACCCACTATCTGTGTATCCTTGATCGGGGAGCTCTCTATCAACAAGGAACACTCTAACACCCTGGTATAAGTATGAATGAAAATATGTATAACACTGGACTAGATGTCTTTATATATATCTATCTTATATATATGGTCCTGAAATTACGAATCCCGAACCCTATCCATTAAATATTGTAAGAGGCAAGTAAACCATGAAAAAATACTCAAAAAATCCTTTTTGAAATGTTATAGATATAAATGATCATAGATGCATGACACTCACATCATCGATAGAGAGTAATCCTTCCTAAGGAGATGATCAAACCCTAACAACTAAAGGGTCACATAATCATACGATAGAACTATAAGGATATACCAGTTCCCTATAGAACCATGAATAAGGTTCACTACTAGGACCACCGTCTGATCTGTAGGTGTCCTGTTGCGATGGAAGACCTAAATAACTATCTTAAGAAAATAGGTATCTATATCTAGGTCTATGTCACCCCTAAACTAGTGGGGGTATCCAATGATAAAACTTAAGATGAACAATCAACTTTCACACCTCATCTGTTGGTATTGAAGGAAACATCTGTTTCTTGATGGGTAAATGTTTTACTAGAAAACCATCTAGAGAAACTACCCATCGAACTGGTCTGTATATCCAAGCCTCTTCACTAATGTTATCATCCTCACAATCATGCTACTGAATCATAGTTAGAAATCAACATAGAGGCATCTTGAAATAGAAAATATATACCATAGTAAATAACTATATCCCTAAAGTTGACATAAGAAGAACATAGAAACAAAACACATTTTTATATGATTTATCTACCAATGTGTTAGCTACAAAAAATGTATACATGTATCGAGTCGAAAGGTATCTGAGTCCTTCTATATGGATATGTCAGCTTCTACTCCAATAGTAGAGTCCTTGGCCAAAAATCAAAACTTTAAACACTTAACACTATTAACTTAAAACAAAAAATAATCTCATATAAAGAAAATAATACATACCCTAGTCATACTATGTACAATCTTTAATACCACTTGGTTACCACCAAAATGATTAGGGATCACTTAGTTTTGGATAAGTCATGTGTGATTCCTTGGCATATTCGATGTGGTAATGGGGTAGTTACACTCAACTTATCCACGACCAGGAAGGACCCACTAGTTTGGGTCCTGATAGTTCATCTTCTATGTTTCCCACTATATAATTATTTTAATGAAATTATTATTGTACATCATTATAGTACATAAAGATAGAGAAAATTTGATTTTGTCAAAAAAAATAAAATAAGAAAATTCAACACCTCTTATCCATCTTCATATTATTCTATCCCAAAAAAGTTTATCTAATTTATAAACATGATAAATAATACACATTTAAGATTATTTATATAATGTAAATATATCCCCTTTGACATTGGTCAACAAACATATGTTGTTTGAGGTTATAAGTTTGATAACCCCAAAACATTTAACCAAGACATAAACATTTAATAATTAAATACAAAATGGTAACAAATGAATTAAATGACATTTTAAAAAGGAAATGAAAAAATAATGGGTTTTAATCAATTATAAAACTAATATTTTTTTCAAGATATTGGGAACATGCAATCCTATATTGGAATTATGGGATACGATTTTTTTAAAACTGTTATTTAAAATTTTTGAAATCTTTCCATTCCATATCTATATTTATTTAAATGTTTCCAGAATGTTATTATTTTTTACTCAAATACAATTAGAGGTAAAGTTTTTTACTATTTTTGTTTACTTTTTTACAATTTTTTAAAGAATAATATGTTCAATATATTATTCATAGGTTAATTTCAAATTTATTATAAAATCTTGGAAGGAATATTTTTTTAACATATATGAATTAAATCATTTTCCCACTTGAATAGCCACTATTCATTATCATGATCCCTTTAATAGTTTTCATGGTTATTTTGAAAAATAATATACTGAATATTTGAAATTAATTAAATTTTATAAAGTTTATCTAAGGAATCGTAAATTTTTTTTCATCATCAAGAGTAAATTGAACATGTTCTTCTTATGCGTTCAAAAGTTTTTTTCAAGTGAAATATGATACAAAGGTGAAATATTAAATTGTTTTTATTCATGAAATGTAACATTATAATTATTTATAATGATTTGTGATTGTGATACAAATTATACAATGGGCGAGGCTAATATATCACTTTGATGTGTTATTTAATGCTCTATGTCTTTGAAGGAAAAATATATGGAGATAACTAGAGAGTTTTATATAAGGGATTTAACAAGGATCCAATTATTTTTGACATGATTGAACACATTATATGTGTATAATTATCTAAAATTCATACAAGGGATTAAATTTTCTTTCTATGGGTTTTATGGGTTTCTTTGAGAAAAAATTAATTTACCAACCTAGATATGTTTTATTTTATATTCTCAATATAATAATGTGGAAAATTTAAACATTTTATTAGGATTCATGTTTTTCACTGGAATAAGAGAGTTCTTAATTTATATCACTTATCCATATTTTTTTGCTCATCTTATATTTTCAAAAAAAATTCAGATTTTTTATAGATTAGTTGGAACAATGAATAAATGACGCTGAATTTTATGAATATTTTTTTATAAAAAGGAACAATTAAATTTAAAAGAATAATATTTTGGAGAATATGGATACCTATTTGAAGTGTTTATTTTAAAAAATGTTGATTTATTATTTAGTTTGGATGATATAATTCTCCAAAACTATATTCCTAAAAGATCATTAGGATGGAATGAATGTGATTTATTTTATAAAAACTAAATATTATAAAATATTTTTATGTTTGGATACTAATAGCTACTGTCTTTGTGACGCCCAAATTATCTAAATTAAAAACCTGGCATTCGATAGTGTGTATAACATGCAACACCAAGCATGTAAGGGAATATAATACCCCAAGAATATAATATATATTTACTATTTAAAATAGATTACATATATTTAAGTTCATGAAACAGAAAATTATCTTCCTTTACATGCAAGAGTGTCCTTCCTCAATAGATTGTGTTACAAGCTAGGGCGACCTTCCTCGATAGCTTTCCTTACACGCAAGAGAGACCTTCCTCGATAGATTGTGTTATATACAAGAATGTGTTTCACCAAATAAAAATGTATTATTAAAATATTATTATTCAATATATTATTATATAACTGTAACATACCAAGTAAGTAATGAATAATAGATATTTTTAACTATACTTATTAATTAATTAGATAGTGTTTTAGAGGCTTAAAATGAAAATAAATCCAATCTTAAGCATGGAATACACTAATATTTTTAAAAGATTTTTTTTACTGCCTTTTAATGGAAAACCATTTTTAAATATATATTTTTACAATTTTATAAGCTATGTTTGTCAAAATAAACTTATTCTTTATTATTGGGACATCAAAATTTACTTTTTGTGAATTTTTGGTATTTTTCCGATAAAGTTCATTTTTTAATGAATAGTGAAAAATGCTGTATTTTAATTCAAAAACTCTTTTTAATATAATTTATTTATATGATTAGAATATCGTTTAAATTGGTTTTAAAGTTACATTAGAATATATTTTTTCCATTTAATCTAATGGCGGTCATTGGAATCAATTTCACTTTGAAATTGGACTTAAACTAGTGTCAATCTTTTGATACTTATTGTTTCATAAAAACACGCTATTTGTCATTACAGCGGGAATTAATTATTAAATTAATTAATGAATCTTATATGTTTTTAATTTTTTAAAATAGACATCATTTTTGAATTCATAATATCAAATATAGCTTCCGCTGAAGTTTTGGAAATTTTCTGAAAAACTTCAATTTTTGATGAATAGTGAAACCACTAAGTGGTTGTTAGAGAAACTGATTTTTCGTTTAAATGAAAATTTGCCACTTCTGTGTTTTGAATTTCAAAAATCCGACATACATGGTTTTCATTAAAAAGTAAAATGTGGTTCAATGAGATTAACATAATTTTTTGGTGAATAGTAACTTTTAAGTTCTTAATCACGATTAGAGGTAATTAGTGTAGTTTAAGGTAAAAATAATCTTTTAATAATATGAGATGAGCGTGAAACATGTCCTACCCTCATGGGATGTGTCATGTCCGACCAAGAAAATCCATGGGTCAACTTGGGGACCCCATGGAGCCACTTTGGTTTGGAAATGACATAAATAACTTTTTATTTAATGTTAAAGTAAAAATGACCCAAACATGAGTTATTTTACTAAACAAAATTTTACATGGGGTTATAAAAGTCCAAATTTTGATTATAAATATTCATTGGAAATATAAAAAGCTTTCCTACATCATAGTAGTTTTTTATAATTTTTATACTTTAACTAAATTATATTATTTATGACATCATGATGATGTAGTGATTACCTCATTAATAAAGGATTTATATAAAATGAAATGATAATGTAAAATCTATGACCTACCCATCTCCAAAACCTATTTTATGGGTGGATTTAGAACCATTAGTACCTTAACCCTTAATTATATCAATGTGTGACCTTTTTATTCCGAAACTCAATTTAAAATAAAGTAACATTTCTTTACTTTCCAAGAGTGCCCCTCCTCTCCTCTTATAAAAGGCCCCCACATCTACCTCCTTACCCACACTTCCAAAGCCTTTGGCTCAGCCAAACCCCGCCCATGTTTCCTCTCCACATCCCTATCTTACTCCTTGAAGCATAACTTTGGGAAGAAGTCTTCCCAAGGAATCCTTTGAGCTCAAACAAAAGAGAGTTACCCGATTTTAAGGTAATGTCTTCACTTGAGTCCTTTTGTTTTATTTTACTTATCCAACCCCATAAACTCTTTTTATTCATTTCTTTTGTAACAACTACAGTAACTTCAATATACTAGGATGTTGTTATAATATGTATTCGAGCTACAATTACACACACCTACATCTAATGGTTAAAGAACATACTGTTTCTGTGGATGGCGAATTTCGGCCTCCCAAAACGATGATTGTTCAACATTCTTTTAACACCTTCAAAGGTGGCCATTAAGATGACAATATATTTATATATCATATATAATATGTTTATGTTTTCTTTAAGCTTCTATATTTTTCATTTTGGTAATACCTTTATGGTTTCCATTATGGGTAAACGCAATATCTTCATTTAAAGAAGTGTGGACTACCGCCCCCTCAAAGTGATTTGATTCATTAAATACCATATGTGGGACGTATAAAAGATGGAGTTATGATATTATATATGATATTACACTATAATTATAATATACCGTTATATAATTATGATTCCTTTCTATAAAATACTAAATTGAAATGAAAGTAGCGTTCATGCGTACGTAAGACTTACCGTCTCCATGAACGGTGCATTTCATTTCTTACCTCTAAATGATTATGTAATATTATAAATGCATGTATATAATGGATATATATGATATATATGATATATACATCATGATTATAATTCTGGATATAATGGATACATGAACAACTTGTAATTATAAAGGGTTTATTTTTGACTCAAGTACCAATGATCGTTAAAACGACCGTTATTAACTTAAATAATTACATAGGGTTCATGACATGGCAATAAGTGATATAAAAGGAATAATGAACTTTAAAAAGGTTCTTAAACAATTATAAATTAACTCAAGTTTATTATTCAGGATATTAAAGAACGACCGAGTCATGTCGGACCCATGGTATGGGACTTCGTCTCAATCTCCTTTCATTGAGGCATATTTTGTGTTATACACAACCTTCTTTTATAAGATGTATAAACCCCTTTGAATTTTACATTTATCCAAAAGGAATATTTTTTATACGAAGCGTTTTACTAAACGACAAGAGGGAATGTTTTTTTCGTACGTATGCGGCGAGAACGACTTCTCCACCGCCGTGACCATTATTTGAGTATCGGCTTCCTCTACAAGCCATACTTTTTTTTAAAAGAAAAATAAATACCATGTTTTACTTTTCTTTTACTTTGGTATTGAAAATGGTTTTCAAAATGTTTTTATATCAATGTGTTGTATTGATATCTTGTGATTGAAAGGTGGAAATGTTATGTTTCCTTTATGAATGTTTTATGTGATATAATTATGTTGAGTTTCTTGGGCATTATTATGAATACGGGTGGTTCCGTGATAAACTAAGGGTGGGTGAGACCGATATAGCTCTATAATGCATTGGGTAATGCGAAGGAGTGAAACATTAAGGTTTATCTGAAGAGATTTAGGGAATATACTGTGATGGGTATTCCAAACGTAACCAAGAGGGTTACTCCCTATGTAAGAATGTTATGAATGTCTCAAGTTACCATTATGTATTATGATTTCTATGATTTATTCATGATTTGATGAGGTATGTTAAAGTGCTTATGTTTTATGGGTAATATATGATTTCATTCTTATCTATATATGAACTTATGATTCCTTTCCATATTTTTATAACCCATACTGAGCTTTTTATGCTCATCCCAAGTTTTTTTTGAAATGTTTTTCACAGGTCAAGGGGAAGTTACATGATAGGATGATAGTGTCAAGGAAGTGTCAAGAATGAATCCATGTCTTATTTTAAATATGATTCCATTGATGGAAAAAATGAATACTATCTTTATGTAACCACTTTGTTTATATGTGGAATGTAATGCATGTTTTATGTTCTAATTCTCTAAAACTATAAATATGAAAAGATCCTCAATGTGTAATATTGTAATAACTCAAGATTAAGTAAGGTTTAAGGATGGGGCCTTATAGTTGGTATCAAAGGTTGGTTTAGATAACTTTAGGAGTTAGAATTATATTAAATGATTATCCTAAAATATTTTTTTATGGTCAAATTGAACTGATATAGCATTTGAAGATTACCATGTTGCTTCATCTAAGACATGTTTGTTCAGAATGGTTTTCCATAGAGGAAATAGGGAAGCAGTGCTAGGAAGGCATACAAAAGAAAATAACCTTTTGAATCAGCATCCTGAGATGGTGAGAATTGGAACTGAACAGTTTGTTATAGTAATGGCGCAGTTGACTCAAGCGATAAATGGTGGTGGTATCCATGCACGAGATCAGCCAGATCAACCGCAAAGGAACATGTCAGTGGTGGAACATTTCATGAGGCAATACCTCCCATCATTCAGAGGATCGTATCACCCTATGTTAGCTGAAGGGTGGATTAAAGCACTGGAGAAGATTTTCGATGTCATGGGGTGTTCAGAAAATCAAAAGTTTAGTCTTTCTATTTACCGTTTGGACGGTGAAGCAGATCAGTGGTGGTCGATGGTTAAAAATATCAGGGACGCTGATGAGATTGATGCCCTTGACTGGGATGAATTCAAAGGTATGTTTCTTGAGAAGTATTTTCATAAGGCTGTTTGACTTAGGATGGAAAAACAATTCTTGGAATTGAGGCAAGAGGAAGACTAAGTGGCTACCTATGAAGAAAGGTTCACTCAATTGGCAAGGTATGCTCCAAATTTTATCTGAGACCTTGATAGTAAAAGAAATCGTTTTTACTTCGGATTAAAGCCAAAATATCGAAGGGAATTAGCTTATTGTGAGTTTAAAAGTTATGAAAAGCTTGTTTGATGTGCTGACAAGGTGGAAATGGAGTTTTCCGATGACCAAGTGTTCTATAATAACCAGCAGAAGAAGAGACTGAGGTGGCAGGAGAAAGGGAAGAATTCTTCAAAAAAGTTTGATGGTAAGAAATCTACATTTATATTTTGTGATAAATGTGGAAAAAGGCATGATGGGGAATGTCTTATGAATTCTAGAAAGTGCTACCGATGTGGTAAGACGGGAGATAAGGCTCGTGATTGCACTGAAAAAGATCAAGGTGATGGTATGTTCAAATTTTATTTATAGTTAGTGAAATGTTTTAAGTGCAATGAGATGGGTCACTATGAAAACGGGTGTCTGAAAAAGAGCTTGAGTGATGGGAAGCAGTTAGACTACAAGCAGAAAGGGGTGGTGAAATCCTTTGCAACTACTTCAGCAGATGTCGGGCCATCAGAAGAAGTTGTATCAGGTACATTGTTTGTTTTTTTAAACTATGCTAGTGTGTTGTTTTATTCAAGGTTTACACATTCTTTCATCTCTGAAACCTTTTCTAGTAAAATGGGAATACCATCTAATGAAATGACTCCTGAACTTGTGGTAAAAACAACTGGGGGAAATGTTGAGGAAAAAAGAATTTATAAGAATCTTCCTATCCTTATCCGTGTAAAGAACCTACTTGTAAACCTTATTGTTTTACCTCTAGTCGAGTTTGATGTTATCCTGGGTATGGATTGGCTCTCTATTTACCATGCTAAGATTGACTGTAGAGCTAAAGAAGTTTCTTTTCAGAAAGACTTTCAGTTTGTGTACATGAATGAACCCTTAATGTTGATAACTTATCAAGAGGCCGAGAAACTTGTAAAAAATGGAAATAAATGTTACCTTGCACATATTGTTGAAAACAAGGGAACTGTTCAGATTAATGATGTGCCAGTGGTAAATGAGTATCCTGATGTTTTTCCTGATGAGTTTCCTGGAATAATACCAGATCGGGAAGTTGAATTTACTGTTGACTTAGTTCCGGATGCTAAGCCAATTTCGAAACCCCCTTATCGAATGGCTCAAATTGAACTTTTAGAGTTGAAGGAGCAATTGGAAGATTTATTAGAGAAAGGTTTCATTCTACCTAGAACTTCACCATGGGGTTCTCCTGTTTTATTTGTTAAAAAGAATGATGGACCTATGAGACTTTGCAATGATTATAGAGCCTTGAATAACATCACTGTTAAGAACAAATATCCTTTGCCTCATATCGATGATTTGTTTGATCAGCTCCAGGGAGCTCAATTTTTTTCCAATATTGACCTAAGATCGGGGTACCATCAGATGAAGGTAAAGGAAGCAGATGTTCTAAAGACTATGTTTCATACAAGATATGTCCATTATGAATTTGTAGTAATGCCTTTTGGGCTAACCAATGCACTTTTTGTATTCATGGACATAATGAATAGAATTTTCCATGAGTTCCTGGATAAGTTTGCGGTGGTTTTCATTGATGATATTTTGGTGTTTTCTAAAAGTAAAGAGGAACATGAAAGACATTTAAGGGTTATTTTTCAAACCTTAAATGAAAAGAAATTGTATGGGAAATTCATCAAGTATGAGTTTTGGTTGCAAAAAATTTCTTTCCTTGGTCACATTGTTTCTAAAGATGGGATAACCGTTGATCCTGCAAAAGCAATGGTTGTTGAAGAATGGCCAAGACCCACAAATGTAACAGAGATTTGTAGTTTCCTTGGTTTGGCAGGATATTACCGAAGGGTTCTTAGAAATTTTTCATGGTTATCTAGTCCAATGACAAAGCTAACTCGGAAGGGTGTTAAGTTTATCTGGACAAAATAATGCGATGATTTTTTTCAGGAACTAAAAAAATATTAGTGAATGCTCCAGTTTTGGCACTACCTTCCAGGAATGGTGAGTTTGTTATATACAGTGATGCTTCATTGAAAGGACTTGGCTGCGTCCTAATGCAGAATGATCAGGTAATTGCTTATGCTTCACGACAGTTGAAAACTCATGAGGTAAATTACCCTACACATGATTTGGAATTAGCTGCTGTTGTTTTTGCTTTAAAAATTTGGAGGCATCATTTGTATGAAGTAAAGTGTGAAATATATACTGATCACAAAAGTTTAAAGTAAATATTCACTTAGAAAGAGTTGAACATGAGACAGAGGAGATCGTTGGAATTAATCAAGGATTATGATTGTACAATTCATTACCATCCAGGAAAAGAAATTAAAGTTGCCGATGCTTTGAGTCGAAAAAGTAATTCTTCATTAACAATTTTGCATTTGGACCGTGATCCTTTGGTTAAGGATTTGATGAAATTTGTCATAGAAGTTGTTGGAGCAGGAAGTTCATATGTTTTGTTTCAGGTATCGGTGATCTCTATCAGACAAAATCAAGCAAGCACAGAAGGAAGACAGTGAGTTGCAGAAAAAGGTAGAGCTGGTTCAGAAAGGTAAGTTGCATGAATTCAACATTGATAATGATTGTGTTTTGAGATTTGGGAAGAGATTGTGTGTGCCTTGTGATTCACAGTTGAAGAGAGAGTTCTTATGTGAAGCTCATAGTTCTCCATTTTCAGTTCATCCTGGTAGTACTAAGATGTACAAAGATCTGCGGGAGTATTACTGGTTGGATGGAATGAAAAGAGATATTGCTGATTTTACTGTGAAGTGTTTGACTTGTCAACAGGTTAAAGCAGAGCAGCAGTTACCGAAAGGGATGCTTCAGCCATTACCAGTGACAAAGTGGAAATGGGAGAATATATCCATTGACTTCGTTGTGGGATTGCCGAAGACCCCTCGAGGTAATAATGCAATCTGGGTTATTATTGATCGCTTGACTAAATCTGCTCATTTCCTTGCTATACGAGATACTTTTTCCCTAGATGAATTTTCCCATTTGTATCTTAAAGAGATAGTCAGGTTACATGGAGTTCCCCTCTCCATTGTATCTAACCGTGATCCCAGGTTCACTGCTAACTTTTGGAAAGGCCTTCAGAAATCATTGGGTACTGAATTAAATTTTAGTACATATTTTCATCCTCAATCCGATGGGCAGTCAGAACAAACAATTCATACCTTGGAGGATATGCTACGATCTTGTTTGATGGATTATCAGGGAAGTTGGGACTAACATCTTTCTTTGGTTGAATTTTCATATAATAACAGTTTTCATTCTAGTATACAAATGGCACCATTTGAGGAATTATATGGGAAGCGGTGTCGTACTCAAGATTTCTGGGATGAATTGGGTGAAAGGAAGTTGATGGGACCATAATTGGTAGAAGAGTTGGCAGAAAAAGTTCAGCTGATACGGAAACACATGAGAACAGCTCAGAGCAGGCAGAAGAGTTATGTGGATAACCGGAGGAAGGATCTATCTTTCGAGGTAGGTGATCGTGTTTTTCTAAAAGTCTCACCATGGAAAAGTGTGATGCGATTTGGTAAGAAAGGAAAGCTGAGTCCAAGGTTCATTGGACCATATGAAATTCTAGAGAGAGTTGGATCAGTTGCATACTGGGTGACTTTACCTCTGATTTTATCTCAGGTACACAATGTTTTTCATGTTTCGATGCTGAGAAAGTACACGCCAGATCCATCTCATGTTTTGAATTTAGAGGTAGTTCAGCTGGAAGAGAAGCTATCATATAAGGAACAATCGGTCCAGATTCATTACCACAGGGAGCAAGTGTTACAGAATAAGGTGATTAATCAGGTAAAAGTTTTGTGGAAAAACCACATGATGGAAAATGCAACATGGGAATCAGAAAATTCAATGAGGGATAAGTACCCCCATTTATTCGATAAGTAAATAAATTGTGGGGACGCAATTTTATAAAGGGGGGAATGATGTAACATCCCAAATAAGTAATGAATAATAGATATTTTTATCTATACCTATTAATGAATTAGATAGTGTTTTAGAGGCTTAAAATGAAAATAAATCCAATCTTAAGCATGGAATACACTAATATTTTTAAAAGATTATTTTACTGCATTTTAATGGAAAACCATTTTTAAATCTATCTTTTGACAATTTTATATGCTATGATTGTCAAAATAAACTTATTCGTTATGATTGGGACATCAAAATTTACTTTTTTTTGAATTTTTGGAATTTTTTCGATAAAGTTCATTTTTTAATGAATAGTGAAAAATGTTGTATTTTAATTCAAAACCTCTTATTAATATAATTTATTTATATGATTAAATTATATTTTGAATTGGTTTTAAAGTGAAATTAGAATATATATTTACCATTTAATCCAATGGTGGTCATTGGAATCAATTTCACGTTGAAATTGGACTTAAACTAGTGTCAATCTTTTGATGCTTATTGTTTCATAAAAACACTCTATTTGTCATGACAGCGGGAATTAATTATTAAATTAATTAATGCATCTTATATGTTTTTAATTTTTTAAAATAGACATCATTTTTGAATTCAGAATATCAAATATATCTTAGGGTGAAGTTTTGGATTTTTTCTGAAAAACTTCAATTTTTTATGGATAGTAAAACCACTAAGTGGTAGTTAAAAACTGATTTTTCATTTAAATGAAACTTTGCCACTTCTGTGTTTTGAATTTAAAAAATCTGACATACATGGTTGTCATTAAGAAGTAAAATGTGGTTCAATGAGATTAAAATAATTTTTTTGTCAATAGTAACTTTTAAGTTCTTAATCACGATTAGAGGTAATTAGTGTAGTTTAAGATAAAAATAATGTTTTAATAATATGAGATGAGCTTGACACATGTCCTACCCTCATTGGATGTTTCATGGCCGACCAAGACAATCTATGGGTCAACTTGGGGACCCCATGTAGCCACTTTGGTTGGGAAATGTCATAAAAAACTTTTTATTTAATGTTAAAGTAAAAATGACACAAACATGAGTTATTTTACTAAAACAATTTTTACATGGGGTTATACAAGTCAGATGTTTGATTATAAATAGTCATCGGAAAGATACAAAAGATTTCCTACATGATAATATTTGTTTCATAATTTTAGACTTTAAATAAATTAAATTATTTATGACATCATGATGATGCAGCGGTTACCTCATTAATAAAGGATTTAAATAAAATGAAATGATAATGTAAAATCTATGACCTACACATGTACAAAACCTATTGGATGGGTGTATTTCGAACCATTATCACTTTAAACTCGAATTATATCAATGTGGGACCTTTTGAATCCTAAAACCATTTTAAAATAAAGTAACATTTCTTTACTTTCCAAGAGTGCCCCTCCTCTCCTCTTATAAATGGCCCCCACCTCTACCTCCTTACCCACACTTCCAAAGCCTTTGGATCTACCAAACCCTGCCCATTTTGTCTCTCCACATCCCTCTCTTACTCCTTGAAGCCTCACTTTGGGCAGAAGTCTTTCCAAAGAATCCTTTGAGCTCAAACCAAAGGGAGTTACCCGATTTTACGGTAATGTCTTCACTTGAGTCCTTTTGTTTTATTTTACTTCTCCAACCCCCTAAACTCTTTTTATTAATTTATTTTTTAACAAATACAGCCTCTTAAATATAATATAATGTTTTTATAAGAAGTATTCTAGCTACACATACACAAACCTACATCTAATGGCTAAAGAACATACTGTTTTCGTGGATGGCGAATTTCGGCCTCCCGAAACGATGATTGTTTAACATTCTTTTAACACCTTACAAGGTGTCCATTAAGATGACACTATATTTATATATGATATAAAATATGTTTATTTTTTCCTTAAGCTTCTGTATTTTTTATTTTGGGCATACCTTTATGGTTTCCATTATGGGTAAACGCGATATCTTCATTTAAGGAAGTGCAGACTACCACCTCCTCAAAGTGATTTGATTTGTTAAATACCATATGTGGGACGTATAAAAGATGGATTTATGATATTATATATGATATTACATTGGAATTATAATATACCTTTATATCATTATGATTCCATTCTATAAAATATGAAATAGAAATGAAAGTAGCGTTCATGCGTACGTACGACTTATCGTCTCCATGAACGGTGCATTTCATTTGTTACCTCTAAATAATTATGTAAAATTATAAATGCATGTATATACTGGATATATATGATATATATGATATATACATCATGATTATAATTCTGGATATAATGGATACATGAACAACTTGTAATTATAAAGGGTTTATTTTTGACTCAAGTACCAATGATCGTTAAAACGACCGTTATTAACTTAAATAATTACATAGTGTTCATGACATGGAAATAAGTAATATAAAAGGAATAATGATCTTTAAAAAGGTTCTTAAACAAGTATACATTAACTCAAGTTTATTATTCAGGAGATTAATGAATGACCAAGTCAAGTCGGACCCGAGGTATGGGACTTCGTCTCAATCTCCTTTCATTGAGGCATATTTTGTGTTATACACAACCTTCTTTTATACGGTGTATAAAACCCTTTGACTTTTACGTTTATCCAAAAGGAATATTTTTTATATGAATCATTTTACTAAATGACAAAAGGGAATGTTTTTGTCGTACGTATGCGGTGACAACGACTTCTCCGCCGCCGTGACCATTATTTGAGTTTCGGCTTCCTCTACAAGCCATACTTTTTTTAAAAGAAAAATAAATACCATTTTTTACTTTTCTTTTATTTTGGTATTGAAAATGGTTTTCATAATGTTTTTATATCAATGTGTTGTATTGATATATTTTCATTGAAATGTGGAAATGTTATGTTTCCTTTATGCATGTTTTATGTGATACGATTATGTTTAGGTTCTTGGGCATTATTATGAAGACGGGTGGTACCGTGATAAACTAAGGGCGAGTGACCCCGATATAGCTCTCCAATGCATTGGGTAACGTGAAGGAGTGAAACGTTAAGGTTTATCCGAAGAGATGTAGGGAATATACTGTGATGGGTATTCCAAACGTAACCAAGAGGGTTACTCCCTACGTAAGAATGTTATGAATGCCTCAAGTTACCTTTATGCCTTATGATTTCTATGATTTATTCATGATTTTATGAGGTATGTTAAAGTGCTTATGTTTTATGGGTAAAGTATGATTCCATTCTTATGTATACAAGAACTTATGTTTCCTTTCCATATTTTTATAACCCATATTGAGCTTTTTATACTCATCCCACGTTTTTTTTGAATTTTTTTTCACAGGTCAAGGGGAAGGTACATGATATGATGATAGTGTCAAGGAAGTGTCAAGAATTAATCCATGTCTTATTTTAAATATGTTTCCATTCATGGGAAAAATGAATACTATCATTATGTAACCACTTTGTTTATATGTGGAATGTAATGCAAGTTTTATGTTCTAATTCTCTAAAACTCTAAACCTGAAAAGATCCTCAATGTGTAATCTTGTAATAACTCAAGATTAAGTAAGGTTTAAGGTTGGGGCCTTATAATAACCAAGCCATCATGTTAGTGGTCATGAATAGTATTATATTACTTGTGAAAATTATGGAAAGATGGAGTTAATAAAGGACCAAACCATTAAATTAGGGGCCCAAATGACCTAAACCCCTGTCCAAAACACATTTTAAGTAAAAACGTAGACCATGATCCTTCAATTATTTAGTTGGGTTGGTTTTTTTATGAATTTGTTAGGTCATAACATATGTACACCTAATGTTTTTTTCGAAAATACCAAGTGAGTCCTTTTCCATCCCTATAAAATGTCACCAAATCTTCTCATTACTCACACATCTAAAACCACTTAGGTTCATCCATGATCTACCCACATAGCTTCCCAAGATCCCTCCCCTATTCATTGAATCCTCCCTATGGCCTGAATGCCTTCTGAGGAAGCATTTTGGTACAAACCAAAAGTATTTACCGGATAAAGAGGTATCATATTTTCTTAAGATTTATAGTTCTATATCCATTACATAACACCTAGAATATTCTTATTCCCTACATTTATAACAGAACCAGAATACTCAATATACTAGTACATTTTTATTATAACGGTTAAACATACACTTACAGACAATTCCATCTACTGGGTGATTAAGATATTTGTTCTGTGTATGATGAACTACTGCCTCACGAAATGATGATTGTTCATGTTTCCCTTTCCACCTCTCATAGTGGTTGTTTTGATGGAAACACTATTTATATATGATATATATTATATTTTTTATTTATTAATACTTATTTAATCCTTTTATCACAGATACCTTTAATACTTTCCATATTTTATTAATATGGTAACATCAACTTAGGAAGTGTGGACTACCGCCCCCTTAGAGCGATGTGATTCATTCACCTGATCCATTGAATGTATCAAGGATGATTATAATTAAAAATTTGAGAAATTAAAAACTTATATCTGATATTAATTACATAATTTACTTTATAAAAATATACTATATGTATATCATTTTCTTTATTATCCTTCCACACACTAAAAAGTGATAATGTCGGTTATGGACGTGTGGACTACCACCTCCACGACACGATGAGATCCATTTTTTATCATAATAATTATATATATAATTACATATGATTTCATAACATTGTATTTAATATATAATTATCATTTTGGAAATATATAGTGTTGCTTACCTTCATTCCATAATGATCATTTCAAAATAAGATCATTAATCATGCATATGTACGACCTACCGTCTCTATGATCGTAATGTTGATTCATTTTTCATAACCACATTTAATGATTGCTTTTAAAATTATAATTATTGTATAATTTGGATAATTATGTTATGATTTTTTTTTATGTATTATAAAGACACCATTTAACATAGATGACCTACAAAAGTCATTTTGAAACATAAAATGGATTTGGTCAAAACACCCAACGTAAAAGTAATTATTTAAAATTTTGTATAAAAATAGTAAAAAATGAAATAAAACTGACTATAAACATGAATAATTTTCTCAATAAAGAATAAAATTATCAAATATTTATTATATAGGAAGATAATATATGTTCACATAAAAGGAATCTCAAGGTAAGGGATTCCCATCTCACTTTTTACATCCATGAGATACATGTAATGTTCACCAGTTACATAATTTATTTGTTGTGTATAATACATATATTTATATATTATATAATTAATTCATTTATCTTCATGGTATTTAAGTATTTCATTTAATATTATTATATCATGAGGATTATGATTTAAAAAGTTTCTACTGAAATGGGACACTTTGGAATGTTTAATGATTATTTTCCTCAATAATAAATTTAATGATTTCTCAATGGATTTCAATTTGAGGAAATTATATGACCATTATTTTATAAAACCATAAATTTTCTTCTACTCTAGTTATTCATGTACTTTTTAAATTATAAGTAACATTTTTTCCCTCATTGGTACTCAAAATCTTTTAAATTTCTTTTAAATAAATCATGGCTCTATTTCTATCGTTTTTCAGAGAACCAATTTTCTTCTTTGAACTATCTTTTATTAAAATGTAATCAAAAAAATTTAAAAGGATTTGTTAAAGACATTCTTACAGTTTTTTCTTTTAATATTGTTTAAAAGGATTCTTCTTCTCGCTTACCAAACAAAGAATTTTTCTATGATTTTTACCGTGAAAAAATAATTTTATTTACATCGTAAGACATGTTCAGATTTCGCACATTTATTTCATCAAAAATACCATTCAATGTTTAAAATGATTATTCTTAAATAAAATTTTTAAAAAAAATATTTTCAAAGAAAAGGGTTTTTAATCGAGTTTTCAAAATAAAATGATATTTTCCTCAAGAATGTTTTTGGAGTATTTTTATATACATCTCCATTTGTCAAATAAAACATTACTTTACTCTACTTGTGGTATGTTGTATTGATACCATCCTTAATCTTCATATAGATTGTTTATGTTTGATTTGGATAAGAATAGTATTAAAATTAAATTCCTTTATTTTTATTAGTCCCATTCAAATATTAAATTTTCTATGATCATTTGAAATTGAATTTCTCCTAAATATATATACCATTTTTCATGGATATGATTATTTCATATGATATATATCATTTTTCATATAGTTCTTTCATTGAATGTTATTTGATTCTTTTTTGGAATATTGATAAATATGTATAATTTATTCAATATGAATAGTTTTAAGGGATATTGTTTATTTGATATAAAGAATGTTTTGGACATGAAATACCTTGGTTGGGAACCATTTAAGGAAATCCCTATAGGTTTGGGACTGGTTAATGAGAGACCCTTGATGCACCAATAGTCTCATTAGAAAAATTAGTTATGCAAATTGGAAAAGAATAAACTATATATAAATGGTAAAGGTATCACGTGGCTAAGAAACATTATATCTAATAAATAAGAATTTACCTCATTTAGTTTCATTTATTATTCATCCTTGAAATTTTTTATCGATATATCTATAGAAACTTTTAGTTACATAGATGGAATGTTTTTCAGTTTCATACCCCGCCATATTTATTTTTTACCTAATCTAGTTATTTAAATGTCATGTGTTTCCAGTTATCACCTTGTCATATTGTCAATTTACTTCAACTAAGTTATTGATTACATGTCATGTGTGTTCTGTTATTTATTTTTTTGTATTGAAAATTAGCATTGATTTATTATTTCTCCCACTATATTTTCCCTTACTAAGGATTTGAGCTCACCCTAATTATGTTCTTCCCCAGGAATCCAAGAAGTGTATTATGAATGATATTTTTGGATTTACTAGATGGATTAGAGTTATCCTAGATGTTATTTATTTATTTATATAGAATTTATTTAGAAAACAATATTTTTTAATTTGTGAATTCATATTGTAATACAACACTAATTTATGTATTTGGTTTACCAAGACTACTAAACTGATTGGATCTTTAGGGATTGATTATTTATAATAAGGGCAATGTAATTATTCAAATACACTATATTTGGGATATATTGGGCCAGGTCACTATAGTTGGTATCAAAGGAAATTTAGTAGAAACCATGGTAACTAGATTTTGGAAAAAATAGGATAGAGAGCATACCCTAAGGTACAAATTAAGGGTAAGTATAGAAGAAAATCCAAAAGTTTCAGTTAGAAAGAAATTATGTGGGTTTTAAAGAAATACATCCATGTCTAGATAATAGAAGTAAATGTGGTTCTGGTATAGATATACCTAGGAGTTATAACTCTGATAAGGTCTTTCGATCCAAACTCAAGGTAACCAGTGACATGAAATCATACCTTACTGCACACCTGGTCTAACACTCCTAGGGGATATGCCTAAGATAATTCACATTTTTTACAAACCACTATGAGTGATTTTGACAATGAATAACCTTGGTTAAATCTAAATTGTTTTAGATTAAATATATGGTGAAATTATTTTTAAATACAACTAATGATATTATAGATAAACTATAGACCAGGTAAGGATCTATGTGAAAATAAGTGGTCGAAATATTTATGTATTAGGGTTATATTAAAAACCTTAGTTAAATTGTTATTTAGTGATTAAAAAAATTTCATGGATGTCCATCAATATTATTTTATATATTATACTAATTTTGTTTTATAAAAGGTCAACCTATAATTCAGGTTCGAACAAATCAAATTCGGCATGGCCGTGGGTCTATAACACATGACTAATTGATGATAATTGTTTCACAGAAACCACTAACTGATGGAATTTATTGGTTAATGTTTTTTTGTTTTTAGTTTAAAAATGTAATAATAAATGTCAACGATTAACCATTAGTATCACCACTGGGGATTAGATATTAATTTATCAACCATATTTGTTTTAGAATATAATTAATGACAAATAGTAAGACTTGTCACACTTTTGTAGGCCTTATTATAACTTAAATGTATAATTTTGTGATTTAGGGATAAAAAATTAAATTTCATTATTGGTAATTAGTTTATAGGAGTAAAGTGATGAATTAATGTTTCATTAAATAAAAACCAAAAGTTATCATTGTTCACATTTAACAAAAACCTCTATGGTGTGAATATTCCCTTATATTCTTAGATAGTAAAATAATTACACAATGTTAATAAAATAACTTACAAATATATTTTTCCTAATACCTTAATTTTTATAATCGGTGGCCTTCTAAATCATCCAAGATTTATAGCTTTGAAGCCTTCAAATTTCCATTGATCCTTCACTTATTTGTGATTGATGACCTCATTAATTTAATATAAATATTTATTCTTTTACTATAAGTATTTATTCCTACAAGAAACGTTTTTCCTCTTATTAGATACCTAGTTGCATGGTAGTCCATGTGACCTTTTTACTTTCCATTCTCTATTTCATGGAAGATAGCTTATGGACCCTTCTCATGATGTGGGATTTAAAAAATAAGAAGTTTCAAAAAAATCTATCCACGTGATCTAGACTAAATTACAGGCATGAAATTTAAATAATATGGGGAGAATATGATGTACTGAAAATATAAACTAAGAAACTTATATTAGATATCATATATGACATGTGACACTAAGAACATAAGGGAATATAATATCCAGAGACCCTACAGTATATTTTCTATTTATAATAGATTATCTATATTTAAATTCATGAAACACCGAGTTATCTTTTGTTGAATAAAAGAGAGACCTTCCAAGATAACATGTGTTATACTCAAGAGTGGCCTTCCTCAATTTCTTATGTTACACACAAGAGAGACCATCCTCCATAGCTTTCATTATATGTAAGAATGAGTTTCACCAGATAACAAAGTATTTTTAAAATATTTTTATATAATATAATATGATATAACCATTCCCTTATGTTAGTGGTTATGAATTGTATTTACTAACTTATGGAAATTTTTTGTTGATATAAATATAAAATTAATTCACTTCATAGAAATTAGTGATATAGAAAAATAAGAACCAATTGGATATAAAAAGAGATATTATTATTTTTATGCTTCCAAAGGAGTTTTATCTTAATAAAAATAGTTAATTAAAATTAATGAAATATTTTAATGAAATATATATTTTATAAATTTAATAAAAAAAATATTCATACGTTATTTTTGATATTCATAAGATTATAACAAACTCTATTTCACACATAATAAATTATATTTTTATTAAGGCTATTTTACCACCTTTTAATATAATACCCATTTTAAATTATAATTTTGACACATTTCTTTAATTAATATGTCAAAATAAACTTCCTATTTAAAATAAAAATAGAATAATTATGGTAGGGTAAATTTATAATATTTTTTCGAAACATTTCATTTATTAATGAATATTTAAAAATAATAAATTTATGTTCAAAAGTGATTTTTCATATAATTTAATTATAATGATAAATTATGTTTTAAATTTGTTTTATAGATTAATTACATGATATTTTAACCAATTAATACAATTAATGTCATTGGAGTAAATTTTACTTTGAAAATTATTATGAAAACATAGAATACTTTTGGGCATTTTTATTTTAAAAACCTATACTGTCATCCCACATGCGGGGTGAATTTTAAATTAATTTCTACCACTTATGTGATTGGAATTTATAGAAATTGATTCTATGTTTTGAAACAAAATAATTTATTATTAGTTATAAGAACAAATTTCAATTTTACCAAAAATATTTGTGAAATAAATTATAAATAATTACAATTATTAACGAAACATTAAACAAAATATAGAAAACAAAAACATTTTCATAGGGTCCAAATGACCTAGACAGTTCCCCCAAAATAAATAGATTTACCTAATTCTTCCATTAAAATTATATTATTGATTTTTTTTCATTTCTTATGAATTTTTTTATGTAAGAAAATGTGTACAACATACTTGTTTTAAAAAATACCAAGTGAGCCACATTCCTTCCAAATAAAAGTCTGTCATCTCTCCTCATTCCTTGGACATCTCAAAACTCTTATAGTCTTATATGTTATACCCATATAGCTTCCCAAAATATCTCCAATCTACCTTTAATCCACTATTTGTGTATAAATACTTCCCAGGAATCCTTTTGGTAAAAACTAAAAGTATTTAACGGATTAAGAGGTAACATATTTCCTTAAGACTTCTAGTTTTATTTCTATTTTCTAACCCATCAATTATTCTTATTATATGATTTTATAACAACACCAGTATACTAAATATACTAGTTTGATCATATTATATTCTTTTTACCTACACTAACACACACTTATATCAAATGGTTGATGAACAAATTATTTATGTGTACGACGAACTAGTGCCTCATGAAACGATGATTGTTTATTTTTTCCTTGCCACATCTCATGGTGGAAGTTATGATGGAAACTCTATTTATATATGATATATATTAAATTTTCTTATTTACACATATTTAATAATTTTATAACACATACCTTTAATACATTCCATATTTCATTAATATGATAACATCATTAGGGGATGCGTGGACAACTTCCCCCTAAAAGTGATCTGATTTGTTCACATGATCAATGGAATGTATAAAAGATGGTTATAAACAAAAATATGAGAAAAAACATATATATGATATTAATGACATAATTAAATCTAATTAAATATTATATTCAAATATATATATATTCCAATTTTTTATTATCCTTTCACACACATAAATGTGATAATGTCGGTCGTGGATGTGTGGACTACCGCCTCCTCGACACGATGAGATTAAATTTACATAACAAGAATTATATATAAAAAATATATGATTAAATAAAATGGTATGTAGTATATAATTATCATTCTGGGAAGATATGGCGTTACTTATCGTCTTTACATAATGGGCGTTGAAAGATAAGAACGTTGCTTTTGCGTACGTATGGTCTACTGTCTCCATGATCGCAATGTTGATTCATTTATCATATCCATATTTAATGATTTATTTTAAAAGTATAATTAATGTATAAGATTGTTAATTTCTTTGAAAACAATATTATTTGAGCAGAATATGGAGCTCCTGAAGCCAAGAACGGTGACAGAACCCTAGCCCATGCCCGAAGAAGCCTTTCCCCCCCTTCCTGTCGGTGGGAAGGGGGTGGATGATTTGATATTTCCGCCTAAGAAGACACAAACTCCATTTGTGACCTTCTAAAACCCTAATTACCTTTCAGAGTTCTTCGTGATTGCGTTAAGTCTGAAGGTTCCTAATCTTCATCTCGATAACCCTCAGCTTCCGCTCTTAGTGTCAGAGTTCTCTGAAGCGATGAGTCATTTTGGCTTGGCTCTGGTGGCTCGATTCAGCTCTCGAAGACCATCGGTCTATGAATTTGATCGGTTTGTGTTTGGAAAATGGTATCGGAATGATCGTTTGATAATTTTCCTTCTAGATAGTCTCCACTTCATGATTTGATTTTTCTTGGAGGATTACTTAATATGTGCATGGTCTAGTGCCCCTAGGCATTTCAATGGCTGCTGGTTTTTCCTCCTTCGGTGGACGTTTGATTTTTGTATGAACCGTGATACAACCTCCATTCCTATTTGGGTATGTATTCCTCATCTACCATTACCTTTAAAAAATCTAGTGATTATACATATTCTTGGGAACCTGGTAGGTCGTTTCCTGTGTTCTGATGCGTGTACATCCTCTGTGAGTCACCCCATCAATCCCCGGTTGTATGTTGAGGTGGATATATCAAATCCTCCGTTGGAATGGGTCTGGATTTTAGTGGGTGAGGAATTTATATGGAAGCAGGCTGTGGTCTATGAATCATGGAATGATTACTACTCAGCCTGTAGCCGCATGGGCCATTTAGATTTCAGGTGTCGAAGTTGAGCCATGAGTATGAGGTCATCAGCTCCGGGGAAGAGGATTGGTAAAGCTACTGATAGGGGGATGATACCTTCTGTGGATGTTGGACTTGGAAACACACCTGACCTGGGGCCTCGGGGGGAATCATTTCTAGAGAATCCGTTTGGGGTTCCAGCTAATCCTTTGGATTCTATAGTGATAAACAGACTTAGGTAGGATTTGAGTCGGGGGGATGGTGTTTTGGGAGATACTGCACAGAGTTCTTCTGCTACAGGTGGTTTGGTTTCATGTGGACCTATAGTTGTAGGGAAGGGTCAGCCGGAGCCAGGGGCTCCCCTCGGATGCAGTTGAAATGTGATTTTGCTTGAGGGTTATGTTTCTATGGCCAGTGAGGGGAAGGGGTGCAATAATGGCGGTATGAGTGAAGAGCAGTATGGGCAGACTAATAAAGATGGTGGACAGTCTAAGAAGCATGGGCCTACTTCAGATATAACTATGGATAGAAGGATGCATGTTGCAATAGATAATTTTTATGTTAGTCATGTTGTGGAGGATCCAGAGGGTTGTGCTGATGGAAATACTAGTAAGGCTGGTGGTGTGCTAGTAACAGTATCCACGGGAAATCGTTTTCAAAGGATGGATCATAAGGGAGAAGAATACAATTTGCAGATTTATTCTCAAGAAAATGATGCAGTGTGTGATGTATTGGGAAATGGGATATGTGAAGGCCAAGATATGGATGCACACCTGGAGCCGGAGTTTGTGATTGAGGCTCTCCAAGGATTGGAATAGGAGAACATGAAAGAGGCTACTCAATTGGATGAGGGTGGCAGTGTGCAGCCGGGGACTCTGGATGGTCATGAAGCAATGGAGCATCCAAAGTGTCTGGCCTTGATTGATCCCAATTGTCAATATCGATAAGGTCAAGGAAGGGAATATGGATTCCATGAGGGTCATATTTTTGGAAAATGGGGGGATTACTCGGATAGTGGAAAGGATAATAATAGAGGTTTGTCCAGGCCATTGTGTTGTGAGGTTGTTTAGGATGGGGGTTGAAGATGATCAGAAATAAGGAAAGTACAAATGCTCAAGCACGATGAAGGCTAAAAAAGGACTACTTCAAATTACAAAAGACGATGTCCACTAGGTCATCAATTTGTTACACATAGATACTATCCTTGGAATGATAGAACATGCAAAGGAAGTATGTGAATTTTCTCAAACATTATGAGAGTTCGGAAATGGGAATCAGCTACTGCGGAGGAGGATTTTTATCAGGGAGGTGACGATGAGTATGGTTTCTTTGATATGTAATTTTCTCTTCTACCTTGTGGTTCTTGTTCCCTGTCCTTTTCTTTTTATTTAATAAATGGTCCGGGGTTATCCTCTGACGGAGTTTCTGGTATAATTAATGTATAATTATGTCATTACTATAATTCTATAGATGTCATAGAATGATCCAACTATCCATTTTTTACATACCAAATATGTTTTGACAGATAAACTAAATTTGGTCAAAACCACCGACATAATCCTAATTTTTTATGTAGTTGTATTCAATATTGTAAAAAGTGAAATAAAAAGAATGATAAACCTAAATAATGTAATCAATAATTCATAAAATTAACAAAATTTTATTATACTATAATTTAATGGAAGTTCATTTAAAAGAAACTCAGGGTAATGGATTCTCATCTCACTTTTTATGTCTGTGAGATAAATTTCATGTTCACAACTTACATATTTTCTGTAGTGTATCTACTAAGATTTTTTATATAATATTACAAGAGTAAATATATCTTAATTGTATTTTATGATTTAATTTTGTATTATTTATTCATGATGTTTATTATTTAAAATTTTTCAAAGTGGTATGGGATAGATTGAATTGTTTAAAGACTATTATCCTAAACAATAACATTGCTGATCTTTTAATTGTACTTTTGTTAGAGGAAATTTTATGAACATTACTCAATAAAACACTAAATTTTCTTCTCCTATGGTTATTTATGAACTTTTTCATGTATTAGTTATATTTTCCCATTCGTTGGTACTCAAAGTGTTTTAGAAATGTTTTTAAGAAGACCTGAATTCATTTATATCTTTTATCAGAGAACATATTTTCTTATAAAAACAATGTTATATTAAAATGTTTTAAAAAATGATTTTAAAATTATTTAGTAAATAAATTTTTAACCTTTTTTCTTTTACCATTGTTTTAAAATGAATATTCTAGTTACTTTTTGAATAATTCATTTTTCCATCATTTTTACTATGTAAAATGAATTTTCTTTTAACCTAGTATGACATGTACAGATATACCAACAATAATTTCTTTGAAAATAAATTTTCATTTTTAAATGGTTTCATTTTAATGAAGATGTTTTCAAAATAGATTTTCAATAATAAGGATTTGAAAAGGTTTTTTCAAATCAAGAAGGATATTTTCATGAGTAATGTTTTTAAATGTTATTTTTATATGTTCCCATTCTTCAATGAAAACAACCCTTTACTTTACTCCAAATTGGGTATGTTGTATTGATACCAACCTTAATATTCCTCTGGATGAATTGTTTTTGATTTGTACATGAATAGTATAACACCCCAAGGTTTTAAAAATAAATTGAATTCTTGAAACTCTATTTTATGTAGATATTTTTAACTATCCTTAAAACAAAATTTTGAAGCATCCATATTTTGAATTTTAGAAAACAATTATCTATAATTGTGTCTAGTAAGTTATTTGGAGTCTCATGGAACCAAATTGTTTTTTGGTGAATAGTTACATAACATTATGAATAGTAATATGAATAGTAATATGACCCTAATAAATAGTAAATTGCATTATAATTTTATTTTCTTAAGGATTTAAGATAATAACACATTGGTTAATTTTTCGATGTGATATAAAAGTAGTAATTGGTTTAAAATTGTTTATTTTTGAATTAAGTATGATTTTATTTAAAAATTAAATTAATAATATTTAGAAAATTATTTTCATAAAATGGGGTAAATTTTTGAATTCTAAACATTAAATAATGGTTAGGCTAAATTTTTTGTATTTTTCTAAAACTGTTGATTTTTGAGTGAATAGTAAACAAATACAGTTTTCTGTTTCAGTGTGTTAATGACATCATTAATGATGGAATAATGATGTAATAAATATGGTCAACTTGTGTACAGTGAACTAATATTTTAGGTGTCCCATGTGAACAATACCTTAGGCAAATACAATGGGCATGCCCATGGTTTTGAAAATACCACTAATGAGGTGTCTCTTGGAAATTATTAAAATATTCCATCACTTTTGTTATAAATACCAACCCATTAATTCATTAAATTAATTAACATTTCATCCAAAATGAAGAACTAGCATCCTCACATCCCTATTAGTCCTCCCAACCCCAAGGTCCCAACATTCATGTTGTAGGAGTTGCTCTATAAGGTAAGAAAATTCTCAATTTCTTTCTTTTTTCATTCGTGTTCTCTTTTTTATGGTATAAATTTCATGTTTCCATTACTTGTTTTTATTTCCTTATTATTGGTGATATATTATCTATTATGGTTTATTTCTGTATGGGTGATCCTTGTCCCCTATCTTTAAAAAAAAAATTAAAACCATGATTCATAGCCGTTAGGCTGCTGAATTTTTGTAAGGGATTTCTCAATTATTCTTTTATTCTGAGTTCCTTTCTTTTATTATTATTTCCTCATAAACTATTATCCAATAGGAATGGAATCTATAGAAATCATTTATATTCTATATTTTCTCATGTTCACTTAAAATTATTCATCATTCTTCTTGTCCTCTTCCACTTATTCAAGGAATAAAAACACTGTCTGTGATGTGTCGAATTACCAACATTGTGGACGATGTGATTTTAATTTGAATTAATTCTTAAAAGTATGGTCATGAAACTATTTGTATGGTTGAACCGAGTTATAATATATGTATCATGTCTCATCCATGGTTCTGGAATTCTTTTTTTACTCATGGTTTTATTTTATAAGACAAAATGAGGTAGTTATTATCAATGAACCACTAAAATGATCTAAATGAACATCATTAATGTTTTAACTTATGAATCATCCTCATATAAAACATCAAAAAGATAAATGATATATATTATGGTACTATAAATATGTAATAAATTCCCTTTCCAATTCTAGAGTTTCACTTCCAATCGACAAGAACATCCATCATTAACCAATCATGAAAATCTTGTAATGAACTCACCCCAAACAGTACAAGGAACAAGATACTAAAAATTAATGGGTGAAATAATGAAACAAAATGATCATATAAGGTATTATGATGGTGGATATGATTCTATAATATATTAAAAACACTTTTTTTAAATATTATTTAGGAGGTTTAAATGTGTTAGACGTAAGACAAACCCAAGGTAAGGGGATTCTTAAGCTGATTTCCATCCTTTCGGTTAACCTTATACTTCTTTATTTACGTGGTACTAAAATTTATTGTGTTGGGGGTTTTGTTTATATTATGTTTTATTAGGTCTAATTATAGTGTATATACATATTCCATAAACTCTATTAAGTTTCTCTTCAATTATATAATTTATGTAAGGGGCTTTTCTTTTAAAATCTTCTTTTTATATTCTATCTAACAAAATTCAAAAGAAATATTTTTATGCAATTATTCATGTTTTATGATTATTTTATGGTACTTGGGAATTTTTTATGATGAATTTTGGAACCAATAGTTTCCTCTAAAGCATTGGGTATGTGTAATTTTGTGGTCAGTCGTATGGTTACTCCCAGTGTAACTGCAAGGGTTACATAAATTGTAAGGTAGCTGTGGGGGTTCCAAATTATAAGGTAGCCGAGAGGGTTAAAAGATTATTTGTATAATGAACCAATATAAGTTTATTATTATGTTTATGTTCTCATGTTTTGTGTGTATCTTTTGTAAATATCATGTTTCAAAAAGTAATTACATATGGGTGAAAATCATGTCTTCTGAAATTGTTTTCATACATTACAAGTATTCATGGACTAATGTGCTATTTACTTCTTTTACATCCCTTATTGAGAATTTTGTTCTCATACCATGTTTTTTAATGATTTTCATAGGTTATAGTTATGTGTAAGACAAAGAATAAATCCAAGTTAAATGTGTGAAGAATTTTTAATGAAATCATGTTTTAAGAATAAATGGTTTATAATTTGAATAAAATGGAAAATGTATTTTTGGTATCATCTCTTTAACAATGTGTAACATTATGAATGTATTATGTACCAATTATCCAAACCTCTAAACATGAAAAGATACTCAATTTAAAAGGAAACTATATCTGGTCTAAAGTCAGGATTATGTAATGTAATAAGGTCGTGTACTTATAGTTGGTTTTAGAGGATGGTTTAGATAACTTTAGGGGTTATGATGATGTTAAGAGAATGACATAAATTATTTTTAATCTATGATTAATTTTAAATGTTATAGATTTTAAATATTACAATGTTGTTTCATCTAAGATATTTTTGTTCAAAATGGTTGTCCGCAGACGAAACATGGAAGCTAAAGATGAGCGGAACCAACAAAACAACATCCTTCAGAATATGTAGCCTGGAATGGTAGGGATTGGAACCGGGAAATTTATAATAGTAATGGCTTTGATAATGTAGGAAATAAATGGTGGTGGAATACATTCAAGAGAATAACTAGATATACAACAATAGAACATGAAGATAGTGGAACATTTTATGAGACAACACCCTCCTACTTTTAATGGATCTTCTGACCTAGTAGCTGCTGAAGGATAGATTAAATCCCTTGAAATGATATTAAATGTTATGGGATGTTTAGATAATAAAAATTTAAGTCTTTCCATTTATCATTTTTAAGGTGAATCTGTTCAGTGTTTGTCAATGGTAAATAATATCTGGGATATAGAGGATATTGATTCCCTAGAGTGGGATGAATTTAAAAGTATTTTCCTTGAAAAATATTTTCCAAAGGTGGTGTGACATAGGATGGAGAATCAATTCCATGAATTGAAGAAAAAAGGGAAAGATTCAATTGTATCAAAGGGCGTTGGCCTCCTGTGATTTCAAAAGTTATGAGAAACCTGTCCAATGTTCTGAATGGGTAGATATGTAGTTTGATGATGATCATGTGAATTTTGGAAATAAAGAGAATAAGTGTTCTAGAAGTCAAGAGATGGGTAAGAATCAACCAATTAAATACGATGGTAAGAAAATCTAGTTTCTAGTTTGTGAAAATGTTAGCAAGAAACATCCTAGGGAATGTCTTAGAAAAAATGGGAAGTGTTGTAAATGTAATAAGTTTGGACTCATGGCCCGTGATTGAAATGAAAATGATCCTAAGAGTAATCATTAAAAGAAACCTATTAGGTGTTTTAAATGTTGTTATATGGGTCATTATGCAAATACCTACCTAAAGAGAGATCCAAATGATGTAAAGAAGCCAGACTACACATATAAAGGTGTAGTGAGATCCTTTGCGACAATGTCAGTAGATGTTGGTCCATCCAACGAAGTGGTATCATGTACTCTATTCGTTTTCTCAAATTTTTATAATGTTTTGTTTGGTATGGGGTCTACACATTCCTTCATATCTGATAAATTTTCTAGTATATTGGAAATATCACCTCGACAAATGAGGCCAGAACATTTTGTTAAAACTCCAGGGGGAATTATTATAGAAAAGAGGAATTATAAGAAACATTATATTGTGGTATATGGAAATACATTACCTAAAAACCTTGTTGTTTTACCCTTAGTAGAGTTTGATGTTATTCTTGTAATGTATTGGATTTTTATTTATCATGCTAAGATTGGATGTAGAGCTAAATAAGTTGTTTTTTTAGAAAGCGTTTCAGTTTCTATACAAGAAAGAGCCCATCCAATTGATAACATATCAGGAAGCTGAAAAACTATTGAAGGGTGGAAAGGAATTTTATCTTTCTCATATTGTTGAAAATAAGGAAACGGTTTAGATTAATGACGTGCTAGTGTTAAATTAATAATTAGATGTTTTTCTTGATGAGTTACCCAGTGTCATAACTAATCAGGATGTTGAATTCACAATTGACTTATTTATTTATGCTAAGAAAATTTCAAAACCCCCTTATCATATTTCCCAAATAGAACTTCTTGAATAGAAAAATCTATTTCATGATTGGCTTGATAAAGGCTTCATTCATCCTATCACTTTACCATGGGGTGCTCCTGTTATGTTTTAAAAAAAACGAAAGATGGTTTCATGAGACTTTTTATTGATTATAGAGCTTTGAATAAAATCACTATTAAAAACAAGTATCCTTTACCTCACATCGATGAATTGTTTGATCAGATCCATGGAGCTCAGTACTTTTCAAAGATTGACATGAGATTTGGATACCATCAACTGAAGGTAAAAGTGGATGATATCTTGAAAACAACTTTTCGTACAAGATATGTGCATTAGGAATTTTTTGTTATGTTTTTTTTGTTACCTAATGCACCTATTGTATTCATAAATCTTATGAATAGAATATTTCATGAGTTTTGGGATAATTTTGTGTTTACGTTCATTGATGAAATTAAGGTATTTTTTAAAAATAAAGAGGAGCATGAAAGACATCTAATGGTTATTTTAAAAACATTAAAATAAAAGAAACTATATGGAAAATTTAGAAAGTGTGATTTTTGGTTGCAATAGATTTATTTTCATGGGCACATTATAAATAAGGATGGAATAACAGTTGATCCTACCAAAACAAAAGTGGTCGATGAATGACCAAGAACCATAAATTTTATGAAGATTCATATTTCTTTTGGTTTAGAAGGTTATTAATGACGTTTTGTTAAGAACATTGCATCGTTATCTAGCCTAGTAACTAAGTTAACACAAAACAAGGTTAAATTTATTTGGACAGAAGAATGTGATGTTTTTTTTTTCAGGAACTGTAGAAGAGATTGGTGAATGATCCAGTTTTGGCCTTACCATTCTGAAATGGTGAGTCTATCATCTACAATGTTACTTCTTTGAAGGGACTTGGTTGTGTTTTGAAGCAGAATGATCAGGTAATTTCTTATTCATCAATAATACTTAAACCACATGAGTTAAATTATCCCACACATGATTTGGAATTGTTAGGTGCGGTTTTTTCCATGAAAATTTTAAGGTATCATTTATACAGAAGAAAATTTCAAATATATAATAACCATAAAAGTCTTATGTATATATTCAATCATAAAGAATTATACATGGGGAAGAGGAGATGGATTGAACTGATAAAGGATTATGATTGCACGATCAATTACCATCATGTAAAATCAATCAATGTGGTGGATTCTATGAGTAAAAAACATCATACATCATTAACTATGTTACATTTAGAACATGATCCCTTGATTATCTATTTGATGAATTTTGGATTTGAAGTTGTTAGTGTAGGGAATACATGTGTTTTGTTTTAGGTTTCAGTGTAGTCATTTTTATCAGACAGAATTAATCAAGAGTAGAAGGAAGACCGTGAGCTACTGAAAAAGGTAGAATTGGTTAAAATGGGTAAGTTGCAAGAATTGAATATTGATAAAGATTTTGATTTAAGATTTGGAAAAAGGTTGTGTGTGCATTTTCAATACTAGTTAATGAAAGACTTGTTATGTTAATCTTATAGTTCCCCATTTTTAGTTCATCCTAGAAGTACTAAGATGTTCTGAGACCATTCAGAGTTTTATTGGTGGGAGGGAATGAAAAGAGATTTTTCTGATTTTACCATGAATTTTTTGACATGTCAATATATTAAAGAAGAGTGGAAGTTTCCAAAGGGGATGCTTCAACCTTTTCCAGTGACAGAGTAGAAATAAGTGAATGTATCCATGTACATTGTGGTGGGACTACCTAAGACATCTCGAGGTAACAATGCAATTTGGGTTATTGTTGATCGTCTGACAAAATATACACATTTGCTTTATTCTAGAGATAAAATGTCTTTGAATCATCTTTCTTGATTGTAACTCAAAGATATTTTCAGGTAACATGGATTTCCACATTCCATTATATCAGATCAAGATCAGAGGTTCACTTCTGGCTTTTGGAAGGGGCCTCAAAAGTCATTGGGCAAAGAAATAAATTTCAATACATCTTTTTATCCTCAATCAGATGGGTAGTCAGAATATAAATTTCATAATTTAGATGATATTCTTCAAGATTGATCAATGGAATATCAGGTAAGTTGGGATCAACATCTTTATTTAGTTGAGTTTTCTTATAATAACAGTTTTCATTCCAGTATACTGATGGAACTTTTTGAGGCATTGTATGGGAAGAGATGTCGAACTCTAGATTTTTGGGATGTAGTCGAGGATAGGAATTTAATGGGACCAGAAATAGTAGAGTAAGTGACTGAGAATGTGAAGATGATCTAGCAGCACATGAGGATAGCTTAGAACAGGTAGAAAAGTTATGAAAATAACATAAGTAAAGACTTCCCTTTTGAGGTAGGTGACCATGTTTTCCTTAAAATCACTCTTTGGAAAAGTGTGATGTGTTTTGTTAAGAAATAAAATATATGACTACAGTTCATCAGTCATTTTGAAATCCTTGAGAAGTTGGAATAGTTTCATACTAATTAGATTTCCCTCCGAGTTTGTCTCAATTAAAAACTGTTTTTCATGTTTCTATGTTGAGGATGTATGTGCCAGATTCATCACATGTAATGAGCCCAGAAGTAGTTAAACTGTAAGAGATACTTTCTTATAAAGAGAAAACAGTTCAAATTCTTGATAGAAAGGAACATGTATTGTGGAATAAGGTAATACACTAGGTAATGGTTTTTTGGAGAAACCATATTCTTGATGAAGAAATAAGGGAGTCTAAAAATGCTTTGACGGAAAAGCACCATCACTTTTTTAATTAGTAAATAAAATTACGAGGACGAAATTTCTAGAATGTGGGGATAATGTAACACCCCAAGGTTTTAAAAAAAATTTGAATTCTTGAAACATTGTTTTATATAGATATTTATAACTATCCTTTAAACATAATTTTGAAGCTTTTATGTTTTGAATTTCAAAAAACAATCATCGACAATTGTGTTCAGTAGGTTATTTAGAGTCTGATGGAACCAACATGTTTTTTGGTTAATAGTAACATAACCTCATAAATAATAATATGAATAGTAATATGACCCTAATTAATTGTAAATTGTTTTATAATTTTATATTATTAAGGCTTTAAGATAATAACATCTTGGTTAATTTTTCAATGTGATATAAAATTAGTTATAGTTTAAAAATTGTTTATTTTTTAATTAATAATGATTTTACTTAAAAATTAAATTAATATTGTTTAGAAAATTATTTTAAAAAAATAGAGTTATTTTTTTAATTCTACATGAAAAATAATTGTTTGGTTTCATTTTTTGTTATATTTTGAAACTATTAATTTTTTGGTGAATAGTAAAAAAATACAGTTTTCTGTTTCGGTGTGTCAATGACATCATTAATGATTTAATAATGATGTAATAAATCTGGTTGACTTGTGTACAGTAAAAAATGATTTGAGGGGTCCCAAGTGGATAATACCTTGGGCTAATACCATGGTCAAGCCCATGGTTTTTCAAATACCACTATTGAGGTGTCCCTTGGAAATTATTAAAATAATCTCTCACTTTTTCTATAAATACCAACCCATCCCTTCATTAAATTCATTCTTAATTCTTCTTAAAAGAATCTATGGAATCCTTACCTCCATATTAGTCCTCTCAAGGTTTCCTAAAGCCCCCCAATTTCCCAAAATTAATGTTCTAGGAGTTAATCTACAAGGTATGAAAATTCCCTAATTTGTTTCATTCATGTTCTCTTTTTTATTGTATAACATTCATGTTTCCATACCATGTTCTTATTCCCTTCTAATTACTGATATATTCTGTATTATGGTTCATTTCTAGATGGGTTACCCTTGTACCCTATCTTTTTAATATTTTCAAAAACCATGTTGCATAGTCGTTAGGCTGCCGAATGTTTGTAAGGGATTTCTCAATTTTTTTTTTATTTTGAGTTCCTTTCTCTTCTTATACATTCATAATAACCTCTTACCCAAGAGGAATTGAAGCTCCAAAAATCATGTATATTCTGTATTTTCTCATTTTAGTGTAAAATGCATCATAATTTTTCTTCTCCTCTCCCACTTACTCAAGGAATAAAAACATTGTCTGTGATGTGTCGAATTACCGACATTATGGATGATGTGAATTCAATTTGCATTAATTCTTTCAATTCTGGTCATGAAACCATTTTTATGTTTGATAAAAGTCATTATATATGTATCATGTCTCATCCATTGTTTTGGAATTATTTTTGAACTCATGGTTTTAATTTATAATACAAAAAGAGGTCGTTATTATCAAAGAACCACTAAAATGATCTAAATGAACATCATTAATATTTTAACTTATGAATCATCCTCATATAAAACATCAAGATTATAAATGAAATAAATTATGGTAATAGAAATATGTAATACCATAACATTCAAATTCTGGATTTTCACTTTCAATCTACAAGAATATCTATCTTGAACCAATCATGAAAATCATGTAAAGAACTCACCCCAAAACAGTATAAGGAAAAAAATAGTAACAATTAAAGGGTGAAATAATGTAATGAAATGATCATATAAGGTATTATAATGATGGATACTATTATTTAATATATTAATAACACTTTTTTAACAATTATAAAGGAGGTTTATATGATTTGGAAGTAAGAAAAACCCGAGGTAAGGGAATTCTTAACCTGATTTCCATCATTTGGGTTTACCTTCATCTTCGTTATTTATGTGATATTAAAATTGAATGTGTGATGAATTTTGTTTATAACATGTTGAATAATGTCTAATTATAGTGTATATACATATTCCAACCACTCTATTAATTCTCTCTTAAATTATATGTTTTATGTAAGGGGATTTTCTTTTAAAAAACCTTTTTTAAAATTCTATATTACGAAATTTAAAAGCAATGTTTTTATGAAATTATTCATGTTGATTGATTATGTTATAGTTATTGGGAATTTTTTTATGATGAAGGGTGGGACCTATATTTACCTCCAATTTTTGGGTATGTGTAAGTTGGAGGTCGGTCATATGGTTACTCCAAGTGTAACTGCGATGCTTACACAAATTGTAAGGTAGTCGTGTGGGTTACAAATTATAAGGTAGCCGAGAGGCTTACAATATTATGTAAGTAATTCCCCAATATACCTTTATGATTATGTTTATGTTCTAATGTTTTGTGTGGATCTTTTTTAAATCTCATGTTTCAAAAATTAACTATATATAGGGGACAATCATGTCTTTTCAAAATGTTTTCAAACGTTACAAGTATTCATAGACTAATGTGCTCTTTCCTTCTCTTACACCCCTTATAGAGATTTTTTTCTCATCCCATGTTTTTTAATTATTTTCCCATGTTATAAGGATGTGTAAAATAAATAATGAATCCATGTTAAATGTTTGATGAATTTTCAAAGAAATCATGTTTTAATCTTAAATGTTTTATAATTGGAAAAACTAGAAACTGTTTTTATCATATTCACTATGTAATAATGTCTAAGGTTATGAATGTATTATATCCCAATTTTATAAATATATAATCTTGGAAAGATCCTAAATTTAAAAGGAAATTATTTCTTGTCTAAAATCATGATTATGTAATGTAATAAGGTCGGGTCCTTATAAATAGTATTAATATTCACATCCTTGATTCCTTTTTGTCCCCTTAAAATACTTAATTTTATATGATAATTTTATAATTATTTTCCAATAAATATATACCTCCTTTTGGTGGATATGATTATTTCCTACCAGATATAATATTTTTCATATAGTGTTTACTTTGAATGTTTTTTTATTTTGGGAAAATAATGATAAATTTGTATACTATATTCAATATGAATATTTGCGAAGTCATATTGTCTATTATTTATGATGAATTTTTTTAACATGAAATACATGGGTTAGGGAATGTTAAAGGAAATATCTAAATGTTGGAGACTGGTTAATGAAAATAATTTATGCATAGGTAGTCTCATTGTATAAATTAGTTACATAAAATGGAAGACATTGAACTATCTCTTAAGAGTAAAGGTATCATGTTAAGGGGAAACATAACCTATAATAATTAAGAATTATCTTCATTCAATTTCAGTGAATATTCATCCATGATATTTTGGTGTTGATATATCTTTGGAGACATTTTATGTTCAGTTATATAAATGGCATGTGTTTTAGTTTCTTACCTTTCCATATATTTTTTTCATTATCTAGTTATTTAACTTGCATGTGTTTCCATTTATTACCTTTCCATATTGTTTGTGCAATTTCATTCAGTTATTGATTACATGTCATGTGTATTTAGTTATTTACTATTCTATATTGATTATTCGAACTGATTCATTATTTCTTCCGCTATAATTTTCCCTTACATGGAATTTGAGCTCACCCTTATTAGGTTTATTTCCCCATTAATCCAACAATTGTACTATGAAATATATCTATGGATTTAATATATGGATTTTAGTTACCTAAAAGTTATTTTTTATAAATATTCTATTTAGAAAACAATTATGTTGTAATTAGTGTATTTATTTTGTAATACATGGCTTATCATTGTATCTAGATTACCAAAACCACTAAAATGATCTATCCTTTGAGGGTTGATTTTTTATAATTATGCCAAGGTAATTATTAGAAGACCCCAGATATAGGCTATCTGGGATCAGGTCAATACAATATTTTCACATCCCAAAGGTTTGAACCCTTAAATAAAGTGATACTCAAATGCAATATCATGTTGATCTTCATAACGATCTAATTTTTTAATAAATACACGTTATATAAGAAATGAAATAAACTAAACCATTAATGGATATTGTGATTAAATATATGGATATAATTGATAAAATTGATTTTATAAATGAAGAAAAATATGTTTTTGGTGTGTTCATATCACTTAATATAAGAAATTTCAAGTTAGGTAAAGGTAAATTCATGGGAAAGCTAACATTAACATGATTTAATTATGGGAAATTAAATACAATTATGAATTATGTACAAAGAAGTATAATGAAGATAATTATAGTGACTTTACACCATAATAATATAGAATTTTTTCCCTTGCGTTGATGCTCTAAAATCATAAGTTCATAAGGAAGTAAATTCATTGAATAAACATGGTGATCAAAGAAAAAAATAAAGATGATATGAGCCTTAAAGATAACGAGGTTTCATTTATTATAGATATAGAGGAAGTAATAATTAAAATATTAAGGAATGAAAAAACTAAAATTGGTGATGAAAATAAAAAATAAGGTTTCACTGATTTGAAAAGATAAAAATTAATTAACAATCAAAGGGTTGGATACTCAATGCATGAAGAGTATGAAAATTGGTGAGCTACTGAAAGATTCATGAGAGTATTTCAAACTACTAAATGAGAATATTTGTCAACTAGAGAAAGTTGTAATAAAACTTGAGTCTACTCAAGACTCATATATAGAATTTTTTGGTTTTATGGTTAAAATTGAAGAAAAAATTACATTGGTTAATGAGAAAGTAATCATCGTACACACGATTGATGGCTTTATTTACCATGTGATAGGGAAGGAGATGGATATATATTATGAGATAAACATATAAAAAAATTTATGGGATATATTTGAGTAATTGTATTTTAATTTTAAGACATAAAATACGGTGATAAAATAATTTGTAAAAAGAAAGAGCTTAGTGAATAAAATTACAATCACATAGAATAAATTTATTTGGATATCTTATTTAGAACCCTAGGGTTTGTCTTTTTGGAAGACCATAATGTATATAATATGGATAATTATGTTGGGGAGATATTTTTTATTGTTTTTTAGATAAACGACTTTATAGGTGTGAGTAATTGAGGGTACGATATTCCCTTTTATATGTGGGGGAGGGGAACTTCATGAAAACCACATGGAAATTTCCTTATAGAATACATAATGAAAAATTCATTTCCAAGATAAATGATTCGAAATGAACTTATTTTATTTTTTGTGATAGAATAAGGTCAAAATATGTCTATTCAATAGAATTTTGAAATGTTAAATTTAAAAAAATTTCCTTTTCTTTTTTTAATCCCCTTATAAACCCATTTTAACCTTAACCACGCTAATAAATAATTTAACTGTTTTTACTTTTAACTATGAAAATAGTTAAGATTTCCGTATTAAATAATGTTAATTATTATGATTCAAAAAATTTAATCCATTTTTAAAAATTCAATCTTGATAAGTTAGAAAATTAAATTTATAGATGAAACCCATAAATTCTGTGAAAAAATGGCTTTTTAGAAATTCAATTTTCAAGTATAAGATGCTATTATATTAAAAATATTAGTATTAATGGTATATTAATGGATTTAAATTTATATTTTTATAAATATAATCAAAAAATTAATTTAAATAATTAATAATTAAATATAATTTTATTCAATTAAAATTGAGAAATATTGGGCACTTAGAAATTTTTTTAGAAAAATGAATTTCAAATCATAAAATAAAACATGTACAAAAATATGGTATAACCAAGAATCTAATGTGATTAATTATATTAAATAAAAAATAATACATAATATACATTCATAAAAATTAAAATAATTATTGTAATTTTAAATTACCAAAAAGTTTCTATGTATGGACAATTTGACCCTAATAATTATTAAATGATAAATAAATCTATAGGATTTGGTATTATATGGGGGATTACAAAGGAGAGAGTGTTCCAATATCAATATATACTCACCCACCTTTAGTTTATAGTTATTATGTATACTAACAGACAACAAAATATTCAATTCTAGACTTTATTTATTTAATAATGCATCTTTCACATGATTTTCTTCCCTATTGCCATGCGAGACAACCAAATTCAGGTGTTTGGGATGAATGAGTCATTTAATTTGATGGGGGATAATTCCCCATGGGATATTCCTTTTTCATTTTTTGAGGACATTAATATGATTTTAATATTTTGATTCAATCCATATTGATTTATAGTTGTGGTAGACAACATGCTTGATAGCAAAAATAACGACCCATAACACATATTCAAAAGAAATTCCCTACAAAATGAAGTGGTAAAAGAATACTTTTAAAAATCCTAAGTGGGTGAAAAAGAAACCTACATATCCCGAAGGCCCTGTAATTCTAGAGTTTTCCCTATCAACATTATCCTTTATACATGAACAAATAATGGGGATCCATAAAATATATTTCAAAGCCAAAGGTTTCCTTAGCCTGCCTATAATTCTCAGAAGTCTGAGGAATTTGAGGTATGCAAAATAGTTGTAATATTACCTAGTTGTATATACTCAGAACAATTAATGCATATTTTTACAATAGTAATACATGGATGAAGGGATGGAGGATGATTGATGAACATGATTTTATTTCATACTGTCCAGATTGAGTTGAAAACAGAGGCAGTTGAAACCAGTAAAAGATTTTGAATTTGAAAACTTCTTCTATTATTACCGGTTCATATCAGTAGCTCCTCCATCTTCGTTTATAAACAATGTTCAAAGAAAATATAGGTTTCCAATATAGCTCCATATATATTGAAAAAATGTGGAGTGCATGAAAAAAATTTGAAAAGTGCATCACTCCCTGTTTCTGGTATATAACCCTTTCCTAATGCCTTTTTAAATGTATAAAGTACAAGGGTGTTATTTTGGATAGTTTTGAGAACATTTTGGTAGTTTTTTGGGACTTTCTATTAGTTCAAGGGTGGTGCACAGTTTGTGGAAACTTGAAACACTTACAGGAAACTGTGCATAGTGAGACATGGGCAAAACAGAAGGTGCACAGGTGGCACATGGTTTGTCCAAACCGTTCAAAATCCTTGGAAAAACCGTTTCATGTGGTGAAATTGTTGGATAATGTGATTTTTAATGGTTGTCATATAGTTTGTAGACCAAGCGAGTCAACCGTGTATGGTTTCCCATAAGGAAGAAGCGGGAGTACGGTTAGCACACAATTTATTTAACCGTGTGACAAAACCTTTTTCAGGTCAAGGTTAGATCCTTAAATTGTAAATCAGTCTCGTTTTTACCTCTATGTTCCATTCCCCCCCATAATTTCTCAAATTATAGATTTTGGTCTCTCAATGGTTGGAGATCCTCTCAAAAGAAAATTTAAATCGATCTAGAGCTTTTCTATAGTGTGTTGAAGCTTGATTCTTGAAGTATGTGATCATTCTTGATTGTTATAGTTAGTTATCTTATATATAAATCACCCTCTATCATGGTATCTTAGATATACAACTACTATGAGTATATCTGAGGTTATTTATGCTAAATTTGTTTCTATTTTTTCTTGATGTAGATAGGAGATTTGATCTATGGCGGGATGGTGAATATTCATCCGAGTTCTGTAACATTTTTCATGATGTTTATCATTTTTTCATGAACACTCAAAGTAGGTTGCTTCACTCTTATCTCCTCTATTTTAGTACTTGAAGGATTAGTTTCAAATTTTTTCCTTGATTGAAATTGTTTATTTATACACCATTCATTTATTGTTAAAAAACCTGTTGCGTGACATTTTGTTGAAATTAGGGAAGTTAATTTTGTTATTGGAAAGTGTTGGATAACAAAATTTTTAAAGGAATATTTTAAAATAATTACTAGTTTTTTTGCATAGAAAATGGATTCAAATACAGATAATGATGTTTTAATGAAATTTTCTGAACACACTTGGTTTGGAATGAGTTTGATATGGTTATTCCATGTGTGTTCATATGCATTTGGATGGATAAGGCTTTGAATTACCCCCATCAGAAGGTTGGGACAGATATGGGAGTGAAGTACCCCCATCAAGTTGTCCCTTAAGTGATGGATTTTTGGAAGGATAACTCACCAATAAATAGTATAGGAAGGTACATGGATTTCATGTAAGGTTGAATTTATGGTTTTGTGGAAATGTATGGGTTAGGAGAAAATAAAATGTTAAATTATTTAAATAAATGTTTATGTTCATTCCTTGGAAAACTATTTATAATGGCTTTAGTTTATATCTTGATATAAACTATTTTATAATTATCATTATAAAAATTGATTTATATAAATGTTTCTAACATGTTCTATCCTAGTGATGTGAGTAAGGAAGTCATTGGGGGAAAACTGTTGAGTTTTAGTACTCATCCCTACATTAGAAATGTGGTGCTTTTTCATATGACAACTATTGGCACACGAGAAAATATAATTTATCACATGTATTAATAATTACTTCATGAAAATTGTTTTTTTTCATGGTGTTGAATCTTGGATCTTATGGATCATGGATTCTTGTGTTTGTTTTTCCTTCTTATGTTTACCTTGGTATTGTAGTCTTCTATTATTGTACTTGTTTTTTGTATGATTGTGATAACTAAAATCTTGAATTGTCTTTTATTATTATTATACATCATATTGTGGTTGGTTGGTTATGGATTGTTTGATTAGTGGTTTTATTCTTATCGGTAAATCATCACCCACATGTATTAAAACCCTTTTGTATTTATTACGAGACCTTGGTTTTTGCCGATGTCTTTTAAGGATTAGTGACACCCTTCCACCCTCTCAATCCAATGAGATGGGGTGAGATATTACAAGTGTTATCATTTTTGTTCTGTCCAAATATTCTATCGATACAAGTGGTATCAGTTTTTTTGATCCAAAATCTACTTGGGACATGTGGTCATCAGTGATGTCAATATTGGAGTTCAAATCCATTCTAGTTTATTCCTTGAGTCAGATAGGTAGATTGGAACAGGATGGCCGAGACATGAAATCTTGAGTGTAAAAAGAAGTAGCTAACCTTTTCATACTAAAAATCATTTTACCATTGAGTTGCGTACATATGTGTTTTGGGGACACTTATAGTATTTTGAAATCTCATTTTCATGGGTATATACATTGAGACGAGCATTCCATGCATTAGAGGAATGAATTCCAACTAAGAGTCTGAACATAGTTTTGAGTAATGATTTATATTTTTGAAAAAAGAGATGTTTTTTAAAAACAATAGTGAAAGTACTTCTAAATGAAGGAATTTGAAAAAGAGCATGATAAAGTTATTTTGAAAATGGTTTTATTTTTTAAAAGTAGGTTAATATTTTAAAAAATGGTTGAACGTGGAATATATTGATTTGGGAGGGAAATGTTGTGATATTTGATGTGGTAGCATTTCAAATTGTTTAGTATTTAGTTAATAGAGAGTATTACTAATGAAGTTATTGTTGTTTGGAAAATGTCACCCAGTATGCTTCATAGAAACCAATTGGAAGAAGTTGCAGTGAATCTGGTTACACCTGAACCACTAGTGAACCAAGAGATGGTTTTGAGTGTCATCAAATCATTCCAAGATGTGGAAATATGGAATCATAGGAATATGAAAAGTAAAATGGATCATTCAGTCCAGTTCTAGAAGCATAATCCCATCGTATTCTGGGGTGATTCTGGACCATAATGGAAGAGGTGTTTCTAAATAAGATGAATCATATATTCTATTTCATCAGGACACCAGTGGAGTTGAAAGTCTAACCATAGAAGTATATTCTCAAGGATCTAGTAGGCTAGTGGTGGGATCTAGCGATACATGCTAAAGTAGATCGATCCCTTAGTTGGGAAAATTTTGAGGACTTATTAAACAAACAATTATATCCTCGCACATTCAATATTATGAGAATGATATAATTTTTCATCTTGAAGCAGGAAAATCACTATATCTCCAAGTATGTTGCTAAATTTATGAATTTAGTATGATTTTTTCTTGAGGTTGCAGATAGTGAAACCATTAAGGAAATCATATTTTATTCCAGGATATGGAATGAGATTTCCTCAATGAAATATATTCTTTGTATTATGGACTATACAAAGATGTTGAATAAAGAGAGAATGGATGAATAATAAATCTCAAGAGCTATGAGAGAATGATTTATGTTTATACCCACAAGAAATGGTGGGGACCCAAATGTTAGGAGACAGAAGAGGAGGGACACCTACATCCATGTTCGAAGTGTGAATCAAAATCAGACCAGTAAATCTTCCTCCATGACCCAAGTGCAATGCAATATTTTTCCAATATGGTTTGCTTGACCACCTAAATATAGAGTGTATAGAAACACCTAGAGCATGCCACAACTACAACTATATGGGGAAAATTCAGTGATATTATCAATGTTCTCCAAGGGCTAATGCTGAGAAAACTTCTTTGGTGTCGTAGACATCATATGATTTGATAGGATGAGGAAAACATAACAAATATCATTGGAAAAGTAGAGATAGCCAATGTGATTCTAGGAATACCGTGAATCCTTTGGTAGGATAAACTGAACAGGACAAAAAATAACCAAGTGCAGCAATGAAGCAATTATATGGAGGAGAGTAAGAGATTATAGATGATCAGGTTAGACCATCTATCGTGAGAGGTACTATTATTTTTAATTATATCTCTATGCAAGTGTTGTTTAATACTAGTGAATAAAAATCCTTTATTTCATCTCATGCTTTTGATTTTATGAGTTTATAAAATGAGATTATTTCCTCTATAATAAAACTTCAAACTCATATTGGGGAAAGAAAATGTTGATCCTTTCTATGTAGAGCATATTTTATTAATATTGATAGAGGTGATATGAAATGGGACTTCTCAGTGATAGAGATGAATATCTACAATGTAATCCTAGGCATGAATTGGTTGACAATGTTCAAGGCTCATATCAACTGTTATAATAGAACAATTAGTTTTTAGACTATAGATGGGGTCGAGTATCTCTTCAAAGGATAAAGGAATCAAAAGACAAGTGAACGGTTCTTGTTGGAACCAGTTGTGGGGAATATCTCTTACCAATTGGTAGGTTTTTTCGTAGCATCAATGGAAGAGGTTGGGAAAAGATCTTTTCTAGTGGTGGTGGATCAGTTTACATATGTGATTCCAAAAACATTCTATGGGTCTCTACCAATGATAGAAGTTAAGTTTATGATTGATCTTCTTATGGGTACTAGTCCAATATCACATCCCTCTTATCAAATGTCTCTAGTAAAATTAAGGGAACTAAAAGGTCAGTTCGAAGAACTAGAAATTAGGGGTATCATTCGGCCAATCACGTCACTATGGGAAACACCGGTCTTGTTCATGAAGAAAGAAAATGGAACTCTAAGGCTGTATGTAAATTATCGTAAACTTAACCATGTTATGATAAATAAAAGGTATCCACTTCTGTAAACGGATGATCTATTCAATAAATTGAAGGGAGATACATGGTTCTCTAAGATTGAATTACACTCTGACTATCACCAATTATGAGTTTGAAAAGATGATATTCCCAAAAAAGGTTTTAGAAGAAGATATGACCATTATGAGTATGTGGTAATGTCAATCGTTCATAAGAATGCACCATATTTCATTATAGAATTTATGAATAAAATATTTCAGTGATATATGGATATGTTTTTGTCATGTTTTTGGCAACATACTGAGGCATTCAAGGACAAGGGATGAGAATGAGAAACACTTGGTGATAGTGCTGGAAATCTTGAGTGAACATTATTTTTATTCCAAATCACCAAAGTATGATTTTTTGATACAATAAGTACGATTTTTTGCCACAAATTTTTTGGAAGATCTATTTTCGTAGATCCAGAAAAGATATATGCGATTATCTCTTGTAAATCACCAAATAACATCATTTAGATACAATGATTTCATGGCCTACCTTGTTATTACCATCTCTTTGTGCATGACTTTTAAAGGATAGAATATCCAATGAAAAAAATTGAAAAATAAGAATTTTAAATTTCAATGGAGTGAGGAATGCCAGAAATATTTTCAAGAGATAAATCTTATCCTTATATTGACATTGATCATGACATATCTAGAATCTGGACAAGGATTAGTGGTGTATTATGAAGCTTTAGGATATATTTTTGGGTGTTTTCTCATGAAAGGATACCATTTTGTTTCTTATTGCTCAAGGAATTTAAAGGATCATAAGAAAAACTACCCATCAAATTATTTAGGGTTAGGTATATTTTCCCATGCCCTGATAAATTAGTGTCATTATCTCTTTACTGATAAACATACTGTGTTCACAGATCATAAAATCTTGAAGCATATTTTCCCACAAATGGATTCTAATACGAGGAAATGAAGATGGATATAGTATATCTATATGTTTGACTTTTAATTGATGTATAAACTGGGTAAAATAAATTTAGTGTGTGATGCATTATGTAGAAATCTTTACACACAGTTGGAAAAATTATTTTTAGATGAGCAGCATCTGATGTCGGTCCTAGCTGATATGCATATGGAATGTGAAGACCAAGGTGATGTTGTGGTTTTATTTATTAATTTTATTATTCCTAATTTTTTAAATATGGTAAAGTAGTAACATTCATCTGATGTAGAATTTATCTCTATTAGTTCAAAACCCAATGGTGGGGAGACCATCGAGGAATGGTGGATGGATGAGAGTTCAATTTTGTGGTTCTGAGATTAGATGGTTGTACCTATGACTTATCAAGAATAAATAATTCATGCTTACCACCACATTATATGTTTCATGAATCCAAGAATATAGAAGATGATTAAATCATTGAATTTGTAGTTCTGGTGGATCCACATGAAAAGGAAGCTGGCTAAGATTGTTTTCAGAGGCTTAACTTCTTAGAATGATAAAGTAAAACATTAGTGAATAGAATTTATGTTACAGTATTTACCTATCCCAGTATAGAAATAGGGTTTAATAGCTATGGATATTATAATAGGTCTCCCAAGAATGATTTAGTAACATGATACCATATAAGTGGTTGTAGATCAACTCACGAAGTCAGCTCATTTCATCCTTATCTGCGAAACTCATATGGTGGTGGATCTGTCTAAAATCTATATCCAAGAAGTAATAAAAAGACATGGAATTATAGTATTGATAGTTTCAGATAGAGATATGAGGTTTAACTCCTGCTTTTTAAATCCTTATATAATTCCCTTAAGACTCAGTTGACTATGAGTACATCATATCATCCTTAGACGGGCAACCATTCTGAATGGACAATACATACATTATAATATATGTTTTGGGCTTTTGTAATGGATTTTGGTGGCTCTTGGAAAAGGAATGAGGAATTGGTGGTGTTCAAATATAACAAAAACTATCAGGCCTCAATAAATATGGATCCTTTTGAAGGATTATATGGATTCCCTTGTCATTCTATACAATGTTGGGTAGAAACAGGTGAGACATCTCTAGTTGGTCTGAGACTGGTTTAAGAAACAACTGAAAAGATTTGGTTGATCATAAAAATAATTGAGATGGATCAAAGTCATCTAAAATTTTATGAGGATCATCTTTGATGTCCATTTTCATTTGTTGGGAGTGACCATGTGTTCTTTAGGATCTCTCCAAGACTTGGATATCGACATTTTTGGAAGTAGGGAATGTTATCTCTTCGATACATTGTCCGTTTTGATATACCATAATAGGTTGAAGAGGTGTCATATTGATTGGTATTACCACCATGGTTCAGTGCGGTGCATAATGTGCTCTATATATCTTAGTTGAAAAAGTATCATCCTGATCATGATCATGTGACCAGATGGGATCACGTTTATATAGTGTGCAATTCTTCATTGGAAAATATATCAGTGTAGATTTTGGGTAGGTAGAAGAATTTATTTCCTGTGAAAAGAATCTTTCTTGTCCAAGTTATGTGTAAACAAGTTCAAATTCATGAAATGACTTTGGAACACAAGAATGAGATAAAAGAAAAGTGTTCAGAACTCTTCAAGGACATCGATGGTTTTATACTTTTAGAGGATGGAAAGACCAATGATGGGAGAATGTAGTACCCCTAGTTTCTTAAATGTAACCCTTTATTTATTAATTAGAAATATAGAAAGTATAAGGGTGATTTTTAAGATATTTTACAAAACTTTTTGAGTGTCTTTTGGAGATTTTCTATAGTTACATGGGTGGTTCACAAGTGGAGCACAATTTTTGGAAACAATAAAACAGTTGTAAGAAACTGTGGATAACGATAGAAGGTAAAAAGGGAAGGTGCACAGGTTGTACACAATTTATCTAAACTGTACAGAATCCTAGGAGAAACCATGTCATATAGGGAAATTATTGGGTAGTGAGATTTGGAATGATTGGCATACAATTTAGAGATTGTGTTAGGAAACCTTGTGATGACTCCCTTAAGGTAGAAGCAAGTGCATGGTTAGTGCATGTTTTACTTCCAAGTTCAAATCAACCATGCTTAGGTCAATGATAAATCCTTAAATTGTCGATCTATCTTTTTTCCCTCTAAGTACCCCATTTTCCCCCAAAACAAACCTAACTCATGATTTTGGTCCCTCAATGGTTACAGAACCTATCCTAAAAAAATTGATACTGCAAGAAATTTTGGATCGATCTGGAGCTTTTCCTTCATGCATTGAAGCACGATTCTTGAAGTATGGGATTGTTCATGGTCATTCTTGTCATCTTTCTTATATCTACTCCACCCTATCTCCCAATTTCTTATATCAACATCTATTTTGGGTAGATATAAGGTTATGTATTAAAAATATGTCTATATTTTATCTTTTTGTTGGTCGTGAAACAGATATATGGCGGATTTATGAAGATCCATCCTGGTTTTGTGATTTTTTTTATTTCGTTAATCATTTCCACCAAAATGCTCATGGTAGGTGGCTTCAATATCAACTACTCCATTGTAGAACGTGAATCCTTGGTTCCAAATTGATTTCCTTTAGTTAAATTAATCATTTATCAACTTTAATATTATTGTTAAAATGACTCTATATTGACGGTTTGTGGAGATTGGAAAAAATTGGGTTGCTTTTGGAAAGTGTTTGTTAACATGATTTTAAAATGTTTATTTTAAAATATTTTTTGGTTTTTATGCATAGAAAAATGTATTTCAATGATGATTTATTGAATTGGATTGAACACAAATAGTTTTTTCTGAGTTTGAAACAGTTTTGTGCTATTTGTTCATATACATTTGGTGGATAAGGGCATGAATTACCCCCTCCAAATGTTTGGGAATGATATGGAAATAATGTACCCCCGTGAAGTGGTTCACTAAGTGATAACTTAATTGAGGATAAATATCCACTCATGTGTATATGGACGACTATGGATTTCATTCATGTTTGAATTTATAGATGTTTATAATAGTATGGGTTATTCCAAAATGGAATGTTAAATAATTTAAATATCTATTTTTGTTCATTCCCTGTAAAAATGTTTTCAATGTATTTATTTTATATTTTGATATAAACTATTTTAGAATTTTATTTATATAATTTTTTTATATAAATTTTTCTAACATGTTCTATCTTAGTGGTGTGAGAGGGGAAGTCATTGGGGAAAAAATTACAGAGTTTTAGTTTTCAAACAAGCTTTTTCACATTGGTGCTTTTTTAGATGTCATCTATTTGGACATGGAAAAATGTAATGTATCACATATCTTTAGAATTACTTCATGATACTTGAGATGTTTTAAAGAGTTGAATTATGGAGCTTGTGGATAACTGATTCTTGTGTTTTCTTGGCGTCTTGTTAGTTTGTCTTCCTCTGTTTTCCTTGGTATTATAGTCTTCCACTGTGGTACTTTTTTTAGTTTGATTTTGATAAATTAAAGGTGGAGTTGTCTGTCATTGTTATCAGGAATCATATAGTGTGTTTTTATCAATTATTTGTAAAGTGGGTTTGTTACTAAGGGTAAATCATTCCCCGCATGTATTAAATCCCTTCATCATTTATTTCAAGTTTTTGGAATCTTGGGGATGTTTCTCAAGGCCTAGTAACGCCCTTTTTCCCTCTCAAGCTAATGAGAAAGGTAAGAAATTTTTTGGAAGTTTCCACAAGATTAAAATTGATTTTGTTTGATGAAAAAAATAAAATGCCCATCTCTCCTTAGTTTATAATGAGTTGGACGATGATTCATTCAAATATTCCAATGTATCAATAACCATGAAGTTTTAATAATGTGTACCTTGAATTTAGTAAGTCAGTTTGGTGGTTTAATGGACGCATCACTCTACATCTTGTAGTACTCATTGTAATTAATGTGGCCATTCCTATTAGGTTTCTATATTAGGGTTTCATCATCCATAAAGGTATAAATATGTATTTCTCAAACATATTTAGGAGAATAGTTTCAATAACAATGTTATAATGATACAATAGATCAATAATTGTAATAGAAATAATGATACAGGTAACATTTCTATTCATTATGGTACTATCAAGCTTGGGAGAATTCCAACAATTGAGTTTGGACATTCTACTAGCCGATCGATTTGAGTGTTGTATTATATTAGTGAAAGAGTCTATAAGAGATGGTTAAACAGATGAAGTGAGCTAATATATATATACCAATTCAGTATATTTATTATGAACCTACATAATAAGAAATCTATCAAAGATTAATTCAATTATAAGAGGTTCCATGTGAATATAATAATAAGACTATCCTTAATGTTCTTGAAATCATTGATCCTGTGGCCCCCCATTTCAATGGGTTTGATGAAATACTTCCATGAAATTATTATCAGGGTCCTTCTATGCAATGATCCTTTTGATAATAAATTTCTTATCATGGATTGAAGGTCATTGAAGATATTATTTTCCATATATAGAGAGAATATACGAACAAAAATTTTTGATGTGATGACTGAGTTAACAAAGAAAACCATACTTAATTTTGAAATGGAATTCCCCTTTCATTGAGCTAGATGTTTGATAATGATAAGTAAAATTAATCTAAGATGTTGACTTCAAACATTTCACCAAAACAATGGTACACCAATGTAGTTAAAGGGGATTGACCCCATCCACACTCCATGAATTCAGGTAATTATATCATCCTTTCCCACCATGGTTCTACTTCCAAAAATAATAAAATACTTGATCCAACTTATGGTTTGACCAACCACCTCCTCATTATGAGAAAAAATAGACTTGATTGTATAAATAGTTTTCATTTAGGATTTTCTAGAGAAAATAATGTCACCATATTCTAAAATATGAGATGAGATGAGATTATCCCTATCATCTTTTATTTTCGTGTATATCATTGTTTGGGATAGTTCACTAAATCACTAAATCATGTAGTCTTCGGTAATAGAAAACAAGAGCCCTGAGAGTGGATACCCTTTTCTAAAACCCCATTGTATTGAATGTAGCCTCCAGGGGACCCATTTATGAGGATGGTCTAACTTTTAGAGCTGATAATAATATAAATCAATATAATAAAATCATTTTAGAAACCATACCTTATGAAGACATAAATCAAGAAGATCCATTTGGTGGTGTCAAATCCTTAGAAATGTTGATTTTGAGGGCAAATATCCCTTGCCAAGATGTTCTTTAAATATGGTTAAAACATTATGAAATGGTTACTAAAAAAAATTGGATTCTACCGGGTAAAAATCAAAACTAATGTGGGGTGATATGGTTCTTGATAATTTCACATTCTTCTCATCATGATCTTACTAATGAATTTAACAATAGTGTTACCAAGGTAAGCTGACCTAAAATCATTTATGTCAATTACATTATCATTATTGGAAATCAAATTATTGAATTTTGTGTTGTTCTTAAAGGGAATAGAGGTCTGAGTAAAAAAATATATTGTACTTTTCATGTCATATTGAAGGATATAATTATAAGACATAAATAATTTATTACTAAATTTACTAGGACAAGTGGAACATTCCATGTTGAGGGAAAAAAGTACATCCTTGGTTTTTTCGTTTGAGGGGGGAATAATGAGAGTTAATTTGTGGTGATCCTTAATAAAAGTTGATATATTATCAATCATCTGATGTGTGTTTTCCATCCCATTACTAGAGTAAATTTCATTAAAATTAATCACTGTTTCATTTGAGATTTCACTTTTTGAGGTTTGAAGACACCCAGTAATATTGATGGCCTTTATCCATGTCCTTATTCTATTTTATTTTTGTATCTTGTAAAATAATTTTGAGTTCTTATCACTAGAATTCATCTATATAACATTTAACTGATTTATGTCCAGCATTTCCTTGACATTTAAGAGGTCATAAAGCTTTTAAATAGATTGTATTTCTCTTATAGAGAGGATTCTTGGAATCTGATTTCAGATTTTAGAGCCTACCTGATGTTATTTGACACTCTTAATCTCAATATCAATTTTGGAGAAATATTTCCAACTCCAATATCTCAATTACCTATTATAATTAATTTTTTCCAAAAAAAATTGTGGAATGGGATGCCATGAAGTTTCATCCTCTACTCATACAAAATTATTTCCCTACATCCAAGAGTAAAAATCCATCTATTATTAAATAAAAATAAATTGTGATATAACCTCAAAATTTGACTAGAGGGATCCACAATAATTGGGTTATGATCATAGTGATTCTTTTGTAATGTGTGGGAGAAGATTCTAGTTTCAAGAATCCTATCATCCATTTGAACAAAACAATCTATCAATTTTACATTAATATGTGAAATTCAGATTATATTTTATCTAGGTGAAATCCACACCTAAAATTGGTACCCCATCAATATTACATCGATCAGGGCGTGATAAAAATTCTTTTGAATATACTCTATTGAAATTCCATCTAGTTTTATCCTCAAGCTTTCAAATAGTGTTCAAATCCCCCAAAATATTCCATTAATGACTTATCTTTTCATAGATATCTATAAGATCTTTCCATGACTACTTTATTCTTGTGTATGATGTTTAGGTAGAGACAAAAGTGATAGAGAGGCTGTAACTTTGGATGTTTAGATAAGAAGAGATACATTATGATTTTATGATGCCTAAAAATAATTGGATGATATCATGCTTTAGGAGCCAAAGATGATCCATGTTTATTTTATAGAGGTTTTGAGAAAAGAAACTATACCCAAGAGAGGAACATTTAAAAGACCAAAATTTTTCAAAGAGAATTTTAGGCACTATAATTCCAATAATCATCGATTTTTAATCCATTATATAATTTCTGAGGGCCTTGATTTTTGGGAGGTTACCAATCCCGCGACAATTACAATATAGGATCTTTATTTTAAAAGGGATTTTATCCTTGTTTGAGGCCCTTCAAAAATTTCCACCTCTTTATGGAATTTTTCTTTTTTACATCTCCCAATATTATTTTGTGGATTTGAAGTATTTTTCATCCATATTTTTTCCTAAATTCTAGCATGTTCATTTTTTCTAAAACTAATTTCCCTCTTTATTACTTGTAGAATTTTCAATCTTCTTAAAGGATTATGGTTCTTCGATCTCATTTGACTGGAAATGTATATTCCGAGGGGTGAAATTGTTACTAGATATAATATTTACAGGTTCCTAATCAAAATAGGTTTTCCTATGAGAATACTTACCCAAATTTATTTGACAGAAATGTTCATCCAAATTAGAATTGGTAGTAGGTATAACCTTCTACACATCATTGTTCACATTCCCAACTGAGAGGTGTGTCTTCAAAGTGTAATCCTCCACATTCCTATCAACATTTTCAGAATCTAAATCAATCATACCATCACTATTAACATTCCCAATAGATGGTGGTGTGTTCAGTGAACCATCCTTCTCATAACCACCAGGTCCCATCAAGGAAGAATCAATGTATTGACCCTTATTTTCAGATTTTGTCAACATAAGTGTATTATTAGGGTGTGTCCATGGACTAGGGTTATTATCTAGGAGAGGATCCATGGGTTCCTAATGTAAACGTGTTCCCATGGGTCCCTCTATTATTCCATCATTTTTAAACAAGCTAATTCCCTCACCAATGGTTGGAACTACCGATTCAGGGATCATTTTGACTAATCTATATAGGTATCCAACTCCTTTATAAAATTTGAAATATTTCCTTTTATTTTTTATTCCAATTCCCACATGGGTCATATATAAATGTGTGTTCATCCTTTTCATACCCATCCTTTCCCTCCAAATCTTTATAGGACCTAGGATTGGTGGAGTTTTAAGGATAGGGAGAATTATCTTACCCTTCCTTTTTTATCCTTCGATGAGTGGAATCATCATTATCTATCACCTTAAAAAAGAATCACTCTATATCCCAGTTAAATTCATCTAGTAGATGGCCAATAAAAATTCTCCCTAGACAGAATTTAGGTCTCCTCTCATAATGGATCTCAAGCCTCATATTTTCATTTCTTATTCTTAAGATAACTTATTCCACTAGGCTGGTGGACATGCCAACCTCCAACAAAATCCTAGAATAGTTTCATGACCACGAGTTATCTATTCTCTTATCCATTCATATTTTATCCCTCATATAATATAAAATATCACTTAATATACATGAATTTTAGTAGTGCCAATTCATCTTGCATATGCATATCCATACTTATTTGGGTGTGTTCCGGACATTATGGGGTCAAAATTATAGTCATGTTCCTTTATTCTTAAGAAATTAAGTTTCTAGGACATTGATCCCATGCTCCATTCCCATCGATTGAATTCATCAGAGTGTAAAACCACAATATAGTTCCCCTCCCCATATATATCATCCTATATTCCTCAAATATCAATATATCTTCAATTCATTGTATAAGATCATTTATCATCCTTTGTGTGTGTGTGTTTTAGACATTGGTGGGGTCAAAATTCCTATCTCATTTCTATATACTTAAGAAACCAGGCTCTAGGTAGACTGATCCCATGCTCCAAGCCCATTTATTACATTCATCATAGGGGAAAACACATAATAGTATCCCCTTCCCATTGATGTCATCCTCTATTCATCAAATCTCCATATCTCATCAAATCCCAATATATTTTGTGGGTTGTTTTTATTAGTGTCGCATGACATATACACTATCAAAAATTATGTTATTATTTTAAAATCCTTGGTTGTTATAAGTTACTCATATTGTAGAGACCCGAAGCTTATCCTACATGGACATTAAATTACTTTTGCGGAATACTTAGTACATAACAAAAACACACACATAAGGATCGTAATAGTTTAGTGTCTTTGGAAACTCGGAATGTAATATTCTAATCTTGGTGAAAGATATTCAATATCTCCCACAAATATCTTCCATTTTTTTTACCTAAAACCTTTCTTTATATCCTGGGGAAAAGAAAACATAAAAGGGTGAGCTCAAATTCTCAGTAAGGGTAAGCAAAAGAAAAAAAATCAATCACATCATATTCATAAGAACATAAATTTTGGAAATCTTAACCTGCAAAAGAGAGCATAGTCTCATATCATGGGATAAATCATAGTAGTGAAATGAAATCCCAATAAGCATAACTTAAAACATGAAACTTTGTGGCATACACACATAATCATAGAGAATCATTTCTTGTTATTCATGACTCATTGCCAAGATTATCTTAGTGGACAAAGTCCCTTTCTGAACCGAGTCACCCTCGTTTCAGTCCTGTTTTACTGAACCGGTATAACCTACCATTCCAGCCATGTCTATCTCATGAGATATGAAATCTTTACCCAATGCATTGGAGGGAGATATAGGTCCCACCCATCTTATAATGAATCCTTTCTTATGTGTTCCACATAATCATAAACCATACATCATCACATAACACATGTAACAAAAATGGGATTCTTGAAACATCATGACATCATAAAACAATTCATATAAGATAAAAGAATTCATAAAAATATTTCCATCACAACATAATCAAATCCATGTAATAATAGGGATAAAAACAGAACCCTTTATTATCTTAGATGGAAAATAATTTTGATAAAATACATGAACTCCATTCTTGAGGAAAATATCCTTTCTACTTCAAAAACATTTTTCCTTTCATAACATGTCATACGACTTTAAAATAAAAGAAGTTGATTAAAAATAAACTTGAAAACTTGTAAAGGAAGCTTCTTGGAAATAATGTTTTAAAAATCCATTCATTCCGTATAAGTTAAAAAACATTCTTCTCGTACTTTTGTCGGAAAAGTCAAAAAGTACCTCGTACGAAAAACGACAAAGGATTCCTTTCATATCTTTTACTAAAAACTCACCGAAGGGTAAAATTGGATTTAAACAATTGTAGTTGGATGGAAATAACATTAAATATCGAGGAAACATGGATGTGGATGATAAAATACACCCCAGTAAATACCAAAGTCTAAACAATCTCGGATAAAAATGAGATTGTGATATTTCCCCTTACCTTAGGTCCGATTTGCTTCGTAAGTGTCCGAACCTCCTGTATAATGATTTAAATAATGTCATTGACTTATTACAGAATCATATTCATTGTTATGATATCATATATGGTTCACTTATGACATTATATTTCCCGTTCTTTTGAAAATTCCATGTTAAAGAGCGTTTTGGGTAAAATTGTTTCATTTGTCGTCCGTGTTTTGACTTGTAATTATTCATATGATTACATAGATCATGATTAATTAATTCAAAAACATGATTTATATATATATATATTCATAATATACATATATACAACAAATCAGTAAATGGAAAGAAATACACTGTTCATGGAGATGGTAGTCCGTACGTACGCATGAACGCTGTTTTTGTTTCCTTATTGAATTGAATGGAATTAAGTAGATGACATACATATAAATATAAATAAATCCAGTATCATTATTATGTCATATATTTCATTAGTACTTATTATATATACTTTATAATCATTCATGAATGGTTAATCATTGAGAATGAATCTCATCGCATCGTGGAGACGGTAGTCCGTACGTATGCATGAGCGATGATATCATTCCCATGGTCGTGGAATTGTGTTGAAGTGTTTGTATACTATTTCAGTATCAATATAACTTTATAATAATCATATATAGTTACTCATTACACCATTATACCCATCCAATTAAGGTGGTGGCGGAAAATAGATTACACCACGGCGTGGAGACGGTATTCCGTACGTACGCACGCGCGGTGATTTCCTTTTTCCATAGGATGGATAGAAGGTTAATTAGAGTTTTTTCATATTTATAATAACATATCAGTATATAATAAATACTGATGTTATTACTTTATCATAAAAAAACTAATGAAGAAGAAGTTGAAGAAGAAATAAATTGAAAAAGATCGGTAATGGATATTACCTCTTTTTGACACGCCTTTTCTTAACCTCCACTTAAAGAACTAGGGATGGTCTTTGAAGAAGACCAGGACCTCTAGGATTATTCTAGGGAAGTGTAGAAGAGATTTGCACAGGGGTTGTCCGAGCTTGAGTGCTCAAATTGGTGTGAGGAGGAGGGGAAGGAGGTGCCCTTTTATAAGGGAGGAGAGGGGCACCTTAGGAATATCTCAAAATATTATTTTATATTAAAGACAAAATCGATTTATAATGGTTCAAAAGGGTATTATTTAGAATCTAAAGTGGGGATGGGTCGCAATCCTATCAACCAATAGGATTTAGACAAGTTTAGGTTATTATTTTAACCTTATCAATTAGATTTAACTCTAAGTTAAATAGTTTAACTTTTACCGTGTCTTTTTGTTTTCTTACACTATATGGTTAATACACTTACTATAACATGCCAAACGAACCCCAAATTGTTTATTATTAATATATATATCCTTAGCTAAGTCATTTGGCAGAACCGTATATTTTTAGGAATAAAATAACAATTAATAATATAATATTTGATTTAAAAACTATTTAGTGTCAATTTTGACACTATTTGATATATGATTTTTGTGAAAGTCATAACAGAATTATATGTTCGAACCAAGTGTATTAAATCAACACTAATATATCATAGTAACCTATAAAATTAGTGGAATTCATAAAAAGTCTTAAATTACATTTATTTTGGTATTTATAATGTCAATTATGTCAATATTTCATTAATAAGATAATTACTGCATCATCTTTGTGTCATAAATAAATTAACTTATTTGATGTCAAAAAATTACAAATAAAATAACATTATGTAGGAACTCGTTTTAGCTTTCTAATTAATATTTAAAATCGAATTTATCTTATGTATACCCCTATATTAAAAATATTTTAGTAAATAAACTTTGATTTTAACTCTTTTAACTCTTCTTTGAATTAAATAATAATAAATGTCCTAATCTAATCCAAGTGGGCCTAAATGATAATATTTTACACTAAAGGTTATTTTGGGTCTAGATACACTTGTCCAATAGGATTAGGACATGTGTTAGGGTAATATTAATATCATTGTTACCCTTAATTACCCTATTTACTTTTAACCGTGGTAAATAAAAGTAAAAAGTTACTATTCACCAAAAATTATTTTCATCTCATTGAACAACATTTTACTTACATCAACTGTGTCGCTCGGATTTTTGAAATTTCATTCACAGAAACGGTAAAATTATGTTTTATGAAAAATTCAGTTTTTTAACTACCACTTAGTAGTTTCACTATTCATCAAAAATTGATGTTTTTCAGAACAATGCCAAAATTTCATCCTAAGCTATATTTCATATTCCAAATTCAAAAATGAAGTCTATTTTACCAAATTCAAAACATAGAAGTTGCATTAATTAATTTTATAATTAAATCTCGCTGTTAAAACAAATAGCGTGTTTTTAAGAAACAATATCTATCAAAAGATTGACACTTGTTTATGTCTTGTTTAAATGTGAAATTACATCCAATGACCAACATTGTATTAAATTCTAAAAATATATTCTAAATATACTTTAAAACCACTCAAATTAATAATTTATCACTATTAGTTATTTTGATTAAAAAAGTTGTTTTTAATTATAATTTAGTAATTTTCACTATTCATCAGAAAATGAAAGTTATCCGAAAATTACCAAAATTTCACCCTAAGCTAATTTTGATATTCTGAATCAAAAAATGAAGTCAATTTTGAGAGCTAAAATTTCTAAAATTTTAAAAAGTGGTTATTACTATTCATAACGGCTAGTTTTAATAATATTTTTATAGCATATCGTTGTTTAGTGAAACTCGGTATTGCGTACTACACACGCTATCGAGGAAGGTCGTGATTGCATGTAATGCATGGCAAGTCAAGGATGTGTGTTGTGCAAGCTCCTTTTGGTGTAGCGTACAACACAAGACATTAATAAAATTAAAAAGAATATTTTTCATAAAATCTCGGGCTGTTACATTCTACCCCCCTTAAAATGAATTTCGCCCTCGAAATTCGTCGGGGTTATAAATGGTTTACTATTCGAAAGTTTCTTTAATAGAAACCCACATCGTAAAAAGGAATACCAAAACTTGGCTTAAAAAACTAAAGTATGAAATGTAACGATTACCCAAATAAACTAATCTCTGGGTTTCCACATAGGTGAAAATATGGATATGGAAGAGAAATCTAACCCTCAAGTTCTGATGGAGAGTGGTAGAGAACATGGCTATGGAAAATCCAACAATCACAAATCCATAAATTTGTGATGATCTAAGGTACCATCTGATTAATCAGATATAAGAGCACTAGGAAAACATTTTTGGTTTTCAATATCGTTTCCCTAATGTCGAATAATTTGAATTAGAATAAATACTTACTTTATTTTGGTACAATCTCACTATTGTTCGTGCCTTGAACAATTTCTACTTCATCTCTTAAATAAATTAAGTTGAATTTGTTATTCGTGAAGTGTTAACAGATCATGTGATAGAATGAAGGGTCATTCCATCTGTCTCAAACAAAAGGTTAGCAAAAATTATATACATAGGTCGATCTATAGTGAGATTAATCATATATGGTTCCTAAAATGGACTTATACTTCATATATCATACTGCTTAATATAATAAAACTAGTTTCTACTAAACAGGGACTTCCTGTAGGCCAGTGGTAGGCGATAAAGGCCAGTCGCACTTCGGTTGTGGGTTCGATTCCCACAGCCTTGTCCGAAGCGATGGGCTGTCGCCCGTCCTGCAGGTTTTCCTTTTTCTAAAACTACATTACTATAACATCCCATCAATAATATCGAAAAAACTTATATCCTTAAATAATACTAACTTATGTCCAACATAGTCCATTCCAATCTTTATGCTTATCCAAAATACTGCAGTCCACTCTCATAATATAGTGAAAACAATTACCAGAGATTTAATACCATCATTGATCCCCATATATCATAAGATATGTCTTGTTGGTCACATTCCAAACATTCAAAGTCCTTAATCGTGTATTCTCTTGAATACCTTAGTGAAAACATGAATGCAGTTAAAAGTTAACACTTTCCACATACCAAAATTCTCAAAATTTAATATACTCAAACCATGATATCACTTAGTCCTTATATCAATCATGAGCTCATGAATACTTTCAAATATTTAATTTTCTCGTTTTCTCTTCATTATGCGCATATCATTCTTTTTCCAAAAATATCTCAATCACTTTCCATGGTTACTGGTACCACAATAGACCAATACATAAATATTTCAATACACCATAAAAGTACCTCAACAACATTATTCCTGAATACCAATACATAAACACTTCAGTCCATCCACTTCAATGATTGTCCTGGAATAAGTCCTTCCTTGATTTAGAAGTAAATTTTTAGGTCAGGGCATTGAGTTGGGTAATGCCCATGTTCTCCACAAATAAGACATTGAACTCCATAACAGTCTGTCACTCTATGACCCTTTTCTCCACACAGATAACATCGGTCCCTCCATTTGAGGTATTCTTCAAGGTTCTTCTTCCCTTCTTTATAAATCTCAATATTCCATTCTTTATTCTCCTCAACATGCGAACACGCATAATAGTTTATCTTCCTCTTCTTTGATGAATTAGGCATACCGCTAAATTTCACCTTGTTAATCATATATCGCGATGACTGATTTGGCATAATCAAAAGATCTTTCTCGCTAGGAATTACACAATTTTTTTGCTCATAGTCACCAATTTGTCCATTGGATTCAATGTTAATTGAATTCCTTCTGGTTCCCTCCATTAACTAAAACACAAAAAGAATCTTGTGAGTGGCAAAAATCATGCTAGGGAAAACAACATAGTAAAGGGGGAGTACCCTTAATATCTAACATCTTAGGTTTAATTCTATGATCGTTAGCCTAATTTTAGTACTATAACCTATATGTATACTTAACCTTAGGGACATCCCTAGACATACCTTATAAATATCTCTAGGGATCTCACTAACGTTTTCGCATCCTAGTTTCCAAAGGTTGACTAAACCTTTCCACTGATACCAACTGTAGAGACCCGAAGCTTATCGTACATGGACATTACATTACTTTTGCGGAATACTTAGTACATAACAAAAACACACACACATAAGGATCGTAATAGTTTAGTGTCTCTGGAAACTCGGAACGTAATCTTCTAATCGTGGTGAAAGATCTTCAATATCTCCCATAAAGATCTTCCATTTTTGTTTACCTAAAACCTTTCTTAATATCTTGGGGAAAAGAAAACATAAAAGGGTGAGCTCAAATTCTCAGTAAGGGTAAGAAAAAGAAAAAAATCAATCACATCATATTCATAAGAACATAACTTTTGGAAATCTTAACCTGCAAAAGAGAGCATAGTCTCATATCATGGGATAAATCATAGTAGTGAAATGAAATCCCAATAAGCATAACTTAAAACATGAAACATTGTGGCATACACACATAATCATAGAGAATCATTTCTTGTTAGTCATGACTCATTGCCAAGATTATCTTAGTGGACAAAGTCCCTTTCTGAACCGATTCACCCTCGTTTCAGTCCTGTTTTACTGAACCGGTATAACCTACCATTCCAGCCATGTCTATCTCATGAGATATGAAATCTTTACCCAATGCATTGGAGGGAGATATAGGTCCCACCCATCTTATAATGAATCCTTTCTTATGTGTGCCACATAATCATAAACCATACATCATCGCATAACACATGTAACAAAAATGGGATTCTTGAAACATCATGACATCATAAAACAATTCATATAAGATAAAGGAATTCATAAAAATATTTCCATCACAAAATAATCAAATCCATGTAATAATAGGGATAAAAACAGAACCCTTTATTATCTTAGATGGAAAATAATTTTGATAAAATACTTGAACTCCATTCTTAAGGAAAATATCCATTCTACTTCAAAAACATTTTTCCTTTCATAACATGTCATATGACTTTAAAATAAAATAAGTTGATTAAAAATAAACTTGAAAACTTGTAAAGGAAGCTTCTTGGAAATAATGTATTAAAAATCCATTCAAGCCGTATAAGTTAAAAAACATTCTTCTCGTACTTTTGTCGGAAAAGTCAAAAAGTACCTCGTACGAAAAACGACAAAGGACTCCTTTCATTTCTTTTACTAAAAACTCACCGAAGGGTAAAATTGGATTTAAAAAATTGTAGGTGGATGGAAATAACATTATATATTGAGGAAACATGGATGTGGATGATAAAATACACCCCAGTAAATACCAAAGTATAAACAATCTCGGATAAAAATGAGATTGTGATATTTCCCCTTACCTTAGGTCCGATTTGCTTCGTAAGTGTCCGAACCTCCTGTATAATGATTTACATAATGTCATTTACTTATTAAAGAATCATATTCATTGTAATGATATCATATATGGTTCACTTATGACATTATATTACCCGTTCTTTTGTAAATTCCATGTTAAAGAGCGTTTTGGGTAAAATTGTTTCATTTGTCGTCCGTGTTTTGACTTGTAATTATTTATATGATTACTTAGATCATGATTACTTAATTCCAAAACATTATTTATATATATATATATTCATAATATACATATATATAACAAATATGTAAATGGAAAGAAATACACCGTTCATAGAGATGGTAGTCCGTACGTACGCATGAACGCTGTTTTCGTTTCCTTATTGAATTGAATGGAATTAAGTAGATGACATACATATAAATATAAATAAATCCAGTATCATTATTATGTCATATATTTCATTAGTACTTATTATATATACTTTATAATCATTCATGAATGATTAATCATTGAGAATGAATCTCATCGCGTCGTGGAGACGGTAGTCCGTACGTACGCACGAGCGATGATATCGTTCCCATGGTCGTGGAATTGTGTTGAAGTGTTTGTATACTATTTCAGTATCAATATAACTTTATAATAATCATATATAGTTACTCATTACACCATTATACCCATCCAATTAAGGTGGTGGCGGAAAATAGATTACACCACGGCGTGGAGACGGTATTCCGTACGTACGCACGCGCGGTGATTTCCTTTTTCCATAGGATGGATAGAAGGTTAATTAGAGTTGTTTCATATTTATAATAACATATCAGTATATATGAAATACTGATGTTATTACTTTATCATGAAAAAACTAAAGAATAAGAAGTTGAAGAAGAAAGAAATTGAAAAAGATCCGTAATGGATATTACCTCTTTTTGACGCGCCTTTTCTTAACATCCACTTAAAGAACTAGGGATGGTCTTTGAAGAAGACCAGGACCTCTAGGATTATTCTAGGGAAGTGTATAAGGGATTTTCACAGGGGTTGGCCGAGCTTGAGTGCTCAAATTGGTGTGAGGAGGAGGGGAAGGAGGTGCCCTTTTATAAGGGAGGAGAGGGGCACCTTAGGAATATCTCAAAATATTATTTTATATTAAAGTCAAAATCGGTTTATAATGGTTCCAAAGGGTATTATTTCGAAGCTAAAGTGGTTATGGGTCGAAATCCTATCAACAAATAGGATTTAGACAAGTTTGGTTATTATTTTAACCTTATCAATTAGATTTAACTCTAAGTTAAATAATTTAACTGTTACCGTGTCTTTTTGTTTTCTTACACTATATGGTTAATACACTTACTATAACATGCCAAACGAACCCCAAATTGTTTATTATTAATATATATATCCTTAGATAAGTCATTTGGCTGAACCATAGATTTTTAGGAATAAAATAACAATTAATAATATAATATCTGATTTAAAAACTATTTAGTGTCAATTTTGACACTATTTGATATATGATTTTTGCGAAAGTCATAACAGAATTATATGTTCGAACCAAGTTGATTAAATCAACACTAATATATCATAGTAACTTAGAAAATTAGTGGAATTCATAAAAAGACTTAAATTACATTTATTTTGGTATTTATAATGTCAATTATGTCAATATTTCATTAATAAGATAATTACTGCATCATCTTTGTGTCATAAATAAATTAACTTATTTGATGTCTAAAAATTACAAATAAAATACCATTATGTAGGAACTCGTTTTATATTTCTAATTAATATTTAAAATTGAATTTATCTTATGTATAACCCTATATTAAAAATGTTTTAGTAAATAAACATTGATTTTAACTCTTTTAACTCTTCTTTGAATTAAATAATAATAAATGTCCTAATCTATTCCAAGTGGGCCTAAATGATAATATTTTACACTTAAGGTTGTTTTTGGTCGAGATACACTTGTCCAATAGGATTCAGACATGTGTTAGGGTAATATTAATATCACTGTTACCCTTAATTACCCTATTTACTTTTAATCGTGGTAAATAAAAGTAAAAAGTTACTATTCACCAAAAATTATTTTCATCTCATTGAACCACATTTTACTTTCTGACATCAACCGTGTCTCTCGGATTTTTGAAATTTCATTCACAGAAGTGGTAAAATTATGTTTTATGAAAAATTCAGTTTTTTAACTACCACTTAGTAGTTTCACTATTCATCAAAAATTGATGTTTTTCAGAACAATGCCAAAATTTCATCCTAAGCTATATTTCATATTCCGAATTCAAAAATGAAGTCTATTTTACCAAATTCAAAACATAGAAGTTGCATTAATTAATTTTATAATTAAATCCTGCTGTTAAAACAAATAGCATGTTTTTAAGAAACAATATCTATCAAAAGATTGACACTTGTTTATGTCTGGTTTAAATGTGAAATTACATCCAATGACCAACATTGTATTAAATTGTAAAAATATATTCTAAATATACTTTAAAACCACTAAAATTAATAATTTATCACTACTAGTTATTTTGATTAAAAAAGTTGTTTTTAATTATAATTTAGTAATTTTCACTATTCATCAGAATATGAAAGTTATCCGAAAATTACCAAAATTTCACCCTAAGCTAATTTTGATATTCTGAATCGAAAAATGAAGTCCATTTTGAGAGATAAAATTTCTAAAATTTTAAAAAGTGGTTATTACTATTCATAACAGCTATTTTTAATAATATTTTAATAGCATATCGTTGTTTAGTGAAACTCGGTATTGCATACTACACACGCTATCGAGGAAGGTTGCGATTGCGTGTAATGCAAGGCAAGTCAAGGATGTGTGTTGTGCAAGCTCCTTTTGGTGTAGCGTACAACACAAGACATTAATAAAATTAAAAATAATATTTTTCATAAAATCTCGGGCTGTTACACATATCCATACTCTCCAGGTCCATGGCTATATTATAAGAGTCTCTTTAAATAATAATTTTTCATAATATAAATCAATTATTTTAAAGATCAATGTTGTGTGTTAGGAAAGATATCGAGATAATTATTATTTTAAACTAAAATTTGATGTTATTAAATTCTCCTCACTAAATAAATTGAACCATCATAATTTTATTTTAATCATAAAAGGATCAATATTTGAAAATAACTTTATTAAAAACTCACATCGTATAGAGGGATAATAATAATATATTTTAAAAAAGAATATCAGTAAACAAAAACGTTTTATAAAATAACACATAATTGTGTTTCTAGAAAAGGATAACATTGGTGGGGTGTTAAAATATAGATATAGAGGAGAAAACATACCTCTAATTACTAATAGAGAGTGATTGAGTACATGTTTATGAGAAATTTAATGACCATAAATATATGATGTGTAAATGGACCATCTATTCATTTTAAATGAAGGTTAAAGTATTAATTATTTAATTAAAGATACTTTCTTAAAGTTTTTACAGTATTTTTATATTAACAAAAAGAACATGTGAAAAAGGGAATATGTTATTTATTTCTATTTATTAAGCCTAATATCTTCATTTGGTTGTTCAGTGATGAATTTCCACTTAATATATTACTCCAATAAATGGATATTCAAGATGATTATTCATTCCTAAAGAATTAAAATTAACTCTTAATGGATCTTAAAATATATAAAATTATTATAATTAGTTATTTCTAACTCCATATATCATCAAAATAAAAATAAAAAATTTTATCACATATTATTTTTGATGATAAATTTTACGATTTATCCCCATACAACATGAAGTAGTTCATAATGTCACATACCAAACATATAGGAATAAGGTTTATGGGGTTTTGGAATATATAAGGGCATATCTGTTTCATTATTGTTTGATTTATTATTTAGAAAGTATACAATTTTTTTCTCAAATAAAATCATAGAGTATAGAATATATTTCATAAATCTAAAATTGAAGTAAATATTATTAAATATGACCTAAATCAATTTTTCATCCAACCAATAACGAATTTTAATTTCACCAGAACTATACTAATTAAAAATTTTCAACCCAAAACTAAATCACTTTTCTTGGTTATCTATACCATTAAACATAATTTTTCAAAAAATTAAAGAAAACATACCATGTAACAATACATAAATGCTTCATAATTCTTATAACTATAATATCATTGATATAACGATTATACAACATAATTCTGAAATACCAATACATAATGAATTCAATACTTTCCCTTTAATGACTAGTATCACATAAATCCTTAATATGTCCAGGAGTTGAGTCTTGGTTTAGGTAATTGGCTTAGATAATTCCCATGTTCCCCACACAATGAAATATTACTATAAATGGTACCATAAGATGATCATTATATCCCTATATCAAAATATTAATTTTCCCCAACAATTATTTGTCTTATATCCTTATTTTCCACACAAAAAACATCTTAAAATTCCTTTAAGACAATATCTTGGCTACTTCTACCCTCATTCTTTACATAAAGGAAATTATACATTCTATCCTTTATGTCACATCCAATTGAATTTCTATAGAAGTACTTTCTCCACTTATTAGGTGAGTTATGAAACTCACCCATGTTGAGGTTATTAATCATAAAATGAGATATATGATTTTGAGAAATCAAAAGGTTTATGTAGCACCATAAAATACTAAAATAATAACATTGTATTATATAGAATATATAACACAAAACACCAACCATTGGAAACCAATGAAATATATTTCATTAAATTTAATCTCTTAGATTGAACATGGAATATAAACTCCAAGTCTAAATAAACCATAATATTGTATACCAGAATAGACCAATCATTATATTAGTAGGGATAAATATTAATAACTTAAATATAAAAATTATGGTTATCTATTTTCTAATAATAAAATAAGAATAATTTAATAAGAAAAATAAATGTTTCCTAAAAAACTGTATTTTTTATAAAAAACAGTTTAGTCACACATTTCATAGATTATTTAAAATTATTTTATACCAATTATAGAAAATTAATTTGAAAAATAGTCTTCATATTTTAAATCATCATATCAAAATTATCCTACTATTAATTTTTGAGATTTGTTCTGAAGCGTTTCATTTTTTCTATGGATAGTGAAAATTAATAATTTTTATTGAAAATCGCTTTTTTGTTTAAAAATTTGCAGGGTTAAATTATAATGAAATTGGTTTTCAGGTAAAATTAGTTAAATTATATTAAAATTAAACTAATTATGATCACTGGAATCAATTTAATATTAAATTTTTATCTTTAAACCATCTATAATTATGATAATATTTTATATGGAAACTCATTTATTCCTTATGTGTATGGGTAAAATTTTCAATTTAATTCTGCCACTTCTATGAATTGAATTTTTAAAAATGAATTCTATATTTGGAATCAGAATAATTAATATTATCTAGTAATACCAAAATATTTTTTGACTGAAACACTATTAGAAATTGGATCTATACCAATGAACCTATATCAACGGTTTGGAGAACAACTGGCAATGTGTATCTTAGAGAAACCCTACACCAATAGTTTGGGAAAACCCATTTGTATAATTCTTTAGAGTAATACTATTCCAAGAGTTTAGTAAAAACCTTTTGTATAGGTACCTTTGTGATACCCTATACTAATGGTTTAGGAAAAACTATTGGAATAGGTACAATGGATTCAAGATATATAATAATATTTTGAAAAACGATTGGTATAAGTCCCAACATATACCAAGGACTCACCATAAATTTTGGTATAGGTATATAATAATGGTTTTCTGAACTATTGGTATAGGTACATGATTTTTTTTAGAATTATTCTATCAAAAAATATTAAATACATCAAAAAATTAATTAAATTTTAATGTACATATATATATTTATCATTTTATGATCACGGAGTTCATTTTAGCTCAGAGGTTAGGTCATTGAAAAATAAGTTATAGGTGCTGAGATCAAAACCATACTGGAATTTTTTTACATTTCTTATACCAATGGCTTTTTAAACCATTGGTATAGGTATTTCATATTTCTTATATCAAATTTATTTGAATCATGTTTATAGGTAAAAATACCAACAATTTTGAAGAACCATTGGTATAGGTCGATATCTACAGAGAATCTCCGAACTATCCTCCAAACCATTGGTATAGCCTATACAAATGGTTTGGAGGCTTATACCAATAGTTACATATCATTGATAAAAGATTTATTTCAATTAGTGAAAATGAATTGTGAAAATAGTAAATTTTAATTATCATGGTTAATTTAAAAATTTGTTTATTGAGGGTTAAACTAAAATGGTAAGGGTTAAGATAACCAAAAATAACAATTAATATATATTTTCTGGGAATATTTTGATCTTATAATGTTTAATTCTTGATAATAATATATATTTTATCTTTTTGGCATGGTAAAACATGAGTAATCATTTTTATATAAAAAATTACTAGTATACTACTCACATAACTTATGGAAGGCCAACCCTCTCCTCTATTCTTCACACATGAAATCCATTTTTGTTACGGGACCCTTCACAAAAAACCTGAAAAAAATATATTCCAAAATCCTAGAAGTCTTTTATTTTTTCCTAAATACATTCTATGAATACATTAGGTATAATCCAAAAGAGGTGGTCTGAGAAGAGGATAAATTTCTAACTATGTGTACTTGTTTTATTTCATATTCCAATTCTTTAAAATATTATACTTTTAATAGTATATGATAAAAAAATCATCTCCCATACGATAATAATATTTTTTAATGAAATTATCTATATCTATATCCTCCTCCCTCAAATGGTAAATGATAATTTGAGTCATGTGTACAACAAACTACTGACTCGCGTATAGATGGGACACGTTTTCCTTCAATACCACTCAATGTTGGGTATGAGGATATATATAAAGTATATATTTGATATTTATAACATATATATATATCTACAGTTTAATTATATCATATATTACTTTTTTTACATTCTATTCCTCATGGGATATGATAATGTCCACCGTCTGTACGATGAATATCTACCTCACGAAGTGATGTGATTATATTTCAATAGCTCGTTACATTGAAGTTAATCAAGATAATGTTAATGAATATTTGTAATATACATGAAATAATAATGATATTAGTGACATATTTATCATTCTTAATATATAATGTACTATTTTATTTCTTACCATTTTACACATTGAAATATGATAACAACATTTGTGTACGTGCAGACTACCACCTTCATGAAGTGATGTGATTTTCTATTCATCACCACATCACATGGTTGATATATATAATTATATTTAATGATAAAATATGGTATTTATTATAATTTTATTAGTATATAATTATAAATAATTAGTTACCTCCATTCCATACTGATTTTCTAAAAATGGAAATGTTACTCATGCGTACGTACCGCCTACCATATCCATGATCGCAATATACATAAATTATGAAAATATTCATTCATTATTGGTATTAAATGTAAAATTTATGTATAAATATGATACTTATGTAATTATTATCAAGATGTTATTTATTTAACCACATAATATGAATAAGAACTGAACCTTTCTTGAAAAAGTACGAATGAGAAAAAAAGTCAACTAACACCCATGACAATGAAAATACTGAAATATTATAAATGACCTGGTGATAATACTCTATAAAAGGATAATATATGATATTATATATATTAATTTTTCTCTATAATAAGTTAATAACATGATTAAGACAACTATAAAATAGTTTAAAATGCGTTCAACCAAAAGGAAGCATGAGGTAGGGGATTTCATCTCAATTTTCATCTATTAAATAAAATTGTAATGTTATGCACCTAATTTATTTTATATGGTGTATATAATAAAATATTTACATATAATATCATTAATCATTGAAATTTAATGGATTTTTATAAATTCTAATTATTTAATCAAAGGGTATTTAACATAAAAATTACCAATTAGTAAATTATTTCGTAACTCAATTTCATTTCACTAGGTTATATTACTTCGTCTTTGTATTAGATATTATTAGATTATGTGTGTAATTTCTTTTCAATATATTATATTTTAATTCAAATTTATTTCTGTGGATATAAATTTTATTAACATAATCGATTCATTTAATACTTCTCGCTTCAATGTTATGATCATTGTAATATTTTATTTCCTAATCACTTTTTAATCGGGATTCTTCATGCTTGAATTTACATTGATAGATATTATATGATCATTAATTAGTAAACTCCTCTAATTTTATTCTTTATTTTTTATTAATTATTTTTTCAATTAATAATACTATTTTTATAGTCATTGGTAGTTATAATGAATTAGAAAATGTTTTTAGTAAAATATAACTTCATTTCTCACTTCAGCTAAACCACCCTTTTCTTCCAAAACCATGTTTTAAGAAAATTATTTTAGAATTGTTTTTAAAACTTTCATATTTATTTATTAAATACATTTTTAACCATTTTTTAATTCATAAAAAATGATTTTAATGGAATCGTCATATCATTTTCCAAAAATTACTATTTGAATTTTTCCAAAATAACAATAGTAATATTTTTTTTACATGCATGAAATGTATGGAATTTATTGCCTTCCTAAACAATCTATATTTAAAGATTAATTTATATTTTTAAAATTTTATATTTAATAAAAACTAATTTCAACATTGTTTTGAAATTTTAGTTTTAAAAGGTTATTTTTGAAAGGAAAGGGATATTTATTTTCTAAAGATTTTTTAAGGATCTTTTTATGGTATTTAAATTCATCACTAACAAAACCAACAATTTTACTCATACTACAATGGGTATATATTGAATTGATACCATACTTATTCTTTACAAGGATTTTACATTTATTTTGACCAATGAATTTATTTAAATTCAAATTCTCGATACATGTTTATAGTCATTAACTTTACCTTGAAATATTCACATTCATTTGATTTTTGGACATTAAATCTCCCAAAAAATCCACATTATTTATCATTTAATTTTTTATTTCTTAAACCATATAAAATTTCATCATATTTTTTTCTATATTGAATGTTATTTGATTGATTGGGGAAATATCGATAATTCTGTATCCTTTACCAAATACAGATATTTGATGATAATGTATAATTTTCACAAATTAAATCAATTATTTCATATACGAGGAATTATTTTGATGGAAAGATTTGGATGGATCCCCATTATATATACCCCCTTGATTCATCCATAGTCACATGAGGTGAATCAATAATCATGAATTAAATGGGTTTCTACCTGGAGTTTTAAATTTTATTGAGAATGGTATTAATGATAGATGTATCATGTGCATGATAACATGAAATCCAATGAATTATAATTTCCTTCATTATGAAATAAATTGACTTATTATCCACATTATATTCACAATTATAATATCCTTCGATTTAATTCATTATTATTTTATTTATTAAATGGAATGTGTTTTAAGTTGCATATGTTTCCATACTGATTATGCCTTATCTTATTATCCCTGATATTTTCACAATTAAATTACTTATAGTTGAATTGCAATCATAGTTTATTGATTTATTGGCATGCATTTTTATTTTTTTAGTTTTATAAATTTATTATTAATTATTTATTAATGATAGTCATTTCATATAAATGGAATGTATGTTCAGTTATTTACCATTACATATTGATTATTTCTTATTTAATCATGATATTCATGTTATAGATTATATGTAATATGTGTTCAGATATTTTCCCTTCCATATTGACTATTTTATACCGATTATTCATAATGTAATAAAGATATATTCAAATTTACATAACCACTACAGAGAGTTTCAGTGCACCCTTATTTCATTCCATTCCTCGTAATATTGGAGGTGTACTGTGAATGATATGTAAGGATACACATACGGGAATAATTATATTCTCAAAAAAATATACTATAATTTTTATAATCAAATATAAAAAATTAATAATGTACGTATCGAGTTTACAAAGAATAATAAACTATATATCCCATTGGAATGTAAATCCTTTTATCTTATGCCAATTTAATAATATAAGAAACCAGATATAAGTTACTGGCATTGGGTCTATCACAGTTCCAAATTACTTCTCCCATTTAATTTGGTTTTTAATGAGGATAGTCATTCCATTATCTTTCAAATCCATTTTTTACATGAGTACTCTAGGTTCCGGCCATTGAATATATCTGAAATGCATAGTGTGAGTAATACTAATCAGATCAAGAAATTAAGTAATTACAAGAAATTATTCAATGAATTTCTATGTCATGAAATCTTCTTTCAATCAATGACATAATAGGTGTAATCTAGGTCATCAATTGTGATAATCAATTCCAATCCTTCAAAATCATTCATAAACGAAATGTGAGTTTACCTTTAAATATCACCGAGGAGTATCAAAATAAGAGCAAAATAATGGAACAATCATTATTTTTTAGAATGATGGTTGAGAGATAATTGAAAAAATCATTTCTTGGTAATTACTAAAAGATTAAATGGTTAAAAAACCATATATAGTTGTAGTATATAGATCAACATATACTATTAGAAAAACCACATAATATCTTATATACCAAAATGTAAAGATGTAATCCTATATATAGAAATATATCCAGGTATTTAACAAAATCACTCTAATCATAATTTTCAATTATAAACAAAACCCATTCAACGATAGCAACTATAGTGAAACATACCATTCATACATAAATATTTTGTCTTAGTAAATGAATATAAAATATATTTTTCATATGCACACTTAAGGACAAAAAATGTTTAGTGCCTTTGGAGACTACAAATATAGTATTTGTATTTAGATAAATGTAAACAACATTTGCAACAAAGATCTTCCAACATAGAACTCTTAAAAGACATACCCTAATTAAAAAAAGTCATTATAACCTAGAAAAGGATTCATAAGAAATGATGAGCTAAGGTACTTACTAAGGGAAAACAAGGGAGATATCAATGATCACTTAAGAATAACCCTAGAATAAGGGTACATGAACACGAGCTTAACATTTGAATACCATACCAAAATTAGCATAATAAATAATATTGAGTCATGAAATAAATCTTGTCTTTTCATAATGCATGAATGATAAATGAAATAAATAGCATGAGCTATATCAGTATAACATTATCATAATAAATATGTTTTTGGAATAGACCTTAGTATATAAAATAATTTATTTTTTAGCAATGGATCACTGATAAGAATATCATAGTTGGATGGGTTCACTCAATAAACCATCGTATCATTACTCATGGTTCACCCCTAATACTATCATTTTGGAATAATTCACATATTGAATTGGGTTCACTCCCCATTACAGTCCTCATTATCTCATGATATATAAACATTTATCCAATGTTTTGGAGAGATATATTATTATAGGGTCACCCATAAATTAATAAAAAACATATATATGTGTGACATAAGATCCAAAAACATTCATCAAAGAAGAAACTGTGTAAAAAAGGTTGCATATTGGGTTTTCATTTCTTTATATTATAACCCATCGAAACAATCATGTTTTATAAAAGTTTCATCACAGCATAATTCACCAATTGAACGAAATTAGTTTCATTGAATTATTATTAAATAATAATCATAAGAAATAAAAATAGTAAATGTCGATGGCATCATTCAGTCATATAACAATAAAATCATAAGTAACAGTAAAGGATATTATAATTTGTAAAAATGCCTTTAAAATATCATTGGAACATTTCATGAGGAAATTACCTTTTTCGATTTCAAATAAATTAATTAAAATATAAAAATTTCACAAATATTTAGGTAATTAATTTCTTTGAAAATATCAATGGAAACATCAAATGGAGGTTTCAAATCACTGAGTGGTCATAACCGTAAGGAATTCCGTTCATGATGTGTATGCTAAAAATGATTCCTTTCATATGTTTAGTAAAAAGTCAACAATATTTTGCTTATAAAGTGACAATAATATTCTATTTAAAACATTTTTTAAAAATTAAAAAATTAGTAAAAAATAATTTTAACTATCTTAAGAGAATATATAAAACATTCATGAATTTTTTTTTAGAATTCATTGATATAGAATAAAAATATTTCAAAATAAAGAGAAAATAATGTTTGTTTTTCTTAAAACATTTTTTTCAATAATTTTATTTACCAATGAGCAAAAAATTTTATTATTACTTAAAAATTCCATGAATAACTATAGAGTGACAACATTAATGGGAATCAATATATTTTTATCATGAAATGTTATAATCATAAACCTAATCCTAAAAAATCCTAGTAAATAATGAGTTTATAACATAAAATTCTCACCACACTGTTAAATTTTTAATCATATACCCCATGAAATAATAACTTAAAATGAGTCTTTAAATATAATGAAAAATAATAATTATCACAAAATGAAAAGTTAAATTTGTAGTAGATATACCTCATAAAATTTACGAGGATTATATCATTAAATATATCCCATGAAAAAATATTGAGTTAAAGAGCCCTTACCAGTTTGGTAATCTACGAATTAAAACATCATTAAAGATAGAAATTTAATGGATTTTTAAAATCCAAATAAATTTCATTAAAATAATTATAATGTAAATTCATGGCCAGTTTTGAAACCATAGAAGGGAAACATGTGGTCAATATGGAATGTGCCTCACAAAAATAAAAGTGAGACATGAATCTAAAAACCTATTGTTGGACATACTTCATAGGGGCTCTAACATTATATATAATAAATTTAGGTTTATTATAATTTGATAAATTAATAATTAACATAATTTTAATATCATATTTGATTATTTTATTCTTTTTATTGATAATTCCTTATTAAATTATTTATTTCTAAATGTGAATTGTTCCATTTTTCATGAGAATTTCGATGTGGAAGTTCAAGTCCTTGTAATTTGATTATGGATTCACCATAAATATAATTTAAAACATTATATAAATATCATATATAAATATTATATTTAAATATAGACTCATAAATAAATTATAGATACATAAAATGAATTACATTGTTCATGTAGATGTTAGGCTGTATGTGCGCATAAACACTATATCCATTTTTTAAAAGATAGAACAAAAGAATGGAAAATAGAAATTAACCCTAAAATAATAATTATTATAATATATATATATATATAATATTTTAATTAAATCTACCCATACTGCCTTCCACGTAATGTTTTTAAGTGATTTTATAACAATTCTATCTTAATTTTAACCTCATGTTAACCCTTTTCATAATTACCAAGATATCAATGTGTTTTAATATTTTTGGCTCATGAATGTTACCATAAAAGTAAATGTAACCCATAGATATACTTTGGTGGGTATTTTAAACCATAAAACATTAAATTATCTTATTATACGAGTCTTAAAATTTGATTCCATTTAATAAAATATTATTTATTATAAAATATCAGTCGGGTCAATTTTAAAACTATTCATTTACATTGATGTTAAAATCATCAATATAGTTCTGGAATTAGAATATAAACCATTAAAAACAACTAATATGATATATTTGTTTTAAAAATTTATGTAACTCATTAATTGATCCAAATTAAATTCCATAGAAATTTTTTAAAATAATATAATGGACTTTTATATTTATTGAATAAATATCGTATCAATATTTCTTATGAATTTAATTTAATTATTTAGTAATTAAAATATGAAATAAATAAATTAGCATGATAAAAAAATAATAAATATTTCAAATAAACATTTATAACCATACTTATCCTCTTTTTATACTCATTTTAAAATTTCATAGATTTTAATGTCAAGAGAATGACATTATGTATTTATGCATTTCCTAAAATAACCTAAAGGTCATAATCATAGAAATTTCACCATGTGATCATATATTCATGAATTTTATTATAATAGTCTAACTACGCTCATACAATATGATAAATTCATGTTTTAGAGATAGATTAAATTCTTATGCCAATGTTTTAACCTTATTTACTCATTTAACCCTTATTGAGTTGACAAATATTTACCATAATTACTATTCATAATTGGAAAAAATAAAAGGGAGTATTTAACAAATTTTAACCTCGTGATTCCAAATATGGTATCAATTTTTAAATAATCAATCTCTATAAGGGAGAGAAAAAAAATTAATATCAATTAAAAAAATATAGAAAATAGTTTTTAGAAAAATGATTTTAAATAGAAGAAATTAATTTATATCAAAATAATGAATATTTTCTTATTAAAATGGAAATAAAAAGACTATTATAAATCAAATTTATCATAATGAAATTTTAAAAAAAAATTATAAATATAATTTCACTTTTAAATTAATTTATTAAACAAAAATAAATGAGATTTTTTGAAAAATTAGTATTTTTTACTATTCTCTAAAAAATAAATCATTTCATAAATATCTGCAAATTTCAGTCAAAGAGATATCTAATATAATAATTTACTTTTTAAAATTTCATAAAATACAAATTCAAAAAGTGGTACAAATTAATTCAAATTTCATCCAAAGATAAATAAGAATCATTTTTGAATAAAATGCCTTTTTGAAGCCAAAAACAACTTTAATAAAAATGGAGTTCTTTTTTCCTCAAAATTAATAATTAATTTTTTTATTAGCAAAATTAAAAATTTATTTCACAATGTGTTTTCTAGTATTCATTATATCACATTCAACCACTATGTTATTTTGGTCTCCTTTAAAAAATATTATTTTATAATATATCATCATTCACTTAATTCCCGATGTTTTGTGCGAAGTAATACATTAGGTTTATTATTATTTTAAAATAATTTTTTATGTGTGACATTCAACCCACATAAATAAATTTCACTAGTAAAATTTTATTTTGGTCATAAAGGGTTCAATTTTCAAAAATACCATCATCCAAAACAAAAATTTTATAGAGGCATAAAAATACAACATTTATAATAGTAAATTGGGAAACATAAAGGTTACCTTGAATATCACATAATACTATCCCCATATAAAGATAACATAGGCGAGAATCTAAAATCATGGCATGGAGCATACATATTGAGGTAAAGGACTAATATAGAGTAAAAGATAAGAGGATCTTTAAAATGTTAATGACCACGAAACAATAAATCTCTTATGGGATAAAAACTATCGATCAATCAAAAATAAAGGTAAAATTATAACATTTTTATTTCAGTATTATTTTACTAAATTTGATGTATTATTTTATATTCATGATAGAGATCATGAGAAAAATTATTTAATTGATTCCTATTAATTTTATAATAACAATTTCATCAATTGGTTCTACTTTGATTAACTTACACTTCATCACTTAATCCAAGAAATGAATATTCATGATAAATTTTTCAATACTGATTAACTAATAAATTTATTTGATTGATAATAATATCCATAAAATAACAAAAATTCCTTCCTTTTATGTCCATGTTTTCTCAAATCAAAAAATAAATATGAATGATTGGATCACATATTTTTTTCCAAGATCAACGTTAATATTTATCCCTGAAAAACATGAATTATATCCTAATTTCACATAATAAACCTATGAATTCCTTTTCCATATATCCTATTAAATCATACTAATAACATTATTAAATATAAAACCACAATATAAACATATATTCTTCCAAAAATCAACCCAAAATATATTTGTTAAATAAAGTAATAGACTATTTTAAAGATTATATAAGCCTAAAAATGTGACAAAACATAATAAAGATGGACTGAATAAACTTTTCATCAAATCACTAACAGATTTTTAGTTCAACAATACTATATAAAATAAACCTTATCATCTTACACCTTAATAAATTTTATTTTTTATGATTAAAATTCATTAATTTTATTGAAATGTATAAGGAAAAACTACTTTTAAATATCTATAGATGTTTCTGGATTCATATAACTGAAATATAACTGATATAACACAAATAAAAAATATTTAATAAATCATAATACCTAATCTCTTGAATCCTTTCACTTCAATGATTGGTATAGAATAAATCATTTTTTGATATACAAGTTAACTCTTTAGTTATGGCATTGAGTGAAATAATTCCCATGTTCCCCACACAAAAGACAAAAAAAATATAAATTTTACCTTATGATGAAATTCACATCCTTCCATAAAAAAATAATTTTTTATGAAAATTACTTGATTTATGTCTTAATTTTACACATATAAATAATCTTCCCATTCCTTTTATAAAATCTCTATGGTTATTTTTTCCACAGTCTTGACATTAAGGAAACTGAAATTTCATTCCTTCATGATCATTTCCACCTAAACATCCATAAACCACCCTTATCCTCTGATTATGTGTCTTTTAAAGCTCATCCATATTGATATTGTTAATAATATAATGAGATATATGATTATTAAAAATCATAATTTTTCAAACTGAATCTCCCATTTCATTTGGTTTCCCATGGGAACAATCATTCTATAGTTTGTCAAGATTTTTGTTAACAAGAATCCTCATGGTTTTATCAATTGGAAAAACAAAAAATCATTCTGTGAGTAATACTAGTCGTATCATATAATCATGTAATCTTGAATAATTTTTTAGAGTATTTCTAAATTAGGACACCATATTTTTAATCTATGATAGATAAGTTGTAACCTTTTTTATCCATGTTCCTAATCTATTCAAATTATTTGTAATGGTTCTTAAATAAAATATGTGTTATCTTATACATATCCACTAAGAGTGTCAAAACAGGTGTGAAATTCATGAACATTCACCATACAGTAGAATGATGGTATGAGGTATATTCAACCAACTCCTTTTGAGGTCACTAGATGCATCTATGAAAAAACTGTGTCCGCTTGTAGAATATAGATAGGGTTTTAATGTTAGGAAAACCAAAAAAATCCATTCCTTATGAAATAATTAGATTGTTATCCTATACTTATTATTACCTTAAGAATTTTTACTAATGTTCTCTAATCTTAACATCTTGATATCAACTAAACCTGTCATTCTGATAACCAATATACATACCCATAAAGTATTTACCCAAACTATTATGAATCAAATTCCCTTACTTTTAATTAAATGCCTTATGGTTATTGAAAACACTTTAAATCATTTTATTATTATATACAATGGTATTTAAATGACTGTTAAGTATCCTTACCATTGATAATATATTCGTTGAACAGTGATCACATTACTAGTATAAATATAGGGTTTTACCAAATCCTTTTGATATAGACAAAGGAAGTGATGGCCTCAACCAGTAAGATTGTACCCTATGAACCCATTTATCAGAGAATATAAGGGAGATAGTATTTCTAGATTTTTCCCTAGACCAATCGCAAGATGAGATCCATCAACTTACGCATGAAGGAAATCATTTATGGGGGAATTTCAAGCTCAACGAGATCACAACCCAAGCCATGTTCACCGAACGACCCCATGAATTCCCCACCACCACACACCATACTCTTAATAAATATGATGTTGTACTAATTTTATAAGTAACAATGCCCTAAAAATTTTATTATCTACATTATTTTTTATAAAATAATGAATACAATTTTATTTTAATATTGCTACTTTGTAAATGATTTTTAAAGCACAAATACAATTTTTTGTTAATATACATATTAAATTAAGAAATCTATTTTTATGAATTAATGTATTTTTAATTAAATAATATTTTAGTAAAATATTTTTACTATATTACTTTTATTAGATATAAATGATCATAAAAATTTTATGTTGTCAATTGTAATTTTTATTATGCTTTGAAAACTGTTTTTGTCAAAACCCATAAATTATCAATAAATGATTGTTGTTATTTTAAAAGAAAAAATTAAAATATATGGAAAATTATTTGGATAAAATGAATATTATTTTTGGGATCAGGATGTTGAAATTATGAAATGGTTAATTTTTTATAATTTTCTAAGACAGATGAAGTTTTGGGTAAAAATTAAATACCATATAAAAATATAATTTGATTTATGACATCATAATGACACAATAGTGATTGAATAAAATAATAAAAATGATATCTACAGCCAAATATATATTTTACTTTAAAATAATATAATTTTAGTTTTATTTTATTTATTTTATAATGTCTTAGTGAATCCTCCCAGACATATGAAATATTTTTGGATTTAAAAATAATTTCATTGAAACCGCAACTCACCTCTATATAAGCATGGGAAATATTTTAATATCTTTGGCTCTTAGACTTTAAAAAAAATTAATACCACTCCAATTTTGAAGAAACAATGGGAAAAAATCATGGGATGGTCTGTGGTTTGAATATTTTCATGTGTAGGTTCCAAAACCAAAATAATAATGAATTCCCACAACATTCCTATATAAACCCACCCAAGAACCCATTACTATTCACTCATGAACTTCGAAGATATAAAACCCTCTCCCATTACTCCCTAGAGTCCTCCCAAGGTTCCTATATGCTACAAAGAAGCCTCCCTGAATCCTTTGAGATCACACATTCAAGTAAGGGATCCTCACATTTCTCTCCTCCTTTCAATTCAAAAAACTTGTTTGAAATTAGTCTTTTTAATATCAATTGGTCATATTTTCATTATTTTGTAATCATATAAATTCAACTTCACATGTTGGGATATTATGATACAGTATCCCCTTACTGTAAATCCCAAGTATAAATGATTAGAATCTCGTTTGTATCTCATCAACCATATTTATGAATTTCTATATAACGTCGTTATACTGCCAAAATTGTACCACTCTTATTCATGCCAAAATATTCTTGTTGTGAATACTACAACCATTCCTATATTAGGGGTATTCTCATTTATTCACAAATATGTTTTGATTTAGGACTTACATTTATGTATTCCACATTCCTTGGTCATTTAATAAATGATGATGATGAATAAATCCATGTTATATGATCTATGTGGAATGCTTAAGCAAGATATTAAAATGATTATGAATGGTGTGACCGGATAGCGCTCCAATGCATTGGGTAATTTTTAGTATCATGATACGTTCTGTTGGGACATGGGTTGAGCTGATTCCATTAAAAGAATTTTTTCCATCATGTTGGGAAAGGGGTTTACCTGATTCATTTAGGTTAATGATGCAGTTTTTTAAATTGTTACAATATTTTCATGTGATGATGATTGTTTTATATCATACCTTTATGTTCATATTTCTCTTATTCACCATAAATATGTCTATTTCCTAAAATGTATTTCATTTTTCATGTTATTCATTGTTTACTCCCTTACTAAGCATTATATCTCACCCTTTTCTTATGTGTGTCCTCACGTTTCCCATTCAATGCTATGTATGATTGAATGTTGGGGTCATGTAAAACAATGTTTTAATAAATATGTGTATTTAATTTTTTATGTTGTTATGTAATGTTCTTAATCTCTAAAGACACTATAACTCTCAATATAATTAGTTTTATTAAGTGCAAGCTTATTTAAAAAATCTTGTTTATATATAAAATAATGATCGAGTTTGTTATAGTTGGTATCTGAGGATTAGTTTAGTTATTTTTTGGATTAGGATTTGAAAAATAATTTAGATGACTTAGGGATAAGACTAGGAATAAGAAAAGAATCCCTAAATTTCCATGAGTATATATTAAGTGGATTATTAAGAAAATACATCAATTTTTGGATACGAACAAGTATAGGTGGATCAGGAACAACAGTATCTAGAGGTAAAACATTAAAAAACCACGTTGAGCTAGACTCGAACTGGAATGGTGAATAAAATTAGGCCCTTATTTACTCTTGGTTTCAAACTCCTGGGGGATATGATTTGTAAAATTAATAATCTTATTATGAACCATTTTTAAGAGAACAAAAAAATTCCCCCAAGAATATATGTTAGGATATAGATCCTGGATAACTTAGATCGAAGCTTAGAAATTAAAAACATAATAAGATAAATATAATATATAAGTTATGCATTTCTATCACTATATTCCCATTCATGTGATTAACAGTTTAAAATATTTACCCCTTATTTTTCATTTTGTTCTAGCCAATGGATAGTAATACGAGGAATTGGGATGACAACTTATGTCAAGATCAATGTGATGACTACTCTAATGAGATGCCCAATCCGATTGGAGAGGGAATCACAAAATTTTTCATGATACTCTCTCAGTTAACTCAAATTTAGAATAAATACCTAGATCTAAATTAATAACCAACCCCCCCCCCCCCTAAGATAATAACAAGTATCAATTGATAGCTTTATGAGACAGAGTCCTCATACTTTCAATGGATCATCTGATCCCTCAATCACCAAATGATGGATCAACATCATTGAGAAGGTCATATCCATCTTTCAATGTACTGGTCAAGAGAAGTTTCTTATGACTGGTTATCATATGGAGGTTGAATCTAATAAATAGTGTACATTGATAAAAAATACAAATCCTGGGGAAGATATCGAGGTGATGTGATGTAAGGATTTCTGTAAAATGTTTTTTGATAAATATTTTTCGCACACCCTTAATCTTGATATGGAAATATATTTCCTTAAAATAAAGAAAAATGATGATAAATATTTTTGGTTGTACAAGGAATATTTTACCAGACTAGAAAGATATGGCTAGTTTTTTGTCTTTACCCTCGAATGCAAGGTTGAACACATATTTAGTGGGATAAAACCTAGGATACGTAAATACTTGGTGATCTGTTGCTTTGATAGCTATGTGGAGAGTCTCTGATGTTACCTCAAAGTAGATATGGAGACCAGATAATCTCAGAGGTATAATGGGGAATATAAGTGTAATGTGGAATTTAATTATGTATATTTTATGGATAAATCCAATAGTTCTAAAAAAAATTAATACCCCTCATTTCAAAAGAATGGAAAAATGTTCCCTGGAAATTACCTGAAGGGGGTGACGAAATTCTTTAGGTGCGGGAATGAAGGGCACTAAGCCAGCGATCGCTGGCGAGAAAAAACTACTACCATGATAGAGTAATATAATTCTCCATTCAATCCTTAATGCATTTTTCATTTCAATAACTACAAGGAACTAGCGCACTTTACAAACCAGTTCCCTAATACAAGGGTTTTCAATGGAAACCAACAAACTCCTAGGCTGAAAATTATAGCTTTTTCCATCACTACCACTGAAGTGAATATTGAAAATTAAGCGGTGATATGTACAGTAGTAATTCATTCAAGAATAGAAAACATAATTTTTAATTCTGGTTCTACACATTCATTTATATCCTGAATGTTTAGTTGAAGAATCCAAATTCCACCACAAATCATGGATGTAGAGATGTTAGTGGAAATGAAAAATGGGGCACTTATAGCATCCCATGCATATGAATCCTCTTTTCACAATTATTGGTTTGAACTTCTTGGTGAACCTCATAATACTTCCCTTGGTACCATTTGATACGATTCATGACATGAATTTTCTTTCCTTATATAAATCCATCAGAAATTGCCGTGAGAGGTAAATCACTCTCTATAAGGGGAATCGACCACCAATTATATATAAGTGCAAGGAGGAGGATGGATCTTATTTATCGCTATCATCTAAAGCATGGATGTTACTTCCATATGATAATGCATATCTTTCCCATATTATTGAGTCTAAGGAAGGAATCGTCTTCAAATATTTGCATATTGTGGGGGATTTTTCTGATGTGTTTCATGAAGAATTGCTTGGTCTTCCTCCTATGATAGATGTTGAATTCCTGATTGATCTTATACCTAGGGAGTTGCTAATATCAAATACTACCAATATATTGGATGTTTTGGTGCTTAAGGAATTAATGGAAAAACTATATGAGAATCGGGATAAATGTTTTATATGCCCAAGTGTTTCAGCATGGGGTGCTTGAGTCCTCCTCGTCAAAAATAAGTATGGTCAATGTTCATTTTCATTGATTATCACGAGCTCAAAAAAATCGCGATAAAGAACAAGTATCCTTTTCCATGAACTGATGAATTCTTCGAGTAGCTCCATGAATCACAATACTTTACCACGGTGGATCTAGGATTGGGATATTACCAAGTAATGGTAAAGAAAGAGGATATCCCCTATATTGCTTTTTGTATAATGTACGGGTAATATGAATTCAAATTAATACCTTTCAGACTCAGTAATGCTCCATACATCTTCATATACTTGATAAAGATAGTATTTGAAGATTACCTCAATAAATTTATGGTAGTATTTATAGATGATATTCCAATATAATTCAAAACCATGTAGGAGAATGAGGAACATTTGAAGACTATGATAGAGACCATGTGAATGGAGAATCTCAATGAGAATTACAACAAGATTGAGTTCTGGTTGAAGCAAGACTCTTTATTGGGGTATATCATCACAAGCAATGGGATATTGGTAGGTCCTTCCAAAAAAATAAATTGAGGGATGGACAAGGCCGACATTTGTGATGGACATCTGTAGATTCTTGGGGTTAGCTGAATATTAGTACCAATTTGTGAGAAATTTCTCATGATTATAAAACTACCATACCAATCTAACTCTAAAGGGAGAAATGTTTTCATGTTATGATGAATTTGAAGAAAGATTCATGGAGTTTAAAAAGTGTCTTATCACTGCCCATGTTCTCACACAACCCACATGTGGGGATCTTTTTGTAATTATTATTGATGGTTCAAAGAATGTAATTGGTTGCGTGTTGATATAGAATGACAAATTCATTTATTATTCCTAAAGGAAGTTGAAAATTCATGAGCAAAACTATCCCACACATGATTTGAAGTTGGCAGTGGTGATATTTTCATTGAAAATATGATGGCATTATCTCTTTGAGGAGATGTGTGAAATATATACTGATCAAAAAAGTCTCAAATATATAATTACATAGAAATAACTGAATATCCACCAACAATGATGGTTAGAGATCAACAAAGATTATGACTTCTCAATCCATTTCCACCTTGGGAAAGGGAATAAGGTGAAATATTCTCTAAGTAAAAAGGAACCAGAAATTCTATCCATGATGAGAATTGAAAAGGATCCAATATTCTTAGTTTTGATGAAGTTGGAAATTAAAATCATAAAGAACAGAATATATTCAATCCTTTCACAAAATATTTCTCATCCATCTCTTTTTGAAAGGTTAAAGGTTTCTAAAAAAGTTGATGTGAGAATTTAGTTGAAAGTGGAAACTATTAAAAAATAAATCCTCAGAGTTCAATGTTAATGAAGAAGGAATTGTGAGATTTAGGTCAAGACTAAATGTTCTATCAAATTTGTAGTTACAGAAATAACTTCCGGATGATGCACACAATTCAAATATCTCTATTTGTCCAGGAAACACAAGGATGTAAAATCATCTCCAACAACACTAACGATGGGATAACATGATGAAGGGGATAACTAAATATACATCAATGTTAATGGTATGTTAGTAAGTGAAGGTTGGGTGGCTGAAGTCTAAGGGGATGATAAAACCATTACCCATACCAACATGGAAATGGGAAAACATCACCAAGGACTTTCTCACTGGACATCTGAACATATACTGAGGAAATAATGTTATTTGGGTTATTTGGGACCATCTTACAACGACTGCACGCTTAATTGCAATTCAACAAGATTTCTCATTGGATAAACTATGATGGATATAAATTAGAGAAGTGGTAAGGGTTCATGTAGTACAACTATCAATTATGTTAGATCAAGCTCCAATATTCACCTCTATGTTCGGGAAGAGACTCTGGTACACTCTGAACATTGATTTGAGAATTAGTACGACCTATCACCATTATAATGATTTCCAATATGATCAGACTTCCTAAACACACGAAGAGATGTTGAGATCTTGCTGAATGGACATTAAAGGTGGATGGGACAAACATCTTCCTTTGGTGGAGTTCTCATACAAGAAAATTTTCCACTCGAGAATAAAAATGGATCTTTATGAATTCCTTTATGGGAAAAGGTGTAGAACACCAGCATGTTAGGATATAGTTGGGGAATGAAAACTTCTAGGTCAAAAAATGGTCTAAGAAATCGTGGAGAAGGTTAATACCATCCAACAACACATTAAAGCTACCCAGAGTCGAAGAAAGAGCTATGATACCAATCATCAATGAGACCTAGAGATTGATATTGGAGACATGGTATTTCTATGCATATCTCCATGGAGGTTATTTGAGAGATTTTGGAAGAAGGGAAATCTCAGTCCAAGGTACATTGGCTCTTTTGAGATCCTTAATCACATCAGAGTAGTGGCTAATCAACTAGCACTCCCGCCAAACCTTTCTCAAGTACATGATTTATTCCATGTATCACTCTTGATAAAGTACATACATGAACCATCACATGTAATCAATCTAGAGGTGGTAGTATTAGAGAATTACCTCTACTCTAAAGATAATCCATTGATGAGCAAAGATTGTAGATAAAAATATCTCAAAAATAAGACAATTCTCCTCATAGAAGTGCTGTGGAGAAAAACAATATTGAAGAAGAAATGAGGGAACCAGAGGATGTTATGTAACAGAGTTACCCTCATCTATTATAGTTTGAGAAATTGTAATTTTGAGGGCGAAATTTCTTATGGGGGGATGTTTTTAATGACCAAAACTGTTATGAATAAAATTCCCTTTCATTTAGTTAAATGTCTTATGTATATATAAAACACATGAAATCCTTTTGTTTTGTTATATACAATTAAATTTAAATGACTAGTAGGTATCCTTACCAATGGTAATATAGTCTTTAAATATTGATCACATGACTAGTATAAAGATAGGTTTTCAACAAATCTTTTTGACATAAAAAAAGGAAGTGATGACCTCAATCGGTAAGATAGTACTCTATGAAGACCATTTATCAAAGCTTATGAGGGAGATAGAACTTTGTTTATTTGACCTACACCCAGATAATGATGACATGCCACAACTTAATCATTAGAGAAACCATTTACATGAGATGTTCAATTTTATCGAGATCGCAACCCAAATAATGTTCACCAAACGACCCCATGAATGCCCCACCATCACCCTGCTTACACATTGTGTGTATGCTGGTGTAATCAAGGGATATGTGAAAAGACCAAAGAATTATGATTATTTGAATTTTTTTTGTATAGAATAATGAATATACATTCATTTTTTATTGTTACTTTGTAAATGATTTTCAAAGCACAAATAGTGTCTTTGGTTAATATTGAAATTCAATTATGAAATCTATTTTGATGAACAAATGAATTTTGAATTAAATATTATTTTAATAAAATATTATTATAAAATTATTTTTATTGAATATAAATGATTGTATAATTCTTATTAATTCTATTGTAATATTTATTAATGTTCGAAATTTTTTTGTCAAAACCCGCCAATTTTCAAAAAATGGTTGTTTTTATTTTAAAAGTAAAAAAATTAACATATTTATAAAATTATTTTGATAAAATGAATATTATTTTGGGAATCAGGATGTCTAAATTATACAACTTTAATGTTTTCATAATTTTCTAAGATGGTAGAATTTTGGGGTAAAAATTAAATAACGTATAAATATATAACGTGTTTTAAAACATCATAATTACCCAATAGTCGTTTAATAAAATGAAATAAATGGGATACTCAGTAAAATATATTTTTTTTCATGAAAATAAATTAATTTTAGGTTATTTTATGTAAAGACCAGTAAATTTCAAGGATATTTTTTTCTTAATTTTCTTTGTATTTTTACAAGAGCGCAATTTCTGATGGCACCTGATTCCGAGGCCCGGTGTGCCCAGAATCATTTTCCGAAGTTTGGCTCAAGTACGTTCACTGAACGGACGAGCAGGTTTTTCTAACTTTTGAACCGGTGCCCGGAATCAAATTCCTAGGGCACCAATGAAATCGCAGCGCCGATATTCGCTTAGAAACACCTCTTCCAGAGTTGCATTTTCTCGGGTGTGGTTTTTAATTTTCGGGCTTAAAGTTAAGAAATAAAATAATTTTACGACAACTTTATTTTATTTCACTTAAGACACTTGGAAGCCACTAGAAGCCACTTAAAAGCGGCTTAAACTGAGTTGATCCGGATAGGATGCTATCCAGAAAATATCCTACCCCCTCGGTAGGATATTTGTGAGGTGGGGCCCGCACGAGCCCCGCCGTTTCTTTCCACTAGGTAACGCACCCGCAAAAACCTGTCATTATGAAAGTCAACTGACGCGTTTTCTTAAATTATTAACAGACCATTTAATTGGGCGGTTTATTTCGTAAATTAAATGAGTTGTTTCTTTCGTTGAATTAATTCAACGAATTGATGGGTCGTTACTTATCTTTTTTTGTTTGTTGGCGTAATAATAAAATAAGACCAACCAATCTTTTTGGAGGATTACTGGTTGAGAGGTTTTGTAAGAATCCTTGAGCCTACATCTTCCTTCGTGAAGAACGCGAAGAACGTCATCACCCTCAGAGTTTGACAACGCTTCATCCGAGACGTCCTTCCCCGCCCCGATCATTGATCAACTTCTTGAGGTAAGAGTCTCAAATTGTTCTTTTAATCTCCTTTGTGGTTTTTACCAAAACATGGATTTAATTATTTAAATTAAATCTGTTGTTTCATGGTCCGTTAAATTCGCCGACTCAACGCCCGTTTCTGCGACGACGCGACGCCCTTCCGCGATGACGCGACGATCTCATTCTTCCGTGATGAAAAATTCCGCGAAGAACGCTCACGCGCGATGACTTCGAAGTAGGGATTTTATTTTTGGAAATGCCTCTTATTTCCTATGTTGTTTCCATTCAAAATGAGGAACCCGATTTATAAAACAATTTTATTTCATTAAAAATTGTTTTCGGATATGCGTTCATGTGTTGAACTTTAATCCTCCCATTGTTTATCTCTAACGCGGAGGGTGCGGGCCAAACGAACACGGCCCAATGACCCTCCGTCGTTCTTCGCTTTTGTGCAAATTTGACGGCCGACGATGGAATGTGCCACAACGGAAGTTTGATGGTTCCGCATTGAAGAGCAAGTCCCGGGAGAAGCAGCGGTGCAGACGGGAACAAAATCGGACCAACGGAGCGACTTCGGGGGCCCGCGGAAGACGCCGGCGGCGCGGGTCTCCGGTACGGCGGCGCCGGTAGCCGGGAGTGGCTGCGCCACTGGCGCGCCACCGGACAAGCCCGCCGCAGTAGAAGCCGCGGCGGCGGCACTCGCGGACCTGCGGCCGCGCGGGTCCGGCGCGCGCGGGACGTGGCTGAAGCCGCGTCCGGGCGTCCGAGCGACACCCCTTGGGTGCCGCGGGGTTGTCACGCTGGGGCGGCAGCTCCCCCCCCCCCCCCCCACGTCGCTCGGCTTTCCAGGAATACACCCCGCGGGTGTCGCAGTGGTGTCACGTGGGGGTGGCGGCTCCCCCCCCCCCCCCCCCCGTGCCGCTCGACCGAGCTGAGCCGGGCTGGCCGAGCCAAGCCGGTCCGACCGGCCGGGCCGCGCCCTGGCTGGGCCTTACCGGGTCGGACCGGGTTGACCCGGTTCGACCGACCCAGGGGGGGTCGGGCCGGGTCGGCCCGGGCCCGGACCCCCCGTCTTCGGACTGTTTTCAGTCAAATGGTCGTATCTTGAGCTACGGGCCTCCAAACAACTCGCTGTCAGTGGAAACGCAACCCTTGGATCGAGACGGTCGTTTCGGTATATCGCACTCAACGTTTTGGAATACTTTGAGTTTGGCCGGGTTGGTTCGTACAAGAAACCAATCGGGCCCTCAGAGAGGAAACGCTCATATCTTGAGTACGGATGTCCGATTGACGTGTCGTCAGCTTCATTGAATTCCTCTAAGTGAGACGAATCTTTTGGCGCACTCCGCCCGAGGTTTGGACACAGGTGGAGTATGGTCGGGTTGGTTTTTCCTTAAAAACAAACCGGGCCCCTGGGACGAAAAAGCCAATAACTCTCAGACCTGGCGTCCGATCGACGCGCCGTCTGCAACGTTGAGTTCCTGTTGACGATACGGAACTTTTGGATACATAAACTTCGGACTTTGTGACAGTTGATGTATCAGCCTCTCGTCTCGTGGAGCGGAACCTCCCGAGCGAGCTTGCTGTGTGCGGGAACCCTAGAGCTGGTTGTGACTACTACTTCGACAGCGACGACCATGCAGGGATTCTCAGGGGACTGCGGCGACGATAGTGCAGCGATCCTCAATGGACTGCAACGACGACTGTGCAGAGATCCTCAGTGGACTGCGACGACTACAGCACTCAGCGATCCTACGTGGATCAGTGCTCCAGGTCCTGTGTGGGCCCGATCTTGTGTGGCTCCGATCCTATGTGGGTCAGCACTCAGCGGTTCTGTGTGAGCCAGCGCCTACAGGTCTTGTGTGGGCCCGATCCTGTGTGGGTCTTGTGGGGGTTAGTTACCTATCGATCCTTCGTCGGTCCGATGACTTAGATGGATCAGTGATCATCTTTATCGTCATCCGAAGAAGTACCTGTGTGAGCTGAATCTTCTGTTACTCTCCTTTGTGGATTGTGTTGAGCTATCCTGTGTGGATTTACTATTTACTCTTTTTTGTGGATTGTGTTGAGCTATCCTATGTGGATTACTGTTTACTCTACTTTGTGGATTGTGTTGTGCTATCCTATGTGGGTATACATTTTGCTTTCCTGTGTGGACTGGGTTGTGCTTGGGCTCGGACGTTGGAGCCGAACGGGAATTGATGACTCATGTATATGTATGGGCATATACCTAAGCCGTGTCAGATGTTACTTCGTGATTGTATCTTTCCTTCGTGGATTATCCTTTGTGGATTTCGGGAGACCTTCGGGGTTCTCGGGGTGCCTACTAAGTAGTTTATACTCACCCCTGCACGGGCTATGCCCGCACTTCGTTGTGTTGGTTGCAGACAACGGACAGCAATGATCGTGGTGGAGGCGTGCGGAGCAGGACGGTACCTGGAGGTGGACCACCGGGCGGGATGTACTCGGAGCGGTCAGGTGGCCCCGAGGAGTAGTGGAGGCTATCTGTACCCACCCATTAGGTGGGACTTCCAGAGGACGGCTCGACGATGTGGCCTTCCTTTCCTTTCAGTTGCTGTTTTTCCTTTCAGTTGTACTTTACAGTTGGGCTTGTATTTCCGGACCCTTTTACTTTCAGCACAGCTTGTACAGTTTTTACTTAGCGTTTACTTTTCCTCTTGCTTACTCTGTGGTGCTTGTTTACTTTTCAAAGGCAATGCCTTCCCTTTTTGTTGGGATTTACGCCTTGGTGCTAGTCGCCAGCCCCTGGCCTATGGAAGGCGGGCTTGGGGTAGTCACGGCACGGACCCCGAGGACGGGTCGTGACAAATTGGTATCAGAGGTGGTCAGTTCTACCGCAGACTCTGATTTTTCTTCTATGAGAAGCAATAGTGTTTATCGTATTGAGTGTGGTTATTAGTCCAGGGAGTCCAGTGTTGGTGCGGCGGCCGACAAATCCGTACACCATAACCCTGACTTCTGATTTCTGACTTAATGCACCAAAACATTGATTGCGTGTGTGTTTCATGTTTTCGTTGTGATTACTTGTGTCAGCTCACCAGGTATACTATTATGACCATGGCGCACTTGTTTCCTTTTCAGGATGGCCCCACGACGGCAGCCTGCTAGGGTTCTGAGAGTAGAGCGCGACGACAGCCCGCCGAGCGACGAGGCCTCGGTACAGGGACCGTTGACAGCAGAGGCACCGGCGGTACCTTTGCCCGCCGAGCCCCCGATGCTTCCAGCGCCGATCGCTGATGATGCACGACGACTCAGAGCTCTGCACGAGTTCCAGCGCTAGTGACCACCCCGGTTCCATGGGGAGACAGACCCCCAGGCAGCCGAGGACTGGCTGGAGGCGGTCGTTCGAGTTTTCAGGCTAGTGAGGACACCAGCAGACCTCATGGTGATCCTCGCGGCGAGCCTACTGCACGCAGCAGCAGGACGATGGTGGAGCTTGATGCTCCAGGTACACGATGAGGCCTCCCTCATCTGGACAGACTTCGAGAGCCTCTTCTACTCAGAGTTCGTCCCGGCCACCCTCTGTGCGGTGCGCATTCAAGAGCTTCTTCAGCTGCGGCAGGGCAGCTTAACGGTCACCCAGTACGCGGCGAGGTTCACCGATCTTTCTCAATACTCGACATACATGGTACGAGACCCATTCTTCCAGGCCCGGACCTTCGAGAAGGGTTTGAGACACGAGATCAGGGCATCGCTGATCTCCCTCAGCATCCCGAACTAGGCAGGAGTGCTGGAGCGAGCCCTTCTGATCGAGAGCTTTCTGGCTGAGTCTACAGTGAGACCTACCGCAGGGTGGCAGGTAGCAGAGTCTTCGTCGGCTGGTTGCCGACGGATGACTCAGGGTTCCAGGCAGACCAGGCCTTCCGGCAGACGACCTCGGGACAGTGGCTCAGCAGTGCGGGGCACACAGCGCGGAGCCAGCCTTCCGAGAGGCAGGCAGTGCTACTCATGCGGCGGGCAGGGCCACATGGCTCGTGACTGCCCGACCCGTCGTACCGAGGACCAGCAGACGGTGGAGGGGCCACCTAGGCAGAGGCAGTGGGTCGACCGTGGCAGTCCGCAGGGAGGAGGCAGACGAGGCAGAGGAGCTGGTCGAGCAGCAAGTGGTGGGTGACGCTTTGAGGCTCTGCCACCACCACCACCAGGAGGTCCGCCCCAACCACAGGGAGCTGGCGGGCAGAGACAGGCATAGCTCCAGGCAGTGGAGGCCTACGACCACGGCGCACCAGAGATGATTCGAGGTACGATCTATGTCTATTCCACCCTTACTGCAGTTCTTATAGACACAGGAGCGAGTCACTCTTTCAAAGCCACTGCCCTTGTTCGGAGCTCGGAGATTCCGACAGAGCCGTTGGCTCGATCCTTATGGCTAGAGACTCCTACGGGAGCAGACTCGACGATTACGCACTGGTGCCGGCAGTGTGAGCTTACTCTAGGAGGCGAGAGCTTCGGCTGGGATCTTCTTGTAGCGGCGTCGAGGCCTTACGACGTCATCTTGGGCATGGATTGGTTATCTATGGTCCATGCACAAATTGACTGCTTTAGGCGCAAGGTGCGATGTGTGCGCACCGATGGGAGCAGGTTCACCTTCACCGGTGAAAAGGGAGCCTTCGCAGCACAGGATGGACTCCAGTAGAGGAGAGGACAGCCCATCCTTTATCAGTTGGCTAGTCTCATCCTAGGAGCAGTGGACGTGAAAAGTCCTAGTTTTCCTGCAGTGGTGGATCAGTATGCGGACGTCTTCCCCGACGACGTTCCAGGGCTACGTCCTCGTAGAGAGGTAGACTTTTACATTGATATGTACCCCGGGACAGCCCCAATATCCACTCCAGCATATCGGATGGCCCCCGCCGAGCTTCTAGAGCTACGGGTACAGTTGGAGGACTTGCAGGGCAAGGGATTCATCCGACCCAGTGTTTCACCATGGGCTTCCCCGATATTGTTTGCCAAGAAGGCAGACGGGAGCTTGCAACTGTGTGTCAACTATCGTCGCTTGAACCAGGTGACAGTGAGGAACAAGTATCCACTACCCAGGATTGATGACCTCTTCGATCAGCTCAAGGGAGCATGGTGGTTCTCGAAGATAGACCTCAGGTCAGGCTATCATCAGCTCAGAGTTTGAGATGAGGATGTGCAGACGACGACCTTCAGGTGTCGGTATGGCCACTATGAGTTCTTGGTTATGCCTTTTGGCGTAACCAATGCTCCATCAGTGTTCATGAGTCTCATGAACAGGATCTTCCAGGCATACCTCGATTGATTTGTCGTGGTCTTCATCGACGACATTTTGGTTTACTCGACCACGGAGGAGGAGCACGCCTACCACTTACGTGTTGTACTAGACACACTCTGAGAGCACCATATTTATGGCAAGCTCTTGAAGTGCCAGTTCTGGTTACATGAGGTCCACTTCTTGGGGCACGTCATTTCGGAGGAGGGAGTTGCAGTGGATCCCGCGAAGATCGAGGCAGTGCTAGCTTGGGAGCCACACAGGAGCGTGACAGAGGTGCGTAGTTTCTTGGGTCTAGCCGGATACTATAAGAGATTCGTGCTGGACTTCTCCACAGTTGTGGCACCACTCTCAGCCTTGAAGAAGAAGGGGAAACCCTTTGTGTGGTCAGACAGTTGTCAGTAGAGATTTCAGGAGCTGAGACAATGATTGACCAGCGCACCTATCTTGAGGTTTCCTGAGGAGGGAGTTGGATTCGTAGTCAACTGCGATGCATCAGGGACTGGACTCTGGTGTGTCCTGATGTAGGAGCGAGCCGTGATTGACTATGTATCACGTCAGTTGAGGCCGCATGAGCAATCCTACGCCACCCATGACCTGGAGTTGGCAGCTGTGGTCTTTGCTCTGAAGACATGGCGACACTATATGATGGGTGAGCGCTTTACAGTCTTTTCTGACCACCAGGGTCGCAGGTACATCTTCTCGCAGAAGGACCTGAACCTGAGACAGCGACGATGGCTCGAGTTCCTCCAGGACTATGACTTTGAGATAGTCTATACTCCTGGGAAGGGGAACGTGGTAGCTGATGCCCTCAGCAGGAGGACAGGCATCCAGCTACTTGAGGAGGCGACAGAGCAGCTAGTCGCTTTGCAGATATCCTTTGTGGATAGAGACGGAGCAGCCTTCCTTCAATCTCTCACAGTCTCTCCTCCACTTCTATAGTGGGTCAGAGAGGCTCAGCGTGGGGATGCTGACTGTGAGACATGGCGTGCACAGATATCCTCGGGACAGGCACCTGGTGGTTTCTCCCTTTAAGCAGAGCATGACATCCTTTTCAGAGGACGTACCTTGGTACCAGTCGCTTTATGAGACGAGGTGCTGAGAGAGTTTCACACTTCTCATTTGGAGGTGCATCCTGGAGTGGCGAAGATGTACCAGGATCTCAGACGGCAACACTGGTGGCCGGGCATAAAGAAGGCTGTGGTAGAGTTCGTTTCACGGTGCCTCACCTGCCAGCAGGTGAAGGTAGAGCATCAGGTACCAGTAGGCTTGGTACAACACTTGGAGGTCCCAGAGTAGAAGTGGGACGGGATATCTATGGACTTCGTGACTGGACTTCCACGCACTTCCAGAGGTCACGACTCCATTTGGGTGATTGTTGACCGACTCACCAAGTCGGCACACCTCTTACCCATCCGAGAGCAGGGCTCAGTGGAGAGCTTGGGGCGTCTCTACGTTCAGGAGATTGTACGACTTCACGGTGTGCCATCGACTATCGTCTCCGATTGGGACGCTTGCTTTACTTCCTGGCTTTGGAAGGGGATGTAGGAGGCGTTCAGGATGCGGCTACGTCTTAGCACTGCCTTTCACCCTCAGACGGATGGTCAGATGGAGAGGACCATTCAGATTCTCGAGGACATGCTCCACGCATGTGTCCTCGACTTTGGTCGCAGCGGGTAGGACCACCTACCCTTGGTGGAGTTCGCGTACAACAACAGCTACCACTCCACCATCGGGATGGCACCGTATGAGGCGTTGACAGGCAGGCCTTGCAGATCTCCTTTGTGCTGGACAGACCCTGGGGAGTCAGCACTCGTGGGACCAGAGATGGTCCATGCCATGATAGAGAAGGTCCAGGTCATCCAGGAGCAGATGAGGACATCATAGAGCCGGTAGAAGTCATATGCTGACAGGAGGCGGAGGCCACTAGAGTTCGAGGATGGCTACCATGTCTTCTTGCGGGTCTCACCTCGACGTGGTTTGTGGAGGTTTGGCAGAGGCGGCAAGTTGTCTCCACGCTTCATCGGGCCTTTTCAGGTCCTCAGCAGGATTGGCGAGGTGGCTTATCACCTTGCTCTACCACCTCAGTTGCACCGGGTGCACGACGTCTTCCATGTATCTCAGCTGAGGAGATACGTGCATGACCCAACGCACATCATTGACCATGGGGAGCTAGACGTGGATGATGGGGCGAATTTTGCAGAAGTCTCGGTTGAGATAGAGGATCGACAGGAGCGGGTCCTATGTGGGCGATCGATTCCTCTTGTGCGCATCAGATGGCAGCACGGGAGCCTGCAGGAGAGCACATGGGAGAGGGAGGCTCAGATGCGTGCTCAGTACCCACATTTGTTTCCCTAGTTTATGTTGTATCTTTACGGGGACGTAAATCCCTGAGGTGGGAGTAATGTAAAGACCCGTAAATTTCAACGAAGTTTTTCTCTTAATTTTCTTTAGAATTTTACAAGAGCGCAGTTTCTGACGTCACCTGATTCCGAGGCCCGGTGTGCCCGGAATCATTTTCCGAAGTTTGGCTCGGGTACGTTCAGTGAACGGACGAGCGGGTTTTTCTAACTTTGGAACCGGTGCCCGGAATCGAATTCTGAGGGCACCGATGAAATCGCAGTGCAAGTATTCGCTAAGAAATGCCTCTTCTGGAGTTGCGTTTGCTCGGGTGTGTTTTTTAATTTTCAGGCTTAAAGTTAAGAAATAAAATAATTTTATGACAACTTTATTTTATTTCACTTAAGCCACTTGGAAGCCACTTGAAGACACTTAAAAGCGGCTTAAACTGAGTTGATCCGGATAGGATGCTATCCAGAAAATATCCTACCCCCTCGGTAGGATATTTTTGAGGTGGGGCCCGCACGAGCCTCGCCGTTTCTTTCCGCGAGGTAACGCACCCGCAAAAACCCGTCATTATGAAAGTCAACTGACGCGTTTTCTTATATTCTTAACAGACCATTTAATTGGGCGGTTTATTTCATAAATTAAATGAGTTGTTTCTTTCATTGAATTAATGCAACGAATTGATGGGTCGTTACTTACCTTTTTTCGTTTGTTGGCGTAATAATAAAATAATACCAACCAATCTTTTTGGAGGATTACTGGTTGAGAGGTTTTGTAAGAATCCTTGAGCCTTCATCCACCTTCGCAAAGAACGCGAAGAACGTGAAGAATACCGTCACCCTCGGAGTTTGACGACGCTTCATCCGAGACGTCCTTCCCCGCCCCGATCTTCGATCAACTGCTTGAGGTAAGAGTCTCGGATTGTTCTTTTAATCTCCTTTGTGGTTTTTACCAAACCACGGATTTATATATTTAAATTAAATCTGTTGTTTCATGGTCCGTTGAGTTCGCCGACTCAACGCCTGTTTCTGCGATGACGCGACGCCCTTCCGCGACGAGACGACGATCTCCTTCTTCCGCGACGAGCAATCCCGTGAATAACGCTCACACGCGACGACTTCGATGTAGGGATTTTATTTTTGGAAATGCCTCTTATTCCCCATGTTGTTTCCGTTCAAAATGAGGAACCCGATTTATAAAACAATTTTATTTCATTAAAAATTGTTTTCGGATATGCGTTCATGTGTTGAACTTTAATCCTCCCGTTGTTTATCTCTAACGCGGAGGGTGCGGGCCAAACGAACACGGCCCAACGACCCTCCGCCATTCTTCGTTTTTGTGCGGATTTGACGGGCAACCACGAAACGTGCCGCAACGGATGTTTGATGGTTCCACAGTGAAGAGAAAGTCCCGGGAGGAGCAGCGGCACAGACAGGAACAAAATCGGACCACCGGAGCGACTCCAGCGGCCCGCGGAAGCCGCCGGCGCGGCGGCGCCACCGGCGCGCCGCCGGACAAGCCCCCCGCGGCAGAAGCCGCGGCGGCGGCACTCGCGGAACCGCGGCCGCGCGGGACACGGCTGAAGCCGCGTCCGGGTGTTCGAGCAACACCCCGCGGGTGCCGCGGGGTTGTCACGCGGGGGCGGCGGATCCCCCCCCCCCCCCGTGTCACTCGGCTTGCCAGGAAGACACCCTGCGGGTGTCGCGGGGGTGTCACGCGGGGGTGGCGGCTCCCCCCCGCGCCGCGCGGCCGAGCCGAGCCGGGCTGGGCCGGACCAGGTCCGATCGGGTTGACCCGGTTCGGCCGACCCATGGGGGGGGGGTCGGGCCGGGTCGGCCCCGGCCCGGACCCCCCCGTCTTCGGACTATTTTCAGTAAAACGGCCGTATCTTGAGCTACGGGCCTCCAAACGACTCTCTGTCAGTGGCAACGCGATCCGTGGATCAAGACGGTCGTTTCAGTATTTCGCACTCAAGGTTTCAGAATACTTTGAGTTTGGCCGGGTTGGTTCGTACACGAAACCAACCGAGCCCTCGGAGCGGAAACGCTCATATCATGAGCTACGGACGTCCGATTGACGTGTCGTCAGCTTCGTTGAATTCCTCTTAGGGAGACGGATCTTTTGGCACACTCCGCCCGAGGTTTGGACGCAGGTGGAGTACGGTCGGGTTGGTTTTGCCTCAAAAACCAACCGGGCCCCTCGGACGAAAAAGCCAATAACTCTCAGACCGGGCGTCCGATCGACGCGCCGTCTGCGACGTTGAGTTCCTGTTGATGATACGGAACATTTGGATACATCAACTTCGGACTTCATGATAGTTGAGGTATCAGCCTCTCGACTTGTGGAGTGGACCCTCCCGAACGAGCTTGCTGTGTGTGGGAACCCTAGAGCTAGCTGTGACTGCTACTTCGACAGCGACGACCGTGCAGGGATCCTCAGTGGACTGCGGCGACGAACGTGCAGAGATCCACAGTGGACTGCGACGATGACTGTGCAGAGATCCTCAGTGGACTGCGACGACTACAACACTCAGCGATCCTACGTGGATCAGTGCTCAAGTTTCTGTGTGGGCCCGATCCAGTGTGGGTCCGATCCTGTGTGGGTCAGCGCTCAGCGGTTCTGTGTGAGCCAGCGCCTACAAGTCCTGTGTGGGCCCGATCCTGTGTGGGTCTTGCAGGGGTTAGCTACCTATCGATCCTCTGTGGGTCTGATGACTTAGATGGATCAGTGATCATCTTTATCGTCATCCGAAGAAGTACTCGTGTGAGCTGAATCTTCTATTACTCTCCTTTGTGGATTGTGTTGAGCTATCCTGTGTGGATTTACTGTTTACTCTCCTTTGTGGATTGTGTTGAGCTATCCTATGTGGATTACTATTTACTCTACTTTGTGGATTGTTTTGTGCTATCCTGTGTGGGTATACGTTTTGCTTTCCTGTGTGGACTGGGTAGTGCTAGGGCTCGGACGTTGGAGCCGAACGGGAATTGATGACTCAGGTATATGTATGGGCATATACCTAAGCCGTGTCAGATGTTACTTCGTGATTGTATCTTTCCTTTTTGGATTATCCTTTGTGGATTCCGGGAGACCTTCGGGGGTCTCAGGGTTCCTACTGAGTAGCTTATACTCACCCCTGCATGGGCTATGCCCGCACTTCATTGTGTTGGTTGCAGATGACGGACAGCGCTGATCGTGGTGGAGGCGTGCGGAGTAGGACGGTACCTGGAGGTGGACCACCGGGCGGGACATACTCGTAGTGGTCAGGTGCACTCGAGGAGCAGGGGAGGCTATCTGTACCCACCCTTCAGGTGGGACTTCCAGAGGATGACTCGACATTGCGGTCTTTCCTTTCAGTTGCTGTTTTTCCTTTCAGTTGTACTTTACAGTTGGGCTTGTATTTCTGGCCCCTTTTACTTTCAGCACAGCTTGTACAGTTTTTACTTAGTGTTTAATTTTCTGCTTTCTTACTCTGTGGTACTTGTTTACTTTTCAAAGGAAATGTCTTCCCTTTTTGTTGGGATTTACGCCTTGGTGCTAGTCGCCAGCCCCTGGCCTATGGAAGGCGGGCTTGGGGTAGTTACGGCACGGGCCCCGAGGATGGGTCGTGACATTTTATTTATTTTATAAATCCTTACTGAATTCTCTAAGAAATATAAAATATTTTAAAATTTTAAAATTATTTCCTTGAAATTGTGAATCAACTCTATAAAAGAAAGGGAAATATTTTAATATCTTCAGTCCATAGTCTTTTAAAATAATATATAAAACTATCCTTTTCTAGAAACCATAGGCCAAAAATGTGGGTTGGTTTGTGGGTTTCAATATTTTAGTGTGTAGGATCCAAAACCAAAATAATAAAAACTTTCACCACCTTTCCTAGATAAACCCAACCAAGAACCCATTTATCTTTACTAGTTCTCTTTTATTCTTGAACATCATCTTCCACATTCTCCCTATATTCCTACCAAGGCTCTCTTAAGCTCCCAATATTCCCCCCTGAAGCCTTTGGGATCACACATCCAAGTAAGGGATCCTCACCTTTCTATGTTCTTTTAAATTCAAGAAACTTGTTTGAAATTAGTCTTTTTAATATAAATTGGTTAAACTATTATTAATTTATAATCATGAAAAACATTAAATTTGATTTTATTTCAATGAATTTTCATTTATCTTGCCCTATTTTGACCCTTACCTAAGCCGTTACTACGCCAAAATTCTGTAAGGGATCTCCCTTTATACATTTTCTTCAAGCACCTCTTTTATGTCATGCCTTTTAATTTACATTTTACTGATTTGGGATATGTTATTCCATTCCAAATTAATATGAATTTTATGTATACATTATTAATTATTCATTTATGTCCCACTAATTCACTATACAGTCCTTTAAACCATCCTGTTACTATGCCGAGATTCTGTAAGGTATTTCTCTCTTGTCATTTCAATATAATGATTTTATATTATATTATGCATATAAATTCAATTTAACATGATGGGTTATTATGTTAAATGATCCCCTTATAGTCCATCCAATGTATAAATTATTAGAGACCCCTTTCTCTCGTATCAACCAAATTTATGAATTTCTATATGATACCTTTATGCTGCAAAAATTGCACCGTGATTTTCCATGCCAAAATCATCTTGTAGTGAATACCATACACATTACTCTATCAAGGGTATTCAACTTTATGAAAATATAATTTTTGACATATGAATTACATGTATGTATTACACATTCTATTATTTTGGAATAAATGATGATGTTTAATGAATCCATGTTATATGATTTATGTGGAACGCTTAAGCATGAGATTGAAATGATTATGAAGGGTGTTCCCTAATATCACTCCAATTAATTAGCTAATGTTTACTATCATGATCATCATGTTGTGATAGGGGTTTACCAGATTCCTTTATATTACTTTTTTCCATCTTGTTGGGACCACGTTTTACCTGAATCATTTATGTTAATGATGTGGTTTTTTCAGTTGTTTCCATATTCCATGTTATGATGATCATGCTATATCATTCCTTTTTGTTCATGTTTCTCCTATCAAACATAAATATGTTTGTTTCCTAACATGTCTTGTATTCTTCATGTTATTCAATTTTTACTCCATTAATGATCTTTATGGATAACTATTTTCTTATTAATTTCTTCAGCATATCCTATGAAATGTTAAGTACGAAGGTAATTAGTGGTCCTATAAAAGATGATTTCAATAAAGATGTGTATTTCATGTTTGATGTTATTAAGTAATGTTCCTAATCCTCAAAGACCCTAGACCTTTCGATCATTTGAGATTTACTAAGTGCATTTTTATATAATAAATTATCTTTAAATATGAAATAATCATCAGGGTGTTATAAATATTTTTGATACACATATATTACATATTAATTTATGAATATTCAATATATTTTATAAATAAATCCCTTTGGGCTGTAAATGTTTTTTATCTTTGGAGGCTATTTGAAAAATATTCTTTTTTCATTAAAGATCCTCAATATCCCCAATAAAAATATTCCCATGTAGTGTTGTTCAAAAACACACCCCACATAAAACCATTATTCATAACATGGGAAAATGAAGTATAAGAAATGTTGTGATCAAATTTAATTAAGGGTAAATAAGTGAAATATCAATGAACATTTCGGTATAATATGAGCATAAGGGTATGTAAACGTTAGATTAACATTTGAAAACTGAACTGAACTATCGTTGAAGCCGGTAAAAGTTTAATATTTATATTCCTTCTGGCTACAGTATATGTGGCATGTAGGGTCTAACCCATAGGGAAGGATAAATTGGCCACTTCTCAACTAAAAACATTAAAAACTCCACACTTGTCAGCAGCGGAGTGGTTTTTCTTACTACTTTTATATTTTAATTTTTTTTATGTTTTTAGAAACTATAAAGTATGAACACACATCTCTTGTAATTTGTTATAACCTATACTGAAATAGAGAACAACTGAAAATAAGATGTAACAAAGGAAATAAAATGCTGGTAAATGACAAATAGAAAAGAACACTTGGTGATTACTATAGTCTACTGGTTTAAATTATTTATCTTAATCATGTATAAGTAATGAATCGTACCACTGCATTAAGGCTACTTTCTTCCCTCGCTAGGAGTTATATCGTAAAAAACTGTACAACATAGAGTTAGCCACTCCAAAGCAGTATAACTTCAAATAAATTAATTTAAAGGACTACATCACAAACTCGCCGTAAGTACTGATGTTTCCATTATGAGTTTATTACTTAAAGATGAATCCGTAATCAAACTCACTGAATGATTACAGAGTATCAAAAAATTCTGTGTTTGTGGTACAAAGAATATATCTGTAATTTGAATCGATCTCGCCGACCAATCCTAATCGTAGAAGAAACGATTAATGAAAAGGATGAAAATGATCACCAGTAGATCAAGAAATCCCCCATACCTAGAAATTTAGCTAACTAATTTATTGTTCATTATCACTATATTAAAAACTAAAGTCATTAAATTACAGAGGTAGAGAATTGAAATAGAACTAAGGAAGAATACACCCTTTTCTCGCATGAATTTCTGCTCCTGGACCTCGGATCTCCAAATGTTGGTACTCCGAGATGTGCTCTAGGTACTGTGCTCTTCTCCGAGACCAGTGTGCTTGTCAAATGATTGAGTCTCTTAGCTCTGCTCTCTAGTGGTGTGTTCCTTCAAGTGAATGAGTGTCCAAAAATCAGAGTATGCTTGTACTCTGCTTTAAGTACCCTGCTATCATAAACTGCATGTCACTGCTTGATTTCCACTGACTTGGAAAGTCCCTCAGTCGTGCACTGCACATGTGCATTTCTTCTCAACCATCATGTCATGAAATAATTTCTCATGTAACTAACTTCTGATGAGTTAGTTAGATGAATATGGACATGTTTCAATCCCTTGAACGAACATGTAATGTTAAAAATGAAATGAAATTATTAAAACACAACAAAAGTAAATTAATATGTTACAGTTGTTATTTTATGTTTAATATTATTATACTTATTAAAAATGAATTAATGTTAAACAATAAATATCTTAAAATGATAAATATTATATAGAATTATATTATTTATAATATTGTCCACTTAATATTACTATAGTAATATATAAATTAGTTAATAAGTTATTAATTTAATTAAGTTAATAAAAACTAAAATTTTAGTTTAACATTATAAACTAATTTATTAAAAATTGACGACATGAATAAATATTTAATTAAGATAATATTTTAGATTTTATTATTAATTTTATTATTAATATTTATGAAATTAATTTTCTAGATTAATTCATTAATTAGTTTATTTTAATAACTAGATTTTAATAATTTGATTTTTGAATTTTTAAATTATTAAGTATATTCATAGTTTAATTATATTTATTATTAATTATATATTTATACTATTAATAATATATTAATTTATTATAAAGATGTGGCAAAACATGTGTTTTTAAGGTCACGTCAAAAACCATATCCATCATATAACAGATCATAATCATGAGTCACAGAATAAAACATGGTAGTTTATGAGACATGAATCATAAAATAATCAATGAAAATTATCCATGATATCCTAACATTAGAATAAGACATAATCCTACCAAATACATGTACACATGGAAATTATTTCATTTTTAGTCAAGGAGCACTACACATACTAAAATAGTGGATGGGGTTCCCCACCCAAACCCTCATATATTTAGTCAAGGTTTACTCCCCTAACTATAATATTAGAAGTCACTTACTAAAATGGGTTCAGTCACATTTGTTGTTGTTCTTATCTCATGAGATATATATTTACCCAATGCAATAGAGGGCTATAAAATTCTTTCCCCACCCATCACATAATAAAAATCACACATATATGTTCCAAAAGTTCCAAAAACATTCATCATAGAATAATCCCTAGAATAAAAATGAGAATCATTAATATTACATCAATTCCTCATTGCATGACTTGGGGAAATGAAATGGGGGTCATAAAAATTTTGACATAACATAATTAACCCATGGGAATGAATTGAGTTTCCTAGAATTGTACTTAAATCTTAATCATTATAATCCAACCAGGGAATGAATGTTATGGGTTTCATTGGATTATATGACTAGTAAAGCATTAGAAACATGAAAGGTTATTGTCATATAAGAAAAGATTATCTAAAATATCTACCACGATTTTTATGAAAAATTCCCTTTTCACATTGAAATCACTTATTAAAAAACTAAAAATTTCATGAATATTAAGGAAAAATTACCTTTGAATTAAACCTTGGAAAAATTTAAAGGATGCTTTAAAAAAATTAATGGTCATAATGGTGGAAAATCTCATTCATGTTTCATGCATTAAAACAATGCATACATTAACATTTTCTGTAAAAAGACGGAACTAGCAAATTCAAAAATTGATATGAATATTCTTTCTAAAACATTTTTAAAAAAGTAAAACATTGGTAAAACAAGATATAAAATATAAAAATAATATTTTGAAACATGTTTTAATATATTTTTATAAAAAAAGAAATGGAAAAAAATCATTCTCGACCAAATATGAAATAATGTATGTTTTTATTAAAAACATTTTTTTTCAAATGTGTTAAGTTACAAATAGTTTAAAATGTTATTATTACTCATAAATTAAATGAATAATGGGAGTATAAAAATATTCATTACATTTGTTAGAGTTATATCATGAAATTTATCTTTGGAAACCAAATCATAAACTAATTATTCTAGTTTTTATATCGGGAATCAATCCTAGAAGCCTAATGGAAATAATAACATGCATGAGGGAGATACTCACAGGGTAGGCTCACTTAGTTTATTATCTTTGTGATAACTTCATTAAGTATAAATATAGGATTCTTCCTGAGCATTTTCAGGATTTTATTTTGGGATCACACATCTAGTGTGGCCTCTATAACAACATAAGAAATGTTCTTGATATATCCTATTGGATTATTAGTCGAGGTGAAATTTCCTTATACTATAAATAATTGTCTTGTTTAGTCATCTAATTACTATGTTTCCCTATTCCTAAAATTTTCTTCGAATAGGCCTACTCCCATCCCAATTTCATGGAAACTATTCTCATTAAAAAAGTATAAAATTATGTAAAAGGATTTAGATGGAAGAAATCCTAAGGAACCTCATATTCACTCCCTCCTCTTAGTTAGAGTTCATTTGTTCAGCATTCCATGATCTTTTCCATGACTGGAAATCTATTGTAACAATTACCAATATTATATGGTACAAAAAAATCCCCATTAATATGAAATTATTATTTTGGTGCCTATACAAAAAATGAATTTCCACTGAAAATAAATACAATAATAAGGGAGTTAAACATTTATCCTTGTTTTTTTGTTGGAACACCCCTGATATTGTTTCAGCTGATATATTACTTTCAAAAAGAAATTGAAATACCCAAAAAAATATAGTGTAAGCAAGGGATCGATCCATAGGGAGGGGGAGTTATTGTGTTTTGTTTTACTAGCATGTGATTAATTTAGTAATTTTTTTTGAAATTTAGAGTTGATTTTTGTGTCTTAATAACAATGTGATTGAATTTGGATTTTATCAAAAAATTACATTAATGATAATGGAAAATGAAAAAATTATATTATTGATGAAAAATGGGAAGAATGCATTAGGGCTATGTATTTTTTAATGGTTGTTATAAAATCAATTTTCCTATTAGGTTATGTTGTTCAAGATAACTCAAATCCTTGGGTTATGAATGTAATAGAATCACCTTAGTCTGGTGAGTTTTGTTTAAATCAACAAAATCAATTCCTTGGTCTTGAATTTAATTTCATTAAATTTTATTAATCACAACCCTTTTTTAGATGATAATAATATCCAATGATCATGGATATTTTAATCATAATTTCTCAGAAATTACCTAGAAATATATTTCATCATCTGATACAATATTTCTAGAGGTATTTTGAAAGAATTATATAGTAATTATAAGAGGAGAATGAATAATGTAAATATAATATAACAGTTGACAAAATACAAGCTATAATCATCCACAACCCCAACACAGAGGAGATTTAGCTACTCATGGAGTATCTAGTAACTAAAATACTTATGATAAGTGAATTAAACATTGGAAAAACATTATATTGAAGATCTTCGGGGAGGTAGCAGCAACACCTCCTTTGTTCTCTTCTCTCCTCTTATTGGGTGTCTCTGTAATTTCCCCCTTGGTCTATCTTGGAATGAGTCTATCCAGAACTTGTAGAGCCTTACATCCATTTATAGTTTTTAATAATAAATGCTATATACTAGAAACTAAACTATGTGTACCCCAGTCAACACGGTTTGGGCCACTTTTCTCCGCTCAGGGGTGAGCAACCGCACCACCTCTGACTTGGAACATGATGCCAACCGGTAGGTGCAGATACATGACGTGTACTACCACCCTACATGGTGAGTAATATCAATCATTGGCCACTAACATCTTCTAGAAGGGATGAAACAACATGTATATGAGAATCACACAGTGTGTAGGTTTTGGCTGGTAATATGGGCATGCATCCATCATTCTCGATCTGTATTGTGACAATAGTACATGACGTGTGTAATAAGTTTGTGTCGTTTATATTTTAACTTCTATTATATCCTTTCTTGATTTGTGATATTTGAATGAAAAGAACTTAAAATCATCATAATTACCAATATAAATAATTTGATACCAAAAAATTGATACTTGAAAAAAAAAACAAGGTTTAATGTTCGTTAATATATATGAAAAAGTGTGCACCAATCATGCTCATCAAATTCCCACACAGTTCGTATTTTTTCTATTCATCAAGCAAAATATCAAAATCAAATCAATAAAATCCATATTCTAAAAATGGAAGCATTCAACTAATTATAATTTTAAATATTATAGCTTTAACAAAAGGTTTTAAAAGGTACAAAACTTATTTTAATTCCAAAAAATTTCTAATCATGCCTCATATATAATTTAATTAAATATTCTCAACCTCTTTCATTCACATTATTTATCTTTTCTTAAATAAACATACCACTAGTTGATTTAACTCACCAAAAAGTACTACACTCATGACTCAAGATTATTTAATCAGATTTATGAACAATATTCATTATATACACTTATCTATAGGTTTCCAGGTGTTCCCATTCTCCACATCCAAAGTCAAATAAAAAAAATCATGAGGGCATCCAATAATGTTTAAATGTTTCTGAGGCTAAGGGTTTGTAGGTAGTGATGAAAATTAATCTCAATAGCTCAAAAAGCAGGCAGAATTCCTAAAAAATAATGCATGATATTAAAAATAAAGTTTTAGAAAATTCTCCCCCAATCAAGATATCTCAAAGGGTATCATCAAAATGATATTACCTTTTTAATATGGGCCCATAAACCATCAATAATCTGTAATAATGAATCCTATCCATATTTTTTATTTATTAATATTGGTTTTTTTGTTTTGGACATTTTAAATTAGGACCACTATGAAACAATGAATAGTGGTTTTGGAAACCCTTCTACCCAAATGAACAAGTGATAAAATCCACCACACATTAATTCATGGTTTCTCTCCAATATATACCATGAATAGAAAAAAATAACTCTCTAAATCTCAAGTGAATAATCATTAAAAATTATAAACTAATTAGGGTAGGAAGGGAACATAGTCTGTTAATGTAGATTCCTATTAGGGAAATTCATGGATTCTAAGGGTTCCACAAAGATCAGATGTAGCGTAGGTCTCAAGTTTAAAGGGACTAAAAAACAATAAAATGCATTAATAATTTAAATGTGATAAAAAATCATCATGTTTTGAAGGGAAAACTAGCATGTTCTGGTATCTATGCATATCCTAAGAAACTGTCAAGAAATAGGGTATAAGAAAGAATTTTCCCAAAAGGATTAGAATACCTCTTGGGAATGAAAAAAATACAAGGTCAATTAGGTCATGAAATCGATACAAATGACCAGTTTTAATAAATGTAAATTTCGAAGACTTTAAATCAAGAATCAAACTATATCAGCAATCATTTATAAATATATTGAAAATTGAAATAAGCATGTAACAATTAAAATTCCCTTTTATTTCATTATTATTTATAATTAAAATTAATCAAATAAATTCCACAATTTAATATATGAATAATATTAATGATGACTCCTAAATAAGTTCAAGGCAATGACTAGTGTAGTGAGAGACCGTCCCCCATAATTAATACAGCACATGGTCCTCCATGTTCAATACAAAGGAATATTAGATAATTTGGGGAAAAAGCTGGTGGAAGATGAGTGGAAGGAATTAAAGAAACAAATGCTAAGTAGAAAGGAAAAATAAAGATGGAAAACTACTCCCCTCATATTGAATCGACAAATTTAGAATGTAATTGAATAAGAGATGTCCAAGTCTCTCCACCTGTGACTATCAAGGGAATGGAAAAAAACTTTTAGATATATAAATCATCATATACCATGAATAGAATAAAAGATATATATATATATAATGGAAATAAATGCTCATAAACTAGTCATTGAGTCACCATAGAAGAAGAATAATCGAATATAAGAGAATCTTGCAATAGAGGCCCAGCTATAGCAATGCAGGATGGAGGTGTGGGATCTGTTCCCTGATGAGGAGGCTTAGAAAAAATATCCACCGTAGGAGGTGTGAAAGTGACTACTGGCCAGGTTGTAGAGATGAGAACGAAATTTGTGGCCAGAGAATCCGGTGGCGACTGTGTGGTGGAAGGCTATGGAGCAGAGGGAGGAGTAGATACTGGGGGTGCTGGAACACCTAGATGCTAAAGAATGAGGCCCAACATCTACTCAATATGTGTTTGGGAATCGTGATGGTTAAGCTACTAATGATCAAGACCATCTAGGCAGAGGCTACTAGGAAGATCAGCCGAGGGTGCAGATGGAGGTCAGGAGGGAGGTGGTACAAAGGGAAAGGTGATTGTGGACGAAGAAGGAAGGTTAGAATAAGAGGATGGGGTGAGGAGGGAACATCTATTGGATGATTATGGAGGTCAGGATTAGCAACACCAGTGAGATCAACTGAGCCATCTCTCACCCATGGTGGAGTTGAGGCGTCCTGCACGAGCACATAACCATCTCCCTGATACTCAACCATCCTCATGTAGATAAGCATGTGGTAGTCGAGATTCTAAGGAAATCTTAAAGGGTCATGAGGGAGAGATGGTTCAAAAAATCCCAAATGGTGTTCCAGGTGGGTGGCAAAGAAATCATTGTTCAGGTTTCCTTTACGGTCGTGAATCATTGAAAGGATGTAATTAGCGGAAATGTAGGGGAGGTCAAGGTTTTCATGCCAGACAATGAAGTAAAGAGCTCCATGTCCTGGCCAGACATGACACCCATTTCCTCATGGCGAAGAAAAAGGATGATGTTAAATCATCGATGATTGAAATGAAGGGGAGGGTCAATGTTGAGCATGCTATTCTGCGATATGTGGGTGTGCATGTGTTAAGGCCCAACAAAATCCTACTACATGGAAATGAGGTCAGAGTGGTCATAGTGGGTAAGGGTGGAAATAGGAGGTGGCATGGTAGGATGGGGGTAGAATCCACACCCTCAACCCCAATCTTCCATGGTATGGTAAAAGAAGCATCCTCTCAGCCAAAAGCATATAGGGGTAGCAGTATCGGTGGATGACTGACGGTAGGCGGGCCCATCAAACTCAAAGTTCCCCATGAACTCCATAAAGAAATCCCTGTATCTAGGAGTACTGACCTGTAGTGACTAAAGAAGATGTGTATATCTTAGGTGCTCCACAATCTGCTCCAAAATACCCATACACAGTGAAATGCTGACATCCAGGTAGCGGTTGCTCAACTGGATAGTGTGGTGGGAGAATCCCTACAATCTGTCTTCCATAGGATGACCCTTATGAAAGATCAAAAATGGATGTATCGTAGGGTGGGTATTAGCTGGTGAAGGTGGTGGTGGAACTACTAGTGATGGAGAAGATGGTCCTACTACAGTGGTTGGAGGTGGATGAGGGGATACCAGAGCTGGATCAATGTTCGAGCTAGTAGGCGGAGGTGTTGGCCTAGTCAAGTCCACTGCTGGCATGGAGGGTAGCTCTGAGGGGAGAAATATGGAAGACGTAGTGGTAGCACCGCAGTTCTCAGCCACTGTAGAAGGTGAGGAAGTAATGGGAGAAGAGAGAGGTGCAACATGAACTTTTTTATTGACAGATGCAATAGAGGGAGGCTCCATCGTAAGGGGAGGCAGAGTGACCAACATTGGAGATTGGAAAACTAAAAAATTGTAGTCGTGTTGCTTAGAATGTCGAGCATGAATCGGATGGCAAGGAGTCTGCTCACACTTTGTAGTGGAATCAGGTCACTTCTCAAATGTGGAATCATCACCTACCATAGGAGAAAGAAAATAAAACAAAATTAATGAAAAAAAAGAATAATGAATTTTTTTTACAAAATAGAAAAGTAATTAGAACACGAAATGTCGATCCATGGCACACATCATGTAGTATATGTCAGGTAAGAGGTCATGTACTCTGGAGAGACACTCCATGATGGTATTATGATAGGTAAAAACCAATTCATGGCATGTATGAAAGGTGTACACATCGTGTGTCACAGTATAGAGTGTTTCACATGTACGTGGCAAATTTTGGCTTCAACTAGGGAAGGGGAAAAAGGAAATACATGACGTGTGGAAAGGGTTGCATGCTGTGTATGGTGAAATTGTTTGCAAGGCAATAATACCATCCATAAGGAGTCCACCAAAGGGTCGGAGGGCATAGCGTGTCCCGAACAGACACACCGTGTATGGTGACATGGGAAGGGGCCATGTCTTAGAGGACATGGTCTGGGCCAGAGGGCCAGGGGAGGCACAATACTTGGTGTGTAACGAATGTACGTGCCTGGTATATTTCAAATGGGAACTGTGTGGGTGTGTGGATGTGCACAAGATGTACACCACATGTGTTCTTTGTGCGCCTCATGTACTGCATAGAGCCTATGGGTTGGCTGAAACAAAATCACCCTATATGTCTATAAAACAGGGAAATAAAGTGTAAATAATGATGAACCTGACACGAGGAGTGAAATACGGAAGAAATTAGAATTAGAAACACACGAAAATGGGGGATTGAGAGAAGGGAGGTGAGACAACTTCTGGAGGAAGAAAATGGGAGGTTGGGGGGTTGTGCGACATGACCTAAGACCGGGTAGGGCCCGACCTTTATAGACGGAGTACATGACATATAGAAGAGAGTACACACTGTGTATTTGATTTTTTTAACATTTTCTGATATAATTATTTTAAACTATATAATAATAAATATTAATAATTAAAATAAATAAATAAATATTATTATTTAATAAAATAATCTATGTACATAATTTATTGGTGAATGCATGTAGTGTCTTCTAAAATTATAAAAAGAGAACTACAACCTTTGGTCTGGTGCTCGGGGCGCAATTCGAACTGATGATCAGTCATTCCGAATGAAATCCCTCAACCAATAAATAAAAGGTTGTAGTACTTCCCATTTTTAGTTATGATTAATATTTTAAGTAGGGGTTTAGTTCTAAATTAGATGAAGAAAACGCAGGACGTGTGGTTTTACTTTGGATAAAATGGATGGAGCAGGGGGATTAGCCAAGTTCCAACCTAGGTCTTTTGAATCCAAGATCAAGACTCTGCCAATCTTCCTACTTCACCAACTCGTAGTTTATTATTTCTAGAAAAATTTAAATTATTATTGAAAACATGGCGCACACGATGTATATTGAAATTCACACTCTGTAGTTTTATTAAAATGAAAAATAATGGAAATGGGCCGATTGTTATGATTCGAACCCCGATATTTTTGGATCTAGTTTATGACCCTGGCCAGCCGGTCCATCCCCAGTATGGGTTTTCTTTTATATATAATCCTTATAATTTATTTTAAAAATTACCTCACATTCCATTTACTTAAACATATGTTTAAAAAGGATGAACCCTGTGCCGATGTTAGGTTTGGAGGGATTCGAACCGACGACGGCTCAGATATATTCCAGTGACCTTACCATCGGCATCGAAATCATCACAATTAATCTACATGATAAATATATACTAATTATACTAGTGATATAAGAATATACATGAAAAAGAGAAGTCAACACCCTTTATATAGTGGGATAAGGTTTGTAGCCTCTGTGTTGCCTTGCAGGATGCGCCTTTGTTCTACATCATTGGCTCGACCTTACCTTAGTGTTTTGCTACCTGAATTGTATAGTGGATATTGTTCCCACCATATCATCCATTCAAAAATAGGGTTTCAAATTCTGACCACATAACTTGAATTGTTGACTATCTACTCCAGCTACTTCCACTACACCATGGTGGAAAACCTTGATCACTTTAAAAGTTCCCGAATACCGAGACTTGAGTTTACCTAGAAACAATATCAAATGGGAGTTAAATAAAAATACCTCATCATCAGGATGAAATTATTTCTGAGAGATCATGAGACAATGGACTGCCTTGGTCTTTTCCTTATATAGCCTGGTATTCACATATTCCTCCCACTAAATCTCATCGTGTTCTGTTCATTGAAACTTTCACTATTCCCAGGCATCTTTGAGATCGGGTTCAGGTCCTTCATAGCCCAATAAGCTTTATGATCAAGCTCCACAGGTAAATGAAATTGTTTCCCATAGATGAACTAGAATGAAGACATCCTCAATGGTGTCTTCAATGCTGTCATATATGCCTACAAGGAATCATCATGTTTCGTGAACTAGTCCTTCCGTGATGCTCCCACTATCTTCTACAGGATCTGCTTTAATTCACGGTTTTAGACCTCTACTTGACCCAAAAATTGGGTATGCTAGGGTGTCCCTTGTTTATAACTTACACCATACTTCAGGAGCATATTTTTTCATCAACACATTATCAAAATGTGTTCCTTAATAAATTGATCATCACCCTTGGAACACCAAACATGGTGAAAATGTTCTTCTTCAATAAAGCCACAATGACCTTTATGGTGTTGTGTGTTGTGGAATGGATTCCACCCATTTCAAGATGTAGTCCACAAAATATATTGTGTATGAGTTTCCAAATTATGGAGGAAAGGGCCCATAAATTTGATACCCCATAGAGATCATCCTTAATAATGAGTTGTTGATGCATTTCATCTCAACACCCCATGTTACTTGTTCACTGGCATCGATCACACCGTGTCACAAAATTTACGGTATCTTTGTGCATGGTGGGCCCAAAATACCTATGTTGGAGAATTTTTTCCATTATTCAGTCTAGACCATGTTGTCCCCCATCTAGGGAAGAATGATAGATTCTATAATTTCTTGAATTTCTTCTTTCAAGATCCAGCGTCAGATCACCCCATCTCCACATGAGCGAAATTGCACAGGGTCTTTCCAAAAATATCTTTTCACTTCAAAGTGAAATATTTTCTTTTAGTGGAATGATAAATTAGGGTGAATGACACTCGCGGCCACGTAATTGGATATGTCATCATACCAAAGATAGGGTAAATCTCCAAAAGAGTAAAGATGACCGTTCGGGAAGTCATATTTAAATTATATATTATCTTACCTTTCTAGATGAGGTAATTATAACATGGAGAGATGATCGGAAACAAAATATTTGCTTCCCTTTTTGTCACGGATATCAAAAAAAAATTCTTGGAGAAGAAGTACCCAAGGGATGATTCATGGATTTTCATCCTTCTTGTTCAAAAAGTCTTTACGTGCTGCATGGTTAGTGTAGAAAACTACATTGGATAGATCTAAATAAGAACAGAACTAGTGGAATGAAAAAACCACATGGAGCATTTCATTCTCAGTAGTTGTGTAGTTGAACTATTGTATATTTATGGATCTAATGGCATAGTATATAGGTCTGAAGATTTGATTGAGTTGTTTCCCAAGAAATTCTCCCACTGCATAGTAACTTGCATCACACATGACCATAAACTACTCCTCCAAATTTGGGGCAATCATGATTGGGGATTCTGCTAATTTTTTCATCAGATGTTGGAAATATATGGTGTATTGTTCATAAAATTATAATATAGCGTCTTTTGTAAGAATATTGGTTAATGGTATAGCTATCATTGAAAAATCATGAACAAATCTCCTCAAGAAAGCGACATGCCCACGAAAGCTTCAGATTTCTAGAATAGTAGAGTGAATAGGCAATTGTGAGATGCTTTCAATCATTAATGGGACAAAATCAATGCCCTTATTAGAAATATGATGTCCTAAGATGATTCCATGTCCTACAATGAAGTGGAAATTCTACCATTTTAAAACCATATTGGTGTGTTCACACTGTTCTAGAACTAATTCTAGATTTTTCAAGCATATGTAGACTGATTTTACATAGATAGAAAAATTATACAAGAAGACTTCCAGAATTGTTTCTACCATATCATAGAAGATGGCCAACATGCGACGTTGAAAGTTTGATGGTGAATTACACATCCCAAAAGACATTCTTCGATAGAAAAAATATCCATATGGGCATGTGAAGGTGCTTTTTTCTTGGTCATTAAGAGAAATATAAATTTGGTTATAACTATAATAACCATCTAGAAAGAAATAGAATTTTCCATACTAAGTGCTCTAGAATTTGATCAATGAAATAGAGTGAGAAGTGGTTATTTTGAGTGACATAATTTAGTTTTCGGTAATCCACACATACTCTCCATCCTATGACTGTTCAAGTTGGTATAAGTTTATTTTTATGATTTGTGATTATAGTGATACCCCCATTTTTGGGAACCACTTGTTGAGGACTTACCCATGAGCTATCATAGATCGAGTAGATGATTACCACATTTAAGAGCTCGATTACCTCCTTCTTCACTACCTCTTTCATGGGAAGATTTAATTTTCATTTTGGTTTCTGAGAGGGATTAGATCCTTCTTTATGTAACACCTTGTGGATGCAAATGGTTGGGTTGATACCTTTAAGATCAGAAATATCCCACCCCAAGGGGTTGTTTTCTTCTTCACAAAATGTGTAGGAGTGCATCATCTTGATCTTTTGTTATAGAATAATTGAGGATTACTGGAAGAGTGCTTTCATCACCCAGGTACCCATATTTTAAAGATGATTGGAGAAGATAGAGTTCAATTTGAGGGGAGTTTATAACTGAGGGAGCCATGGTTTCTACCTTAGATCACTCTAGGTTGTTTGAAATGATTGTGCATTACTAATAATGGCCACCTTGGACGATTGATAATTGCAACTCTTCTGGTTCAAATTCAAACTGGATGTCATTGATGACTGGTTCAGTGGTGATAGAAGCACATTCCAGGTCATCCTCTATATGTCCCAAAGGATTGTTCACATTTTTCAAGGCCAAAAATCTTCATTCACCATTAGTTATACTTTCTTAATAGCTTTGAGAATGTTATAAAAGTCTTTTTCATTTCCCACTCAGAAGATCAACTCTACATAGTGCACATCGATCAATACCTTCCTAGTAGCCAAGAAGGGTATTCCCAGAATGAGAGGTGCCTCTTGATCTTCCTCCATGTTGAGTATAGTGTAGTTAGCACGAAGAATAAGATTTCCCACATTCACGAGCACATGCTCAAGTAACCCTTTAGGATATTTTATGGATCGGTCCTCTAGCTAAAGGGCTAATCGAGTTGGTTGGAGATCATTTAGGCCCAAAAATTTGACGACTCCATAGGGAATAAGGTTAAAACTCTCCCCCAAGCCACAAAGGGCTTTCCCAAAATCACAAGATCCAATTGTGCCTGGGATTGTGAAACTACCTGGATTATGGAGTTTGGGAGGAAGAGAATGTGGTACCACTGATGAGAATTCCATAGTGAGAGGAGGGGTCCCCAAATCTTAAATATTCCTTTTGTTAGATTGTATATCCTTCATGAACATTTTCTATGTTGGAATTTCAGTTAATTCCTCGGTTATGGGAATATTTATATTAAGTTTCTTGGTAACCTCCCTAAATCTCACGAAATTGTGGTCCAACATCCTTTGATTCATTCAGGAAGAAAATGGTATGGGGGTTCAAAATGTTTAAACACTTATTTTACATTACCATGAATGATATCAGTTAGTTCATGAGTCGAGGGAGAGTCCTAAACTTTGACTTATTTTTCGGAAGAGGAAGTTGGTTGAGCTAGACATTCACCTTGATTTGAAGCTATATTTTAAGATATCTCCTCCCCACTTCATAATATGACTGCATTGGCCTCCCCCCATGAGTTCTTTTTCTGTATTACCTAGAAGAGTACTAGGTTTAATTAAAGAATGTTGATTGGAATGTTTCCCAAAATGATTTTCAAGGATTTGAATGGATTCATCTTTATTTTGAAATCTAGTTTCAGTAGTTGCTATGAATGTTTTAATCATATCCTCTAGCTTTGATGGGGGTTCTTGCTGAGTGTTTTGTGTAGCCGGTTAAGGTTATGGCTGCCTAGGTTGTTGTTCCAGACGAGGATTTTAATACCCTTTTTGTGGAAAGTATCCCTACTATGGTAGTCTTGGATATGGATTCTGTTATTGTGGATTCCCAAAACTAGTTGGACTTTGGGGGTGTGGTTGAGAATATTGTTGTTGTTTCCCCCAGCCCAAATTCATGTTATCATGCCATGCTAGGTTTTGGTATAGAGGGTACATATTATTCCCTATGTTCTGGGGAAAACAATTTACCTCACTTGTCACGGCACTGTCACTTTTACCTGTTCATTCACCCATGTTGTGATTGTCACCACATTCACCACATGATGAGTGATTCACCATTTGAGCTTGAGATACATTATTTTAGATTTAATGCATCAATGTTCTTGGAAACTTCATTGAGTTTAGCAGAAAGCATTGTAGTGGAATCAATGTTGTGCATGCCTCTCTTTTGAGTTCCTCACACCAATTTCCATTGAAATCTATTTGTAGATATGTCTTTGAGCAATTCAAAGAGTTTTTCAGTGATTTTTTCATTACTTCTTCTCCAGTAGTTGCATCGACAGTAGATTTGGTGTTTATTATGAGACCACCATATAATGTTTGTACTTTCATCCATAATGGAAGGCCATAAAGAGGGAACTTATTTATAAGTTAGTTGAAACAATGCCAAAATTCATACTAGGATTCTAAATCATGCTTCTAGAAATTGTGAATTTCATTCCGCAGTGTCATCATCTTGGAGGGTGGGAAATATTTTGACAGAAATTCATAGGCCAGTGCCTCCTAGGTGAGGATGGAGTGTTGAGGTAATCCTTTCATCCATTCCTTCACATTAGAAAATAATTAAAAGATGAATGACCTTAGGATAATGGTGTCCTCATACTTGCCTTAATAGTATAAGGTGTCGTATATCTCCAAAAAATTGGAGAGATGAGTGTTGGGGTCTTCACTAGGTAATCCATCAAATTGCACTGTGTTTTGGATTAGTTTCATGAGGGATGACTTGATCTTGAAATGCTGAGCCTGCACTAGTAGTCTAAAAATTCTTGTGTCTTCCCATTATATGGAAAGAAGACTTTACTCCATAAGGGTATGGCATGGGGGAATATTCTCTCAAGGAGGTGGGGGAATAGAATGTTTCTTTGTAGGAAAATAAGGACCTTGACATGGCTGTAGGTATGTAAGTAGCTTAGGTGGGAATTGCTGGGGTTGCTACGGGCCATACCCAAGAACAAATGGATCTTGTTGTACTTGATGGTTCCTTGTAGTAAACTCCATTATATTTTCTAGTGGATGTCATATCTATTCATTCTCCATAGCAATTTGTTGGTTTCGGTAGTCATTTGGGACAAACAGTTGTCCATCTCCTTGGACAGTAGCCAGATATCCCTCTTATATGTTCACTATTTGAGTTTTCTAGTTGAGCCAGTCTAGAATTTCCCATCATCACCTCAAGATTATTTATTCTATATCTGGATCAAGTGTAAGGATGTCTGATGATTTGTAACTCTTTGAACCTATGATTCAGACACTCATTCACTTTGAAACCAGTACAACACTAAACAAGAAACCAATCATAAAATATGAAAAATAAAATTATGAAAAACAGAAATGAGATGATGAAAAAAATAATATTTTTTTAGATTTTTATTTTAAATTTAATTAATACAAGATAATTTAGAAAAAAACCATTAACTTCCTATCCCCACTAACAACCCCAGAATTTTGTATTGTTTTATCCGAATTATTAATTTCGAAAATCAAAATGGAAATACCCAATCAATTATAGTGCTAGAAATGGATTGATCCATGGGGAGAGGGAGTTATTGTGTTTAGTTTTTTTAGCTTGTGAATAATTTAGTGAACTTTTCTAAAATTTAGAGTCAATTTTGTTTAAAAAAAATAGGGTGATTGAGTTTCAATTGTATTAAAAAATTACTTCAATGATAATGATAAATGAAAAAATTTGATTCTTGTTGAAAAATTGGAAGAATGCATCGAGACTATAACATTTTTAATGGTTGTTATGAAAAAAAATTTCATATTAGGTTGTTTTTTTCATGATAAATCAAATTTATGGGTTATGAATGTAACAGAATCGACTTGGTTTGGTGAGTTTTGTTTGAATCAATAGATACCAATTCATTGGTCTGGAATTTAATTTATTTAAATTTTATTAATCACAGCCTTTTTTGAAACAATAAGAACATCTAATGATCATGGATGTTATTAATCGTAATTTCTTATAAATTCCCTAGAAATCTTGATATTGATCTGATATAAGATTTATATAGATATTCAGAGTGATTTATTATGGAATTATGAGAGAAGAATGGATAAAATGAATATAATATAACAGTTGTCAAAATAAAACCAATAATCATCCATAGTCCCAACACATAGTGAATTTAGCTACTCATGGAGTAGCGAGTATCTAAACTACTTGTGATACATGAATTAAACATTTCTCAAACTTTGGATTGAATTTCATTGAGGAGGTAGTGGACAAACCTCCCTTCTTCTCTTCTCTACTTCTCTTTTTGGGCGTCTTCAAAATTTTCCCACTTGGTCTATATAAGAATGAGTCCATACCAAACTTTATGTGACTTCCATCCTTTTATAGTTTTTAGGAATACACGGAATGTACCATAAAGTACATAGTATGTGCCCTAGTCAACATGGTTTGGCCCTTTTTTCTACTCATGTGGGTGAGCTACCCCGCTGCCATTAACTTAGAACACAACGTCGCCCCATAGGTGGAGATACACTACGTGTACTACTGCCCTATATGGTGAATAATATCAATCATCGACCACCAACCACTTCTAGAAGGGAAAAACCAACATGTATATGGGAATCACATGGCATTTAGGTTTGTTCTAGAAACATGGGAATGTATCCACCCTACCCAATCCATGTTGTGGCAATTGTTTATGGCATGTGTAATAAGTGTAAATTTTGTATATTTGAATTTCTATTCTTCCCTTTCCATATTTGTGACATTGGATGGAAAACACATGAAAATCATTGTAATCAACAATATAAATAATTTGATCCATAAAATGATTGATATTTTATGAAAAAGGTGTTTATTTTCATTAATATATATGAAAAACTATACACAATCGGGCACATCAACCCCCAACACTGAGTCTAACTTTCACTAATTCATGGAAGGGAATCGGGACCATTACAATTAGATTTTTCAGAGGAAACACAGGTTTATATGAGTCTTTGGAATTATTCTATTCCTACTATTTTCCCTCTCATTCATGTGGTGTAATTAATGACATTAGGGGTAGCATTTTGTTCATGAATGGATGTGAATTTATCTAGACTGATCATAATGATGCCCAAAATCATGAACTAATTACCGATAACATATATATAATTTCACGATTATTATAAGATATCCAATCCCATTACTTATTTTAAAAGGCACTATATTTCTTCCAACATTTTTCTTTATTTTCCATAGGTCTTGGTTAAGGGTCTATTCAGTTCTAAAGATAGGGGTTTATGGGTTGGTTGTAAACCTCGCATGGCCTATCTTAAAATAAAATCTAAGGGATCCTATTTCCAAGGGGCTATATATGGATGTGGGATCATTCATGATGTAGGTGGATCAGATATATCTAGTTTTAATCATATTTTTGTGAGAGGACTTCTCTATAATCATTGGATAATATAATGATCATGGTCCTTTCCATTTGCAGGTCTCATAATATAACTCTTTCATGTGTCGAATATGATTCCTCGACTATCATTAATTTTCTCTGGGGAACCTACCCATTAAGATGGAGTATTTTTTATTAAATTTGGATCTTATGAAACATGTTTCATGTGTACATCAATATTTTCCATACCTAGATTGAGGGAAATAATTCTATATATATAATCGCTTCAAAAGGAAATCTATTTGTTAATGTAATTTTTTTTCAATCTTAGGTTCTATTCTTATGGAATATAAAAACATCATTCAAGGGGATTTCATTAGTCTCCATTATTTAAGAACATCATGAATTTGTAACTATATTCCTTGTTATTCTTTTTTTCATGTTTCTTTTAACATAATAAAATAATTTCAATTTTCAGTTAGTATATAATGATATTGATACATAAAACCCTTACCACATTGGTAACTTTTGATTCGTAATCCCCATTAAAGAACAACATCAATAATTATTTGAAAATAATGAAAATAAAAAGAATAATGATATAATATTTAAAAGGGGTTTATATTCAACTTATAGACATGAATATGATTATAACATCAAACATGTATCAATGAAACATTATTGAAACATAGAAACATTACTTCTTTGGTAATCTCTGAATCAAAATCTTATAAAAGGGAGAACATATATGGGTTTATAATTCCAAATAAATTTCCGGAAAATAATTTTAATACACATTAATGGGACTTATAGGCACCACATAAGGTTAAAAAGTGGTGAATATGGCATGTGTATCATATAAATAAATGTGATATGAGAACCCCCTTACCTCATATACGACATAATCCAATGGTTCTCAAACCTCCTATATAATAAATTTAAATTTATTATAATTTTTTACTAAAATAGTTTTAAATATTATAATTTCTTATTTAATCTAATTATAACATTTCAACACTAATTTAGGAATAATTCCTTATTTAAATCATCATTTATGGGTGTTATATATTTGATTTTTCATTAGAATTTCAACTAGGTGGTTCTGATCCTTGTGCATTGATCATGGTTTTACAATATAAAGGATGATAAAAATGATATAAATATAATCTAATTCACTATATATATATATGTATTTAGATTCATCCATAAAATATAGTGTTAAAAAATGGATTACAACATTCATAGAGATGGTAGTTCATACACACGCACTGATGTTGTTTTCATTTTCTGATGCATGAAAAAATGAAATATAATTAATAATTTTTTTAGTGAATAATAATTATAAAATATATATTAATTAAATGTATCAATATTACCTTCCATGTAAATTGTTTATGAAGAACCTATTACACCACTATATGTAATCAATTAACTCTATATATGCTTCAACACATTTCCTTCATTACATAAGACATAAATAAAGTGGATAATGGTTGTTCAATCATAGTAATAAAAATTATGTCTATTAATTTTACTGAATTAATTATTCTATAAGATGAACCATGGATTTATAGTAATTAGAAGAATAAATAAAATATAAAATTATTGGTTAATAGTTATATATCTTCGTTTAGAAACCACTTTAGGAAAGAGCATTTATGCCATGAAGGGATGAAATTTTGGTAAGAAAAAAATAACTAGGATATTTTGAATGAATATTGGAAGCTATTATCATATCTATTGTGTCATATAAATGGTTCCAAATTTTTGAGGAATGGAGGATAACATGTTCTATTTTATAAGTGAGGGGAGATGTACTCATAGATTTACATAAAGTATTAAATAAATATCAAATAATTTTTATAATTAAGTGATAGATAATTAATATATTTAGAATATATGATAAATATATTCTAAACAATCACATATAATAATATTTATATATGTTTTTGTTGATTTTTTAACCACTATCTATTAGTTTTAAAACTTCGTTAAAACTTTTGATAATTACCATAATATCATAGTTTTTAGTCCTTAAGGGTCAATAATGTTCCCATAAATGAAAATGTGGCCCATAAATGGATAGTGGTTGATATGTTTCAATAATACTCCATTCACTTGGATCTAGAAATGATTTTAATGAATGTTAAATAATTTAATAAAATATGTTTCATTACACAATATCATTAATGTCATTTTGGGAACTATTAATTTATTTTGAATTTAATGTCATAAATATTGTTAAAAAATTCTTGTATAATCATTGAAAACATCTCTAATATGTTATATTTATATAAAAAATAATTGAAACACATTAACTCATCCAAATTATATTCCTTTTAATATTGTTAAATCATTTATTTTATTTTTCTATTACATATATGAATAATCTCTTGGTGTTTCTTATGTATTTAAAGTAATTATACAATAAATAAGAAATAAATATAAATTACCAAGATATAAATAATAATTCATATTTAAAATTAACTTTTTTAACTAAACTTTTCCTCTTTTTATTCTTGTGAAAATATTTTAGCGATATTAATGTTATATGAGTTACATTTTGAAAATATCCTTTTCTTAAAATAACATAATAGTCAAAATCAAGGAAAAATAGAACCAAGTGTATATATAATAGATAATTGGATAGTAATTTTCAATGTAAACTCATAAAATAGTATAATTACAAGTGATATAGAAATTTTATTTCATTATTTAAATATTTTATCCCTGTTTTACTCGTTTTAACCTTACCGACGTGGAAAATGTTTACCATGGTTATTATTTACACTGACAAAAAATAAACTGATAGTATTTACCAAATTTTAATCAAATGATTACAAATATGGTATCAATGTGGAAGAAATCAATTTTAATATAAATATTTAAAATGAAATAGAAAACCGTTTTTTTTTTGAAAAATTTATTTGTAGCATAAAACTTATATTATATGAAGACAATAAATATTTTTGATTCAAATGAAATTAATTAACTTATTATATATAAATTATATCATATACAAATTTAAGGCCGAATTCAAAATATGATTATACTCTTAAATCACTTTATTTAGTGAAATGAAATGATAGTATTTGAAAAATATATTTTGTCTTACTATACACTAAAAATTAATCATTTTAGAAAAATATTCATATTTTTTACTAAGTGAATTTTGATATGTTGCTTTAAAAAATGAGGTTAATATTATAAAATTTACTTTATAAATTTGGTGAAATAACTTATCATTTCTACACACAAAATGAAATAAAAATTACATTTGAATAAAATGCCTTCTTAATGCATAAAATGAAATTACTAAAATTTATGTTCTTATTTCCAAATAATTAAAAAATAAATTTGTATTAAGTATGAATATTGAATATATATCTTATAATGCAGTTACTCATATTAATTCCTAATAATTCAACTACAATTTTATAATATTCTCCTTTAAATAAAAATATTTTTATAATATATCAAAATTCATATAATGAGCATTGTTGTATGTTATTTAATATATCAAGTTTGTTATTATTTTATGATAATTTTCAAGGTTTTATAGTTTATTCCCTTAAATGAATTTCACCCTCACAATTTTATTTCATCCATAAATGAAAAAATATCTCAAAATACCTTTATTCAAAACTCACATTGCAAATAGGGACAATAACACTTAATTTCGTAAAATAAGTAGGAGACATATATTTTAGCTTAAATAAAAAATAAACATGTTACAATTTAAGGAAAACATTTTTTTGAGGTTAAATTATTTACTTGGAGGGAAATTGTAGTGTCCAAGATTTACTAAACCAAACCATTGTCAGGTTTTTTTCAAAGTTCTCTAATCCAAATTAATAAAGAGTCACAAAACCTATCCTTTCAAAACAACTATAATGAAAAATACATTCAATATGTAGATATTACATCTTAATAGAATATTATTCAAAATATTTTACAAATACATTCCCAAGGACTATAATTATTTAGTTTCTTTAGAAACTAGATAAAAAAAATTCTTATTCCATGAAAAATCTTAAACATAACCCATAAAGACCTCCCTGGATAACACTCTTTATTGAAGTAACATATATAATAAAATTATTCATAACATAGGGAAAGGAAACATAATAAAAGGTGAGCATAGATTATATGGAACGGTGAACCAGGGAGATATCAATGATCACTTAATCAGAACATGTTCATAAGCATATAAGAACATAAGCATAACATTTTAAGCCATAATAAGCATTTCATATATGATAATATTGAGTCATGTCATAAATCATAGAAACTAATAAGAAATTATTCTTAATGTAATCAATGACCAAAATCCATGAGAGAATGATATTGGAAAAAAAATAATTGTGTGGAGTACACATAAGTTTAAAAAATTAATTCCTTAGTGGACAAGGTTCACTAATCAGACTATAATTATTGAATGGGTTCATTCTAAAACCCATTCAATCTTTAGTTAAGTTTCACTCACAATAATATCATATTAGAAAATGTCCCTTACTAAACTAGGTTAACTATCCAATATAGTCATAATTATCTAATGAGATATACATATTTACTAAAGGCATTAGAGGGATATATAATTATGAACCCACCCATCACATAATGAATGTAATATATTTGAATTCTCAAAATTTCAAACAAAACATCACAATATAACCCATCGAATGTAAATGAGTTTAAAAAAATTTCATTTCATTATCGCATAGCATCTTTAAACAAAACAGGTCTTATAAAGGTTTTATTATAACTTAATTAACCCATGGTAATGAAACAAGTTTCACAGAATAATCATTAAATTATCATCTACATAGGACATACTTATAATGAAAGTGTATGTATATCTTTGGATGACATCCCTAATGAATCCTAAATAAAAAAAATCAAGTTATTATAGATAAAAATGTCCTTTAAAATATCACTGTAACATTTATAGGGGAAATACCATTTTCACATTGAAATCACTTATTTAAAATCTAAAAATTTCAAAAATATTAATGGAAATATTTTTTCAAAAAATATATTTGAAACATTTATTGTAAGAATCAGATCATGGAGTGGTCAAGATGACAAGAAATTACATTCATTTCATGTACATTGAAATGAATATACCATTCACAGTTTCGGTAAACTGTCGAAAGTACCTCATTCAAAAATGACAAAAATATTCTTTTTAAACCATTTTTATGATGTAAAAAAATTGTAAAAAATTCATTCAACAATAATTAGATAATATTTAAAATATTCTTGAAAAGAAATTCAGAAAACATTTCCATGAATGAAAAACATTTCCCACCAAATATGAAATAATGTATGTTTTCTAAATTTTTTAATTATTTTAAGTATATAAGATATGTAAAGGAATTATTACTATAAAATTATATGAATAAAATCATGATAATAAAAATAATTTTATTATTTTGTGATATATAATTAAATTTTATCTTCAAATAATTAATCATAAACAAACTCAGAAAATAATGTGACAATAACATAAAACCCATAACACGTTGGTATCTTTGGAATCACAAGCCCCATAAAAGAATAAATTTCATAGAGACAATATATATAATTAATATAATTAAAATAGTGATATGACATGTAAAAGGGTATGTATACACACCTTTGAAAGATAAATAGGTTTATTACAACAATCACATCTCAAATAAAAATGAATGAGATGAAGAACCTTCACCGCTTTGGTAATATCTCAATAAAAACCTCATGAATAAGGGAAATTTATATGGATTTGTTTGTAAATGTTATTTTCGTCAAAATAATCATAATATAAATTACTGGGCTTTTTATACACCAAATTAGGAAAACAAGTGGTAAATATGAAATGTGCTTAACAAAAGTAAAACTGAGATGAGAATCCCCTTACATCAATCTTGACCTAATTAGAATGTTACCAAAAGTCATTATATAATTTAAAATTTAAAATAAATATATATAAGAATAATTTTAATTCATAAAATATCAAATATTATCCAATTATAACATTTCAACACATATTTATCAATAATATCCAATTATAATTGTTGTTTCTTAGTGTTAAATATTACACTTTTCCTGAGAATTGTTCTTTGGTAGTTCCAGTCATTGTACATTGATCACTGTTCTAACATACCTAGAATTTTAACAAAGATATATATATCATATATATTTATAATATATTTATTTATATTCTATATATATATATACAAAAACTAATTACATCATTCATGGATACGGTAGGTTATACATACACATGAACATTGCTTCTATTTTTTGAGGGATAGAATGAAAGAAACATAAAAAATTAACTCAACATTGTAGAATTATTATTATATATATTATATAAAATATTAATTAATTAAATATATCTTTATTGAAATTCATGTAATATGGTGGGGGAAATTGAATCACACCACTACGTGGAGACAAAAATCTATAATCACACATGAGAAATTATTTTGCATCCTATGGGATCGAAAGATGGTGGAAAACTATCATGAACGGGTCCAAGATACCATCTAACCTGACACTTGGCACAGTGTGGGTGAAGGAATGAGAGGCATTCCTGATCCACCTGGTCTGTCAACTAGCACAAGGCATAAAAGATATCACTATGGGAATTATTTCACCCAGTGAAAAATATAGATCAAATAACAAGAATTGAGCACCTAGAAAAACCATTAACTGAACATCAAAAAATAAATCAAAAATATCTAGGTATAACCACAATTAAACGAAACAAAAACCAAAAATAATACTAAAAAAAATCCAACAAGACTGCCAATAATTCCACATGATAACTTTCTTGACAATATGCACAAACAAACCCACTCTAATGGCACAATAAAACCAATAACTAGAACCTGAAAAATAACTTGGGACTACTAACCCCGAACAAAAAACAATTGGGTGTTAGAATAATACTTTAGTAGGTAATGACTATGGAATTCATACATTTTCTTTCTCTAAATAGTCCACAAAAAGTAGTTTTAAATACATTTAGAAAATATGTTCTCTATTATTTTAAAGATCCAAACTCAGTTTTCAAAAATTTCCCTTTTTTAAATTATACACATACACAAATTTACTTTTTTAATGAAGTTATCTATTCTAAAATTCGTTTTTTAAACAAAAGCCTTCGACAAATCCCCTGCCATGTAACCAAGATCTATAATGGAAATGAAGAAAATAGAATGAGAAGTCATAAACCTGCGAGACTAATAACCAATACGTAATATACGTAAAGAAGACACATACAAATATTTAATAAAGTGGATTTATTAAACATCTCTAGAATAAATCCCTTGATGTACTCAGTTCAGACTCACCTTCTAGCATATGGTGCAACTCTATAGTCAGTAACCAACTAATCACTCTAAACAATCCAATCTTGTGGCATGTACCACTTGTAATATCAGTAAATATAGGATGTACCAAAAAATCTAATAAATGTTGATAAGAAACCATCAATCGAACCTCTAGACGATGGTGATGAATCCCATGATAACAGTACACTATAAATAGGGTGGTCCTTACATTCATGGCTCAAAAAATAACTAACAACCACTATGATTGCCTCAACCAAACACTAAAGTCACTAATACGTTGAACCTCCACTTAGAGGGTCCACCATAGATATTCCCATCACATATCACTTTACCCAGAGTGCCAACCAGTTTTACACATCGCATGAGTTTCAAACCAAAATCTCAAATCATCTCAAGGTAGTAAATGGGGCTTCACATCATATGAGACTCTCCACTACTTTCCCAAACTTTATAAGATTCCAACAAAACATTTAAACATTTCCATATATAATTATAATTAAAAAAATCATTTCCAAGCCAAGGTAAAAACATAAAACAATAAAAAAGGATACAAATAATCCCTTACAGCATTTGGAATCCAAACAATGTTCCAAAGTATAGAAAGGGAAAAGTATTTTTAATTCACAATTCTAAAACCACATTATAATACCATTAAGAACCATTTTATGGGAGGAGGATTAAGGATGAAAGGAAAGAAGAGGGAAAAATATTTAAAATTTAAAATTTAAATTGGACAATTCTTTTGAAGACCATCTACAATTGTGTTCATATCCATTGGAGTACCTTATGGACGTATGGATATGCCCAAATCCAATGGAACAACCTAGGTAAACCATCAAACCACCATTATCTAGTTTAATGAATCACCACATACATCACCACCAATAATACAGGAAATAAATTAAAAAAACCTACACAAAAATATCATATTTCAAAAAACCAAATTACCAAAATATATCCAATTCTAATAAAAAACCAAAACACAACTAATTTCACTTCAAAAGGGACGTATAATATTAAAAAAATACTTTTCATTGAAAATTATATAATCAAGACATTAAAAATTCCCTTAAAACCCGTTACTAAAAAATTACTACTAATGAAATAACAAAACAATTTATACTAACACATCACAAACATGGTAACAACATCTTGAAATGATTTAGGAAAGTACATGAATCAAATGGAATGGGTCAAAAGGGGGATGGATTGAAAAAACTTACTTAATGATATGTTCATTCCATGAGACCTTTGGATAAGGAATAACAAAGCCTAAGGGATGATCTAAGCACTGTAACATTAGTGAAAAACAACCCTTATATCTACCCTACCTCTTAGTGTTAGCCAACAAAAAACCTCACTAAGGGAAACCGAGAAATCAAGAGAGAAGGGAAGAAGAGGATAGAATTGGAAAAAAAACAAAGAGAAACCAAGTATAGGATGCCTATTGGGATTCAATGGAAGGATCAGAGAAAGGGATAATGGTTCTTTGGAGCCCCCTAGTGCACTTGGCTCGTGAAAAGGAGGAGAAAACTAATTTTGGGTTAAAACATTAGATGTGAAGGATGAGAATTTCATGTTTTTTAATGAAATATGAAAGTTTCAAAGTTTGGCCGCATAGTTTACCAAACAAATCACCAAACATGGTCACCCTACTAGAGCAGAGGGACACCCCACACAGGTTTCCCACATAGTTTTGGGAACCATGTTCCAACCATGTGATTTGGTTTTGTAAAATTGTAGAGCCTCCTTGAACGTTTACTATATGATTTCTCCTAACCATGTGTTATACATACACCATGTTCCATAAACCATCTTCAAGCCATAGAGTTTTTCCAATTCCATTCATGGTTGGGGCCAAACCATGTGCATGTATTGAAAATAAAACCATACTAGAAGGAATTGGAGTAGAAAGGACCTCATCCTCAACATGCCACATGATTAACCCCTAAATCATTCACACAAATAACACATAGGAAAAAAACGCATCCTAAACATCAAAACAATAAAATTAAAACTGGTAACTCCACCTGAATCTTAACCCTATGATCAAACACCTAGAAAATAATAAAATTAAAAACTCTGGTCAGGGTATGACAATTCTCCCTACCACAAATAGATTCTTACACTAGAAAGTGAGTTATCCAATCGATGAATGAAAATCAAGTTCAAAATAGAATAGAAACAAAATCCAACAAAACAGTATGATCTTTCACTCCATAAGTCAAAAATAGATATCTCTAGGGGAAAACATCTTTAAGGAGAACCATTGAAAAGGTTCTACCAACAATAAGAAACAAACTTATACCAGGATACTGACACGGAGAAACCCAACAAGAACTTATCCAAAACACATATGAAAAAGATAAACAACCAAACCAATAGAATCATGAACACCCAAAGAAAATTAAACATCTAGAAAAACCTCAATTCATCGCTTCTAAAATCCTCAATCATCTCTAAAATGAGAAACACATAAAACAAAAACCAATCCAAAATGGAAAACCATTTAATATCAACATCCATAGATCACAATTATATAACTTTAAGAACTTTTATCCACTAACACCTTTAGAATGATGGAAAACATTCAAAATCCTATAGGGAAACAATAGGTAATTCAAACTGACTCCACTCTAAAATCAATGAAAAAAAGAAAAGACAACAACTCCACACCCATGATTCTAGACAGCATGAAGAGATTCACTCTAAGGTTACTGACTAGATTCATAATGTCTTAAAGCATCTATTTTACCAAATCCAGTAACTAAAATCCTTTATTAAAGACTACTTCATCTATAAACACTCATTTAAAAATTTCTCCAAGTGACCTATGTAGGCCCATCGTTGTCAAGCCATTAGAGAATTACAACAAGACACCTTCGAATGCCTAAACTGACCACACTAAAAGCACACAAGTGAATGATATGACAAATGAGAATCTAAAACTGATGAAATAGGATTCTCATATATGGGCCCCTCTGGAAAAAACTTCTCACCAGATAGAGGAACTTTATAAGAACCAAGAGTTAATGCATTTCTAACATCCACTGAATGCACTCTAGGAACCACTTTTGCAAGAAATTCATCATCCACCCATTTCTGAAAATGAACATCACCAGATGAATGTACTTTCTCATTGATCTATAAATGAAGGCCACAGATAAAGAGAAGAGCTTTCAACTGATCCTCAAACACTATCTATATAGAGAAAGAAACCAAGACTTTTAAATTCTCAACATTAAACTTCACTATCTATTGTCCTTGCTAAACACCCATGAGCTAGGACACCTTGTTGACCTTCAACTCCTCAGGTACAAACCATCAAATAAAATTTCTCTTGAAACCATACCATGAAAAAATTTTATCATAATGAATATGGGATATATAACCTCAAATCATCCAAACTTGAATCATTAAAGGAACTAAAAATGGAACGCAACAACGTAGCTTCAGGAGTTATCATCAAAATTTAAACACGTTAAAAATCATAAAGACACTCCATAGCCCCTAATAGACCATGAACACCAAAGAAAATGGAAAAAAACTAAGAATATCCCGACTATTCCACCCCACTCATAGTCTGTATAGGGACAATAACCTCGAGAGACCCATGGATACTTTTGGGACATTTCTAGGAATCATACTCTGAGAAAAATAAAAACATAGAACAAAATTAAAAATCAACCAGTAATCTACCAAAAAAGAACACCCCAATTCAAGGAAACCATCTCATAAGCCAAACACAATAAAAATCATAAATCCTCTTTTAAATCCATCATATTAATCCAAATTTATGAAAACTGCTTCACCCAAAAATCCATTTTTCACAATCCTCAACTCATTTACAAGTACAATTCATATACTGAATTAAAAATTTAAAAATAAATCATTCCTTGAAGTCGTTTTAATTAAAAAAACCCATTTTCCCAAAAATATGATTTCATTTTAAAAAATCCACTCACACTAATATAAATAGAATGAAAATACAAGTCGCACTGAACTATCAATATGAGGATCAAATGGCTATGCATGACCCAGTGACATGGTCAGTGGGACTTGCCCAAAGAGAAAACCAACCACTAGAAGTACCTTGAACATTGCACTCAAGATTCACATGGGTCACTACTCCATGTTATCTCACCACAGAACACCTATTTTCCTAAATTTTTATTCCCCTTACACACACCCAAAAGAAAAAAAGATTCAAATCCTAGACTACCTCAATAAAATCGATGATCAGTATGAGAAATATTTCGTTGAGATCTTCCCACGACTACCTCTTTTGTCCTGACAGCCCAAATATCTAATCTACCTGATGAACCAAATAACAAAGGGCTCATTTGACAAGATTTTATCATGAAATGGTATGGGCTTCCACCTGACCCAGCAACCAACATAGTTTGAGACAAGTCATTAGTGGAGTTCCTAATCCTTCCAGGCTAGTGAATAACATCATAAATCAAAGATATAAAAATGGGAAATATTTTACCAAATAAACAATCATGATATAATAAGTAAAATAGATCATTCATGAAAAGTAACAACTAAACATCAATAAATACATCAACAGAATATGAGTATAATTATAACTAAATAAAATTGTTAATAAAGAAACTAAAACCGACCAACCAGATCACCAGGATCTTCCCATGACTAGTTGGTCACCACTATTAAAAAAACAACCCTCTCCAAAATTAAAAACAAAGTAGAAACCTAAACCTAAAAAATGATTCCAGTTTACCGATGCCCAGTGGAAAAATTAGGATGTGATAATAATGGATCTGTATGAAATCACCATGGAATCTAAACATTTCAATTCATGAATTATTCTTCAAATACTAGTTTTAAATACTTTAGTAAAATATTATTTTCATTGTTTTAATGAACCAAAAACTACTTCCCAAAAATACCTTTTTTCAAATAATAAACAAATAACATTCCTTTTTAAAATAGTTCTCCATGCCAAAAATAGTTTTTAAAAAAACCAAAGAGAAAACCCCTGCTAAGAAAATGAGATCTTTGCCGAGAATGATTAAAGCAGAAAGAGATGACGTAAACTAGTAAGACTAATAACCAAAATGAAATAGATGTGAAGCAGGACCATAAAAATATTTAATCAAGGTCATTACCAAAACTTATCTATATGAAATACCTAGATGTACTTAGTTTAGACATTACTCCCATTGTATAGTGAATCACCATAGTCAATAACCAATGGGCCGCTCCAAACTAGTGAATATAGTGGCATGTCTGACATGACATCTTATCATATATAGGGTTAACAACAATCTATTCATAGTTGACAAGAAACCATCATTCAAACCTCTAAATGGAACCCATGAATCCCATGATAATAGTAAACATTGAATGGGGAGGTCCTCACAAAAATGAACCAATCAAATAACCAACAACCACCATACTTCCCTAGCCCAAACACTGACACTACCTTTACAATGACACACCCCTAAGAGGTTACACCATAGAGGTACCCATCACACATCACATAACCTATGGTTCCTACCAGGCCTATATGTCATTTTATTTTCAAAAACAATTCTCAAAACAACTCAAGGTACTAATCAGGCCTTCATATAATACAAGTCTCATCACTACTTTCCCAAACATTCAAAATTCCAACTGGGCCTTTAAACATTTCCAAATAATTTTTTATTTCCAAAACTATTTCCAAACCAAGTTTAAAACACAATACACCATGAAATGGGAAAATAGTCCTTTACAACATTTAGAAACAAAACCATGTTCCAAAGTACCAAACAATCCAAACTAGAAAAATTCAAAAACCACCATTGTGATTATTTAGGAACCATTTGATGATAATAGTATTAATGAATAAAAGAATGATGAGGGAAATTTATTTTAAATCAAATAATTAAAATGGAAATTTATTTAAAAGTCCATCTTCATTTGAGTGCCTCTATACAGGTGTAGCCTATGAACCTATTGATATTACCTATCCAATGGAATGTCCAAGGTAAACCATAAAAACATAAGAGATCCAATTAATTGAGTCACCATACATACCACCACCAATCACATGAGAACTAAACTAAATAAAACCTACTCATCAAGATCGACTTTAAAATAATCCAAATTACTAAAAAATATCTTAGGCTAAGCATAACCCAAACACACCAAACATCAATTTTAAAGGGAATTTGACATTTTATCAAACACTTTTCATACTTACAAATATATTCATGAACATATAAATCCATTTGAAAACCATTTCTAAAAAATTACCACAAAATAAATACCAAAAAAATCATACACTAACACACCAAAAGAAAATGAATATAATTTAGAAATAATTTTTGAAAGATCAAGCATTAGATGGAATGTTCCAAAAATGAAACGGCTGAAAAACCCAACCTCAACGATGTTTGAACACCATGAGACCTTTAGGGACTAACGAAATAAGACCGAGGGATGATCAACACATAATAACATTAATGAAAAAAACTGACACCTTACCCCTAACTCTTAGGGTTAGACCAAGAGGAAACCCCACCTATAGAAACCAATAAATCAATAGAGAAATTGAAGAAGTTGTTAATATTGGACACAAATATATAGAAACTCTCCTTAACATATATAGATGGTTTCAATAGAGGATGTAGAGCAATGGAGAAGGGGTTCTGAGAGCCCCCTAGTGTGCCTAGGTCGAGAAATAGAGGAGGAAACTGATTTAGGGTTAAAAAATAAGAGGTTCAAGATGGTAATTTAATTTTTTTTTAAATGATCTGGAAAATTTACAATGTTTGGTTGTAAGATTTTATAAACTATACACCAACTGTGCACACCCTACTGGATAAGTGAGAAACCTCACACGGTTTGGCCGCACAGTTTGGGAAACCCTGCACCAACCATGTTATTTAAAACTATCAAATTATAGATCCTAACCACATGCATGCCACATGGATTTTTCTGAATATCAAAAAGCCATCCCCCATGTCGTAGAAACCATCCTTAAGCCACATAGTTTCTCTACGTCCTCAAATAGTTTATCCCAAATTGTGTGCATGTCCTGAAAAGAAAACCGTGTAAGAAGGAATTTAACTCGAAAGGACCTCAGCCTAAACATGAGACATCTTTAACCGAAAAACAACTAAAACAAAATATGAATAAGAAAAAAATAACCAAATACATCCTAACTATAAAATTCAAATTTGGAACTTGACCTAATCCTTTACCAAAGAATCTAAAACCAAGAAAATATTAAAATAGAATTAAAACTGTAGTTGGGTTTTGAAGAAAATTGTTGTTACATACTAATAATAAAAATTAAATATATTAAATATATATAAATAATTATTTAATTGTGAATAACATGTATTTATATGAGGTTGAATAAAAAATAAAATTTAAAATGATTGTTGAAGAGTTATACCACTTCACTGAGAAGCATCTTTTGGATTACAACAGAATTCTTGAAAGGATGGTATTTTGGTTTGTACAAAATCTCAATGATGTGGTGAATAGATATATGAGGAAATTATGTAATTTATTTGCTGGGATAGATTGTTAAAAAGGTGTGAAGAAGGGAGGAGAATAGGTTACCTTTTACAATTGAGGGGAGGTGCACTCTTGGAATTATATAAAGTATTTAATTAATAAAAAGTTATTTTTTTAATCAAGTGGATCAATATTAATATACTTAAAATATTGAATTAATATAATTCTAAATTATCTCATAAAATAGAATTCAGACAAGTTTAGGTTATTTTTTAACCCGGATATCTTATTTTTAACCCCCATTAATGCTTTTAAAAATAACCAATATATAAATTCTTTTTACTCTTTACGGGTCAAGAATCCTACCATAAGGGGAAAGAAAACCATAAATGAATCATGTATGATATTTTAAACCACATACCATTCACTTTGATGAAGATATTATTTTTTTTAATTATAAATTATTTATTAAAAAATTATTTTTTATAAAATATCATTAATGTAATTTTGGTACTATTCATTTACTTTCACTTTAAATTCAACAAGAAAGTTATGTAATTAGAATTTATAATTTTAAAACATAAATAATATGTTAGATTTAGTGAAAATATTTTTGGAACACTTTAATTTAGTAAATGTTTATTCTTTTTATCATTTTTTAAATCACTTATTTTATTTTTCTATTAACTAATTAAATACTATATCGTCGTTGTGTAAGAATTTTAAGTAATTATGAAATCACTAAAAATTAAAAATAAATTACGAGGATGAAAATACTAATCCATATTTAATATAAATAATTATCACTAAACTTATCCTATTTTTATCCTTATGTAAAAAATACAATGATATTAATGTTAAGAGAGTGACATTTGGTATTTTTTCTTTCATTAAAATAATATAAAAGTCATAATAGAAGGAAAATATTATGAAGAATCTATATGTTTTATACATGGATGATAATGGTTGAAATATACTCATATAATGGGATACTAGTAAGTTCTATAGAAATTTTAAATTTTTTTCCCAAAGTTTCTACCTTGTATTACCTGTTTTACCCTCACCAAGGTGATAAATATTTACCACGATCACTATTCATAATGACAAAAAATAAAAGGGGCATATTTACTAAAATTTATCATAATGTTTTGAAATAATGTGTTATTTTTAAATATTCAATCTCCCGATGTATCATAAATAAATTTTAATATATATTTATAAAACATAATGAAAAATAATTTTTGGTAAAATGAGTTTTTAAGCATAAGAAATAACTTATATAAAAATAATGATTTTTTTATTAATGTATAATTATTTATATTATTATAAATAAAATGTATTATATGTAAATTTAATTAAACATTAATAAAAATTGGAATATTAAATTAATTAAATTTATTAAAATAAAAGAATCTATTTAAAAAAAGTAGTATATTTATTCCATTCAATGAAAAACCTATCATTTAAAAAAATCCAATCTTTTACCCCTAAATGAATTATGATTTTATGATTTCAAAATTAATGTCAATTTTATAAAATAAAATATTAAAACTTTTCATAAATTAATAATAATATCAAAATAGAAAATGCAATAAAATTCATGTTTTGAATAGAATCCATTTTAGAAGAAAAACAAAACTTTACGAAACTTGAGAGTTCATCTACTAATAATTAATCAATATATTTGTTTTTATTAGGAATATTGTACAAATAGTTCATTATTTGGTTACACATATTCACACCCACCAATTAAATTAATATGTTATAATGGTCTTCTTTAAATAAATATATTTTTATTAAGTATTGAAATTAGTTAAATATCTATGTTGAGTGTCAACGATGATATTTATCTTATTATTCTTTTGAAAAAAAATTCAGGTTGTAACATAGAATAAAAATAACTGAAAAATTTAGGGTCATGTAAAAAACTAATTTACAACATGAAGAATGGGTATTAAAACATAACTATTATCATCATCCATGAAAAACAAAACTAAATCATGTGGCATAATTATAATTATAAGAAATCATAACATCATGTATTAGAAATCACTATCATAATTCCATATCATAATGGATAGTGAATCATAAATGGAATCACATATGATAATGGATCATGCATTATTATCATCTTACCTTAGTATATTAGATGAGACATTATTACCAATATCTTTTAGAATATTGGATCTAGTTTTCATAGTATCGTAACCAGGTGGTTTAGCTGTGGGCATTGAATCCAAGCTATTCGGTGATAAAAGTTAGTTCATCTTTAACTATTTAGTTCTGGTTTGTCTTTGTGGTAATAACCCCATAATACTACATATAGGATCATAGTTTAAAACTCATTCAGTGTGGGTTACTATGGAAAAACTGTAACGGTACTATATAAGAACTATAGTAGTGGTGGGATTGTACCATTCGTGGAATTGTAATGGTGGTGGGCACTCCAGCATGAACTATACTGGTGGAATAATTTTATCATATACTATAATGCACTGGGTATTTTAGTTTCAATGTTCACTAGAGGTATTTTGAAAAAAAATATGAGCCTTCTGGGCCATGTAAAGATATTTCATTCTCATAGGGCCTACATTCGATGTAATGGACTTTATGTCCACTGGGCCTATGAGCCATGTACTAAATAAATAAGGCTTGATGGTTGGGTTGTCCCTTGTGGGGCTATGGATTACCTTTATGGATTGTGTGTGAGGTGTGTGTGCGCGTTTAAATGTAAGTGTGACCCCAAACACCTTATATATATATATATTGGATCAAGAATTATTTCCATCATTTTATATTATATTGGAATAATAATTATTACCACAATCTATTAGTATTATCTTGAGAAAATACACCATTACTCAATGAATTAAAGGGGTATAATAAAAACACCCATCATAGAATGATAACCACATATATGTGTGCTTCAAAAAGTTAACACTCAGGATTCATCATCAATTAATTAACATATTTAAAGAATTGTGTTTCATATGAAATTGAAACTTAATCATCATGATACATCTAGAAAATAAAGGATTATTTCATTTTTGGGGAATATTTACATTTAATTGAAATGAAACTATACAGAATGTTGACATATATGAAAAAAACACATTTATAAAAGAATTTGTTATTCACTTTGAAAATTGGGGAAATAAATCCTTTCCTTTTGGTAACCATTGAAAACTAAAAATTTCCAAAAAAATTGGAATAATATTTTCCATGAAAAGACATAGAATTATATATTGGAAGATACACGATTAAGAAAATATAGAATAGTGGCTAAATCTTTTAATACCATATACATTAAAAATAAATCATCTTTTCATACTTATGTAAAAAGTGAAAAGATATTTATATGTACAAAAATTTGAAATGATTAATTATATTAATTTATTAAGATAATAAAAATTAGTATAATAGAACCTCACATTTTTAAAGTAGATAAAATCTTACCTAAATGAATTTTTAGTAATATGGATATTGAGGAAGAATATTACCAACCTTATTGAAGTGATAAGGTCGATTTTTCATTAAAAAAATTATTTTATATTTTGTTGTGCTCTATATAGTGGATAAATTGTACAAATATATTAAAATCACATAAATAAAAAATTTCAAATATAATATATTGTTTTTTAGAAATAAATTATGTATAATTTTCTATATAGGAAGTTGAATGATAAATAATCATGATAAAAAGTTACATTCTGACATAAACCCTTACCATAAGTCCCAAATTACATTATACTGGATTTATGATCATGTATAATTAATTAAGATTACTTATAAAAATTTATAAGATAAATTTTAATAAAAATCATACCATATATGGTTTATTCATATTTTCCAATCACCCATTTACTAATAAATCTCCCCAAAAAATCAATATTATTTTTGTTAATAGTGTCATTTTCCATGTTGGTTTTAGTTTTGAGATTTCAGTCCTTACACCTTGGTCATTGTTTGATCATAACCCCATTCTAAATTATTTTATAAATATAATTTTTAATAGTATATATAATTTTTTAAAAATTCATGTAAGGGGTGATAAAAAATGAATGCCATCACTTAATAGAAGTGGTGGTCAGCATGTATGCATGAGTTATGATTTAATTTATTAATGAATGAAAATAGAGAGTGAAAAAGAAATTTTTTATAATAATAATACAATAAATATCATATATATTCAATAAATCAATCAATATAACTGTCCAACTAAGGTGGTGTTGAAAAATGTAACATAGTGCTTCAGGGAAAAGGTAGTCTATACATATTTATGATCAATGATTTCATTTCCTATTTGATGGAATAGATATATAATATTGTTGTAACATTAATATAAAACACAATTTTTTGATGAAAATATAATTATTTCATTATTTAAGGATGGTTATAAAATATGTGGACTAAATTTAAGAGGAAATAAACTTGGAAAAGGTATATAAGAAGATATACCTTATCATAGGGTAATATCCATTGAAAAACACCTTAAAGATTAATGTATGGATCCTTGGGGAATAAAATTACATTTAAGTATTCATTAGGAGAGTTTTAAAGATATTTTGTGGGGATGGTTGAAGATAGAGTGCTCAATGTATGCGAAGAATTGAGGATGGGAGGTTCCCATTTATATGTGAGTATAGTGGCACCCTTAAGAATATTAAGAAATTTTAAACTATAATAAAGTCAATTTGGTAGGAATGTGGATCCAAAAAATGTTTTTTTGAATATATGGCGGAGGAATTAAAAATAAACTCAACCAGTGAAATTAAAATAAGGTTTACTGATGTCTTATAGCCTTATCACATTATGTTAAACCTTTTAACCAAATTTACCCATACCATGGTGATAATATTTTTACCATTGTAACACGTTATTATAAAAAAAGTTAAATTAATATTAGAAAAATTTATATATGAGGATTCATGTTAATTAAAATTTTTTACATGAATCAATTTATAAATGTGTATTAAATTAATTAAAATATCTTAACACAAAACACAATAATTTTTTTTCCAAAAAAAAATATTTAAGCATAAAAAGATTTTATTATCATTATTTTACTACTAAGAACAATTACATGGATGTTAATTTATTAGATTGCAAATTTTGGTTTAAAAATTTAATTAATATAATTCTACAGTAATTATTAATTTAATTTATTTACATAAAAAAACACTATGTGTAAAAAAGTGGGTTTTTTTGAACAATGGTTTTTTACAAAAAAAAAATGAGTCTATCTGCATTTCTAACCATTGAATGACCAATATATGATTGATCGCTAATTGTATACATGTTTTTATAACATATTCACATAATTTTAAACCTCAAAATAAAATAAATGAACATTTAAATAAAACATATATAATAAAAGCAATGTCCATAAAAAAGTTATCTCAGTTTAGCCAATAATTCCAAGAGTAATATTCATTATCATTTCAAAACTATTTCATGAATTCCATAAATTTATATTATCACATGAATTGTATTAATTTCATTTACATGATAATTAATTTATTTCATTTATTAATTTTAAAAATTCATTATTCACATATGTTTGGTGTTGCATGCATCACAAGCTATTTAACACATCAAATTAATTAAAGATAAATATATTCTATAATCTATATATGTCATGTAATCACCCTTATAATATTTTTTACATTGAAATTCCATTACTCTAATAAAAAATGAGGACACTTTTAACTAAGTACCCTATAAAGTTCACATATATATTAATTAAATGAATGTTTTCACCATAAAGCATTGACTAGGTGTGTGGTCATATTTTATAGCATGTAATCTCATTAATCAAAAATCTTTAGTAGTTATTGTTCATAATAAAGATCATGGTACAAATATAAAAACCTATGATTTTATTATATATTAAGGATATGATATGTACTTTATTAGAAGTGATAAATGGAACACATCGTGAACTCGTGAGATGTTCAGTTGAAGTTCCATATTATAATCTATTCTCGTGATAAGATAAAGAATCCCATATTGAATAATATATAATGGGATCAGATTCCTCTAATTTATAAGTATCATAACCTTATTATTTGGTAGTATTAATAACAAAAACTTTTTACCAACATTTTACTCTAGATCACTCCAATGATTATCAACATAACTTTAATGTCAACTATGAGCTTCCCTAATGTGCTGTTGAATGGATCTAACATTCTCCATTATTTACTCAACTATCTTATATCCTGATATATGTAATTCTTCAGATTTATCCCAGTATGTTGGATTTATATAGTTTTTTTATATAGAGATTTATTAAGTGCCATCTAAATGCTCGAGTTAAATATATTTTTATAAGAAAACTCATCTAGAGGAAGGTTTTGGTATTAAAACCATTTGAAATCCATAGAGAAATATCTTGACATATCTTCTATTGTTTGAATAGTTTTCTTAGAGTGAAAATATATCATAGGATGATATATAGTGTTAGTAGGATCTTTTTATTTAATTCATGCTGAATAATTATCCCAATCATTGAGGAAAACCTCATATCTAAATTAGATATGATTGGGAGTGGTACTCCATGAAATGCTATAATTTACATATTGTAAATCCATGAAAATTTGTCAAGTGAAAATACTAATTTGATATAAATTATTTGTTCTAACATTGTAAGGTGATTAGACACAACACAAACAGAATATTGGAATTTATATTCATTGGGGAGTTTTGGCTCTGAAATCTGTTCCCAAGATAGATTAAGGGAAACCAAAACCGTTTGGGACAACATTTAACCTAAACAAGCCACACAAAAACACAAAAGGGCTAGACTCAAGAATCTCCCTTTCCAAGCCCTTCATCACTGCTAATAATGTGAAGTAGGACAATATAGACCTCCACGACCCCCACGAAGTGAGGACGGTTGCCTCCATGAGTCTGACGAGAACCACAGCCCTCATGGGGTGGTGATGGAAGGCTCTGCGAGTCCAATTGTGATGCCTCTGATTGCAAATAACCATTTTCTGAATGACATGCCTTTGAGAATCTCGATACCCGATTCTTATATATATACATATCAACCCAACCAAATGATTGCTTCCATGGCCTTTATCTTTTTTATCTCTCATTTCATAAAGCACCCTTTTCTCTGCAAACCGGCAAGAAAATGCATAAACCAATGTATTTGATCATGGTGAACAAGATTATCCATTATTCTGTTTTCCCTCAACATCAAGTTGGGATTCCATTCATTAATCCCAATGGCTATCATGAATGTAGGAGTCCCTTTCAATCAATTGGAACAATGAATAGAATTCAGCCTTCCTGAAGCACCCTCGAAATGCATATAGACTCTATGAATTGGTTGGATAACCATGCTTCATGAAGCACCTCTATTTATAGAGCATTGTTTCTCCATAATTTGTGATGAACCTTCATTCGTGAAGCTATTACTCTTTTCCAAGCACCAGAGATTCATGAATATCCTCTCAGCGAGTGTTTCTGCTTCATTAATCTCTCTCCCACATGGCCCTATAGGATCATACAATGTGATTTATTGGTTCATGGAGGGGTGCTTCAAGTTGTGTTTCCCTACCGTAGGATTATTCACATAAGTATGATATCATATATTTATTCATGACATTGCTTTTATAATGTGAGACACTCAATTGACCACTCCACCTCATTCTTGCCAGGTGTTTCTTGTGCCTTCCCAACACCAAGTGTTGGTCAGTATAAGTTATGTAAGTCCAAAGGATGAGGATTTCGTGTTCATTGTCCATGTTGCAAGACATAAACATACTGATAATCATCATCCCTAACACATTATGTTAAAATGTGAGTTTCTACATGTATCGAAGGAGTGAGAGTACAGGAGAGGGGATGAGAACAGAAGTATTTCTTTCCATGACTTTTCAATCATCCTTCTCTTTCCGCTTTCAATTTTCACCATGTGCACCTCGGGTAGTGTTCATGTAAGTCCTGACACATCTTGATAGTGTGTTACCTATATATAGAGCCATATCTTCCTTGTACATCGAGATATACTCCTCAGGATTCCCTCATGGAGTTAGTCCCAATATCCACCCACTAGGCAGCTAACCATACATAAGCCACACAACAACCCTCAGGGCCACACTTTTTATGATGTGATTATCAGGTCTGAAATCACCTCTTATTTCACACGTCGATCAAGACACACATGGGATTAGAATAAAGAGAGACCATGACATCTTCTTTGGTCCACTAACCATGAATAACCCTTAACATGTATTTGGGCCTCTAACCATGTGTAAGCCCCAATATTTCCTTGGGATCTTAACCACACATAATTCATATGACCCCTACCGAACTACATGGACTTTCATCCATGTATTCCAAAATTTTTACATAGGAAGCGATGTTGAGTTTCGAGCCCCTCACACCCCACAGTCCAACTATTCCTTAAATTTTATGTCGGTTCACCTTCATCCTGCATGATGTTAAAATGTGTGACCCTTTCAAACTACACAGATTTGGATCCCTTTTTGGTACCTAGGAATCCCCTTTGATGTTCAATCTCAACAAAGGGTAATCTTTAGGGCTCCCTTATAGGGATGTATAATCCAGATGCATTTTTTTTAGATTCATCTCCCATATCCACCTCCCTGAGGTGTTTTGATCCTTCATGGAAGCTAACCATACATATTCCATACACTTCATCCATACTCCTTCAAAAAATAGTGTCCCTCTTACGAGGGGAAAGTAACCATTCATAAGACCCAACATGTCTCTGGGTCATTTTCCATTGTGTACACCCCAATCCAATGCCCCATTTTAGAACTATGTGGGCATTGATCCCTAGCTTATACATAGGGTATCTAGGAAGACTCTCTGAAAGATCAATCCCCTCATCCATTTCCCATCCTGGTATATCCCTATGTCCTTTGTGTCTCAGGATGATTTTTTCTCAACTCGGAGGTTCTACTTCCTTCAGCCCCCCATCCATGTTCTCTATTCTCATGATACTCTTTATGATGTTCCTCAAAACCCCAACCGAAACTATGTAGAATTTGATTCCCAGCTACTAGGATATGTAGGAAACCTCCTCGAGGTTCAATCCTAGCACCATGTTTTTCACATCAGTTCCATCTCGTTCATCTTCATCCTTCCACACTTCCTCCATAAACATCATATGTTTACCCAAACATCCACATCCCGATGAACTTGTGCCATTATATGGGCAACTAACCATGTTTAATACTCAAATTTCCCCTATATACTACATGGTTTTTGATCCCTATCTTCTACATATGGTATGTAGGAAGCCTTCATGAGGTTCAATCCCAACGAGTGGAAATCCTTGGTGTCCCCTTTTTTGGGACCTTCCTTCTATGATCCACCTTTTGTGGTGTCTAAATAATCCTTCACGATGTGATATCTTCCCTTTTTTAGACACACCATCCAAGGTCCATCTTCATCAGGTGTTTCAATCCATCTATCTGGTAAACCATATACATGCTCCCTCATAGGGATGCACCTATATGATCCACTCTTGTTAGTGTTCCGATCAGTTTGATACATCTTTGAAGGATGTTAAAATCACACCGTACCTCATATTAAAAAATTGGAAGTTGGGAAAAAAACATTCATACATGCCTCTAGCATAGGATACCCCACAATCAATGTGGGATTCGTTAGGATTTTTTGACCTCAAGAATCCCTCTAATAAGGGAGAGTCTAGGTGTACCATTTTTCTAGCATCTAGACATGCCATTGATGTGCAATGTTACTACCTACCTAAATAAATTTATTACCATGATTTTACCCTCTGGAGTTTCCTAGGAATAGAAGTATAATTAATCTACATCCATGAAGTGATGGCACTGGGATGAGTTTCACAAATAATTTCTAATTATTTATGGGAGACCCAGACTAGGTGATGAATTCTAAGGAGGATTCCATTGAAGGGGAGTCTGACATCCCATCATCTCATTTGGATCGAGGATTAAACATTGCTGAAGAGGTGATAAAAGTTTTCCAACTTTGGATAGTAAGAATATGAGAAACCACTAGTGTGTCCTTCACATATGGTGCACACCACTGTAAAAAGTGCCAGAAATAGGGAGTCCAGTAAAGAAATATATGGGGATGTTTTCCCATTTATATTTTTGTATAGGTAATAGTCAAATCACCCAATTATACTTATTTCAATATTCCATAACATAATAACATACCTTGCTATGAAATAGATTCTCTGGAATATCAATTTTAATGTTTTCCCGTATGAAATTATATCTTAGATCTATATAGATATTTTTTATTACTAGATAGATATATAATGATGTGATATGTGCTTCATTCAAAAAATCATTATTGAATTTTTAATGGAAATTAAATATACCAAGTTCTTGAACATAATCATTCAATTAAAATAATATTTGAAATCTATAACATTTTGTACACTCTTTTTCAACTCCAAATCATCATTACACAACACTTTAATCATTATATAAATTTATTGTTGAATATTCACTTAAGAAATATAGGATTTATCCCCTCATTAAGAATTCAAGATTTATACTCTATAAATAGGTAAATAGAGGATTTCCTTAAAAACTCACTATGGACAAGATATTATGGTTCTTATGACCCAAAGAGTCATCCACAATTTTAACCATCCCAGTGTGGTAATGTGTTGAACATTCATATTATTTAATCAACTACGATAAGAACCTTTATCATATATTGAAATCCATTCATGTGAATATATAATGAAATATTTTATTATTGGTATATATATATATATATCCAAAATTTCTCTATAATGATAATGAAAACATATATTCACAATAAAAAATACCCCTCATAGTTCTAACTCAAATGTTGGGTAAAATTTCTCCTGAACCTTCAATTACTGTAAGTCATACACTGTCTTCTTAAAGTTATCCAAGAGAGAACATCCCAATCCCTTCTTTGGTACACCTATATAGATCACAACCCCTTTTTCACTATAGTTTATAGGGAGTACATGTAATGTCCCAAACCCAACCTATTTTATTAGGAATGTCTATAATACCACTAACATTAGGTGACATCCACTAGAATTAAAATTAATGTGAAGGGTGTCTAAAACAACTAGAGGATAGTTTACACTTCCAATACACATCCAAAGACACTACCAATGAAATATAATAAAGATTAAAATATAATATGTTGAATGATGTAAGACCAATTATTAAAAATAAATAAACATTATATAATTAGGGTAACATATAAAATTAAATTCAAGGAAAATATCTAAAAAATTTAATGTAAAAGGTACATGAGTACCAAGTAGGATCTACTTCGGACTCCTGCTCCTGACCAACATCATACTCCGTTTACTAATGACAACAACATCGAGATGGTCCACTAGAGAACCATAATGTATTAATTTAAATTAAATGGTTATAAAAAAAATTATTATACACATCAATGTGTATATTTAGGGGGATAATATAATAACTCGAATGACAAACCATATGAGACTTCTCATATAGTACACTAAGGCAAGAACAGGTTAGCAGAATTTATAATAAAATGATAGAGTGTAGAAAACTTGTTTTCTAGATTGATAAATTAATAATAAGGGTAACAACCCAAAAAAATAACAACCATAGAATGGACACGTGCACCCATGAAAATACAATACCAAATGAATCTCTCATAAAATTTGGTTATCTAAATAATCTAAATTTTTATCAAAAAATGTGCCACTCCATTCCCAAGTCATCACTTGGTGGTAAAATTTTATGTCCCCAAGTGGAATGGTATCCAATTCCAAATGAACCAAGATACCCTAAAATTAAGTATGAAATCATGAAATGTTCTTACAACACATTTTAGTCTCTAATTATGAAAACTAAATAGTTAATTTGATAAAAAATATTATTGGTGGCACCCAAATCCCATAAATTAAGAGATCGAAATGATAGGGTTTATACCAAGGTATTTTATCAATAGTTTTCATCAAATAATTTGTTTAAAAAAATTTAGAAAACAAATCCATAATGTTATTAATAGTAGTATATTATGTGAGAATACACATAATCACAATGATTTCATTCAAATAGTTTCCTTGTGATCCCTTGGATCTAAAATCTTATGGTATTTCCCTTAACGGTCGACAGGAAACCATTATAAAAAATCTTCTCTCGTTGATCTAAGAATGGTATCCTTGATTTGGTGCTCCTTTCAAATGAAAATATGATGGTTCAATATAGTATAAAAACTAGAGTCACAAATTTTAATTTACAAAGATACCAACACTATTATATTTTCCATGAATGTCCTTCATAAAGAGGGGAATAACTATAATTACCCAATGGATGTAATAGGTTTGATAACCCTAGATATATGAATAATAATAAGGGATTTAGAAAAAAAATTTAGTTTAATTTATTTTCATATTTAATTAATTATGTCATAATATTATGTTGCACTATTTTGGAAAAAAATGGATCAACATGCTTGTGCTATATGAAAATACTAAAAGATACATGTTTGGGCTGGATAATTTGGTAAATAATCCCACCACTTTGAAAAAAACAGTCGTAAAATTTAAAAGGATTCAATGTTACCTTAAAGTTTTAATACAATGTGCACCAACAATGAACCCGCCCAAATGACCCCCTAACCACTCTAATAATTACCTAAAAATTTATATAGTTTCCCCTGACCTTAATCAAATTGTTTACCCTTGAAATCCATTACAATGAATATAAAGACCCGTAAATAATATACTCTGACCAAATATAATAATTTGATGACTAAAAATATATAATAATGGTTAAAGTACCTCATACTATGGGTGATACATTATCACCACCTTTGGGTTTTCCATCCACTATTGGTGGAGCTTTAGGATAGTTCTAAACATCGATCCAATTCCAAATTATCTCATTACCAAGTCTCTACTCAAACTAGAAATTTTCTTCTATAATACTTGTACTGAAGAGATATGTATTCCTCACAAGGTGTTTTCATTTCTATCTAAAGTATGAATTATTGAATTTCTAAATGTTTCATCCATTTCAGAAGTAACACAGTCCTAATAAATTATATAGATAAGATTTGGCTAGTATTTTTTAACCTGGATGCATATAAAACTTAATGGACAACACAAAATCTCAGGGGTAAGGATAACTGATATGCAATATGGACAATAAATTCGAGAATCTTGAATGGTTTGAAATATAGAGGAGTAAATTTTCCTTGATTAATAAAAATAGGATTACCTTATAGTTTTGAAACATTAAATAATTCATGGTCACATATATTAGAAGATAATTTTTGAGAAATCAGGGATGTAACAATCTATTTCATAATCAAATGGATTTTCATAGTAGTATCATGGAAAAGAGTAGTTCTAATCAGGGATTGTAACATTATCTCTATCCAAAAAAGTAGGTATTTAGGGACATAATATTCCTCAAATATATATATATATATATATATATATTGTAATGATAAATGTTATTATATAAAAACTCCACTAATGGGAAATTACCTTCGATGAACCAAAAAAATCTATAACAGAATAATTGAGCATGTATTTTAATGATTATATAGTATGATCAAATTTTCCATCTATTCGAATATAATATTCCATTATCTTGGTCAATTGAGTTCAAAGGTATAGTTTTATTAATCTCCAAAAAACTCTAGGTTTATCTAGGTCCTTGGTAAGAGACAATAGAAACTAGCACTCTATAAAAATTAACCACTTCCTAGATATAAAAATTTTCAATGTAATATATTTTGTTGTTCTCTTGAATTTTAAGAAAGTGCAGTGACTTGGTGAGTCAGAAAACAATCAACCAAATATCATCATGCTTCCAAATATTCCATGTTAGACTGATGAAATAGTCCATGGAAAATTGTTCTTATTTCCATATGGGTGTTGGTATAGACTATAAAATTCCATGTGGTCATTAATGTTCATAATTCACCTATTGATTGGAAATATATCTCATAACATATTTAGCCATATTTTGTTTTATACCCAACCCCCACTAATGAGAATTTATTTATTTTTAAAATTTGTGAACACCCATGTGGAATACCCATTTAGAATTTTGATAAGAACAAATTACTATTCCTAAAACGATGGACGAACTACAATATAACCTATAAAGTGAATCACAATGGATTTATTGTATATATAAACGTTAATTATCTCACCACCAATGCGTTTTGGACTAATATTAAGTCCATATGGGTATGATCATTAACCCCCTTAGACTAGGAAAAGTAAGCCATAAAATAAAGTGATTGGGAATGAAACCACGACCACATCCTATTATATATACTCCAAGTGCATGTTAGAAACTACTCCAATTCATTTCCACAATTCCTAATATTCTATGAACACTAGGATTCAAAAATTATTAATCACAAAATATTCCATTCAATTTTTTTTCTAGGTTTATAGACCAAGTAAAATTTAAAAAAATTGAGATATTCCATCCATCATCATTGGCTCTGGTTAGAGTCACATTATGAAAATATATGTTTCAAACATCTATGATAAATAATAAAAGTAATTTTTACACCAAATAGTCATTGGTTATTTTTTTTAAATGAATATTACACCATAAAAAATATAAAATCATGCATTGGATAATTAATTTCTTATGTTTCTAATTTTATTAAACCATAATATATATTATATCCACCCTATATAAGAAAACAAACCAATACAGTTTAAGAAGAATCTTAATATACTATTAAACATTGTCCTCATTCTAAAATGTTTAGAATAGGTTCTACTATGATCTAAGCATTATGATCCAAAATTTATTTATGGTAATCAACATTCCAATGGAATTGAATAACTTTTCTAATTAATGTAGTCATGGGGGAAGTGAGTCTTGTGAAATCCCATAAAAAGAGACAAAAACAACATGAAAATTTCTAAAATATTTATATCTCAAAGAAATTATTATATAGTTTCCATGAAATGATTGTAAGACCCCAATCTTCCATAGTACGTTTCCCTTTTAATAATGTAATAACTTGCACAGTACACCACTTCGATATTCTAACACACCATGAACAATAAAACTAGAAATTATGAATAGTAATAGCAACTTTTTGAAAATTTTTAAATCTTATTTTTTCAAAATAGAATTCATTTTTGGATTTGAAATATCAAAATTAGATTTTGGGTGAATTTTTGGTACTTTATTGAAAACATTCAACTTTTGATTAATAGTGAAATATTCTAAATTTTAAATAAAAACAATTTTAATAAAAATAATTTATAGTGTTAAATTATAAATATCAATTGATTTTAAGTATAATTAGATTATATTTTTATCATTTCATATAATTTAGGTACTTTGATGTAATTTCTCTTTTAAACTGGACATAGACAAGTGCCAATCTTTTGATAGTTATTATTTCTTAAAAACACACATTTTGTTTTGACAACGGGAATTAGTTTTAAATTAATTTCTACAACTTTGGTGTTTTTAATTTGAAAAAATGGATTCCATATTAGAAATGAGGAGGTCCAAAATGGGTAAATAGGAAACTTTTATTTTTATACATTATGAATATTTACTTCAATAAATATTTTATTTATAATGGTAAAAGGTGTAAATTCCATAAATAAGGGTAACAAAATAATATTAAATTACCCTAACATGTGTCATATTCTTATTTTTTGATTCATGTACGACCATATAATTCCTTGGGTCGATTTTGGGACCCCATGGAGCCACTTGAGAGTGATAATTACACATTATATTAATTAATTTAAAGTAAAGACAAAAATGACATAAACATATATCTTTTAGTAAAACAATTTTTACATGTGGTAATATAATGTTTCTCTTAGAATAAAAATATTACTTGGAAATATAAATATATTTACTACATCATGATTTTTGTTTATACTTTTTAGACATCAATTAATTTAAATTATATATGTACAATAATGATTGAGTGTTTACCTCATTAATGAATAATTTAAATAAAGGAGATGAAAAATTAAAACATTATCCATAACCTATCCAATTCTTATTAGATGATTTTATTTAGAACATGATTCATCTTATATTATACTTTAATTAGTTTTGTACCTTTATAAACCCAAAATAATTATATAATAAAATAATATTTGCAAACATTCCTAAAGAACCCCTCCTCCCCCTTATAAAGCCCCTCACCTATAACCCATTCATCACACCTCTCAAGCCCCTTGGTCCATCAAAAATCTGATAAATTAATCTACCAACATCCCTATATTCCTTCTATAAGCCTTACTATTGGCAGAAGGCACTTCATGGAAGCCATTTGGTTCAAACCAAAGGGATTGCCCGATTTAAAGGTAATATCACCTGTTAAGTTATTTTCTTTTATTTTACTTCTCTAACCCCCAAAACACTCTTTATTGATTTATTTTATAACAAAAAAGTATCCTCAATATACTAGGTTGTTGTTATGAGATTTATTTGAATAAAACATACACACACATCCATCTAATGGGTATAGAACATAATGTTTCTGTGAACAGTGAACTACTGCCTCATGAAATGATGATTGTTCAATATTCTACTACCACCACTTATGGTAGCCATTATGATGGAAATGTAATTATATATTATATATATTTAATTTATATTATCTATAATCTTCTTTAATCATCTTTTATATCATATTTGTATTCTTTTCATGTTTTATATATACGATAATTTCATTTGAGGAAGTGCGGACTTCCGCCCCCTCAAAGTGATATGAATCGTTCATAACATACATGGAACGTATAAATGATGGTGTTAATGAACTTACGTAACATATATAAAATATTATATTATACTAAAATAATAATATACAATTATATCAGTTTTTATTTTAAAATAGGAAAATGGAAGTAGTGTTCATGTGAATGTACAGATTACTGTCTCCATGAATGTGATGAGATTCATTCCCCATCGTAAAAATCAAGAATAATTTTCATTTGATTATTAAAAATAATATTTGAGAAAATAATATCATTCTGGATATAAATAAAATATATCCTATCCATAACAATCATGACTTACATAATAAAACATATAAAGGAAAACAAATTAGTTAACACCCGAAACAATGATACTACTAAAATATTATTAAAAAATCAATATTAGAAGATCATATATGATATCATATTTATGTATGTAGTTCTTTATAATTTAATAACAATTATTTAAATATTATAATTATTTAAATATTATACATGAGGTTAATGTACCCTTGACCATGGAAAAGTACACGGTAAGGGTTAATTTCCGAATCTCTTTATTATCCAAGGTTTCATATATGTGAGTGTCTACTGGGACCTCTTACTCATCCACATATGTGTTTTCATAAAAATTTATTTCAAAACATTTTTTGCACTTTAATAGACTATGGGTAAAAGTCATTTATAATCTTATTTGACTTTATATGTTTTGAAATGAATATTTTCATCATATTCCAAACAATGTACTTTATGACCTTTTCTACAAAGTTAAGGTAAGAATATCTTTTTAACTTATATAGCGGGTGCAGCTATTTTCCACCATTATAATATTGTTGAAGAATCCCTTAAAATCTTATAAGAATATTTTCAACATAAATGTTTTATTTTATAATTTTGTGACTCTTAAATGATTTCAAAATAGAAAGATATATTTTTATAATCTAGATTTAATTTCATCTATGTCAACATCCTTAGATAAATATTAATCTTGTATGAAGTTGATATATTATGATATAAATATTCCATATTGTATTTAATGTTTTGTGATATTTTTGACTGTGGATGTGTAACTTTTATACCATTCAAGGAATATGGTTAAAGTATTGAAAATTTATATGTTAGTTTTAACATGAATGTTTGTGTTATGTTTCACCCTTTTCATATGAGGAATTAATTCGACTTAGTAAGTGATGGGTGGTGCCCAATATTGCTCTTAGGTGCATCAGTAGGTCTCATGAGACAATTAGAGGAGAAATTGGATGAGTCCTTTCCCAATTTGATATATATTTCTTGTCAAGGCCTTAACAAAATGTTATAGAATGTCCAACATTATACATTCCCTCATTATGAATATAGTGTTGAAGGTTCATGTGGTTATTCGACTAGTAGAATACCCTTGACTATGTTTTATTATGGCATTATTTACTCACCTCATATTCCTGACATATATTGTTCATGTTTATTATTTTTAAATACATGTGTTTTCAATTATTCACCATGACTAATGTTTATGTTATCTTCTTCTATATTATGTACTCTTACTAAGTGTTTGAGCTCACCTCTTTCATATGTTTAATTTTACCAAGATATGAAGAATTTAGTTATACGTGACTTGTAGGCATAAGTTAGGATGCTTGGATGTTTCTAATGGAATAAATTAGTGTTTTATTTATTTTCAAGTTGTAATTTTGAACTTATGTATGTATCTTGTTCCCAATAATACTAAACTGATCAGTCATTCAGGACATGATTCCTTATATCATGCCAATATTATGTAATAATTCACAGACTATGGGTAACTAGGGTTGGTGCGATACAGTTGGTATTATATGATGATTAGTACAAACCTTGGAAACAAGATTTAGATAAATTATAATTAGAGTACATTACTCTAAGATATACTTTGAGGATTCGTATAGAAGAACTTCCTATAATATTGTTAATTTAGAGATTTTTGTGTTTTACAAGCAATAAATCCTTTTTTGGATACGATGAGGTAGTGGAAGCTTTGTCATTGATGTACATAGGAGTGAAAACTCTAACAATGAGTTTCGAGCTTGACCTGGGGTATCCTGGTACATGACAACGGGCCTTTCTGCAGTCTTGGTTACAACACTCCCGGGGGATATGCTTAGGATAATTCACATTTTCTTTAAAAACCATTATAAAGTATTTATGAGTGTATACTTATTCAAATAAAACATTTTTATGATTATGGATTATATCCATTAACTTTTGAATATATGTTTAGTGTTTTACAAGAATAAAATTACGTATTGGGATTTATAAACTGATCTAGTGTATGCCATTGTTTAGAAATGGATCCTAGGGGAAGGAATGGAAATCATATCATTGCACATAATCTATGTAGGTAATTCCCTCTTACCCAAGATAATTATATTAGAGTTGGTAATGAAACTGGTGCTGATCAGATTATCATCATACTGGGACAAATCACTCGGGTTATGAATAATAACATTACCCATATAGAGGACATTGATCCACAACGTGGAGGATCAATGTTAGACTTCTTCATGAGGGAACAACCACCAAAATTCAATGGGTCTTAAAATTTATTTTTAGCAAATAAATGAATAAGATCCTTAGATAAAATATATCATTCTTGAGGGAGTAGTGAAAGGGAAAAAGTTGTCATGGCATCTTATCACCTCATGGGAGATACAGATCAATGGTGGTCATTAATTCATAACACAAAGGAGTATGAAGAGGTATCATGTACAGAATGGAATGAGTTTAAAGAGATATAATTAGAAAAATACATTCCTCATGACCATCATGTGGATATGGAAAGGCAATTTCTAAGTCTGAGGCAAAACGAGGATGAGAATGTCGCAATGTATGAAGCTAACATTACAAGGATAGAAAGGCATGTTTCAGATTATATACGTAACCCAAGAAGAAAGATTGATCATTTCATTGATGGGTTAAATCCATTTCTACATTGAGAATTAGTCTCACAATCCTTCTCATCGTACGAAGATATTGTCTAATGTGATATCTAGATAGAAAAGGAATTCTCTAAGTCTTATGAATTAATGGTAAATAAAGAGAAGAAGAGATCTTATAAACACTATGGGAAAGGAAATAAGGAAACATGGAAGAAGGGAAGAGTTGAATTTACACCATGTTATAATTTTAGAAGGAATCACCATGGTGCCTATCTAAAAGGAAAAGGAGTATGCTACAAATATGGATAGAAAGGCCATATTTCTGTTGATTGTATGGGTTATAAATATTCAACCAATGTTTAATGATACAATTTCATGGAGATGGGACACTATTCCAATGATTTCCCTATGAGACAAGCAATATTACCTTATAAAAGTCCAAGGGAGAAAGGCCAAGCCTATGTGATCACTACTTCTGAGGTTGAAGCTCTAAAAGATGTGGTGGCAGGTAATTTAATGGTTTCCTAAAGTTTATCCAATGCTTTATTTGATTCTAAATCATCGCATTGTTTCATATCATCACAGTTTTCTAGGAAAATTTGATATTTCCAATTTGATTTAACAAAGGAGTTCTCAGTCCAAACTCTTAAGGTAAGTATCATTGCAATAATGTTTTGTGAATTAGTTCCCATTATGGAATATAAATGTTCTTTATCCACTGATCACATTGCCATACCCTTGATTGAATTTGATATAATCCTCCGTATAGATTGGATTTTAAACCATGATGTGAAATTTTATTGTAAGAAGAAGGAGGTTAGAATTTTTGATGATGACAAAAAGTACTCTATCTTTAGATAAAAAACATCACCATATGATTATTATCTAAATCCACCCTCATTATCTCTGCTAAATTAAATTATTAGTGAGGAAGAGAATGAAATAACTGTGGGTGAGGAAAGGAATGATCAAATAGAGGATGAACCTATTGTGTAAGAATATGTTGACGTGTTTCAATAGGATTTACTTAGACATCCTCCCGAATGGGAAATTGAGATTTCCATTAACTTAATTTCAGGTTCAAGGCTCATATCGAAGATCCCATAAAGAATGGCCATTGTGGAATTAGTGGAACTAAATGAACAACTAGAAATATTGTGTAATAACGGATTTATTCACCCTAGTGTTTCTCCATGGGGAGACCCTATCCTTTTTGTTAAGAAGAAAGATGAATCTATGAAGTTCTGTATTGACTACAGGGAGATCTATGATATAACAATAAATAAAAAGTATCCCCTACTTCACATTTATGATTTATTCGATCCACTTCATGGAGCTCCATATTTTTAAAGGATTTACCTGTGATCTGGATACCATCAGTTGTGTGTGAAGAAGGAAGACAATCCAAAGATAGCATATCAACTAGGTACGAGCATTATGAGTTTATGGTAATGCCTTTTGGGATGACTAATTCACCCTTTGTCTTCATGGATATAATGAATAGAGGTTTCAGGAAATATCTTGATGACTTTTTAGTGGTATTTACTGATGATATCTTAGTTTACACTAAAATCTTTGAAAATCATGAAAATAACTTGTGCACTATTCTAAAAATTTTGAGAAGAAATGAATTATATGGGAAGTTTATAAAGTGTAAATTTTGGCATTAGGAGATTTATTTTCATGGATATATTTTCTCTAAGGAGGGAATCTATGTTGATCCTTCAAAGACAAGAGCAATCCAAGAATGGACAACACCAATGAGTATAACTAAGGTATGCAGTTTTATTGGTTTAGCATGTTATTATCAACGTTTGACCAGAATTTTGCCCAATTGGATAACCCTTTAACCAAGCTCAGATGTAAAGGGGTTAAGTTTTTTTGGACAAAAGAGTGTGAAATTTTTTTTGAATAGATGATGAGAATATTAGTCAATGATCCTATCCTAACTCTACCATCGGGGAATGATGGGTTTGTTATTTATAGGGATGATTCAAATATATAAATTGGTTGTGTCCTTATGAAAAAGGATAGAGTTAATGCCTATGCATCACAACAGCTGAAAATTAATGAACAAAAATATCTTACTCTTGATCATGAGTTAGAATCTATAATCTTCTCTTTGATGATATGGGGACACTATATCTATGGTGAAAAATGTGAGTTATATACTGATTATAAGAGCTTGAAGTATATTTTCTCACAAAAAGAACTCAACATGATGCAAAAGAGATGACTCGAGCTACTCAAGGATTATGATTTCACTATACACTACCACCCGGGGAAGGCAAATAAGGTGGCAGATGGTTTGAGCAGAAAAGATCATGGAGTTTGAACAAGATGAGAGTTGAAAGGGATCATATGTTCATGGATCTATTAAAGATGAATATGATAATAATCATGGAAGATGAAGCATCGATAATTTTTCAAATAATTTCCAAACCATCTTTAATATATAAGATAAAATGTTCTCAGACTAATGATGAGGAGTTTAAAAAGAATATTATAGGTGTAAATGATGGGATATTGATTGACTTCGTATATGAAGATGAAATTTTGAAATTTGGGAGGAGACATTGTGTTCTTGATATACCTGATCTAAAAAGGGAATTTTTGGATGATTCCCATAGCTCCAATTTCTCTATACACCCTGGTAGCACTAAGATGTATAGATATTTAAAGGAACATTTTTGGTCAGACAACATTAAAAGGGATATTGCGGATTATGTGTTAAGATGTATGTTTTTTTAACAAGTTAAATACAAAAGACAACATCCTAGAGGATTCATGAAACCTCTTCCCATACCTGAGTAGAAACGAGATGATATTACGATGGACCTCTTCATGGGACTACCATGGAATCCTAGAAGGAAAAATGAAATATGGGTCATTTTTGATCTTCTTACCAAGTTAGTACATTTTCTTGCTATAAGAGAAGATTTACTACTTGAATTCCTAGAAATTCTATATATTAATGAAGTTGTAAGACTTCATGGAGTACCCATATATATTTTTTATGATTGTGATCTCCATTTTACATCATGATTCTTGAAATGTCTTCAGAAGGCCTTGGATACTGAACTTCATTTGACCAATGTCTACCACCCTCAGATTGATGGAGAATTAGAATGGACTATTCAAACCTTTGAATACATGTTGAGATCTTGCGCACATAACATTCAAGGTATGTGGGATCAATATTTACCTGTGGTAGAATTTTTCTATAACAATAGTTTCTACTCAAGTTTTCAAATGGCACCATATAAAGCATTATATGGAAAGAGATGTCACACACCAACTTTTTGGGATGATATTGGTGAAATAAATCTTGTAGGCCCAAAACATGTTGAGAAAATAATCGAAAAGGTGAATATTATCCAAACTCTCATAAACAAAACTCAAAGTAGGCAAAATAACTATGCCGATTATCGATGGAAGGATTTATAATTTCAAGTACATGATCATGTTTTCATGAAGGTATCTCCATGGGAAGGTGTTATACATTTCAGTAAGAAGGGTAAATTGAGTCCCAGGTTCATTGCACCTTTTGAAATTCTAGAACGAATTGGGGTTGTAGCTTACCATTTGGAAATTCCACCAAGTCTCTCCAAAGATCATGATGTGTTCGATGTATCACTGTTGAGAAAAATACATGTCTGGCCCAACACATGTACTCATCTATGAAGAAATAGAGTTAGAACATGATATGTCTTATTGTGAAGATCCTGAAAAAATTCTTGATACCATAGAACAAATGTTGAGAAACCGGACTACTCGTCTTGTGAATGTACTATAGAGAAACTATAAGATAGAAGAGGCAACGTGGGAACCCGATAAACTTATGATAAAGAACCACCCAAATATTTTTATATAGTAATATTATACAAATTTTGAGGATGAAATTATTTGAAGAAGGGAATAATGTAACACCCCAATCTTATATGGTACATTTCCCTTTGAATAAAATAATAGCTTGTGCGGTACGCAACTTTGAGATTCTAACACACCACGACCAATCATACTAGATGTTATGAATAGTAATATCCACTTTTTAAAATTATATAATTTTTTTCCAAATGGTCTTCACTTTTTAATTCGGAATTTCATAATTATCTTAGGGTGAATTTTTGGTACTTTTCTGAAAAAATTCAATTTTGGATGAATAGTGAAAATGCTAAATTTCAATTAAAAATGACTTTTTAATTGAAATAATTTATATTGTTAAATTATAAATTTGATTTATTTTTAAAAATAATTAGATAATATTTTTATCATTTTATATAATTTTTGTCATTTAATGTAATTTTACATTTAAACTGGACATAAACAAGTGTCAATCTTTTAATAGTTATTATTTCATAAAATCACGCTTTTTTGTTTTGACAAGAGGAATTAATTTAAAATTAATTTTTTCCACTTATATGTTTTTAATATGGAAAAATGGATTCCATATTTGGAATCAGGAGGTCCATGTTTTGTAAATAAGTAACTTTTATTTTTATACATTATGAAAATTTACTTCAGTAAATATTTTATTTACCATGATTAAAGGGGTAAATCCAGTAAATAAAGGAAACAAAATAATATTAAATTACCCTAACATGTGTCCTATTCATATTGTTTTATACATGGCTGACCAATGGAATCCTTGGGTCTATTTTGGGACCCCATGGATCCACTTGAGTGTTATAATGACACTTTATATTAATTAATTTAATGAAAGACAAAAATGACATAAACATATATCATTTAGTAAACCAATTTTTACATGGAGTTATATAAGCTATATCTTGGAGTAAAAATATTAATTTGAAACATAAATAGATTTCCTACATCATGGAATTTTTCTATAATTTTTAGACCTCAAAAAAATAAAATTAATTACGATAAAATAATGATGTAGTGTTTACGTCATTAATGAATAATTTAAATAAATGAGATTATAAAAATTAAAACAATATCCAAAACCTGTAAAATTATTACTGTATGATTTTATTTAAAACATGAGTCATCTTATCTTCGCATTTAATTATTTTTGAACCATTATAAACCTAAAATCATTATATAATAAAATAATATTTCCAAACATTCCTGAAGAGCCCATCCTCCCCCTTATAAAAGCCCACACCTCTAACCCATTTCCCACACCTCAAGATACTTGAATCATCCAACCAATGCTAAATTAAGATCCCAAGATCAATATATTCCTCCTAAAAACCTTACCTTAGGCAGAAGCCACTTTAAGGAATCCTTTTGGTTCCAATCAAATGGAGTTACCTGATTTAAAGGTATCATCTCCTCTTAAGTTCTTTTCATTTATTTTACCTTTCCAACCCCCTAAACCCTTTTTATTGCATTATTTTATAAAAACAACAGTATGCCCAATATTAGTTTTTTTTATTAGAGGTATTTGATATACACTTACACACACCTCTATTTAATGGGTATAGAACATAATATTTCTACGGATGGAAAACTACTGCCTCACAAAATATTGATTGTTCAATCTTCTAATAACACCACTTATGATGGATATTATGATAGAACTGTAATTATATATGATATTTATCATATTTATTTAATCTACAATATTATTTAATTTTTTTTATAGCATACCTTTATTCTTTTCATGTTGTATATATATGATAATTTCATTTGAGGAAGTGCAGACTACTGCCCCCTCAAAGTGATATGACTCGTTCATACCATACATGGAATATATAAAGGATGGTGTTAATGAATTTATGTAACATATAAAAAATATTATATTATACTGGAATAATAATATACATATGTATCATTTGGTTTTATTTCCATTTAATTTAAAAAAATGGATGTAGCATTCGTTCATACGTACGGATTACCATCTCCACGAACGCGATGAGATTCATTCCCCATTGTAACCATTCAAGAATAATTTTCATTTTATTATTAAAAATATTATTAATGAACATAATATCATTCTGGATATAAATCAAATACATCCTATCCATAACAAACATGACTTATGTAACAAAACGTATAAAGGAAAACGAATCAGTTAACACCCAAAACAGAGATACTATTAAAATTTTATAAACAAATCAATATTAGAAGATCTTATATGATATCATATTTATGTATTCAGTTCTTGTATAATTTAATACCGATGATTTAACTATTATACAGGTGGTTAATGTACCATCGCCCAAGGAAAAGTACAAGGTAAGGTTTAATTTCCTAATCTCTTTATTATCTGAGGTTCTTCATATGTGAGTATCTACTGGGACCTCTTTATAATCCACATCCGAGTTTTCATAAAAATGTATTTCAAAAAAATTAATATTTAATAGACTATGGGTAAATGCCATTTATACCTTTATTTGATATTATAGTTTTGTAATAGATTATTTCCGTCATTTTCCAAACACGGTACTTTATGGATTTTTCTCCAAAATTAAGGTAAGAATTTCTTTTTAACTTATATGGAAAGTGTGACTATTTTACACTATTATAAAATCGTCAAAGCTTCCCTTACAATATTATAAGAATATTTTCAAAATTATGTTTTTCTTTTATAATTATGCGACTCTTAAATGTTTGGAAAATAGAAAGAGATATTTCTCTCAAATATTTTTTATTTCATCCATTTCGACATCCTTCGATAAATTTTACAGTTGTTTTAAGTTTATTTATTATGATACAAATATTACATATTGTATTTATGGTTTTGTGATATTTTTGACTTTGGATGTGTTTTTTATACCATTCATGGTTTATGGTTAATGTATTTATAATTCACATGAATGTTTTAATACAAATGTTTGTGTTATGATTCACCCTTTTCGTATGAGGAATGTATTCAACTTAGTAAGTGAGAGGTAGAGCCTGTTATAGCTCCTCGGTGCATCGGTAGTTCTCAATAGACAATTATACACGGAATTGTCCAAGGCCTTTCCCAATTTGATATGTGGTTTCGGCTAAGGCCTTAATCTTTTTTAGATATCTTGGTAGAGGCCTTGAAAAAATGTTTTAGAATATCCTGCATTATACATTCCCTCATTATGAAAATAATATTGATGGTTCATGTAGTTATTATACTAGATGAATACCCATAACTACATTTTATTATGAAATTATTTACTCAGCTCATATTCCTACCATAATTTGATCATGTATATTATTTTTAAAGCCATGTATTTTTAATTATTCAACATGCCTAATGTTTATGTTATCTTAAGCTATATTTCTTCCTCTTACTGAGCATTTGAGCTCAACCCTTTCCAATGTTTTATTTTCCCTAGATATAAAAAAGTTAGTTATGAGTAACTTGCAGGCCAATCTTGGAGTCTTGGTTGTTTCTAATGGAATAAATTTGTGTTTTATTTCATTTCAAGTTGTAATATTAAACTTATGTATGCATCTTGTGTCCAATAATAATAAACTGATTGGTCTTCCAGGACATTATTTCTTTGTATCTTGCCAGTATTATGTAATAATGCACCGCCTCTGGGTAATTGGGTTCATGGCGTTATAATGATGGATTCAATTTTCATAGGATTATCCAATATTCATTTCATTGAGTTAACATGACCATGGAAATTAACATCAGGTATCTAGATGTCACACTTTATGAATTTAGAATAATGTTAACATTCATGGAATGTTCTAACTATAATATCCATGTTCCATTCATATTTATATCTAGTTCATAAGTATACTTACATATCATCAAAAAAAATACCATGAAATAATATTCACGGTACCCAATGAATATGTAATTCATCAAGGATATGAAAATTTCATGTGTCTTGGTAAGAAGAAAGGGAATGACCATCAATTATTAGTGACCATAACAGCTTTGAATTTGATATATCTTATTTTATAACTCAGAGTTGGTGATATCATGATCATATATCATTTCTGAGAACCATTTTTTATTTCAGTAAATTAAATAGTTCATCAATTTTAGGAAAAAGATATTTACTCTTGATCCTCACCTAATTATGTTTATGATAGTCAACACATAATTGATGCAATCCACCTACCTTCCTTTAGAATTAAACCAGAGTAGCCCAAGGAGAAGTACAAGGTATAATTAAGTCATTTATTTTTAATACTCACATCTAGAACTTCAATTTTATTAATTCTATTGGTTTTATACTTTATGATAGATGAAAACATGGGCTCATTCCCAATAGTTGATCAATATAGAGTTAAATTTCTCATTTTTATTTTAACGAAAAAAATCATGTGAGAAGACATTAGGGAATTGATCTAATACATAATTAATATTCTTATTCATAATTTCATTGATATGACATATGCTCATAACTACTAGCTAATTGGAGATGATTCAATCCACTATAACCGAAGGACCTAATATTCTAGTATTGATATCCCAATCCCATTTGAATAAATAAAAAACACCATCAGGGAAAAGGAGGGTTACTTTTCATGAATCAAAGTTAATATAAGCTTTAAATTTTACCAACCCATCTATTCTAAATATTGAATCAATTATTTCCATTTCTAATAGCATTAAAATCCTATAGGAGTTATACTAAATTTATGGAAATGGGGACAACAGACAATTAAATTCCCTACACTCTCATTACCTAATATGTGTCTTGATTCTTAGAACATGATGCATTATTTAAACATGAAACCCAAATTTATTTACCACATGATAATGGAAAAATAAAACTTTTTAGTATCATCATGTAAGACATGCATAAGGATTTAGTTAAGAAGAATTTAACCGAACACTATTGCGGGATTTGGTTTTTCCATCATGAAAACCTACTCAAATCCAAACAATTTTTTATCTGTTCTCCCGGGGAAATATATTCTCCATTATTGAGGTGGTCTCGATAATAATACTGTTCTGTTCCAAGAACCAACCTAATTTTCTTTATTAAGAGGGTGATAACTATTGTTAAAAAAATACATTTGACTAATCATGGGATACATACTATATATTAGATCCTTCATTATCAGTTTAATTAATATTATAACTAAAATAAAACATGAAGGGTACCATTTTTTCATTGTTGTGTTTTAGCCAAGATGATCCCATGAATTCTATTTTCTTATACTGCAATGAACCACATTGTAATAAATAAAATTTATTATTATAATATAAAGAAAAAGAGGTTGATCCAGTTGATTGGATATCTAGATAAGCACTACCCTTGGAGTAAATCTACCTTTTATGTTTGTTTCCACCACTGAGGTTCTACCCAGTGTATGAATTGGAAAATATTTAGCCTCTACTAGGGTTTACATCAATTTATTTTTCTACAACATCTACATTATTCACCCTATCCATATATTTATGAATGTAAGAAATGGAAAATAGTTAGAAAATATCATGTGAGAAACTTTACATAAATATTACTAAGTTGAGAGATTCACTGATAACTAATTTTTTTGAAAAGAGTGCTAATGGAATAAAGATTTATATTCTATAACCAACATTCTTATTTATTTTTTATCAAATAATTCAATCAATTAAAACACTACAGGGGAATGTGGGAATAATTTTTTTTAAAAAAATTCCTTAAATCCATCCCAAGAAAAGCCGATATTGAAACTAGATTAAATAGAAAAGTCCTGCAATTACTTTTCCATATCCTTGATCATGTAAACTGTTATCTAGACCATAATTTAATCTATATTAACACGTAAATAAATGTTTTTGTTTATTCTACCAATCCATGATTCATCATGCTATGGTCCTAAATATCCCTTAAGGGTTGGGGGATTCTACATCTAGAATTTGAATATGTGATACACATTACATTATTCCACATCATGGGTTCCTTGGTAAATAACTTAAAATTTTCCAACAAAACCAAGGACATTTTTCTAATAAACCTAGGATTCCGCTAAAACAATGTTCTCTGTAGCACCAACGTACTAGTTCCTAGATCCCCAGAATGATGACATCCTTCTATAATGATAACTACAATCACTAAATATTTAATACTAAACTCCCACATTTGTGTTTATAAAGTTTATCACAATTTATACATAAAAAACATTTTTTGATAATATAAAAATACACAATCATAAAATAAAATATGAATAATAATTTCTTAGTGGGAAGTCTCTTTTACAATTCATGATACCATATACTCATCGACTAAACCCTTGGTGATGAGCTGATGATGCAACAAGAAGTAATTAATAAATGTGTTTTTAGATAAAAACATGTGAATATTGAGGTTCAATACAAAGAGGTTATATATGCCTTTTTATGATTTACAGTTTATGTTCCAACACATACTATCTCCATTCTTACCATCCAGAGTGATGGGTCATACAAAAATGATACCACTAGTAATATACCAACCCCAATCCATGGTATAAGAAGGACTAGAATTGAACTATCCTTAGGTGACATTACATAGAAACTAATGGGAATAAATAAATACCAAGGGTGTATAATAATTTCAAGGAAAATTTACCCTTCATAGTAACATGAAAAAATAGAACCTGCAGTACATAAAAAACATATAATATAAAATGATATATTATATAAAAAATCTAAACATCTAATAGTGGTATAATCATAGAAATAATGAAAATACAATATAATGTAAATTTCCAAAAATTCCAATGATTATAAGACTTGAGTACCAACAGTGAATTACTTCATACTACAAAAATCGTCCAACCCCATGACCTACCAATTAATGATCATAACAAAAAAAAGTATCATTTCAGAATTATAAAATCTTCCATGTACATATATCTTTAAATAAAAAATCTACATAGGTTATATGTTTCATATGAAGAGGAGTGTATATCCACTCGGTAGGAAACCCTCAAAATATGTCCCACACATGATTGTAAGATATGAATAAGTTATCACAATTGATAATAAATAGGCCGAGTATAACGGTAGTTATTAGGAGAGATAAATGTAAATGAAAAGGAATAATTAGCACCAAAATCAAACCCATGGAATTGTCACATTCACTCATTCAACATGTAACCTAATAAATCTCCCGTCAATATGAACCCTTTGAATAGTCAAACTCATGAGAAAAAACCTTGTCCATGTAGTCCAAGTCATTATTTTATTGTGAAATACTTGTGTTACTAAGGATGCATGGTAACCAAGTAAAACCAAAAATTATACCCTCAAATATAGTATGTTCACACACTAATCATGATAATTCCATGTTTTTTGAACCCAATTAATTATTTAAGAAAACCCTATATTAAAGCATTTCATCGAACAATTTGAGGTAGACACCAAAAATAAATCAATTAAGAACCAATAAACATTGGGAGGATAAAGGGTTTGTATCAAGTATTTTCATTAAATAATATGACAAATCAATTTTAGAAAAAAAAATCCATCAATTTCTCCATAGAGGTGGAATGAGAGAGAATCTGCCTACCTCTAATGGTTTTCTTACAAATAATTTCCTTGTGATCTCGTAGATATAGTTTCATCTAGTCTCCCCCTAAAAAATCAAATTATAACTCTATAGAAACAATTATGAACCAATAAATATGGTCATTTATGCACCAATATATTTTCCATTTCAAATTAAGATTATATTATTTGAAAGAGGAGTGAAAAATGGCAATGACCTTGATTTCCAAGATATAACACTTTCTAATTATCTATGAATGGACTTTAGAAGGTGATGAATTAATAAAATCACATAGTGGAAGGTATTGTCTTATAATACCTATCAATAATAAGAGGAATATGGGTTTCATATTAATATTTTGTTATGATTTTTTCATATCTAATTTATTTAATTTTATGGTTATGTCGTATGGTTTAGAAAACTATGAGCCTTACATATAAGTGATACAAGATAATAACCAAGTTTTTAAGGTCAATACACATATTCTAGAAAACTGTGCAGAAAAAATGAAAAATTACATTATCAAAATAATCCCAAATTCACAATATTACTTCCTAGTTTTCCTAAACTGTACACAAAATGTGTGGTTACCCAGATTATTCTCTCACCCTCTCATGGTTTCCTATGAATTTTGAATGGTTTTCCAAAAACACGATCAAGTCACGTGCCCATAATAATGGTTCAAAAACATTTAAAAACAATAATAAAAATACCAATACAAAATTTAACAACTTTATTACATATAAATATAAAATAGAAGACAAAGCACTCCAACTATTGGTGTTACTGTATAGTTACACTCACCAACCATATCATCACCTTCTTGAAATAAGATTCACTTTAATCAGTCCAAATGAACATGAATACCGTATATGTGAACATGGATAGTATATTTGATATATTTAAGAAATTACTAAAAAATCCTCAATAATATTCAACCAATCTAATAACACTCTAGGTCTCAGTCATAGTGGTTGTTGTAGGTCATTTCTAAATAACGTCCATCATTTAAGGGTCCACTGGTATTCCGTTTAGTTTGATTATATAACCCTATAATGAAACTTTATGTGGCCATAATTAAATCTTAGTTAATTTAAAATACAAATTATCCCTAATTAAGGTCTTTATCACAATCAAAATATGATATTTATGCTCTTCCATTATCTATAAATATAGAAGAATATCTTCTATAAAGTCTACCAAAAATTTATTGTGGAGATATTTGAAGTTTGTATTCATTAATTTCATGAATATAACATGGTAATTGGAAATTAATAATGGCATGAATATAAATTCATAGTTTCCATACCTCATATGGATGATTTTATTGTGTATTTTCTCTCTTTTGAACCTCAATTGGTGATATTCATAATGATGGTCCCTCCTTAAAAATTGTTCAGCTCAACATAGTTGATCAATTAAATAATCAAAATGGGGTATATGATACATATGTTTGCCCATAATCCTTTCATATTATTGATAATAAATGTAGATTTGTTTTACCCATAATTATTATTAATAAAAAGACCTTTTACACCCCATAGAGAAATAATTGGCCAAATGAATCCCTTATCCATATTATTTTGGATTTACATCTTCAATTATTTCAAATCATTCAAGAAAATTTATAATGGTGTTTTTGAAATAGATATAACACCAGGTGTGTCTTCTATTAAAAACCCAAATTCAAAATTCATTGGAAAACTAATAAACTCTTCAAGAAATACATTTTCACATTTAGAATATTATGTCCCCTTCAATGATGATTTTATTCCTAACCATTTGTGATAAATATAACTAATGTATAGGTTGTGAGACCCATTCCATAAAAGTAATTTCCATTCAAATTTAATTTTCATCCATAAATTGATAAAATATCATTGTTTTATTTGTAATATCAAATGTAAACTCCCTTTCTCCTCAATTAATATGGTATTTATATAGAGAGATCCAATAAATTCCATAGATCACATCATCATCATCATTAATTTATTTATTGGGAGAAGGAATGTACAGGGAGAAGCAAGGGAAACCATGAAAAGGATATGGGGACTAAAATAGTGCTTTCTATGGGAATCCACTCTAACAATGTTATCCCCCTCAGGTTCAAAATATTTCATATTATAAAACCAATAATTTCATGAGTTAGGAGATGTTAGAGAGTCTTGGTGATCCACTACATTATTCCCATAACACTATGTGCGAACATTTCAAATAATAGTGGATATAATACCTCGACATTTTTTGATGATATAAGAAATTGACCATGGAATAGACCTAGTTACTTGCAAGGAATTGAGGATGATAATGGAATCAATTTTATTTTCCAAAATAGAGATGTTCCCATGGAGGCATAAGAAAAGGCTAGTGAGGAGTTCATGAGCCACTTCTAGAAGGGAAGATCTTGCACCAAAGTGAGCAGTGACCACTAAGATAACTAAGCCCCTGGTGTCTTGAAATATAGCTTCTCCTCTCATAACCCCACAAGATACATGACTCATTTGTGTTAAGCTTCAAAACCATTGTAGTAGGGATCCATAAGATCCATTAGCATTACAAAGAATTGCCATCAGGATGAGATCCATGGATGTAGGAAGGAAACATTTGAGGGGATGGAGCATCCTACCGTATTCTTGAGATCCTAGCCTGATCAATGTAGATGTTTCTGACTCTAGCGATGATGCCTCTTACTTCTGAGTGAATCCCCACATACCTCTCTTTCTTCCTGGACTTCTATAATCCCCAACAACCAGTGTGAAATATGATTGATTATTCCATTTTCTATGAACCCCTATAACCTAATCCATGGAACCATCAGTCAAGAAATGTGGTTTCACGCAGATTGAGGAAAGATAAAGTAGTAAATTATCCAAATAAGTTCTAAACATCATGTTCTTATTCTACCTCAATGAAAATGTGGGCCACGCATTCCACTCTATGGCAGATGCATAAAGAGCGTTAAGAAACCATATTTATCTTGTTTATTCTAATGTTATCATCAGTGGGGATCACATTTTTCCTAATCAACAATATGAGAGAATTGAATTGTGTGGGAATTTTTTTCTCCATAGAACCTTCTTCCATCTATTAGTATGTTCCTAAAGGAAAATAGATTGGTGTTAGTACTTTGAAGAGAAGGACCCCAACGAGGACTGAGTGAACACACACATATCTATATCAGAGTTAAGATTTACAAGGTTAAAAGTTTCTTGTTGTCCTTTGTTCAGCACCACCTTGATGAATTCGGGTAATTACTCACCTCCCTAAATGATATGTTGGTGGCTGGTTATCCCAGAAATCCGATCATTGTGCCAACCCAGTTTTGATGCTAGAAGTAAATAGCATCATCTCCTATAATATAGAAGGTGTGGGGAAGTAGAGATGTAAAAATTGGAGAATAATGGATATGAAGGGAGATGCGTAGCTTCCATGAATCTCTGAATAAACTTCACAAAATCTGTATATGAGCATTCCCAAAAGTGTGATACACTCATGGATTTCCAATGAATTTTTTTTATCTCTATAGAGGAGAGTTCCCACAATGCTTCTAAAATTAATTCCACCTTTCGGAATGGGGCTCTCTACCTTATCACAAGACTCCCAATGGTGTTTTCCTTCTATAAGAGTGTCACAAATGAAGCGAGAAAATATATTTTCGATATTTCTGTTGAATTTTTTTGGTGCTATGATGGAAGAGAGGGCATGGATATGAGAGGCTAGGTGAATTCTATTATCCAACAAAATCCAACCCCCAAAGGATTGAAATATGTTCTTACAGTTGGGGATTTAGTTAGTTATCTTATTGGAGATGTGATCAAGGTCATGAATTCAAAGTCTTCTTGAAGATATGGGAGTACCATGATATTACATGGGAAAACTCCCTCTTTTCATATCTAGAAGATGACCCAAGGAGGACACTCGAATGGAAGAACATCTACAAGATATGAAGATTTTACTCTTAGACCTATTAATAACATTACCACTCCAGTGACAGTATTCCTCCATCACCCTGAGAAAGCCTCGGACCGACCACTTGTTGGAATTCATGAATATAAATGTGTCATATTTTGACATGAGGAGGGATATGGATGGATGATTCAGCCATATATGAAGTGGTAAGATCTCACTATTGCTCATTTTTCTATGGATGAGGTGTCTAATGATTTTCTGGGTGGGTATGAAAAGAATCAGCGATAAAGGGATCCCCCTGTCTCAAGCCATGAGTCGCCATAAAGAAACCATGTTACATCCACTTAAAAGTAACTTCCTTCCATGTGCAGCTAAAACATCTAAAAATGTGGTCTATAGATAGGTGAGAAACCAATACCTAAGAGCACCTTATTGATGAAGCTTCATTTTAGTCTGTCATCTGCCTTGTTCATTTCCAATTTGATGGCCAGCCACTAGGCAAGGTGAATGGATAGCCATGAAAAATAATTATCTAACCGTTGAGGCTATGATGTAATACCCCTATAAAATTCTCCAGAAATTAAAGACAATGTGGAACCAAAATTAAATAATACATTTTTATTTATATAGTGAATGATTAATGTACCTTTTTCTATATTATTTTCCTGAACCACTTTAGTTTGTTTTATTTCAGAATATTTTCCATTTTATTTTTCCATAATAGGATTTGAAGGACTAGTATCCACATTTTCTGATAGGCTATGGTATTAATATTTATAGTTCTCAAACTTCTTACATATGAAACATTGAATTTAATTAGTTAGAATCTCCTTATCTTCTGTTTTTAGGATTTTCAAAATTCTTCGGCAATGAAATGATTGATGGATAACTATCCCCCATATAAAGCTTCATCTTACCCCTTTTAGGAACTTCTTAAAGTGTTTATTTCCATTATTTTGGAATCTAGGTTATTTATTGTTCTTTATTTCATGTGATCTATAATGTGAGTTCAATTGAAATCCATATTAATTTTATTATTACAAAATACATTAGAATATTGAGAATTTCCAAATTCCATTTACACCATGAGATAACATTTAATGATTTATTCATAACCACTGAAACATCTTAATGATAAGACTCCTAGAGATTTACTTTTAATCCACTAAATAAAAAATATCTTATTATTTTATGGTATATAATAGAATTAGAATAATACATTAAATTCCTTATAACGTTTTCTTGATAGGTACCTATGGATTCATCATACCTCTAACTCTGATCTAGATAATCCCTCTCCATTTTAGTATAAATAGTTCAAAGAAAATAATTATTTGTAAATACCCTTTAAACTCCTCCCATTATAATAAATTAATTTATTCCTCTTGTCTCTTGTTATTGATGAGAGTCCACCATTGATCATTCATACCATTCATATGATAAACAACTAAAAATCCTTCTCAGGGTATGATCACTACAGATAACGAAATATATTTTCCTTATCATTGATCTTTTATTCTAAAATTTGTGGATCATGGGACACACAAAACAGATTGAGATTTCTACTTGAAAACACAATTCGATGCTGATTCTTCTTTGGTGTTTTTGTGATATCAACATGACTTTTTCATTATGTGAGATATTAGGGAATGAATTGAAATAATTATTTTTATTCCATATCACTTTCCATTTGGTAGGTCTGGATGATAGTCATTACATTGTCTATCACATCATTGATAACATGATTCCTTCTCATTCTAGAAAATGACTAAAACCGAATTAGTTAATGTAAGCACATGACAACAATAATCATAGTGGGTAGTCGTATAATACTAAAATTAATCATGATATGTCTTAAATTATGAGAAATTTACTTTAGCCTTTGACACTGTAGGTTCATCCTATATCACATTTTTTTCAATATTTTTTTTTGATTTTATTATTATATTATTAACAAATTAGTATCCAAAAATAAAATAAACATCACAGATTCCAAATAAGGTGATCCACACATAACATAAAAATATTATAACATTTTATATGAATGATCTGTAAATATAAAAAAAATATAAATCTAAGAATAGTAATGTTTTTGTGTCTTTAGAGACTAAAAAAAGAACTAACCTATTGTGTGATATATATTCATCATATTCCAAAAATTTATTCTAAAAAAAGTCTATTCTTTGACATTTCCTACTAAAAAATTTTGTTCATAAACTGTGTAAATTAAAACATAAAAATGGTGATCTCAAATACTCTATCAGTGTAAACATGGAATTTATGAATTAAATATCATAAGTTAACATATTATGAGAATATGTTAATGAAAATATAATCATGTTCATAACATAAGAGAATCATACTAAGAAGAACATATCTCATAAATTAAAGGTCAAGGGAAAAATATATTTATAATATGAAGCACATGTATCAAAATAATACCTTTATCATAATCTATGAAAGACGTACTATAAACATGTGGAAGAATATAATAATTTTTCATAATCATAATCATAAGAAATCAAAACATCATGGATCATGCATCACCACCAGAATCCAATAACATAATGATTTATGAATATTGACCAATGTCCATTTTTATAATAAATCGTGTATTATTACTAACATCCCTTAGTATATTGTGTCCGAAATTTTTATGAGCATCCCTTAGTATATTGGGTAAGGAATTATTTCTATTATCCCTAAGTATATTGGATCATAATCTATCACTAACATACCTTAGTTATATCATGAGATATGACACCTCTACTCAATTAATTGATGATCTATAAATGACCAGCCCATCATAGACTGATAAAAAAAACATAGGTGTATCGCAATAACATAATATTTATGATTCCATCATCAATTAATTAACCTCTAAAATAAAAGTAGACTCATGAGAAATTTAAAAATTAACCATATAAATACATACATAGAAATAAATTGGATGGAATCATTATATAATACCTCTATTAAAAAGAAATATCCTTGAATGGATGTTTACATTGATTAAAAAACATTTATAAGACAATTTAAAATAAACGTTTGAAAATAAGGGAAAAATATATGATCCTTTTGGTAACCATTAAAAGCTTAAAATTAATATAGAAATAGAAATAGTATTATATTTTAAATTTCACGGGAACTTGTAAATTAAGAATTATTGTTAATAATTTTCATGAAATTGGTAAACTCCATTCATTATATATATGTTAAAACTAAAACATTTTTTTTCAGACATTTATAAAAAGTTGAATGTTATTCGTAAGAAAAATATTATAAAATATTCCTTTTAGTAATTTATAAATAAAGTAAAAGGTAAATAAAATTCCAATAAAATCATATTACTAAAGATAAAAATGTTTATATAACAGTTTTGAATAATCTGGTTTTTTAGGAAAAACAGTACAAACCTTACAAAATATATAAGGACAAATTTTCATAAAAACATTATATTGGTATTTTTGAGTTTAAAAGAGAGGAAAATTATAATAATACATTAAAAATACAAAAATAACTATGTTATAAGAAAATATATGGGTTTAATGAAATAAATAACATATGATTACCTATAATGGAAATTTAAAAGTAAACAATCTAGATAAAAATTGAAATTGTAACATAAAGAATTAAATTTTGTCATGACATGATTCCTGGAAAATAATAACTCTTGAAAAATAATTTAGTTTATATTATATATATATATATGAATCATTATAACAAATTTATTACCATGTAAGTTTCATTCATAATTTTAAACCATTCATTTTGTAACAATTCTCCACTAAAATCAATATTCTAAGTGGTAACTTCTTTATTGTACATGATTCATTCAATTTGAATATTTTTAGACATTTACATTATTTAAGGTATCTTGATATATATAATATTAATATATTAATAAATAAAATATTTATACATCATAATTTTTTTTTATAAAAATGCATGCAAGGTATTGATGAAATTTTGTTACAATACATAATAAAGGATGTAGTCCACATGTGCGCACAAGTGATTCTATCATTTATCATGGAATAGAATAAAAGTAATTTAAATGTTAATTTATCATTATAGAATCATAATAATATCATATATCTCATATATATTCATTAAATCAATCAATATAACTATCCAATTGAGGTGGTAATGAAAAATGAAACACATCACTTCATGGAGATAGTTGCCTATGCATAGGCATGGAACAATCCTTTTCCATTAGATGTGAAGAATGTATAAAATGTATAAATATTGACATAAAAACTTTTAATTATATTATATATACATATTTCATTATTTCATTATTGTTATTTCATAATTTTAGGGGTTTTAAGGAGAAACATGAAAAAGCTAGTAAGAACATGTACATATTTTTGGAAAAGTATCCTTTTCAAAACACCTTACGGATTCTTGGATTAGTGTTTTGGAATAATATAAAACCTATTCATTGTGTATTAGGGTTGGGATGATATTTTCATACTTTTTATCCATGATAAAGTGCTTAATGTGTGTGATTAATTGATTAAATGGGGTTCTATTTTATAAGTGAGAGAGTGACACCCTTGTAGATGTTAAAAAAATTTAAAATATAATAATGACACTCTTATAGAAAAGTGGATCCATGACATCTAATTTTAAAATATATGGTGAGGGGGATATAAATCCATTAATCTAATTAAATTAATGATATTTTTTAGTTATGTAACAAAGCTTTTTCCTTTTATTTTAAACCTTCCACACAATTTACCTTTACCTTTGTGGATGGATTTTTAAAAAGACTACTTATTTTTAGGAAAAAAATTAAAAACTCCTTATAAAAAAAATTGGAAATACTAATTAAATATATAGAATCCATTATATAAGTGTCAATTTATAATTTTGTAGAAATAAATTCTATTATCAACAAAAAACACTTAAATCATATTTTTTTAGAAAAATGTATTTTTATGCGTAAAAAATATTTTATTCTAATTTATTTCATAAAAATAGACATTAGATGAATGTTAATTTATTTTTAACATATTATATATAAATTTCATAAAATTAATAATCTCTGATTTTTTGAATTTATTAATATAATGACACACTGAGCACATACAAAATAGTTTTCAAAATAATATCACCTTTTACATTGAAATGATTTGATCTAAATTTCCAACCATTTTATAATCATATTATGAACAATCAAACCTTTTTCCACATATTTTATAAAATAATTTTCAAAATTTAAAAACTGAAACTAGAATAAATTAACTTTTAAATAAATTATATATAATAAAAGAAATTTCTAAAAAAATAATTTATCTGTAGAAAGACTAATGATTTATCTGTTGTTTTATTTTTTTATATTTCCATTTATATTAATAATTGGTAAACCATATTAACAAATTCATTTTTCTCATATATGGAATGTATCTATGGGTTACTATTAATCCAAACAAATATATTCATTTTAAATAGTTTTTTCTTGAAAATTGTTTTTCCAATCATCGGATGGGAATAAATTAGATATAAAAACTCATATTGAAGTGAAATTAGTATATTTGTGTCCATATAAACCCCCACTACTCTTATTAATGTAATTTTAATTCTAATTTGGGTTATGAAATCCCATGATTGATTTAACACAACTTTTTTGTATTAAGTGCATGATGATAGTGTGCGATGTAGTGATATTAAATATTTTAACCACTAAATAGATGTCTAAATGTAATTTCTAGAGATTTTTGTCTTATTAATAAATGTATGATCAAATATGAATTAAATTAATCAAGATAAAAAATCAATCCATTAACTCAATTTGTTTCAATCAAAGGCATTTTCCACTAAATGTTGGAAATAGTTGCCTGAATTAACTAAAGGAAAAACCATCCATATCATCTAAAGGTGCACTAACTACATACTAGTACAATAATTATTGATTTTTTGTGTTCTTTTGTGGTGAGTAAATGACGATTTTTATAGACACTTGATCATAGGAGAAATATCTCAATGACATGGGAAAAATATATGGGACCATGGTTCATTGATCACATTATTTTATCATTAAAAATAATGAGGAAGGGGAAAGAATCTATATAATTAATGGTATGTATTGTTCTAGGAATTATATCAAACACTAACTTAAATATGTCGATTAATAACTCACATAAATTACCCTTTGTCCCTCTAACACGTTAACCAACTAAATAAGCCTAAAATGATTTCCAATTATAGTTAAAAAATATCCTTAAATTTAAATATTATTTTATCACCCACTTATAACTTAAAATATATTACCTGATAATATGTGATTAATTAACTCAAATCATTAATCTCGTAAAATATTAAATAAAAATTTTATAAATAAATATTTATTCATTAAATATTTTTCCATTCAATTACTGAATAACAAGAAATAATATCATGTAAATAAAATCAAAATTTATGATTCTAAACATAAATAATATATAATTTTTTTTTATTGATCAATTTCCGACATATCCCATCCCCTATCAGATGGTGAATTATTTCCTAAAATCAAATTTATTATAATTGGACATGCTTTTAAATACTCATTATGTGTCACATTATATGACCTTATCTTGATAATATTGAGTAATACTCAATGAAAAATATAAATATCTAGAAATACATCCTGAAACCTAAAAAGATAATGGTTTTTATGGAAATAAAAACCTCTTATGAACATAGACTATAATATAATCTATTTGCCTAATTACATATCATAATGCAGGATGCGCACTCTGTGTCATCATACATTTTTTATTTTTTATTTTATCAAAACACTAAATGGATATACCATCTTCTACAATAGACATGGATTTGATAATGTAATTAATATCCCAATCCACATATCCTATGATATTTATTTCTTCAATAAGTGAAAAATACTACCTTCATCATTCAATTAATGTCATACGACCAAAGTCACACCTAACACAAGATACCTCTCAAAAAAATAAATGTCATGGGTTTTATCTTGAATAAAAATATATAATAAAATGATAATTATCTCATGTAAAGATACCAACACACTTTCTCATAGACAAGGATGGCCAATGACATCTAAATTATGTGGTACTCCTATTGGAGGGACTGTACTATTGAAATTTTTAACATAAGATCACTATTTAAGAACTTGATATGATTTATTAATGATTATAATCCCATAACACCCGATAGTTAGAAATGATATTTATCCCATCAATATGATGTATGTAGACCATAAAAAATAAATTTAATATTACTATAATAGTATCTAATAGTTATTATTATAGTGGAGAACTATTATAGACAATTGATATGACAAATAATACAAACACATTAGCATCTCAATTGTGGATGTAGAAGTATGCCCAGTATTATGATGAGAATAAAAATTGTATAAGTCACTTTATACTTGATATATTAATCAATATGTACAATTCATGTTGGGTTAGGGGAACCCACTTTCAGTAAAATAATATCTTATTCAATGAAATACAATGACCATGAGACTTATATTATGTAAATATTATATTGTTTACATATATGTTCTTGATTCTTTGAGAATATACTAACAAGGACTATTAAAAAATCAAAAGTGATTTTTCTATGTGAATGAGCACATTCCATGACACTCATCCAAATAGATAAGTACATCAAATATACCATACCAAAGTATGACCATAAATTTGAACCATTTATCTCAATTATGGTATCTAATGTAATACCCATCATTTGAGAACCAAATTTCGATAGAGGTTAATCCTTAACTAGTGACATGATTATAAATATAGAAAACCACCACTGATTAGGAGAACCCTAGTGATGGAATAAGAAAGATATCAATTAATTTTATCTTTATATATTTCTTGAAACCTCAGAAACTCTATTCAATTTTGTAACACAATCCCCTAATTTATCATATACATTGTGTATGAAATTTCATGTGGTATACTTGGTGGTTAATCTAATGTAATAAAACTATTTTTTTGTCCCACCATCATCTTACATATCACTTTACGGAATCCTATTCATGATCACCTTACGAATTCATCAAAACCTATAGTATTACATGAATAAAATAAATTATAGTTCACTGTAAGTTATACATTGAGAGGAAAATTATCAATTCACTACAGAAATATATGATGTGTTAAAACCAAGGGTGTTGATCTTTGAGATGTTAGACCATAGGAAGAGTGAATGAAGTGGTGTTCTATTTTTGTAAAAAACAGTGGCTTTAATTTTTTGATATTGATGATATTTGGAATGTCAAATATTTGGATATAGATAAAGAAGTTTGGATGAACTTGGGGTTCATTTATATTCATTCTTTTATAAATTAATACTTTAAAGACACCCTATTATTACTCACACTGTAAAGTTGATTTCATTAGAGTAATCAAGTTGAGGTGTTGGATAGTCATATTACAAGATGTTTATCCATGTTATAGTCAATAGGGTCACACCATCGTGGATTCCCCATGAATGTTTGGTGTTCTACCATTTATATTAGAAAAATTATGAATTCCATGACTGATTTTAATAAACTTTAATAGATATTACATCTAAAAAATGTAGTGAATCATGGGATGATAACATGCCATAATGCCTAGACCATGAAAAATTATATTAGATCTATTTGGTGATACAAAAAAATATACTATAGTGGGGAGTGTCACATTGTAGATATTTTAATATTTTAATTGATAGTAAAATATCATGACTTGATAATTATGGTTATAAAAAATATTATACCTAGATTTTGTGGATATGGTTTTTGAATGCTGATCACAACATAATGTAATAAATCATGATGTAACACAGAGTTTTTTGTGGTAAATCTAGTCCTTAAAAAAGGGGAATCGCATATTGATATGATAAATTCATGATAGTTTTCTAAATTTATATTAATATCAAAATATTTAAGATTATGGTTGACATTGTTAAAGTAAATTTCATATTAATGGATTGTTTGAATAACAAGTTAAGGGGAGACATGCAGTGAATTCATGGGTAAATATTTTGGATGGATAAATCCTTGATATAGATAAAGTCCAAAAATAATAATCGAGAGAATACATTTATACATCAAAATAACTATGAAACAAGAATTTGTTCTAATGAATTCAGAGAAGATCTAGTCCTGATAAGGAGAATGAGAGCACAATAAAACCATCCATATTGTTTTTAATTTTATTGTTATGAGGAATTATTATGATAAATTAATGTGTTATGTAATCTTTTTTAACACTCCATTGATTATTGAGTGAATATGTAGACAGGGGGAGTGACACATGGAAAAATAGTCCAATTTTCTTAATGTTGAAATCATCAATAGTGGGAATTTATATACTCCAGTACATCGGCACACTATTAGTGTACGTTAAATAGAGTGACCCATAATGATTATTCAAGTAACATTATCTTATTATTAGCTTTAATGTTTTGTACTTGAATATTTCACAATATAGAGATTGAAAATTTTGATGTTTTCTTTCCAATGTTAGAAGAAGATCCAGTCAACAACGAGAAAAACATAGAATCCTATTTCACCCCCTTATAGCTTATTGGGTTGTTGTGTTTACAAAAAGTTTTATGAGAGACTCAAGGTCTAATAAAAAACATTGAGTATCAATCATGGATCATACTATCAATGTAAAGAATCTACGTTATTTAATTTTTACAACTACTAAATGATAAATAATGAAATGAGATCCCATATTATATGCACTAGACATGATATTTACTTAGGCATAATGAATGAAATTAAAATAAATAAGACAATAGTTCATCCAAAGTATTATGTTGATAGAAAATTAATCAATGATAATGAAAAGGCACAAAATCACCTCTCTGGAATATTTTCAAATTATATTTATATGAAAGTGATGAGTTGTATATCAATGAAATAAATTTGGTATAAAATTGAAAAAATATTTTAAGATGATTTTAAAATAAAGGATGAAAATACAACAGATCTACAAAACAAATTTAATGATATTAATATGATCTAAAATGAAACCAGTGATAGTTTCATCAATCAGCTTGTTTATGTTATATGATCTTTAACAAGTTGGTGTGGAAATGAAGGATGATGAGAACATTAGAAAATTATTAAAATGATACTATGAAATTATTGGAAATCATAATCAAAATAAATTTTACGCCTTTTAATAATAAAGAATTAGATTTTATAGATTTATATTAATTATAAAAATATTATGTAATTTTTTTATAAAGAAAGAACATGTTTTAGTCTTAATAAATTATTTTATATGTATTATATGATTTTAATTAAAATATTAATCTCAAAATTTTATAATTTTGATTTAAAAAAATGATATCATATTTGATATCAAAAATTCAAAATAATTTTGGAGTGGATGTTTTAGTTTTTTTTGGATAAAGTTAGTTTTTGTGTGAATAAAAGAAAATAGTGTTTTTAAGAAATATATTTTTTTCATGTATTTACATAGTCAAATTAAAATTTTAATCATTTTTTAAATTTCATTAGTTCATTTTGATTAATATTTATGCAATAAATTTCATTACAATCACTTTTTCACTTGATTATTATGTAAAATCATTTTAACCCTTAAAAAATATTTTTTTTAAAAACTGTTTTTATCACACATTATGGAATTATTATAAAATTATTATTTCCCTCTTAAAGAAATTAATTCTGAAAAAATTGAATTCGTATTTGGAAACATAATTTACAAATTTTTCAACGATTCAACTTTTATTTTTCAATTTTTATTAATAGTAAAATGTGTAAAAATTAAATTACCAATATAAGAGTTAAAACATGTAAAAGAGATAAAAATATAATGATAAGGGGTAAAATAACCTAAAACATGTCAAAAACCAATTTTATTTTCAGATTTCATCCCAATATCATATTTGAATATGATTCTTTTTAGATCTGTTTTATATATTTAATACATTAATATATTTTAATCTATTGAAACATTTAATGTGTGTTCTCTTCCTTAATTATAGAATGAAGACCCATATCCTCTCTTCTCTACAATCCAAGATCCTCATGGATTAAAAAATATATGAAAACAATAACATTATAAAATCTCTCCCTATATATTATAATTCTTTTTTTATCAGAATAACATACTAATATGTGTTTATGTATAAATCTAAGGAGGTTTTGTGAAGATGAGGTATTGTTCTTAACTAATTATTTTTCAATAAATTATACTCTTATTTTTTCAAAACTATATTAAAAATTATGATATAATAAAAAAATTATCTTCCATTAAATTAAAATTTATTACGTTTATTTCATATTAGTTTTTTATCTTTTTTTCCATCTTCTGGGAAATGGAAATATCACTCATGCATACATGTGGACTACCACCACCATAAAGTGATGTGTTTCATTTTTAATCAAAAAATAATATGGATGGTTAAAATGATGGAAAAATGAATATAAATTATATTCACGAGATATTTATACTTTTTTAGAGATCAAATAAAACATATTTTCTTAACATTCATATGCATTGAAAAATGATAATGTCATTCATGAGTACATGCGAAATGCCACATCCATGATGTGATGTGATTCATTTTTAATTTTCACCTAATAATGATGGACATAACAAAAAAAATAATTAATAAATATGAAATTTATAACATTTTTCTAATTATTTAAAATATAATATATAATCTAATTTATTTATTTTAAACCCATTATAAAAATAATAAAACACATTCATCTGTGTGTACGAACCATTGTCACCCCGAAACAACATGATTCATTTGTCAGGACCACCTTACAGAGTTTATTTTAGAAGTGTATATAATTTATAGACATAATAAATATAACATATTGAATATTATGAATATAATTTAATTATAACACCATTGACCATAATAGACACATTGATGTGGTTTTGAGGTTATAAAATGAATTAACCGAACACATCCACCATGAACTATTCCAATTTAGTAACTAAAGAAAACATGATTATAAAAAAAATTAATGGAATAATTAAAATCAAATAAAAAATTAATTTCTCTAAAAATATAGATAGATAATATAACTTTATTATTTATTAATTTTATAATATATGATTCTAGATAAGATGTATATTAAGAGATTTTATTTTAAAATTATATATATAATGATTGAAACACTTTATCCTCCATATCTATATTCATATAAATATATAATTAATGTTCATATTTATGATTAAAATATAGTTAATGTAATTTACTATACCTTACATTCATTTTAGAGATTGAAAGTGGAATATTTTAAATGTTTTTAATAAGGGTAAATTTCAAAAAAAATTATGAAAGTGAGAAAGAATGTTTTTTATTGTACAAGTATTTATGAATTTTTATTGTTGTTATTTCTTATCAAGATTCCTTTAAACATTTACTTGGTTATTTTAAAGTGAAATATTTTTCTCAATATTTTGTGAATTTTTTATTTTATAACATTTTTACAATGAATAAAAACATTTTATCATCATTATGAGTTTACTGAAAGTGTTTTTATTATGGGTTCCAAATTAATTTTCAAGGGATTTATGATCAAAAGTATAATATAAATAAAATTCTTTATATGGTACTTGAGTATTATACATGACGATGGATTAGACTAATAAAATGTATAAAATGGGCGATCATGATACATCTTATATGATGGGTGATCCAGAAATAGGTCTCCAAATGATTAAATAGTATTCCTTATATTCAATTAAATAAGGGGGAGTAAAATAGTGAGGTTTCTCTTATGTATGTAACTTTGATCTAGATATATTTATTACGAATGAACACATTTCATGAATATAATAATTTAAAATAATCATAAAGTGGTTAAAGTTTAATATTATAGGATTTTTATGTTTTCTTTAAGAAAAAGTGTTTCCCAACATGGATTTGATTTATTTTATATGTTTAAATAATAACATGTAAAATGTAATAAATTTTTGGGAGTGCATGTTTTTTGAGGTAAAGAATAATTTTTTCCGTTTATATATCTTACTATAGTTATAATTCTCATCCCACATTAATAAATGTATTTACAGTGTTTAAAAATGATTAAAAACAAATAAGGAATAATGTTTAAAGGCATAGAAAATGAGTTTTATTTTAAATGTTTTATATTATGGGAAAAATGGATACTGAGTTAATGTTTACAAATTTTAATATATGGATTTGTTATGAAATTTTAATGATTTAATTCTCTATAACTCTAATCCTAAAAGATATTAGGGATTGAACAAATGTTTATTCTTGACTAAAATCTCAGGAATATGTAACGTTTTAAGGTTGGTTCCTTATAGTTCACATCAGTTTATAGGATTAGATAATTTTTGTGATTAAGATAATATAAATATAATTCCACTGAGATATTATAATTAATGGTTATGTTGACATGATATAGTATTTTACCATTATTATGTTTCCTCTTCTAATCCATGTCTGTTTAGAATGAGTTTTACTTGAAGAAGTAGGGAAGATGATGTGTGATGGTATGCAGAGGTAAATATCCTTCCATATCTGGTACAAGGAATGGTTGGTATTAGAAAAAGTAATTTTATTGAAATAATAGATAATTTGGCACAGATTATACGTGATTGTGGCATCCATGTTAGAGAAAAAAATTACCATAGAGTAACATGTAGATAATTAAAAATTTCAGGAAACAATAGCCTATAGATTTATGTGGAACTTCAAATAAAGTGGTAGATGATGGTTTTATTAATGATAAAGAAAAAATATTTTAATTAATGGGATTTTCAATACATCAAATGGTCACCCTTTATGTTTAATGTTTTGTAAGTGAAATATTTTTTGGTGGTAATTAGTCATAAATATTATAGGGATAGAGGGATGACCTTGATTTCATGAAAGTTAAAAAATTTAAGAATAGTTTTATATAAAAATATTTTATTAAGTCTATTAATCTCAAAACATTAGAAAAATTATTTTAATTGAAGTTATATGAGTATGATTTCAAAGTTTCTAATGAAGAAAATTTTATATGACTGGACACATATGCACAGATTTGTATTGTGGATTTTAATAGTATAATTGATAGATTTTAATCAGGATTAGAATAATGTTAAGAAAAGGAACTAACATCCTTATTATTTATAAGATATGAGAAAGTTGTTTTTTTGTGCTGAGAGTGTTGATTTGGGTTTTTCTATGAATTATTCTATTAATGATTGTTAGAGTAATAAGTAATTAGGTTGGAAATCGAAAGAGAAATAGCCAAGTAAAAAATATGGAAGTAAGACCCTAACATGTTCCAAGTGAATTAATTTTTTTGGGAATGTTTGGAAAGATCTATAAATAATTACAAGTGTGTTATGTTTGGTCATATTTCTAATTACTATAATGAAAAGAGTCTCTATCAATCCAAGAATGATGTAATAGATATTCATAAAATAGCAAGATGTATTAATTATAATTCATCAGGGGAATTGTGATAACATGTGTATGAGTTCATTAATTTGGTTCAAAATCAATACTATTGAATTTAAAAAGGCATGGAAAAATTATTTTCTACTACTATAGTTTATTTAGTCCATCTAATGAATAGGTGAAAGTATTTCACTTATTTATTTGAATTATGTCGATGCCTTCTTTTACTCAGGGTATTCAAATTCCTTCAATTCTGACAAATTTTCAAGTACAATTGGAATATAACCTCATGAAAAGAGGATAGAAACTTTGGTGAAAAACTCATTGTGGAAGTATTAAAGTAACTAAAATTTATACAAATTATACTATGGATAATTATGGGATTTTTTTCTTGAAAATCATATTTAACATCACATTATAGAGTTACCCTATTTTCTGTTATGGATGGGATTTTAGTTTATCATGATAAGATAAATTCTATATTTAATAACGAAATATACAATGATATTATACCTTTATGAAATATCAAAAATTTGAAAGATTGATAAAAGGTGATGATGATAGTTACATAGATCATATTATTGAGAGGAATGAAATTGATCAGATTATTGATGTGCCATCACTAAATAAATATATAGTCCTTTTCTTGAAAATTTTAATAGTTTTATTACAAACTGAGAGTTTGAGTTTACTATTAATATAGTACCCAATGAAAAATAATTTCTATATCGCCATTATCAAATGACTCAATTAGAATGATTAGGATTAAAAAATTATTTCTAGTAACTTCTAGATAAAGGTTTAATTTAACAATGAATTTAACCATGGTAATATCATGATTTATTATTAAAATGGAAAATGATTCAACGGCACTTTTCATTTATTATTGATCCTTTAATATAATCACCTTTAATAAAAATATTTCAAGAACATTTCAAGGCTTATTTCAATCAACTGTAGGAGGAATTTTTTAAGGCCCAATTTCATGTTAGGATACCATTATATAACGGTGAATAACGAAGATATCCTAAAGATGGTATTTCAGAATAGATATGAGAATTATGAATTTTTTGTTCTGCCCTTTAAGTTTTCTAATACACCAGCTGTATTCATGGATCTTATGAATATTTTTTTCAATACAAATTTTTTTATGTTTATGGTAGTGTTTATTGATTAATTTTTAGTATATTCTAAAATTTATGAGGATCATAAAAAATACATATGATGTTTTTTGATACCCCTTATTGAAAATTACGTATAGGGAAAACATAGTAAATGTGAATTTTTGTTGTCAGAGACTTCATTACATGGAAATATTGTTTTTAATAACAGAATAACTATTGAATATAGTTAAGATATAGTTGACAATTTATTTCCAAGACCTATAAATTTAAAATTTATTTTTTAATTTCTTATATTAGCGGTTTACAAAAGGTGGGTTATTGAAAAAAGTTATCAATTATCCTTCCTAAAAACTAAGTTAACATTAAATGTAAATAAGTTCACATGTATAAAATAGAGTGATGAATGTTTCAGAAAACTATAATGAATATTAGTGAATGATCATATTTATTAGATTCCTTATTTAAAGGGTGAGTTTTTAATTTTTGTGATTCTTATTTAAAGGGAATTACTTGTTTTTTGATATATAATGATCATGTAATTTTTTATTCTTTTTGTTAATTGAAACCAAATTACATAATTCGTCACACACATGATCTCAAACTAGATGATATGGGTTTTTCCATAAAATACTTTTTTATATAATTTATATGGAGTTAAATGTGATATATATGTTGATGATAAAATCATGGATTATATATTAACATAAAATGATTTGAAAATATAGAATAGAAGATAGATTGAACTAATAATGAATTATGATTAAATAATTTGTTTATATCCTGGAAAAGAAAACAAATTAGCTGATTATTTGATCCCAAAAGTTAGTTAATCATTTACAATGATATATTTGGAATGTAATCCAATAGTTAATGATTTAATGAATGAAACCATAAAATGGTTCATATAGGAACTTCCACTATTTTTTCTCATGTGTTAGCTTAGTCATCTTTTTCACATTGAATTATGAAATCTCAAAAGAAATATTGTTATTGGAAATAAAATATGGAACTTGTAAAGATATGTATGTTTCTAGAATATAACATTGACGATGAAAGTCTTTTTCTATTTGGGAAATGGTTGTGTGTGCCCATTATTTCAAACATAAAAAAAAGAAATTTTTTTGAATCCCACAAACCTCCCTTTTTTATTTCATTACTGATACAATTAAGATGTATAAAGACCATCAGGACCATTAATAATGGGATTAAATGATGAAATATAATGCATATTTTACCATGAAATGTTTTAACTCTCAATATGTTAAATCTACTAACAATTTACCAAAAGGGTTGGTTTATTCATTTCTAGTGTTGGAGTGGTAGTGGGAAAATATATCTATAGATTTTATGGTGGGATTACTAATTATATCTAGACTTAATAATTAAATTGGGGTAGTTTTTTATTGATTGAATAAATCATCACATTTAATTCCTATTCAAGATATTGTGTCTTTATATCATCTTTCATGTCAATTTATCAATGTGATTATCGTGTTACATGGAGTTACTATCACTATTTTATTAGATCATGATCATATGTATACTTCTAATTTTTATAAATTCTTTTAGAAGTCATTGGTTACTGGATTAAACTTATTATAGCCTTTCATCCTTAACTCGATGAATAATTAATGAATCCAATTTAGGCTCCGGAAGACATTATTAAATAACGTTAAATCTATTACAAGGGAATTTGATATCATTTTATTTTTTTGGGTGATATTTCTTATAAAAGAAATTTTCTTTATAGTATACAGATAGAACCATTTGAGGAATTATATAGGAAGTTATGTCAGGATCTGTGTTGGTGTGAGTACGTGATTGAGAAGAGATTTGGTTATAGAGATTTAATAAAATGTAAACATGAATTGGAATTATATTAGGTAATGGAGATGTAGTTAAAATAGTTATGAAACTAACTAGAGGAATGATCAGTCATTCGAGGTAGGAGATCATGTTTTCCTTAAACAATCATGATGAAAAAAATTTATTCCCTTGGGTTGGATGGGAAAGGTAACTATATGGTTTGTTAGACCATATTAAATTATAGAGAAATTTGGATCAATTTCATATAAAGTATCCTTACCTCCATGTTTATGCCAAGAATGTGATGTGTTTTATGTTTCATCAGTAATGTAATATATTAAGGATGAGTCTCATTTTATGACCCCTACAGTTGTAAAGTTTGAAGAGAATCTTGTATAAGAGTAATAGCCAATGTTATTCCTCATCCCATATACAAGATGTTTCAGATTAATGTGATTAATTATATAATTATTTTATGTAAAAACAATATGTTTGAAGAGGTAATACGAGAATCAGAAAATACAATGAAGGAAAAATATCACCACTTGTTTATATGATGAGTAAAATAGTAAGGATGCAATTTCTAAAAGAGTGAAATAATTTAACAACCCTATTAACGATAATATAAAATCAATTTCATGTCTTATAAATATTCATGAATGATGTTCTAAATAGCTATATTCAATGAAAAAATATTATGTAATTTTTAGATCCAGAAGGAAATAGTTTTGTTTTTAATAAATATGTGTGCATGTATTATATGGATTTATTTAAGAGATCAATTTCAAAATATTGGGATTTTAACTTGAATAAAATAATATTATTATTCCAATAAGAAAGTATGAATTATCTATAATAAGAATTTTTAGTAATTTTTTGAGAAATCTAAATGTTTTGGCAAAGAGAAGAAAAAACATATTTTTAAGATAGATATCATTTCATTTCCTGATTTGGAAAATAAAATTTCTAGTTTGGATTACTTTTAAAATTTAATTAGTTATTTTATTTTAAAAATAATCTTGTAAGTTTTTTTAAAATTAATACTACACTTGATTTTGGAATAAAAATATTTTCATACAAATAAAGTTTTTTTCTCAAAAATTGTTTTTATCATGTTTTTTGGGATTATTTTAAAATTAATTTCTATAAATTATAAAACCAAAATTTGATAAAATGAATTCCATATTTTAAATAATAATTAACAAATTTGGAAATGAGTCTAATATAATTTCTAGTCATAATTAATCATTGGTAAAAAAATTAGCTCAAAAAAAAGAGTTGAAAAAGATTAAAAGGGATAAAAATAAGATGATAATTGATAAAATGATAGATGTTTTTTGAAATATTATACTTTTCAGTCATCTTTATAGACTATATCACATAATATTCGAATATGAGTCATTTTGGAGCCAATTTTCTAATGTAATACATTAATATATTTTAATCTTTTATAAATTTTTATGTCTATCATCCCTTCACTTATAAAAGAACATCCATTCTCATCTCATCCCCACTCATCAAGACCATGTTATCTCAAAACTACCTATAAAAATTACCTTATTAACAGACCTCCCAATATCCAAGATGTTAATTTTTTTATTATAATTCCATCCTAAGAGGGATACATGTATAAACATAAAGAGGTTGTCCAAAGGGGATGTATTGTCAGTAATTGATTTTTTTCTTATTTATTTATTATTTTTCATCCTTAGAATCTATATTAAACATTTTTAAATATTATCATTAGTATATACTATATATATAAATGTTATTATGTTTATTATTTAACAATTTTTCATCTCCTTATATATTTTATGGTAAATGGAAACATCACATGTGTATGCGTGTGGAATACCACATTTACCAAGCGATGTATTTTTTTCAATACCAAAATGATGGAAAAAATTATTATATATGATATTAATTATATAAGTATCATTATTTAAAGATATTATAACATATATTTTTTTACCTTTCATCCATTGAAAAATTGTTACATAGTTTGTGCGTACATTTTGAATACTACCTCCCTAAATTCATTTGGTTCATTTGTCATTTACACAATATAAGGATGGTCATAAATATATAACTGATGAATAAATATGTCATTAATAACATATTTATGGTTATGTGAATGTAAAATTTTATATAATTTATTTCTTTTACACACATTAGAAAAACTAAAATGGTGTTCATGTGTATGTAAAAACAACCCTCTTCATGAAACAACATGGAACATTTTTTATGAATAAATTATATGGCTCTTTTTAAAAGTGTTGGAAAAGTGTAGTTACATAAAACTATTTGAATTACAATTGAATTTTATCCTAAAAAATAATCTTGTTTTTTTCTAATGATGTTTATTTAATTATTTTTTAGGATTATATTTCTTGAGAAATTTATCTCATTCTATGTTTAGTTTTGGGTTTCTGTGATGTCTAAATTATTTTGGATGTGTTTTATAGAATTATGAAAAGGATTTTTTACCACATGTTTTAAGAAGAATTTATGGTCTATGAAACCAAATTTTGGTAAGGAACCATACTTTTTCACACTACATTTGGAGTGAACATATGGACCATGAACCCTATGTTGTGGTAAAATTATGGGTGAGGAACCATAATTTTGGAATCAACCATAGATTTAAGAGATAATTTATAGTTTATAATCCCTTACTTTTAAGTTTACATATATATATAAATATACAAACCATTTTTTTATTAATCAACCATGGATTTTGATTTTTTTGTCTTATTTATCACTCATGTTATATTTAATATCTATTTTAAAGTTATTTAAAGACCGATTCAAAGAATATTTCTCAACATACCAAATAATTCTGGTTTCTAATTATTGTTACAATTTTATATGGTAATTAAAATTAAAATTTAAATATGGTGTGTGGATCAATTATCATGAATTATCATGCTATATTTTTGGAACTGTTTGACTTGAAGGAAATCATGAATCATAATAAATATCCAAAATTATATTCTTCACCTATGTGGTGTTATTTTATAAAAAATAGTGTGATACTATCTCTTTTTCTCTTAAGAGATACAATTTGGTGACATATATGTATTTCTCCATTTCCATTTAGTTGACCTATATCTTCTACTGTATCTCTTTATTTATATTCCGAAATAGCTCAGAAAAGCATATATCAGAGATACACATTAGATACATATATGATCATTATCTTCCTTGTAGAATCACTATTATTATTAAAAGGTTATTATTTATGTTTCTATATTTTCATGAAGATCATATATAAAGTGAATATTTTGAAAGTAATTATTTCTTGAAAACTATTATATTTGAATAATAAGGGCCATTATATATCTTTTGTCACAGTAATAATGAATATATTTTTTTTAGTATCCAAAAAATAAATATTTTATTCTTGGAGTATTAGATGCTAATACTTGCTCAGAGTTAAGTTTCATCTCCTCGCAATAAATTGTGGATTGAAGGGATCTATATAAAAACCTATCTTTTTGTAAGGTGTCAACTACCTATAATCAGTTGTGGAGGTATTATTAAAAGAAGACATATTTTGTGAAAATAAGCATGCTTCTTTAGAGAGTGTTGGTGGAGTGCACTGAGAAATATTTATTCGTTGAACCACCATAAAAATTATTATGTTTTTATTCAATACTTTTTTGGTTTATAATTATTTTAATGAAGCAAATTATGAATATCTTTATTTTATCCCAAGTCATAGAAAATTTAATTTTATCAAGAATTTTACAAGGAAATAAATTCCACCACTTACGTGGCTATATAGTCTTCTGATATAATAATTTAAATAAAATGAGTTCTTTTTGAAGAATAATCACAATTAATGGAAATCTTGAGTCAAATGTAAATATGAATAAAGATGTCTATTATTGAACTCAAAGAAGGAATGTCAATGATCTATGAACCATACTCAATGGAGAAAATTATAGATATTGTAAATAAAAAATTATTATCTATTTAAATAATCATAGTTTTATGGTCTATATGAGAAAGAGTTTAATATAATTTCATTTAGAATTGATCTTGGAATAGAGTTTGAGAATCACAAATTTAATTCATTTTTTTATAAATTGTGTAGTAAGCATACCTTCCCTACTATAAGAAAACATCATAAATATTTAGTTGAGGAAATAAAAAATCTGACTATTTATGAAATAGATAGAACTATGTTAAATTAATTTAGAATTCATGTATATTTTTTAGAATAATATATCAATATATCTTTCCCATCCATGAATATAGTTATGATAAGACCCTTTCTTAAGAAGATTCCAATCAGTTGTGGTATAAATGAACAAAATAATGGTAGGTGATTTAATGTTTTTAGATATAGGGTATATATATTGAATAGTAAGGAAAAAGTGAAAAATGTGATCCAATGGAAAATGAAAGATTCATTATAGGATATTCGGTTATTTTTAAATATTATTGAGTGTATAATAAAAGTCAAGGATAACTGAATATTCTGTTCATGTGATGTTTTGTGAAAATGATACATTTTTTCATAGAAAAAATAAAAAATATGAGGTTACTAGTTCTTTAAACAATATGAGACTTGAATATTATAAAGATGATTTTAAAAATAAATTAGAATATTATGAAATTTAATATAGTTCAAAAGAACATAAAACATGAGAACCTAAATATATCTCACATTGGTAGCTTAGAACCTTAATGGATCAACATTTAGATAAATTCATAAGAGATCTTTATATTGGGGGTTTGACTAAAAGGAATGTATGAAACCTATCCAAATTATCCTCCATTATATCTTAATTATAACCTAAAACTATAGAAGAATAAATATAATACTAATATTAGTTAACAACTATGCAAGAAGAACATAACATTATTAAAAGAAATATTGTCTTGGAATTAATTGATAGGACATATTTCATCAAGAAATATGAACCAAATGAGTTTTTATAAATATGAATGGTGACAGGGGGATAATTACTAGAAATAAAGCTACATTAGTCTATAAATTATATAATCGGTTTGAAGGGATAAATTATAATGAATCCATTTCCCATTTATCTAGATTTTATACCATTATAAACCTTTTAACTTAAGAATATTTTATATATTTCAAATAATATCTGGTGGGTGTAAAATATTGCTTATTTAGAGGATTTTTGGTGGAGGAATTCATTGTTAAAATACCTTGATGTTTTGAAAATTATCATATACCAAATTTTATTTTAAAAAATACTGAAACTATTCATGGCCTTAAAAAATCATCAAGATCTTGGTATGAATGATTAAGTCCTTTTTTAAATTGAATTTTCTATAGGGTTCTAGGATCCGTATTTATTAATGAAATTTGTTTCTTTATATTTTATTTGTAAATACATATATATATATACGATGTTATATTTGATTCAACAAATAAAAATATTTCCAATGATTTTCCAAAACTTTTGAAAAAATAATTTGAAAAGCATTTGATGGGATAATTAAATATCATTATTTCTTTTAAAATCTATCAAAAATATTAAAGGAATATTATAAATCAATGTTAATTTATTTCTGATTTATTGAAAAAATATCTACTTAAAAATATTATGAATTATGGAATTCTCATGCATACTAATAAAAAACATGAATTGGTTGAAGCTAGAAAACTAGTTTATTGAAGGTTACAAAGTGTTTTATTTGAAAGTTCTATATATACTATGACTAATAGACCAGAGATTAGGTTTTCTATCTATTTTTAACAATATTTAAATCAAACCCAAAATACTCCCATCATACAGCAGTAAAATGAATGTTTATATATTTAAGATGAATTATTTTTCAATCATTAATTTATCCAAAACATCAGATTTTAATTTCATTTCATTTTTTAAAAAAAATTATAGGTTTTAGGTAAGATAGAAATATTAACTCATAAACCTATCACTTATTAAATAATTGTGTATTTTCCTAGTCAAGTAAGGAACCTAATTCAGTGACTTTGTCAACAGTTGGGGCATAATATATTTATGCTTGTAGTTTTTATGAAAAGTGTTGTGGGTGAAATACACACATCTAGACTTTAGAATAAATTTTAATAATATTCATATTTTATGTGGCAATAAATGTGAAATTATTATTTAAAAAATTATTTTAGTCGCTCAATGATTGTTATATTGATATAAGAAAACATTTCCAAAGATATCATGTCCCAAAAAGAGATATATCTTTAGAATTTATCAATACTGAGTGTCACCCTGCCAATATTTTCAATAATCCACTTCCCCTTACCTACATGGAATTTATTAAGGGGTAGTTAGGAATATTTAAATTTATATAAAATTGTTATTAATTTTATTCAGTAAAAAATTTTAAAATAGAAAATAAATATTTTTATTTTTTTATTGATTCTATTTTTTAATTCATATATAATTATTTATTATTTTTCTAATAAATTAAGGATTTATTACCCTTTTCAAAAAACTGTATTTTCATAAATAAATATTCAAATGACTATTGTGAATATTTTGGATCATGAAGCTGAATTGGCGTTAACAAAACGATTAGAGATGAACCATATTTCATCTACCCTTAATATCAGAACATTTTTTTAGAGATATCAATATATCATTGAACACATAAATATTAAACTTAATACATAATATTTTCAAAATAAAGAAAAAAAAGAAAAAAATATGGTAGAATGTCTAAATCTAAGAACCAACAATCTTTTTTATCTGGAAGAAGAGTCCTTTAAGGGAAGGTTTTGGATTTTGACTGGCTATTCCAAAAAAAACCTAATGTTAATGAATGTTTTTAATTTTCATGGTTTGGAAGATATTTTCAATTGTGAAAATAATGAGAATGTTTTTAATAGTGAAGAAAAATATATTTATGAAAATTCCATTTTTATCATTGGTGACACAGAGGATGTACTTTCCTTAAAGGTAATTAAAGTGAATTTTTTAGTCTATTCAATATAAATATCCCAAATCATTATTCGTATCTGTGAAGGATGTTTATCAATTTAATTTTTAAACTAATGAAGATGAAGATAATAAATTTGACGATATTGTTTCTTTTCAATTTAGATATATACTTGGGATAAAGATTCTTTTGAAAGATCTTAGAGAGGACAACAATGTATGGGTCTGTTTTATTAAATTTATTATAGTTCCAAGGATAATCGAGCTTAATAAAATTATTTTTCCGGATATTAATATCATGTTTTGGATGTTATGTGAAATTAAAATGAATTTATATATATATATATATATACATATTCTAAATTATATGCATCATTGTTTTAAAAAATGATATAATGTTCTTATATCCTTATATATGTCCTATTTATCTACTTATGTATTAAAAGATAATATATGCGACATTCATTCAGCTATAGGATATCAATGAAACAACATTATTATTGATGTAAATTTAAGAAAATTTGGTTTATGTTATAAATCTATATGGTAAAGTTGTTGCCTTGTAGGTGTTGATGATAAACAATTATGTAGTTCTCATACTCAAAAGGAGACCAAATGTCATACGTTAAATTGATCAATACAATTTCTTGCTAAATAAAATACTAAATCAATAATATAAAATGATAGTAATTAAATTGGGATAAGAATAATGGTTGATGTAAGTGATCCAACTATTACAAGAGGTGTCCACCGATCTTTAAATGAACCCTCAAGTGAATCCTAGAGACTCCTTTATTATGGGCCCCAGAATAATAGCATATTTTGTGGATTTTGTAGAAGAGGTTTTGGTTGTCAAATTTGAACAACCATTTTACCTAGGTGTGTAGTTAATCATTTATAAATAATAACATAATTTTGATATAATAAAGTGTATTGTGAATAAAATTAGGTGAAAAATATTTCTCTTTATGGTGATACGATTCATAAATATTTTGTTAAAACTAATAAAATTATTAAAAATAAATCAATTTTAATTTTTTTAGAATACTTTGATAATGTTATTAGTGAAACTAGTGAGAATATATATGTTCATGTAAAATTTTCCTCATTATCCAACGATAATGTTCAAGGATAGTCCATTATTCTATTTAAAGTAGGACAACACTCAAGAATTATAAAATAGAAACATTTTTACTCTCTTAGATCTTATATTAAAGATTTTGTTTCCAAATTCAATCAGTTGAATGAACTCAATTGAAATTTTCAAGGTGAGATAGAAGTCTTCCCAAAATATTTTAAATATTTAGAAAGTTCAATTGTTCTAAGAGTAGTGTAGGAATATATCCAAGTTTAGATTTATATATAGTGAGAATTTTTAATTTCTAGAAATTATTTTGATTTATTCTAGGGAGACATAGTGAACTAGTTTGAGAAACTCTGAGAAGTGTCAGTTTCGATGTTATATTTTAGAGAATTAAGTATTTTAAGAGTTAATTTGAATCTTTAAGAAGCAGGTCAAGTCATGAAAGGGCCTCTACATCTTATTATCCAACCAATATATATAAAATAATTATTATTGAATCTATTTCAATTCTTTTGTACACAAAAAATTATTGGGAACGTAACCTATAGTGTTATAGTTTTCCACTTCACACACTAATGGATAATTAAAAGGGTGTTGGGAATAGAGTGACATCTGATAAACTAGGTACCAGAACCCTTTTAAATCGGTTAAGAGAGATGATGAATTTTTTTATTAGTTTTCATAGATACCCCCATGAGTTTCTGAATGTAAATTTGTTTGGAGATCTCAAAATGTGACAAGATTCAAATACTTTGTGTATTAGTGGGGTGGGATTTTTAATTAACATTTTGAGGCTTTAATAAAAAAGCTCAAGGATGTTTTTTGAACTATTCTGGATTCATTTACATCAAAATCATTATTTTATTGAGAGACTTCTCACTTATCCAATCCTACCTCTTACCTTTTTTCATCCAAATAATTCTTTTAATCAAAGAAAAATTTTAATGAAATAAGTTTCTTTATTTTTATAGGTTTACTAACTTTTTTATCTATAAAAAACTATTGAATTTACTTGAATCATCATTTCTAAGAATAATAAATCATCCAATTCCAATAATGTGGAATATTAATTATGTTATTGCTTTTTTCAATACTTTATTGTTGATATTAAAAAAGGGGATAAATTTTCATAAAAACAATATTCATATAATATTTCTATAACCATGATACAAAATGCGCAGAAAGATTGATTTGTCATTTTGAAGGTTGGGAAATTTTTATAAATATAAATAACTATTTAGTTTGGAAAATATATATTTTCTATAACATAATTTTTTTATATATAATTGATAAAACATTAAACGATAAAACTAATTTCAGTAATAACTATTAAAACATTATTTTATTGGAATTTATATTTACTAAATTAACTATATTTTTTGTTATATAGGTTTAGTGATCATTGAGAAGGGGGATATTTCTGTTGGTAAGTCTTAAAAAAATTATTTGAATTCTCAATTATTTTTATTCTTATAAATACCCTTTTTTAATAATTAAACTACTTTATGTGATTTTTAAGATTATATTTCTTGATAAATTTAACTTTTTCTAATGTTATTTTGGGGTTAACGTTTTGTGTAATTTATTTTTTTTGTATTTTTATAATTTTTGGAAAAATTGTTTAAAACCTACTTTTTAATTAGAATGTATTGTTTTTTAACCCATGTTTTTTTAAAGAACCATAATTTTGTACCATGTGTTTGGAGTGAATGTATGGATTAATAACTCTATGTTTTGGTAAATTAACATATCAATAACCATATATTGGGAATTAAACCTATGTTTTTATGAAATAACTTATGTTATATAAACCCTAATTTTTATATTTATCACTAAGTAGATTAACCCTACATTTGACTTAGTTGAATTTTTAGTTTGAAATTATTTAATATTTTTTTCATTTTCCATAATGGTCATGTCAGATTTTATATCTCTTTTAATGATTTTTAATGACAATTTCAAAGGCTCTTTTTCCATGGGTGAAATCATTTAGAAATCTAAGGGAATTAACAATTTTATACAATAGTTAAAATTCAAATTCAAATCATGATGAGTGGTTTTCTTATCATGATTTATCGTACTATATTTCTAGAACTATTTGACTAGAAGAAAAATAAAGAATCTAGATAAATACCAAGAAGTTTCTTCTTATCTGGTGTAGTTTGATTTATTAAAATAATATTATGACACCATCTCTATTTATATGAAGTGCTACACTTTAGAGACATATATGTTTATGTCCTTTCCCATTTAATTTACCCACTAACATATCCATATATATTTGTTTATACTATTCTACAATGTAAAAAACATCTATTAATGCTACAATTTAGATAAATACATCTTCTTCATCCAATATTTCATTTTTATATTGATCATAGAAGGTTATTATTTATGATACACTATTTTTGTGAATTCTATCTGCAACGTGGATATCTTAAAACCTGTTCATTATTAATGAATTTTATATTCAAAGATGAATATCCATTATCTGTAAGTTACTGCTGCCAATATGATTTTAATTTGTTTCATACAAAAACAACCATTCATATTTTTCTTACAGTTTTTTATTCTTGTAAACTATCATGGTGGAGTTTCAACTTCTTATACTAATATGTGGATTGAGAGTATACCTATAAAAGAAAATATATTACTGTATGGTGTGAAATTATTTCACCTAGTTGGGGATGTCATGTGAAAAGAGTACATATTAAGTGAAAACCCCCAAGCATGTTGAGAGAGTTTTGGTGAGGTAAATTGTAGTATCATTGTGCCCCAAACCACTATAAATTTTTTTGTGTTATTGTAAAACTCTAGAATGTTACAATATTTTACATATATAATAAATAAATTTTATTCCTAGGATGATTTATATGAAGAAACAAGTTAGTATTATGTTACATGAACCATAATGTATAACTATATCTATATGTAACCCCGAGGTTATCTTTCTTTAGACCTAACTTTGAATTTTTTTGATGGCTTGTATGATAGGAAAGACCGAGTTTTATTGAACTATAATATATTTATAAAAATATTATCATTTAATATATTAAAATAAAATATAGATATTTATTTGATGGTTATCATAATGATTTACTACCTTATGAAATTATTTGGTTGAATTAATTTTTTTACAAATTAATTATAAATGAATGTTAGAATCAATTAATTATAACAGGAATGTTTTTATAAAAAACTATTTTTATACTCATAAGTGAATTTTATGTTAACGAATTAAATTAATTACTTTTAGGGAATGATATTAATTAATTTAATCTATTATATATTCAAAAAAAATATTTTAAATTCATCCAATATATTTCGTTGTCATAAGATTAAAAGAATTCCAGTTTTATTCATAAAACTTAAATTTATCTATAAAGGTAAATTTTCCACAATTTAATAGAGAACCAATTGTAAAACTAAAAATTTAAACATTTAAGAAATTTATATTATCGAATAAATTTTTTTTTGAATTAAAACATAAAAATTATTTTAGGGTTAATTCTTGGTATTTTTCTACGAATTATCATTTTTAATGAATAGGGAAAATATTAAATTTTAATTCAAAACTAGAATTTTGGAAAATTATTTTATATAAATAAACTATATTTTAAATTTGTTTTAAATTAAAATTGGGTCAATTATAAATCATTTTATCCAAAATAGGTCATTGAAATTAATATCTCTTTGACATTTTATAAAAAACATAGCATATTATTGAACATTATTAATTTAAAAACCCACATTATTTCCTTGTCTGTGTGATTAATTTTAAATTAATTTCTACCACTTCTATAATTAGAATTTTAAAAAGTTATTAAATAATAATTATTATAATAATACATATTTTATAATAAGGTAAACTTAGTTTTGACTAAAAAACATTAGTGAAAGTAATTAAAATTCATTAGAGCAATTTAGAAAAAAAATATCTTAACAAATGACAAAAACTTATACATAAGGGCCAAAATTACCATGGAACTTTTCGAAAATATTATATATATATATATATATATAAACCCTATCATATTTTTTATAATTTTTTTTTCATTTTTTGAGCCACTATATATAGGAAAACGTGGGCAGGTTTCACTTGTCAAAAATCGCAACTCCTCCTCCACTGTAAAAATGAACTCATACCTACCACTTATTCAAACCATTAAAGGCATTTAGACAACCCAACCTCCGCCAAAATAATATCCCAAAATACTTAACCTATGTTTATGATCCTAAACTTGGGTATAAATCAAAATAAGGAATCCATTTGTTGTGAACCACAAAGAGTTACCCAAAAAAGAGGTAACATTATTCAATGTGCATTTATGTTTTATTTGTTCCACAACCCCCTAATGTTTTGTTATTACATGATTATATAATACCTATGTATGACAAATATACATAAATATTTTTATGTTAGGTTTCTTACCTAAAACTACACACACATCTGTCAAATTGGTAACGAACATAATGATTGTGTATGGAGAACTACCTCCCGATGAAACGATGTCATTCAGTTTTCCTTTACCGCATCTCATTGATGTAAATTATTATTGAAAAAATATTTTTATATGATATATTTGATATTAATTTTGTATTCATACTTATGGAATTTTTATAAAACACAAACCATCAATATTTCCATTTCTTGTAAATATTATAACATCATTTGTGGGCGTATGAACTACTTCCTCCTTAAAGCGATGTGATATGTTCCAACGATACAAAGAATGTATTAATAGTGATATTAATAATCATATTTTTAATATATTAAATATATATGATTATAAAATTATAAACACACACACACACATATATCATTTATTTTTCATTATTTTAAATATGATAAAGTTAATGGATGTAGAGTTAATGTGTATGTATGACCAAACGTCTCCATTAATGGTGAAAATCATTTCTTATCTCAAAATTTTATGGATTATTATAAAAAATATATACTTGATAAATATTATAATTAAATAATGGTTCAAATTATTTATATGATGAAATAATGATCTAAGTAATTATAAAACCAATTAAAATGTCAAAACATACTCAAAATACAAGGAAATTAACACCCAAAATAGTGAAAATAATGAATGATTGTAAACAAGTGGGTAATAAGATATTATAGGATGTTAATACATGGTATTATAAATATCATTATTTTTATTTTATAATTTATTAAAAAGTTTTAAACCATTATACATGAGGTTAAAGAGTGTTTTACTAAAAGTAATTATAAGGTAGGGGATTTTCATCTCACATTACTACATTTGTGAGATAAATGACATATTGACCACTAACTTTTTTTTGTGTTGTTCCTACAAACCATAATTTTATGATATATCATGAATACATTTATATTTAAGTTATATACTGTTTTACATTGAATTATCTCATCCAAGGGGTTTTTGTATTAAAAATTACCAACTCGTAAAAGTTATCATACAATCTCACTTTGTTTTGTGATTATTTCTTTCTCAAAAAAAATCTCTTCAAAATAATAATTTTCATTGAAAATTATTTTTTTTTGTGATATAAATATTCTTATATGGTGGATATTATTACATCCTAAACCCTATAACATTTTTATATATGGTATTAACTTTGAATGATATTGATTTTTTGGGGAAATATTGATAAATATCAATCATTTACATAATATGAATATTTTATAAGGATAATTATTCTTGAATTTAAATTGATTAACCAATATATGAGGAAATATTTGGACATAAAATAAATTGGTTGGGGATTATTTAATGTAATAACATCGATGCATCGGTAGTGTCAGGGGATGAATTCATTTTGAAGAACCTTTTGCGTTTGTAACCAGTATGTTTTAAACTGTTTTATTAATAAGCCAAATTTGTATATATATTTTGTAGTAATTTAATTATATATTTAATTTTATTTACATGATAATTCATGTGGTACTTGATCATTTTTTCAAGAACAAAGCCTCATCGGATTCAAAGGATGAGAGGCAGAAAAGTGTAGAAATTTCCCAGTACATGGCCTATAACTTCCATACACATCATGCCCCGGAGGTTCAGAGAATTCCCATTTCATGAAGCCATGTTGTGAATAGTACACACAACTAACAAAGATAGAGCCATAATATATCATGTTAGCATCAAAAATAATGTGACACCAGTCATAATTATAGGTGAGAAATTTGAAAGGAATCCATGGAAAAGGAAATCTGGAGTCCTGTACAAATCATGAATGCCCAGTACATGACATATATTAGGTGAAATGACATAAATCCACAAGAGATAACCTCACCACCCTAGAGATCCAAAAATTCATATAAATCTACACAAATTGAAGGTACCCATCGTGTACCTCTAGTACACATCATGACGATATTTTCTTATAAATACAGTGGAGCAGCGAAGCATTTGAGGGGAGTTCTAGACTGGTTTCTTCCATTTTTTTCGTTCCCATGTTAGTTCCCTCACAAATATTACCTCTAAAATCTAAATTTATTCATAATTTAACTTTATAAACCAATCCAAGTGCCATGGATCTGTTTTCATTCATCGCTTTTCAATTTCCATGCATCCTTAAACTCCCACTACATGTTAAGCTCATTTTCGTTTCTTATTCTAAGTAAGAAAGTTATTTAAAATTGTTATTCATTGAATGAATTTCTTTTCCCTACACCAATCCCAAACCCCATGCTTGATTTAAATTTAATTAAGTTCAATTAACATGTAAGGCCTGATTTCATTCATTTATCTAATTGCATCTCACCTCACTATAAGTTGCTAAAATTGTTTAGGGGAATATATCAAGGATAGATGTATCTGTATACTTAAATTAACATTAATTATAAATTGGGAAACACTAATTGGATTAGTAATAAGGATAATACTGAACAATATATCAAATTTTTTCGAACATCCCTGACCACAAGATATTCAAGAAAACGACCCTATCATTATTGGAGTAAACTAGGCTATGATCACTAGCCTTGGAAACATTCTTCTCTAGAATACAAACTCAATGAACCTATTTTGTTATGATCTCATGATCACATAATAGTCACATCATAGTTAGAACTAGGCGACCTGACCAAAGTAAACTAGAAACCTCTATTTTCTTCGCAAACAGAGCCTTAGGACTCTAGGAATATTAGAATTAGATACCATACTTTAACCAGATACCTGAAATTTATCCCACCCCTTGATTAATTATTTTAAATCTCCCCCAACTAGAAAAAATGTCACACTTCCAAACTTTATGATTGGTTGAAAGGAGTCCTCTTAGGGTTTGAAAACCAGGATACTGCTTTGAAATAGTGTTCTCCTCATGGGTTCGGCATCACACTTCTATTACATTATGCCATTCTAGTTAGTTAAGTTTGGGAAATATAAATTCTAATTCCACCACCACCTATGTGAAACCAATAACCATTGTGGGAGCGTGTAACATTATGGAAACATTGTCGAGAATATACAATGAAATTTCTATAAAGAACTCTGGTTTTAAGACATAGGATAACCTTTCCCTCAACCTCTTTCTTTATTTTATTTCCAAACACTCTTGTGTTCTCCTTCCCAACAATGCATGTACCAAGGTCCATTGACTCGTTCAAGGAACCTTGTGACAAAATAACCTATGGCCTTTGATCCTGAGATAGAAAGGTACTTATTTTCACATCACCGATTAGTAATGAATGAGAAACACAACCCATAAAACCCCCATAAAATCATTCTTGGATAACACCTGATGCACCATGAAAAGATCACCATGGATTATAGTCTTCCATCAATCCATGGTATGACACCAAGAATCATTATAACCTATATACAAACCCACAACATTGAAATCAAACTGGGACTCATTCATATGATCTAGAACATGCGACAACATGATGGTATTCAGAGAGAATATCCCTATGAACACATTACCATATTCTCAAAGGTTTGTGAGACATATTGAAATCATAGAGTATCTTCAGATGCTATAAGACTCTGCATCATCCCATTGTCATTATGAAATAGATCCAAGGGATGGTTTAAAATACAAGCTCCTGAGTCATTCATGGCTTGGAACGTTATTTCCAAGATGTTTCAAGATACTTATTTCCCACCCATCTGGAACTGAAAGATCTGGAATGATATTCAAAAAACATGCTCAAGAAGATGGAAAATATTTATGGAAAGCAATGTATTGATATAAGAAACTTATGAGGAAGTGTCTCCACCATGGACTCGACACATGGATTCAGTTCAAAACTTTTTACCATGGACTCCATCCAGCTGCACGAACTATTGTCGATGCTTCCGTTGACGTGGGTTTGATGTTCAAGACCCCCAAACCCAGATGAGAAATTTTAGATGAAGTCTCAAACAATTATAGTCTGTGATATAGTGATCGTGGACCACCACAACATGGAATCCACCTCGTTGATGAGAGCACTCGATAAGCATCCCAACTAGAGGTGATCATGAATAAACATGAATCTTTTCAAATGCCAGCTACACAAAATCAACCGCAAACCCATCTTACCCCCATCATGGATGTTATATCATGTGATATTTTTGGTATCCCAGACATATATCTGGACTATAAGGTAGGATATCAAGATCAAAAATATTTTAGTTATGTCAATAATAATCATCAAAACCATCAATTTTAGCAACGACAACAATATTATCAGGAGAGGTCTGCCCACTAGAAACCTAAAAATAATAAATGATATCCTCTATCATGAATTCATGAGGCATATATCTTCAATTAAGGACCACCATGGTATCCACCAATAAAACCTATATTGTGGCCACATCAACCAATGTAGCAACAACCTTTCAACCAAGACCCCAACAATAAAAATTTCAAACCACCCACCTGAGGCCCACTAGAAACCACCTCCATGTAACCTGGAAAATATATAAGATACATTTTTTCAAAATACTGATAAAATAATGATGACCTAGGAGATAGAAATTCAAGGGAAAAAATATTTATTGAAAATAAGGATATTCAAATGGGTAAAATATCGATGACCTAATCTGATAGATTACTAGGTACTCAACCTTGTAACACTGAGATATACCCAAGAGAGGAATCCAAGGTAGTAGTGCTGGGAAGCAGGAATGCTTTGGATGTTCAACAACCAATATAAATAAGGAAATAAAAAGATCTAGTGTTGAAATTAGTACCAGACAGATATGTTAATGAATCCATTCCATCCTCACCTTAAGAAGTAGTGCCAGCTGAAGAGAAGAAAACCCCAAAGAATCAAAAGGATCCTGTTTATGTTTCCCCACCACTATAAAATCCATCTCTTTTCTTTTTGGATAGGGAATGTTTAGGTAGGATGGAGGCACAATACAAGATGTTTCTAGATATGTTCAAGCAACTACACTTCAATATACCTTTTCTATAATTCATTTACCAGATCACTATTTATGGTAAATTTATGAAAGATATGCTATCAAAAAAGAGGAAAATAGAATATCAAGGAGCCATCTCTCTGAATGATGGATGCTTTAATTCCATAAAAAATGAGAGATCCAAGAAGTTTCTTGATTCACTGTGATATAGGAGAGTGCATTTTTGGAAGAGCACTATGCAATTGTGGTTCTAGTATTATCTTGATGTCGATGAGTGTTTTCCAAAAACTCATAATCCATGTACTCAGGGAAACAAGTGTAGAATTTCAACTAGCTAAACAATCAGTGAAGTACCACAGATGTATTTTTGAAGATTTTCTGGTTAAGGTCAAAAACTTCATCTTTCCAACAGACTTTCTCGTGATAGACATTGAAGAAGAAGGAAATTTCCATATCATTTGAGTAAGACCATTCATCACCACTGGAAAGTCATTGATTGATTTTAATCAAGGATGTATGATCTTCAGATATGGAGAGGAAAAAGTAGGGTTCAATCTGATTAAATGCACCGTACACTTAGATGATACGGTGGATTAAAACACCATCAATCTCTCTACAAAAGGAGATAAGTACATGGACATTGAGGAAGAATGTTAAGATTTATCCTTAAAAAAAGAGGGAAAATAATATTTTGAATAGGTAAGATTTTTTGAACCACTTATAAGAGACATCATAAAAAATTTTGTCCCCTCCATAACTCGTCCACCCCTGTTATAATGAACACCTCTACCAAGAACACCGAAGTACTCAAAATTAAGACATTTATCCTCTTTTCCAATCATCATCAACTCAGAACTATCTCAGGAATAATAAGAATAATTGGTTGATGTTCTAAAGAGACACATGCAATCAATTTCCTAGGTATTGGTCGTCTTAATATTGTCTAGTCCCACTGAATTCATCCATAGAATCTCACTTGAAGAGAATGAAAGGCCAAATTGACAACCTCAAGGGAATCTCACATCATCGATGAAGGAGGTATTTGAGAATAATGAGATGAAGCTCATGGATGTAGGAATTATTTTTTCAATATCTAATAGTGAATGGCTGAGCCCTATCTATGTTTTTTCAATGAAAGGGGGATCACAGGAGGTAGAGAAGTTGACAATGAACTGATTCCAATATGCACCATCACTAGATTGAGAGTTTGCATGGACTAAAGATTCTTGAATTTAGAAAATATAAAATATCATTTTCTCTTACCTTTTATGGATTATATTCTTGAGAGACTTGTGGGGTATGATTTATATTATTTCATGCATGAATATTTTGGATATAATAAAATTTATGTTGACCCCGCAGACTAGCTCCGTATACCATCCAGTCTCCCTGAGAATTTGCATCGAATTTGATGTTTCAAAGGAACCACCTGACTCCATATTCACTGATATTGAAGGAGATCACCGATAGAATAAAAAGATTTTCTATGAATCCTGGGTTCCATTCTACTCCGGTTTCCGTCACCGAGGTCATGACACCTTTAGATGTCATTGCAACTTCTTAGGTGGCATGGCTGATGTGAGCTTTGTCAACAAGTCAAATAATCAGGGTAGTGGAGGGGATGGAATCCTTACCAATGTGTAGTATGAGGTGAACACGCTCAATATGAAAGTCATGATGGTGGAAGAGCCTGAAGTTACGGGTTTCTATAAGTCTGTTATTGCAGAGGATCAGTGCATAGCTGCGGATCCGAGAAGTAGTGACCAGGGTGGTGAAGAGATGAAACTACATGTTAGACCTGGTGTAGGGAATGGTGATGAATTTTCTAAACCTATTAAGGAGAATGGAAAGGAAGAAGTCATCCAATATTTGTATGGAGCACTAAAGAGAAAACCAATTAAAATATTACCTCCAGAACCCAGTGTATCAGATATTTTTAACAGGTTGAAAAGCAATTTGGCGATTCCTCCTAGCAGCAAACCATTTTCTCAGATTTTTCAAACTAGTGTGGTGTTCGAGGAATCTCTAGATATGTACGATGCTCAGTCTCTAAACCGAGTGTACTCTACTGTCACTGCTAATCCAAATACCAAAGATGTGGTGGGCCTTCATCCATCCTATGCAGAGGTTGTGCGTGTTGGTGATAACAACAAAATTGATAGGGTGATACATTCCACATGCAATGGTAAGACCATGGTAAGATAGGAGTGGGAGAGACCTTCACATGTTGAAGGAATGCCTCTGATTATGATTCAATAAACATCCTGGAGAGGGCATTGTCTAGCCTGAATTTAAACAACCAATTTTAGAGATTGAGTTATCAGGGAGAGCTTGAAGGAAACTCCAACTGTCACTCTAAGGCCAAGTCTTAGGGAGATGGACAACCCTGAGATGACAATGTCTTGGGAGGGGTTAGTAAAGGGATACCCAACCAAAGAAGGAAGAATGGGAATAAGGAAAACATGGAATCAGGGAATAACATTGCTTCTAAAAAGCCGAGACTTATAGGCCAGAAGGAATACTCTTATCTTCCTAAACCGATGGATACTCGGTTGGCCAAAAAAAGGGATAAATTCATGGAGCACGAGGTGCAACCAGAAGAAGGAGAGGAGGCTCAATAGTTGGATGCCATAGATCTTCAATTCCAAGTGAAAGGAACCTCAAAGGTAGATAAGCAACAAGAAGAGAAGAATCTGAAATTTGCAGAGACGTTTCTGTTGATGGAGGATACAGCTCCTCCTAGACAACAGTGTGAGGTAGGATCTCTGGATATCTTCTAGTGCTCGATGGACGAGGATCTAGATGCACAGATGGAACTTCTCATGCATTATAGTGAAGAAATGAAAGAGGATATCCTGGTGATCAAGGCAGCGAGGGAAGACGTTGATCAAATGAAGGAAATATTGATTCAATTGGAGGTGTCCAGGGATCAAACTGAATTGATTGATAAGAAAGATCATATTTTGATCAGAGGCTTCAATGGGGAGAATATCAGTAAAGAGAAATATCTAAAAGCTTGGGATTATTTAGTAAGGCATTATGAAGACAATAGAGAGAAAGATTCAGAATTCCAGGTATGTTCCCTGCCCTAGAAACTATTGAGGGAAGTAGATTCCAATCATCTTAAACTTGTGTTTAATAATTCAGTAATCTCTTTTGATGTTTGATCCTTTTTTTTCTGTGACAGTTCTCTCTATTTCCTTGAAAGTGTTAGAAAATAAAAAAATACACGAAGAGAGAGATTATCTTTTCTTATAAAAGAACTTCATTTAGAATATCTAATGCTCCAACCACATTCTTGAGATACATGATAGTCATTTTTCTTGATATAGTTGAATAATTACTCAATATATTCATGGAATATTTCTCAGTTTATAGAAGATCATTTGATGTTTGTTTAAGAAATCTAGAGTTGGTCCTTCAATATTGTGAGTATAAATTCCTAGTACTATATTCGGAAACATACAACTTTATTGTTTAAGGAGGAATATTCTAGGGTCAAAAAAATCTAAGGAAGGCATTGAAGTTGATCGATACCAGATTAAAGTCATCAAATATCTTTCTGAACCCTCAATTATTAAAGGGGTCATAAGCTTTATAAGCTATATTCGATTCTATGAACATTTTGTGAAGTATTTTGATAATGTTTCACATCCTTTGACACACTTTCAATCCAAATATTCTTCTTTTGAATTCATTGAGTAATGTTGTTAAGCCTTCAATATGGTGAGAAATAGTCTAATAGCATCACCAATCATTATGGCACCAAATTGGGAGAAAGGATTCAAATTAATGTGTGATGCTAGAAACCTTACTATTGGAGCTATGTTAGTAAAACACATTTAAAACACCTTATGTCCAGTTTATTATGTGATTCATATACTGAATAAATTCCAGTTCAATTACATGACTACAGAGAAATAGATCTTATCTATTTTATATGACTTCGAGAAGTTATTTTCTTACCTTTCCTTGTCTAATGTCATTATTCAAAATGATCATGTTTCCCTCAGGTACCTGATGAACTAGAAGGATGATAAATCGAGGTTGATATGTTGGATCCTCCTACTACATGATTTCGACATCATGATAAATGATACAAAATGGATAGAGAATATAAATGTAGAAAATCACTCTATAATCCATCTATCTATAAATAAAGAAGACTAGGAGGATTATATCAATGAAAATTTTCCAGATGAGCCCTCATTCAGTATCAAGGCCTAACCCTAGTTTTTCGATATGGTTAATTATCTGAACATGGTATTCCTTCACCAATACCTCTTTTATCTACATCGAAAAATGTTTTTGTTAGATTCCAAATACAACAATTGGGATGAGCATCTATAATTCAAGCATTGTGCTAATGGAATTTTGAGAGGTTGAATCCCATATGGGGAGATATATAATGTAATTAAGATGTGTCACACATCACTAAATAGCAGACACCATGGACCGTAGCATACAATTTCCAAGTTTCAACAATATTTATTTTTCTAGCCATCACTTCATTAAGATGCAATGTGATTTTACCAGGAATGTGATAGATGTTAGTGGGAAAAAATGTAATGATACAGAATGAGATACCACAAAACACAATTATGGATGTTTATGTTTTTGATATTTGGGGAATCTACTTTATGGGACATTTACTTACATCAAATGTATGAAACTACATTCTAGTAGAAGTTGATTATATTTCCTATGGAGTTGAATCAGAAGATAAAACGAATAACACATCATAATTTGTCATGAAATTTCTCAGAAAGAATGTGTTTTAGTGATTTTTATTTCTGAGTTTACTCATTTGGGATCATCAGACACACCTCACAAACCACCATATGATAAGAATGCGTGAAATTTATGTCATTAGATTCAAAACTGGAACTCTCTACCACCCACAAACAAGTGGGTAGGAGGAGTTGTCAAATAGGGACATAAAGAAAATTATGGAAGAAAAATGTTAACACAAGTAAGAGTGATTGGACCCTAAATCATGATGATGCACTATCGAAAAACAGAACTTCTTAAAAAACACCCATATAAACCACCCCTTTCTGATTGGTTTATGGCAAACCATGTCATCTTATGGTAGAGATGGAGCATTGTTCCTTCTTGGTGATCGAGAAAATAAACATGGATTCATAAAAGTATGGAGAAGAATTGTTGTTGAAATTAATTATGTTAGAAGAAATCAAGAAAGATGCATAAAAAATGAAAGTATTTATAAGGAGAAGATGATGAAATGACACGACCAATGCATCCCAAGGAATACCTTTGTCCCTAGGAATAAATTCATGTTGTTTAACTCAAGGAAAAAAGCTATTTCTGGGTAAATCGAAGTCAAAATGGTCAGGTCCATTTGACATCATTCAATTCATTCCATATGTCACCATTGAAATCTAAAGAGAAGGTGGACCACAATATAATATAAATTGTCAAAGGCTGAATATTTTTAATGAATCATTTCGTGAAGGTTGTGTCATCAACCTCAATTTCAATTAAGATTAAATGAATTCAAGATATATACATTAATGGAAGTGTGGACTAGGAAGCATCCCAAGGTAAGATATCTTTGACTAGGATAGAATAGGTTCACCATAGAAGAGTGTTGGATAGGCCAGAGTTGGAGGAAATTATGGAGCACCAAAAGGGAAAAAATAGTTTAGTACATGTCATGTACCAAGGGTTCAGGTCTTGTACCCTTTTTTCCTTAATTCCCTTTTTTCTCCCCATACATGACATGACCTAGACATACACGTAGTGTACATGGTTGGTAGAGGTTTTTAGAAACGAAGGTTTTGAAGCCATAGGTCACAACCCGCCACATTCCAATCCCTCCTGTGACCACTCCTACTCCCGCCCAACCCACACACCCTCCAGTTGTCATAGATTTCACCAAAAGGCCCCAACCCTTGTCCTTCGGATCCATGTAGTCCTCATCCTTAGCTTATGAGAACCATTTAGTTAGTAAGTTTAATCATGTTGTAGTTGCTCCACAGGATGAGACAACCTCCACGTACAACGATGACAACCTGCACCTGCACCCCGTGCTATGCTTCACCAACTCACAGCATCATATTAATCTTTTAAAGATGTCGTGAAATACTATGCACAACAAAAAGACATTTCACATGGACTTTCTTGACAGGTTGAATATTTCCAATACTATTTATAGCCTCCTGGAGACACCGCATATCAATAGCATTATCAATATCTGTGAGGAGACCTTCCAAGAATTATTGCTAGAGAGTTTTGACACTTTTGATCTCACCATCAACTGCCTACATTTTTACTTTCATGGAAGACCCTAGGAGTATAATTTTATTAAATTTAGGGTTGGTATAGGCATCTATACTGAAGAGTTCATAATTTAAGGCAACTACCCCAAACTACAACAATTACCATCTATGGAGGCTTCAATATAATTGAGTCCATTAATAGTTTGAGAACCCCTATTGCACCATGATCCTTAACTCCTGAATTCTACTAGGATGTGGGGTCGAATATTGTGTATCCTGCATCGAAACATGGAACATGAATGGTTTTCCCGGGTTGAGACACATGGAAGCGTTATCCAAGTTGAAATTTTGATCCTTGTAGCTGCCATGGGCGGTCAACCCATCAACATGGTTTCCCAATTTGCTAAGTACATCAAGTCTCATATGTAGAGGTAAATTGGGACACTGATGTGAAGATCAGTTATCATGCACCTGGCTAGATACCTTATGACCCATTGAGCTAATTGACCTTGTGATGCTTGAAAAGATGCAAATACTGATGGGGGAAAATGATGCATATTTTGGGGTTCCTGGAGTGCAGGAGGCCACATCGTAGGTGCAAGTAGCAGCTGTAGTAGTATACCCACTTATCTATCCTCATTACACCACCACACATACTCTTTCCATTCCTACCACCACCTTAACCACAACCCCATCTACCATCCCTATATCCTCCCATCCCACTCTGATTGAGCTACAGGCATGTCACCTGTGCATGTTGGTGAATCTATGCCAGATCTCTACCCACCTCCATCTCACCTTCATCAAGCATATCACATTCACCTCAACACCACCACCTACCCAAGCCATCCCATCATCTTTTTCCATTCAACCACCCCCTTTAGTCCAATCTGACCTTCCTTTAGACCTCATTGTCCCTGATGCTCCAAAATAGTTTTAGTAAAGTAGGCCTGGAAGGGAAGGAAATTATTCATTGAGTCAACCCCTAAGAAACCATTTGTTGATCTAGATTCTAGACTCACATCCTCTATACAGATCTGTACCTCACTACCAACCACCCCATATCATCTACCCACCACCACCACTCCACCATCCACTATAGCCACCTCTCCATCGACTACTATGGCTACTACATATGTTGATCTCACCGGCCAGCTGGACTCAGCAGCTAGTACTGGGATGACACTAGAGTAAATTTTTAGCCCATACACATGATCTATATTTGTATTTGTCTTGGTTATTTTTGGGAATTTTTTGTGATTTAGCTGGTTGTTCAGTTTTTTCATTGTTTCTTCCCATCTCTATACTAAAATTTGGTATCTATTTTAATGGAATTTGATTTTCACATACTTTTTTCTGTTGATTTCCATGAATTCCTTTTTCTTAATAGCTATTTCTAGCTCCTTCGAATAATTTTCAATTCTCGATGATGTAGTTACCCTAGAGGTTTTGGAAAAACTAGTACTCCAACATGTCATTGATGTTATAGAACAACTTCACAACCTTTCTGTAGAGATCCACCACCACCACCATCTACCTAGGCCCATAATTACATTCTTACCTCATCTTATTCATGATCATGTGGATACACATGAAGTGATAATTCTTCCAAAATGACCATGAGAACTAGATGATACAACCTCTAGTAGGTGTAGGAGAAGAAGGAGAGACAAATCCAGTAAACCCACTAAAGAAAAGTTAGGCCCACCAGTCTTTCCGATGAAGTTGAGTTAGAAATTTATGGGACCCAACACATAGTTTATATTGTCTTTAGTTTTCATCATCTTTATTATTGTGTACTTTTTTCCATTTTGATTCTATCATGGAACTGCATTGTAAAACATTAATCAATAAAATGACTATCTATGTTCCTTATCTAGTGTGCATGCCGTTTTACTCTACAATAAATATGTTTATACGTGTGGACTATAATTTTATCAAGTGCACGAAATCATTGGTAACCCAATTCATAGGTTAATTAGACTCAATGATCAGATAACTCAAATTCTCCATGGCATACCACTTTCTCCATAGATCTCTTGATTCCCTCATTTTCAATTCTGTCAGTTTTGTCATTTCACTTTCTTTTAGAATTTATCTACTTCACCACTCCCAAAGAAATCTCATGGACAGTGGGGACACTATCTCTTTCTAAGTGTTGGGGGGTTTTTCATGGTTTCACTTGGGATACACTTGAATTATTGTTTTCTCTCACTTGTCTAAGATGTATTTTTCAACATGATAATCATGATTTAACCTTGAAAATCATTATTCCCATGTAAATTAAATATCATGTTATGTGGAATATTATTAAGAATTACGTTTCACTCCTGTTTAGAAATTTTTAGAATGATTATTGTGTTTAGAAAATTGATTCAAATTCAAAATCTTTGAAATTAAGATTAATTGACCTATTAGTTACAACTTATGCCCACTGTAATTGATAGTTTTATTTTATTCACATTACCTGAGAGGAATCTAATCCTTTATTTTCCTATTCTTGTCTGAGTATATATCATGAAATATTCCAAGGGCATTTAAAAATACTAGAACTTTCACTGAGATCTTCTCAAAGCGATGACTGAACTATAATAAATTTAAAATGATTAATGAAATTTTTGATGGTGATTTTTTCTTAAGACCAACCATACATTTATCTTGAGTTTATCCTATAGTTTCCATGAATTACCTTATTGGATGAATCAATTCTAATATCATTTCCCTTCCAACATACTCCTTGTATAATGCATAAGGATTGCTTTGAACATGTGTGGGGGTGGCATTCAGACAACATGGGATGATTCCATTTTCCGATATGCATGGTGTTCTTACCAAAGTACTTGGTTGTGATCCATATCAATTTTTTTTAATTTCATTGTTATTCAATTACATTGGAAATTTCAAAATGAAAAGAAAAATTGATATGGTTTTTGTACTAAGAATTTCAAAGATCATCATTTTCCAGCCTAATGAATCCCTTAAAGGATCATATGTGGCTAGGTGATGGATGTGAGATCTATCCCAGATATGACTTTCAGAAAATAAAATTGTAAATCATCATTGTTTACATATTTTATATATATGGATCCAACCCAAAATTCTGGAGTATGTACTTGACCATCCATAATGATAAAATTTTATTAATTTTTTCTGGAAACCTATGCATTATTCTTAAGATATTACCCTACTTTTGGGCCTAATTTTCACTTTTTACCTACCTACCCACAACCTCATAGTCACCAAAACACTATTTCTTTAGCCCACATGATTAATTTTGTTCTTGTAATTATAGAGTAGAGATGATGGAACTAGTGCAAGTATATGGTTAGGAACATGTACTCAGGGTTTGAGAATACCTCTACCTTCATTTTACCCTGATAGCTGAGGTAAAATCATGGAGAGGTAAATTATAATTGGATGTATAAATTAAGGAACAATTGAAATATTTTAATTAAAATAATATGATTTGTTTTGAAAATATAGACAATGAATCATGGATAACTTTCTATGCGAGGTTAATTCAGGAATTCGACCCTTTTATAATTACAAATAATTCAAACTACCTTGACATAATGAATGTTTTGTGTCTTAAAAATTGATTATCCTTTATTGAAATCTTTGTTGAGATGTTATTTCATGAGGACAAGAAATTGTTCATGTATGGGGGGATTTGATAAGCCAAATTTTTATATACATTGTTCAGTCATTTAATTATTTATTTTTTCCTTTACTTGATAATGTACGTGTAAAAAGTTTACTTTTGTTGGAATAAAGTCTGGTGGGATTCAAAGTAATAAAGGATGAAAGTGAAAAAATAGCCCAGTACGCATCTTGAACCTTCCACACACATCGTGTACTGGACGTTCACATCATGCTCAATTCATGAAACTAAGCTATTACCATGCCGCACAACCAGCAAGGAGATAACCCCTACATGTTCTGTGCACCCCAAAAATGACATGACACCAGTCAAAACCATAGGTGATAAAAGCATTAAGAATTTACAAAAAAGAACAACTGGGGGCTTGTACACGTCATGATTGCCTAGTACAAGACATGTATTCATTAAAACATCATAAATAAATGAGAGATACACACCCGATGTTAGAGATCAAAATATTTGTGGACATATTCACAGATCGAAGGTACACGTCTTGTACCTCTAGTAAACATCAGGATGACATTTTACAATAAATACAGTAAAGTGGTATGGAATTTTGGAGGATTTTAGGATGGGTTAATTCCTTGTATTCCATTCTCCTGCAAGTACCTACAACCATTTCCACTATTATCTCTAAATTTATTTGTGTTTTAAATTTCTAAATCAATCCACAAGTTGTGGATCTATTGTTCATCATTTCATTTCAGCTTATATTTATCCTCAAATTACCACATCATGTTAGACTCATTTCCATTTCTTATTCTAATTAATGATGTTATTTAATGTTGTTATTTATGGTTCTCAAGTTGTCTTCCCTTTACTAATCACAAACCCCCTACGTGATTTCAATTCAATTAAGTTCAATAAACATGCCAAACTTGCTTTATATCATTTATCTAATTGAATCTCACCTCAATATGAGTAGATAAAACTCTATAGGGGTATTGATCATGTATATATTTATCTATACACCTAAATAAACATTATTTTGAAACTAGTAAACCCTTATTGGATTAGTAATCAGTATAATACCAAATAGTGTTTCCAATTTGTGAGAATATCCTCGAATATGAGATATTCAAGAAAACAGCCCTATCCTGATTGGAGTAGACAATCCTATGATCACTGGCCTAGGAAACACTTTTCTCTATAATCCTAACTCACTGCACTTAGGCTATTACTATCACCCGATCATGGAATAATCACTTCCTAGGTAGAACAAAATGACTTGGCCAAAGTCTACCAGTAAATTCTATTTTCTTCACTACTGAGCCTTATGACTCTACCATGATTAGAATTAGAGACCATCCTTTACCTAGATACTTGAACTTGATCCCGACCACTCATTCGTTAATTGAAATTACCCCAACTAGAAATTAGGTCCCACTCGAAAATGTTATGATTGGTTGAAATTAATCTTCTTAGGGTCTAAACACTAGGACCCCCCTTTGAAATAGTGTTCTCCCTCATGGGTTCGACTATGAACTCCAACTACCATATGCACTTATAGTTAGTGATGTTTGGGAAGAATAAATTATAAATTGGCCACTTTCCATATAAAACCAACGATTCCTATGGGTGCATGTAACTTTTGAATGGTCTGGACAATAGAGATATGGTAGGACCAACCAAATTGGTTTATACCCAATATTTTTTATGACATCTTGAGAAAATTTATGATTGTAAAGGTTAAATTTGACTAGGAAACATGATATCCAATATTTAGGCATTGAATTAATTTTAGTTATTATTATTATCTAGTGTATTTTCACTATAACAAAATATTTTTATTCACTTAATTGTCATTTTATTGATTAACTAGATTGTGTTTTCAGTTATCTACCTTTACATATTGTTTAATCACTTACTTCTCAGTTTTTATTACATGAAATGTGTTCTCAGTTTCGTGCCTTTCCATATTTATTATTCTCATGGATTCATTATTTTTTCTATTGTATTGAACATTACTGAACATTTGATCTCAACATTTATTTTTTTCTTTCTCGAAGTAATGATTGAGATATTTTTAAAGTATATAGTTTATTATATTTTTTGTGTAATGTTTTTCATTATCTATTTTCAAATATAAAATGGGTATCATTTATGTAATCATTTTTTTCAAAACAAGTAAAATTTTGTACCACTATAATTGATTCCTTATAATCATGCTAACATAATAAATTAAAGCACCAACTCTAGGATTTTGGGGTTGGGGCATTACAATTGGTTTCATATAATGTTTAGTAGAAACAAAGGAAAATAGATTTAGGAAAACATAGATTATATAAGATAATCACAAGATAGACATTGAGGATAAATATAGATGAACAACCTTGAATTTTGGTGAAGTAGAGATTACGTAGGTCTTCCTAGAAATGCATTCTTTTCTGGATACTACCAGTGGATGTGGTTCTAGATCATATGTACATAGGGTTAATAACCATGAAAAGGTTCATCAGGTCTGACTTGAGTATAACCTATTACATGAAAATGGGATTTACTACAATCCTTTTTGATACTCTTAGGGGATATTCCTATGATAATTAACATTTTCATTAAAACCCACATTGATGAATTTTAAGATAATGTAATTCCCAAAGAAACCATGTTTATGATTATGAGATTATATATTAAAAAAATATTTCAATTTATGTTAAGTGTTATGACATATTTAGAATTATAAAAAGTACATAACTTTATGAGATAATCAAGTACATCACATTGTTTAGAAATTATTGTTGGAAGGACGAATGGTATCAAAACACTTGGAAAATGTAGTTCTTTTCCTACTGAGAAAACCAATATAGCTGGTATTGGAATGGAGAAATATATAGATATATTAGTGAATACTAATCATGTAATGTTAAATAACATTTCCCAAATGGAGAAAAATATTCCATAATGAGATTCTTCTATAGAAGCTCGATTTATGTGATATAAGACCCCATCATTTGGTGGGACTAAAAATCATGTTGTAGATAATAAATTTATTAAATATCTAGAGAATATATTTTAGTCCTTAGGAAGTGGTGAAAAATAAATGGTTACAACTATGGGGTATTTTCGCAAAGGTGATGTGGATTAATGGTTGTCCTTATTCTAGAATACAGGGTAGGAAAAGGAATTAGAACTCCTGGAATATAGAAATTTTAAGGAGACATTATTTGACCAATACTTCTCTCATGACAATCAAATAGAGATGAATATAATATAAATTAGAATAAAGAAAAAAGAAAAACTAAGTGTAAAGTATTATGAACCCACCTTTTCAAGGTTATCCAGGAATGATAAATATTATATAAGAAACATGGAGGGAAAGATTTGATCACTTTTTTAAAGGGAATAAGACAAGTCTCTAAAATGAACCTGTCTCCTAAAAATTTGAATCTTATGATGAAATTGTTTTATGTACTATCAATATAGTGAAATAATTCTGAATGTATTATAAATTCAAACTGTAGTAAGAGAATAATAGGTCAATATAGAAAATGATGGATTAATTAAAGAAGATAATAAAGGATTTTAAATATGTTATAATGATGGAAAGAAACACACCATTACTTGATTGTAGTGAATGCAAGTTTAATAAAAGTTTGAATAAAAATCCCCCCAGGACAATTATTAAAAGGGAAAGAAATAAAATTCCAATATGGAATGCTTCCACTATAAAGATATGGGGAACTATACAAATGAATATTCCAAGAATCTGATTAATATGCCTCTAATGAATCTAAGGGATCAAAGTCAATCATATTTTTTTGATACTACCAAAGTAGAATGATTAATGTACTTTTATTCGGATGCATGTATATTTTTATTATAGTATTTTAGCATTGAGTCGATGGTTATAAGAGTTATGAAATATATAAAGAGATTACTACAGAACTTTGTTTCTAATGATTGGAGATTATATATTGAAGGGTACCACGAAAATTAATTTGGTATAAAATTGAAGTTTTTTTTAAAAAAATATTTTAGGTAAAGATAATACTTAATATGATCCTAAGGTTAAGGTAATGAAGATTAGATAATGTTACGATTGAGTTGAATATATTAAATTGGATAAGGGATGATTACTATGTAACTGATTAATGGTTTATCGACATAGTGTCCTATTCTATCATTGATGGGGTTTAAAAAACTTTTGATTTTATGAAATATATCTAATAACATGTGTTTTACATAAGTAATAAGGAAATATCCCTGTTTTTTGTAAGGAATTATAGTAATTCATGTTATTAAAAAAATTCAATAGAACACATGATGACGGTGTTCACATGGTTAGTATGTGGTGATTAATAATCTACCTAATGTTTTTTGGATTAATAATATATTCACTTTCAAAATTCGGTGGCCTTCTTTCTTAAAGAATTAGGTCCAAATATTTTGGAAAAGTCAACCATTTATGAAATTTTTTATGTTGATATTTGAATGATGTTTTAGAAATTAATATATTAATTCACTACATGAAGTATATTATGCATAGGGATGAAGTGGAAATAGTTCAAGGGGTAATACAACAGAAATATTATAGAAATTTATATTTACATATATTTTCTTATAGAATGAAATAATTCTTCATCTCTAAGAAAATTGTTCCTGAAACACAAATGTTGTCTTATCATCATCATTTGATGATATAAATGACCTTTATTCACAACTATATCTTATGGAATTGTGGTCAACAAAATTAATGTGAAATTGTTTTCTATTATGTTCCATTGTATCTTGATAGTTATATCTTTCTTGCAGGGCCATGTTTTCACTAACATGCTCCAATCTAAAATAATATTTTTTGGTGACCATCAAATTTTCATTTCAGTATTATTAAGAATGTTTGTTATGAACCCTATTTATGATTTTGATTTTTCAAAAATACTATTTTCAAATATCAAATTCATCATTACTTAGATCATGTTTGAAGTGTGAAGATACGAATGATTTAATGTGGGAAGAATGTAACACCCTAAGACATTACAATATTTTCATTTCAGAATAAATTTATTTCTATTCCAAGATTTCTTTTTACAAATTTTTCTATATTATGTTACATGAAACACATTGTTTAGATTTACCTATTAGGAACATTGAGGTTATCATTCTTTAAATAAAATAATAACTTTTTTATGGCTTGCGTAACATGCAAGTCCGAAATTTACCAAACAATAATATACTATTAAAAATATTTTTATTTAATCTAATAATATAAAACCAAGCTATTAACTTCTAATTTAATTATATATTTAACTAACTTATGAAAATATATGGTTGAATTCATTGGTAATAAATTATTTAGAAATATATATAATAACTAATTGAATATAAAGAGAATGTTTTTATAAAAACTAATTTTATTCCTATAAGGAAATTTTATCCTAATTAATTAAATAAATTACTTTTAGTGAATAATATTAATGAATTATAAAAATTACATATTCAAAAAATATTTTTTATATTCATCCAATATATTTTATAGGCATCAAAAAAGAATAAATCTATTTTTATGCTTAAAAATCATATTTTTCTAAAAAATTGATTTTCCACCTTTTAATGGAACACATAAATTAAAAATGAATTTTGAAACAATTATAAATTTTATATGTTAAAATAAACATCATTTTTTGAAATATTAATATCAAAATTATCTTATCGTGCCTTTTTTAAATTTTCTCGGAGGTTTCATTTTTAATGAATAGTATGAAATACTAAAAATTAATTCAAAATTTTATTTTCATATTATTTTTTATATATTAATAAATATAAATTATATTGTATTTAAGGTCAAATTAAATCAGTGATAAATAAATTAATAAAAATTATTCAATTGGGATTAATTTCACATTGAAATTATATATACAAATAATGCAATCTTTTTAACATTTTTTATTTAAAGACCCACATTATCGTCCCCTCGGTGAGATTAATTTTAAATTAATTTTTGCACATTTTGGGATTGTAATTTGGAAAAATGGATTGAATATTTGGAATAATAATAATTTTTAATTTCTAATAAGGTTAATATTGTTTTTGAGAAAAATTATTTTTGAATGTAATAAAGGTTTTTTTGCAGCAACTAAGAGAAAAATAGCTTACCATGAGACTAATCCTCAATCCTATGGGAAAATGACATATAAAAAAGTAAAAGAGCTATATTTTTTCAATATATAGACTCAATTATTTCTCTTATATATAATTGGGTTAATTATTGGAGCCACTTTACAAGGTGAAAATGAATTTTTATTTCCATTTTGAAAATTTTAATGAATGCCACTCCACCTTCACTATAAAAAAGAACTCAACCTTACCATTTATTCACACCTCTCTTTCCATTTTTGTAACAAAAATTATGATAAAATTATCTCCAAAAATCTCTCCCTCATTCTAGAAGCCTCAACATTTGATGAAATCAAACCAAGGATTCCCTTTGGTGAAAACCAAAAGGAATTACCTAAAAAAGATGTAATATTATTCAATGTGCATTTATGTTTTATTTATTTCAACACCCATTAATTTTTTACCATTAAATTATTAGATAGTTAAATAATTATCCATAATATAATGATTCTTTTTAGAATTTGTGTTTTACCTACACCTACACACAATTCCATCAAATGGGTAACCAACATATCATTTGTATAAGGGGAACTATCCCCTCATGAAGCGATGTCATTCATTTTTCATATACCACATCTCATGGTTGGTAATTATGATGTAAATAACATTTTTAAATGATATATAAGACATTTATGTTGTATTCATACATATATTATTTTTATATGACACATGCCTTCATGTTTCTCATTTTGTGTAATTATGATAACATCTTTTGTGGACGTGTGGACTATCGCCTCCTAAAAGTGATGTGATACGTTGAAAATATATGTGGAATGAGTTAAGAATGAATTTAATAAATATATTTTACATATATGAAATAAGTATAGTTCAGTAATCATAAAATATATATATATATCATTCACTATTGAATCTTTTAAATAGGACAAAATAAATGTATGTAGCATTCAGGCATACGTATGGCCTACCGTATCCATGAATGTTGTATTTCATATTTTTTTTAAATATTATGGATTATTATAAATATATATAGTGGATATATATAATAATTAAAACATGATTGAAATTAATTATTTTATGAAATCATGATCGTTGTAAGAAGAGCTCTAAGTAACACGTCAAAACATACTAAAAACAAGGCAATTAATACTTGAAATAGTGAAAATTATGAGGAATTATTAAGAAGTGGGTAATAAGATATTATTATATTATAACATATGATATTATAAAAATTATTATGGTTTTGGTATAATTTAATGACATGTTTAAAACCTTTATACAAGAGATTAAAGAAATTTCCACCAAAATGATGTTTAAGGTAAGGGATTTTCATCTCAGTTTGTACATTTGAGAGATAAATGTCATATTAACCACTTACATATTCTTTGTGTTGTACCTACTTCCCATATTGATATATTTTATCAAAAATACTTTTAAATTTTGGGATTTAATTTTTTTACTTTTATTTATCTCATCCATTGTGTTTTACGTTGAAAATTTCCATCTGGTAAAAGTTATAATACAATCACACTTTCTTTTTTGATTGTGAAATTTCTATAAGAAAAATAATTTTCATATAATAATTTTTCATTGAGTATTATATTTCATTATGATATCCATATTCTCGTATGATGGATATTATTTTTTCCTAATCAATACACCATTTTTACATATGGTATTTAATTTTAATATTATTGATTTACTAGGTAGATATTGATAAATTTTTATCCCTTACTTAACATTGAGATTTGATACGACACTATTTCATGAATCTAAATTAATTATTTGATATATGAGATTTTTTTCCCAAAATATAGACAAGGGTTTTGGACCGGTTAACGTAATCCCATCGATGCATCAGTAGTGTCATTTGGATAATTTAGTTAGACAAACCATTTATATTTGTAACTATAATATTATAAACTATGTCATGAAAGGTCTAGTTAACAGAGTTATGGTTGGAAAAACCAAATCAATTTGTACCCGATATTTTTTAACCCATATTTTTAATGGTTATTATGGTAAAGGTTTCATGTTTGTAGTACACATGACATCCAATATTTAGAAAATTTCTTCATTTTAGTTGTTATTATCTTAAAGATTTTAACTATGATAAATTTTATTAATTCACATCACTCTTTGTTTATTGAATAAATGGAATGTGTTTTTCATTATTTACCTTTCCATATTTTTTTACTCACATACTTATTAGTTATTTATTACGTTTAACATGTTCTAAGTTTATTTCTTTACCATATTATTATCTCTACTAATTCATAATTATTTCTATTTTACATACCATTACTGAGCATTTGAGATCACCCTTATTTTGTTTCTTTTCCCTAGGTTATGAAGAAAGGTTATTTGAATGAGTTATAAATGATGTGGTTTATTAGATTTTGTTATCTATTATGTTTAATTTTATATTTCCCAATGTAAAATGTGTATCATGTATGTAATATAGTTTTCCAAAACTACTAAACTTTTTGTCCTTTGGGATTTGATTCCATGTAATAATTCAAATGTAATCAAGTAAAACACCTTCACTTGGATTATGTGGTTGTGAGGTTATATTTATTATCATCAAGGTACCCACCAGGGCCCGCCAAGCTAGCAATAAACTAATTGTGACTACCAAATTCCTACCTCCATCAGGCTATGGTATGGTTACAAATGCCGAGTAGGCATAACACTCACTTGTGAGGGCTTAATCTCAGTTACCGATATGGACACACAGACATCTCCAAGACAATAATATAATGAAATGCAAAATAAAGATTTATATAAAATGCACATATATATATATATAACCCACAATCATAGTTCAACAAAATATTAAGAAGGAATAAGGTCCAAATACAAGAGCTTCAAAAACGAGAATGAAGTATCACCTGATAGTAATCATGGACTACAGTCAAATCTGACTCATGGTATAAAAAATGGTCTTAATAGAAAAAATATCTAATTTGTATTCTACTACTCTATCATTAATACCATTTACTGTAATGTCTTTTTCAAAATATTCGACATGTTCAGGAAGATCCCATGCAATGTTGATTATAAAAATTCATAGTAGGAAACCTAGAAATCACTATGTATGTATCATTGTGAGTAGTTAGATCATTATAGGATATGTGAATTATAATATTATACATATAATAAAACCACTAGATATGCCCCTAGTCATCACTAAACCCCAAGGTAAGGTCACGAACACATTGTTAGCCTATGGTTTTGCTGGAGAGTCTGCAACCACACATGCTATGGAGAACTAACATTGTGAGTCTAATAGAAACGATAGAATTTATCCGAGATTTCAACATTATCAGGTCTCACCATAAGGAATTACACACTAGAAGTCTGAAAATATCATTACATAGATGGTAGTAAAACCTATGGTAATTGGGTAATGCCAACTATCCCAATTTGTGTTAACCATTAATATAGGGGATCAAAGCTTGTGTATAGTTGTCCATATTGATTTGAGAACCCCTACTATGGTAGAAGATGAATGAGGGTTCCATCCAAGACTATGGAAGGAAATCCTACAACTCTATTAGAAACTAGTCCATTGGAGAGGATAAAAATCCTTTATTTAAGGCATAAATACATACTATACCATCCCATGGATGGTTTGAGTGAATGAACCATTAAGTAAACTCATCTATGATAAAGGGAACATGTCTTCAAGTTATCTATGAAAAATTACATAGAAACTATTATTAGTGCATGACATGTACCATCGACATCGAGTGTACATATTTATCATGTCTTGTTCTCATGCCAATTCCCAGTTATAGCTAGCCTTCTTTGAATACCTAGTTGTGTCCATGTACTTGATTAAGTCTATGTACAAAGAAAAACACATGTACTCTATTCATGTCATAAACCAGGCCATGTCCATGTCCATATATGCTCTGAGATATAGGATGTGATACTATGTTAGGTCATATGTTGTGTGATATAATGCGAGAAACAATTTCACTGTAGCAAAGTCACTACGCATGATTTGTGTTCTTCTATTACACAACATGCAGTTTGGAAATTTACAGAATCCCACAGTTCTGCACAATGTCTTCTAATTATGTCCCCACCATCACCAAATATTACCCCAAATATTGGATATGGGGGTTGACCGGAATCCCTATCGCTTATAGATGGATTTCGGCTTCCGATTATCTAAAAATCACTACATGAAGCCACACCTTCAGCATACACCAGAACCCATGCACAAACATGTAAAATCTAGACATGATTCATCTCCACTACCATCACATCCCATTCTCATCCTGAAACTAGACCCGGATCAATTGTATCAATCCACTGTGCTGTGAAATATTTTCCCAATGATTGATTACAGGGTATTTACTGAACCACTAGAAAAAATGTATGCTGGTGATGAATGAATGGAAATTGTAGAAGGAAATTATAAAAAAAACTAAGGAATAGACCTCATAAAATGTTTACATAGACCTTGACTCATTGACATTATATTGAATAATGAAGAGATATAAATTAAATATCAATGGAATTCCCCAAATTCCCCCCATAATAATCTCATTCCCACAATACAATCGATCTAAAAATCAATTTTCTTGTTTATTGTCTTAAATTAATTATAGGATAAGAAAATGGTTCTAAACCCACATAAAAAATATCCTACCTTGAGATGGATTGATAGTTAATGAAGAATGAATCCTCTTCATTGTCTTTAGTGGGATCCTTGATTTCCTTTAGCGTGAATGATCCTATATACATTGCCTTTTTTAATAAACCATTCCTCCAATGGTCTCTAAATTCTCATGGTTAATAAGATAAACCAAGGAATTGGTCATAAAGATTCTTAAATAGAAGAATATTAGGTCACTGTATCACCTTAAATAAAAATTATTTATTTATTTATTTATTATTTATTCATTCGACAACATTTTCAAAAATTCTAAATGATGACAATGATTATGTCAAAAATTAGGTAATTCACAAGCTCTCTACTCAACGTAGGTCTCGTATTTTTTATCTAATACTCTATTTAAGTATTATTCCACTTTTTTTAAGAAATCCACATATTTGTGATATTAATATATTTAATATTTTTAAAATATCAATTTTAGGCTCATAAGGACATAGAATCTTGCATTGTCTCATCACCTAGATCATAAAATATTACTAGATATATTTCAATGACTAAGGGGGAAAACTATGACAAAACATTCTACCCATCTATGGGACCATATTCGTAAAAATAATAATGGACTAATAAAATAGGTGTGAGTAATGAGATCATGTCCAGGTTACCCATTCCAAGGTTCTCTCTAAAAATATTCTCATGCTACCACCGAACACAAATGAAAGGAATTTCTCACCCATGAATTATTTTCTCCTACCGATCCCCAATATCAACCAGGTACTCTGCAATGGTTTCTCAGTCCTCGAATCCCATCATGCTGAAATATATATCATGTGTTTGTTCATGAACATATCAATATAGCTAAAACATGTGGATGATGTTGTGTAACCTGTATAACTAGGGTGGTAGATCCCAGTGATAAATCACCTCATTAACTCTGCATAGTATCTAAAAAGGGCTAATGAATCTTGTAGAAATCTCTCCACCTCATCCAAATCTCTGTAATCCATTTTGGGGGTAAAATTTTCAGGAACACATGGTCTACCTACTCAAACTATAAAGTCCTCTTTCGTCGACCTGTTTAGGACTTCGAATTGATCTATGTAGTCTTAATCTACTACTATACGATATGCACCTTATTTTTCGTAGCTCACACCATCTCTGAGCCCACGAGTGCTCGATCTCAAAGATTAGTCCCACATAGATGTCACCTGTAGGGTCACCAATACATTTCCATGAATATTTCCATACCAATGGTGTAATTTTCATTGTTATTATACACAAACTCTACCATGCTTAGATGATACTCCCAACCAAGGTTGAAGTCTAACATGAAATACCATAACATTCCCTATAAATCCTGAATGGTCCACTTAGTCTGTCATCATTATGGTGGTGAAATAGTGTTACCAAAGGCAAATGAGTCCAAATGAACTCCTATAAGCCTTAATATAATTCTTATGTGATGCGAGCATCACAGAATGAAACGATAATCGAGGCAACACTATTGAACTAAACAATCTCATGCATGTGATGGTGTCCCATGTTATCCAATGAACTCTTCTCTCAAATAGATTTTATGTGGACAATCATGGTGATTCGGTCTATGAAACCCCAAATGGATTTGTGTCCTTTGGACATATGTGGTAACGCCATCACGATGTCAGTAGATATTATATCCCATGTCCACTCTGGAACCTCATGTGGTTGAGGTAAACCTGCTAGATCCATGTGATTATCCTTCACCAAATGATAAGTGAGTCATCAGTAGGTAAACTCTGCTACACCCTTCATCAGGAATTTCCACCAAAACTAACTTCATATGTCCTAATACAACATCTCCACACATGGATGTGCTACCAAAGAAGATGTATTAAACTTCCTCATCACCTCCTCTACAACATCACTTGTACCATTATATGTCCTAAAAAAGGATAATGTTCTCCCCACATTCATAAAATTTATCAAGATCACATCCATTAGATATCTTATTATACAAGGTCTTACTATCGGTATCTATATGATAATCTTCTATAACATTATATAAAATAATTGGGGTAAAAACCATCAATTGAAGATACAAAGAACCATCATTTTCTATTATGGAAAACTACAATAAGGATAAATTTTCTAATTCCACATCAAACAAATGAGGGTAATATCACCTAAGGTGAGTGTCTTCTACCACATTACCCTTATCATATGTATACACTGTCTCAATGTTGTAGTACTAAAGAAACTCTTACCCGAACCTATGTCTCAAATTAATATCCTCTGACAGAAGATATACGTGAGACTTATGTGGTCAGAATAGATAATAAACTGCTCACCAATAAGAAAATGTCTCCACATATTAAGAGTTAAGTATAATGCATCCAACATAGGATCATTGGTCACACCATTCTTCTCATCCATAAGAAATCATGTCCTACAAATACATTAGAATAAAACCAATTTTGGTACCTAAATCATCATAGAACACTATGTATTTGACACCGTACTCTATTATTATCATGATGTGGGAAATTTTAAACCACTACCTCAACTCCTAAAAATAATAATGGAACCTTTACATCCTAAAACAATATTGACCCTTCCTATCAAATAAGTTGATGGTACCAAAATATTAATGAAATTAGGCACTAATATGATGTAGTGTCCTTCTAACATAAGAAAGCAATGCGCCTTCCTGACACTCATGGGTGGATCCCAACATAACACATCCTAGACTATTTTTTGATCTACTATGATACCATAATATTAGATATTATATACCCAAAAGTTAACCTCTTGAATTTGGAATTGGCTCCTCAAGGGATTCTCATAAATTGGGTGTCCTCAGAGTGAGTCAAATAAATACTCAAGTGACTCACATGAAACACCCCAAACACTAAATACAATATGATATTGTTGTGGAAGACCCCCACATTAAATCCTAAGAAAGTATGAATGCTCTAGTTCATGGGTTTCATTCACACTTCTAGGGTGTTTGTCACACCGACATGCATCACCATGTACTTATAATGACTATATTGATATTTTAATGTTTTCTTTGCTATATCCAAGACCCATAATAATAGCTATGGATAGACTGATCTGAGGATGATCATAGAGAATCATTATTCACCTCTCGACTAATTGAAGATTTTTTTGAATACTAATTAGTGGATAATTATTCTTCATGATCATATTTTTCATGTTCCAATAATATATGGATAAACTCCTGATCCCATCTTCCTTCTTCGCATCGACACTAGAGATACCCATGGAGAAACACTAGTTCTCACAATGACATTGCACTAAACATCTTCCAACTGGACCCTCATCTAATGAATATATAGGGGACCAATCTGATATACTAGCATAGATATTATGGTCGTCATTGGGTGTATGTCTATATATAAGTAAAACTCTTGGAGGGGTTATAATTCTGGAATATCCTCATTAAAAAATCATCTTAATCATCTTCCATAGTAGGAAATTGATATCCCTAAGATTACATTACTCCAAGAGTCATTCTAGCCAAATGGAGAGTAATATAAGGCACCATTCTTCATATGAGTCCATCTTGCTTCACCTGAGTCTCCTTATCACCTATGTAGGAAATCATCATCCCATTAAAACAGACACACCAAAAACTCCACCAAAAATAATTAATATATCATGAATTATGTATATCTAGTCCATGGATAATATGTAATCATAAAAAAATCATCACCTTTATAATGATATCCCCTGAGAAACTTTGTCCTCAATGTATCTGTTCACACTATCGACAAAAGTCGGTGACATGAAATATTCTCCAGTTAGTGTCTCCAAGCATACGAGTTGAGTCAAGGGCTTAATAAGAATCTCTAGGTCTCGAAATAGTGATGTAACAAGAAAAGTGTGGCTCATGAATGTGTCTATAAAAAAATATATTGTACAAAAGAAATATATAAAATATATAATGAACCATAAAGATTTTGGATCATTGACATCTATGGACTGTACGTTTCCATACCCCTCATCATCAGATCCCTAATCTCGGTGGGGACCACCTGGGGGTGGTGGTGGAAACCTGTAAAAATATCTACCACCTACCTCCTTCTCCCGGATCCTATTCCACATCCACCATCATATGTTCCTCCTTACTCATAATTCTAATTATTCCTCACTGGATCATCAACTGACTCTCTATCGACGATATAGTGTGTCAAAAAATCCCTTGTGAAATGTTAGTGATCCTCACGAGACTATCACTACCACACCTTTGGATAACTTGACCCATAATGAGAGTCTATAACGGTAGAACCCCATTCCAGAGATGACCTCTTGATACTTATTTCATGTCCAGATCCTTGCACCTATCATTTGATACCTGATTATGATGTCTCAGCCCTTGTGTTCACACTACAGGAACCCACTATTAGTGTTTGGTTGGCCAGGAATCTCTCATCACCATGGACACTCCAACACCCCAATATAAGTAGGAATTTAAACATGTATATTACATGACCATGTGTATCTATGTATACCACTCTCAAAGCTATGTACCTGAAATAATAAATCCTAAACCATATCTATTGAGTATGAAAATAGGTTAGTAAACCTCGATAAATACTCATAAGATTCATGTTGAAATGTTGTATATGTAAAAATTCTTAGATGAGTGCCTCTAACATCATAGATATAGATTAGTCAACCCTAAAGAGATGCTTAATCTCTATCCATGAAAGAGTAACCTCATCATATGTTAAAACCACAAGGCTCCACCAACACCATTTCAAGCCGTGAATAAGGCTCAATGTTAAGACCAATATGTGGGCTTTAGGTATCTTGATAAGATGAAAGACCTACAGAAATTCCATGAGACAATAAATAGCTATCTTTGTGTCTATATCACCCATAACCTATGTGATCCCCGATGATAAAAATCATGAATCATGATCTTCTTGTGCACATTATCCATTGGAATTTTGGGTTACATTTATTTCTCAATGGGTGGATGTATGACTAGAAAATCACCTGAAAGATCTACCACTTGAATAGGTCCATATATCAAATCCTATTTACAAATGTTAACTTCCGAAAATCCCACCACTAAATCATAGCTTGAAATCATAACAGAAGCATCTGGAAGCAAATAAGATGTACTATGATCAATAACTTTATCTGGGGAGCTGACTATAGATGGACATGGAAAAAACCTATTTTTATATGGTCCATGTACTTATTTTTTACCTTAAACCAATATATACATGTAATTAGTCGAATGGTTGGTGATTATAAACATGTTGTATAGATATGATGGGCTTAAACCCACACATAAGACCTTGTGATAAAATACAAGCTCGAAACACTTGACATTATTTCCCTAAATAAATCATTATCATGTCTATAAAAAATATAAAATCCAATCCTAATATGGACTCTAACTGATAGCACTCATTCGGGACCCACCCTAGCTGGTCCCACTTGGTCAAGGATAAGTCAAGTGTGAGTCCTTGGCCTACTGGGGGTGGCATTGGGGTAGTCACACTTAGCTAATCCTAGACCAAGAAGCATCCACATTGTTGGGTCATGATCCTTCTTCTTCTAAGATTTTCCACTAAATTATTATTTTAATGAAAATAGTAATGCATATCATTATAGTGTGAAAAAAGGGAAACTTCTTGATTCTATCAGAAATTTTAAAAGAACACCATTCACCCCTTATTATGTGTTATCATGTTATTCCTACCCAAAAAAGTTTATTTAATTTATAGATATGTTAAATGTAACATGTTTAAGATTATTTATAGAATTTTAATATATCCCCTTTGACCATGTTAAATACACATATGTGGTTCTGATCTTATAAAATGAATAACCCCAAAATATCAAACAAAGACGTAACCATTCTAGTAACTAAATACTATATAGTAATAAATGATGTAAATGTAATCCTAATAAGGAAATGAACAAGATAAAGGTTTTTGGTCAAGTATAAGTTGAATATTATTTTATTATTTATGATATATTGAAGGTACAAATCTAATTAAGACTTAAGTTATAAGATTTTATTTTAAAACATTATTTAAAATGTTTTAAACACTTTATCCTCTATATCCATGTTCATTTAAATGTTACATGAGTGTTATTATTTATGATTCTTATATTATTAGAGGTATTTTTTATCTATATTTTACAATTTTAATGAAGTTTTGAAGAGGAATAATTTCAATATTTTCAGTTTTGGTCAATTTAAAATTTCATATATAATTGTGGAAATATTTTTTTGAACATATATGACTTGAATGATTTTCCCACTATCATATCCATTATTAATTATCTAAGGATACATTTTTTCTCATGTTCAAGAGATAACTGAATGAGTTTTTTATTCATTCAAAATATATTTTCAAGAGATCTATGACAAAAAAGGTGAAATAATTGTTTTCTTCATTATGTGGTATGTGGGAATTATTTATGATTATTGGTGAGCCCGATACATATTTTACAATGGGGGTGGCTGATATATCACTTAAATGCATTGTGTAATGCTCTTTATATTCAATGGAAAGAAAAAGGGAGTTAACTAGTGAGTTCTCTCTAATGGATTTAACTAGGATCAATCTATTTTTGACATGATTGAACATATGTTGTAAGTATAATTCTATAAATTTCCTATAATTGTTTCAATTTTCATTCAATGGGTTTTATGTTTTTCTTTGAGAAAACTTTCTTTACCTATATGTATATAGTTTATTTTATATGATCGAAGAATAATGTGGAAATGGTAAACATTTAAAGAGGATTCATGTTTTTCATTAGACTAATGGATTTCTTTCTTTATATCCCTTGTTAATATTTTTGGGCTAATCCTATGCTATCAAGTATTTTTCATGGGGTTTTAAGATGAGGGGTAAGTAAGAAGAAATAAATATGGATTTCAATATGATTTTTAATGAAAAAACAAGCTTCATTTAGAATGTTTTATATTGTAAGAAAATGGATACATAGATGAAGTGACCATTTTATAAAATGTACGTTTATTATTTAATTGGGATAATGAAATTATCTTGAACACTTAACCTAAAATATATTTAGCGATGAAATAATTTGGATTCATTTATAAAGACTCAATAATATGCAATGTTTTATGTCTCAATCTATATATCTACCATCATTTTACATCTTAATGTTTTCAACCCTTAATGAATGTGATATTGAATGGTTGAATCTTATTGATATTTATACCTATATAGTTTCTTATGAAATAAAGTTAAAATAGGATGAAACATAAATTCAACCATTAAAGTATAATGTGCATAAATATATAGATATTCTTGATAAAATTGTTGTTATAAATAAAAACAAAAAGATGTTTTTGATCAGTTCCTATAAGTTATTATAAGAAATTTCATGTGGTATAAATGTAAATTCATTGTAAATCCAATATTAACATAATTTAATTATGTAAAATTAAGAATTTTTTTGCAAAGGTTGCGAATGAAGTACGACAAATACAATTATATGAACATCACACCATAATAATAGATAATGTTTCATCATGACATGAAACCCTAAAATCATTAATTCATGTAGAAATAAATTTACTAAAAAAATGGTGACCAATTAAAAATATGAAGATGATATTTTACTTAAAGATGAGAAGGTTGAGTTTCTTATAGATATATTGGATGTGATAGTTAAAATATTTAGTAAAGTTAAAATTAAAACTAGTTATTATAATAAACTAGAAGGTGTTATTTATTTTAAATTTAAAAAATGAATTATTAATGAAGGATTTAGATTCTCAACATATGAGGAATAAAAAAAATTAGTGAGGTACTCAAGGATTCATCAGATTATGTCGAACAACATGAATAGAATATTATTCAACTATAGAAAGTAGTAAAAGAACATGAATCTATTAAAGACATGTCTGAATAATTAGTTGGTTTCAAATTTACAATTTAATATAAATCATAGATGATTGAAGAACTAAATTATTTTTTTTGTATAATAGATTAAAATTATAGAATATCTTGAAGAAGAAGTTATGCCTTTATAAAAGAATGTGGAATATTAGACAAGAGTTTGGGGTTAAAAAATAAATTTTAGTTTAGAAGATTGATTGATTTAAAATAATAGGTGAGGATTGATTATTATAGAAAGTGAAAACAATATTTTTAATGAACAATGCACTAATAATTCAAGCAAATTCTGGATTGTTTTCAAGGTTAAACAACAAAAAAATTCATAAAGAAGAATAGAAAACAAAATTTTGGTGATGGATCTTAATTTATTAGGGCTTATCAAAAATAAAGATTCTATTTGGATGATGAAAACTTGTGTATATATGAGAAAATGATATTATCCTAGATAAAGTTTCAATTTTATAGTGATATATGTCACCCAAGGATTCATTACATGTAGATATAAGGATAAGAAATAAGAGAAGCACATAGAGTCAATAATAGAGGATAAGGGGATATCCTACAACATAATAGGGGAAACACATTTAGATATTGTTTTTTTACTTTTATATTTGGCCAAAAGTATTTAAATTTCCTGAAAATTTTGATTCAAAATCACACTTACTCAAATAAAACTGGTTCAAGATGAATAAATAGAATTTCCTTAGGAATTAGATTTTTATATTGAAAATAAGGAGTAAATAATAGATAATTGTGTTATAGGGGAGATAGTAAGAGATTTATAGCCTCAAAATAAGAAGGAAGCTTCAATATTATATGTCTTAATTAACAATGATGTGTGAATTCTTATGAAAAATCATGGAATGTGTGTGGAATCCAAGGGCCAGTTTGGTTCCACTAGTGGGGTGAATCAATGAAACACTGAATTTATGAATTTTTATCATTTTAAATTAAATCTTATAAACCATTTAACATTATCAATCCACTAAATATTATATCTCAATCTCACCTCTTGTGCATTTGTAATATAATGGAGAGAAACAAAAAATATTTAGAAGGTTGAACATAAAATTCTAATCCATTCAAATTTGGTTAGAAATCCAACATGAATTCCTTACTATCCATAGAAGTGAATATAATTGGGTTAACTCACTTGTTACAAACTCTTAGAAATTTTTTAGAAACCCCAAATGATCATATCCTATGATTGGTTAAAAACCCCAATCACATGCCCCAAGTAGATGATTAGACACCCCATCAATAACATTATTCCCTATGATTATCTTGTAACACCCCGAGATTTTATGAAAAATATTCTTTTAATTTCATTAATGTCTTGTGTTGTATGTTACACCAAGATTACCTTGCTCTATACGCAACACCGTATTATCTTGCAGTATACGCAACACTATTCTTGGATCGTGTTACACACAATTTTGATAATAGTTATTCTACACAACACTGAGTATATATATATATATTCAATGTATAAATGAAATATGGTTGGATTTTGTTATAAGAAACAACGAAGGATTCTTGCACAACACGCAACCCTGACTTGGCTTGCATTACACGCAATCGCGACCTTCCTCGATAGCGTGTGTTGTACGCAATACCGAGTTTTACTAAACAACGATATATTATTATAATATTATAATGAACTAGCCGTTATGAATAGTATTAACTAAATTTTGAATTTTATAACATTATTATTCATCTTACACATTTTCTAGAACATGGTATAAGAACAAAATAAATTTTTCGGGTAAAATAAGTATTTTTAAAAACATGCAGTTTTGCCGCCTTTTGATGGTGCACCCACTTTAAATATATATTTTCACATGTTTATAAGTTCAATTTGAGAAAATAAAATTCTTCTTTTGAATCTGGATATAAAAATTTACATTAGATAAAGTTTTGATATTTTTCCGATAACTTTCATATTTTAATGAATAGTAAAAACACGCTATATTTTAATTAAAAACAACTTTTTTCATCGTAATATCTTATGTGGTTAAATTATAATATGGAATGGTTTTAAAGTATAAATATAATATATTTTTACCATTCAATATAATGTATGCCATTAGCATTGATTTTACCTTGAATTCGTAGGTTAAATCAATTCAATCTTTTGCAATGTTTTAAAGAAAAAACTCGTTTTCTTTCGACAACGGGATTAATTTTAATTTAATTTCTGCATCTTTTGTGTATTGAATTTGGAAAAATGGTTTCTATATTTGGAATTAGTGGGTCCAAATTATGTTAATAAGCTACTTTTTATTTTTGGGCATTGTGAATAGTAACTACGGTAAATTTTATTTACTATAGTTAAAGGTAAATCGGGTAATTAAGGGTAAATATAAGATTATAAAATTACCCTAACACTTGGTAAAATCCTATTGGATGGCTAAAAGTATACCCATATAACCTAAGGGTCTGATTAGATTCATTTTATGAACTTTGTTCCATGAAAAGAATTTAATTATTATTAAAACCAAAGAATGTGACAACATGTCAGTTTCTTAAATCTTATAAGTATAATAATTTTAATTTAGTCATAAACTTCATGAAACTTCAAACATGAATAGTATCCAGATATCTAATACAATTATCTACATCATAGGAATTTATTTAGAATTTTTAGGGATTAAATAATTATTATTTATTATGACACAAAGATGATGCAGTAATTGTCTTATTAATTAAATATTGACATAATTGATGTTATAAATGCCCAAATAAATGTAATTTGAGACTTTTTATGACTTACATTAATTTTCTAGGTTAATATGACATGTTATTGTTGATATACGTAACTTTTCTTGAACCTATAATTCTGTTATGAATTTAATAAAAATCATGTACCAAATATTGTCAAAATTGGCATAAATTAGTTTTTAAAAAATATATTATATTATAAATTGTTATTTTATTCCTAAAATTATAAGATTTGGAAACATTACTTAGATAATATTATATATATTAATAATAAACTACTTGGGGTTCGTTTGGCTTGATATAGTAAGTTTATTAACCATATAGTGTAAGACAACAAAAAGACGCGGTAAAAGTTAAATTATTTAACTTAGAGTTAAATCTAATTGATAAGGTTAAAATAATAACCTAAACTTGTCTAAATCCTATTGGATGAAGGGATTTCGACCCATCCCCACTTTATATTTTAAATAAGACCCTTTGGAACCATTATAAACCGAATTTGACCTTAATATAAAATAATATTTTTAGATTTTCCTAAGGTGCCCCTCTCCTCCCTTATAAAAGGGCAACTCCTCCCTCTCCTCCTCACACCAATTTGAGCTTTCATGCTCGGCCAAACCCTACCAAAATCTCTTCTCCACTTCTTTAGTATCATCATAGAGGTCCTGGGATTCTTCAAAGACCATCCTTAGTTCTTTAAGTGGAGGTTAAGAAAAGGCACGTCAAAAAGAGGTAATATCAATTACCGGTCTTTTTCAATTTATTTCTTCTTCAACTTCTTCTTATTTAGTTGTTTCATGATAAAGTAATAACATCAGTATTTATTATATACTTATATGTTATTATAAATACTAAACAACTCTAATTAACCTTCTATCCATCCTACGGAAAAAGAAAATCACCGCGCGGGCGTACGTACGGAATATCGTCTCCACGCCGTGGTGTAATCTATTTTCCACCACCACCTTACTTGGATGGGTATAATGGTGTAAATAATAACTATATATGATTATTTTAAATTTATATTGATTCTGAAATAGTATACATACACTCCAATACAGTCCCACGATCATGAGAATGATATCATCGCTCGTGCGTACGTACAGACTACCGTCTCAACGACGCGATGAGATTCATTCTCCACTTTAACCATTCATGAATGATTATAAAGTATATATAATAAGTAATCATGAAATATATTACATAATAATGATACTGGATTTATGTGTACATATATGTATGTCATCTACTTAATTCCATTCAACTCAAAAAGGAAACGAAAACAGCATTCATCCGTACGTATGGTCTACCGTCTCCATGAACAGTGTATTTCATTCCATTTACTGATCTATTAAATATATGTATATTCTGAATATATATTATATATAAATCATTTTTTATATTCTGGAATTAATTAATCATGATCTAAGTAATCATATGAATAATTACAATTCAAAACTCGGATGACAAATGAAACGATTTTACCCAAAACGCTCTTTTACATGGAATTTACAAATGAAAGGGTAAAATAAAGTCATAAGTGAACCATATATGTTATCATAACAATGAGTATGATTCTGTAATAAGTCAATGACATTGTTTAAATCATTATAAAGGAGGTTCATACACTTACAAAGCAAATCGGACCTTAGGTAAGGGAAATATCACAATCTCATTTTTATCCGAGATTGTTTATACATTGGCATTTACTGGGGTGTATTTTATCATCCACATCCATGTTTCCTCAATACGTAATATTATTTCAGTCCACCTACAATTTTTTAAATCCAATTTTACCCTTCCGTGAGTTTTTAGTAAAAGATATGAAATGAATCTTTTGTAGTTTTTCGTACGAGATACTTTTTAACTTTTTCGACAAAAGTACGAGAAGAATGTTTTTTTAACTTATATGGTATGAATAAATTTTAAAGACCAAGAAGCTTACTTTACAAGTTTTCAAGTTTATTTTTAATCAACTTCTTTTAGTTTAAAATTTTATGACATGTTAAGAAAGGAAAATGTTTTTGAAGTAGAATGGATATTTTCCTCAAGAATGGAGTTCAAGTGTTTTATCAAAATTATTTTCCATCTAAGATAATATAGGGTTCTGTTTATATCCCTATTATTACATTGATTTGATTATGTTGTGATGGAATTATTTTTATGAATTCCTTTATCTTATGTTAATTGTTTGATGATGTCACGATGTTTATGATTCCCATTTTTATTACCTGTGTTACGCAATGATGTATGATTTATGATTTTGTGGCACACATAAGAATGGTATCATCATGAGATGGGTGGGACCTATATCTCCCTCAAATTCATTGGGTAAAGATTTTATATCTCATGAGATAGACATGGCTGGAACGGTAGGTTATACCGGTTCAGTGAAACAGGACTGAAACGAGGGTGACTCGGTTCAGAAACGGACTTTGTCCACTAAGATAGTCTTGGAAATGAGTCTTGACTAATAAGAAATGATTCTCTATGATTACGTGAGTATTCCAAAAAGTTCCATGTTTTATGTTATGATTATTGGGATTTCATTTCACTACTATGATTTATCCCATGTTATGAAATTATGCTCTCTTTTGAAGGTTAAGATTTCCAAAATGTTATGTTCTTATGAATATGATGTGATTGATATTTATTTTGTTTACCCTTACTGAGAATTTGAGCTCACCCTTTTATGTTTTCTTTTCCCCAGGATATAAAGAAAGGTTTTAGGTAAAAAAGGGAATATCTTTATGGGAGATGTTGAAAGTCTTTCTCCACGATTAGAAGATTATATTCTGAGTTTCCAAAGACACTAAACTATTACGGTCCTTGTGTGTGTGTTTTTGTAATGTACTAAGTATTCCGCAAATTTAATGTAATTTCCATGTACGTCAAGCTTCTGGTCTTTACAGTTGGTATCAGAGGAACGGTTTAGTCAACCTTTGGAAACTAGGATGCGAGAACTTTAGTGAGATCCCTAGAGATATTTCTTAGGTATGTTTAGGGATGTCCCTAAGGTTAAGTATATGTATAGGTTATAGTCCTAAAATTGAACTAACGATCTTAGAATTAAACCTATGATGTTAGATATTGAAGTTAATTCCCCTTTATTATGTTTTCTTCCCTAGCACGATTTTTTCCTCTCACACTATTCTTTTTCGGTTTTAGACGATGGCTGGAACTCGAAGGAACCATGTTGATCACTGTAATGGACAATGCAATGATTGTCCTCCTGAACAAACAAGTGTTATGGGAGATGGAGTGCAAAATCTTATTGCTATACTTACACAAGATATGAATCATTCTGGACTTCCAAATGAGCATAGAAGGGAACAATATTCTATTGAGTCCTTCATGAAGCAACGTCCACCTTCTTTCAGTGGGTCTTCCAATCCACTTGTTGCTGATCAATGGATCAGTACCACTGAAAAGATATTTTTAGTTCTTCAATGTTCTGAACATGATAAAGTCATCTTAGCAGTATATCATTTTGAATGTGAAGCTGATAAATGGTAGAATCTTATCAAGAATACAAGGCCAAGAGATGAAATTGAGTCCATGGAATGGGACGAGTTCAAGAACATGTTTTTTAGTAACTACTTCCCTTATATTCTTTGAACAAAGATGGAAAAGGAGTTTCTTGAGCTGAAGCAGAAGGATGATGAATCTGTGGGTATATACGAAGCGAATTTTACAAGACTTTCAAGGTATGCATCTGGCATTATCATCCAACCTGAAAGTAAAGTTGATCGATTTTTCAGTGGCTTAAAACCAAGTCTTCGAAGAGCATTAGCTATAAGAGACTTCAGTAGCTATGAAGAAATTGTGCGTTGTGCTATCAAGGTAGAAATGGAAGTTGGTGTTACATATCCATCTCAAGGTTTTGATAAGAAACGAAAGATGGAGTTCAAGGAGAAATCTCAGAATAATGGTGAAAAGAAGATGAATGTTTCCTTATGCACAAAGTGTGGAAAGAAGCATGGTGGAGATTATCTTAAAGGGACTAGAAAATGTTTTAAGTGTGGAAAAGAAGGTCATCGAGCAGCTGAGTGTCGAAGTAATGGAAAAAGGGTTTCTAATGATGTGAATAAATCAAAGACTGCAGAGAACGCACCACCAACACTTCAATGCTTCAAGTGCAAGGAAATGGGGCATTATGCTAATAAATGCCCTAATCCAAGGGTTAGTGATGATCGACCTGAGCAACCACTTAAGGAAAAAGACAAAGGAAAGTCACATGCGATCACCATTGGAGATGTTGAATATGATAACGATGTGGTGGAATGATTAAGTGTTTATGTAATGGGATTCCAAAATAATGTTGTATATAATATCGTGGAATATTGGAATATTTATGTATTGGTCTAATGTGGTATTCAAAGTGATTGAGATATTTTTGGAAAAAAGATGATATGCGCATAATGAAGGGAAAACGAGAAAATGATATATTTGACAGCAATCATGAGCTCATGATTGATATAAGGACTAAGTGATATCATGGTTTGAGTATATAGAATTTTGAGGATTTTGGTATGTGGAAAGTGTTAACTTTTAACTGCATTCATGTTTTCACTAAGGTTTAATGGGTATTCATTTTTCAAGAGAATACATGATTAAGGTATTCACATGATTGGAATGTTACCAACAAGATATATGGTGGATAAATGATGGTATTCACTTGCTTGGTTGATGACATTTCAAGTAATCATTTTCTTTATATTATGAGCATGGAACGAAGTATTTCCTAAAGATTGGAATGGATTATGTTGGACATAAGTTAGTATTGTTTAAGGATAGACCTTTTGATATTATATAGTTTTAGAAAAAGGACGACCTGCAGGACGGGCGACAACCCATCGCGTCAGACAAGGCCGTGGGAATCGAACCCACAACCGAAGTGTGACTGGACTTTATCGCCTACCACTGGCCTACAAGAAGTCCATGTTTAGTAGAAACTAGTTTTATTATATTATGTAGTATGATATATGAAGTATAAGTCCATTTTAGGAACCATATATCATTAATCTCACTATAGATGGACTTATGTATTTTTTGATAACTTTTCTAACCTTTTGTTTAAGACAGATGGAATGACCCATCATTCTATCACATGATCTTCTAACACATCATGAATGAAAAATTCAACTTCATTTCTTTAAGATATGAAGTGGAAATTGTCCAAAGAACGACCAACGGTGAGACTATACCGAAATCAAGAAAGTATTTCTTCTAATTCCAATTTCATCAACTTTAGGGAAATGATCTTGAAAACCAAAAATGTTTTTCTAGTGCTCTTATATTTGATGAATCAGGTGGTACCTTAGATCGTCACAAATTTATGGCTTTTTGATTGCTGGCTTTTCCATAGCCATGTTCTCTACCACTCTCCATCAGAACATGATGGTTAGATTTATCTTCCATATCCATATTTTCACCTATGTGGAAACCCAGTGATTAGTTTATTTGGGTAACCGTTACGTTTCATACTTTTGTTTTTAAAGATTGGTTTTGGTATTCCTTTTTATGATTTGGGTTTCTATTAAAGAAACTTTTGAGTAGTAAACCATTTATAACCCCGACGAATTTCGAGGGCGAAATTCATTTTAAGGGGGGTAGAATGTAACACCCTGAGATTTTATGAAAAATATTCTTTTAATTTCATTAATGTATTGTGTTGTATGCTACACCAAGATTACCTTGCTCTATATGCAACACCGTATTAGCTTGCAGTATACGCAACACTATTCTTGGATCATGTTACACACAGTTTTGATAATAGTTATTCTACGCAACATTGATATATATATATATATACAATGTATAAATTAAATATGGTTGGATTCTGTTATAAAAAACAACAAAGGATTCTTGCACAACACGCAACCTTGACTTGGCTTGCATTACACGCAATCACGACCTTCCTCGATAGCGTGTGTTGTACGCAATACCGAGTTTTACTAAACAACGATATATTTTTATAATATTATTATGAACTAGCCATTATCAATATTATTAACTAAATTATGAATTTTATAACATTATTATTCATCTTACACATTTTCTAGAACATGTTATATGAACAAAATAAAAATTTCGGGTAAAATAAGTATTTTTCAAAATATGCAGTTTTGCCGCCTTTTGATGGAGCACCCACTTTAAATATAGTTTTTGACATGTTTATAAGTTCAATTTGACAAAATAAAATTCTTCTTTTGAATCAGGATATAAAAATTTACATTAGATAAAGTTTTGATATTTTTCCGATAACTTTCATATTTTAATGAATAGCAAAAACACGCTATATTTTAATTAAAAACAACTTTTTTCATCGTAATATCATATGTGGTTAAATTATAATATTGAATGGTTTTAAAGTATAAATAGAATATATTTTTACCATTTAATATAATGTATGTCATTATCATTGATTTTACCTTGAATTCGTAGGTTAAATCAATTCAATCTTTTGCAATGTTTTAAAGAAAAAACTCGTTTTCTTTCGACAACGGGATTAATTTTAATTTAATTTCTGCATCTTTTGTGTATTTAATTTGGAAAAATTGATTCCATATTTGGAATCAGTGGGTCCAAATTCTGTTAATAGGCTACTTTTTATTTTTGGTCATTGTGAATAGTAACTACGGTAAATTGTATTTACTATAGTTAAAGGTAAATCGGGTAATTAAGGGTAAATATAAGATTATAAAATTACCCTAACACTTGGAAAAATCTTATTGGATGGCTAAAGGTAGACCCATATAACCTAAGGGTCGGATTAGGTTCATTTTATGGACTTTTTTCCATGAAAATAATTTAATTATTATTAAAACCAAAGAATGTGACAACATGTCACTTTCTTAAATCTTATAAGTATAATAATTTGAATTTAGTGATACACATCATGAAACTTCAAAAATGAATAGTCTCCAGAAATCTAATACAATTATATACATCATAGGAATTTATTTAGAATTTGTAGGGATTAAATAATTATCATTTATTATGACAGAAAGATGATGCAGTAATTATCTTATTAATGAAATATTGACATAATTGATGTTATAAATGACCATATAAATATAATTTTATAATTTTTCTGACTTACATTACTTTTATAGGTTACTATGACATGTTATTGTTGATATAAGTAACTTGGTTTGAACTTATCATTCTGTTATGAATTTCATAAAAATCATGTACCAAATAGTGTCAAAATTGACAAAAATTAGTTTTCAAAACAAATATTATATTATAAATTGTTATTTTATTCCTAAAAATCTAAGGTTCATCCAAATGACTTAGATAAGGTTATATATATTAATAATAAACAACTTGGGGTTCTTTTGGATTGATATAGTATGTTTATTAACCGTATAGTTTAAGAATACAAAAAGACACGGTAAAAGTTAAATTATTTAACTTAGAGTTAAATCTAATTGATAAGGTTAAAATAATAACCTAAACTTGTTTATATACTATTGGATGAGAGGATTTCGACCCATCCCCACTTTATCTTCGAAATAAGACCCATTGGAACCATTATAAACCGAATTTGACCATAATATAAAAACATATTTTGAGATTTTCCTAAGGTGCCCCTCTCCTCCCTTATAAAAGGGCACCTCCTCCCTCTCCTCCTCACACCAATTTGAGCATTCAAGCTCGGAAAACCCCTGCCAAAATCTCTTCTCCACTTCCCTGTTATCATCCTATAGGTCCTGGTCTTCTTCAAATACCATCGTTAGTTCTTTAAGTGGAGGTTAAGAAAAGGCGCGTCAAAAAGAGGTAATATCCATTACCGATCTTTTTCAATTTCATTCTTCTTCAACTTCTTCTTATTTTGTTGTTTCATGATAAATTAATAACATTAGTATTTATTATATACTGATATGTTATTATAAATATGAAACAACTCTAATTAACCTTCTATCCATCCTACGGAAAAAGGAAATCATTGCGTGTGCGTGCGTACGGAATACCGTCTCCACACCGTGGTGTAATCTATTTTCCACCACCACCTTACTTGGATGGGTATAATGGTGTAAATAATAACTATATATGATTATTTTAAAGTTATATTGATTCTGAAATAGTATACATACACTCCAATACAGTCCCACGATCATGAGAACGATATCATCGCTCGTGCGTACATACGGACTACCGTCTCCACGACGCGATGAGATCCATTCTCCACTTTAACCATTCATGAATGATTATAAAGTATATATAATAATTAATCCTGAAATATATGACATAATAATGATAATAGATTTATTTGTACATATATGTATGTCATCTACTTAATTCCATTCAACTCAATAAGGAAACGAAAACAGCGTTCATGCGTACGTACGGTCTACCGTCTCCATGAACGGTGTATTTAATTCCATTTACTGATCTATTAAATATATGTATATTCTGAATATATATTATATATAAATCATGTTTTATATTCTGGAATAAATTAATCATGATCTAAGTAGTCATATGAATAATTACAATTCAAAACACGGACGACAAATGATACGATTTTACCCAAAACACTCTTTAACATGGAATTTACAAATGAACGGGTAAAATAAAGTCATAAGTGAACCATATATGATATCATAACAATGAGTATAATTCTGGAATAAGTCAATGACATTATTTAAATCATTATATAGGAGGTTCGGACACTTACAAAGCAAATCTGACCTAAGGTAAGGGAAATATCACAATCTCATTTTTATCCGAGATTGTTTATACTTTGGCATTTACTGGAGTGTATTTTATCATCCACATCCATGTTTCCTCAATATATAATATTATTTCCATCCACCTACAATTGTTTAAATCTAATTTTACCCTTTGGTGAGTTTTTAGTAAAAGATATGAAATGAATCTTTTGCCGTTTTTCGTACGAGATACTTTTTAACTTTTCCGACAAAAGTACGAGAAGAATGTTTTTTAACTTATACGGCATGAATGGATTTAAAATAATAATAATTCCAAGAAGCTTACTTTACAAGTTTTCAAGTTTATTTTTAATCAACTTATTTTAGTTTAAAATTTTATGACATGTTAAGAAAGGAAAATGTTTTTTAAGTAGAAAGGATATTTTTTTTCAAGAATGGAGTTCAAGTGTTTTATCAAAATTATTTTCCATCTAAGATAATATAAGGTTCAGTTTATATCCATATTATTACATTGATTTGATTATGTTGTGATGGAATTATTTTTATAAATTCATTTATCTTATATGAATTGTTTGATGATGTCACGATGTTTAAGATTCCCATTTTTATTACATGTGTTATGCAATGATGTATGATTTATGATTTTGTGGCACACATAAGAATGGTATCATTATGAGATGGGTGGGACCTATATCTCCCTCCAATGCATTGGGTAAAGATTTTATATATCATGAGATAGACATGGCTGGAACGGTAGGTTATACCAGTTCAGTGAAACAGGACTGAAACGAGGGTGACTCGGTTCAGAAACGGACTTTGTCCACTAAGATAGTCTTGGAAATGAGTCATGACTAATAAGAAATGATTCTCTATGATTATGTGTGTATGCCACAAAGTTCCATGTTTTATGTTATGACTATTGGGATTTAATTTCACTACTATGATTTATCCCATGTTATGAAATTATGCTCTCTTTTGCAGGTTAAGATTTCCAAAATGTTTTGTTCTTATGAATATGATGTGATTGTTATTTATTTTGTTTACCCTTACTGAGGATTTGAGATCACCCTTTTATGTTTTCTTTTCCCTAGGATATAAAGAAATGTTTTAGGTAAAAAAAGGGAAGATATTTATGGGAGATGTTGAAGATCTTTCACCACGATTAGAAGATTATATTCCGAGTTTCCAAAGACACTAAACTAGTACGGTCCTTATGTGTGTGTTTTTGTTATGTACTAAGTATTCCGCAAAAGTTATGTAATGTCCATGTACGTCAAGCTTCCGTTATTTACATATCTAGAGATTCAAAGATGTTCTTCTTAATATAGTAATCATTCACAAGAAATATGGATGACCCTTCATTGTGTATGATCATTTAAGGTCTTTAATAGCTGGTTGAACAATCTTTTTAGCCTCTAAAATTATTTTAGAACTCAGATGAACAAAATTATATTCTTCAAATACTAAAGAGGATGTGATCCCCTTCATCCACAATTTTATAGATTTGAATCCTTCTCTCTTTGATATAAACATATATTGGGATTCATAAAAAACTCTTACTCAATAGATCAAAGATATTTCAAAATTAGTATCTACATTATTCATTACCAGAATACACACATTTAACTACCAAAAAAATATTATTCAAGTGATAATATCTCATTTATTTGGTTCCCAAAAAAACTAATTATTATCTCATTTTAATACTCCATATAAAATTCATATTGAATAATACAATCATTTTATTTATTTTAAATATGAACACTCAAAAAATGTTTGGTATTATATTTCCTCATATTAAAATATTGAATAATCAATTGTTATCCTAAAACTGTATATGTCCCGTTTAAAATACACGAGGGTTTTTGGTTCTCTTTACTCTTCACGGGGATAAATAAATACCCTAAAAAATAATAATTCATGCATGTCATTTAAAATTCCAATATTACATTAGCATCACTCCCCATTTATTTACATGGTTAACAAATACAAAACGTCATATTTAATACCCGAAGTCTCAGGAAAAACTATTTATTTATAGAAAATATTCATTCTGAAAGACCAGTGGATTCATATTTTATAATGTAAACCCATTTACAAGAATTCATACATGATAAAATGATCATTTATCTATTCTCATGCATTTATCCAATTTTTATTTTTATTTAGCTTCATTCAAGTCTATAACATAGATGGGGTTCTAATTTTCATGCGTCGTAGATTCTTGAATTGCATATTCATGAGGGCTTTAGTCATGACTTGATATTAGGAGCTAGATATATTTTACTACCAAAGTGAAATTCTTTTTTTATTAGTTCATAGCTTATATAGTTCATCAATTAAATACCTTTACATGAGCAGTGAATGCCCATAATTTAGATTATAACCTTACATAGACATGAAATTACCCTTGAATAGCCTCTATTACAGTTAAAAAGGTCTCCATGAATCTTACGTGAGTTACAACTTCTCTAGTTTAACTTTATATGGGTTTTACATATCCTTACATGAGATATAGAACTCAAGGGTTACCCATATGTAGGTACCCACACATAGCATATTTCCCTTGGAAAACTAATTTTTATAATGCATACCATTATGTGGTTGAAGTCTACCCTTACACAAGCTTCCATGTACCTTTACACATACATCAACTACCCCACACAACACAGAATCAATTCAGTGAAATCTTACATAGTTGAGGAATTACACTTATGAAAGAATTTCTTCTGGTACTTTTCCTTAAACTAACCATACACAGTGCAGTATCATCAATGTACCCATACATAGGCTTGGTTTTATTTTATATTTCTAGATTAATTGCCTACATCCCATAGGTAGGTAAGGAAAATAAAAATTTAACATTATGAAGATGCCCATTTCAACTCAAAATCATCAATGTCCTTATCAAAATAAATTAGCAATATGGTAATCATTTTTAAATGATTCTTCAAAAATATTATTAATGAAAAATAATATATATATTTTTATGGATTTATTTTTTTTCATTTTAATGATATCTTTACAACATCAGCCTTATAATATGAATCTTCATTCCCCCAAAAATTACGATAGATATCATCATGATGTAAACAATGTGATTATTATTAAAAAATCACTGATGCATATCTTGGAGATTTAAGACCGATTTAACAATCATCATAACTATAAGGATAATTTTTAATTCATGACATTTAATTCCATTGATAAATACATAAATATCACCATGCATCATCACTTCACATATTGACCCATTGACAAAAAATGAAACACTAGGGTTCAAAAACCTCCCACATTGTATTATTTTTTCAATATCTTCTCACATCATAAAAGTAAATAACTGGTGAAAACTTATTTTCTTCCCCTTATTGACAATAATATAAAATGGATAAATGGGGTTATTCTAACATCATCATTATTCTTAAATAAAATTCCCATATTTTTTAAGGAATGGATGATATTATATAATTTATAACAATTATTATTTTGTTAATAAACTCTATGTTGACTTGGAATAAAATAGTGTTGATTTAACAAGAGATATAATAATGGTTTTCTAAGATCTCCATTAATTACTCTCATGTGGTTCCATAATTATAAAATCCCAATTATCAATATGGGGGTTGTTAAGTCAAGAAATTCATGATCTTTTTCACACATTATGTAGTGAATAAGAAACTGCACATGGAAAAAAAAAATTTATCCCCATTTGTATCATGTTTTCATAAAACTTGTACTCATGATAGTGTGATTGGAATACTTAACACTAAATTGTTACTAGTATATCCATAAAATTATCGATTCATATTAAAATTCTTTAGTACCCCCTATTATCAATTTTTATACTCATTATAGGATGGACACCTCATTCTCATTTCCCTAATAGTAAGATGAATCCATAAATGAAATTATAATTATGTTATCCAGAAGTGACTTAAAAACATATTCCTTTAATTACATTCATTTTATCCTTATAAAAATAAAATAATTGGAATAAGCAGGGACCTCGTGTTTATTTAGAAGAAACATCCAATGTGATAGTTCCCTATCATCCTTGATTTCTTCTCTTTGTATTATCATTATGATATATTATTTTTTACATAATTCATAGATTTTAAATATATTATATTCTCATTAATTGATTACTCATGTTGAGTAATTTTCTCTAAGATATCCTTAAAGGAAACATTTATAATTGAAAATTGAACCACCTATTTTCCTTTGAGTAGTGGAACTAATATGCGAAAAAAACAATTTTTGTAGTCTTTTCTAATTAGTTAGGGTATGATAAACAATCAGTCCATGATTACTTGGATTCATTAGAATTATCACATTCCATCATAGTTCTTATTTTATCACCATAACCCGTAGTTCTTGACTCATTCCTGAATAAACATGTTAACCTATAAAGAATAGGATTTCTGACTATGCATGCCACAACACCAACAAATCCCTTGAAATGTTGATCATATAGGTTGATTCAAGATGTTTAAATTATTTTATACTATATTACATTGATGTAATCATTATATTTTCATTGTGTGTGTGGGGGGGGGGGTGATCTCATTTACATAATCACATCTCCATTTTATCAGGAAAAATCATATGATATTTCTTGTCCTAAGAGTCTTAAAATTTGGTTTTAACATCTATATTGTTAGAAAAAAATATTAACATTGTTCCCATAGGAATATATTCTCACCAGATAATGGGGAGTCAAATTATACATATACTGAATTAGTGTGGTATCCTCTATATTTATTTAGGTCATTTTGAACTATAAAACTAATTGAATTTTTCTCTTCAATTACTTTTTCCTTTTTAAGAAGTTTCTAATTTATATTATTCACTGTATTCTTAATATTGACCACATTTTATATTTTATTAATATTCTCATTTAAAATTAACTATTAATAATATAACTCTTTTTATCCATCTCTCATTAAAGGATAGGATATTTATTTTACCTTAAATTGTTTGCATGGCCAGGATGAATCAACTTTCTCCTTTATACTCATCATATTATTTCTAGGGAAGTTTATGGAACAGTGTATATTTCCATAAAAATTCCATTTATTTGGTAATTTTATTCCTTCCATCTTTATAGTAAACATTATAAACATAACTAAAACAATAGTAATGATCTCATTGAAATACTTTTAATAATATATCTTAAAAATTGAATGGATATTATAGGGAACCAACCATTGATACTAATTGTATAGCCTAAGTAATAGTTAGGTTCCACAGGGAGGGGTGGTGAAACAGTGGTCCATAGTTTTTATGAATATTTTACCATTAAAATTCATCATCTTGAACTATTTGTATTTCTCGATCCACACAGTATTTTCTTTAAATATCACATTGTGTAAAGTGGAAATATATGAATGAGATGTAAAATGAATTTAAAAGGGATTATCATAATATCTTATTCCATTCCATTTTGGGTAGACATACCTAAATGGATTCTTCACTATCCTCACAAGTGGATAAAGAAAGTTAGAAACCCTAGCTACAATCTCTAAAAAATTGGTTTGAAATCCCAGTCACCTGCTTCCTCGTAAATGAAAAAGTAACGACTGGTAGATTTTCTAATTTGGATTTCCTCCCATTATAATAAATATGGATACCCCTTCCATGTGTACAATCCTTCATGGTATCATATTATGTTTGGAACAATCTTGTTATCCTTGAAATTAATTTTATATCATGAATGATTTGAATCATTTATTTAAATAAACATTCACATCCAATCTCCTTCTTTTATTATTTCTTGACTTTGACTCATTATACCTTTGAAAGAAATATGTATTAGGATTCTCTAAATTACATTTTACAATGGATGAAAGATCATACAAAATTATTTTTCCACCCTCTTCATCACCTAAATGAACATATTTATCCACAAAAAACAATTATTGTTAATGTAGTAATATCTTATTTGTTTCATTTTTGGAAACCCACTTAAAATTCTCATTCAAATAATTCATTTTATTTTATTTTTGATTAACGTATTCATTTTCATTCATTTTGAATATGAATACCTAAAAATTGATGGATATTATATTTCCACATATTAAATACCTAATTAAGATATGTATATTATAAATATGCATGATTTTAATTTTTAATACCTAAGGGTTTCATATTATCTTCATTATATATGTATAAAAATATATAAAATTACTCTAAATCCAACAATGAATATCATTTAAAATTCATTAATGGATTTTTAATAACTCCCCATTTATTCATGTTTTAAAACAATTCCGCACGTCAACTTTAATACCTAAAATCATGGGGTAACCCTTTTCTTCATGTACCAAATTCATTATCAAATATTTTTTGAATTACATTTCATCATGCGACCACATTATCATGCATTCATATTCAATATAATGAGGATGCATTGATTCTCATGAATTTTTCCTATTTCATATTTATTCAGCTTCATTATAGGCTACATCACTACTATGATTATTCTATTCGCCCATCAAAGACATATGAATATCATAGCAATGTGTATATTATACTCACCTTTATCTTATGCAGTTGATGACATTAATTATGGAAGTGATGTTTGTTATTCATTATCTTATAACTCATATAGATAATCGAACATATACCCTTTTAGGAAAATTAGAGACCCTTACCTAAGTGTCTATCCATATGTATCCTTGTGACTACCCTTATTCATCCATTATTACACTTACATAGGTGTCACATAACCCTTACATGAGTCATGGATTCTCTCGTTTACCCTTATGTGGGTCTCACTTACCCTTACGTGAACTATAGAACTTAAGGTTTTTCCTTACATAGTTACTCTCATGAAACACATTACCCTCATAACACTCCATTTCATATCCCTTACCATTAAAATATTGAAGACTACACTTGTAACACCCGAGATTTTTATGTGAAATATTTTGTTTTTATGTTATCATCAAAGGAATCTTTCACTACATCCAACACTATCTTGGCTTTCTTTACACACAATAGTGACCTTCCTCGATAGCTTGCATTGTACGCAATACTGAGTTTCACTAAACAACAATATGATATTAAAATATTATTAAAACTAGACGTTATGAATAGTAATACCCACTTTTTGAAATTTGATAAATTTTATCTTTCAAAATGGACTTCATTTTTGGATTCAGAATATCAAAATTAGCCTAGACTGAATTTTTTATATTTTTCTGAAAACATTCAATTTTTGATGAATAGTGAAAACACTGTGTTACTATTTTAAAACCAACTTTTTATTTAAATAATTATTTATTTTATATAAATTAATTGATACATATTACCTGTATAAGTAAAATGTAATTCATTGAAGTAATTTTATAATTATTTTAGATATATAAAATTTTATTGAACTTTTCACCGTCTTTTACCCACCTCCTAGGAGAGTTTGAAAATTTACATAAAACATAATTTTACAACTTCTTTGAGTGGAATTTCAAAAATCCGAGAGACACTGTTAATATCAAGGAGTAAAATGTGGTTCAATAAGATAAAAATAATTTTTCGTGAATAGTTACTTTTTACTTTTATTTAACACGGTTAAAAGTAAATAGCGTAATTAAGGGTAAAAATGGTATTATTATTACCCTAACACATTTCCTAGTTCTATTGGATAAGTTTATTTCGACCAAAAACAACCTTAGGAATAAATTATGACCATTTAGGTCCACTTGGATTAGATTAAGAAATTTAATATTATTTAATTTAAAGAAGAGTCAAAATAGTTATAATCAATGTTTAATAACTAAAACATTTTTAATACAAGGTTATAAATAAGATAAATTCTAATATAAATATTCATTATAAATATAAAAATATTTCATACATAATTTTATTTTATTTATAATTTTTATACTTTAAATAATTTAATTTATTTGTGACACAATGATGATGCAGTAATTACCATATTAATGAAATATTAACATAATTGATATTATAAATACCCAAATAAATTTAATTTGAGACTCTCTATGAATTAAACTAATTTCATACGATAATTGACATATTAGTAGTGAGTTAAGTAACTTTTTTCGAACTAATCATGGTGTTATGAGTTTCACAAAAATCAATTACCAAATAGTGTCAAAATCAACATAAAATAGTTTTTAAAACAAATATTATATTATTAATTGTTATTTTATTCCTAAAAATCTAATTATTGGCTGAAGGACTTAGATAAGATTATATATATTAATAATGAACCACTTGGGGTTCTTTTGGCTTGTTATATTAAGTTTATTAACCATATAGTTTGTAAAAACAAGAAAACATTGTAAAGTTAAATTATTTAACTTAGAGTAAAATCTAAATGATAAGGTTAAAATATTATCCTAAACCTATCTAAAATCTATTGGTTGATATTTTTTAGACCCAAACCCACCTTAGATTTGAAATAAATCAGTTTGGAGATATTGAAAACCGGATATGAATTTATTATAAAATAATATTTTAAGTTTTTACTAAGGTGCCTCTCCCCTCCCTTATAAAAGGGCACCTCCTCCCTATCCTCTTTACACAAATTTGAGCCTTCATTCTTGTCCAAACCCTGCCCATTTCCCTTATCAAATTTCCTAGAAACATCCTAGAGGTCCTGGTCTTCTTCAACGACAATTGTTAGTGCCCTAAGAGGAGGTTAAGAAGAGGTGCTTCAAAGAAGAGGTATTGTCTGTTACCGATTCTTTCAACTTTATTTCTTCTTCTACTTTTATTCATTAGTTGTTTCATTATGAAGTAATAACATCAGTATCACTAATATAATGATATGTTATTATAAATATTAAACAACCCTATTTCACCTTCTATCTATCCTACAGAAAATGAAATCACAACATGTGCGTACGTACGGAATACCGTCTCCACGTCGTGGTGTAATCTTTTTTCCACCACCACCTTAATTGGATGGGTATAATGGTGTAAAGAATAACTATATATGATTATTTTAATGTGATATTGATTCTGAAATAGTATACATATACTTAAATATAATTCCACGATCATGGGAACGATATCATCGCTCGTGTGTACGTACGGCCTACCGTCTCCACGATGTGATTCGACTTGTTCTACAAGATCTTCATTGAATAATGATTATATAAATGAATAGAATGAATAAATATGATATATAATACAATAATAACAATATGTAAATGAGTTATCTATATCCTAAAAATAATAATAAGAATTTATTTGACAAAACATGCATAAGAACAAAAAGCAGTAAAAACCCGAATAACAAGTAACAGTGAAATATTACTTATAATAAGCTAATAATATTACCATATATGATATAATAACAATGATTATGATTCTGGAATAAGTCAATAACATTATTGAAATCATTATAGAGTAGGTTCGGTCACGTATGAATCAAATCTGACCTAAGGTAAGGGAAAATCTCGCAATCTCAATTTTTATCTGAGGTTGTTTATACTTTGGTAATTACTGGGGAATATTTATCATCCACATCCATGTTTTGTAAATATTTAATATTATTTATATCCTCCTAAAATTTTTTAAATCCAATTTTACCCATTGGTGAGTTTTTAGTAAAAGATATGAAAGGAATCTTTTGTCGTTTTTGGTACGAGGTACTTTTTGACTTTTCCAGCTGAAGTACGAGGAGAATGTTTTTTTTAACTTTTATGGAATAAATGGATTTTTATTATTTCATAGAACACTATTTCCATGAAGCATCCTTTAAAATTTTTCAAGATTATTTTTAATCAACTTCTTTTATTTTAAAATTTTATGACATGTTAAGAATGTAAAATGTTTTTTTGAAGTAGAAAGGATATTTTCCTCAAGAATGGAGTTCAAGTGATTTATCAAAATTATTTTCCATCTAAGATAATATTGGGTTCTGTTTCTTTCCCTATTTTTACATTGATTTGATTATGTTATGATGGAATTAATTTTATGATGACCTTTTATCTTACATGGATTGTTTTATGATGTCATGAAGTTTAAGAATCCCATTTTTATTACATGGGTTATGCTATGATATATGATTTATGATTTTGTGGAACACATTAGAACCAAATCATTATGAGATGGGTAGGACCTATATCTCCATCCAATGCATTGGGTAAAGATTTATATCTCATGAGATAGACATGGCTGGAACAACAGGTTAATCCGGTTCAGTGATACATGACTTAAATGAGGAGTGAACTCGGTTCAGAAATGGACTTTATCCACTAAGATAGTGTTGGAAATGATTCTTGACTACTAAGAAATTATTCTCTATGATTATGTGTGTATGAAAAAAAGATTCATGTTTTATGTTATGATTATTGGGATTACATTTCACTACTATGATTTATCCCATGTTATGAAATTATGATCTCCTTTGTAGGTTAAGATTTCCAAAATGATATGTTCTTATGAATATGATGTGATTGATATTTCTTTTGTTTACCCTTACTGAGAATTTGACCTTACCCTTTTGTATGTTTTCTTTTTCTCAGGTCAGGAATATAGGTATTAAGTAATATATACCAACATGGACTCTAGATATGATAAAATAAAAGGGATCCAGTGTAGATGATTTATGAACAAGTTGTTTATGTTTCCCAGTTTCTAAAGACACTATACATATACGGTCCTTTCATGGTTTTGTTATATGTTTCAATAAGTGTGCTTAAATTTTGAAGTAATAACAATGTATTAAAAGTATGGGTCATTATAGTTGGTATCAGAGGAAAGGTATAGTCAACCTTTGGAAACTAGGATGTGAAAGCCTTAGTAAGAACCCTAAGGATAAGTCTAAGCATAGAACACAATCTTAGTGTTTTATAAATGGTAATGAATAACCTATGATAAGAACTTAATTGTGAAATTTTATTCTTTATTATGTGGTTTTCCTATTATGATTAGTGTTTCTAACACTATGCTTATTGGTTTTAGTCAATGGATAGAACCTAAAGGAACCCTGTTAATGCTGAATGTGATGGGAAATGCATTGATTTTCCCACTGAGCAACCAAACGTTATGGGAGCTAGAATGAAAAATCTTATAGCCATGATCACACAACTTTCCCATGCTATGAATCATGCAGGAGTTCCAAACGAGCAAAGGAAGGAGCAACATTCTGTTGAATCCTTCATGAGGCAGTGTCCACCCTCATTCAGCGGCTCTACTGATCCATTAGTTGCTGAAAAATGGATCAGTACTACTAAAAAGATATTTTCAATTATTCAATGTTCTGAACATGATAAAGTCATCTTAGCATTATATTGTTTGGAAGGTGAAGCTGATCAACGGTGGAATATTATTAAGAATATGATGCAAAGGGATTAAATTTAATCCATGGAATAGGATGAGTTAAAGAACTTATTTTTAAATAAGTACTTCCCTCGTATTCTTTGAACAAAGATGGAGAAGGAGTTTTATGAACTGAAGTAAAAGGATGATGAATCTGTTGGTACCTACGAAGAAAATTTTACAAGACATTCAAGGCACGCTTCTGGGATTATTATCCAACCTGAGAGTAGGATCGATCGATTCTTTAGTGTCTTAAAACCAAGTCATCAAAGGGCGTTAGCCATAAGGGTCTTTAATAGCTACGAGGAAATCATTTGATGTGCTCTCAAGGTTGAGATGGATATTGGAGTAACCCATCAGTCATATGGGTTTTGTAACGACCCAAAGTTTCATTAATGGAAAATCCCTCTTAATCCAGTTAAATGTCTCTTTATGAAAAATGTTTTTATAAGATGTCAACTTCTTTGGTTTCATGTTATGTATTTTGACCGTTGTTAATATAGTCGTTGAACAGTGATCACATGATTAGAATAAATGTAAGGCTTTAAAGAACCCAATTTTTACTCAGACAAAGGAAGCGATGGCCTCATCCAGTAGAATTTCCCCATACGAAGCCCATTTGTCAGAGCTCGGAAAAGAGGTGGCATCTTTGGGCTTCTCCCTTCACCAAGACCAAGCTGAGCTTCATTATGTCATGCTTGAACGTGACCGTTTATGGGAAAAGTGGAATTTGATTGAAATTACCACTCGAGCGATGTTATCTGAGCCGCCCCAAGAGTCTGCCACCATTGCACACCTTACCCTTAGGTCTTATGTGGCTGTTTTAAGGGGTTATGTAACAAATAAGTAGTACTATGTTCATGTACATTATTTTTTATATAATAATGAATATAATTTCTAGTCATTTTTGATACATTGTAAATAGTTTTTAAAGTACAAATGGTGTTTTTAATTATTATTTCATTAAGAAATCTATTTTATTAAATTAAGGGATTTTTGAATTAAATAATATTTTAATAAAATATTATTATTAATATTAAATTAGTTTTTATTAAATTTGAAATGATCTTATAAATTTATGAATGCAATTAAACGTTTTATTAAGGTTTGAAATCCATTTCTGTCAAAACCTGTGAATTTTCGATAAATGTTGGTTTTTATTTTAAAAGTGAAAATTAACATATTTAGAATTTTTTTAGATAAAATAAATGTCATTTATGGAATCAGGATGTCGAAATTATCCAACGGTGAATTTTTCATAATTTTCTGAGACATTTAAATTTTTGGGTAAAAATTAAATACCATTTAATTATATAATGTGTTTTATGACATCATAATGACCCAATGGTGATGTAATAAAATACCATAATCCTTATGTTCTACCAATATATGTTTTATCATTAAAATAATGTGATTTTGGGTTTGTTTGACTTACTTTTGAAAGCATTAATGAACCCCTCAAGACTTATTCAACACTTTGTCTTTTTTAAATTAAGTTCCATGGGAGTGTGACTCACCTCCATATAAGAAACCCTAATTTTTTAATAAGTTAGGACCTTGGAATTGTAAAATATTGTTTTCATATTTCCTTTTCCAGAAACCATGGGAAAATACCATGGGATGGTTTGTGGTTTGGATTATTTTAATATAAGGGGTCCCAAACCTAATTAATAATGAATTCTCTCACCTTTCCTATATGAACCCACCCAATCTCCAACTTCCTCCTCACTAAAATCCCCTGGTGTTCGTCCAACCTCTGCCCTACTCTCTCTAGAATCCTCCCAAGGTTCCCCAAGCTCCCAAGAAGCCTCTCACAAGCCTCTCTCTAGCCTTTGGAAGCACACTTCCAAGTAAGGGTTTTTTTCTTCCTTTCTCATTTTTGTCAATTTTCGATAAGTTTTATTGCCCTTTTATTTTCAATTATGAATGTTGGGGTATGGTTTTTCACCTCCCCCAAACTTCCCTATTATTTTTTGAATGATCGTATACCCCTTTCTCTCTCATTAAATGCCTCCCATGTACACCCGTTACTATGCCGAAATTCTGAAAGGAACTTCTCTCTCTTCTTTTACATTCAAGCAATACTTTTGTATCATGAATCTAAATTCCTTTTCAATTGTTGGGACATGTATCTATATAACCTCCTCACAGTAAATTACATGTAGATATGATTAGTAACCCCTTTCTCTCTCATCAACCTTTTTTATAAATTCTTATGTCACGTCGTTACGCTGCCGAAATCGCACTGATTTTCTAATCCAATGTCATTGTGTAGTGAATACCATGTCCATTTCTCCATCAAGGGTATTCACCTTTATGAACATTTACTTATTGATTATAAATTTTCCTGTATTAATTCCACATTCCTTTATCGTGGAATAAATGATTATGTTTTATGAATCAGTGTTTTATGATCCATGTGGCACACAAATGCATGAAATGAAATGTTTAAGAAGGGTGCACCCTTATAGCGCTCCAATGCATTGGGTAAAGTATAGTATCATGATACATCAAGTGAAATGAGTGTTGACTCATGCTAATTCAAGTGCAATGAGGGTTTACTAATGCTTCATGTGCAATGAGGGTTTACTCATTCTCCATGTGCAATGAGCCACGGCTCATGCTAATTCAATGTTAAGTGTTGTTGCCACATTTCCATGTTATGATTATCAGGCTTTATCATGCCTTTATGTTCATGTTTCTCTTATGCTCTATTGACATTCCAATTTCCTAACATGTATTTTACTCCTCATGTTATTCCATGTGTACTCCCTTACTGGGCTTTATAGCTCACCCTTTTCTTATGCATGTCCTCAGGTTATCCCATGCAATGATAAGTACGAGGGAATGTAGTGGTCATATAAAGGAAGTTTTCAATAAAGATGTTGTATTTCATGTTTTATGTTTTTATGTAATGATCCTAAGACCCATAGACACTAAACCTCTCGATCTTATTTGTTTTATCAAGTTATGTTTTATGTAATAAAGCATGTTTAAGTTGTAATAAAAAAGCAGGGTTGTCATAGTTGGTATCAGAGGATAGGTTTAGTTATTTTTGGGATTAGGAAACCCTAGTAAAGCCTTGGATACAAGACTAAGTATAATAAAAACATCCCTAAGTTATGGTAAATACTAAGTAAGTGGTTTATTAAACAAATACATCCCTCTCTGGATACGAGAAGGTAGAGGCGGCTCTGGCACAGATGTATCCTAGGGGTAAAACCCGAAAACACCACTTTGAGATAGACTCGAACGAGAACTGGTGCACGACAACGGGCCTTGCTACACTCTTGGTTATGACACTCCTGGGGGATATGTTTTGATAAATTCACAATCTTGGTATGAACCCTTATTAAGGGAAAAATTCCCCTAAGAATATATGTTAGAAAGTAGGTCATGAAAATCCTAGATTGAATCCTATAGACTCACGAGTTAAGGAAATAAAAGTTTATTTATAATTCATAAACTTTTGTCTTTGGATTACCCTTTATGTGTTACCCCTAAATTTCCTTTTATTCCAGCCAATGGCCGGTAATAGTAGGACTCGGGCTAACAACCGTTGTGAAGATCAGTGTGATGATTGTACTAATGAGATGCTCAATCCAATGGGAGCGGGAATCGCAAACTGTTTCAGGCTTCTATCTCAGCTAAATCATGTTTTTAATAGAAACACGGGTCAAGAGGAACGTCCAAACCCCCCTAAGAAGGAACAAGTCGCTATGGAAAGCTTTATGAGGCAAAGGCCTCCAACTTTTAGTGGATCATCTGATCCCACGATCGCTGAAGAATGGATCAAATCCATTGAAAAGATATTCTCCATCCTTCAATGTTCTGAACAAGAGAAGGTTCTCCTGGCGGCTTATTGTATGGAGGGTGAAGCTGATCAATGGTGGACATTGATCAGAAATACGAAGCCTGAGGAGGAGATCGAGGCTTTGGAATGGAAGCAATTCTGAAAGATGTTTTTCGATAAATATTTTCCGCGCACCCTCTGTCTTAAGATAGAAAGGGACTTCCTTTCCCTCAAGAAAAAAGATGAAGAATCTGTGGGATCATATGAGGAAAACTTCACAAGGCTTGCATGATACGCTTCCGGGTTTGTCGTTACCCCCGAATGCAAGGTTGACCGCTTCTTTGATGGGCTGAAGCCTAGCTTGCGGAAAGCATTAACGATCCGTGACTTCGACAGCTATGAGGAAATTTTTCGATGTGCCCTCAAGGTTGAAATGGATATCGGAGAATCGCAGGGGTATCATGGGGACAAGAAGCGTAAGGTGGACCTCAATGCTGGTGGTCCGATGGATAAATCCAACGGCGCTAGGAAGTTCCATCACCCCACTTTCCAAAAGTGCAGAAAGAAGCATCCTGGAAATTTCCTTAAGGGGACGAGAAAATGCTTCAGGTGTGGAAGAGAAGGGCACCTAGCTATTAATTGTCGGCAAGAAGGACCCACGGTTGCGATAGAGGAGAGGAATGCTCTGTTCAAACCTCAACGCGTTGTTCAATGCTATAAATTCAAAGAACATGGTCATTTTTCAAATCAGTGCCCTAATAAAAGGGTTATCGGAGGCAACCAACAACCTCCAAGACAGCAAGGAAGAGATTTTTCCATCACTTCTGCTGAAGTGAACCCCAACAAATAAGTGGTGATAGGTATGCTAGTTATTCATTCAAGAATAGTGAACTTACTTTTTGATTCAGGTTCTATGCATTCTTTTATATCTCTAAAGTTTAGTAGAACAATCCCAGTACCACCACAAATCATGGAAGTAAAGATGTCGGTGAGTACGGAAAATGGGGAAATCATTTCATCCCATGAATATAAGTCCTCCCCTATTATAATCTGTGGATTGAATTTCCCAGCGATCCTTGTAATACTCCCTTCGGTGGAATTTGATGCAATTCTTGGCATGGATTGACTTTCCTTATATAGAGCCAACATAAATTTTCAGGAAAGGGAAATCACACTCCCTATGGAGAATCGACCCCCGATTCTTTACAAGTTTCAGGAGGAAGATGAATCTCCTATAGATCCATCATCTCAAGCATGGATATTACTTCCCTATGAGCATGCATATCTGGCTCAGATGATTGAGTACAAATAAAAAACCATCCTTGAATAAATGCCTATTGTGAGGGAATTCGCGGAAGTGTTTCCTGAGGAACTGCCTGGTCTTCCTTCTAGAAGAGATGTTGAGTTCTCAATTGAACTTATACCTGGGGAATTACCAATATCCAAGACTCCATATAGAATGGTTGTTGTTGATCTTGAAGAGCTGAAGAAACAACTACAGGAGAATCTAGATAAAAGGTTTATACGCCCAAGTGCTTCACCATGGGGTGCACCAGTCCTCTTCGTCAAGAAGAAGGATGGGTCAATGGGCTTTTCATCAATTATCGTGAACTTAACAAAATCATGATAAAGAAAAAGTATCCACTCCCACGAATTGATGACTTGTTCGATCAGTTGCTTAGAGAACAATAATTCTCCAAGGTGGACTTGCGGTCGGGATATTATCAAGTAAGGGTGAAAAAGGAAGATATCCCCAAGACTGATTTTCGTACAAGGTACAGGCACTATGAATTCATAGTAATACCTTTCGGACTCACCAATGCTCCAGTAATATTCATGGAATTGATGAATAGAGTATTTAGATATTACCTTGACAAATTTTTGGTAGTCTTTACAGATGATATTATAATATACTCCAAAACCAAGGAGGATCATGAGGAGCATTTAAGAACTGTACTAGAGACTTTGCGCAAGGAGAATCTCTATGAAAAGTACAGCAAGTGTGAGTTCTGGTTGAAGGAGGTCTCATTCTTGGTCCATATCATCACAAGAGTTGGGATAACTTTGGATCCCTCCAAAACAGATTCAATTGAGGGATAGCCGAGGCCAACATCGGTAATCGATATCCGTAGCTTCTTGGGGTTAGCTGGATATTATTGACGATTTGTGAGAAATTTCTCATGATTGTCCAGCCCTCTTACCAAGCTAAATCGAAAGGGATTAAAGTTTTCTTGGAGTGATGAGTGCGAAGAAAGCTTCAAGGAGTTGAAAAGGAGGCTTATCATTGCGCCCGTGCTCACTTTACCCACAAGTGGGAAACTTTTTCTGGTATTCGGTGATGCCTCAAAGAAGGGCTTAGGTTGTGTGCTGATGTAGAATGATAAAGTGATAGCCTGTGCCTCAAGGCATTTGAAAATCCATGAGCGAAACTATCCAACGCATGATCTGGAGTTGGCGGCGGTGATCTTTGCCTTGAAAATATGGCGGCCTTATCTCTATGGAGAGAAATGTGAGATATATACTGACCACAAGAGTCTTAAGTATACATTCACACAAAAAGAGCTTAATATGAACCAGAGAAGATGGATAGAGCTCATCAAGGATTATGACTATTCAATACATTACCACCCTGGGAAAGCGAACAAGGTTGCGGATGCCCTAAGTAGAAAGGATCCAGTGATTATATCAATGATGAGAATTGAGAAGGATCCAATCTTCTTAGACTTGATGAATATGGACGTGGAGATCATAAAGAAGGGAACATCATTAATCCTTTCATAAATGATTTCTCAACCATCTCTTTTGGAAAGGTTAATGGATGCTCAAAAGGATGATATGGGAATTCAAGAAACAGTGGAAGCTATCAAAAAGGGGAAATCCTCGGAGGTTAATGTTAATGAAGAAGGAATTGTGCAGTTTGGGAAAAGACTATGTGTTCCATCAAGTCTGGAGCTGAAGAAGGAACTTTTGGATGATGCACATAGTTCAAATTTCTCTATTCACCCAGGGAGCACAAAGATGTATTGAGATCTCTGAGAAAACGTTTGGTGGGATAATATGTAGAAGGAGATCGCTGAATATACATCAAAGTGCCTGGTGTGTCAGCAAGTGAAGGCAGAGAGGCAGAATTCTAAGGGGATGATGCAACCATTGCCCATACTAGAATGGAAATGGGAGAACATCACCATGGACTTTGTCACTAGACTTCCAAGGACATCCAAAGGCAACAATGCAATCTGGGTTGTTGTGGATCAGCTTACAAAGACTGCATAATTCATTGCTATTCGGGAGGATTTCTCTTTGGATCAACTGGAACAGAGATATATCAGGGAAGTGGTAAGGTTGCATGGAGTACCACTATCTATTGCGTATGACCGAGATCCAAGATTAACCTCTATGTTTTGGAAGAGTCTTCAACATGCTCTAAAAACTGAACTGAACTTCAGTACGGCCTATCATCCTCAAACTGATGGCCAATCTGAGCGTAGTATCCAAACACTTGAGGATATGTTGAGAGCTTGCCCAATAGACATTAAAGTAGGATGGGATCAACATCTTCCTCTAGTTGAGTTCTCTTATAATAACTGTTTCCACTCGATCATCCAAATGGCACCATATGAAGCCATGTATGGGAAAAGGTGCAGAACACCGGCATGTTGGGATGAGGTCGGTGAACGTAAGCTGCTTGGACCAGAAATGGTCGAAGAAATGGTGGATAAGGTGAAAAACATTCAGCATCATATCAAGGCATCCTAGAGTCGACCGAAGAGTTATGCATATAATCGTCGATGAGACCTTGAGTTTAAAGTTGGAGACATGGCGTTTTTACGCATATCTCCATGGAAGAAGGTCATGAGGTTTGGAAAGAAAGGGAAGTTAAGTCCAAGGTACATCGGCCCCTTTGAGATTCTTGATCTTGTTGGGGGTGTGGCCTATCGACTAGCGCTTCCACCTACTATGGACAAGGTGCATGATGTCTTTCATGTATCCCTCTTAAGGAAGTACATACTGGACCCTTCACATGTACTCTCTTCTGAGGTGGTACAATTGGAAGATGATATTTCTTATGAGGAGAAACCAGTGAAGATCTTAGATCGTAGAGAAAACGTTCTACGAAATAAGACAATACCCCTTATCAAGGTGTTGTGGAGAAACCACAAGTTTGAAGAAGCGACTTGGGAGTCGGAGGATATGATGAAGCTGAGTTACCCACATTTGTTTTAGTGTGGGAAAAGGAAAATTTCGAGGGCGAAATTTCTTAAGGGGGGAATATTGTAACGACCCAAAGTTTCATTAATGGAAAATCGCTCTTGATCTAGTTAAATGTATCTTTATGAAAAATGTTTTTATAAGATGTCAAATTCTTTGGTTTCATGTTATGAATTTTGACCGTTGTTAATATAGTCGTTGAACAGTGATCACATGATTAGTATAAATGTAAGGCTTTAACGAACCCAATTTTTACTCAGACAAAGGAAGTGATGGCCTCATCCAGTAGAATTGCCCCATACGAAGCCCATTTTTCGGATCTCGGAAAGTAGGTGGCGTCTTTGGGCTTCGCCCTTGACCAATCCCAAGCTGAGCTTCATTATGTCAAGCTCGAACGTGACTGTCTACGGAAAAAGTGGACGTTGATTGAAATTACCACTCGAGCGATGTTATCCGAGCAGCCCCAAGAGTCTGTCACCATTGCACACCTTACCCTTATGTCTTATGTGGCTGTTTTAAGGGGTTATGTTACAAATAGGTAGTACTATGTTCATGTACATTATTTTTGTATATAATAATTAATATAATTTCTAGTCATTTTTGATACATTGTAAATAGTTTTTAAAGTACAAATGGTGTTTTTAATTATTATTTAATTAATAAATATATTTTATTAAATTAAGGAATTTTTGAATTAAATAATATTTTAATAAAATATTATTATTAATATTAAATTAATTTTTATTAAATATAAAATGATCTTATAAATTTATGAATGCAATTAAAATTTTTATTAAGGTTTGAAATCCATTTCTGTCAAAACCCGTGAATTTTCGATAAATGTTGGCTTTTATTTTAAAAGTAAAAATTAACATATTTAGAATTTTTTTAGATAAAATGAATTTCATTTCTGGAATCAGGATGTCGAAATTATCCAACGGTGAATTTTTTATAATTTTCTGAGACAATCAAATTTTTGGGTAAAAATTAAATACCATTTAATTATATAATGTGTTTTATGACATCATAATGACCCAATGTTGATGTAATAAAATACCATAATCGTTATGTTCGTCCAATATATGTTTTATCATTAAAATAATGTAATTTTGGGTTTGTTTGAATTACTTTTCAAAGCATTAATGAACCCCTCAAGACTTATTCAACACTTTGCCTTTTTGAAATTAATTTCAATGGGAGTGTGACTCACCTCCACATAAGCAGCCCTAAGTTTTTTAATAAGTTCGGACCTTGGCCTTGTAAAATATTGTTTTCATATTTCCTTTTCCAGAAACCATGGGAAAATACCATGGGATGGTTTGTGGTTTGGATTATTTTAATATAAGGGGTCCCAAACCTATTTAATAAATAATTCTCTCACCTTTCCTATATAAACCCACCCAAGCTCCCTCTTCCTCCTCACTAAAATACCTTGGAGTTCATCAAACCTTTTCCTTACTCTCTCTAGAATCCTCCCAAGGTTCCCCAAGCTCCCAATACGCCTTTTACAAGCCTCTCTCTAGCCTTTGGAAGCACACTTCCAAGTAAGGGTTTTTTCTTCCTTTCTCATTTTTGTCAATTTTCTTTAAGTTGTATTGCCCTTTTATTTTCAATTATGAATGTTGGGGTATGGTTTTTCACCTCCCCCATACTTCCCTCCTATTGTTTAAATTATGGGAGACCCCTTTCTCTTTCATTAAATTCCTCCCATGTACACCCGTTACTATTCTGAAATTCGGAAAGGAACTTCTCTCTCTTCTTTTACATTAAAACAATAATTTTGTATCATGAATCTAAATTCCTTTTCAATTGTTGGGACATGTATCTATATAACCTCCTTACTATCCATTACATGTAAATATGATGAGGAACCCATTTCTCTCTCATCAACTATTTTTATAAATTCTTATGTCACGCCGTTACGCTGCCGAAATCACACCGATTTTCTAAGCCAATGTCATTGTGTAGTGAATACAATGCCCATTTCTCCATCAAGGGTATTCACCTTTATGCACATTTACTTATTGATTATAAAGTTTCATGTATGAATTCCACATTCCTTTATCTTGGAATAAATGATTATTTTTTATGAATCCATGTTTTATGATCCATGTGGCACACTTATGCATGAAATGAAATGTTTAAGAAGGGTGCGCCCTTATAGAGCTCTAATGCATTTGGTAAAGTATAGTATCATGATACGTCAAGTGCAATGAGTGTTGAATCATTATAATTCACATGAAACAAGGGTTTACTCGTGCTTAATGTGCAATGCGGGTTTACTCATGCTCCATGTGCAATGAGCCACGGCTCATGCTAATTCAATGTTAAGTGTTGTTGCCACATTTCCATGTGATGATTATCATGCTTTATCATGCCTTTATGTTCATGTTTCTCTTATGCTCTATTTCCATGCCTATTTCCTAAAATGTATTTTACTCCTCATGTTATTCCATGTGTACTCCCTTACTGGGCTTTATAGCTCACCCTTTTCTTATGCATGTCCTCAGGTTATCCCATGTAATGCTAAGTACGAGGGAATATAGTGGTCATGTAAAGGATGTTTTCAATAAAGATGTTTTATTTCATGTTTTATGTTTTTGTGTAATGATCCTAAGACCCAAAGACACTAAACCTCTCGATCTTCTTTGTTGTATCAAGTGATGTTTTATGTAATAAATCATGTTTAAGTTGTAATAAAAAAGCAGGGTTGTCATAGGTTTTATAAGAAGAGGAAAATGGAATTCAAAGGGAAATATAAAGAGCACATTGAAAAGAAGATTAGTTTTCCCTTATGCTCAGAGCGTGGAAAGAAACATGGATGGAGTTGACTTAAAGGTATAAGTAAATGTTTCAAATGTGTAAAAGAAGGTCATCGGGAATTTGAATTCTGTAATGATGTAAAGAAGATGTCTAATGATGTGAACAAAGAAAAGGATACATAGAGTGCACCTCCTACACATCAATGTTACAAGTGCAAGGAAATGGGGCATTATGGAAATCAATGCTCTAATCCAAGTGTTGTTGATGATTATCAACGTCAAAAAACTCTTAAGGCTAAAGACAAAGGAAAGTCACATGAAATTTCTATCGGCGATGTGGAGTATGATAACGAAGTGGTGAAAGGTACACTTACCATCCACTCTAATGTAGAAAATGTTTTATTTGATTCTGGATCCACCCACTCTTTTATTTATGATGAATTTTCTAAGGGTATCATCATATTACCTCAGTAGTTAGATATTGAGTTAGCAGTAACAACCCCTAATGGCACAATAGTCGCATCAAAAGTTTAAAATTATTCTCCGATTGTAGTTTGTGGGGAAGTACTTCGTGCAAATCTTGTGATCCTTCCTATAGTAGAATTTGATGTGATTCTTGGCATGGATTGGCTTTCATTATATGGAGTTCATATCAATTTTCAATGAAGGGAAGTCACATTTCCTATTCCAGATCAATCTATGATGGTCTATCGATGCAAGGATGAACATAGCCTTCCAGTGGAAATTTTTTCCATCTTCTAGGTCTTGATTCCACTAAATGAAGTTTACTGATCTGAAATTTTTGGAGAGAAACTCATGATTAATAATATGCCCATTATACAGGAGTTTGATTATGTCTTTCCGGAATAATTGCCTGGTCATCAACCAAATCGTGAAGTTGAGTTTTCAATAGAACTCTTGCCGGGTTCTTTACCTATTTCAAAGACACCTTATAGAATGGACCCAATTGAGATGCAGGAATTGAAGAAGCAAATCGAAGAGAATCTTGCTAAGGGATTTATACGCCCTAGTGCGTCACCATGGAGATCACCTGATCTGTTTGTTAAGAAGAAAGATGGATCAATGAGACTCTGCATTGATTATCGAGAACTTAACAAGATCACTATCAAGAACAAATATCCTCTCCCACACATTGATGAATTATTTTACCAACTACACAGAGCTCAATACTTTTCCAAGATTGATCTTCAATCAGGGTATCATCAATTAAGGGTCAAAATGGAGGATATACCAAAGACGGCTTTCTATACAAGGTATAGAAACTATGAATTTATAGTAATGCCATTTTGTCTTACTAATGCCCCTGCTATCTTCATGGATCAAATGAATAGATTATTTAGAGACTATCTTGATCAGTTTGTTGTAGTCATTATAGACGATATTCTTGTCTATTCAAAGAGCAAGGAAGAACATGAAGAACACTTGAGAATTGTATTGAAGACCCTGAGAAAGGATAAGCTTTATGCCAAATTTTCCTAGTGTGAATTTTGGCTCAAAAGTTGCATTTTTGGGTCACATAATCTCAAAAGAGGGGTTATCTGTGGATCCAGCAAAAATAGATGTTATCGAAAGATAGTCGAGACCAACAACAGTAACTGAGATCCTATTTTTTATAGGTTTGGATGGATATTATCAACGTTTTGTGAAAGATTTTTCATGATTATCTAATCCACTCACATGGTTGACTCGAAAATTAGTTAAGTTCGTTTGGACGGAGGAGTGTGAAGAGAATTTCAAGGAGTTAAAAAGCAGGTTATCCAGTGCACCTGTGCTCACAATACCTTGTAGTGGAGAAAGATTTGTGATCTACAGTGATGAATCCAAGATGGGATTGGGGTGTTTTCTCATTTAAATGATATGGTGATAGATTATGCCTCACGATAGTTGAAAATACATGAGCAAAATAACCCAAGTCATGATTTTGAGTTAGCTGCGGTAATCTTTGCATTAAAAATATGTAGGCATTATCTTTATGGTGAAAGGCGTGATATTTATACTGATCAAAAAAATTTAATATATATTTTCACACAAAAGGAGCTGAATATGTGCCAAAGAAGATGGTTGGAGCTGATTAAGGATTATGACTGCTCAATTCATTATCACCATGGGAAAGAAAATAAGGTGTCAGATGCATTAAGTCGAAAAGACCATGCTAGGTCATCCATGATGAGGATCAAAAAAGATCCAATATTTATGGATATACAAAGGATGGATCTCGGAATTATAATGGAAGTGGAAAAATCTTATATTTCTAAAATGAATGTTCAACCATATATACAAGTGAAGATTAAAGAGGCACAAAAAAATATGTAGAGTTTCAAAAGAATGTGATAAATGTTCCTAAATTCAACATTGATTGTGATGGGATAATATGGTTCAGAAATTGGGTTTTTGTTCCTCCCATGCCAGAATTAAAGAAGATCTATTGGATGAGGCTCATAGTTCTTCATTCTCTATTCATCCTGGAAGCATGAAGATGTATAGGGACCTAAATGTGTACTTCTGGTGGGATGGCATGAAAAGAGATGTTGATGAATATGTCTCTCGATGCTTGGTTTGTCAGAAATTTAAAGATGAGAGACAGAAGTATAAGGGGATGTTACAACCATTACCCATACCCAAATGGAATTGGAAAACATTACTATGGATGTTGTCACTGGCCTTCCTAAAACATCCAATGGTAATAATGCTATCTGGGTCATAGTTGATCATCTTACAAAGTCGGCACAATTCATTGCTATTAGTGAGGATTTCTCTCTTGATCAACATGCTAGGATATATGTGAAGGAAGTGGTAAGATTGCATGGAGTACCACTTTCAATTATATCTGATCGGGATCCAAGGTTTACCTCAATTTTTTGGCGATGTCTTCAGCATACTGTGGATACATAGTTGAGTTTCAGCACTTCTTATCATTCTTAGACAGACGGTCAGTTTAAAAGGATAGTTCGAACTCTAGAATATATGTTAATAGATTGCTCTATGGATTTCAAAGGTGTTTGGGATCAACACCTACCTTTGGTGTAATTTTCATAAAATAATAGCTTTCAATCCAGTATTCGGATGGCTCCTTATGAAGCTCTCTATCGAAAGAAATGAAGGACTCCAACTTGATGGGATGAAGGTGGGGAAAGAAAGCTATTAGGACATGATCATGTTGATGAGATGGCAGAAAATGTCAGATTTATTAAAAAAACATAAGAGCATCTCAGAGTCGACAAAAAAGTTATGCCGAAAACTGAAGAAATGACCTAGAGTTTGAAGTGGGTGATAATGTGTTCTTATGAATATATCCTTGGAAGAGAGTAATGATATTTGGAAAGAAGGGAAAGTTGAGCCCTAGGTATATCGGTCCTTTCGAAATATTGAATCAAGTTGGGAAGGTAGCTTACCGATTGGAACTTCCACCAAATCTCTCTCAAGTTCACTATGTGTTCCATATATCTCTCTTAAGAAAGTAAATACCCGATCCTTCACATGTACTCATCTCAGAAGTTGTATTGCTGGAGCAAGATCTTTCTTACGAAGAACAATCGATAGAGATTCTGGATCGTAGCAAAAAATTCCTACGGAAAAAGAACACTCGCTTGATGAAAGTTTTATGGAGGAAACACCAATTAGAAGAAGCTACATGGGATCTTGAGGATATGATGAGGGGGAGGTATCCTCATCTGTTTGTTACTATGTGAAGAATTTCGAGGGAGAAATTTATTTTAAGTGGGGTAGATTGTAACACCCGATATTTTTATGAGAAATATCTTATTTTTATGTTATAATTAAAGGAATATTTCAATACACACAATACTATCTTGTCTTGCTTTACACGCAGTCACGACTTTCCATGATAGCTTGCATTGTACGAAATACCGAGTTTCACTAAAAAAGATATGCTATTAAAATATTATTAAAACTAGCCATTATGAATAGTAATACCCACTTTTTAAAATTTTATAAATTTTATATTCCAAAATGGACTTCATTTTTGGATTTGGAATATCGAAATTAGCCTGGGGTGATTTTTTTTATTTTTCTGAAAACTTTCAATTTTTGATGAATAGTGAAAACCCTAGGTAACTATTTAAAAACCGACTTTTTATTTAAATAATTATTTATTTTAATTTAACTTAATTTATGTCAAAATTGATACATAATACCTATATAAGTTCAAATTAATTCATTGGAGTCATTTTATAATAATTTTAGATATATAAAAATTTTATTGAACTTTTCACCGTCTTTTACCCATCTCCAAGGAGAGTTTGAAAATTTACATAAAACATAATTTTACAGCTTATGTGAGTGGAATTTCAAAAATCTGAGAGACACGGTTAATATCAAGGAGTAAACTGTGGTTCAATAAGATAAAAATAATTTTCGGTGAACAGTAACTTTTTATTTTTATTTACTACGGTTAACAGTAAATAGGGTAATTAAGGATACAAATGGTATTATTATTACCCTAAAACATGTCCTAATTCTATTGGATAAGTTTAATTCGACCAAAACAACCTTAGGAATAACATATGTCCATTTAGGTCTACTTGGATTAGATTAAGACATTTAATATTATTTTATTTAAAGAATAGTTAAAATAGTTAAAATCAAAGATTCATAACTAAAACATTTTTAATATAGGGTTATAAATAAGATGAATTGGTCTACAAATATTAATTAGAAATATAAAAATATTTCATACATAATGTTATTTTATTTATAATTTTTATACTTTAAAAAAATTAATTTATTTATGACACAATGATGATGCAGAAATTGCCTTATTAATTAAATATTAACATAATAGATAATATAAAAACCCAAATAAAGGTAATTTAAGACTTTTTATGAATTAAAATAATTTTATAGGTTAATATGACATATTAGTATTGATTTAATTAACTTTTTGTGAACTAATAATTCTGTTATGATTTTCACAAAAATCAATTACCAAATAGTGTCAAAGTTGACATAAATTTGTTTTCAAACAAATATTATATTATTAATTGTTATTTTATTCCTAAAATTCAAAGGTCTAGACAAATGACTTATATAAGGTTATATATATTAATAATGAACCACTTGGGGTTATTTTGGCTTGTTATAGTAAGTTTATTAACCATATAGTGTAAGAAAACAAGAAGACACAGTAAGAGTTAAATTATTTAACATAGAGTTAAATCTAAATGATAAGTTTAAAATAGTAACATAAAATTGTCTAAAATCTATTGGTTGAGAGGAGTTTGACCCATCCCCAACTTATCTTTGAAATAAATCAGTTTGAAGGTATTAATAACCGAATATGACATTATTATGAATTAATATTTTATGTTTTTCCTATGGAGCCCCTCTCCACCCTTATAAAAGGGCACCTCCTCCCTCTCCACTTTACACAACTTTGAGCCTTCAAGCTTGGCCGGGCCCTGCCCATTTTCCTTATCAACGTCCCTAAAAACATCCTATATGTCTTGGTCTTCTTCAAAGACCATATTTAGTGCCTTAAAATGAGGTTAAGAAGAGGCGCTTCAATGAAGCGGTAATATCTGTTACCGATTCTTTCAACATTATTTCATCCTCTACTTCTTCTTATTTAGTTGTTTCATTATGAACTAATAACATCAGTATCACTCATATACTGAAATTTTATTATATATAAGAAAGAACCCTATTTAACCTTCTATCCATCCTATGGAAAACGAAATCACCGCGCGTGCGTACGTACCTAATACCGTCTCCACGCCTTGGTGTAATCTGTTTTCCACCACCACCTTACTTGGATGGGTATAATGGTGTAAATAATAACTATATATGATTATTGTAACGTTATATTGATTCTGAAATAGTATAAATACACTTCAACACTATTCCATGATCATGGGAACGATATCACCACTCGTGCGTATGTACGGCCTACCGTCTCCACAATGTGACGCGACTCGTTCTACATAATCTTCATTGCATAATGATTATATAAATGAATTGAATGAATTGAATGAATAAATATGATATATATTACACTAATAAAATTCTATAAATGAGGTATCTATAACCTAAAAAGAATAATAATAATATTTTCGACAAAACATGCATAAGAACAAAAAGCAATAAACACCCGAATAACAAGTTGCAATGAAATATTTTTAATAAGAACCTACGAATATGACCATATATGATATCATAACAATGAGTACGATTCTCGAATTATTCAATAACATTATTTAAATAATTATACAGGAGGTTCAGACACGTACGAAGCAAATCCGACATAAGGTAAGGGAAAATCTCGCAGTCTCAATTTTTATCTGAGATTGTTTATACTTCGGTAATTACTAGGGCATATTTATCATCCACATCCATGTTTCATCAATATGTAATATTATTTCTATCCTCCTACAATTTTTTAATTCCAATTTTACCCATTGGTTAGTTTTTAGTAAATGATATGAAAGGAATCTTTTTTTGTTTTTGGTATGAGGTACTTTTTTACTTTTCCAGCCAAAGTATGAGAATAATGTTTTTTTAACTTATACGACATGAATGGATTTTTATGATTTCAGAGAACACTATTTCCATGAAGCTTCCTTTACAAATTTTCAAATTTATTTTTAATCAACTTCTTTTAGTTTAAAATTGTATGACATGTTAAGAAAGAAAAATGTTTTTTTGAAGTAGAAAGGATATTTTCCTCAAGAATAGAGTTCAAGTGTTTTATCGAAATTATTTTCCATATAACATAATATAGGGTTATATTTATATCCCTATTTTTAAATTGATTTGATTATTTTATGATGGAATTAATTTTATGATGTCCTTTTATCTTACATGGATTATTTTATGATGGTATGATGTTTAAGAATCCCATTTTTATTAAATGGGTTATGCAATGATTTATGATTTATGATTTTTGTGGCACACATAAGAACGGTATCATTATGAGATGGGTGGGACCTATATCTCCCTATTATGCATTGGAAAAAGATTTATATCTTATTAGATATACATGGCTGGAACAGTAGGTTAATCCAGTTTAGTGATAGAGGACTGAAACGAGGAGTGAACTCGGTTCAGAAATGGACTTTGTCTGCTACGATGGTCTTGGAAATGAGTATTGAATACTAAGAAATGATTATCTATGATTATGTGTGTATTCCACAAATATTCATGTTATGTTATGATTATTTGGATTACATTTCACTACTATGATTTATCCCATGTTATGAAATTATGATCTCTTTTGTAGGTTAAGATTTCCAAAATGATATGTTTTTATGAATATGATGTGATTGATATTTCTTTTGTTTACCCTTACTGAGCATTTAAGCTCACCCTTTTGTATGTTTTCTTTTCCCCAGGTCAGTAAGAAAGGTATCAAGTAAGATGTGCCAAAGGTGACTCTAGATATGATAAAATAAAAGGGAGACAGTGTAGATGATTTATGAACCAGTTGTTTATGTTTCCCGGTTTCTAATGACATTATACCTATACGGTCTTTTCATGGTTTTGTTATAAGTTGTAATAAGTGTGCTTCAATTACGAAGTAATAACAATGTATGTAAATTATGGTTCATTATAAAACTTACATGGGATTACCTATACAAATATTCATCTTTCAAACACTCTTGAACATACCATCATTGATTCAGTGTATGCTTTTGTTGTTGATAATTTACACTATCCTAAGAATCATTACCTTTATCAACATTTTTTTACACTTACATAGTTTATTATCTACAATTTACCCCTATAAAGGTTAGATTTATCATTAAATAGTTGTAGGAATCTACTACTACCCTTATAAAGGTAATCTAATTGTCAATTTACCATTATACAGGTACACATTTCAACTCAATATTTTCTTCATCATTCTCAATATCAGTTAGGCACGCGGGTAACATTATAAAATTCCTTTTGAAAAATACTTTTAAATATAAATAATAAATATTTTCCAAGAATTTTATTTTTATATAGAATTTCAAAATGTATTACATTATCCTAATTAAATTATTCATTATTCCCACACTTCTTAGGATGGATATATCCATGATGTAAACATTATGATAGTTTATCAACACCATTGACCCATGTATCTAAAATTTAAGTATAGTTAAACAATCATCACAATTATATGGATAATTGTTCATGAATGGCATTAAATTACTTTAAATGAATGCAAAACAATTATCCATAAATCATCACTTCACATATTGACCAAATCATAAAAAATGAACCCCTTAGGATCAACCACATGTAATAAGAGACATATCATTTTATTTTTGGGTGATTATAATATAATTAACTACACCAAGTTTACATTAGAATAAAGGAAGTAACTTATTGCATCCTATTATTTTAAGGTATTTATAAACAATAAACTGAGAGAAGAATCAAGATTCTATGATCATAAAATGGGATGGAGTACGCCTATAATGATGTAAAATATTTACTAGAGAAGTATGAAATAAATAAATAGGGTTCATCCGTGATAACACAACAAAAACATTTCCATGTAATGGTATAAGAAAATAGTGAACAACATGTAAAAACTATGATCATAAATAGTTTAATTTCATGTCACTATTGTTAAAATGATGCTGAAGTGGAAATTTAAAACTAAAAATCATGATTTATTATGTCCTAAAGACAGGAATATGCTATATGATATTTGTAATGGGTGGAATCCAATTCTAAGAAACTTTAATGGGTTTATATGTAATTTTTACATTTGAAAAGGGAATAAAATAAAGTTTAATATCAAGATGTCATGGAAGCAAAATATTTCTAGGATACTCATTCAAGAGTATGACCTTCAAATGATTTAATAAGAGGCAAACAAATCATGGAAGGAAATGAAATAATTTTTTTCTAGAAAAATATGGATGAAAATATAAAATATAAATTTTAAGTGAATATTATGATGATGAATATGAGATAGATTCACATGTGAAGTATATTTTGAGATTGAATCAGTGGGTGATGAAACCAGTAAATATAGTATATTACTGAATCAACGATGAAATAGATGAGTTAGGACTAATAAATTCAATTTCATAGGGGATATAACTTCTATAACACAAAAGTTTAGGATTATAAATTTATATCAAACTCATCCATATTCAAAATATGAACTATCAAAATTTTAAGAAAAAAAAATGTTGAATAGAGGGTGAAGTCCATGGAATAAGTGTTAGATGAAATAAAAAAACATCAAACATTGGAGCTCATGAAGAGGCCATCAAATCATAAAATCATTGTAACCACATGGGTATTGAAGAATAAGTTTGATGAAAAATTAATATTGGTCTAAAATAATGAGTGGTTAGTATAACAAGGTTATGGGAAGTCAAATGTGTTGATATAAAATAAACCATTTCACAAGTTTAGATACATAAATCAATATGTATTTTCATAACTATAGAAATTAAAAAAACAAAAAATCCTATCAAATGGATTCTAATAAGATATTAATGAATATATTTGTCATGGTGGTTGTTAATATTAAACAAATGATGGGTTTTCTAATCAGATATGACGAATCAGAGGTATAAAAATATTAATGAATATATTTGTCATGTGAAGTCCATGTTTTGGATATAACTCGGGTGGGTTTTGTATGGGGTTATTTTGGGTAAAATTTTATAATATTGGTAGCTAAATGGGTTGTGCGTAGTTCGTGTGTGTTTACGGAAAACTGTGTGGTTTGGCCCATGAAAGTGTGCACCCCATTCTAGAGGAATAGAAGGTGTCACATAGTTGGCACACAGTTTGTCCAAACAGTGCAACCTCCATCCCTAGACCATGCAACCTCCAATAGAATAGATTTTTTGGTTGGAACACTATTTTTCAAACCATGATCCCTATTAGTAGAAAAAAAGCATACTTATGGGTAGGTGGAAAGTTAGGGCATATGTTTAGGAAACCTATTCGCCCCAACTGAGGAAACCATGCGTGTAGTTTTTTAATTACACATATGTTTTATAAATTCCCATACCCCATGGTATTAACTCCTATTCACCCCACTCTACAATAAACAAATTTATATAAATTATTGAAGTTCCCAAAATGTTTCAAATACTCCATGAACCTAATTCATGATGAATTGCAGATCCAATCAGTGAATAGTTCCTTATCTAGCATGTGTTCTACTCAATTCAGAATCCTCTCTCAGACATCTCTCTTTTCCAATCTAGAAGAATAATTTTCATCGATTGGCGATGGTTTAGATCTTATTTTTATTGGATATTAATCATTTTTATCATGAACTTAGGTTTTGGTACTTGATCTTCCGCGCTGTTGTGATATTGATTGTTCCACTTCAATTTGGGGGATTTCATTTGGAGAATATTAAAATAGTGGGTTCCCTTGAACCAACTATACAATGATTTTGATTACCATATCATGTATACAAGTTAGAAATACCTGATTTCAACTTACCATTATAGTGAAAAATTTTCTTCACCCACTATTTAAATGGTAATGTCCATAGAATAATTATCATACCAAAAGGTTATAGAAGATCCTAAGCTATAATGAGAACCTCAAGATACAATGACATAATTATTAAATATATTTCATATGGTCTATATACATATTACTGATTGAACAAATAAGATGTCTAACTGTCAGGTGTTGGGGGCTCATAAGCATTGAGCCTTCATATTAAGAAGATCACTATTGGTGATCTCTACTAGTGAGATCATGAGGACTAACCCACCAATAGGAAAAACATGTGTTTTGGGTTTTATTGGATGTTCCTATCAATGAACATGTGTAATAATCTCTTAACATGAGATCATTACCAATATGTGGCATTTTATTGTGTACTTTTATGTAAGGGAAAAAAGTGTGATAATGAAATCATGGCGAGATAGATTGTGTAGGGTTTTTCAATAGTGCTATGATATTGGTTGGATAGTAAAAAATGGATTTATCTCTTTTAGGTTTAGGAAGTAATATATTTTAGGATATGTTGATCAGGATGGTTATAAGACCATGGTTATGGTATTTTAGTGTAAATCCATTCATTTAGATTATCAAATAATAAAAGAATAAATAGTTGTGTGTCCTGCTTTATGAGATACTAAAGGATAAGAATTTATATTACACAATGCATATTAGTAGGTTGGTTGACATTGTTGGGACTATCCTTATCTCGTTAGAGGTCATGATGGGTTTTTGGATCCCACTCTTGCTCTGGGAATAGTATTCACTGCTATTGAGATAAGGGCCTAGAGGTTCACACACAATAGCGTATTCAAGAATATACCATATCTAGTTGGATATGTATATTAGACATGGGGCCCCCACTAATATGGTATGGGTTTCTTCTATGGGAAAAAAATCACCAAAGGAATACATAAATTCATATTATTCATGTTAAGAAAAATTGACATTGAATTTATTTTTTAAATGTATTTACTAGTTTTAAAGTAAATACATGAAAATATTAATTGAATGAATATTAGTTTAAAATATTCAAGGATTATTTAACATTCATGGGAATGATGAGCTGAGTTAATGGCTTAGTTATTATGATGTAATATATTAATTATATTACAAGAAGGTGTTAATAATATTAAATGATATTTATGACTTCTTTTAGTAGTCAAAATATATTTTATATAGTGTTTTGATTTTTTGGGGTCGAGCAAACATTTCTAGGAAATTCCAAAAGACACTATAAATAGATGAGGAAAGAAATTTCCCAAGTAATTTTCACAACCTCTATAGCTCTTCTTATCTCTCCAAAACATTATAGAGATAGAGTATATGGATCCAAGAGCTGAGATCGAGCTTTCTCTCTTGCACATCTCAAGTAAGGAGATTTAGTGATCATCATAGCGTCGAAGGCATCATCAGAACTCTGTGCTAACACCCAAATTTTGATGATCATAAATACCATAGGTTTTTGAAGTGCATGTGGATGATCTAAAGGAATTCTACTTTGGATTATTCGAGCAACAATTGCTAATGATGAGCAGCCATCAAGTGTTTCTTCGAATATACTACCATTATTTTATTGTTTTCATTTTTTCCTTAAAACTGTTCAACAGAGAATCTCAACATTAATCAAGAAGAAATTCACAGATATCGATGAGTTAATGTCAATCATCGATGATAAATTTTAAAATCCCACCTTTTGTGGCCATCTGTTACATTCATGGTTCCTACAATTGGTATCAAAGGAAGGTGTGAAATTTTAAGTCAAACAAATAATAAATTTTCATTAAATTTATATGTGGGAATTGGTATGGTCTGAATGACGAAAAAGTATTTTTATTTCATTAATAGTTGACAAATCATCATCCATTCAATGATTTATAATTAGATGAACCCAGTTTTATGGAGAAGTTCTTATCATTTATAATAGTGTTTTCTGGTCAGAAAATAAATCTATTAGAATATTTTTAAACATATTTTTATTATTTTAATGATAATATGTTTTTTCTACAGTCTAATTAATTATTATTTTGAATTTTATGTATAAATTATAAAAAAAAATTTGAAACGGGATGGGGTGGGGGAATATGTAACAAAAAACTAATGAAATTTGATTCTGAGATTTTTCCACACAATGTTGGTTGATATATTCTTGGTGTGTTGGTTCTTAATTATTGTCATGAAACAATAAATATTAATGGTAAACATTCGAAGTCTGGATATATTTGTTTATATTTTATCTCAAGTGGTGGGTTGCCTTAGTCAGACTACGTTGAGTTTTTTTATACGATTTCTGAAGAAAAAAAAATTAAATGTCATAGGTTCATTTTAAAAACAAATAAGCTAAAAATCCGGCATCGATGATGACGCCTTTACTCCCCTATGCCGCCTTTTGCCCAGATCAATGACATGGTAAAGGTGGCGGGGGGGGGGGCGTGGGGGTTGCCGCCTTTTTCCTCTGGGTAAGGCCAAAGGTGGCACTGCCGATGGCGCCTTGGCCTCAACTCCCTATAAAAGCGAAGCCCCCCCCCCCCCCCCACTCACCTCCCTCAATTATTTACTACATATCTCCTAAATTCTCTCAGTCCCTCTCTAGAAAATTCATTTTCTCTGTGGGTTTTTTCAAAGCTTCAATTAGATGTATTTTTATTTATTTAATTTTATGTTTTTAATTATTTAATTGAATTATTTTCAGTTTTAAATATTTCATTTAAAATTAGTTTAGGTAGTTATTAAAATTATTTTTATTATGTTTAGTAATTAGATATACATAGTTTGAAATGATAACTGTTAGTAGTATTGATTAAGTATATATTAACGTAGTATTAACTTTGGATTACGTATTGTGAAATATTGGTAGCTTAAAGAATATATGGTTATCTATTTAATCAAATTCATGTCTAGATACAAAAAACTGGATGTGGCTCTGGCACAGCTGTACCTAGGGGTAAAAATCGAAATCACCGCTTTGAGCTAGACTCGAACTGGAACTGGTGCATGACAATGGGCTTTGTTTCACTCCTAGTTTGACACTCATAGGGGATATGCTTAAGATGATTCATATTTTCTTTATAAACTTCTAAAATATCCAAGAAAAAAAGAAATTAAATTAGTATATTTATGAATGATAAAATGATAATTATGATGTTATAGAATCAAATAAGGACAAAAGCATTATGGACTGAAAGTTATTATTAGTAATTAAATATGTTTAAGTAGTTTAATTAGTTATATATTGTTTAAAAATGATACTTATTATTAGTAATGACTAATTACAGACTAATTATTGATAACATAGGATTAGAAATGAATTCATATGATTATTTAATTATAAATAACTAATGAATATAATATTATTAATAATTAATGAATAAATAATTAATGAATAACTTAATATTGATTAACTACTGGTTAAAAAATGAGGGATTAGTTAAAAAAGTTATTATTAGTAATTAATGATGTTATTTATTTAGTATTTTAGTTAGTTATATATAAATTAGAAATAATACTTACTATTAGTAATGATTAATAATGCATTAATTAATATTAACTTAGGATTAAAAATTAATACATATGATTAGTTAATTATTATTTACTATTAATATTTGTTACAATTTTATAATTCTGATAAAAAACATTTTTGATGTAGTGAATCATGTTTTCCTGTGTGTATTGCTATGGAGAGGTTATTCAAACTAAGCTAAGAGATTCTTATAGTACATAAATATAAAGGTGGTTAGTACAACTGATTGTGTAACCATATGGGACCTTCAAGAGAGAATTCACGGTTCCTTAAATCTAGGTCACTGTCAAGATATCATGGTTATGAGTTATAGACATTTTCAATTCCTGACAACACTCTGGCATATAGCTTGTCCATTGGTTGCTAATGTGAAGTGGGTCCAAGAAATTAATCTATTTTCTCAATAGTCTGATGGTAACATGATGGTGTTATATGTTGATGTTGATACTGTACAACAACTACGTCCTGTTGTACGAAGATGTAGAATTACAAGAGTGGTTGAAGATAGTATACCCCATGAAATTGAGATTATTCCAAATGATGCAGTAGAAGAGGACAACCTAAATGATCTCCCAGATATACATGTCAATCTGAACTCCGATGAGGAGTTTTGTAATGAAGGATCAGATGTTGACAACAATTCGGATGTGGAGGGATCAACTGAAGTTAGGAATGTGGTTTTTAGAAATTCAATAGTTTTACATCAACCTCAACCTACAATAAATCATCCACCACTCCTTTCATCTTGGTCAGAAGCAAAGACACATGTGCCTGAATTCGACGCTAATATTCTCAAATTGGAAACTGAGTTCCCCAGAGTTGTACCAGGTAGGTTTAGTGAGCAGGAAAAAACCTTATATATTGGAAGGAATTTTCCATGTAAAGATGAATTAAAAAGAACAATAAAGGGATTTCATGTTGGGAGGAACTGTACCTATATATATTACGAATTTTTTTGCAGTAAATATGTTATACAGTGTGAGAGGTGTGGAGATGATTGTCGATTTCACTTGAGGGAGATTCCAGACATTACATTTGATGGTTAGAGAATATCGAGGATTATGGCAATTCATTCTTGCATTTTTCCAAGCCTCACACAAGATCATACCTCATTGGATGTAGAATTTGTGTCATCTATTATTGTTGAGATGATTATGACATGTCAATATGTTCCACTAGCCCTTATGAAAGAGATGATTGAAAAAATATTTGGTTATATGATTTTCTATAATAAGGCATGGATGGCGAAACAGAGGGCAACTGTGAAGGTCTGTGGTGACTGAGATGACTCATATAGTGTGTTTCCACAATTTCTAGCCGTAATGAGGCATCATTAGAAATTTATCTTCCATATGGATACAAAAAAACAGGTGTCTCACCATAACCGAATTGATCCATCTCATTTTTAATTTCATCAGTTTTTTTGGGAATTCCTTCCCTGTATCTCTCCATTTTGTTTCAGAAAATAGTTTATTTAGATTGATGGAATATTTCTATACAGAAAATACAAGGGTATATTTTTTATTGCGGAAACCCAAGATGGAAACTTTTCACCTCTTTCGCATGCCTTTTCCATTGTAGAGAATGAAAAATAAGAATCGTGGAGTTTTTTTCTGGCATGTATCAGCAACCATTTCACCAACATTTAGGGTGTTTGTTAGATATCAGATGGCCATCGGGCCATTAATGAGGCAATCAATGCGGATCCTGATACACGGAGATACCCAAATGCACATCATCATTTCTTCATTAGACACATTGCTAACAATGTGCATAAAACTTTCCACAATGAACCGATGAAGAAGGAATTCGTGAGTCTTTGTATGCAATGTATTTTTTATTTTTTACCATTTCAACATAAAGATAAAATAATTTATGTGAAATGTCATCTATTCTGTGTAGCATATGAGTCGGACCAATGGCGGTTTGAAGAATTTTTTGAACAAATCTGCCAGGCTAATCAAGAAATTTATGATTATATAGTACAGATTCCAAAAGAGAAATGGACATTCGAATATGATGGGGAAAGAGGTACGAACTCCTGATGAAAAAAATTGTGGAGTGAATCAATGGTGTATTCAATGGTCTTAACAAGATACCTATAACCTCGACAGTTTAAGAGACACTATATCGATGCGTGAAGTAGTTTGTTGACAGACAAAAACTATCATCAGACAGAATACAGTAGGGGCTAAGATACAAAATACACTTTTAACTAGAAATTGAAAAGAATATTGAAGAGGATTCTGGTTATCAGGTTTGCCTTTTTGATGTGAAGTCTTTTGATTTGAAGTTCAAGAGCATTCAGACCCCATCAAAAATCGCATCAGTGAAAAAATGGTGGTATTACTAGAAACAAGGCAATGTCAATATGAAAACATTCAGGTGTTATATTTTACATGCAAACATGTCATCGCAGCATGTGCCTCTATGAACATATCATGGGAAGCATATATTGATTCAGTGTACCAGATGGGTACCATTGCTAACTGTTATGCTGCACCATGGACACCTATTAGGGTGTATCGTTATTTCTAAATGCTCAAAGGACAAATAATAGTGATACCTCACATGAATCGGTTACATCCTTGTGTGTGACCGAAGGCCAGTAGGATGCGTAATGAGATGGACTGACCTTAAGAAGAAGGAAAGAGTTTGTGATGCACCATATGTTATAATGCTGTTAATAACTAGAAACAATGCTCTAATGATGTGGGGTTGAGTTCATAGTCTCATCCAAAATGATGTATTGTCTTCATTATGACATTCTCATATTGTAAATTAAATGTTTTTATCTCTTCTTCTTTTTTCTCAGTTTTCTAAACCCCAAAACCCAAAAGTATAACACTTAACACAGAAACAATTTTCCTAAACCTTAATAATAAAATTCAAAACCATAAACCCTCAAACATAAACCCAATCACAAAAGAAACTTACCTTTTCCAATGTTTTTGGTTATATTATGTGTGATATTTTAATAAACTACTCTATAAATAAATAATAGTATCATAATGTATAGAATAAGTTATTAAATATAGATAATTACATAAATTTGTAAAAAATCATTAGTAATTGACATAGTTTATCTTAATCCAATTCATAATTACACAATCATAAAGCTCCTCTGTAACATGTCTTAACCAAATTCAAGACCCAATATATTAGATAATAAAATTCATTTAATAAAAACATTCTTGCTTTCAAGAAATTAATTTTTCATTATTTTTCAACTATCTCTGTTTTCAAAACCCTGAAACCAAAAAGCATAACACTTAACTCAAAAACAAGTTTCCTAATCCTTAATAACAAAATTTTAAACCCTAAACCCACAAAAATAACCCTCAACCAAAAAGAATCGTCCCTTTTCCATTGGTTTTTGTTAAATTATGTGTGATACATTAATAAACTAATCTATAACAAAATAATAGTATCATAATGATTAGCATAAGTTATTCAATATAGATAATTACATAAATTCATCAAACGTCATTAATAATTAACATGGTTTATGTTAATCCAATCCATAATTACATAATCATAATGCTCCTCCATAATTTATCTTACCGAAATTCAAGACCCAAAAACAAGGTTCCTAAACCTTAATAAAATTAATCAAAATATATTTTCATTGATAAAATTATTTCACAACCTAATTTTTTTCAATCTATTTTTTTCTATTATTTCATCTTGCTATCTTTATTCCTTTAAGAAACAAAAGAAATGCATAATTATATTTATTTTGGTAAAAATAATATCATAAAACAATGTGAATAAACATTTCATGTCTTCCATTATACATGTCATAATATTATTCTAACCATAACGTTTTATTTACATTTTATATGTATGACTCATTTAATTTATTTATATGTATATAGATGATACCATAATACTCACTCAAAAATCTACCCATATTTTGTAGGTTGTGTTAGAGGGTCATCCAGATTGATTGATCAAGGTTTGTTGAGTGCACTATTTTCAACACAGGGAGCCTCCACATGCCATTAAACCATACATGCATCGTGTTGGCTTCTATGGCCTTGCCGTATAAGATTTCACATTTTTAGATCATTACCTACTTGCTTCCCTTGTTGAGAGGTGGATACCAGAGACACACACATTCCACCTCCCTGAGGAAGAGATGACCATCACCCTCGAGGATGTGGCAGTGCTTCTCGATCATTCTATCCAGGGGTGACCTGTTATTGGACTCACTCGTGTAGCTTAGCCAGACGTTGCTCGGTGCCTGTTAGGCATTGAAATTTTGTCCGACCGTAGGGATATAGATGGAGAGTCCATATCTATGCATTCGTTGGAGTCACAAATTCCACATTTATAGGAAGATGATGATGAGAAGAATGTTATGTGTTATGCCCATGCATATACATTATGATTCATTGGTGGGACCGTGTGTACAAATCACTCAAGGTTGCACATGGACATGATGTATCAAGCCCTACTAGAAGACTTTGATCGGGCTGGAATGTATAGTTGGGGTTCTGCCTACTTATCTTACACATACAGAGCATTATGAAAGCAATCCCATAGGGACCACACAGGTATTAGGAGATGCATCATCTTCATTCAGATGTGGACATGGGAGTACATCCCAGCATTCTGCCCTGACCTTGCATGTCTACAGATCGCGATAGAGGTGTTGCATGATGCTCTACATGTACGTTGTTATGATCAGTCATTTCTATTGGTTTCTGATTCTATTATGAGATATTAATTATCATTTCTCATTATTTGTCACTATCATTGATGTATTTTATAGGTGGTGTTAGCGAAACAATTTTGATGTGGTTCTGAGAGAGAATTTGGGCATTTATCGACTACACTTGGATTGTCTCTTACCTGATCATGTATGTGTATACAATCTATCATTGTTTAACATATTTAATAATAGAATTAATTTAGGTTTTTAGTAAGGTGAGTTTTTGACTAAATCACATGTTATTTCAAATTTCATGGCTTCCATACTAGAGTATTATGGAATAGTTTCCAGTATACTACACTATTGGGCTTGAGGATGCTATGGATGTAGTTCCCCTCAGTCACTTATATATTATTAAGTGGCAGAAACCTGACAGAGTCATGCACCAGTTTTTCTGTACACACCCGATTCATTTTCCATCAAGACAGACAGACCGACTTCATGGGATGAAGTTGAGAGGGAGGCAGGATGAAGACTGGTCCCGAGTACATGCAAGCTTTACCGACTGCTGGCACAGAAATGTAGAGATTCATATTTAGGGAATTCCTACGAATCAATTCTCTCTTTCGGAGAAAGTTGAGTACGCACCATGGTATAGATGAATGTATATACTGTTTCTTACCCAATCCGACATTGATATGTAGAGGATGGTGAGTCAATAAACATCCATTAGTTTTTTTATTGAACTATTTTCAAATTAAATTTGAATCTGTTTACAAGGAAGTCACACAGAGTAGCTTGTTCGCATAAGTGATGAAGAGGAGGGGGGGGGACTTTAGCAGGGTAGCCATCCATGATACAGTGCGGGAGGTGAGGGCATCTTTTTTGTATGCTTTCTGGGAGATTATTTGAAAGCCTGAATAAGAGAGATGTGGTTTCGGCCTTAGAGGAACATCATTCAGCTGGTAGTGGTGGTGAGGAGCCATGACCACGGCGACGTAGATAGTGTCGTGATGCACGTGAGGCCTCACCTGTTACACAGGCAGAGGTCAGCCATTTAGTAGTACAGGATCTACCGATTCAGGATGTGCCTCAAGTGTCATGGGATCCATCTTTCCTGAAAGGATATCTGAAGTACTCTCTATAGAATCCCACCTTTTATCACATAAACGTTCATTACCTTATACAAAACTGAGGATATTTAAGGTTTAGTGTCTTGGAAACTAGGAACTCAAAACATGAAAACATAAAACATTATTCTTAAACACTTGAAATGCTTCTCCTTATGTTCATCCTAGGTTCATTACTACATCTAATAACCTGGGGACATACATAAAAATAAAGTGTGAGCAAAAGGCCCAGTAAGGTAAACAAGGGAAACATTTAACATGTGAACTTGAGATACATCAATAAAGTCATGAAAAAGAACATGAAGGCATGAGAATGAAATCATGAGGCATATCATAATAAAAATAACGTATTTCATAACTTGAATATGTGGCTACAACATTTGACTTAGATAATCATGAACATATCACCAAGGTAAACCCCAAGGTTTCATTAAAAATTAACCAGGTAAACCCCAAGGTATCATTAAAAATTACCAAGTTATACCCCAAGGTATCATTAAAATTGTAATCTCTAGTGGTTACATAATTACCCAATGAATTTGATCGCTATCAGGGCGCACCCCTAAATTTTTCTTTATCATCATGTGAGCCACATATATAATCATAAAAAATTTCATAAATAACCCATATATCATAAAAGATATGGGTTTCATTTCATAATCATAATGTTTTAAAAACTGCTTTAAAGACATGATCTTTTTGTCACTTTAAACCCACAGAAAAACAAGTAGGGTTTCACATATGTAAATCCCAGAATTAAAATATAACATTTTGATATATACATGAATAACCATGTATAAGAAAGAGCATTGAGTATTCACTTAATAAAATAAAAGAATTTGAGAAAAGGAGAGAGACATTTTGAGACGAAAATTCTGCAGCATAACAGCTATGTTACAGGGTTTTAGAAAACATTGAAAGGATAGGGGACTTGGGTCACCTACTCATAAATGATCCATAAAATTTTATAGGGATAGAACACAATGGATATGAGAACATGGTAATGAAATTTTAGAGACATACCATATGAAATGAAAAACATGGGTCTCTTATGAAAATTCGGCAGCCTAACGGCGTCACTTAAACATCAAAAAATGAATTGATGAGATCAAATAGGGTCTCTAATCATATGAACATATAAGATCAATATGATAGATATTGAAATAATACCCCAACATAATAAAAAGGAACTTGAAAGACTTGAAAATAAAATAGAAATTGAAAATGAGAAGGGTGAAAGAATCTGTTAAAACAATTTCCGCATCCAAATGGCATCACTTAAACTTCAAACAAAAATGAATTGACGAGATCAAATAGGGTATCTCATCATATGAAAAAAAAAATATCAGTATAATAGATATAAAGATTATACACCAACATAATAAAAAGGAACTTGAAAGACTTGACATGAAAATAGAACTTTTTTAAAAGGTAGTGCTTCGGTCAAAGACCGAGGCACAATTTATTGAGGATAGAAAAAAGGTTACAAGAGTTGAAAGGATGGAAGTTTCCTACAATCATTGTCATAAAGCTGAAAAAGATCAAGAGGGATTGCATCAGTCCATGTCATCTCCTGATTAGCTCCCATGTTTGCAAGTGCATCAACAACTTTGTTAGATTCTCTAAAAACATGTGTGGCGATAAGATTAAACTGCAGAAGAGTGTCGAGGCACTTCATCCAGCGAGTAGTGACTGGCCAGGCAAGGTGAGTCATCCCCTTCCAGATTGCTTGACCGATGGTGGTCGGGTCAATTAGAATCCAAATCTTCCTCCATCATTTTTGGAGGGAATAGTTGACAGCATGGAACACACCCATCATTTCAGCATCCAATGAAGAGACAGTGCCACAGCCAGTGAAAAAAAATCCATGGCATATACCAAGATGGTCTCTGAAGATCGCTCTGCAACCGGTAGGTCCTAGGTTTCTCTTAGAGGCACCATCAACGTTCACCTTGATCCATCCTTAAAGCAGAGCCTGCCGGAATACATCAAAGGTGTGTTTGGGTTGCTTGAAGATGCTTTTAATGTGAAGTCTCTGAAGGATCTCAAAGTCTCTAATAGTATTATTGCAGTGAGCCTTTTGGATAGAGGCATCCTCATGCATCGCAAGGAGGATACAGGCTTTACTTGCATTAAGATTTGATGAAAAGTTATTATGAATCATATTGTTTCTATCATACCATATCACATGAAGAAGCTCAATAATGGAATAGAGGAAGAGATTCTTGATTTGTTGTGATTCCTCTTGTTGTACACATCTTTTTAATTGAGATCCAGTAGTATCATAAAGAATCCATCTGCAGCCAAATAAGTCAAGAGTATAATTCCAAAGAGCAGAACATGTAGCACAAGACAGAAAGAGATTATTAGTATCATTCCTGTGTTGGTTGTAGAAGTGACATTTTGATCATAGCTAAATACCAAGATATTGTATGAAAACTTCATTATGGATTCTATAATGTGCAAAACAAGAAAATAGAACTTGAAAATGAGAAGGGTGAAAGAATCTGTTACAGATATTTCGGCAGCCTAACGGTGCCACATAAACATTCATAAAACGAAATGATGAGATTAAGTGGGGATCTCTCATTATATGAACATGGAAAGGGAAGTAAGAGTAATATAAAATTACATCTTCCAACATAGTAACATGGATTATAAAAGAAATGACTTAAAATAGAGTATTTGAAAAGAAAGAGAGAGGTTGGATCACTTACCTTAAAACGTAACTCTTAAAATTCAACGGTTGGGACCTTGAGGGCTTGGTCCACCTTGGGAGGACTTATTGGGAGGTAATGAGACTAGATATTTATTGGGGGAGAGTTGGGAGTGAGAACTAAAGGAGTAAAGGGTGGTTATTTATAGGGAAAGTGAGGGGACAAGGCATTAATGGCCAAGGGACACCTCATTGGTGGTATTGGAAAAACCATGGGCTTGCCCATGGTATTGGCCACTTGGGACACCTCATAGAATAATTCATCCCCTTTAGTCAGCCATCCCTTAAAATATCTCATGACATCATCATGATGCAGTCATGATGTCATTAAACATAAAGAAACACCAACACTGTATTTTTACTATTCACTGAAAATTCAACTTTTTCAGAACACTCCCAAAAATGTATATTAACATAATAACAATTCTATGAATTCAGAAATAAACTCTATTTTATAAAAATAAATTTCCAAATAACTTTCATTTAATTTTTAAATAAAAACACTATTCATCGAAAATTCATTTTTTTCAGAAGAATCCCCAAAAATTACATTAACATAATTTCGATGCTCTGAGTTCAAAAATAAATTCCATTTTATAAAAATAATTTTCTAAATATTTTTAATTTAATTTTTAATTAATGAAACATTATTCACCCGAAAAAAACTGATACTTGACTAATAAATTATGAAACTGTTATTTACCCATTTGATTGAATCACATTACTTAATCAAGGTGACTAAATTATATTAATACTTTCCTTTAGTGAGATTATTAATCCATTTGGTCATATTACTAATCCCAACCATAAAATAACTATTCATATTTTACTATTCATCAAAAATTATGTTCAACTTATTAGACTCTTAATTTCAGACTGAACATAATTGTAGAAGACCATTTTTTGAAAATCATTACAAATTTGTAATTATTTATGGTTTACATAAACAATTTTAAAATATCCTTTTTCTAAAATTCATCAATAATATACATCCTACATTTATCCGAACATTTGAAATTTTTTAAAATTCACCATAAGAAAAAAACACAATTTTATTTATCTCAAAGGATTACTCAAAGCAGGTACGGTCTCCTTACATAGACCCTTATAACCCCAGCATAGGACCTATGTGTAAGGTTTGCTATGGTGAGAGAATCCAAGGGTGGCTCGGCCAACATTGCACGAGTAGTAATTTCTATCAGTTTGAACTTCTCGTGAAGGCGATTCCATTCTAGCTTCACATGATGATTTTCGGCTTGGGTTTGGTCTAGAGAAAATCCCAATGGTGCTACCTCCTTCCCAAGTTCCGTTAGATGGGCTTTGATTGGCCCGAGACTACTGGATGAGGCCATCGAATCTTCTTTCTATATTAATTAACCAAGATCACTTGTATTTAGAGACAATAATCGAAACGTTTCGTTTCCAGCGGTCATATTGAACAACGGTCATAAAACAGTCGAAACCCAACTGACTCATTTTGATTATACTCATATTATCAAATGATATAGTTTTGTTGATTATAAAATAAAATACCACACAAAATTAGGAAACAAGATTTATTGAAAATTTAGGGTCATTACAATCTTACCCCCTTAAGAAATTGCATCCTCAAAATTTAAAAAAAATGGGTTTTGAAATTTCATTGAATGTCCCACATCGAAAAAGGAGTCAGTAAAATTATTACTGTAAAAGAAAGAAAGGGAAGTTCGAAGGTCACCCGAGTTAACCCACACTAGGATTCCATGTAGGAAAACATGGACATGGAAGAGAAAACAAAGGGTCAAGTTCTGAGGGAGAGTGATAGAAAAAATGATTAGGAGAAAGTTAACCATAAGAAAATCACAAACTTATGATGTGTAGATGGTCCTTGATTACCCAGTAGGAAAAGTAAACCAACAACGTTTTTTGGTTTTATGTTCCTTTTCATAATTTTGAGGAATTAATTTTCTACATAGAATAAAAACATAAGGAAATATACCTACCTTCAATTAGAGTTTCATCCTTTAATAAGTTTCTACCAAAACTAATATTTTCTCCAAATGATGAGCATTCAAAACTACTTGGTCTCATCAAAGAACAAGAATCATCTTCTAGATAATGACATAATCCACAAAATATTAACTATCTTTTTCTTCTATCTTTAATCATTATCCAAAAAAACAGAAGGGGTAAGATAAAACAACTCTTAAAAAAGAAATAATACCATAGGAAGGGAAACTTCTTTAAATCTTAAAAATTCTACGATACTGCCCAATGTTCATCATAGACCATTCCATAAATATATGTCCTTAAAATTACTCAAAATAAACCAAAATAAGATTGAAACCCAATTATAAGAATGATTTCATAACATAGTCTTCCAAGATAGACTTTATCGTTCATCTCCAAACAACATCAACCAGTCTTATCATCTTATAAAAAAAGTAACTAACCTAATCACATTTTACCCAAGATAGGTTAATCATTTCCATAAGTAACCTAAATTACTATAAGTTCACCTTAAATTCATTGATTCTTAAAAATATAATTCAACCTTTATTACACAAATAAAATATCGTAGTAATCTATTTACCTTGATCATATAGGGTTCCCAAAATAGTGAACGTCTTCCAAAATAATAATCATATTTTAATCCCCTAATCATTTTTTACCAAGAAGAACTGCTTCACAACATCAACATGTGGTAAATAACAATAGATGTTTTCCTTAATGATATAAAACCATCTTAGGTAGTGACTTGATGTTCTTAGAAAATATTAAAGATATGCTCATAGGGCATGAACTAAAAAAACAACATGACATAGAAAATTATTGCGAAGAAGTCACATATACTTTAGTCATCCAGATCCATCTCAGCATAGGACTTGCAGTGTTCCCTTGTCCTTGAAGAATGTTGATGCGCATCATGCTTCTCATACCTTCCAAAAGATCATTTCCTTGGATAATGTCTAAATTATCCACATTTACAACATTGAAAAGTATAAGGTACATTAGATCGAGCCTTATCTATATTCATCACATTATCCATTTTTTAAAGAAATTAGATACTTTATGCCCTATCGTCCCAGACTTAAAACATCTCTTGGTTCCTTTGTGTCATTCCCCTTGGTGCTTATTTCCACACTTTTTGTACAATGGAAATTGGGTCTTCTTTCCCTTGTCAACTTTATCAGATGAACTTCTTTGAGACTTCGTCTTCTTTTTCCTTGATGAATTTGGGCATTCAACTAGGTACCAATTATTAATTGTGATTTTTGTTAGCTAGTTTGGCATAATCACAACATGTTAAAAATTATATCTCTTCATCTCTATCACATTAATAGGGTAATCATCACATTTCCTATCACATTATTTATTGAGACATGTTCTTCCATTTCCATCCATTAACTAAGAAAAGAAAGTATAATTAGGGGGCTTAAATAATTAGCCAATAATCATGAAAAGGAAACTCAAAGCATAGAAGGATAAACACGTTGAAGAAAAATATACAATAACTTGTGATCCCCTAGGTTAAAATCTAGGTTATACAAGATCACATATTCTAATGTGAATCTTTATATTATTTTATCTTTGTTTGTTTAATAATGGTTCATACTAAGCTTATGAATTTACCAAATCATATCCCCCGGGAGTGTCGTAACCAAGAGTGCAGCAAGGCCCGTTGTCGTGTACCACTTCCCGTTTGAGTCTAGCTCAAAGCAGTGTTTTCGGGTTTTACCCTTATGTACATCTGTGCCAAAGCCACCTCTACCTGCTCGTATCTAGACATGGATGTATTTTCTTGATAAAACACTTACTCAATACTCACAAAAATACTAGGAAGATTTCCTATATTTAAACTTTCATATAGGGTTCTTCTTAAAGTTTTCATATCGTAATTTCCACAAATAACAAAACCAACCTTTGATACCAACTATAGAATCCCACCTTTTTATCACATAAAAATTCATTACATTATACAAAACTGAGGATCATTAAGGTTTAGTTTCATGGAAACTAGGAACTCAAAACATGAAAACATAAAACATTCTTCTTAAACACTTGAAAGTATTATCCTTATTTTCATCATAGGTTCATTACTGCATCTCATAACCTGGGGACATACATCAAAAGAAAGGGTGAGAAGAAGTCCCTGTAATGGAAATGAAGGAAACATTTAACATTTGAACTTGAGATACATCAATAAAGTCATGAAAAAAGAACTTTAATGCATGGGAAAGAAATCACGAGGCATATCATAATAAAAATAACGTATTTAATAACTTCAATATGTGGCTACAACATTTCACTTAGTAAATCATTAATATATCACCAAGGTAAACCCCAAGGTTTCATTAAAAATTACCAAGGTAAACCCCAAGGTATCGTTAAAAATTACTAAAGTAAACCCCAAGGTATCATTAAAATTGTAATCTCTAGTGGTTACATCATTACCCACAGCAATGGAGTGCTATCAGGGCGCACCCTTAAATTTTTCTTTATCATAATGTGAGCTATATATATCATCATCAAACATTTCATAAATAACCCATATAGCATAAAATAAATGGGTTTCATTTCATAATCATAACGTTTTAAAAACTGCATTAAAGTCATGATCTTTGTGTCACTTTAAACCCACAGAAAAGGAAGGTGGGTTTCACATATGTAAATCACAGAATTAAAATAGAAAATTTTTATATATATGTTAATAAACCTGTAAAAAAATAGCATTGAGTATTCACTTCATAAAATTAAAGAATTTTAGAAAAAGAGATAGACATTTTTAGACAAAAATTCTGCAACATAATGGCTATGTTACAGGGTTTTAGAAAACATCGAAAGGAGAAGGGGCTTGGATCACACACTCATAAATGATCCATAAAATATTATAGGGACATAACATGAATTATATAAGAACGTGGTAATGAAATTTGAAATACATACCATATGTAATGAAAAAGATGGAAGGAAGACAAAAATGAGATTTCTGTTATGAAAATTTTGCAGCCTAACGACGTCACTTAAACTTCAAAAAATGAATTGACGAGATCACATAGGGTCTATCATCACATGAACATAAAATAACAGTATTCTAGATATAGAGATAATACCCCAACATAATAAAAAGGAATGTGAAACACTTTACAAGAAAATAGAACTTGAAAATGAGAAGGGTGAAAGAATCTGTTACAAAACATTTGGTAGCCTAACGACGTCACTTGAACTTCAAAACAAATGAATTGATGAGATAAAATAGGGTCACAAATAATATGAACATAAAAGATCATTATTATAGATATATAGATCATACCCCAACATAATAAAAATGAAAATGGAAGACTTGACAAGAAAATAGATCTTGAAAATGAGAAGTCTGAAAGAATCCGTTATAGAAATTTCGGCAGCCTAACGGTGCCACATAAACATTCATAAAACGAAATGATGAGAGTAAGAGGGGATATCTCATCATATGAACATGAAAAGGGAAGTAAGTGGAATATAAACTAACATCCTCCAACATAATAACATGTAGAATAAACAAAATGACTTAAAAGAGAGTATTTGAAAAGAAAGAGAGAGGCTGGATCCCTTACATTAAAACGTAACTCTTAAAACTCAAAGGTTGGGACCTTGAGGGCATGGGGGCACCTTTGGAGGACTTATTGGGAGGTAATGATACCATAGCTTCGTTGGGGGAGAGTTGGGATTGAAAACTAAAGGAGGAAAGAGTGGGTATTTATAGGGAAAGTGAGGGGCCAAGGCATTAATGCCCAAGGGACACCTCATTGGTGGTATTGGCAAAACCATGGGCTTTCCCATGGTATTTTCCCATGGTATTGGCCACATGGGACACCTCATACAATAATTAATCCCCTTTAGTCGTCCATCCCTTAAAATATATCATGACATCATCATGATGCAGTCATGATGTCATTAAACATACCGAAACCCTAAAACTGTATTTTTACTAATCACTGAAAATTCAAGTTTTTCAGAAGACACCCAAAAATTTATCTTAACATAATATTAATGCTATGAATTCAAAAATAAACTCTATTTTATAAATATAAATTTCTAAATATTTTTAATTTAATTTTTAAATAATAACACTATTCACCGAAAATTAATTTCTTCCAGAAAAATCCACAAAAATTACCTTAACATAATATCAATGCTCTGAGTTCAAAAATAAAGTCCATTTTATAAAAATAATTTTCTAAATATATTTTTAATTTCATTTTTAATTAAAAAAACACTATTCACCTGAAAAAAAGAATACTTGACTAATAATTTATGAAACTGTTATTTACCCATTTTATTGAATCACATTACTTAATCAAGGTGCCTAAATTATATTAATACTTTCTTTTAGTAAGATTATTAATATATTTGGTCATATTACTAATCCGAAGCATAAAATCACTATTCATATTGTACTATTCATCAAAAATTATGTTGATCTTATTAGACTCTAAATTTCGTATTGAACATAATTGCAGAAGACCTTTTTTTTAAATCGTTACACATTTGTAATTATTTAAGGTTTACATAAACATTTTTTAAATATCCTTTTTCTAAAATATATCAATAATATACATCCTACATTTATCAGAACATTTGAAAATTTACAAAATTCACCATAAGAAAAAAAAATTATTTATCTCAAAGGATTACACAAAGAAGTTACGGTCTCCTTACATAGCCCCTTATAACCCCAGTATAGGACCTAAGTGTAAGGTGTGCTAAGGTGAGAGAATCTGAGGGCAGCTCGGCCAACATTGCCCGAGTAGTAATTTCTACCAGTTTGAACTTCCCGCGAAGAAGATTCTGTTCTAGCTTCACACGATGAAGTTCGGCTTGGGTTTGGTCTAGAGAAAATCCCAGTGGTGCTGCCTCCTTCTCATGTTCCTTTATATGGGCTTCTATTGGCCTGAGAATGCTGGATGAGGCCATCGAATCTTATTTCTATACTAATTAACCAAGATCACTTGTATTTAGAGACAATAATCAAAACATTTAGTTTCTAGCGGTCGTATTGACGAATGGTCATATAATAGTCGAAACCCAATGGTCTCATTTCAATTATACTCTTGTTATCAAATGAAACAGTATTTGTTGAGTATAAAATAAAATAACACATAAAATTAGGAAACAAGATTTATTCAAAATTTCGGGTCGTTACACTCTCCATCTTGGTTCTTGATACATTGCATCCTTAGGATCCATCACAGCCTTGGACTCCAGATCCATCTCTGTCTTGGGGTATAGCTCCATCACAGGATTGGTTCTCCACTGCGATGGAGGTAGGTTCTTCTACCACCCTAGTCGGAGAAGGATCTAGAGGGAAGTATGAGATGTAGTTGATAGCTCCTCCCATTGACACACAGAGGGAGGATGCGCCAATCGACATTCTAATGCCCGAGGATCAGCCTTCCCCAGGTCATAAGACTCCACTACGCACTCGACGCGGACGTCTTATTCGTAGACCACAATGTGGGACGGAATCTCCTCGCCAAAGACATAGACATTGATTTTAAATTTTTTTTACATGTTTTTTGTCTACTGAAATCAAAATAATATGGTTACTATTATCTCTTCTTATATGTTTATCCACTATTTATGTTTTCATTTATATTTTAGGCACAACTTATATTTGACACCATTCAAAGTTGACTACTGGAAACATAGAAATAATTAGTAAATTTCTATTAAATAACATTAAAAGACAGAAAAATCTATAGTAAAAAAAATGTAAATATAAATTAAAAGATAGCCTAATCATCTAAAACGTTTTTGAAAATAATGAGTTTCATAAATAAAATAAATAAATTATAATGAAATTAATGTAAGAAGCGTAACTCAGAAGTGAGAGTGAAAAGAATGAATGTCGAGGAGGATCCTAAGCCACATAATTGACTTTGAAACCCTATATAATATATACTATAATACCCATATAATTAAAAATTAAAAATTGGACAACTAGTTATATATTTATGCAATGTTTAAAATTTCATTCATATCAACCTTGTAGTTTATATTATAAATTCCAGAAAAGTCACATACTTGAATCATTTTTAATTATCATATAGGTGGATTAGAAAGCTTATAAATAAATTTTCACAATGATTTTTTATGAAAATTATTTTTATTTTATACTTCTTGTTATATTTTTATGTAATGTTTAAAATTTAATTCATATCGGTCTAATAGTTTATATTATAAAATCCACCAATGTAATGCACTTGAAACATTTTTAAGTTTCAAGTAGGAGGATTAGAATTATTATAAATAATTTTTCACCAATTTTTTTCAAGAAACTATTTTTATTTTGGACTACATTTTATATGTTTAAAGAATTTTTTAAATTTCATTCATACCTGTCTTAAAATTTAAATTAAATTGGCTAGCAATGTCAAAAACATGAATAAAAGATAAATTATGTTGAAACATTATGTTATATATATATATACATTAGAAAAGATCAATAAAACATTAAAATTGTAAATATATAAAAGATATAATTATAATAGAAAAATATTACAGTTTTAGGGAAAAGGTGGCATCTAAGATGCCTCTATAGAGTGGATTTTAAAAGAAATAAATTTACCTAGAACATTTTGAGTTTTTTTAAAATGAGTATAAAAAAATTCGACTACATACTTTGACTCCCTCTAGGTCGGTTTCTACCTCTTACCTCCAGTCTAGTGCCACAAGGCCAACCTCACACTCCCCTTCTAATGGTGGCCTTCGCCCACTTCTTAGGTGCCTCTGGACCACGGAAAGTTCAACACGACCAGTCTTATTTTGAAATAGTGTATATCAGAACCCTCACCAGGATAGAGTATCATAGCCTCTACCCCCTTTTAGGATCCTCTTCCGTTGGGGTCAGTGCCTCCTTGCCCATATATTAGGATCGGTCGGACCACCCTGAACCTCTCATTGGTGTCCTCTCTAAGTGAGGTTGGGAGAACGTGGTTTCTACCTCTCCCTAACTGACACTCTTTTGGAATCACTACTACCATGCAGGCCCCTAATTATCCATGATCCGGCCAGCAACGGTCTAGGCCTCCATGTCCCCACCATAGCTAGCATCGGCCATCTGAGATATCGATGGATCTGGTGTGCTATGGTTGTCCTCTATCCTTCAATTCGTTCTGTAACATGAGACCTCCCCATATTCTCTTGGATACTCGACCACCTTCAACGTGAACCTAATGTGGGATGTCTCCATTGTGGAGAGTCCACCCCAGTAGCATATATCTTGCCTACATATCGATCTATAGTAGGCGAACTCCCCAAAACCTTCAGGATGCGGAACCATCTTGGGAAAAAACCTCATGCATGGCTTCTCATTCATGGTAAGTCCACCTTGGCCACATCTACCATGTTCTGTGTTGTTCTGAAGTAGTCCCCACTTCTCTTCTACCACTTCCCAGTCACCCTAGTGGACATGTAACCCATGCCACATCTGCTTCTCCATGAAACGAACATTGGCAGATCTTCCTAACTCGAAAGAGGTGTGGGCAGACCTGCCTGGCCCAAAAAACTCTTGCACTAGGTCTGCACAATCTGAAATGGGCTTGCATAGGTTTTTTCTGATCTGTACAGGCCATTCCTATGATTTTTAGAACAAGGATAATATTTATATTATCAAAAAATAAGTTTAATTAATTTAATTTCTGTTTTAAATTAAACTAAATAAATATTAATATTTTATTTGGATATTCATAGATTAAATTAAATTAATTTCTATGGTAAATTAATTAATTAATTAATTAATTTTGTTTTTTAATTGAAATTAATTAATGGTACAAGATAATGAAATATTTTTAATAAAAATAATAGTGTATTTTAATTCAATAAAAAATTCTCTTAAATATATTTTAATGGAAGTTTAACTTATTTCTGAATTTATTTTAATATTTGAGTTTAATTAATATTAGATTTATTAGGATCCATGTAATGACCAATGCATGTTTGGTGCATATTTTATTTATTTAATAATTTATTGAAATGATCTGTAATAAGTAGGTAAAAAATGGTGATCTTCATTTTGTCTCAATGTCATTACATATATAAGGTCATGCAAGTAAAATTCGTAGTTTTATTTTTTTACTCCCCAGTTCCCCTCAACTATGATTGCGTACTATTTTATAATGAAGAGATGTGCAGTGACACATTGCACGCCATGTTATGGAAACACACCAAAGATGAGCTTGATGCATTGGATGAGAGGTGCTATAACTCGAGTCATAAGAAACACGACTCAAGGTATATGCATTAGGGTGTAGGTTAATCCATTATTTAATCAATGGATAAATGATTAGATTCGACACATGATCAGGTCATAATCTCTATTTTTTCATGGTTTATTATTTTTTTGTATGTGTTGTTAACACGTGACAACATAGAATAATAACCAATCATTTACTGATAAAATAAACATGTGACGTGATTAATATTTTCAATTTATTTCATAGTCAGTTGTGAGTGAGATTGGATAGAATATTTTAATAGGATTTAAAATAATTTCTATCATCACATAAAAATATTAAAACCCTCAATGAACTGTTTAGTCATTACTACCTTTTATCATTAAAAATCTGAACAAAACAAGGGGTTTGGGATGATCTCCATGACATTGTGAGGGTGAATCTTACTACTAGGGAGTTCTTATAAGAGTGATGTGTCAACTTAACTAAAGTGGTAGTGAGGATAATCTATATATATCTTTCTATCAGTTTTTAGGCAAGCATTGAGTAAATAAAATTATAATTTTTAAAGTTGGGACATCACCAAATAGATCAAGGAACCACATGTTAATGCGGTTGGCCAACCTAAATACTACATTGAACTTTCTGAGTAGTGGAGTAGCCAAAGGTTGTAGACTATGAGGGTAGGTTCATGGATCCATTCCACTAGATTACACATGTGATAGATTATTATGACTCTAGAACAGAGGGTCCAAAAATTCGATAAAATAGTGGGATACATTTTGTGATTTAATTAAATAATAAATATGTATAAATATGTATTCAAGATAAAATTGCGAATCTTTTAAAATTAATTTTTATAGAAAATGAAATGTTATACCACAATAAATAATGCGATAAATATTATAAAAAGTAAATTTCCTCTCCGGAATGAGTTTCCAAGTGTAGTACATGTACTTTTGCACAATATTATTGGATGAGAAATTCAATGTTATTGTGTCCCCATTACCTATTAAGTGACCTCAGGAAGAGGGGGTCAAAATAAACTTCTAGGAGAATCTTGTGTAGAGAATATTATTTTTATTTCATAAAGATATAATCAAATTCTGATGTTAGTTTTGCGCACTACAACACGACATAGGTGATATAACATGTAGTCTCATCTTTGATAAGTGTGTGGGAGAATGTGAAGAAAGATATGAATAAGGTGATGATTACACATACATGTGTAAATTGAACAATGTATCACGATATTTCAATGGATAACTTTCTCATATCATTTTCAAACATTTAATCTTGTATCATTTATGGTTACAAAACAAACAGTATTGAGTAAGCACTTTATTTAAAATTTAGGTAAGGTTCACCATGTAAATAATATTATAAAAGAATGATTAATAATTAATTATTATGGGGAAAATATAAAATAAGACGTGAAATGGACAATGGAAATTATATCCAAAAAATCATATTCACAACGTCCTTCAATGGAAGAGGTATTAACACGAGGTCATTTTCTTTGCATGTTATGAAATAATAGTATGGAATTTTATTGATATAAATTCTACTAAAGAAGAAAGTTACAAATTATTCTTTAAATGTAATGTTTCAATCCTACAACTTGGTTATTAAATACAATATTTCAATCACATATGTGTATTGAAATATAATAACAGAGTGTAAAAAAAATAACTACACGTAAGGTGTATTCTCCAAGTAGATGGGAAAGGGTGTTTCCTAAGTCAATAGTGAGAAGTACATGACTTCTATATTACCAAGTGAACGATTCTTATAGAAACATTATTAAGTATCACCAAAACATTTATCTTATCTTCCCATTAGAAATAGGAATCCATTATTCTAGGTTATTTAATGAATGTTGTTTATGGAATCTAATACTCAACAAATAGTTCAAAAATACTTGACTCGTAGAAAATACCTAATGAATATAAAAGGTAAAATTTTATACCTAGTTATTGCAAGATTATTCTATAATAAGTTTGAATAAAATTATATGTTCAGAATATAGCTATTTTTGTATGTTGGCTTAGTAAAGCTACACACCTTTTTTATTATTGATATATTTAGATTGGATAAAGACACCTTTATAAATTAAGGTATTCTACAAAGATTTTTGAAATAGTTCATCTAAAGAGCAGGAATTATTCCAAGTATAAGATATGTGTATATATAAGTCATAAGATTTTTTTATGTACTTAAGGAATAGTATTGTGAAATATATGCATGGTTAGAAGATATAATATGCTTTGGGATAGCATGCGAAATGATATCTTAACCGAGAAATCATTGATCAATATAATGTAGTGTGGGTAAATTCTAAAATGAATATTACCTTTTCTATATCATGATGTTGATGTTAATGGGGCTCGATGATAAATTCATACATGTCAACATTGATAAAAAACCGAAGCGTGAAGGAATTCCTAAATGCAGATTTCATACATTAGATTTATGATGTAAATTGTATCAATGTTATAACTTATAGAGGCATCCATTATATTTCATGACATGCTTCATAAATAATAGTGATGTCCCATAAACATATTCTAAATAAAATGAAAAATGGATATCAATTGAGTCATAGTATAATGGAAATACTTTAGGTTATAAGTACATGTTTCTGGATGAAAAGCTTTTTTAGGATATAAAACAAACTTTCATCAATAAAAACACAATGTGTATCTATAGTAATTATCCTAATGATTGCTTGGGGTAATATATAAATTCAGAAGATAAAAACATGGAATTCAAGTGATTGAAAAAAAAAATTATAAAAGGTATAACATATCTATTTGATATAGTGTTTGAAAGATTTACATGGTTTTATTTAATTCTTTATATGCACAAGTACTTGGCATAGGAACAAGTTCCACAAGTGCATGTGAAACAATAATGTTCCAGAGACACATACTTCATAAAAAGGATAAAAACCATGTTGATTGTTTTGTATTCACCATGTCTGGGTATCCATTATTCATTGAGAATAAGAATTTATAAAATTAAGAAGTGTATGGAAATTAGATAATATCAACAAGATAAATTAAAATTAAATAATGGATTCCATGTATCAAATGCATAGGGGCTTATTTTTTTTTAATACTATAGTTGGTATTCAAGTGATAAGAAACATAGATGGTACAAGTATATTAACAATAGGGTTTTATTGGTGATACCATGTCTATATTATCAAAACCATTATAATATTTCTTTTAATATCTATGTTCTATGATCACATTATTACGTATTGGATGTATTGACCACCAATCATGGAAGGTGTCTATATGATGTAACCTGAAGGGGATGGTCACATCACAAAATGATAATAAAGACATCAAGTCATTGAAATATACTTTTGTATTTAAGTAAGCAACAAGATAATGGTGTACTCAATTGAAGTGAATTTTTCCCATGTGTCTACCATAGGTTATTTGGAGCATCAATGTTTTCAAGTAAAATATTTTTAACAACGTATGGAAAAAAATATTGGTCTTACAGTTTATAAAGAATGGGATAAAATATATGCTCTAGTGACTGACTTGAAGTATCAACCTAATGTCTAGGGAATAGAATCTTTTAAGGTAGATCTGATGGTTGTTTGGACCCAGTCAATTTTACATATAGTGACATGGTATTGAAAAATAAAAGTGGAAAAAATTTATGGGATGAATATTTGCTAGTGTCACATGGCATAATCTCTCATGGTTGACATGTCTAAGAAATAGTAGGGGAGTAACATTTTATTTTGGATACCATACTCCATAGATATAGATCAGTTTTATATGACATGATATGTATAGGAACTAATAATGCTATTATATTCCTCAATGTTAGAAAATATCAATTATATCTGGGAAAAATGAAAGTAAATAAGTCAAAAATATCTTATTTTACTTCAAAAAGTATAAAAGATATATACCTGGTATGTCTATAATAAATGATACTATTTTATAGAGGATACACAGTAGTGTTCCTTAAATAAATGTGATATAATATAAAAGGAATGTTAACGTAATGTGTTAACCCAGTTAATATAAGCCAGTGGTTTCCATACCAACAAATATAACGTGTGTTTCACCTTCTCAGGTATCTAAGAAGAAGTTAAATGCAACAATTTTTTCTAGTTCCCGGGATCACGCCTAGAAAGTAAAGATATATTATAACGTAAGTTATCATACTCTTACTATCCAAGATGTCATCTTTTGAATATGGAAAAAAGATATATAATCGAGGATACCGACTATTTATATGTTTTACACAAGTATATGATGTCAAAAATTTCATAATTACCACACAATGGAATTATGGTGTACCTATCTACTAATTACGTGACTTGGTAGAAACATGATGTTGATGACGTAAAAATAAAAAAAAGGATTGTTAGAAAGTTAGATCTAGTGAATGTCTGAGTGTTTAAATAGCAGGTTCTATAGACTCAATATATAGTGCTTATGATTACCATATCATGTATACAAGTTAGATATATATGATGTTTACATAACACTATATTGTAGATTTTTTTTGAGTCCACTATTGAAATGGTAATGTCTATATATTAATTTTCATATGAAATGTTTATTGAATATCCCAGGTTATAATGAGAACCTCAAGATATCATTAAATTAATCATAAATATATGTCATGTGTCCTAGATACATCTTACTAACTAGACATATAATTTGTTTGACTATTAGGTGATGGGGGATTCTAAGAATTGAGATTCCACCTCATGAATTTTCCACTTGGTGATCTCTAGTACTGGTATCATGAGGATAAACCCTCCAATAGGAACTCCACATGTTTTGGGTCTCATTGGATGTTCCTATCTAATAACATCTGTAATGGTCTCCAGACTTGAGATAATTACCAATATGTTTCATTTGATCACATACTTTGACACATGGAAAAAACATGGTAGTGAAATCGTGGTGAGGTAGCATGTGTTAGGTACATCCTTGGTGTTATGAAATTTGTTGAATGGTCAAGAATGGTTTTTTTGCTTCCAAGTTCAGTAAGTCATATATCCCATTCCACATTAATCATGATGGTAGTAACTACATAATACCATGGTCATGGATGTTTAGGGTAATTTCTTCTAGTTAGATCGAAAAATAAGAATGCAAGAAAACGGTTATGTCCTGATTGTGCATCATACATTATGAGATTTAAATACAATGATATTATATTACATAGTGTGTGTTCATAGGTTGGTTATCACTATTGTGACTATCTTTATCTATTTAAGGGCCATGATGGGTTTTTAGATCCAATTCTTGGTCTGTGAATAGTATTCACTATTATCAAGATAAGGACCTAGAGGTTCAAAAACAATAACATATTCAAGAATCTACCCTCTCAGTTTGAATATGTATATTGGACATGGTTGGAACCACCCCTGCATTTGTGTTTTTTCCATGGAATACAATTTCCAAAGGAATAATTACATTCATATTCTTCATCTTAATAATAATTTACATTCATTTTATTTATTAAATGTATTTATATGTTTTAAAGTAAATCCATTAAAATATTAATTGAGTGAATATTAGTTCAAAACATTTAAGATTCATTTTATATTTATGTGAATGGAGAGATGAGTTAATTGATTTGGTATTATCACATAACATGTTTATTATATTATAATATGGTTATAATAATATTAAATGATAGTTATGACTCATGTTTAGTAGTCAAAATATTTTTTACATAGTGTGTTAATTATTTGGTTGTTGGGAAGACATTTTCGGGTAAATTCTAAATACACTATAAATAGAAGGGGATAGAAATTTTCTATATACTATTCAGAGCCTGTCTATCTCTTATTGTCTCTGACACACTCTAGAGAGACATTCTATGGATCTAGGATCTAGGATCAGGTTCTCCCTCCCAAGTGTCTTAAGCAAGGTGGTGTGGTGATCATCAGAGCATCGATGGTCTTGTAAAAACTCTGCGCTAGCACTCGGATTTCAATAATCAGAACATCCAAATATTTTGCAAGCACATGGGGATGATCTAGAAAAATTTAGATTCATATTCTTAGAGGAGCGATTTCCAAAGACAAGCATACATGAAGCACTGAATCGAATATACACCGTGTATTTTGTTTTTTTAATTTTGTTCTGAAAACATTTCATGTGAGATACTCGGCTTAAACTGGGCAGCAATTCTCTGATGCTGGTGAGCTCATGATGATCGTCAATGATAAAATTTAAAATCATACTTTTTGGGGACTTTCACTGTGTGGCTGTTACCAGCTGAGAATATTTGTCAACAACCTTGAGGTTGGTGGTATATTTTTAAATTACAATATTACTTATTATAATTACGTGTATGTGTTTGTGAAATATAAATTACCACATTAGGAAATTTAATTTTGGAATTTAATTAATCAATAAATTAACTGGATTATGAAAATGGTCAATTATTTGGATTTTAAAATTTTTCAGCGAACATGATTGTGAAATTTGGTTCATTATTGTGATTATGAATTGATTGATATTTGGAATTAAGGGATAGTTTTCGTAACCTTGAAGGTTTAATGATTTATATGAATAAATATTATAAATAGATAAATAATTAATTTTTCATAGTACACCATGTGATTAAAGTTAAGAACCATGTTGTTTTGATAAATTAGAAAGGTGAACCATGATGAGAATGTTTTAAAATGAGGTTAATGAATATTATCCTTGTTGAATAATATATATTTGAAATATGTGGGATTGAGAGATAAATGAGGTTTGAGACAATGACCGATGATCCAAATTCCCTCAGGGTTCTCGGCATGATGTTATAGGTCCTAATGTATTCATGTGAATATTAATATGTGGGACATGTACTAATGTTCCAAATACCCATGTGCTTTGGGTCATGGGCCGATGCTCTAAATACCCACAGGTTGTTGGAAATGACATTCTTGGACTGTTATATTCGCATTGGACCAAATTTCTAGGTAGAAATGATGTGAAATTGGAAATAAATGGATAATGGAATCCCATGTTATAATGAATAATGATTACCTATGGGAAATGGATAGTACAAAGTAGTTATTGTTGGTTTGAGTGTCCTTATGAACCTGGGGATTATGTGGTTAATTAATGAATTATTTTAATTATGAAAACTATTTACGTATCTTTGGTATAGTATAATTTATACAACTTCATATAAAATTATATACTAGATATTGTTTTAGACAAATCTTGTGGTGGCCTATTGAGTTGTACTCAGACCCTACTCGGGCTACCTGATTGGTACCTGAATAGACTTCATGTTTTCATGACATGATAAGGGAAAGATCCCTATGTTAGATGGATAATTTTGGATAGAGCATGGGTGAGGGAACCAAACAAGATTTTGGAACCCCCTTGGGAGTTTTCATTGTCATTATTTTTAGGCTTCCATTTGACACTTTCCACATATATGGCATGACATATCTATTGTTTTGGTTTAGTAATTGTATTCTAGTTTTTTATTATCATTGGATGTTTTTAATTATTTTTATGTTCTGATATCTAGTTATTATTTATGTAATTACACTATTGTGATTCTTTGATAAATAGGGTATAATATCCAAAAAGACTTATATTTTATACCCTCCCTACTAGTCGGAAAGCTTTGGCATACATGTAGGTGCACCCGATGTCATGTAACCATCCATCACGGGGAACTGACATGTGGAACCTAGGTTGGGATGTTATAAAGTGATATCAAAGGAGATTTCATTTTTTATGTCATATTTTTTGGGGATGATAGATTGGATACTTGGATGAGTAATGTCTTGTTCAAAAGATCATGCATGGGAGTAGCTAACCTATATACATGGGTAAAGGCTAAGTACCCTGGGGGGATTGAAGCTCTTGATGTGTGTTGTTACAACTGAATGTTATTTCACCTGGGGTGATGCACATGTAGTGTTATTTTTTTATTTTCCTATACATTTTTTTATATTGGTATTTCATGAGAGTTTTGTATGCATTCATAATTGTAGGAATGTATTAATTATTGTGGAATGCATATTATTTTATGTATGCATGAAAAATAAAGTTTTGGGTGATTTGTTTAAACGAAAAATGATTTTATTTTATTGATTGATTTAAATAAAAAGTTTCTGAATATGGAACTGAGAAAATTTTTATAAATTATACTAAATATGATATAAAAAATGGATAAATTGGTGTCTAATAGGAATTATTAATTGTGAAAATGTTTTACCCTATGTGAGCCATGACTCATGTGAGGGATTCTTGATGGTAGAAATAGTGTCTTGGTTTTGACCATGTGGTGGGATATAAGAGATGAATATCTATGTATATATATAAATACCTCTCATTGAAATGTGTTAATATTATGTTATGTGCCTTAAGATGTGTGTTTGTAATTTTAGATATATTCATCAATGGAGATGCTTGTTGATAGGCCGCTAGGAGGATATAATGGAAATGATCCTCCAATAACGGAAGTAGAGGCTATGATAGTTCTGGGAGAATGGGTCAGAGAGAGGTCTTGAGAGAACATTTCTTACTTTATGTACTTTGTTTAAGGAGACCCAATGTAGGATTTAATGATTATTCCTAACATGATATTTGATTTCTAATAGCATCACCCCATGACATTCATTATAGAGGGTGGATATAAGGAATTTGTGTTTAGGAAAGATTATATCTCGAAGTTCATGACCACCTAGATACTTCTACTAAGATGAGATTCAGTTTTTTTCATTTTATATTACGTGGCTAAGAAAATCATTAGTGGGATATCTAGACTTGGGATTGATTATTGGAGAATATAGAGTGGAATGAATTTCAGGATATGTTCCTCAAGAATTTTGACCCTAATACACACAGGTTAGAGGGGTTAATAGAGTTCATGACACTGACCTATGGTAGCATGTCCATGATGGACTATGATATAGATTTCACTGATTTGAAGTGCTTTATTCTAGCGTTGGCTAGTGATGAGGCTATTGCAATAATGAATTTTCATGATGGGATTAAATGTGTAATTAAGTCCAAGTTTACTATATTATGGATGAAAAATTATTATGATGTGTTTAATTTGGATCTAATATCTATGGTGATCCTAAAAGAGGATTATTTAAGTGGAAATGTGGGTTATATTTGATATACATGAGGTAAAAATTCCAAGGGTGGGAATACTTGCTATGATAATGTTAGCTAGGGCAGTGGAAAATAGAGTGGCAAAGGGAAAGGACCAGTTAATCAAGACACCACTCGAGTGCTCTTCTATCTGTGCAGTAGGCTTGGTCACCTAAGTAGATAGTTACCCTAACCACTAGAAGAGTGTTGTGATTGAGACATGATGGGACATCTATAAAGGTTCTATATTAACCCCTGATAGATGCGTAATGATGAAGAAGACAAGATGAATAAGGGTATTGGATGTGGATCTTCGACCCCATAGCAGTCTGGATATTGGAGTTCTACATTCTGTGGAGGTTGAGGAAGTGGATGTGGTATGAAAATATAAGATAACCCGTATCAATAGAGTGGTGTTACTCTGAGGGATCATAATGCATCACATAAATGAGGGTTAGGAAAGTTACATAGAGTTCGGCCAATACTTTTGGATAGTGTGGCTAGGATATCGATAGTCAAAGGTACTGTTCATATAGCTTCTAAACTTTTTAGTGCCTTATTTGATACAATATTAAGTCATTTTTTATATATACATAACTTTTAAATGATTTGAGTGTGATAGTATAGTTTATGATCAGGGTAATGATGATCAATTAACATTTAGCCATATGGTCCAGATATATCTGCTTATGAAAATGGGTGTTCTCTTGAGGTTGGGGAGTATTTTATCAGTTTGGATTGTCACACCATTTATATGTCTGGATTTGACTAGATTTTTCATATACAATGGTTGGTATCATACTAAATCCCCATTTTTTGTTATATTAGGAGAGTGAATTTCAGGTCTCCTGAGGGTGACAATTATGTTCATCATGGAGAGTGGGATATCTAGGAGGGATATGTCGAGTTAGTTAATCAGCACCTGGAGGACATCACTACCTATGTTGAAAGTCTTTTTATATATGATAGGTGTGTGAAGAAGGATTTTTTCCCACCTATAGTGGATGAATTCTAGGATTTTTTCCCAAGGACTTATTTGGGATGCCACCTAAGAGGGATGTGTAGTTTACAAATGATCTCATTCCTAGAGATGAGTCAATTTCTATTCCACAATATAGAATGACACTAATAGATAATCAAAAGATTAATACTCAGCTGGAATAGTTGATGGATAAGGGATTTATCCATTTGAGTACATCCCTTTGGGGTTCATGAGTTTTTTTTTTTGCTAAGAACCCTGATGGTACATTATGTTTATTTGTTGACTACTGAAAGTTGAACCGGATGATAGTGAAGATCCAATATCTTCTTCCATATAACAATGATCTATTTGAATGTGGAGAGGGGCATGTTTCTCCTCTAATATTGTCTTCAGTTTGGTGTATCAACAGTTGAGGGATATTCATTATAATATACCACAAAATACATTAATGAGATGGAATGCACTTTCTGAGTTTATAATTATATCATTTGGAAAACGAACTCTCCTAATGTGTCTATGGTCATGATGGACTAATTCCTACACCTTGTATGTGGATCAGATTGTGGTTGTTTTTTTTGGATGACATCTTGGTGTACTCCAAGACTCAAAAACAATCATTCCAAACATATTGACATCATCTTGAATACATTAAAAGGGTATCATATATACAAAAATATATTTAAATTTCAATTATATATTGACATATTACATTTCCAGGGACACATCATCTCTATGGAATGGGGATTATTGGAACTAGATATTATTTAGGTTGTGGTTTTATAAGAACCTACCATGAAGGTTTTTGATATTTGAAGCTTCGTGGGGTAGGAAGGCTATTAAATAAATTATCTTGGAATTTTCTTTCATGGAAACACCTCAATCAAGCTTGATGAAGAAGGGAGTTATGTTTTAATGGTTTAGAGGATGTGACAATACATTCCTAGAGTTGAATATCTATTTAACTACCACACTAATCTTGATCATATCCTTGTTGGGTGAGGAGTATATGGGGTTTTGTGACATATAAAGGATTAGACCTAGAGAAATGATAATGCATGGTGGTCAAATTATGGTGTATTGGTATCAATAGTTTAGGCCATAGTAATAGAATTATATTACACACAACCTCGAGTCAGCTATAGTGGTTTATGATTTGAAATGTTGGCAGCATTATCTATTGGAAAAAATGTTTAATGTGTACATCCATCACAAGAGATTAAATTATACATTTTCTCTATAATATTTGAATCTCCCGAAGTGGAGATGGTTTGAGTTTATTTGGTCATCTGATTTGGATAAAGTGTATACACCCCGGACGGGAAAATAATGTTGCTGGTGCTCTAAGAGAAACAACATAGACTCAAGTAGTGTAAGAGTCTTGTTTCAAGTATAATATGAAGGATTTGCTGGCTGATAAGAATATTGTGGTTTTGGAGGGCTGTTAGAGGATGAATCTCATGTTAGTATTAGTGGATTTAATACTTTTTAGATGGATCAAGGAATGGTGATTTCAAGAATTTTAGTGTTTTCACATGATGGAAAGACTTGAAGGTGGGTAGTAACCTTCTCATATTAGTATCTATGGATTCCAATAACAGCTTCCTTGGTATGACACCAACCATTCTCTTATATTCATGATTCAAATGATTAAATTTGAGAAATGGTTTAATAGTGAATTTATCATATTACTCTATGTGTTTATTGTGATGAACCATATTGTTCTGATAAATAAGAAAGGTGGACCATGATGATAATGTTGGATAGGAAGGTAAATTTTGATTTACCATGGTCAAAATGATATATGTTATATTGGTGTGATTGATTGAAAAATGAAGAGTTGAATAGGGACTGATTCTCCAAATAACCCTGGGGTCCACACATGACATTCCAGCTCTCAATGCATGGTTGTGAATATTATGGTATGGGATATGGACTGAAATACCTATGAGGTGTTGGACATGGAGTGATTATATTTATTACTATGAGTTGATATACATGACATTCTAGGCCAATGATTTGGGAATTGGGCTTGAATTCTATGTAGAAATTATATGAAATCAGAATTAAATAGATAATGGAAGTGCATGTCATAATGAATTTTGATTACCTATGTCATATGGTTTAGACTCTCACATATGATGAAGAAGGTGTTGTTTGTTTGGGTGCCCTCACGAACCTGAGGATTATGTGGTTAATTAAATAATAACTTTAAATATGAAAACTATTTACTTATCCTTTGAACATTATAGTTTATTCAACCGCATACATTATAATTGATTAGATATTGTTTTAGACACCATTGGTAGTGGCATGCTGAGTTTCTCTCACACTCTACTTGGGCATCTAGACCAGTACCTGAATAGACATCATGTTTATAAGATAGGATATGGGAAATATTCCTATGCTAGATTGATTAGTTTGGATAGATAATAGATGAGGGAAATAAAAAATTTGTTTGGTCCCACCTAGATGTTGTATGTGACATTATATTTGGGTTTTCATTTGATAATTTATAGATATTTGTCATGACATATCTATAGTTTTGTTTTGGATACCATTTTTATATTTTTGATAATAATTCGTTGTTGGTAATTATTATTATGGGGTGATATTTGGTAATTTTTTATTCTCATTTGGTTATGGTCAATTTAATTTTTTTGTTGTCCGGGTTTGATAAAGAAGGTATTGTCTCCCCATGATTAATATATTAGATCCTCATAGCTAGTCGTCTATATCTAGAAAATGGGGTGGTATGCTTGAGTTTATGTAATCAATTGACATGAAGAACTATTATCTGGCACTCATTTCCAGACAATACGGTATGTGAAGCATAGTGAAATAATATTTCTCATTCAATAATGGTGATTTAACAAGAGTAATCTAGTTTTGGTGTTGAAAAATCACACTGTAAGGTGTTCATACATGACATTGGGTATTGGGTTTTGATGTTATTGAAACACCCTGAAATTTTAGTGTTCTTTTATTTCTACCAGATAAAGAAACAACCCTACAATTGTTTTCTTAAACTATAGTGAATTTTATGTCTGAATAAAGGAGTGAATTTTGGGATGATACCGCACTATAACCCTCAAACTATGGAAAATAGGCTATGATATGTTTAGTGAAAAACATAAATTATGTTATAGAGGAGGGTGTCATGCCCCAAAGTGTATGTGAGTCGATGAGATTAGAGAATATCATGTCATTTTTCTTAGGGGTTTAATAAAAATATACTTTTATTCTGGGAATATGGTTTTTTACTATTGATCACACTACAACATAGTATAAAATTTCATAATCTAATGTCCTTTGAGATGTATCAATCTATAATATGATATATTTTGGGTAGTTTTCAATATTTCAATTAATATCTAAATTTTTAGGATTATCGTTGATTTTAGAAAAGCTATTGTATGATTAATGTTTTGTAGTCCTAATTAATGGGTGACATGTGGAAATTTTTTGGTGGATGATTCTGAATATTCATTCCCTAAAATTTCAAGAATTAAGGCAGAAAATAGAAATAACACATTGACACATCTAGAGAATTAAGAAAGAAATCATTAATATGATTAATTTTTAGAAGATCCTTTCTTGAGAAATACGATACGAGTAAAATGATAACAACCTTTCTAGTTTGGTGGTTATCACTTTGAATGTTTCTGATAAATGATGATTAGATCACATAATTGTTGATAATTCTTCTTTGATGTAGTGAATTAATTTTGATAAAGTGGTAGTGAAATTTGGATCAACACTATAACTTTTCCTAACATTTAATATTATATAGTGATTAGTGATATCCTCTTGTACATCAGTTCAGTTTTAGAATATGTTTCTTAGAGAATCCCTTAGTGAAGAACTAATAAAATCAACATGTTACTGCCATTATTTTTCTTCATTTGAATATTGTGCATGCCTGATATTTATATATTTGAAGAGTTTTTACTAATGTTGTGACCGAGTAATTGGTGAGAAAATCATAAGACCTTAATTTACACCCAATTATATTTTATTAGGAAACTATGGTTACGACATGAATCTAGATAAAAAGAATGACAATGTGAGAACACCTCTATTTATAACATGCTAAATTCTATAATAAAAAAACTATTAATAATTCTACAAAAACATTGAAAATGAAACTATCTAATAATAACTCATATGATTGACCACTATAGTGTCATTATGTTCATTTAACTTTTTGGGTTTCTATAATCTCATTACATCACTATGTATTTACAACCATCTATCTTTGAGATCAAATTATAAAACCACCCCTTAAAATCATTTAGCAAGTAAAGTCAATGTAGAATGTTTTTTTGAGAAATGGTGCGACATAAGAATTGTGTTCAACAATATGAAATATGTATTAAAACTCATTAACTTCAATACATAAATTTTTTCAATGTTAATGAGTTTGATCAACTACTTTGAGCCATTTTATGTTCATCATATAAATTGTAGAACTGTTCCATTTAACAATTTCTAGGAGATCATTTGTTAATTAATGTAACTAATAACATTAATATCTTTCATTAACAATATGAAAAAATATATTTTAGTATATAATGTTACATTCAATGTATCATGATAATTAAATGTAATTATTTTAATTTTTCTTTACTAAAAGACCCTAAAATATTTTAGGATACTAACTATTATTCATATTTAATTTTGAATAACATAACCTTTTATTTTTACTTAAGCATATCCAAATCCAAAAAATACTCCAAATAACCAATTATAAACAATATTTTCATTACAATATATTGAATAGACACAAACTTCTTTGGGTTTTGTAAAATACCACTTAATTCCTTCAGTGTAAATACTTCATAAACTGTCTATTAATATCCTTACATTAGATGGTATTATAAAATTATTGGAGTATTATTATGAACATATACATTATTCATTAAAAACTACACTATTGGGTGGTAGTAACTCCTTACCTCATCAATTTTAACAAATATCTAGGATAAAACACTTTTATCTTAGATATAACTGTTTTTCCATTTTTTATAAAAAACTTGTTATAAAATATAATGAATCATAAACCATGTGTATCAAATAATAATCTTAATTATCCATATAAAAATGTTACTCCCAAGAAGATCTTATCATATATGAGAAAAAATGATATTCCAAAAATATATATATAATTCTAAATTCACCAAATAATTGTAGTATTACAAAACATTTAATTTCATTATTTATTGTCTATTTTATTTAGAACTTGAATGAATACTTTATGATCTAACAATCAATAATCCTTAAATTTTGAAATCCAAGACATATTCACTAATATTTTTAATTTATAGTTAGTATATGATAATATGTATTTTAGTAACCTTCCATATTCCATTAAATTCTAATTTTCCTAAGAATAAATCATAGAGGAACACCATAGGGTCGATCTCAATGAGGCCATTCGCACACACTTTTTCAAATTGTCACTAATATATAACTAACATACTAATATAGATTGGGGAAATTTAAAACGATTTAAACCTGGTAATGAAAATGTAAATGAAACAGTAAATCTATGTTAGTATTTATAATTCCAAAGAAACAAGATCTAGAAAGAACATGATCGAGATATGAGTGGTGGACAAATGTTGATCATTGGACACTCCCTTTATCATTGTTTACAAATCTATTTCAGTTATATTGTCTAATTTATAACTTAAGACAAAAATGGATACACCTAAATTATCTAGATACCATATTGAAACCTAATAAATGGTTTCTCGTCTTCTTATGAATGTGTTCTGATTATCTCAAGACCTCTGAGTAACAAAAACAGGTTGAACTCATCAGGCTCAAAGGAAAGACATCTCCAGAGAAATTTAAACCATGAGGGAAAGCACATTAAATTAATTAAATTATAATAAATATAGAATAATTTATAATAAATTGAAAACATGAGAGAATGATACCTCATTCGTTCATGCTATCAAGTTCTAGGATAGTTTAAAATAAAATATTATATAATAAAAACAGATACTGAAAAGGGAGAATGTCATCAGATCTTTTCAGCCCCAAACATCTTGGAGTTTAGCCCATCATGGTTTTATTATCAGTGAACATCATCTTCTCTAGAATGGAATCTCCAACTCAGAACCCACAGTTCCCAACATCCCAAGAATTCCTTGGAAGGGAAGACAGGGTCTGTATTTATAGGCACAATCTTGTGTCTTTGTTGCCGCATCAGTTTTATTTTGTCACACATCGTCGTCATCAAAAGGTGTACCTGGGGTACACATTGTATAATTCCTCAAATTTCACTCTGCATATTTCAAATCTGTGAAAATAACATTTTGATACATTGACTCCCGTTATGACGTGTACTCCTAACTCACGACGTGTACCATGTCATGACTTCTCCAGAAACGTTGCGTCGTTGGATGTTTCCCAATTTAATCCACTTTCTAGTATGAATATTTATCTAGACTCTTCAAGAGAGTTGTTTGAAATTAAATTATACATCCACCCTCAAATGTTCAGATGAATTGGATACAAGTTGTTAGTGATATGATCTAATTAACTACAACGACTTTTTATTCTTGTTTGATTCATAATTTTTATCCATGTTTGACTCATTAGAATAATTTTTTAATGGATGAATTTTTCATTAAAATGTATCATGGGTGTGGATCTATGATTTATATTCCATATTGAAGTTTAATCGCCGAATTTAGAGCTATTAATACTGAGTTAAGTTTCCATTATAGAAGTGTATTTCACTTTTTCTTCACAAAGAAGTCTTCAAATTGTTTGATTTTTAGGGTCTATAAATGCTCATAAAACCCCTTGGTCCAAAAGAAAAAATTAAAAAAAAACAAATCAAGGATTAAAATAAATCACAGATTTTCATATTATATTTAAAAGTAAATGACCAAAATACCATTTTGATAAAAGTATGTTAAAAACCATAATTATTCCATTTTTACGTTTTATCTCAACATTACCCAAAAGAAAAAAAAATGTAAAAATATCCCATATGACAAATCTACGGTGGGTTTAAAAACATTGAATTAAAGAATAGAATATTTTAAAATATTAGTTTCATCACACCGCACATTTAAGCATTTCACTCTTAAGCAATCATCATATATTCAAATGAAAATTTACATGACAACTAAATATGAGATAACATCCATTATATTATACAAAATTGAATTTTATCATGTCTCTTCTACAAAAAATTATCTATCATTTTCATTCTTGACATTTAAATTCATTAATCCTCATTTATCCTTTCATTTTCTAAAAAAAACCTACCTCACATTGAATTTTATGTCTCCTTTCACTCAAGAGAAATTAATTCTAGAGTTATGCTCATATTTGAAAGGTGTATGTAACACCATTGGCTTGGGACAATTCTCATCTCTCCACCGCATGAAGCATGAAAATAGTTTTAATCATAAGGGAATTAATTATTGGTTTAAATGAATTTGTAGCTTATGGTAGGTGGGAAAATTGATTTAAAAATTTTAGGCTAGAAAGTGGAGGCTGGAGTATAAGGTACAATGCATGGACAATCAAGAAAAAACACATGACAAACCCCACTCACATCCCCTTAATCATGTGAAACACAACACAAAACCCCTTTTTATGACATAGGCATGAGTAAATCAGTGATTAAAAAGAATGATATCATCAATCTTCTACATTTATTATTTTTCATTTTGTAATTATCTATAATGGAACAAATTTATTTTCTATTATTTATTTTTTGTAATGCTCTAGAATGGAACAAGTTTATTTTTATTTTTTTTATTTTTCATGAAAATTGAATGTAATAAATAAACCATAATGAAATTAAAACTTATGGAAAATTATTCCTAATAATACTCTTTCCAAAATAACGTCACACACCTCACACCATCTAAAAACGATACACATCCCAATGAACGCACACGAAAGGCCCTTCCCCCACATTCAAACATGAAATATCCCTGAAAAAATTCAAGAAGTACAGGTAGGTAAGGAAATAATAGATTTTGATGTGGCTTAAACCTGTAAGTAAATTCATGGAATCCAAGGGATAATGAAGGATATATCTAAAGGTGGGACTCAGGTAAATATGTGGCTAGCCAAAGTATTGCCTCAATCATATGAAATCAAAATATTTGAAAGAGAAAAATAAAATTTTCTAATTCTCATAAAAAATTCAAGTTTCTCTCCAGAATGTGTGGGTATTAAGAATAATATGTCAATGTGGTTTAGAATACATCACGAGATTCGAAAAAATATTTTGAGTCTATGTTTCATGGGCATGGATTTCCAAAATAGGTCAAACTCATAAAAAAATTGTTAAAAATCCAATTTAATAAAAAAACTTCAATTCAACAATCATTTAAAATTCATTATTTCAAAAATTATTTCAATTTTATCAAAATAAACTAATGTTTGAAAAATGATCATAATTTTCAACAATAATCAAGGTTCCTAAAAAATTAAACAAAAAAAAAAGAAATGAAAGAATATAAGAGAAACTAAAATGGTTAACACTCCCCCTACAATAAAAATCCATTACCTTCATTTTAGCTCAAAAAATATAAATAAAGGCAGAAAAACTAAATAGATAGAAAAATACAACCTGCGTTTATTTTTCGGTGGAATCTTTGAGTTAATATCAAAGATTCAAGCATATTCAACTTAAATAATTGAAATGAAAAAACATGATAAATAAAAATAAAAATAGATATATGTAATAAATAAAACAGATAATTCATGGTTTCACCCCCCAAGTGGGTTCAAGGTTTTCACTACCCCTAGTCTGGCATTTGCAGCAGGTTAACCCCAATCCAAATGTGGATGGGGTTTCATCATCATGAACTACCAGAAAATAAGTCTTCTAATTCACTTTATCTTGAACAAGTCATGGAGAAACGCATGGATAGAGTACATAAGCTCCTCCCTAATTGGAATGTGGAACAACTAAAATAATGGGGGAAGGAGGAAAAATAATTCCTCTTTGTTCACCATGACTACTTGTGTGGCTTCTTCAACTTCAACTTCTCATCCTAGCTCATGTGATGATGTTGCATAAAATTCATGAAAGGGGAAGTCAGAAAACAATTGCACTTGAATGAGAGTGAAACATGAAGAATCAATATAAAAATCATCCATTTCATGTATGTCATCTTGAATCACGATCACTCCAACAAATCCCACTAGGGATTATTTGTTTGGAGGGAATTCATCATTTTCGTCCAAATAAATAGATAGGTTGAGAGGCACTAATTATTCTAGGATAAATATAAGAGGATCACTTACCGTTTTGTCTTCATAAAAATCTAACTAATGTTCTACCAAAGCATGTTGGTCTCCCATAGTTGTATAAGTTGGCATGTTTACTTCAAGAAACTCATCACGAAATAGTAAATGAGAGATGATTGGATCTTCATGTTTCATATTCATGTCTCCATTGAGTTCGTCAACTTCAAATGTTGGAGGAAAAATCTTGATCTCTTATGACACAATTTTTTTGTTGTGGCTATTCCATATATTGGACATGATAATCGTGAATGAGGGCATAAAGGTTGTCTAGTTAGATTTGCAACTCCTCTGACCTTTTATTTAAAAATGAACCTCTGCTACACAAGTCATCAATAGGCCTAGAATATGAAAAATCACCAAAACAATCCATATTGACCTAAAATAAATGACATGCGATGATTTTTTTGGGAATTTATATTTTTTTTTATTTTTTTTTATTTAACAAAAAGATGCATGAAAGATCTTGGCCTTCACAAAATGACTCCAAATTGATAATTGGGATTTTAGTCATCGTTCCATATTCAATTGAATTCCTATTTTCCTAATAATTTACCATAGTGGAACACTATAGGGTCGATCTCATGGAGACCACTCACACGAACTATTTTTTTATTGCCACTTATATAAAAATAACTTAATAATATAGATTGGGGGATTTAAAATGATTTATAGTAGGTAATAAAAATCAAAATGAAACAGAAAATCTATGTTAGCAAGTGTAATTATGATGAAACCCAATCATGGAATGAAGAAGCAAAAGATAGCAGCACTGGACAAACACTGATCGTTGGACACTCCTTTTATCATTTTTTGGGAAAGTATTTCAGTTATGTTATCTAATATATACAAAGGTACATCAAATTATAAACCAAAATTATCTAGGTAACATATTGAAACCTCATACATGTTTTTTGATCTTCATATGAAAGTGTTCTTAATATCTAAAGACCTCTGAGTATCCAAAATAGGTGGAAGTCACCGTTCTCAAAGGTGAGACCTCACCAATGAAATTTAAACCATGAGGGAAACCACATTAAATATCATAGATGATAAAAAAATATATAGAATAATTTAGATTAAATTGAAAATAAGAGAGAGATAGACCACCTTCATTCGCAAAAACATGTTCTAGGATAGTTTAAAATAAAATACTTTACAATGAAGACACAGACTCAAAAGGGAGAATATCCTCAGATCTTTTCCACACACTCCCTCTTAGAGTGTATTTCTTCATGGATTGATTATCGGTGTCTCTAATATTATCTAGAATGGCATCTCCAACTTATCTCCTTGTGGTATAGGAATCCCCAAAATTCCTTGGAAGGGATGATAAGGTCTTTATTTAAGGGAATAATCCTATGTCTCTGTTCTAGCATCAATTTTATTTTGTCACACATCACTTTCATCACAACATGTACTTGGGGAACATGTAATGTAATCTGTTTTTTCCTCCATGTCTTTAGAATATGAACAAATCTAGTTTGGAGACTTTGACTCCCATCACAACATGTACTCCTAACTCACAATGTGTACCACGTCATGGCTTGTCCTCCAGCGTTGCTTCAATAAAAGTTTTCCCAATTTACTCTACATTCTAGGTTTAATATCTCTCTATACTCTTCCAGAGAGTTCTTCCGAATTATATTATACATCCAGCCCACAAATTTCAGATCCATTGGATACAAGGTCTGAACAATAAGAATTAGTTAAATAATCACATCTTTTCTTCCATTTTGTTTACTAATTTTTATCCATGTTCGACTCATTCATTGAATTTGGTAATGGATGATTTTTTCATTTGAATTTATGATGGGTGTGTGCCTCCAAATTGGATTCCATATCAAAGTTTAATAAACATAATTGGGGGATTCAATCCTAATTTATTATTTCGTTATGGTGGTTTGGTCCACGTGGTCCTCCAAAATAATTCTTCAACTTGATTTATTTTTAGGGCCTCTATATGCTCGAATCATCCCATGGTCCAGAATACAAACATAAAGGAAATAAATCAAGTATTGTAAAATATAATAACAAAATTTTGAATTATATTTTAACCATATGACCAAAAGAGCCTTGCGATAAAAATCTGTTAATAATCAAGAACTAGGCCATTTTTCCATTTAAACTAAAAATAACACAAAAACATAAAAATGTGACAATCACCCATATAATAACACTGTGGTCGATTTAAAAACATTGAATTATAGAATAAAATATGTTCAAATATTAGCTTCATCAGTATCATACACCAATAAAAATAGAAGAATTAAAGTCTTTGAAATTACATCCATAGGTGGACACTCTAAGGAGTTTCTTTCACAACTTCAGGTATTCTGGATAGTTCATCATATAGTTACAAATTCCGCTATAGTGGAAGTACATCCATTTGTTCCATTCTTTGGTTCAGATAGTGATGTGGAATCTATAGGACTTCTCTTTTCATCTTTATTTCCAAATCAATTACCCTATCCTTTTTGTTCCATCATCATAGAACTAAATCATGGACCACCCATGTCATACTAAATAGTCTTCAATGTATTTAAGAGATAAGATAAACATTCCTTATACTAATTTTTGTCACCCAAATGTCATTTTGGTATTTATAGTATTCAATTTTTTGTTATCTTGATTTTCTGGGAATTTTAATGGATTTTTAATTTTATTTAGATGTCCTACAGAGATTCTAGACCGGATGGAAGTAGACCATGTTGTGTCATAGGATACCACACCATAGATTTTCTCTTTAACATTGTGGTTTTTCAAGGGTGAGGTGTGTTTGAATAATAGAGGGCGGAATGCACCATGGGGTTATGAAGTGAAAAAATAATGGGTTCCTCCAATAATTTGTTATTTTTTAAGCATATGGAGACCACTATAGAATGAAGATTTTTTTCCTATAATCTCAGTTAGAATGTAACACCCCAGGATTTCAGAGTGTGTTATTTCATAAAAATAATTCAATAACTTGCACTACACGCAACACCGAGTTCAATCACACCATTAAAAGAGGTCATGAATAGTATTAACTACATTTTGAACTTTATATAATCCATATAAATTTAGAATGCATATTATGAGTTTCTTAGTCATAATGCAAGAACAGATTCATTTTCAGTATTGCACTTTTATCAACTTTTGATAGTGAAACCTTTTTAAATACAATATTTTAAACTTTTTGACTAAATGGAGACATCAAAAAATTTAAAATGAAACATCCCAAGCTTCCATGGTACGCTTTCCTTTGAATAAAACAGTAGCGTGTGTTGTACGCAACTTCGAGTTCTAACACACCGTAACCAATCAAACTAGCTGTTATGAATAGTAATACCTACTTTTTGAAGTTATATATATTTTATATTTTAAAATGGACTTCATTTTTGGATTCGGAATATCAAATTTAGCATAAGGTGAAATTTTGGTACTTTTTGGACAACTTTCATATTTTGATGAATAGTGAAAATTACTAAATTTTAATTAAAAACAACTTTTTTAATCAAAATAATTAATAGTAATAAATTATGAAATTGAGTGGTTTTAAAGTATATTTAGAATATATTTTTACTATTTAATATAATGTTGGTCATTGGACATAATTTTACAATTAAACCGAACATAAACAAGTGTCAATCTTTTGATAGTTATTACCTCTTAAAAACACGCTTTTTGTTTCGACAGCGGGAATTAATTTTAAATTAATTTCTGCCACTTCTGTGTTTTGAATTTAGAAAAATGGATTCCATATTTGGAATCAGGATGTCCAAATTTTGTAAATAGGTAACTTTTATTTTTATACATTTTGAATAATTACTGCGGTAAATATTTTATTTACCATGGTTAAGGGTAAATCCGGTAAATAAGGGTTAAAAAATAATATTATAATAATACTAAATTACCCTAAAACGTGTCTTAACCCTATTGTTTGATACATGGTCGACCATGGGCATCTTTGGGTCTATTTGGGGACCCCATGGATCCACTTGTAAGTGATAATGACACTTTATTTTAATTAAGTCAAAATGAATACAAAAATGACACAAGCATATATCTTTTAGAACAACAATTTTTACATAGGGTTATACATGTTGTATTTTCGATTATAAATATTCATTAGAAAGAAAAAAAGATTTCCTACATAATGATATTTTATTTATAATTTTTAGACATTAAATAAGTTATTTTATTTATGACACAATGATGATTCAGTAATTACTATAATAGTGAAAAATTAAAATAATTGATATTATAAATACCCAAATAAATATAATATGAAACTTTTAATGAATTAAACTAATTTTATAGGCTACTATGATATATTAGTATTGATTTAATGGACTTTGTTCGAAGTAATAAATCTGTTATGAGTTTCACAAAAATAAACTATTGAATAGTGTCAAAATTGACATAAAAGAGTTCTTAAAACAAATATTATATTATTAATTGATATTAAATTCCGAAAAATATAAGGTTCGGCCAAGAGACTTATATTATGATAGGTTAATCATTAATGGACCACTTGGGGGTCGCTTGGATGTATATAGTAAGTTTATTAACCATAATATATAAAAATACAAAGAGACATTGTAAAAGTGAAACTAATTAACTTAGAGTTAATACTTAAAGATAAGGTTAATATAAGTACCCAAACCTGTCTAAATTCTATTGGATGAGTTGTTTTCGACCTATCCCCACCTCATCCTTTGAATAGTCAACTTTGGAGCCTTTAGAAACCGAATATGAATTTATTATAAATTAATATTTCTAGCTTTTCCAAAGGTGCCCCTCACCCCTCTTATAAAAGGGCACTCCTCCTTCTCATTTCTTCACACCTTCAAAGCCTTTTGGTTCGGCCAAACTCTGCCCAAATACTCTCCCAACATCCCTCACTACAACCTAGAGGCCTTAGTTTGATCAGAAAGCCAACCTAAGGATCCCTTTTGATCAAATCAAAAGGAAGAACCCGAAGAAGAGGTAATGATTTCACCACCCTTTTCTAAGTTCATTTCTTCTTCCACTTCTTCTTCCTTTGTTCTTACCATTCTAAAATAATAACTCCAGTATCTCACATATACTGTGATGTTATTATAAGTATGGTACAACCATATTCAGTATTCTATCCACCCTTTGAATAACATGTCACCATACGTGCGTATGTACGGCTTACCGTCTCCACGTCGTGGGGTAATTGTTATTCAATATAATATTATTTGGATGGGTATAATAATGATGTGTAACTCATGTAAATAATAAATATAACATGTTAATGATTCTGTATATATGATATACCATTCATTTATATATTATTTTAATATCAAAAGAATGATATTGTCGCTCGTGCGTACGTACGGACTACCGTCTCCACGAACGCGATGAGATTCATTCTCCATCGTATCCATTCAAGTATAATTATCATTTTATGATTTAAAAATGATGTTTAAGGACTTGATATCATTTTGGATATGAATAAGATACAACAAACATGGCTTATGTAACAAAACATATAAAAGAAAATGAGTAAGTTAACACCCGAAACGATGATAATTCTAAGATATTATTAATAAATCAATGTTAAAAGATCATATATGATATCATATTAATATATATGATTCTTGTATAATTTAATAACAATTATTTCACCATTATACAGGAGGTTAACCTACCCCAACCAAGGAAAAGTACAAGGTAAGGGTTATTTCACAATCTCTTCATTATCCGAGGTTGTTTATACGTAATAATCTACTGGGATATCTTTATCATCCACATCCATGTTTCTTAAAAATGTATTTCAAAACATTTTTACTATTTACAAGAATATGGGTTAAAGTCATTTATACCCTTGTTTGACTTTTTATAAGAGGTTTATAAAGGAATCTTTCCGTCGTTTTCAAAACAAGGTCCTTTTTAACCTTTTCGACAGAATTGAGGTAAGAATGTTTTTTTTAACTTATACGGCGGGTGCGGTTATTTTACGCCGTTATAAAATCTTCAAAGCTTTACTTACAAGATTATAAGAATATTTTCAAAGAAAATGTTTTATTTTATATGGCTCTTAAATGATTTCAAAAATAGAAAGAGATATTTCTCTAAAAAGTGTTTTGATTTCATCTATGTCAACATCCTTTAATGGATTTTACGCTTATTTGAAGTTGATTTATTATAGTACAAAACTTCTATATTGTATTGAAGGTTTTGTGATATGTTTGACTGTGGATGTGCTATTTTATACCATTCATAGTTTATGGTAAAACTATTGACATTTCGTATGCTAGTTTTAATCCGAATGTTTATGTTATATTTCAAACTTTTCTTCAGATGAATGTGCTAAACAAGTATGTTCCGGGTTGGGGACCGGTAAAAGTAAGCCCTCCAGGTTGGGGACTGGTAAAAGTAAGCCCTCCAGGTTGGGGACTGGTAAAAGTAAGCCCTCCAGGTTGGGGACTGGTTAAAGTAAGCCCTCCAGGTTAGGGACTGGTAAAAGTATGCCCTCCGGGTTGGTGTCCGGTTATTAGAGGCACTCCGGGTTGGTGTCCGGTTATTAGAGGCACTCCGGGTTGGTGTCCGGTTATTAGAGGCACTCCGGGTTGGTGTCCGGTTATTAGAGGCACTCCGGGTTGGGTTCCGGTTAGAAGTAACCCCTAGGTCTTGGGATGAGGCCTAGACAAAGAAATTAACGTTTATCATTATGCATTCCAACATTATGAAAGTGGTTATTGATTTTTGCATGTGATTATTCGATTAGTAGAATATCCATGTGAATAAGTAAATGGAATTATTTCATTTTATTTATGCCGTACCATATTGAAAGTTCATGTTTGAAAGGCTGTTGTTTTATTTATACATTGCCTTAAATGTTTATGCTTATTTTTGAATGTTCCGCTATATTGTTATCCTTACTGGGCATTTGAGCTCACCCCTTTTCTATGTTTTATTTTTCCCAGGAAGTGAAGAAGTAAATTATGAATGACCTGCAGGGATATTATATGGGGATATGAGTGTGGATTATGGAGACATTATGTTGTTGTAGTAGTTTTTCATTTTATGATGTAATGTAAAACTTATGAATATATCTAGTATTTCCAAGGCTACTAAACCAATCGGTCTTTCGAGATTTGATCTTTCTTGTGATCATGCCAATGTTACGAAGTAATGCACCGACTCTGGGTAGCTGGGGTCGGGGCGTTACAGTTGGTATCAGAGGAAGTTTAGTACAAACCTTGGAAGCTAGATTTAGAAAAACTCTGATTAGAGCACGTAGATTTAAGATGAACTTTGAGGATTAGTATAGAAGAACTTCCTAGAATTTTGGTATTGTAGAGATTTTGTGAGTTTTCCGAGCAATACATCCCTGTCTGGATACGAGCAGGTAGAGGCGGCTCTGGCACAGATGTACCTAGGGGTAAAACCCGAAAACACCGCTTTGAGCTAGACTCGAACGGGAACTGGTGCACGACAACGGGCCTTGCTGCACTCTTGGTTACGACACTCCCGGGGGATATGCTTAGGATAACTCTCACTTTCTTTACAAATCATTATGAAGGGTTTATGAGTATATACTTCCTCAAAGAAAACATATTTATGATTATGGATTATATCCATAGATAGTTCAATTTATGTTTAGTGTTTTATAAGTATGGGATTATGTATTTTGATTCATAAACTGATCTAGTTTATGCCATTGTTTAGAAATGGCGCCCAGTAGAAGGAATGAGAACTCCGGAAATGCACATGATCCAAAGAGAAGAAGGATCATATCTTTCATGGTCTTAAGCTAGAATTTATAAGAGAAATAGTCTCCCATGTATTATCATCATATGAAGAAATAATATCATGTATTGATAAGATAAGTAAAGATATTACTGAGTCCTATGGCTTTGAAGGGAAGCAAGAGAAGAAAAGGATAGAAGAGAGAAAGATGGATAAAGGGAAGAGGGAAAAGAAGAATTTTCCCATATGTGGTAACTGTGGAAAGAAACACCCTGGAACTTGCCTGAAAGGAATGGGAGTTTGTTATAAGTGTGGAGGAAAAGGGCACAAAGTACGTGACTGCAAGGGTAAGAAAATGGTTTCAAATGTACAATGCTTCATTTGCAAGGAGTTTGGACACTATGCGAACCGATGTCCCAGTCATCAGACTATGACGCAAATGATGCTATTGGATAATAATCAAGTTATGATACTACCACAGATGAAGAGGAATGATTAGAGATCTTATGTTGATTATGTCAATTGAGTGTTGTATCAACAATGTACTTGTTATAATAATTATGGAGTATATAAGGATTGTACTGCAGTACTATTTCATTAAGGACTTGAGATTGTGTGGAACAAAGAAAAGTGACTCAATAGCAGGATAAATTTTTGGAAAATATATGGTTGAGAGAATGATAAACCATAATATAGTTCTGATACTGAGGTAGTGATTTTGGAATAATATGTGATTGTTTTGGATAAATTATATTGGATATTCTTGACTACCTTGGAACTGATTAATGATTTGTATATTCCATCATTGTTGGGGTTTAAAACATTTTTGGATTAATGAAGTATATCCAGCATTCTATATGGAATAAGGGAGCATGAATGTAATCAATAAGGAATATGGTAATACATGATGAAGGTATTCATATGCTATTACGGGGTAAAAAGGATCTATATTATGTTTACCTTCCTTATGAATGTTGGACTGTGAGTTTGGACAGAAGTATTTTGGATAGTTCTAGTTTGGATTATTTTGGATTGCCATAAAAGGACAACCCGGAGGTCGGGTGGCAACCCGTCGCGTCCGGCAAGGCTGCGAGACTTGAACCCGCAACCAAAGGGCGACAAGGGTGTATCACCTACCACTATCCCACGAGATGTCCTGGATTAAATAAAGTAGTTTTTTAAAAGATCTGGTAGATGAATTATAAATTCGTTTATTTTGGAACCCTATATGAATAGTATAAATAGAATTTTTTTTACGAGTGAATGATGAGTTTTGGTAGAAATTTATTAATGGATAAAACTCTAATTATAAACTAAGTATATCTCCTTATGATCTTAGCCAATCTCATAAATAAATTCCTCATCATTAATAAAAGGAACTTAGAACAAAAATTTTGTCCTAGATGGTACCTTAAATCATCACTAATTTATGGCTTTGGGATTGTTGGCCTTTTCATAGCCATGTTCTCTACCACTCTCCATCAGATAATTGATGGCTAGATTTCTCTTCCATATCCATATTTTCCTACATGGAACCCTAGTATGTGTTATTTTCGGTAATCTTCATACTTTCCACTCTTTATTTTAAATAGAGGCCTCATTAATTCATTTTTCGATGTGGGATTTCAACTAAGATATTTTGAAATGTCAAAAATGTGTTGTCCCAATACCATATATTTTGTTGAACCGATGGTACTTCAAATCATCATGGATTGATGAGTTTAAGGACCTCAATTTTATACTTGTTTGTGATTGATGACCTCAATCACTACCTATAAATATTTACGTTTTTCCTCCAATTATATGTCTCTAATTGCCACCAATGTTCTCCTAATCGAGATCATAATTTGGTGGTGACCCTTTAATTTCTCTTTTCCTCATATTAAGACTAAATTTTAGTAACCCAATTTCCAATGTGGGTTTTCCCACAAATATATTTTCTACTTTCAACCTTTTATTTTCGAAGAACAATTTCAAATTGCGAGGACGCAATTTATTGAAGGAGGGGAGAATGTAACACCCCAGGATTTCAGAGTGTGTTATTTCTTAAAAATAATTCAATAACTTGCACTACACGCAACACCGAGTTCAATCACACCATTAAAAGAGGTCATGAATAGTATTAACTACATTTTGAACTTTATATAATCCTTATAATTTTAGAATCCATATTATGAGTTTCTTAGTCATAATGCAAGAACAGATTCATTTTCAGTATTGTACTTTTATCAACTTTTGATAGTGAAACCTTTTTAAATACAATATTTTAAACTTTTTGACTAAATGGAGACATCAAAAAATTTAAAATGAAACATCCCAAGCTTCCACGGTACGCTTTCCTTTGAATAAAACAGTAGCGTGTGTTGTACGCAACTTCGAGTTCTAACACACCGTAACCAATCAAACTAGCTGTTATGAATAGTAATACCTACTTTTTGAAGTTATATATATTTTATATTTTAAAATGGACTTCATTTTTGGATTCGAAATATCAAATTTAGCCTAAGGTGAAATTTTGGTACTTTTTGGATAACTTTCATATTTTGATGAATAGTGAAGATTACTAAATTTTAATTAAAACAACTTTTTTAATCAAAATAATTAATAGTAATAAATTATGAAATTGAGTGGTTTTAAAGTATATTTAGAATATATTTTTACTATTTAATATAATGTTGGTCATTGGACATAATTTTACAATTAAACCGAACATAAACAAGTGTCAATCTTTTGATAGTTATTACCTCTTAAAAACACGCTTTTTGTTTCGACAGCGGGAATTAATTTTAAATTAATTTCTGCCACTTCTGTGTTTTGAATTTAGAAAAATGGATTCCATATTTGGAATCAGGATGTCCAAATTGTGTAAATAGGTAACTTTTATATTTAGACATTTTGAATAATTACTGCGGTAAATATTTTATTTACCATGGTTAAGGGTAAATCCGGTAAATAAGGGTTAAAAAATAATATTATAATAATACTAAATTACCCTAAAACGTGTCTTAACCCTATTGGTTGATACATGGTCGACCATGGGCATCTTTGGGTCTATTTTGGGACCCCATGGATCCACTTGTAAGTGATAATGACACTTTATTTTAATTAAGTCAAAATGAATACAAAAATGACACAAGCATATATCTTTTAGAACAACAATTTTTACATAGGGTTATACATGTTGGATTTTAGATTATAAATATTCATTATAAAGATAAAAAGCTTTCCTACATAATGATATTTTATTTATAATTTGTAGACATTAAATAAGTTATTTTATTGATGACACAATGATGATGCAGTAATTACTATAATAGTGAAAAATTAAAAAAATTGATATTATAAATACCCAAATAAATATAATATGAAACTTTTAATGAATTAAACTAATTTTCTAGGCTAATATGATATATTAGGATTGATTTAATGGACTTTGTTCGAAGTAATCAATCTGTTATGAGTTTCACAAAAATCAACTATTGAATAGTGTCAAAATTGACATAAAAGAGTTCTTAAAACAAATATTATATTATTAATTGATATTAAATTCCTAAAAATCTAAGGTTCAGCCAAGAGACTTATATTATGATAGGTTAATCATTAATGGACCACTTGGGGGTCTCTTGGATGTATATAGTAAGTTTATTAACCATAATATATAAAAATACAAAGAGACATTGTAAAAGTGAAACTAATTAACTTGGAGTTAATACTTAAAGATAAGGTTAATATAAGTACCCAAACCTGTCTAAATTCTATTGGATGAGTTGTTTTCGACCTATCCCCACCTCATCCTTTGAATAGTCAACTTTGGAGCCTTTAGAAACCGAATATGAATTTATTATAAATTAATATTTCTAGCTTTTCCAAAGGTGCCCCTCACCCCTCTTATAAAAGGGCACTCCTCCTTCTCATTTCTTCACACCTTCAAAGCCTTTTGGTTCGGCAAAACTCTGCCAAAATACTCTCCCAACATCCCTCAATACAACCTAGAGGCCTTAGTTTGATCAGAAAGCCAACCTAAGGAGCCCTTTTGATCAAATCAAAAGGAAGAACCCGAAGAAGAGGTAATGATTTCACCACCCTTTTCTAAGTTCATTTCTTCTTCCACTTCTTCTTCCTTTGTTCTTACCATTCTAAAATAATAACTCCAGTATCTCACATATACTGTGATGTTATTATAAGTATGGTACAACCATATTCAGTATTCTATCCACCCTTTGAATAACATGTCACCATACGTGCGTACGTACGGCTTACCGTCTCCACGTCGTGGTGTAATTGTTATTCAATATAATATTATTTGGATGGGTATAATAATGATGTGTAACTCATGTAAATAATAAATATAACATGTTAATGATTCTGTATATATGATATACCATTCATTTATATATTATTTTAATATCAAAAGAATGATATTGTCGCTCGTGCGTACGTACGGACTACCGTCTCCACGAACGCGATGAGATTCATTCTCCATCGTATCCATTCAAGTATAATTATCATTTTATGATTTAAAAATGATGTTTAAGGACTTGATATCATTCTGGATATGAATAAGATACAACAAACATGTCTTATGTAACAAAACATATAAAAGAAAATGAGTAAGTTAACACCCGAAACGATGATAATTCTAAGATATTATTAATAAATCAATGTTAAAAGATCATATATGATATCATATTAATATATATGATTCTTGTATAATTTAATAACAATTATTTCACCATTATACAGGAGGTTAACCTACCCCAACCAAGGAAAAGTACAAGGTAAGGGTTATTTCACAATCTCTTCATTATCCGAGGTTGTTTATACGTAATAATCTACTGGGATATCTTTATCATCCACATCCATGTTTCTTAAAAATGTATTTCAAAACATTTTTACTATTTACAAGAATATGGGTTAAAGTCATTTATACCCTTGTTTGACTTTTTATAAGAGGTTTATAAAGGAATCTTTCCGTCGTTTTCAAAACAAGGTCCTTTTTAACCTTTTCGACAGAATTGAGGTAAGAATGTTTTTTTTAACTTATACGGCGGGTGCGGTTATTTTACGCCGTTATAAAATCTTCAAAGCTTTACTTACAAGCTTATAAGAATATTTTCAAAGAAAATGTTTTATTTTATATGGCTCTTAAATGATTTCAAAAATAGAAAGAGATATTTCTCTAAAAAGTGTTTTGATTTCATCTATGTCAACATCCTTTAATGGATTTTACGCTTATTTGAAGTTGATTTATTATAATACAAAACTTCTATATTGTATTGAAGGTTTTGTGATATGTTTGACTGTGGATGTGATATTTTATACCATTCATAGTTTATGGTAAAACTATTGACATTTCGAATGCTAGTTTTAATCCGAATGTTTATGTTATATTTCAAACTTTTCTTCAGATGAATGTGCTAAACAAGTATGTTCCGGGTTGGGGACCGGTAAAAGTAAGCCCTCCAGGTTGGGGACTGGTAAAAGTAAGCCCTCCAGGTTGGGGACTGGTAAAAGTAAGCCCTCCAGGTTGGGGACTGGTTAAAGTAAGCCCTCCAGGTTAGGGACTGGTAAAAGTATGCCCTCCGGGTTGGTGTCCGGTTATTAGAGGCACTCCGGGTTGGTGTCCGGTTATTAGAGGCACTCCGGGTTGGTGTCCGGTTATTAGAGGCACTCCGGGTTGGTGTCCGGTTATTAGAGGCACTCCGGGTTGGGTTCCGGTTAGAAGTAACCCCTAGGTCTTGGGATGAGGCCTAGACAAAGAAATTAACGTTTATCATTATGCATTCCAACATTATGAAAGTGGTTATTGATTTTTGCATGTGATTATTCGATTAGTAGAATATCCATGTGAATAAGTAAATGGCATTATTTCATTTTATTTATGCCGTACCATATTGAAAGTTCATGTTTGAAAGGCTGTTGTTTTATTTATACATTGCCTTAAATGTTTATGCTTATTTTTGAATGTTCCGCTATATTGTTATCCTTACTGGGCATTTGAGCTCACCCCTTTTCTATGTTTTATTTTTCCCAGGAAGTGAAGAAGTAAATTATGAATGACCTGCAGGGATATTATATGGGGATATGAGTGTGGATTATGGAGACATTATGTTGTTGTAGTAGTTTTTCATTTTATGATGTAATGTAAAACTTATGAATATATCTAGTATTTCAAAGGCTACTAAACCAATCGGTCTTTCGAGATTTGATCTTTCTTGTGATCATGCCAATGTTACGAAGTAATGCACCGACTCTGGGTAGCTGGGTTCGGGGCGTTACATAGAAGGGATTTTTCATCTATGGAGGGGATAAACTACACAATATAGATCAAGGGATCAGGACCTAAGCTTCTTTTTGATTTTTGGGCTACAAACCATAGTATAGGGGGCCACACTACAGTGCTCAGGTTCTTTAGGAATGAAAACTACCACATTAAAGTGCTCTATGCTGAAGTTTGGGAGGTTGTTTCATGGTGGTCAAATGGGAGGGGATCCATTCCATAATGAGGGATATTATGCAATCCAATGTGTCTATCATGGTAAAATTTATTGTGAATTTCCCATTTCCCCATTCACCTTTTATGGGGTTTAAACCCATTTCACTACTCTCTTTCAAGTTTAAGGACCTAGAGAGAGCTCATGGACATCATCCTATACACAATTGTTCCTCCCTATATCTTTTCTTCTTCTCCATAAATTGAAAAAGGTTCATTGATTCCTTTAGAGAGTTCATTCTTTTTCATAATAGTTCTTTCAATATTGAATGTGCATTATTTCATCTGGTATCCATCGGGATTGAGGTAGTTTCTTTTATTTAATTCCATTATATTACTATTATGAATTTATTTTGTGTTTTTAAATGATTTTTATGAATATATATATACATACAATACCATGGGGATTGGTGTAACATCCCTAACCCACAATCCACTAAACTGATGCCCCGAGTAGGGCCGCCACATGACCTCGAGCATTCCTCCCCATACGCTAAAACATTCTAACTGATAGTGATGGTCTAATAGATAATATAGGAAGACTATATGGTCTTTATCAAAGTATGACACAATAGAAAACATATTAAATAAATGAAATAATAAAAAATTAACAATAATCATGCATTTCTGACCATTATAAAAAACTAGGTACAAACCACAACCTAAATGTAAATATGACTGGTCATATAAATTGTTACAAAAGTGAAGAAAATACAAAATAAAGAAATAAAACTAAATGAAAAAAATATTTCATGACTCCAATTGAAAATCCTCATCCATCCACATAATATGCCCAAATCAACCCTCTTTCGTAGGGAATTTTCCATTGTCCTGACTTGCAACCATGAAACCTAGTAGTATACCAAATGGCATCACAAGTAGGGTGTCGATACAACTCTGTAAGACACAACCAATGGTGTCTAAAAAACATATTGTATAAGAAGATATTTTATGAATACACTAATATATAACAAGTAAACAATTAGTTACAATATGCAATTAGTAAACATTTATTTAACATAGCCCTTATCATTATTTAAGTCTATGGGCAAGGAATTCATTTAATTGCACAACAGCCTAAGATGGTAAACCATTATTCACAAGGGAATAAATGAAGACCCCTATCCCATTAGGGTAAACATCACATAAGAAATTCATTTCACATACCCTGGTCCTTTAGTCTAGGTAGTGACAACCAATTCTGTCACACTTAACATGGACCCTCAGTCCATGTAACTATCTAAGGCCACCGTTAAGGGCCAAAAGAATATGTCTGACTCCCTAACTCGTTAATTCTAGTGGTGGTGTTTAGAGCCTCAGTCCAACCTGAACCATGGGACTAGAACATCAGTCAACACCCCAAAACAACCATGACATGTGAACATTCATCCGTTAACCATTAACCATATAAAAAAACATATAAAATAATTTGCACTCAAGATTCATAATTCACTACTAAATCAACATTTCAATTCATATTTATGCATTAACTCATAATCATATTTCCAATTCAAACCAATAACCATTTATCAATATCACATTAATTCATTTTACCCATTCACAATGTTCCAAAAATGCATTATACTATTATCAATGTATTGAAAAAACCATTATTAGAGACTTTCATAATTTCAACTATATTTTTGACACATATATCCCAGTTTATAATTTATCAAATCAATTAAATGTTCAACATTAAAATATCCATGTTTGGGATGATGGAATGCACCATAGGTGGCCCTACAATTATTTTATCCAACCTTGACGCAACCCGTAGGGATCACGAGGATTTGAAGTCATCATTTAACCAACCCTTTTATGAAATCATTCTAGGGGAACAAAACTATCGACAAAAGAGAACCAATAACACAACCACACATGTACAAATCATTATCAATACTACGAGATATAACTTGTATACCAATTACCTCGATGAAAACAATTTTAACATTAACCATTAACTCAGATTCATGACCTCAATGAAGAATCTACCAAAGACCCTCTAGAAAATTGGTTTTTAGCAATTCAGAAGAAGAAATAAGAAACCAAAATTCATAATCAGAAAAAATATGGAATTTGATCATTATACATACCCGAAGCTTCAATCCGCACACAATGACACTCCAAAGCATAGATTCGAAGGAGATATACCCTTGGGAATCCTTGGTCGATTTGGTTCATAACTAGGGTTACAGGATAATAAATAGTGGAATAAATCATGTATAACTCATAAAATACCATGTGGTAAAAATTGTAAAAAGAAGATTTTAATGGGGTGTATAGTTTGTTCATACAGTTTTTAAAACTGTGCATTAACCATGTACCACAGTCTTTCCAAGAGGGGATAGGTCACATAGTTTCATAGGGACCACACATGGTTCTGAAAAACTATTTTTCAACCATGTTGAATGGCTCTATCCAATCCTATTTGGTTTTTCATCCCCCATGAACAATTTTCTTTAGCCATGAACCCCTTGTTATAGCTAGAATGTTTTGGGATCACAGTTACTATTGACAATGCAGTAATGGTGAAATATCCACTTGATGACCTGATTTCCTTTTCTTCCACACATCAAACACCTTGGACACCCCGGTGCTCCCCAAACACCCAGTAAACATTGAATTGGGTAAATTTAATAGATTTAAACCAAAACATAAACAAGTAGGTACCTTATAAAAGTCCAGTATCTTATAACCTCTCGGCCATATAACGGATCATCCTTGATCCACACTTTCACGCATCACTGAGTTTATGAGGTAAAGAGAGTGGGCCACTAAGCTCGCATATCCATCTCTATATCCCTTGATTCTTATCTGAACAATACCATGCTATAAAAAAATAAACCCAAAGGAACATTATTATATGACTAGATGTTCTCACTATGATCCACTATATAAACTAGATACTCCTCAATTGTCTCATCAACCTCAAGCTCAACATCATCAATATTAATCACATGAGATGGGTCAGAGTGTTTCTATCAAACTCGTGACACAAGAAAAACATCTTTCATACTGCTATAATACTATTAAATAGCTAATTAGTAGGCCAGTAGTCTAATTATATCCAAAATCTTAAATAGTCCCATGAACTTCGGTTCTAACTTGCCATATTTTTTAATCTGATGGTGACCCAATAGTGGAAACACCCAATGAAACCCACGATCACCAACCAAAAACACAAGTGGTATATGACGATGATGCACATATTAAAACTACATATTTTGTGTCATTTTCAAACCAGAACAAATCAACTGAACTTGTTTCAATATCTCATACATGATACTCAGTCCCAACAACTCTAATTCCCCGGCCTACATCAATCATAGTAGAGATTTACACAGTGTACCATAAAGAACCTCATATAGTGCCATATTAATCATATAACAAACCATACATTCCAAACCATGATATTAAATTAAAATTGAAGTATATTCATTACAACATATAATAAATCCATTATAGTATTGTATAGGTATAGTGTCCTTTGAAACTGGGAAACATAAACAACTAGTTCATAAAACATCTACATTGCCTCTTGCTTATTTCTTAATAACTAGAATCTTTTTTGTCATATATTAATTAATACCCTTATTCATGGCCTAGGGAATATAATCATATGAAAGGGTGAGATCAAATTCTTAGGAATGGTAAAGAAGGGATATATCAATCATATCATAATCATAAGATAAAGGAACAAAACATTTGTAAGTCTTATCCTCCATATGAAATATCGTGATATCATGTAATGGGATAAAAGGTCATAAGAAGTATTGGAAGTAATCTCAAAATTAAAAACAGAAGACATGAAGTTTTGTGACATATATATTATAAATTAAAATCATTTCATACTGGTCAAGTATCATTTTCAATTCCAACATAGTGGAAAAAGTCCATTATAGAACCGGTTTTACATGGTGTTGTAGCCCTATAGTACTGAACAAGATTTACTTGTTTTTTCAATATTTTCTATCTCATGAGATATAAATATTTACCCAATGAATTAGATGGAGATATATTTCCCCCATATCATAATTAAATCATTCTTACATGTTCCAAAAAAGCATAAATCATTCATCATTTCATAACAAAAGAAATAAAATGGGTTTCTTAAACATCATTATATCATAACATAATCCATATAAAATATCATTGTACAATTTAAAAAATAACTGCATTGTAATAATTGGGACATAAACAAAACCATATTTAAAGAGTTTCTTCTTAGATGGGAAATAATTTTGATAAAACACTTGAACTTAATTCTTGAGTAAAATATCATTTCTTCTTTAAAACATTTTTGTTTCTTGAAATGCCACAAAATTTATAAAAAACGCAAATTTTTTGAAAATAAACTTGAAATCATGTAAAGGAAGATTGAAGGAAATAAGGAATTATGAAGGCATAAAAATATATTCCTGAGGTACCATTTAAAAAACACTCTCCTCATACTTTGGCTGAAAAAGAAAAAAAGTACCTCGTATCGAAATACGCCAAATGATTCCTTTCAAACTATTTAATAAAAATTTACCAATGGTTAAAATAGACTTTAAAAAATTGGAGAAGAATAAAAATAATATTACATATTTAGGAATCATAGATGTGGGTGATAAATATACCTCAGTAAAAACTTATATATAATCAATCTCAAATAATAATGAGATTGTGAAATTATCCCTTACAGTAGGTCCTATATCCTTCATTTATATCCAAACCTCCTATATATTGATTTAAATAATGTTATTGACTTATTGAAGAATATAATAATTTTTTATATCATATATGATTATAATATCTACCTCTTTTTAGTATCATTTCAATGTCACTTTTTATTCACATATTAACTACTTTACGTTCTTATGCATGTTTTAGCAGATAAGTTTATGTTAATATTCTTAGGTTATAGTTATATCATTTAAAAATGATATTAATATAATATATATCATATTTATTCATTTAATTCATGTAAATAATCATGGTTTAATGATGATCATGTAGAATGAATCACGTCGCATCGTATATATGGTAGGTCGTATGTATGCACGAGCGATGATATCATTCAATTATGGATAAATAGTATAGAATTGGACAAAATATTAACTATATAGAATAATAATCATGTTATATTAATTATTTAAATCCATTATACTAATCATTATTCCCATCCAAATAATGTATTGTTGAATAACAAATTATACCATGACATGGAGATGATAAGCCGTATGTACGCACGCATGGTGATGTTATTATTCATAGGATAGGTAATATGATGTATAAGGTTGGATCTTATTTATAATAACAACTCATCATGTACAAGATACTATATTTATTACTTTAGTATGGAAAAAACCTACTAATAGGATGTATAAGAAGAAAATAATTTGAAAGAAGTGATAAAACAATTATATCTATTTCGAATATCTCCTTTTTATTTGCACCAAATTCTTCATTAGGATAGATTTATGCCCAATGTGTAGGATCTAGGATGATGTGAGGGATGTTGGGAGATGAAATGGTTAGGTTTTGGATGAGAAAAAGGGACTTACACATGTGATTAAAAGATAAGGAGAGTTTCCCTTTAATAGGAGAGGGGTGGGGCACCTTTAGAAAAATCAAAACAATTAAACTAATATAAAATAATTTTTAAATTAAAATGGATCCAATGTGGATTGTTTCATAGATACGATGAGTATGGGTCGAAATAATCTCAAAAAATAAACTCTAGACATGTTCTGATTGTATTTTAAACCATTTAATTTTGATTTACCCAAATTAAATCTTTTTCATTTTAATTGTGGTGATAAATTTATAAATATTTAATTTTTGTAAATATGTTCTTATATAGAGCATTTAAAAATAAATAGATATTTCATGATATTTTATACCTTATAAATATCTATTTATACTTTTTGAATATTTTTATATTTTTTAAATAAATTAATAAAATGTTATTTTTATAAAATAACAATAGTCTCAATTTTGACAATATTCATTTCACAAATTTTAAATACAATCTACAAAGAAGAGAAAATCAAACCAAAAATATTTAATATTCTCCAAAAATTTCATAATCACCTATAAAATTCATGGATAACTTTAATTAAATAAAATAATATTTCTTTTCATATTTTTCAAATCATTTATTTGATATTTCTATTAATACAATAATTTATGCATCAACATTATGTCATCTTTAATAGTAATTATTTAATTTATAAAAATTATAAATAGATTTCTATGATGTTGGTAATTCTTTTATATATTCAGAGAATACCTAGAGTTGATGTTATCTCCTACAAATACCAATATTATAATTAATATACTTATATAAAAACAGAGTGTGGCATTTTGTTACATTCATTGATTTGGATACATTCAATGTCATATTCATGATAAAGTGGCAATTATGTGATTCCATTTAGAACCATATATTATTAGTGTCAAATTTAGTCCTACAATATGATTTTTATAGGTGTTAATGTAATTTTATAATATTATTGTTACCTTTAATTAAACTATTTACGTATAATTGTGATAATAAAAAAAATAAAAGTCACTATTCATAATGTTTAAAAAAAATTAACATATTAACATAATTTGGACCCACTTATTCCAAATATGGAATAAGGTTTTCAATATTTAATACATACATGTTCTAGTTATAAAATTAAAATTAGTCACATTGTTGGAAAGAGAGACCATGTTTTAAAATCTAAAACATTGCAAAATATTGAATTATTTTTATATCTGGATTCAATGTAAAATTAATGATAAGGAAATACATTATATATAATTATAAAAAATATTATATTTATAATTTTAAACAATTAAATATTATAATTCAACCATATAAATTATTTTGAAGAAAAAATTTGTTTTCACAAATAATTAAGTGTATTTTTACTATTCATCAAAATATTACTGTTATCAAAAAAATATCAGAAATTAATCCAAATGAAATTTTTATATCCCACAACCAAATAACCTGTCTATGTTTTCATAAAAATTATTAAAGTGTCTAAATATTAATTTAAAAGGGGTTTACTATTAAAAGGTGTAGAATTACCCATTAAATTGGTTTTTATACGTCAAATAGGGTTTATTCTTACCCTATGAAAAAAATATCCATTGGACGAATATCAAAAATATTTTATTAAGTATATAAATTATACATATCTCATTAATTTCATAAAAAATATTAATTCACTCAAAAAAATATATCTAATTGATTCATATTTTTTATAAATAATTGATTTCTAATGAATTAACAATGCATTTTCATAAGTTAGCATTATATTTTCCAGCCAACCTAATAGCTAGGATATAATGGAAATTCTATACTATGGTAATCCTTTGGTTTTTTAAGGTAATTATTTTTTGAAATGAAATCTACTGAAGAATAAAAATTATTTGAAGAAAATATTTCATAGAAACAAATGGGTGTTACATTCTCCCCCCTTTAAACTTATTTTTTCAATAAAAATCTGTCACATAGAAACAAACAGTTGAGGATAAATCTCACTCATTATATCCTCAAGTTACCATGTAGATTTTTAAAATTGGTGGTTCCACCATAAAACTATTTTCAAGAGAGTGGTCTTGTTTCATAGATTTTGTTCACTATGATCTAGAATCTTTATCGGTTGTTCTTCATAAGAAAGAAAATTCTCCAACGGTATGAATTCTGAGTTTAGTAATTTTAAAGGATCTATTATGTAATTTATTCGGATAGATAAATGTAACACATCATGAAATTGAGTGAGATTTGGTGGAAACACTAATCGGTAAGTTACCTTCCCTGCACGATTCAAAATTAAAAAAGGATATATATGCATGGGGCTCAAATTTCTCTTATTTCTGAATATCATTACTCTCTTCTATGGAGATATTTCTAGAAAAATAATCACAAACTTTAAACTCTATTCCATATATTCTGTTGTAAACAAAACTTTTTTTCAACATTGAGTTGCTCTTGTGTGTTGTTGAATAAATCTGACATTCTCAGCCATTTCATCAACTAGATCAGATCCTAATATATTTCTTTCCCCAAATTCATCCAAACAAGTTAGATTTATACACTTTTTTCCATTGAGATCTTTATAATAAGCCATATGAATATAGGAGTGAAATAAATCATTGTATGAAAATTTCACCAAAGTTAGGTGTTGATCCCAACCACCTTTGAAATCCATTGAGCAGGCTCTCAACATGTCTTCTAGAGATTGAATTGTCATCTCAGAATAACCGTCTATCTAAGGATGATAATTAGTGCTGAGACACAACTATTTATCTATAGAATGTTGAACACTTATTCAAAACATTGAGGTAAAACTCAGATCCTGGTCAGATATAACGGAATGTTGTATGCCATGTAATCTTTCAACATCCTTTACATTTATACCAACCAGAATATCAAGAGAGAAATACTGTATAATAGTAATGAAGTGTGCCAAATTTGTAAGATGATCCACTATAACCCTAATAGCATTATTTCCTTAGGATTTTTTATGAATTTTGACGATAAGGTCCATTGTATTGTTTTTCCATTTCCATTCATGTATGGGAAATGGTTGTAACATCCCCTTATACTTCTGTTTGTCTGCCTTAAATTCCTAAAAAATCTAGCATTAAGAGACATAATTAACAACATCATTTTTCATGCCATCCCACAAAAAATACTCTTTTAGGTCCATGTTCATCTTTGTGCTTATAGGGTGAATAGATAATGAATAACTATGAGCCTCTTCCAATAGATCCATATTTAATTTTGGTATGGGATGAATACAAACCTAGATCCTAAAACCAATTATTTCCACACTATCACGGTTGAATTTAAGAACATTTATAACCTTCTTTTGTAGCTCTAAAACATTCTTCTATTCCTCCTTAATCTTCACTTTTATAGATAGTTTACAATTCATTTCAGGAAGATATGATTTCTCCCCTTGAAAATCCTTTCCAAACCTTAAATATTGGATCTTTTGTGATCCTCGTCATGTATTTTATAGCATGGTATTTTCGACTCAAAGCATCTTCCACCTTGTTTTATTTTTTTGGGTGGTAATGTATTGAGAAAAAAAATTTAATCAACTCCAACCATCTTCTTTGGAACATATTTAACTCCATTTGTGTGAAAATATACCTTAAGTTTTTATTATTAGTATAAATATCACACATCTCACTATAAAAATAATTCATCCATATCTTTATCACAAAGATTACCATAGCTAACTACAAATCATGAGTTGGGTAATTTTTATCATGGATTTTTAACTGTCAAGAAGAATATTCTATCACAATATCATTTTGCATGAGAACACATCTAAGCCCCTTCATGGATGCATCATTGCGGATCACAAAACATTATCTACTAAAAGGAAATGTGAGAACCAATACATTTTCTAACCTTCTTTTTATCCCTTTTAAATTATCTTCACATTCCTCCATAAATAATAACTTAAAACCTTTACAAGTCAACATGTTTATTGTATTAGATAATCCTCACAAAAAATTCAGAAAACCTCAATAATATTCAACCCAACCAAGAAAACATCAGATCTCAATTATTGTTTTTGGTCTCTCCTATCTTTTAAAAACTTATATTTTTGATAGATCCATTGATATACATTTTATATTGATTATGTAACCCAAAAATTAATCTTTATGAATCTAAAATTCACACTTGGTAAATTTTTCATAAATCTTCCCCTTTCATAGGGTGTTCTGTACAATTATCATTTGGTCTTCATGTTTGTCCCTTCTCTTCGAATAAACAAAAATATCATCTATAAAGACTACCAAAAACTGATAAAGATATTCACTAAATACTCTATTCATTAGATCCATGAATATTGTGGGGGAATTAGTAAGACAAATATGAATCAGTATAAATTCATAGTGTGCATACCTTGTATAGAGTTCCATATTTGATATATCCTCCTTCTTGAACCTTAATTGATGATATCCTGAAGGAATATAAATCTTGGAATGTTATTGATCTCCACATAGTTGGTCGAATAAGACATCAATGAGGGGAAGAAGATATTTTATAGAGATGTTGTTAAGTTCTCGATAATCAATGCAGAGTCCCATTGATCTATATTCTTTCTTAACAAACAGAACTAGTGCTACCCAGGGTGACACAGTACGGTGTATGAATCCCTTATCATGGTTTTATTGGATTTTCTTCTTCTATTTATACAACCCAATTGGATCAATTATGTAAGGTGTCTTTAAATTAGGAATAACACTCGATATGAGTTCTATTGAAAAATAAGCTTCATGATTTTGTGGAAGATCATGAAATTCTTCTAGGAAGACATCATCAAACACTCATACACTAGTTGTATTCATAATCGTGAGTTTCTCCCAAACCATTTGAGATAAATTACCTTAATTTATATGAATCAAGACCCATAATATGGAATAAATTTCTAATGGAAGGTTATATTCATCTTTGCATCGATAGATGATCATAGATTGATCAATAATATGAAATATGACATCCCTTCCTTGGAAATTAATTTGAGCTCCATATTGAGAAAGCCAATCCAAGCCAAGAATCAAATAAAATTCCATTATAGGAAGGATAATAAGATTTGAATGAAGAATATTCCGACAAAACTCAACCATAGTATAATTGTAATTTTCTGATGCGACTATTGTTCCACTTGAAGTTGTCACAATTAAATCAAAATCTAATTTTTGAGGTAATATGGTGATAACCTGGGGAAATTCATCAAAAATTAAAGAGTGGGTGGATACCAAATTAGAATAACATTTTATACTTTAGAGTGGATGGTAAGTTTACATCTCCACTCATCATTATCATACTCCACATCGTCGATAGTTACTAATTGTGAATTTCCTTTCCCTTTGGCCTTAAGTGTTTCCTTTAGTATATCATCATCAATAACCCTTGGATTTGGACATTTATTGGCAAAATTCCCCATTCCATTTCACTTGTAGCATTGAATTGTAGTATGTGCATTCTGTGTAGCATTTTCTCTTTTCACATCATTAGACATCTTTTTCCCATCACCATGGTATTCAACTTTTTGATGACCTTATTTTACACAGTTAAAAAATTTACTAGTCCCTGTAAGAAAATTTCTACATGTTTCTTTCCACACTATTATAATAAGGGAAGGATCATCTTCTTTTCATTGTACTCTGTAGATTTTCCTTTGAATTCCATTTTTCTCTTCTTATCAGACCCATATGATTGATGGGTTACTACAATCTCCACATGAATCATGAGAGTACATAGAAATATTTCCTCAAAGATATTAAATTCCTTTATGGAAATTTCCCTTCGGATACTTGGTTTTATGCAACTAAAGAATCGATCAATTTTACACAAAGGTTGGATAATAATTCAAAAAGTGAACGTTTCAAGTCATATAAAATTTTCTTTGTAGGTACCAAAGGATTCAGCATCCTTTTTCCTAAGTTTAAGGAACTCCTTATCTATATTTTTTTAAAGAATACAAGGAATGTACATATTGGAAATTAAGTTCTAGAAGTTGTCCCATTTTATAGAATCAATTTAATCACATTGCCTCGTATTATTGATAACATTCACCCATATGATCATATTCAAATTCAAAATGATAGACTTCTTAGATTATATTATCATGTTCAAAATATTTTGAACTAAAAATACCTTTTTAGTGGTATTGATCTATTTTTTAGCCATTAATGGATCAGAAGACCCACTGAATGAAGGTGTGTACTACCTCATGAATTAATTAATAAAATGTTTCTCCAACCATTGATCATATGGAAGTAAAATATGATTGATATCTCAAGAATTTTGTTTGAGTATGGATAAAATATTGGTCACTCCAACTCCTATAACATTTGGTTTCTTAGGGGGATAATCATGGCATTTCCTATCACATTCAGCATTAACATGGTTCCATCAGGTTCCATCCATTTATTAAAACCATGGAGCATAGTCTGAGAAACCCTAATCATAATGGGAAAACCACATAATCAATAATAAAATTTCAATTTAGATCACTTATGGTTTTATCCTATGTTATTCGGGGTCATTTATAAAACACTAGTATTATAACCTATACATTGACACATCCTTAAGGTTCTCACTAAGGCTTTCTCATCCTAGTTTCCATTGGTGAACTATACCTTTCCTGTGATACAAAATATAATTACCCACACCTTACCTACATTTATATTACATAAAAATCGATGTATATTCATTAAAACATATAATAATTCCATGATTGGACAATATATGTATAGTGAATTTAGAAATTGCTAAACATAAACAACTGGTTCAAAAATCGCCTACATTGTCTTTCACTTATTTCCATATAACTGGAATCGTTTTTGACACATATTACATAATACCCTTCTTCATGACCTTGGGTAAAGAAAAATATGAAAGTGTGATCTCAAGTTCTCAGTAATGGTAAATAATGGAAATGTCAATCCATTCACAATCATAAGACATATGAAAATAACATTTGGAAGTCTTATCCAACATATTAAAGATCGTGATATCATGTCATGAGAGAAAAGTTCAAAATAATTAATGAAATTATAGAAAAATTAAAATCATAAGAAATGAATTATTGTTTAATACACATAATCATTGAAAATCATTTCATATTACTCAAGTCCAATTACGAAGACATTCATAGTAGACAAAGTCCATTACTGAACCGAGTTTACATTCTGTTCAATCCCTATATTACTAAGCCAGATTTATTTATCATTATAGTCATGTATATATCACGAGATATAAATATTTAACCAAGGCATTTTAGGGATATATAGCTCACACCCATCTCATTATGAAATCATTCTTACATGTCCCACAAAAACCTAAATCATTCATCATAGCCTAACCCAAATAATAATATGGTTTCTTAAACAACATTCTATCATAGAAAAATCTATATAAAATATAATTCCATTATCAACAAAATAAAATCACTATATTAATAGGGATAGATGCATTACTCTATTTAATGGGCATCATCATAGTTTGAAAATAATTTTGATAAAACACTTGAACTTAATTCTTGAGTAAAATATACTTTCTTTTTATAAAAAAAAAATTTGTAAAAATTATGTAAAATTTTAAAAGAAAATAATTTAGTTGATAATAAAATTATGATTTTAAAGGATTATTCATGTAAATAAATAGTTTGCAAGTTCTAAAATTTTTTTCATTCCATGCAAGTTAAAAAAACATTCTCCTTGAACATTTTTCGAAAAAGTCATAAAGTACCTCATATCGAATAAGGAAAAAATAATCATTTCATGTCATTTAATAAAATTATAAAATGGGTAAAATTGACTTTAATTTTTTTTAAGAATAAAAATATTATTAAATATTTAGGAAACATTGATGTGGATGATAAATACACCCTAGTAAATACTTATGTAAAAACAATCTCAAATAATATTGAGATTATGAATTTATCCCTTACCTTAGGTCTGATAACCTTTGTATATATCTGAAACAAATTTATAATGATTTAAATATTTCTATTGACTTATTACAGAATCATAATCAATTTTATGATATCATATATTACTATATTATCATCAGTTTCTTTGTAACATTTCATTGTCACTCGTTATTTAGATATTAACTACATTATGTTCTTATGAAAGTTTTGTCAGATAAGTTAACGTTCCAATTATTATGTTATAGTTATATAATTTACATAATGTTATTAGTATATTATATATCATATTTCTTCATTCCATTCAGGTATATAATCATGTTTTAATGAAGTTATTGTAGAATGAATCGTATCCCATCATAAAGATGGTAGTCCTACGTACATACAAGTGATGATATCATTCATTTAATGGTAAAATGGAATGAAATTGGAGGGTATATTAATTATAAAGAATACTTATATTGTTATATTCATTATTTATGACCATTATACTAATCCTTATACCCAATCAAATAATGTTTTTTTCCAATATAAAATTACACCACGGTGTGGAGATAGTAAGTCGTACGTACACACACATGGTGATTTTTTTATTCATAGGATGAATAAAAGAAGGAATAAGTTTTTCCCATTTTTATAAAAACATCTCCTCATATAGGATATAACTGATATATTAAATTATTTTGGAAACAACACAATAGGAGGGAGTAGAAGAAGAAAATAATTTTGAAATAGGTGATATAACAATTTCCTCTTTTTCGATTATGTCCTTTTGATTTGCACAAAAGGCCTTATTAGTATAAATTAATTACCAAAGTGTGGCCTCTATGATGAATTGAGGGATGTTTTTGGAAAATATTGGAAGGATTTGGCTGAAAAATAGGGCTTTATAGGTGTGATTAAATGAGAAGGAAATGTTTCTTTTTATAAGAGAGGGGAGGGGTACCTTTGGAAAAACTAATACTATTAAAATAATGTAAATTAATATTTAACATAAAATGAATCCAAAGTGGATTATTTATAATATTGGATTATTAGGGGTTTCAATCCTCTCAACCAATAAAAATTAGACTTGTCTTTCATTTATTTTAAACCTTATAAATTTTCTTTATATTTATTTAATCTATTTAATTTTAATTGTAGTAATAACATTATAAATATTTAATGGTTATAAATATGCACTTATATTGTGTTAATTGACCATAAATTGATATTTATTTACATTATGGACCTTATAAATATCAATTTTTATTTTTTTTACATTTTTTATGTTTTTTAAAGAATTTAATAAAATTTTATTTTTACGAAATATCAATAGTGTCAATCTTGACACTATTTATTTATTTGATTTTAAATAAAATCCATAGAAAAGATAACTTATAAAATAATTCATGGATAACCTTAATTATTACAAATGACATTTCTTTTAATATTCTTAGAATAATTTATTTCATATTTATATTAATAAAATAATTTATGCGTCAGCATTGTGTCATCCTTCCTGGTAATTATAAAATTTATAAAATTTATAAATAAATTTATATGATATAGTTAATTCTATTAGTTTTTAAATGACTATCTATAGTCGATGTTAAGTCTTGTTTATCCTAATATTAGAATTAATATACCTATATAAAAAGAGAGTGTGACATTTTTTCACATTAATTGGTTTTAGTAAAATTAATTTCATATTGATAAAAAAGTTTCCATCAAGTGATTACATTTCAACCCATATATGATAAGGGTCTAATTTATTCAATAAATATAAATTTCACAGGTGGTATGGTAATTTTATAATATTATTTTCACCATTTTTACCTGATTTACCCTCAATCGTGGTAATAATTGTTTTACTAACATTACTATTCATAATGTCTAAAAAATAAAAGTAACCTATTAGAATAATTTGGACCCAATTATTAAAAAAATGAAATTAATTATTCAATATTTAAAATATAGTAGTTATATTTATTAAATTAAAATTAATCCTATTGTCGGAAAGACAGAACGTGTTTTAAAAGAAAAAACATTGGAAAAGATTAAATTGTTTTTTATCAGGATTGAATGTAAAATTAAAGCTAATGACATAAATTAGATTGAATGAAAAAAATATGTTATATTTATACTTTAAAAACCATTAAATATTTTAATTTAACCATATAAATTAAATTTATTAAAAAAGTTGTTTTCACATAAAATTTAGTGTATTTGTACTATTAATTAAACCTTGAAAGTTATCCCAAAAAAATTAAGAAATTCAACCAAAGTAAATTATTAAATAGATATTAAAAATAACATGTTTATCTTTTCATGAATATTATTAACGTGTCAAAATATTAATTTAAAAGTGTATCACCATTCAAAGGCATAAAATTACCCTTGAAAAGGTTTTTATTCATCAAATAGGGTTTATTCATACAATATGAAGAAAATATTCATTGGATGAATATAAAAATTATTTTATTAAGTATATAACACAAATATATTTCATTAATTTAATTAGCATTAATAATTCTCTCAAAAATAAAAATATCTAATTGATTTATATTTTCCATAAATATTTGATAGAAAATGAATTCACAATGGATGTTGATTAGTTATCTATACTTATTATCGCAAACCAAGTGGATAAGTTATTAAAATAAAATTATACTATGGGGATCTCATGGTTCTTTTAAAATCATGATTTCATGCAACGTAAGAACCTAATGAATAGAAAATATTTAAGGAAAATATTTCACAAATGAATCTTGGTGTTACAAATCGTATCCTAGTAACTATTGTGGTAGTAAAAGTAAAAAATATAAATGTGATTCTCCTAAGATCCACCGAAGTCTTGGACACACACCATCAACATTCCCTATAGTACCAGAATAATATGATACGAATTCCTCTCCATCTTCCTATGGATATCCATACTCAAAACTCAGGAGTACCAAGAACCCTATATAATCCTTTTCAGAAGAGTAATGTAAAATGTGGATCATGACATGAATCTATAGTTTGTGACACCCTGTGTGACCACACTATATCCCAAACATATATCATACCCAACTGATCCATGGTGATGGTCACTTGAATAGGTATGAAACATGCTTCCTTATACAATCTATCCACAATTTCCCACAATTTATCATTCTTATGAGGAATTCTCAAAAGACCCACAATTAAATCTTTCTTCATGAAATCTGATTTCTACTCTAAAATATGTTGTGGATGCAAAAAACCCCTCATATGCTGATGATCATCCTCGCCTACTAATATGTAAGACCTAGCGCCATGAAACCTACACTCTATTTCTTCATCTTTGGCCACCTATACTGACTATGAAGATCACGATTCATCTGGGTCAATCCATGATAAACCACCCACTTTGATGCATGAAACTATCACATCAAATATTCCCGCATACACATTGGCACAACCACACATCCATGAATATAAATAATTTCATAATCACTAAAATTTTGTCCGTAATGTGGCTCCCCACCATTATGACCTTCCCCAAATCCGAAAAATGGATCCTCATGTGGCCTCTCCTTGATCCTACTCAAAACTGTGTACTCTACTATCTTGGATGCAAGGGTGTTCTCCCCTTACCACCCTGACTTCTAGATGGATCTCAGTAAATAATTCCACCATATTGCACTTATAAAAAGATTCCTTGACTTCATGATTTTGATCCTTTCGACTCAATGAATCCACCAAACTATTTCCCATTACTAGTGTGTAAACATGATCAAAGTCAAAATATTGCATGTACTCAAACCATCTTCACTACTAAAAATTTAAATCATGCTAAGGGAAGATGTATGTAAGGCTTTTTTGAATTGAATACATAGTGAACTGTTCTCCCAAAAATCATTGTCGCCAACCCTTTAAATCATAAACCATCGTGGATAATTTTAGATCAAGATTAGTGTAGATTAACCCATGAGGCATTAAATATTGTGAACCATATGCAACGACATGATCTTCCTGCATCAATGATTCCCCAAGCCCAAAACAAAACACATCACAAAACAAGGTAAACCCTTTAACTAGCATGAGTAAGATAAAGATAAATGTAGTAATAAACAACTTATTTAACACTTTTAAATCATTATCACATTCCCCATTGTATTCAAACATGATTTCCATCTTGGAAAAATCTGAATTTGGTGCTTCCAAACATAAAAATAATTAATGATACTTCTGTAATAACCTACCAATCCCAGAAAACATTGGGCATCAAAAACATTCATAATATGATCCCATGATAAAACTAACTTCACATTTTCTAGGTCGACTAATGGACCTTAATTATTGATGATGTGACAAAATAAATGGACATTGTAAATATTGAAATGGAAATTAGATAGATTTTAATATATCTTATTTTCTATTTGTGTACTCAAGATGATTACAAGATGTATGGAGTGATCATACTATCTTTTATAGTACTCCAATATGTCATCAAAAAATAATAGTATGAACTAATCTAATTTTGGGTGAAATATTTGGTTCATTGTATCCATAAACACCATAAGGGATTTGTTCAACCCGAATGATATAAAAAACACATAAAGCAAGTACATTATATTGAAGGTGGTCTGTGGTACATAAGAAGGTCTCACCCTTAGTTTATGATACCATGATCTAAAATCAATATTAGATACAAATTTAATCACTTATCAGATACCGAAAATGATCATCTATTTTAGGATGTGGTTATAAGTTATTAACGATAATCTGATTCAACTTCTTACATTCAATGCACAATCACAACGACCGATTATACTTCTTGGGAAACAAAACTGGTGATCCCCATGGTGATGTACTATAGAGAATGAACCCTTAATTATATAACTCCTCTAACTGAGTTCTATATGCTTGGAGGTTAACCATTTCCATTATATGTGGTGGAATGGATACCAGTTCTGTTCCCGATAACAACTCTATCATGAAATCAACATCTTTCATAGGAAGAATACCTATGAAGTCCCCAGGGAGCACATCATGTAATTGATCCACCATAAGATGAAATAAAATTTTCTCTACCTCCCCAATAATAAACCATAATACAAGGTACTTGGAATGTGAGTTCACCCAACTATTGATAACCATTCCCTTCATGGCTTACGCAGACTTCCCAATCTCCTTGGTGGGCATAAGAAACTCCCTCAAGGGATGTGAATGTTACCCGATGTTAGTAATACTCAATGTGGACATGGTACAACATTATCTAATCAAGGAACAATATTAGACCAAAAACTAATATCTCAATAAAAAACATCACCCATTGGGAATGGTACCCATCAACATCAAGAGAACACCCCTTACACTATACGATAGTTTTTTCTCATACACCTAACCATGTATGGATTGGAATAACCCCATAAAAACATTTCTCCACAAGAAACAACATAAAAAACTAAGTTGAAATGAAATAATGTGAGGCATTAATATCCAATAAAGCACTATAAAACATAAAATATATAAGAATCATACCTTGAACTGTCAGCATCCATCCCCCAGCACCCATAAAGTAAGGCTGAACGGAATTAAGCTGACCTTTCTTTCAATCCCATGCTTCAATATGTGTTCTTGGAGATGCACTAAATGATAGAAAATGAATCCCATGTCCTGGAATAGAATGTCCACTACACCAACTGGTACTTCTAGTAGAGCCCTAACTGCATTTCGGATATGGGATAACCAACCCCCTATATTCACTCTGCACCAACCTCAACCACCCATCATTTCCAACCTTTTGAGGGATTCTACAGAACATATACTCATGAACCCACCTATTTCATTTTCAGAACTCTACTGGTGGTCAGGGACATAGATCCCACATGTGTATTACCCTGAAATGATAACAAAAGACCTACTACAGCCCTGAGAAAATGGTCCCCTTTTCTGAATACATTTTCCACCAATATCCTGGTAGAGACCCTTGAAATAGTGATTCCTACAATTATAATTCACACCATAAAGTTTCTAGAATACAAATAAATGTGAACCTCTGGAAGCCTTCTTTAGTTTTCTTATGAGTTAAGGTAATGTTCCATCACCTCTTTAACCCCATTTTAGTGGAAGATATTTACCGGGGACTTGATCTCAAGCCTAATTACATCCAAGAAATTTCTCTCCATAGCTCCCTCATTCCCTTCTAAAGTTAGAACAAAACATTTCAAGTTGGTGAAATGGCCTAAAAAATCCATCATCAACATAGTTCATTAGTTCAATGTCATAAAATTTGTATCCTTGTGTACTTAAAGTCCTTTTTATAAGTATGTTCCTAAAACATTTCTAGAAAACTCTTCCACATTATTCCCTATACATTCTCATTAGGAACTATGATGTGACACCAATTCTTTTCCAAAATTTTCGTAATTTAGTCTACAATCATGAATATCTGCTAAAAAGGATCCCCTAAGTGATACAAAATCATCTAGATGGATTTTACCAAAATTTCATCTTCCCCTGGCCAACCCTCTCCTATAAAGGTTTGAGGGTGCAACATCTAAAACTCTCTAGTTATCTCCAACATGCTCAGTGGATCCTGCCCTGGGTCATGTTTCATCATCTGGATAAAACGATCTAATTTCTACTACAATTATCATCTATTCTATTAGCTAGGATCATTATTGTCTCTTTCCCAACATATGGGGGAGAATTAAAGGAGATATTCTCTTTTCATCCAGCTAACACACATTTGTGTGGTGGAATTTCTCTATAATGAAAAACATGAGTCTTTGAAAACATAACGTAAATATTTCACAATTTACATAATATAAGAATCCCCACTATCCATAAACGTCACATTCACACATACTATCCCAATAGTCTTAATCACATCTATAAAAATACCCTCAACCATTCGTACCATAGGTCATGGTCAACATAGGTTAAACCAACTTACATAGTCATGAACCTTTCATTAAATACCCTTTTCATTTCACATATTTCTACAACCAAGATTTTAACTCATGTATAACTTTTCATTAAAAAAAATTCAACAAACATTATTTCACACATACCCATTTAACCATTTGGACCATCTTTATCAGACACTATTTTCTTCAAATATTTCCCAAGGAAGTAAAATACATTCTACCCTTTAGTCCCACGCATCCCTCCAGTGTGTTCCTACCATGATTCCTATAAACTTCATCACTATGTGTCTATAATGATGCATGAATTCACAAACCAGTTCCATCATATCCATGAGTAAAATACCATAATTTAGTCACATAAAACAAAAAGGGCATCACCCAATGGAGAAATAACATTCATCTATAACAACCCATTCCACGAAAAACAATATCTACCATGGTAACAAGTGTTTTGATAATACATGGGTCAGTTGTTCTCTTGAACGAGAACATTTCCAAGTCTCAACACTTCCCAATATTCAATAAACTATCACCATATAGTAATCACATGAAACACCTACTATGTTACCACTTTTTAACATCCCCAACCCAAAAGATAGTAAACTAGTTCCCCAAGCATGAATGCCACATGAACTCAAGCGAACCACCCCATAAGTTAGATCTCACTGACTAGTTGAGAGGGTTGAATAGATCACATGGGATGTCTATATTTACTTTATCATAGTAAGACACAATAGATAAAAAACAAAATAAATGAATTAGTAAAAAATGAAAAATAAACATGCATTGCTGACCAAATTCTAAAATATGGTAAAAACCACAACCAAACACTAATTATTCCATGTCTTGTATAAGTAGGGTGCGAGTACATGTTAATAGTCAACCAAAAATAGTGTCTAAAAAATATCTAGTTATTAAATTTTTTAAAACAATATTGTTTTATAAAAAAATATTGATTCATTATACAATGTAGAGAATTTTCAAGGAATAGAAATGTTTTTGTCATGTGACTTTCTTTGTTTAATGGGTGATTTAGTGATTTTTTACCTCTGTGTGTTAGGAAGAGATTATTTTATTTGGGTAACATGAATGGTTAAGATTCGGTTTTCATATTGGATTATGTAATCTTCCTAGAAACGTTTTAGTGAATGGTATAAATCCCATCTCATGGAATAACCCATTATATGGGTGTATCCTCCTATTCCTCGAGCGTGTTCCACATGATTTTGGATGAACATTATCAAAAAAACCTAAAATATCTAAAATAATTTTTTGAAATATGTAATAGCTTGAGAAAATTATAAGTGAACGAAATAATGGATTGAAAAGAAGTTAGTGAATATGTACAAGTGAAATTCATGGGAAAACCAAATATTTATGTCTAGATCGAAGGTGAAGATGATGAAGTTGAGGGTCTTTCTGACCTCATTGAATAAGTAAAAGTGGTTCATGATTTTAATATCAACATGAAACAATAGTAAGAGGGTAATCATTGGTAGAACTATTAAATTTAAAAGTAACATATATTTGAGAACCTTTAATTCATTGGGAGTTTTATTTATATCAATAAAAATATAAAGTAGTGGTCCTTGAATTTTTTTTGTTGAATATTATTAAGAATAAAATGTTTTCAAGAATTGATGTTCTCAAAGTGGTGGTCCTAAAAATAATTTCAAAAATTAATGATGCAAAAACTAATATGTGTATGAGGATGAATTCTAGAAGTTGGTTTATAGAGATTATTGAAAACATCAAGGGGTTACATTGAATAATTAAAATATTCATGAGTATTACGTATGATAGTAGTGACTTCATTGGGAATGTAAGATAAGTTTAGGGAATTATTATAAAATAAATCCAATATGGTTGATATATAAAAGTATGATACCATTGCAATAATGAAGATTTAATTTTCTGTGCTCCAAAAAGGACTGAAAATTTTTGAATGATTACAAAAAAATATACATCTAATACTATGATGTTATTATGTAATTATAGACCATAAAAAAATATTTTTTCCATTGCTAATGGATAATTTAATGTAAATGGTAAATGAATGAAAGAAAAAAATATTCCAGTAGTGTCAAAATTTATTCAATGGATTTAATTTTTGTTCAAAATATTGAAGACGGAATTGAATATATTGAACATCATAGATAAAAAAAGGAATGTTTTAAGGTAGAAATAAATTTATAATATTATAAAATTCAAGGATCCATAAATCATGATATAAATAATATATATGTTTTGATATTAATGATAAAGGTTGAATCAATCATATTTAGTGGAAGAATATTCATATCAACCACTAATATATGGGAAAAATATATTTGGATAAAAATGAATAGGGATTCAAAGGATGTAGTGAAATAGATTTATTCAAGGGAAATATGTGAATCAAAAAATTCAATTCATGATAGAGGATGTACATATAATATGATGGGATTCAATAAGTTTTTAAAAGATACAATTTATAATAGGTAATGATTCATAATATTTTTAAATAATGAAGGCTAGAATATTTTTAGATCCACAATGGCCCAAATTGGAGATAATTATATGAGAAATATGAATGTATTATTAGATGAAATTTGTGTCCAAAATCTATCAAGTATCAATAAATTATGTGAAAAATTAAATATTAAAATTTTAAACTAAAATACTAATAATTTAAAAGTAATGGATAGAAAAAATTGTGACGTGGGGTTTGTGGATAGTGGAAAATCTCTATGTTTTTATTGCTAGATATTATATGTTCTTTATTTATAATTAGGAAACAAATTTGTTCCATAAATGATTAAGACACCCGATGAACTATGCATTGGATGAATTAAAGAAAAATTAATGAAACATAGATATCCCATTACTATTATGATGTCAAAACCATATATCTGATAGTTTCACAAAAGAAAAGATCATTTCAAAGTCATATAAGTCTAAATATATAATTTTAATAAGTTTGATGGTGGTGGTATATATGTGAAATTATGTGTTTATATCAACATATTTCAACACTGGGATGTAGAAATATATATGGCTCATTGATTATTATAGTTTTATAACATAGTTAACCCTGATATATCATAAATAAAAATTTTATAATTACATTATATGATATCACAGACCAGTACACTATATTTTTTGGAAGATGAAAATTGAAAATTTTAATTGATAAGGAAATGGTGATTATAATAGTTATCAGTGGGGTTATCTAAAAGATTACACTATAATGATTCATTTTTCAACTATGAAAATCCATCAAAAATAGATTTTTTAAGGGGAGAAATTTTATAATCAAAAAAATATCACGTAAGATTCTTATTGAGATATAACTGATAGATACGTTTTAAGGATGTAGTTCTGACACTATTCTATATTAATAATATTTACATTCTTTTTTAATGTTAATATAAAACCCCATTTTTGATGTGTCATGGGAATTATATAACATTATAATTATTTTTATTCATTACAAGTAAGATTTATCAATTTATTTTTGATAAGATCCATGTAATTTTTGAGTCTAAAGGGGTGAGTTTTTTTATTTATACTCATTAAAAATAAAATTGTACCAATATTTCAACAAAAGGAATTGAATAACTAATGAAATTAATGATATTATTGTTATGAAGAATGATATTTGTTATAAATATTATAAATAATTTATGAAATTACAAGTTTTATTGACATGAATATTCATGGGAGTATAAAGGGTCAGTGTTAAATAAGATGAAAATAATGATATAAATTCTACAAGATCAATATAAACAATAACAATAAAATGAAGAAGTAGATATATTGTGGATAACTAATATATTAATGGTCAATAGATTAAACTAATGAAAACAAGAAGGATGAAAACTATATCATAAATGAAATTATTATACATGGATTATCAAAATAATTTTAATGATCCAATTAAAAATGAGAGTAAGATAAAGGATATGGATGAAGAGATTAATGAAATGAAGAAAAATAATACATGATATATTTTTCTGTGTTTGAATGTTGAAATTTTCATCAAAATAATATAAGGTTTCTAAAAAAACATAAGAATAATTCCTCGTGATTTGAAATAAATAATGAACTTTTTGAAAAGGAGACTCCCAAATTTAAGACATTGATATATATGAAATTTGTTCATAAATATATTTATTATAAGTTGTTTTATTATTTATATAAATTCCTATGTAAATGATTTTCATGCTTCTCAAATTAGATTTAATAATATTTAAATACTGGTATTATTGAATAATTCTACATATAATATCCATATTAATTTCTTATACATAAATATGATAATGAATTTTATCTTTTGAAAAAGGTACTCAATGTGTTAGATAGATCACATAGATAATGATATTATAAGATTAACTAAATCAGAAAAAGTATAAATTATAATAGAAAATAGTTAATAATTATATCAATGTAAAAAAATTATGATAAAAGGATAGTGGATCTAATTTTTGATGGATGATATAATTTTTAGAGTTTCAAATAAATCATTATTTAAAGAGTTTCACAAATTTATGATGTTTAAATTAGAAATTTCTATCAATAGTGAATATAAATATTCCCTTGGATTTTAAATGACATTAGGAAAGTATTATAATTTAATGTCATAATAAAAATATTCTAGTGATAACATCATGAAACTTTTTAATTTTTTTCAAATTATTCTAAATTTTTTGGACTGATTTTACTACATCAAATACCTCATTATAACAAAACACGACATGAAATTAATATACTATTATTTAATATGATACTTATCTCCTTGACATTAGAATATTGGGTATGAATAAGATTACCAAAATTATAAAAGTATACGTTTGTAACATATATATGAAATTAATTAATAGGATACCAAATAAATGGAAATGAATTTAAAATCCACATGAAAATAATGATTTTTTAAAAAAAATGGTAACAAACTTGTTTATCTCAAAAAATATATTAAATAAATACTTTTAATTATTTAATTAATATAATATATTATATATTTAAAAAAATATAATAATTCATATTCTGTGGATTCTATGTATGAGATAAGAATGAATCCAATATTATGATTAAAAATTGTATTTTTTTATAAAACATAGTTTTGTCACCTTTTTCCCAATTTGTTGTAAAATATATTCTCTCAAATTTTAGAATTTGTTTTTAAAATAATAATTTTTGAAATAATAATGTACAAATTATCTTTGAGATATGTTTAGAGAGTTTTTAGAAAGAAAAAAATTAGTGAATAGTGAAAATATTGTGTTTTATTAATAAATTTCCTTCCCATTAAATGAATTTACCTGCTAAATTTTATTTTAATATTATGTTAGAAGAATCCTTAGTTAAATTATATATCTCTTAATCCAATTTATTTAATTGGAATAAATTTCATATATAATTTTTATATAATTGTTTTAATCTTTTGGATATATCCTCTTTAGAGAACCACTTTGTTGTCGCATCTACGGGTTTAATATAAAATTAATTGTTCCACTTATTTGAGTTGAATATATAAAAAATATTCCATATTTTTTATAATAATAATAATTAATATTTTATAATAATTTCAGCTCAATTTTTTACTATAATTAATATTATAAATAGTGAAACATAATTTTCATTGTTAAGGTTAATATGGGTTTACCAAGGGTTATACTAAAATGATACGGGGTAAAATGACCATATAACTAGTCAAAACCGAATTTTATTCCCATATATTGTTCTTATAACTTCAATTTTTCTATAATTACCCATTTGGGATCCTTTTGGAATGTGAAAACATGGGTAGACATTATTATTTTAAATTGTTCCATGTGTATCCTCTCCCCCACTTATAAAATTTCACCACCTCCCCTCCACAATTCCCACATCCAAAACAATTTTTTCTCACCAAGACCTGTCCAAATTCCTTAATTATTCAATACACACATCCTAGTGGACATTGTGAGATTTAAAATAATATATATTATAGATTTATTTTAATCTTAAAAAGTTATCTGAAGAAGAGGTACAGTCTTAACTTTGTGATTTTGTTTTACTTCCTTTCTATATCCATAAATTTTAAATCAAATACAATATTATAATAAAAATATTATATTCAATTTACCTATATGATTTTATTTTAATATAATAACCTATATAAATATCCTCTTTCATCAAATGGGAAATGAAACCAACGATTGTGTATACATAAAACTACCACCTCATGAACCTATGTTATTCATTTTCCATCACAACCTCTCACTGAAAGATATAATGATGGATATAATATTTACATATTCTATATATTATATTACTATACATCTGTAATTATAATAAAATATATAAGTTCTTACCTCCCAAAACATTAGAAAAACATAATTCCACACGTGTGTGTGGAGGACCACCACCTCAAAAACTGATATGAGGTATTTTGATTGAATGGATTAGTGGAATTGATTTTTTTTATTTAGGATAATCCAATTTTTATATCAGTTGACATGGAACCCTTACATGACCTATATTACCATTGGCATATAGACATGAATATGACCTGAAGGGACAGGGGCATAGTGCCCAATACATTACCTGAAGGCCCACCCAAACTGCACTAGAACTTCCCCCATCATCTTTATCATGGAAGGCGCCAAGAACATACATTGCATTACTGGTCAGATATAATTTCCCTATGAAGAGATGCCTAATGTGGGGCTGAAATGGCTGTTTCCATACCCTCTCATTCTTCCAATCTAGTTTGTTATGCTATGGTGGTTTCTACTTATTCTGACTCCTATTCTATGCCTTCTCGGGTGTGGTTTTCCAGGGCTGATTCATGGTCGTTGTGTCCCAAATTCCATTGGTGGCCCAAAAACACTATGACCCTAAGACCCTTGGTTGCCCGACGAACCTGTAGCCCAAAGTCCTTTGGTGGCCCCAAGGCCCTGATACCCATAATCCCAAAATAGTGTCCAAAAGGACCTAATCGGATGAATAGTTTCAGATTCAATAGTACCACATAGTACCTACTATAATAAAAACCACAAAAATTCTACAATTCTCCATCAATTCACCTCTACCAAGATTTGATCCTATGACTTTCATATGCAAATAAAATGCTTCTACAACTCAGGTATAGGCTCATTGGGAATATGAGGTGTTTTTATTTCTATTTTACATGGATGGTAATAAGGATAGATTAAATGAATATATACGAAATTATAAACATAATAATTACTCTCTAGTTAATATATCAAATATCCATTCTTACTTTCCATTCTGTCATGGGATAGGATAACGTCGTTATTGTATACAATAGACTTCCACCTTATAAAGTAATGTAATTCGTTTTTCTATAACATTATTCAAGAAATGTAATAAGTGTAAATTTAATAATTAAATGAAATATACATGACATAAAAATTATTATTTCAAGGAAATATATTATTTTTCTTTCTTTTATTTCATCTATTGTGAAAATTGAAACTTTATTCATGCAAACTTTTGACCAATTTTCAACATGGATGGTGTATTTTATTTTATATCTCCAAATTTTATGGAATAATATAACTAAATATGTATTTAATATATATTATAATTTTATATATGATTATGTTATTGATATTCTAGAACCAGGATAAATTTATGAAGACCAAGAATATAAAATCAAAACACAAACGGAAAACAAAACGGTTGTTGCCCGAAACGTGATTTTATATGGAAATGTTAGTAAATGGATAAAAAAATTCAATAAGTAAATGATATATTGTATGAAATATATAATTATGGTTTTGTAATTGATTTATAAAAAACATATATTTTTTATGTAGTAGTTTTGAATTTGTAAGAAAGAATCCAAGACATAATATAAGGGATTTTTTACTCAAATTACCTTCCTTGGTACTTATGTTATGTTATGAACTTATCTTCTTCTATAGGGTTCATATACATCACCTTTGACACGTTATATCTATAATATAATTATATTAATTATATTTTATTACCCATTTTATTTTATTCTTTACTAGGGCCTATAATTAAAAAGGTACCAAATGGTAACGATATGATGTTACAATCTCATTATTTATTTGGATTTTTTATGATTGTTCTTTCAAAGATAAAATATAATGATATATTTCTCAAGATATTAATGAATTTTATTATCTTATACTTATTTATTTTACATGCATGTTTTAAATTTATTTTCTACTCTTTATGTACTCTGGACACAAAAATAATGTTTAAGAAAATTTTAATTTATTTCTCTCTTCAGTCAAAAACCCTTTTCTTCCAAAACCATGTTTTATGAAAAATATTAAAAAATGTTTTTGAAATTATAAAAATGAATCATTTAAATAATTTTAACCATATTATAATTTTTAATTAATATTTTAAAAATAATATTCATTTTATTTTCTAAATAAGGCCCATTTGGATTTTACCAGAAATATGAAAGGAATATTTGATATAAGATTTACGACAGGAATGGAATTTCAAACCATAATGACTAATTTTTTTCTTAAATATTAATTTATAATTTTGTATTATTTTTATAAAATAAATTTACATTCAAAATAGGTTATGAAATATTGGATTTAAAAGAATTTTTTAGTGGAAAGGGTAATTTTTTAATAAATATTTTAATTTATTTTAAAGATTTTACTATAATATTTCAACATTATTTTCATCAAATTCTATTTAATAAATGTTTTATGAATTTATAGTTTTAGAAAGGTTATTTTCAGTGAAATTTTATTTTCATCTAGAACATTTTTAAATGATTTTTAATTATTCCTTTATATGTTTTCAAGTTTATTTTTAATGAAATGTATTTCCACTATATTTTGTGAATTTATATTTTTAAAAATGTGATTTTCAAATAAATTTTAATTTCCTAAAGAAATGTTCCAAGTGATTTTTCCATCAAGTCATTTTCCTTATAAGATGAAACCCTTAAATGTTAAATAACCATTACCGGGGATATGGTATAATTATAATATATTTTTTCTTTATCTGGATGATTTATTTTTAATATTAAGATATAAAATAGTTCATTTTCCATGGGTTTTTCTATGAATAATTGATGAGATAATTTTGAGACACATTTAATTTCTATAGGTTATTATACTATGTAATTTTTTAAGAAACCCGTTTATTTTCATGTATTCAGAGGTGTTAAAAGATTTATTATCTTATATCATGCTTATATATGGTTTTAATTATTTAACGATTGTTATATTATAATAAATAATGGTGGTCACATTGTAACTGTAGATGGGTAAGACCTATATCTACATCTAATGAATTGGGTAATGAAGAATGTTTTATGAGCTCAGAGGGTACATTGGAGTTTATCCCCACCCCAAAACGAGGGCACACATAGGTTAATACATGGATGAAAAGAGGGTTCATGGGTGGATAACCCAAGCCCAATGTAGGTACATGGGTGGTTATTCCAATACTAACATGTTATGAATTTCTTGGTGGGAAGAATTAGCATAAGGTTAATTATACATATGTGTATGATAAAATTCCATGTCCTATGTCAATTTTATGTTATCATGGATCATGTTATTTTATTTCATTATGAGTCTTGTCTTACGAACTACTAATCATTATTCCATGTCTAAATATTTTGATCTTGGATTTTTAGGGTATAGTTTTCATATTTTATTATCTTTTTATCATTCCCCTATACCAATTTTATATTTATATATTTCAATTTTTACCCATACTAAGCATATGATCTCACCCTTTCTTACGTTTCTTTTCTACCAGTAATGATGATCTGTATTATGTGGGATATGTCTAAGAAGGGTGGTAGTTATGATGAACTAAGTGGGTGATGGTGTATAACTCATATGAACTAGTTTTCTATGTCTCCATTTTTCCAAAGGCACTATAACATTATGATACTTATGTTTTCTATGTAATGTAATCAATAATCATAAAAAAAGTTGCAATATCTGTGATTGAAAATTATTCTTCATTATAGTTAGAACCAGAAGACATGTTTAGTTAACCTTTGGAAACTAGGATGAAAAAAAATTGTTATATCACAAAGGATATGTATATGGATATGTCTATGTATATGTATATGGAAAATTCTACGGATTATGCATAGTATAATAAAAAATCATTGAATATCAGTGAAGGATAGAGAGAGTGGTTTCTTAGAAATTACATCCCCTTCTAGATAAATCGTGTTTATTTGGTTCTAAAAATGATGTACCTAGGGGCAATAACATCGAAAACGGTGCATCAATCTCTAATCTATATTTACATGGTACATGAAAATACACCTTACTATGCACCTAGTTTTTCCCTCATGGGGGATATGGTTTGGGAATTGAAAAACTCTTTACAACCCATCCCGAAGGATCTCAATAGATGATAATCTTAGAATACGTATACTAATAATAATCTTTCATAGATTAAAAAGGTTGTTTAATGATTTATTTATTCTATAAATTACTTTTCATGATTATATAGATTCCACTTTGATGATGGTTTCTCACACTATGCTTTTTGGTTTTAATTAATGGTTAGAATAAGATAGACATGAGTTAACATTGAATGTGGTATAAAATGTGTTGATGAGAAACAAAATGGTATGATGACTGTAGTAAAAAATATTTTGATTATTTCTAATAGGTATAATGATGACTGATAAACAAATTGCACATTAACCAACCCTCAGACTCGCCAATAAAAAGGATGATAGTGTTCATTGAGAGTTTTTTATGGTGGACTAACCATAGAAGAATAAGATTAAATTAATAATATTTTAAGAATTTTAAAAGTATAACTCAGTGTAATATATCAAATGAATAAGAAGATGTTTTATGTGTTGTTAATAAGGTAATGGAGTAAGCAATTAATAATGTAAAAAATAAAAAGTTTAGTTAACATAATGGATGGGAATATGGGTCTCCCTGTGGTATTATTAGAGGATAAATGTTATAAATGTGGTATGTATGGTAATTATGAAAAAACAATTTCCTAAGGGGTAAATCTCATGATGAAAATAATAATGGATATATGATTAATGGTTATATTTCTTATCATTAAGAGGCTACAAATGACATATGAAATGAATGGTCTAATCTAATAGTAATATTTACGTTAAACAAAAGAAGCTAGATCAAACTGTGTTTGATAAATCTTAATACATTATTTATGTTTCATATTTTTTGAAAGATATATTAAGGAATATGATTAAGAATTCTAGTTAATGGTTTAATAATGTCATGGAATGATTTAATTTTTTATGTATTAGAGTTATATAAGTACAAAAAATATAAATTTTTTTCTATAGATTTTTTACATTATGTAATTTCAAGAACTTGTTCAATGGTATTGACAAACTACAAAAGTGATTTATGTGAATGTTGTTATCTTATAGAAAATACCTGATTAAGGGGAGATAATACTTAATATTATCCTATTTTCAAAAATGGTATTTAGTTTTGATAAAGATATGATTTATATATATAAATTTAATTGGATATTATAGACTAACTTAGTGATTATTAATTATTTATTCAAAATGGGGTAATTTTATGACTGCTGGTGACTAAAACATTTTGAATTTAAGGAATATATTCAATAATAAATGTTTTTTATTTAGTGAATAATAAATAAATCATGTTTTCATAGAGGTTGTTGGGTAATTCTAGTTATTAACTTGCATTATAAGAGTATATAAATATGGTATTCACATATATAGAATGCAACCATTAATATATGCTTAATGATATTTGAGGTAGTAATGTTATGACGATTTTAAGAAATTTATTAACCTTTTTAAAATTTCTTAATATTGGAATTTTTCCCAGGTTAGTTATTTATTATATGGTTTAAGTTAAACATCAGATTATTATTTAGAGATTAATATATTATTTAACCATATTAATATTTCGAAATATTGGATAACCTGTGATAACTAATTGGTTTTTGATGATATATAGAGATATAATGAAAGAATTAACATTATTTTATTGATCTAATTATATACTAGTTCTTTAAGAATGAAAGTTTTATCTCATAGAGAAATGATATGAATTAGAAATTGATCAAGGAATAACCAAAGGATGTGATTATTCTTATGAAATGGAATGAAATAAATATGTGAAACATCTTATGAAAATTACACTACATTAGTAAAAGGATATTGAAATAAAATTTTATATAATTACATTCAATTTTGTTAAATTAATGGTCTTTTCACCTATCATTGATTTATGTATATATGGTAGTTAAATATCTCTTAACCATATTCCTTATCACTCTCTATTTGTATTTAGGAGATAGTTTATTTTCAATGTACATGTTTCCATTTCCAAATAATTTTATCCTACACACACAAATATTTATGTATAATTCTAGGAGACCTTTGTACATCCCACTTTATCATTTTTATAGGATGTTTTGTTAACTCGTTTTACAATGGGGGTTCCCACAATGTGATTATCAAATATTAAACCCTGGAATAAAGAGCACAAGTTCAAATTGTGTGAAAATGATTTTTTAATGGGTGAAGAATATAATACCTTAATATTTTATGGAATATTTTTTTCAAATAATTTTAATTTTTTAATAGCTTATTCTACATGAAATTCCATGTTTTATCAAAACACGACATACAATTAAAATATTATTATTTAATATGACGGTTCTCAATTAAATGTTGAAATGGAGGATCTAAATTATATTAACCAAATTATGATAATATATTTTCACACATGTGCATAAAATGAGTTATTATGTGACATATTTTTTATAAATCTAAATTAGTTCATTAGAATATAAAGGAAATATTTTTATGAAAACTATAATTTTGTTCACAAACAAGCATCATCTAAATAAATTAAATAAAGAAATCTTATTGAATGAATACAATGATGTTTATTTATTATATGTTAAATTAAAATTGTAACATTAATCTTATTTATTTTCTATATAATATATTAGAATAAATATAATTTAACAATTAAAAAAATGTATTTTCTTTTCTTCTAAAAAGTGAATTTTCACTATTTTCACACAAAAATAAATAATTTTTTTAACAAAATTATTTAATGTTTTTGAAAAAATGAAAATAATTTTTGACATTATAATTTAGAGATTATATTTTAGGGAATTTTTTAATACAGTCTAAAAATATAAAATTTTTCATGAATAGTAAAAAGTACTGGTTTTTATTAATAAAAAACAATATGATTCAACGAATTAATAAGCTAAATTTTATATTAAAATAGTTTTAAATATAAATAAATTCAATTTTATATTAATTAATAAAATTTAATTTATTTCAACCAATTTTATATTGTATTTTGATATTAAAACTTATAGAAAATTTACACATTTTCTCTTCAAAAAACTGCTTTCTCATCACTTATGTGGGATAAATTTTATAATAAATTTTCCAATTTTCTAATTAAAATTTGTAGAAATGGATTACATATTTTTAAATTATACAAGTTAATATCATCTAATAATTTCATTGTAATATTTTACTGTAATGAATATTAAAGAATTAAATTAATTACCATTGTTAAGGATATATAGGGTATCTTGGGGATTAAATTAATAACATGAGTGGTAAAACAACATATAAATTTTTTGAAAATAGATTTTATTTCCATTTGTATACTTTATAACTTTTATGGTTTGATAATGACCCATTTTGGAGCCTTTTAGAATGTAAAAAATTTGGGTAAACCATATTCTTTTCAAATATTCCATATACGTCCTCACCCCCACATACAAAAGGCAACCACCTCTCCCTCCATCTTCACACATCCAAAACCATTTAGTTAGTCCAAGACAAAAAAATGTCTATCTTCCCTAATCTCATCTTATATTCATTTTTGAGATCAGAAATCCAGTCAATGAAGGATTTGGGTTGAACCAAAAGAGGTTGTCCGAAGATGAGGTAATTATTTTTACTATAAGTTATTATTTTACTTCTTCTAATAATCCTTTATTTTTCTTCAAATACAAAATTATAATAAAAAAATATATCTAATATAATTATAATTTATTATTTTATATTAATAACCTATATACATATCCTCTTCCATCAAATAGGAAACAAAATCATAGATATTGTGTAACGCGGACTACCGCCTCACAAACGGATATTATCTGTTTCCCATTACCCCTCTAATGGATGGATGTTGTCACGACCCATACTTGGGGCCAGTGCCGTGACTACCCCACACCCGCCTTCCATAGGCCAGGGGCTGGCGACTAGCACCAAAGGTGTAAATCCCTAAGCTGGGAAGGTATTGCCTTTATAAAAGTAACACACAGACAAACAGATTAAGCTGAAAACAAAGCACTAAGTGAATAATGTATACAAAAAGTAGTGCTGAAAGTAAAGGGGTCAGAAATACAAGACCAACAGTAATGTACATGTACAACGGAAAGCATGTACACTTGAAAAAGGGACAACAGCTAAAAAGGGAAGCTCCTGGAACATTCGTTGAGTATCCTACCTAAAGGGTAGGTACAGATGTCCACCTCATCACTCCACATCTATTAGTCTGCTCCGTTTACCATCTCACCGTGTGGTCCACCTCTGGGTACCATCTGGTCCTGGATCGCTCTCAACCTCCATCAACATTGTCCATCATTTTCATCCAACACAACGAGGTGCAGGCATAGCCCGTGCAGTGGTGAGTATAACGATACATATTAGGGACCCCAGACCTTGAAAGTCTCACAAAATCCACGAAGGATAATCCACAGAAGAAAGATATAATCATGAAGTATCAACCAACCCTACTTAGGTATATGCCGATACATATACCTAAGTTATCAATCTCAGTTCGGCTCCAACTCTCGAGCCCAAGCACAACCCAGTCCACACTGGAAGTAAAGACAATCACATCAATGATAATGATTAAATGTCAAGACTCCGCTCACACAGGTATACATATTTTTTATAACGATATAGATGATAAGATGTAGTGAAAAATTCATCTAATCTGTCGGACCCACGCATGATACAAGACTAGCTAAGTTGTTGGACACACATAGGATACAAGACTAGCTACTTTGTCGAACCCACACATGATACAAGTACAGAGGTCAAACTGCCAGACCTACACATGATACAAGAACAATAGTTTTCACATTGATTCATCTAAGTTGTTGGACCCACACAGGATAAAAGACTAGCTACTCTGTCGGACCCACATAGGTTACAGGTACATAGGTCAAACTGCTGGACCCACACAGGATACAACAACAGTAGTCATCATTGTCGAACCCATAAAAGATTCCAGTACAATTTCATTATCGTCGAACCAATGAAGGATCCCAGTATAGTATTTGTCACTGCCGAACCCAAGTAGGATTCCGGTACAGTTTCCATCACTTTAGAACCCATGGAGGATTCCAGTACGGTAGTCATCGCTGCCGAACCCGTGAAGGATTCCAGTACAGTAGTCAACGCAATCGCAGCAAGATCTAGGGTTCCCATACACAACACGCTCGATTTCGGGAGTGTCCGCTCCCCGAGCAAAGGGGATCGATACATCAACAATCATGAAGTCTAGAGTTGATGTATCCCAATGTTCTGTCTCATCAAAAGGAACCAAATGCAACAGACGACGTGTAAATCAGACGCCCGGTCTGAGAGTTATTGGATTTTTCGTTCCAGGGGCCCGGTTGGAATTGCGCTCGTTCCAAACCCGATCGTTTTCCAATGTTGTACAAAACACACTTAGAGTATCAAAAAAGGACTTCCTCATTGTAAGGGTCCCAAATCCGTAGACGGCGCATCATTTGGACGCATGGTCATGGAGTTACCCGCATTTAAGCGAAACGGGCCCGGCCCGTCAAGCCCGGTGGCTGGTGTGTCGGCCTGTCCTAGCTCATCTAGTCCGACCCGGCTAAGGGGTCTGCTAGGCCCAGGGGGAACAACCCGGCCTAGGGAGGGTGGCAGCCTGGCCAGGTGGGGCTCGGCCCGGCCCGGCTGGGCGCGGCTCGGCTAGCTAGCCAAGCGGATAGGGGGTGCGGCCCCTGGTTTTTCGTCACGGTGGCGCCAAGCGGCGCCGTCCCTCATGCCCAGCCGGCTAAAGCTGCCCGGCTATCATGGTGTGACCGTCCTGCTCGGGCGGGCCGCTATCCTCCACATGTGGCACCAGGAAGCCCCACAGCCTTCAACCCGGCCGGTATGCGGTCGGCCGGTTCACCGCCAAAGCGGCCTGTGGAACGCGGGTTGCGGTCCTCATATCTAGCCGGCTAGATCTTCTGGGTCGGCACGTGGCTGCCGTTTCCGCCACCACATTCGGTCATTTCCGCCTCTTCCATCCACGCCTCCATCACGAATAAGAACAAGGATCATCGGTGGGTCATCGGGCCATGTTTGTTCAGCCCACGCCCTCCGCATAAGGCGGTAGCAGATGGCTGAATACATTCTAGAAAATTAAACGCAATCGAGATAATTTATTCACTTATAAATTATACAAAACCCTTACCTCAAAAAATGACGTCGCACGTCGATGAGCCATGGAAGACGAGCATTGCGATAGTCGGGCGTCGAGGAAGACGGACGTCGATTTCGTTGACGTCGAAGTGCATCCAAAGAAGAAGCAGGAGCTCCTCTCTTGTCACGAAGGAACAGGATGGAAGACACATCATCGTTTTTCAGTGGAATCGGCATTCTTCATCGAAGAGGATGTCATTCTTCATTGAAGGATGAAGCCCTCTTCACATTCTCCAAAGGTTCCATCCAGAATATTTTCCAAGGCAAATATAATAAAAAGGCCCTCCAAAATAATAACATTGCCATGCAATTCAAAAAAATTAAAAATAATTGTTGACACCACAAAAATAATTAATGAGGGCATTAATTATATGTGTTGACATAATTGATGGGAAGGAAGATGAAGAGACTCCACCAAAATAAATGAGGGTGTGGTGGCGTCATTAATTAAGTGGAGATTAAGGGGAGTTAATGGGGAGTTGAAGGGTTAGGGATCATGTGGCCCCCACACACATTATCCTCCCATGGGAGGTTATGTGGAATGTGGGTCCCACCTCCAACTCCTCTTTGGAGGAAATAACCACCCTTAGCAATAAAATTGTGTACCGAACAATTTTATAAAAATTAGGATGAATCCCCAAAAATTAACTTCTCCTCCCACAAAAACGCAACTACGTTAAAGGCACCATTAAGTGAATATCGGTGTTGCGAGATCATTGGTGTCCTCGTATTTCAATTATGAGAACTGGTTCAAAAGATAGAAAATCCCACACGCACGTTTACTGAATGTACCCGAACAAAACTTTAGAAATTTCTTCCGGGCATACCGGGCCTCAGAATCATGCACCATCAGAAAATACGGACTTGTAATATTCCAAAGTATTTATGAAAAAAAAATTCCTTTAAATTTTATGGTCTTTACATTACCCCCACCTAATGGCTTTACATCCCCGTGAAGTTACATCACTCACTAGGGAAACAAAAGTGGGTACTGAGCATGCATTTTAGCCTCCCGCTCCCATGTGCTCTCCTAGAGGTTCCCATTATTCCAGCGAATGCGCACCAGAGGAATCGACCATCCATGTAGGACTCGCTCCTATTGATCCTCGATCTCCACTAGGACCTCCATGAAAGTTTCGCCATCATCAATGTCTAGCTCCCCATGTTCGATAATGTGGGACGGGTCATGCACGTATCTCCTCAGCTGAGATCTGTGGGAGACATCATGCACCCAGTGCAAATAAGGTGGATGGGCCATGCGGTAATCCACCTCACATACTCTACTGAGGTCCTAAAAAGGTCTGATGAACGCGGAGATGAATTTTCGCCTCATCCAAATATCCGTAGACCTCGTCGAGGTGAGACCCATAAGAAGACATGGTCGCCATCCTCGAACTCCAGTTGTCTCTGTCTCCTATCAGCATAGGACTTCTGTCTACTCTGTGCAGTCTTTATCCACTCCTGGATGATCTGTACCTTCTCCATCGTAGCATGCACCATCTCTGGTCCTACAAGTGCTGACTCCCCAGGGTCAGTCCACACAGAGGTGATCTACAAGGTTAGTCATATAGTGCCTTGTATGGGGCCATCCTGATTGTGGAGTGGTTGTTGTTGTTGTACGCAAACTCCACCAAGGGTATGTGATCCTCCCAACTACGACAAAAGTCAAGGAAACATGCATATAGCATATCCTCGAGAGACTGAATGGTCCTCTTATTCTGATTGTCCTTCTGAGGATGGAAAGTGGTGCTCAAGCAAAGCTGTATCTCAAAAGCCTCATGTAATCCCTTCTATAGTTGGGAAGTGAAACGAGCATCGCAATCGGATATGATAGTTGATGGAAGACCATGAAGCCATAAGATCTTCTAAACATAGAGGCATCCCAAGCTCTCTAGAGAGCCTTTCTTTCTGATCGGTAAGAATTGGGCTAACATGATGAGTCGGTCAACAATCACCCAGATAGAGTTGTGCCCTCAAAATGTACGTGGAAGCCCCATCACGAAATCCATGGATATCCCTTTCCACTTCCACTCTGGAACCTCTAAGGGCTGAACCAAGCCTGCTAGAACCTGGTGCCCTACCTTCACTTACTGACAAGTAAGGCATCTAGAGACAAACTCTTCTACTCCTTTTTTAATACCTAACCTCCAATGTTGTCGTGAGCTATAAGGGATCACTTCTTGCTCTTGCATTAGGACACACCTGAGAATGGTCCCTGATGCATCGCAGTAAACTACATACCCAACGCCCTCCTACGGTATCCTCAAGATGGGTGCACTGGTCAAAAATTGCCTCAGCTCATGAAAGCTCTGCTGGCATCTCTCTGACTATACCAAGGGTTTCCCCTTCTTTTTCAAATCTGTTAGTGGTGTTGCAACTCTAGAGAAGTATGGCACAAGGCAAGTCTGGCTGACTCCTGAGTGATCGACTGCACCCTCTTATGTATGATTCCATCTTGTGCTGTCTAGGTTTTCCTTTTTTCCAAACACAGAAAAAAAAACCCCATCCAAACGTTGTAGATAAACCACAACCTTTTTTCCTAATACAGTCAATCTGTGTATGAACTGTGGTTGCCCAGTTCATACCCAAACTAACATTGTATGGCCTCGACACTGACACCAAGAGGTTCCAACTGAAACTCTAGCCTCAAGGGTCAGATCACACCATCGACATAAGTGTGATTATCAAGTCTCCTACCAAAGGTATTTCCAGACGTGAGGGTAAAGTCAACGGCTTAACCGGAAACTCTGGGTCTGGAAAAGATTCATGGAAGGAATGAATGATTAGTGCCTATGTCTATTGATACGACAGCTAGTAGTAGACACAGATCATCCCTCGAATCATTCATAGAGCCCTTGGGTCACACTCCTTGACCGCATGCAGCTACTCTCTTTCCCTTCCCTCCAACTCCCTATGCCTGACGTGGACTACAAGGTGGGTGGTTGTAACATGTCGTAATGTTCACCACCTCATGCGGCTCTCCCAGATCTACCTCCACATCGGCTACCCTTTATATTCATCTATCCTTAAAATTTCATCTTCTCGAAACATTTTACAATCTCAAGTCTCTAAGACTGGAGCCAGTTTCAAGCTTTCTATCTGTTAACATTCATTGGCTATATCTGCTCAGCCAATGAACATTCAACCGCAAAGGTTCTCTCTATCACCCTAACATAAGTAGGAATACAGACAGGAAAAAGTGTTGGCTCAGATATCCTTAAACACACCTCACTCAGAGGTCCGAGCTCTAAGCACTAATCGAATCATATTCATCGAGTATCAGGAAAGATCGGTTTGCATCGATGAATACTTAGTTACCGAAACACCGTCCTTCCAATGTTGTATAAGCTCTAACAAACTCTTATCCACCTCCTCAAGCCAGTCCTCAGTCGCCTGTGGGTTGGGCTCACCTCAGTTTTTTAGGGATATCTGGTGCTGAAACACATGTAAGGCACTAAGCCTACAAGTATCCTCGACCAGTACCACCGGCAGTGTCTGCTGACCAACGGGCAGTGATATAGTTGGCACACTGCCCAAAGGTACCATCTCGGAAAACAGTCCAAGTACCAAAACTTCATTATTATGCGAACCATCCTCATGGTCCCTCACTAAAAATGATTAGTATCTAAGATCAACATCTTCTCTACTAATGTCTCAACTAGGAGGAAAACTCCAGTAATCACCTCCATCCAGTCCTATGCTGCCTGGGAATCTGTCTCGCCTAGAAACCTTGGAGCCCTCTTCTGCTGCAATTCATGCAACAGGCTCAGTAGGCGTGCACCGTCTGCTAGTGCGGATTGTGGGATCTTCTTTCTAAGGGGTGGTGGTGCTTCTGTTACACAACCCGAAGGTGCCAACATAGAAAGAGGGCCCTACACTAGAACCTTGTCGCTCGGTGGTCCATCATCGTGTACTCTCTATTGGGAACCCTAGCTGGCTGTCTTCACAGTGGCATCGTGATAAGGAATAGGAGTTCCAAAGTCAATAAGTTATACCTGGTGAGCTAACTCCAAGAGACCACAAAGGAAACTCTTGAAACACACACACAATCAATGTTTCCGAGCACTATGTCGGCAATCAGAGGTCATGGTCCGGGTGTATGGATATGTCGGCAACCACACCAACACTGGACTCCCTAAACTGAAAACCACACTCAATACTCTTAACACTATTGCTTCACCGAAAGGAAAGATCAAAATCCAATGTTCTGCGGTAGAACGGACTCCTTAGATACCAATTTTTCTCGACCCTTCCTCAAGGCCCGTACCGTGACTACCCCAAGACCTCCTTCCATAGGCCAAGGGCTAGTGAATAGCACCAAAGGTGTAAATCCCTAAGATGGGAAGGAATTTCCTTTATAGAAGTAACACACACACAAACAGAGTAAGATGAAAACAAAACACTAAGTGAATATTGTATACAAAATGTAGTTCTGAATGTTAAGGGGCCGGAAATACAAGCCCAGCAGTAATGTATAGGTACAATGGAAAGCGAGTACAATTGAAAAAGGGAAACAGCTGAAAAGGGTAGATCCTGGATCATCCACCGAGTATCCTACCTAAAGGGTAGGTACAAATGTCTACCTCAGCACTCCATATCTATCGGTCCACTCCGTGTACCGTCTCATCGTGTGGTCCACCTCAAGGTAATGTCCGTTCCTGGATTGCCCTCGGCCTCCGTCAACGCAGTCTGTTGTCTACATCCAATACAATGAGGTGCGGGCATAGCCCGTGCAGGGGTGAGTATAATGATACCCAGTAGGGACCCCGAGACCCTCAAAGTCTCACAAAATTCAAAAAGTATAATTAACAGAATAAAGATACAATCACGAAGTATCAACCAACCCTACTTATGTATATTCCCATACATATACCTTAGTTATCAATCTCAATTCGGCTGCAACTCTCGATCCCAAGCACAACCCAGTCCACACAAGAAGTAAAGTCAATCAAATCAATGATAATGATTGAATGTCAACACTCACTCACACTGGTATACATCTTTCGTAGAGCGATAGAGATGATCAGATGTAGTCACTGATTCATCTAAGCTATCAGATCCACATAGGATACAAAACCAGCTATGTTGTCAGACCCAAACAGTATAAAAGACCAGATACTCTGTCGGACCCAAACATGATACTACTACAAAGGTCAAACTACTGGACCCACACAAGATACATGAATAGTAGTCTTCGCACTGATTCATCTAAGCCGTCAGACCCACACAGGATACAAGACCAGATACACTGTCGGACCCACACCGGATACAAGTACATAGGTCAAACTGCCGGACCCACACAGGATACAAGAACAATAGTCATCGTTGTCGAACCCATGGAAGATTCTGGTACAATTTCCATCGCCTCCGAACCCACGGCGGATCCCAGTATGGTACTTGTCACTGTAGAACCCATGTAGAATTATGGTACAATTTCCATCATCATCGAACCCATAGAGGATCCATGTACGGTCTTCATCGCTGTCGAACCCACATAGGATTCCAATACTGTAGTCAACACAGTCGCAGCCAGCTCAAGGGTTCCCCCACACAGCATGCTCGATTCAGGGAGGGTTCGCTCCTTGAGAAAAGGGGATCAATACATCAACTATCATGAAGTCTAGATTTGATGTATCTCAAAATTCCATCTCATCATAAAGAACCCAACACAACAGACGAAATGTCAATCAGACACCCGATTTGAGAGTTATTGGCTTTTCGATTCCTGGGGCCCGGTTGGAATTACGATCATTCCAACCCCAGACGTTTTACAAAGTTGTCCAAAACACACTTAGAGTATTTCAAAAGGACCGCCTCTTCATAAGGGTCCCAATGTCGCTGACAGCGCGTCGTTAGGATGCATGGTTTGGGAGTTACACGCATTTAAGTGAAACAGGTCCGGCCCGTCAAGCCCGGTGGCTGGCGGGTTGGCCCGTCCTGGCTCGGCGGGCCTGACCTAGCTAAAGGTGCGGCCTAGCGAGGCACGGCCTGGCCTGGCTAGGCACGGCTCGGCTAGCAGGCCGAGTGGATCGGGGGCACGACACCCAGTTTTCTGTCACGGCGGCACCGCTTGGCCGACCGAAGCTGCCCGGCTTTTCTGGTGCAAGCGGCCCGCTCGAGCGGGCCGCTGTCCCCCACACGCGGTGCAAGGCAGCGTCACGACCTTCAACCCCGTAGGCATGTGGCAAGCCATTATTCCACCGAATCGGCCCACAGAATGCGGGTTGCGGTCCTCCATAGCACGGAGCCACAAGGCGCCACTGTCCTTCTGTCCGGTCAGCTACGACCGACAGGTTCTTCTTCAGCCCAGCAGCACGGTTGTGGGATGCAGTCTCCTCCGCCCGCATGGCACCCAGTTCCACGGTTCTCTAATGGGATGGTGAGAAGCTGCCATTGTCACCACCTCTTTCGGTTGTTTCCACCTCTTCCATCCCCGCTTCCATTACGAATAAGAACAAGGATCATCGGAGGGTCGTCGGGTCGTGTTCGTTCGGCCCGCATCCTCCTCGTAAGGAGGTAGTAGTTGGCCGAAGAAATTATAGATAATTTATTCACATATAAATTATAAAAAAACCCTAACTCGATAAATGATGTATCGTGTCGATGAGCCACGAAAGACGAGCATCGCGGTAGTCGGGCGTTGTGGAAGACGGATGTCGATTCTATTGACTTCGGAGTGTGTTCGAAGAGGAAGCGTTGTCTCATCTCTTGTTGCGGAGGAAGAGGAAGGAAGACACATCATCGTTCATTGGTGGAATTGGCATTTTTCATCGAAGATGACGTTATTCTTCGTGGATGGATGACGCTCTCTTCTCATTCTCCAAAGGTTCCACCCAGAATATTTTCCTAGGCAAATATAATAAAAGGGCCCTCCAAAATAATAACATTTCCATGCAATTCAAAACAATTCAAAAGAATTTTTGGCACCAAAAAAATAATTAATGAGGGAATTAATTATATGTGTTGGCACAATTTATGGGAAGGAAGATTAAGAGACTCCACCAAAATAAATGAGGGTGTGATGGCCTCATTAATTAAGGGTATATTAAGGGGAGTTAATGGGGAGTTGAAGGGTTAGGGCTCGTGTAGGCCCCACACACATTATCCTACCATGTGAGGTTATGTGGAACGTGGGTCTCACCTTCAACTCCTCTTTGGAGGAAATAACCACCCTTAAAAATAAAATTATATACACAACAATTTTATTTAAATAATGATGAATCCCCAAAAATTAACTTCTCCGCTTGCACAAACACAACTGCGTTAAAGGCCCCCTTAAGTGAATATCAGCACCGTGAGTTCATCAATTTCCTCAGATTCCAATTCCGAGCACTGGTTCAAAATATGGAAAAACTCACACGAACGTTTACTGAACGTACCCAAACAAAACTTTAGAAATTGATTTCGGGCACACTGGGCCTCAGAATCATGCACCGTTAGAAAATGCAGACTTGTAAAATTCCAAAGTATTTAAGAAAAAAATTTCCTTGAAAATTAGGGTTTTTTACAGATATTGTGATATATATAATTTTTATATATGATACATATGATATTATTATAACTATGTCATTATTACAATGTCTACCTCATTCCTCCCAACCCTTTGAAAAATAGTTACGTCACTCGTGTATACGAAGGACTACCACCTCACGAACCGATGTGAGATGTTTTTTATTTCTATTTTACATGGATGATAATAAGTATATACTAGGTACCTATACATTAAATTTGGAACATAATAATAACAATGTAATAAATAATCACATATATATTCTTACATTACATTCTTCTGGGGATACAATAACGTCATTCGTGAGTATAGCCGACAACCACCACACGAATCGATGTGCATCATTTCTATTTAACACTTTTAATGGAAGGTAATAAGGGTAAATTTAATGAATATATTTATTATAAATGATATATAATTTACTTTTTAATGTTAATGTATCACTTAAATTTCTTATTTTAATCCATTGAGAAAATGGTGATAATGTTCATCGGTACATATGGAATACCATATATTTGAATAATGTATTTGATTTTATACATATAATAATTTTGGCCTAATATATATAAATATACACTAAATATATGTAAAATTTATATCACTTTTAACAATATTTATTTTATGGATCTATGATCAACGTAAGAGGAGGGAAAATAACAAATAAAAAATATGTGGATAACAGAACAACTATTGTATGAACCATGATTTTAATATAGAAGTGTCAATAAACAGGTATTAAAAGATAAAAATTAAATCTTATAATGTATGATATATATACATATGGATTTTTAATTGATTTTTAATAAACATATATTTATTATACTTGAAGTTCAAAAATGAATGAACAAATTTTAGACTTATGATAATGTATTTTTTAGAAATTTTTTCTAAAATTATTTTAGCATTATCCAAATGATTTAGTAAAAGTATTTTTACAAATAATTTACTATTTAGATATGGTTTTTAAATCAATTTTCAGGTCGTTTTCCAAAAAAAGACAATTTTTATTTAACTATAAATATGAAGGCAATCATTATTTTGATGCGTAATGCATGTATATAATCTCACACCATCATGACCACTCAATGTTTTAAATATTACATTATATATTTTAAATATTATTTTCAATGAAAACTAGTTTCAACTTATTTTGTGAATAATTTGTTTTTTAAAATGTTTTTTCATTATGGAAAGAATATTTTCTTCAAGAAATGTTTTAAATGATTTTAGAATATTCATTTATGGTTATATTCAATGAAAAATATTTCCACAATATTTTATGAATTTATAGTTATTAAAAGGTTAGATTCAAGGAAATTTAATTTCCTCCGGAAATATTTTAAATATTTAATAATGAATCATTTATAAATTTTCAATGTTATTTTCAAGGAATATGATTTCTGTAATATGTTATGAACATATAATATTAAAAATGATATTGTAAAAGATTTTTTATTTTCCTCAAGAAAAGTTCCATATTGTTTTTCTTACAAATCATATTCCATATAAGAAGAAATACATTGATGTTACATAATATTAATTGGGGATATGATCTAATTCTACCATATTTGATTTTCACTGGATGGTTTATCTTTTTTATGAATATATTTTTATGATTTCCATTATTTTTCCACGGGTTATGCTATGATGAATTGATGAGATAATTATGAGAACCACTTGTATTAAATGTGTTATATTGTGATCGAATGATTGATGAAGCCAATTTATTTTCATTATTTTTGATATGTTGAATGTTTTTTATAATGAGGAATACATATGTGTGGTTTTTAATACGATATGGTATTTTAGTAACAACAATGGATAGTGGTCACATTATAACCAAATATTGGTGTGACCTATATATACATAAAATGTATTGGGAAATTATTAATGTTCTTTGACCATAGGGGGTACATGGGTGGTTATACCAATCCCAAATATAGGATACATGGGAGGCTATCCCAAGCCCTAAAAGATGGTACATGAAAGGTTAACCCAAATATGAATCAGGTATATGGGTTTTTAACCCAAGAATAATATGTTATTAATATCTTCATGGGTATCCTTGATAAAATGTTTTATATGCTTATGTGTGTGAAAAAATTAAATGTATTATGTAAATGTTATGTTATCATGTCTCATGCTATTTGATTTCCTTTTAGTTTATATCTTCTAAACTAATAATTCTTAAGCCCTGACTCAATATTTTTATCATTGATATACATGGTGTGGTTTTCATATAGTAGGTTTCGATTATCCTATAATTATTCTCATGTTATGATTATGTATTTACCTTATTTATGATTACTGAAAATTTTAGCTCATCATTCCTTCTGTTCTTTTTACCTAGGTTTTTATGATACATGTTATATGTGAATTATCTAAGAATGGTGATAGTTATGAGGAACTGTGTGGGAGATAATTTTGGGGTCTTATAAATTTGTTTTGTGTATTTCCATTTTTCAAAAGGCAATATAACTTTATGATCCTTAGGCATGTGTTTGGGTAATATAATGAATAATTATAAAACAAATATGTAATATCTGTGTATAAAAAAACATTGTCATTATGAAAATGAAGTGATGAAAGGATTTGGAATACTGTAAATAAGGGAAGTAGAGAAATCAGTTCCTCTCTTAATGAATTTTTCTAAGGATGATGATGGAATGAGAGTTTAAATTACATATTATAAAGAAATTATAAAACTATTTTTTCATAAGAACTTTAAGACCAAACATGGAGTTTGGTACATATAAATTATACTGCAATCCAATTAATCCCCATGAAATTCACATTGTTTTAGTAAAGATAATAATTTAATACATTAAGGGTAAGTGTTTTAGATTTTTATATAATGGAAGTAAAATATTGGAATTGTTTCCATTTATGAATGCTAATTGGGATAGTTCAACTGTTGATGGAAAGTAAAAATTTAGATGGGAATTTTATCTTGTATATTTTTTACTTATTTGATGATTAAGAAGCATGATTTTATATCATTGGGTAATAAAGATGATGTGTAACACCCCTTAAATAATAATACATTAGTGTAATAATAACTGGTTTTACATGCATCTCTAATTAATAAAAGAAGCACATTATAATTACAATATAATTATTGTGACATAATATTTATTTAGTGACTATAAATAAAAGTAACTATATTTTTAAATCAATATATAAATATAATGAAATAGAATCACTTATTAGTAGTCTTCCTATTAGGCACATTTTTTCTTGGAATTGAAGTGAGGTGGTTTTTTAGGGTTTACCCTCGATCAAGAACATGTAGAACATTAATATGTGTGGCTTGAAAGAATTTTTCCATGAAACCTTCGAGCTTAGGGAAGTCTCTATGAGATCCGTGCTAGACGAATCAGCACTTAAGATAACCACTCCCACTTCTAATACCCTTAGGTTCTTATATGGAGTTTCTTACAGGACATGTAAGTAGACGTTGGGATTATATAAACTTATAATTATTAATGTAATAAAATATGTATTTTTACCTTGGGAATTACAAAAAATATATATTAGATAATTAATTTAAATTAATAACAAAAGGTGTATAGAAAAAAAATTAATAAAATGTAATTATTTCTTATGAAACAACTAATAAATATTTAATAAATATGTATAAAATAACGTAAGATCTATTTTTAATGAATTTTGTTTTTATTATATTATGTATTTTAGTCTAAATAAATAAAAAAACATGTATAAAAGATTTATTTAAATGTTTCAATGTATAAAAAAGTATGTTAACACATATTAAATTTATAATATGAAATATTATTAAGAAAAGTTATAGTTTTAAAATTCATTTTTTTTGTAAAATTAGTTTTCATTTTATTTTATGTTTCCATTTAAAAGATAAATTTAAAATATTAGAATTTTAATTTGAAAAAATAATCTAATTTTTGTATCAAAAATGATAAAATTATCTTAGTGAGGATATTTTTTTCATCTAAAAAGGTTGTTTTTTGGTTGAATAGTAGAAAAAATAATTTTTACCAATTCAATCACTCTTACAACATCATCATGTTATTTAAATAAATTAAAAGTTTGAGAAAAATTTTTGATAGAAAAAATAAATGTTTTTTGGTTTAATATAAATGATATAAAAATATTTTGTTTAATTTAGAACTTTCATGTGGGATTTTAGAACCTAAGTGATGTTTTATTACAATAAATGATTAATTTTTGATCCTTCCCGAATTTAGTAATTATTACAATAAAATTTCTTTTAGATTTTTTTCAAAGTCACATAGCTATATTTTTAAAAAAATCAGTAAAAACCCATGGAAGAAACACTATACAAGATTTTGATGTAAATTCATTTTAATACTAAAAAATACATTTCTTTCTAAAAACTCATTATGTTGAGTTAAAATCAGTTTAATTAAAATTAATTTATAGAACCAGTAGAAATTGCATCTATAATTTTTTCCCATATTTTTAATTATTATATATAAATTATATAATAATTTTAATATTATTTTTAGGCAAATTAATATGTTACCAAGGTTAAAAATTATTTAATATGGATAGAAAACAAGTTACCATGGTAGAAGTAAATTACTGTAAATAGTTAAAATAAGGGTTAAAAAAGAAAAAAGGTTATTTTTTCTCAAAATGGGTGATTTGGTATTTTTTTAGAATACTCTTTACCATAAATCCCTTATTTTACACTATTGGAGCCACATTTAATTGAATGTAACATGACATGAAAATAATGTTATGGGTATTTACAAAATTGTCACCCCGCAGATATATAAAATGATCTATTCCCCAGCCATCTAATACACACACTAAAATCAATTATGATCAAAATAAATATGAAAAAATATATTCCAAATAATATTTTTCATGTTATTGATATATTGGTATTACCAAAAGTGAAATCAAAATATACTTAAAGAGTTGTCCGAAGGATTTCAACAATAACTCATAATCACTCCATTTTCATTTTTATTCATTTCATTGTTCTTATACCTACACAAATTTTATTATAAAAATAATAACATAATTGAATAAATAAAATAAATCTTCTTAAAATATTATATTTATTAAACAATCATTTTCCCAGTACTCCCAACCATTCAAAAAATTCAAATGTCGCTTATGTGTACGTGAAGACGACCGCCTCCATGGATGACATGTTTTATTTTTCATCACATTATTAAATTGACAGTTATAAGGATGTAGTAAATAAATGAGTAAATTTTTTAATAATTAATTATTATTCTTAAATATTAATTATTATATACCATCCATTCTTTATATCCATTGAAAAATGAAAATATCATCATTGAATACATGCAAACTACCACCTAAATAGATAATGTGTTTTGATTTTCATCATCATGTTATGTGGATGGTAATAAAAATTATTTTTTTGAATATATATGATATTAAATAGTAATATATTTTTCTAATTATATTATTTAATTATGAAAAATAATTTTTAGTCATTATAATGTAACTCACTAATATCAAAAAAAATTGTAAAACAATATCTATATGGATTGTGTTTTTTCTCCCCATAACAACATTTTTCTTGTAATTAAAATTATAAATAAAAAATAATTGAAACAAAAGATTTTAATATCTTGAATAATCTTGGAATAATTAACATTTTATCAAAGAACAAGGCCAAACATCACTTTTATGAAACCCATATGAAATAGTTGAAATTACTAACATTTAATGATGAAAATAAACAATAACAATCTAATATACTTATAATGAAATATAATAATTGAAGAAAATATATTCAAATAGATATAAATAATGTTAAAAAAAATAATTTATTAAGATGGTTGTGTTTATTATATAATAGTTTAAAGTGATTTCATGATATTTGGAAGAAAAAGGTATGAGTTTACTCATCACAATTTGAATCTGTTGAGACATGTTCTATATTTAAAATCATCATTATTGTATGGATTATATACTACCTCATCATTATATTTTTTAATAATATTCATGGAATTAATGTGATATAAAATTATATATTATTTTATTTCCTTTAATTTCTTGGTTAGGGTTTATCACTATAAATTTTCTTCTTTGAGATAGGTTTTGTATTAAAAATATATTTTCATTTACATATTTTATATACTACCCATTTTAAATATTTTACTATGAAATTACTTATTAATGTTAATTAATTGTTTTTGTTTGGGGTATTATTTTGAAAAGATACAAAAACTGTAATGGTTTCTTTTTCGAATCACTTGTTTTTTAGTCAAGAAACATATCTTTTATAAAAAAAATTCTTCCTATAAAAATTGACTTTTATTATCTTTAAATGTAAATATTTTTAATTTACTATGATCCTAATATTTCTATTTACCAATTCTGAATATAAAATCACATTAATTAGTAATTATTTTGTGTTTTAATTAATATATTTTAAAAAACTATTTTTTTTATCTTTTATCTTTCACTCAACATTTTTGAAATTATCAATTATTTATTTTCAAAATTAATTTTTTTGTGATTTATTTTTTAAATAAATATTTATAAATTTATTGCACCATCTTTTTGAAAATTATATTTATGTGCTACTTTTGGATTGATTTTTAATTAATAATTACAAAATTTTTGATGAATATTATTTTAAATTTTTTCTTAATAATGCATTTTCGTGCTATCATCATCAGTTTCCATTAATAAACATCATCTCCTTGTTTTCATTTTTTTAATGATTTTTTCCTTTTCATTTATAAAATATTTTTTAAAAATGGTATAAAAAATAAAAATGGTATTTAATGTTCATTCTCAATATAAATTTTTAAGGATCTTATTAATTTATTTTCACTTATTTCAACATCATTTGAACATTATCATGTTTCACTAGTGATATTAAATAATTATAGCATACTCATTATTTCACTAGATAAATTATGATCATGTTATTCTATTTATTTATACGGGAATGTATTAACATATTTTATGTTTATTATTCTAATATATAGGAGTATTTATTACTAAGACAAGTGGATTATACTTTTTTATTTTCATTTATTCCATTTATATAGTGAATGAATTAGATTTAATTAATTTATGTGTGGTGACTGAAATTATATACACCCTCAATGCATTGGTAGGTCTTATGAGAAAAATGGTTTTGGTATTTGGTGTATGAATTCCCATTCATTAATGATTTCTTCCCATTGGGCTATGAGGATAAATTATAATGTCTTCAAACGAATCCCTAATGGTAAGATACTCTATTATATTACAAAGACTTGAAATTAATATCATAATTTTATAGAATATTCTCTAGATGGTAGGATAATGATATCTTAGTATAAAGACCTAATATTATGAGTAAGATGTCCAACATTATGCATATAATAGCTACAGAATTAGTTATTGTTATCAACTTTATTATTTAGATTAAAATATTATCCATGGATATATTTCTCCATAGATTGATAATTATATAAAAAAATTATTTATTTATTTATTTTCTATATTCATTAATCCATTTGAATCGTTGACTAATCTCACTGTATACTATTCCATAATTGGAATATGAGGCCAAAATTTTGTTTTTATTCCTTTTTTTAAGGAACTATGAAGAGATATTTGAATGAATTAAATAATGACTAAAAGAAATAAAATATTTTTCAACAGTTTTATAATGTTTCAATTAAAATTTATAATATAATACGGAAAAAATGTGTGTATGTAGTCCCCCAAAACATCTAAACTATACGATCCTTTATGATGTAATCCCATCAATATTATATGAATGTAATGATGTATCCACCAACACTGGGATTTTGGAGTCATGTTTCATATAATTTTTTATCACATAAAGTTTATTAAAAACTAATAGGACTACATTTTATGAAAAAATATATTAGAGAACATAACCCTATGATATACTCTACGTATTAGTGTAAGTAGAAGAACACATTGTAAAATATTACTAATGTACAGACTATTTGGTTTCCTAGAAATGAAATCCTTATATACGTACAAAAATGTTGATTTAGGGTCTGGAATATAAGTATCAAGGTGTAATAACACTGTAAATGTTAGTTGGGTATTAACTCAATCTCCCCACAAAGTTGAAAAAAGAGTCCAAACTATACACCTTTTTTGAAACTACTTGGTAATATTCTTTTACTGATTCACATAGTTATTCTAATCCACTATAAATGAATTTATTTTTCATTATGGTTTGAATATATCTAATGAAAATATGATTAGTATTCTGTAATTTTCTATTTTATAAATTTTCAATTTAATTTAATTTCATCACAATATTCCAAATTTTATAATGTGGCATAAAGGTCATGGGAGTGTTCCTAATAAAATATGTGTAGTCCATTTTATAGAGACTATTCCTAGAAAATGATATTGAAATAATGATGGATAATTATGATAATAGGTTTAATTGATTTGGTAATATAATTTGAATAATATACATAGACCATATGAGATAATAATTTATTTCATATCAAGGTTATTCACGTTATTTGAAAAAAAAAGATAAATATATATTTAGGTGTATTTATAATCCTGTTTGAATTGACTCAGATATGATTTTATATTATATTGGGATAAAGGTTTAATTTATTTCTAATAGATTAGAATCCCATAATTTGGCATTAAAAATATTATAAAACCATGGTTAATTTGTGTTTGCCATTTCAATGTATTTGGTTATAGAAAATTAATGGATAAAACGTAGTTCGAACCAAAATGTGCGAACTGAATTTGTTTTGTCTTAAAATAAAGGTTTAAAATGATAATACACTTATGGTTTATTTTTATTAGTAATGTGTTAATATGTAAACATCCTAACTATATGTTATTTAGTATTTGGTTAATAAGAGGATCATGAAAATGAATCTTTGATAGGTATATCCTAATAAACACTTATAAGTAACTAAAGTAGTATCTTTCTCATAAATGGTCATGAAAAATAACAATTTAGACCCATGTATGTTATCAGTTATAATATGGGTTTCGTATTATTACATAAGATAGTGATGTAAATATCCAAATATAAATTATATCTTCTGTTTAATTTATCTTATAGATAAAATTAAAGTATTTTTCATTAGTGATTAGTAATTAAAATTCTAAGGATATAATTTATTTTAGGGGGGTGAATGTGACACCCTAAAATTATAATAATTTAATGTTATAATATCTTGTTTTTCACGTATTAATGAATAACCAATAAACAATATTATCATTAAAATACCATCATTGTATCATAGTTATTGAATTCAAAAGTACAAATAGAAGTAACTATATTATGAAATATATAAATAATTTATAAGAAATGTAATTATATAGTATATTTATTCCATATGAGGCACATATGTATTTGATTAGAAGGGAGGTGGATTATGTAGAGTTATTTGTGTAAATAGATTATGAAAAACTCTAACAACTTCAGATTGAGAAATATTGTTTGGAAAAAAAGTTCAACCTCATTTAAATTGTAATGTGATCCATGAAAGTAAAATCACCACTTATAAAAACCGCTTATGCTACCATTGCCTTATATATAATTATGATTTCTTAAGGGGATTTTTAAATAGAATTTAGGATGATATAAACCTATAATTATTAAAGTTATAAATTATGTATTTTATTGACAAGACATTCCAATACAATTTCATTTTAATAAATTAACTTCTCTAAATAATAATTTTTTTTAAAAAATATGTATTAATTAAATTTTCACTAATTATTATTAAAAAAATTATCAATCTTATAGAATTAAAAATAAAATCATGTAAGATCTATTTTTAGAAGAATTTTATATTTCTATAAATTTGGTTTTTTTCATTTTAAATTAAATTGACCATTTCTTAAATATTATTATAAATTTTACTATGTACAGGAAATATATTAATACTTGTTTAATATATTATTTATATGAAAGAATATTATTAACACTTAATGTAACAGAAATTCATTTTCCTATAATACAATTTTCATTATATTTTATGTTTCCATTTGTAATATAAGTTCCCAAAATTTTAAAATTTAATTGTCCAAAAACACATAACATATGGTTTAATCTCGTAAATTTTTTATTTGGGATAATTTCTGGATTTTTTTTAAAAAAAATTGATTTTTGGAAGAATATGGAAAAATAACGTTTTTACATATATTATCAATTTTATGAAAACATTATGTTATAATAATAACATAAAATTTTATGAAATATTTTTGAAATAATAAATATATGTTTGACTATTAATAGAAAACATTTGAAATTATTTTATTGAATTGAAAAAACTATTATTCATATATGAGAACTAATGTGCTGTTTTATTCAAATAAAAGTACAAGTTTTAATCATTTCCAGAAATTAGGTTATTACAGAGGGAAATTCAGTTTTGGAATGATTTTAATGTTTCATATAACTAATTTGTTAATCATAAACCAATAAATATTATTTGAATCAATAACACACATGATTTTTAGGCAAATTCATTTTATGCTTTAAAATAAATTTTTTTGTATGAATTTTTTTTGAAATTAAGAGTAATTTTTATTAAAATTTATTTTTACCACCCCTATAAATTAAATATGATATGTGGGTTTTCATATATTTTATTATAATATAAAAATTATAAAATTATAGTAAGATTACCTTTAGGAATAAAAATAAGTTATTGGGGTTATAGAATGAGTTAAATTGGTAAAAGTAAATTATAGTAAAAAGTAAAAGTATGGGTAAAAGGATTAAAAAATTTGAAACCCTTTAAAGAAATTATAAGGGTTAAATGAAAAATAGATATCCCATCTACATTATTTTCCACTTTTTATGAAACTTTCATTTGAAAGTGACAATACATTCCAATAATGTTATGGGAATTTAAAAAAAATGTCATCTATCTCACATATCAAAGGACCCCTTCAAAACTACACTTATTTAGACACCATAGGAATTTTACCATAATAAAATTATTCCCATCTAACTTCCAAAATCAATTTCTTAAGTTAATTTTTTTTCACTAAAATTACAATATAAGATGTTTGATAATTTTTTCAAATTATTAATGTAAGAACACATATACACTCTTTTCATTTTTTATCTTTTAATTCTTCTTATAAATATAAAAAATATATTTTACACATAACAAAATATTTACATTATTAGAATTAGTATACTTAAATTTTATTAAGTTTATGTAATAATCTTTTTCTATGTTATTATCCCTCGTTAAAAAAATGAAAACAACGCCCATTCGTTTGTGATGATATAATCTCTATAGATGGCATGATTCATTTTTAATCAACATATATAACAAATGGTTATAATAATTTATTTAATGAATAAATTATATATTTAGGACATAAATCTTAATTTGGAAATAGAAATCATTATCCACACTCATTTATTTCCATTCATTGAAAAATGAAAATGTCCCTCATAGGTATATACGAACCACCGCCTCTATGGTTGACATGTTTCTTTTTCCATCACAAATTTCATACATAGATGGGTTTAAAAATATATTTTATGAATAATTTTTACATTAACTACTAATATAGTTCATTAATTATATTATTTAATGATTACTCAAGAATTAATGATTACTATAAACCAACCCATTGATATCGATAAATTACCAAAAAAAAGGTTATCATAGAATCCATCGTCACAAACCATACCCAATACATCCGTTGAATGAAATTATGACTTTATAAAACATTGATATACAAAAATTATATTTAATTAAATAATAAAATAATAATTATATTGTTATGAAATAATGGGGCCCGATATCATCGTTACAAAACACGTATGAAACAATCGAAATTACTAACATTCAATGATGAAAATAACCATAAACTAACTAATATATATGTAGTGAATGAATTTAATTAAATAATTTAAAATTTAATATATATTTATAAGTTTCTAAAATAAGTTATTAATGGGGTTATGTTTATTATACAATAGGTTACAAATAAATTTTAAAAGTGAGTGTAAAGAGAAAAGTTTCTTCTAATCTCAGTTTTTATTCAATGAAATATATTCTATACTACCCACATTATTTTTTATATTATATATATAATAATACATGTGAAAATTTTACATAATCCTTCATGAAATTCCTTTGACTGATAATTCAATATAACATTTTCCTTTAATGGATTTTAATTTATATTTTACCAAATCAGAAAGGGTTCTTCATCTGAAATTAACTTCTCTAAGACATAATTTATATTATGAACTTATTTTAATTTACATAGAATATATACTAGTAACACCCTTATTATTTATAATATATTTCTATTTAATAAATTATATGTGTTATATAAATGATGATGCACAAAACACCAAACGTAAGTGAATAATTTATTTTAAAAATTATAAAAAGAATAAAACTAATATATATATATATATATTAAATTGAAATTATTTAATTAATTAAACCAAATAATTAAATTCATGACCTAATTGATTAATTATAATGAATATTAGTTTAGTAATTCTTGGATAAATATAAATGTCATGTTTTCAATAACTATTTTTATTGTATATGTTATATTTAGAATTTAATTTTCTGTATTTGAGTATTCAAAATATTGAAATTTATTTTTTAAAAACTTATAAATATTTGTGGTATTTATGAAATTGATTAAAAATTAATTATAAATCAAAATAAAATAATTTTATGGTAAAACAAATATTTTCTAAAAAATATTTTCTATGTCCTTAATGTGATTTTATATTATCAAATTTAACTAATCAATACTATTGAATTATTTGAAAGAAATTTTTAGATAATATATAAAATAAAATTAATTAACATTCCTATAATGTTTTTTCATAGGAAAGGAATGAGAATTAAATCTTTTTTATACTTCAAAGTACTTTTTTTAAATGGTTTTTATGTGTTTTGGGAACATATATTAGAATTAATTTCATCAATATTTATAAACTTATAAAAATAAAATGGATTCCATATTTTTAATAATCATTTATTAATTAGTTTATATGGTTAATTTTTCTTTTATTCATAAAAATAAGTCACCTTTGTAAAAAATCACTACGGTAAAGGTAATATTGCCTCAAAGTGTTAAAATAAATGGATATAGCTTCTACACATCACTCCAAGGTAAATTTAATTTCATTATTTTAGATTATCTAGACCTCCATCACCTTATATATTAAAATTTTATGTTTTAGATGAACTTTACCATTTTAGTGACATTAGTTTATTTTAAAATTTATTAATATTTATAATCGTTCCACTCCCCTAAATTATAAATTGGTACATACTCTCCTCACATCCTCAAAGACATTAAGCACTATATATTGGATAATACTTATTAGATTCCCATCCAAACTATCCTCCTGATCATCTAAAGGTTTTTGTTTTCTAAGATGGCAGATTCAAGAATCCTTATGGAATTTTTAAAGGAGGTTATCCATGGAAGACTTATATTGTTATTGTAAACATTTTTGAAGTATTTTTTTCTTAAATATCCTATAAATATTATATAACCAAATTAAAAAAAATTAATTTGTGTATTTACTATTATTTTTTTATTGGCATAACACTTTTCGGTTTTCATTCCATTAAATATAAGTTGAACTCATTACTTCTGAGTACGTATAGACTACCATGTCTATGAATCAAAATGATTAATTTTACATCACTACCACATATAGATATTTATATTAAAGGATTAAATAATGTTATATGATACAAATGTAATGTTTATTATTTTTTAAATTTAAATTATTTTTTTACAATACATTGTTTCCATTTATTGAAAAATGAAAGCATCTCTTATGCATGCTTATGGACTATTACCTCAATGAAGGGATGTAATTCATTTAACATCACCATAATATGTGAATTTTTATGAAAGTTTATTTACTGAATTAATAATATATTTATGTCATTATTGATTTTTTGAAGATTATAAAACCATGACCATAATTCAAAGACCATAAATTCCAAATTGACACATGCATGCAAAATGAAAAAAATAAAAAACTAGAATATTGATTTTTCTGTAGAATTAATAATAAATGAAGGATTGGAAATTATGAATAAATCATATATGGTAATAAAATATGTAGGAATATGGTTCATTTATAGATTTATAATAAATATAAATTTATTATATTGGATATTAATATGCGTATGAACTAATTTGGGACTTTATGTAAGCGTTTATGTTACAATATCAGTTTTCTTTAAATTATTAAGGATTAAATTTACATTGTGAGAAATTATATATTCATTATCTCTTAAACCAAAAATATTTTCTTATCCTATAGTTAATAATGGTATTTTAAGTTATTACTTCAATTTTTTCTCCCTTTGGTACTCATAAATAATAGAAATAATATTTTTAAGAAAAAAAGACCTTATCTCTTCTATAAGGTCGGAAATATTTTTCCTCCATTTCCAAATACATCAAATTTGTTTTATAAAAGTTTTTATCTCCAATTAAATATTTTTTTAATTGAATAATTATACCATTGTATTTCTTTACAAATTATTAAAATTAATATATTTTTCCCATACATCTCGCTTTCAACTTTTTAATTTTTTTTAAAAAGAATGTAATGTTTTCAATATATATGGAATGAGTAGATTTTATAAACATAATATCATTTATTCATCATCAATATTCATGTACATGATTTCTATTTTTTAAGAGAAAATATTATTCCCATTTTTTTCGAATATTTAGTTACAATGGTGATTAAAAGAAAAGGGGTATTTTTTCTTGTTTTTCAATGCATGTTTCAACTGACTTTGTAAAAGAATTTTTTCCATATCAAAATAAATTTGGAATTTTAATTATTTATTATAAATATTATCTATTTATACCATCCCCCCTTTTTATATAGATGGAATTCAATGAAGCATTATAAAAGTTATAATGAAACCTGTCTATTTCAACAGGTTAATTAAGTTATTATTGAATCATGATGGTTATATTCTCATGGAACACATATGTATGGTTTATCATTATATAATGGTTTGGTTTATTATAGCCCATAAATTCATTGGGTAAAGGTGTTATATCTAATTATATTACCAAGGTATTATAATAATATTTCTTGATACAATATACAAAAGGAATCTAGTATTAATACATTATCTAATATACTAAGGGATACTGGTAATAATGAATTATTCATTATAATATGGTATTTTAGTGATACAACATGATCCATTATGAAGTGAGATGTTATTGATCATTAAATATCCATTATGTTATGAGATTATAGTAGTGATTTATAATCCACAAAGATATGATTTATTATTCTTATATTTATTCCAAATTCTTATATTATATCAAATGGTTATGTTATGTTTTTAATGGGAAAATATAATGGGTTTTTATACCCATTATTTATGTTGTGTATATTTTTATTCCAGAAGCCTTATGTTGTGAGCTATGTTCTTCTAGGTATCATTATTTTCTATTATGTACTTAATAATATTCTCATACCCTTATTCACATCTTTTGATCATCAATGACTTTGATATATATCATCCATTCTTAACCATACTGAGCATATAATCTCACCCTTTATAATATTTCCATTTATATATGTTATGAAAAAATATTTCAAGTAAGAATTTTTTTTAATATTATTTTGTGAGAATAAATTTATGTGAGATGTTGAAGATCATTGAAGAAATCGATTGATTATATATATAGAATCCAAAGATACTAAACCATTCTAGTTCTGGAATATATATATTTATGATATGTATTGACTATTCATCTAAAATGGATTAATTATTGGGTCACCATAACTGGTATCAGAGAAAGGTATTGTTTTTGGAGATTTGATTATGAAGAATATGAGAATATAACATACAATAATCTATGATTAAACTAATGTGATATAATATGAACCTAAAGTTTCATAGGTTGAAGTGAGGCTGTAATAATTTAGGACACACTATGATTTATTTTATTATAATAAGAAATCTCACTTTGATTATACAATATTAAGTACATACAGTAACCGTTTTGGTTTTAATCAATTATTGAAAACAAGAGTAATTGTTTTAAATAAAATGTTAATGGAATTGATATGTCTTCACACATGATCAAACAAATGTAATGGGAGTATGCATATCATAAATTTGAATACAAATTTCCCAACTCTATAATGTAATGAATAATAATGTGAACCATATTAAAATTTCAAACGAAAAAAGGAAAGAGTAACATACCATCATGTAATTTATGTCACTACATCCACTATATTTTTTGGGAACCTCGATCCATGAAATATGTAATAAATGATCAATGTTATGAAAAATATATTTTCCATTTTCCTATTCCCAGACCATGATATCATTGTTTTAGATCTTTATTGCTAGGAATGAGAGGCAGATAAATAGTGGAATCTCATCAAGAAAATTAATAAATAGGAAGAAATAAACTCAATTTAATTGGATGTTTTTAAGAGGGTATTTATCAATAATTATTTCCTCAAACATTTAATAATAAAACATAGAGGGACATTATTGAGATGAATTATAACGCCCCAACACCAGTTACCCAGAGTCGGTGCATTATTACATAACATTGGCATGATCAAAAGAAAGATCAAGTCTCGAAAGACCGATTGGTTTAGTAGCCTTGGAAACAATAGATATATTCATAAGTCTTACATTATATCATAGAAATTAAAACTACAAAAACATATTTTCTTCATTGTCCACACTCATATCCCAACATACTATCCCTACAGGTCATTCATAAATTACTTCTTCACATCCTGGGAAAAATAAAACATTGAAAGGGATGAGCTCAGATGCTCAGTAAGGATAACAATAAAGAGGAAACTTTCATAAATAAGCATAAATATTTAAGCCAATGTATAACTAAAACAAAATCCTTTTAAACTTGGACTTCAACATAGCATGGAAAAAATATAATAAAATAATACCATTTAGTTATTCACATGGATATTCTACTAATCGAATAATCACATGCAATATCAATAACCACTTTCATAATGATGGAATGCATAATGCCAGACTATCATAACCGCATAGCCAAGACCTTGTGCCAAGACTACAAATATGATTTTGTCAAGGCCTTGTGCCAAGACACTAGTTTGTCTCATGAGACCTACCGATGCATCGAGAAGCTATAGAGGGCTCCACCTGTCACATATTATGTCCAATGCATTCACATATGAAAAGGTTTAAACATAAAATAAACATTCGTATTAAAACTATCATACGAAATGTAAATACTTCATCCCTAAACCATGAATGGTATAAAAATAACACATCCACAGTCAAACATATCACAAAACATTCAATACAATATAGAAGTTTTGTATTATAATAAATCAACATCAAATAAGCATAAAATCCATCAAAGGATGTTGACATAGATGAAATAAAAACTCTTTTTAGAGAAATATATCTTTATATTTTGAAATCATTTAAGAGTCATATATTTATAAAATAAAACATTTTCTTTGAAAATATTCTTATAAGATTATAAGGGAAGCTTTGAAAATTTTTTAACAGCGGAAAATAGCCGCACCTACCATATAAGTTAAAAAAACATTCTTACCTTAATTCTGTCGAAAAGGATAAAAAGCACATTGTTTGGAAAACGACAGAAAGATTCCTTTATAAACCACTTATAAAAAGTCAAACAGGGGTATAAATGATTTTAACCCATATTATTGTAAATAGTAAAAATCTTTTAAAATACATTTTGAAGAAACATGGATGTGGATGATAAAGAAATCCCAGTAGATTATTACGTATAAACAACCTCGGATAATGAAGAGATTGTGAAATAAACCATTACCTTGTACTTTTCCTTGGTTGGGGGTAGGTTACCCTATTATATAATGGTGAAATAATTGTTATTAAATTATACAAGAATCATATACATCAATATGATATAATATATGATCTTTTAACATTGATTTGTTAATAATATCTTAGTATTATCATTGTTTCAGGTGTTAACTTACTCGTTTTCTTTTATATGTTTTGTTACGTAAGATGTGTTTGTCATGGATAGGTTGTATCTTATTCATATCCAGAATGATATCAAGTCTTTAGATACTATTATTAATCATAAAATGATATTTAGACTTGAATGAATACGATGGAGAAGGAATCTCATCGCGTTCGTGGAGACGGTAGTCCGTACGTACGCACGAGCGACTATATCATACTTTTGATATTAAAATAATATTTAATTGGATGGTATATCATATATAAAGAATAATTATCATGTTATATTTATTATTTACATGAATTACAAAACATTATTATACCCATCCAAATAATAATAATATATTGAATAACAATTACACCACGACGTGGAGACGGTAAGCCATACGTACACACGTATGGTGACATGTCACTCAAAAGATGGATAGAATAATGAATATGGTTGTACCATATTTATAATATTATTACAGTATATAAGAGATACTGGATTAATTATTTTTCAATGATAATAACAAATAAAGAAGAAGTTGAAGAAGAAATGAATTTGAAAAGGGTGGTGAAAACATTACCTCCTCTTCGGGTTCTTCCTTTTGATTTGATCAAAATGACTCCTTAGGTTGGCTTTATGATCAAACTAAGGCCTCTAGGTTTTATTGAGGGAAGTTGATAGAGTATTTGGTCAGGGTTTGGTCGAACCAAAAGGCTTTGAATGTGTGAATTTGTGAGAAGGGGGAGTGCCCTTTTATATGAGGGGTGAGGGGCACCTTTGGAAAAGCTAGAAATATTATTTTATAATAAATTTATATTCGGTTTCTAATGGCTCCAAAGTGTATTATTTAACGGATAAGGTGGGTATGGGTAGAAAACCACTCAACCAATAGAATTTATATAGTTTTGGGTCATTATATTAACCTTATCGTTGAGTTTTAACTCTTAGTTAATTAGTTTGACACTTACCATGTCACTTTGTATTTTTATAATATATAGTTAATAAACTAAATATATACCTCCAAGAGACCCCCAAGTGGTCCATTAATGATACACCTATCATGATATAAGTCTATTGTCCTAACCTTAGATTTTTTAAGAATTTAATATCAATTAATAATATAATATTTGTTTTAAAAACTCTTTTATGTCAATTTTGACACTATTCAATAATTGATTTTTATAAAACTCATAACAGAATGATTACTTCAAAAAAAGATAATTAAATCAATCCAAACATGAAATATTATACAATAAAAGTTGTTTAATTTATAAAAAGTCTCAGATTATATTTATTTGGGTGTTCATAATATCAATTAGGGTAGTTTTTCACTATTATGGTAATTACTGCATCATCATTGTGTCATAAATAAATTAATTTATTTAATGTCTAAAAATTATAAATAAAATAATATTATGTAGGAAATATTTTTATATTTCTAATGAATATTTACAATCTAATTTATATTATGTATAACCCTATATTAAAAATGTTTTAGTAAATAAACATTTATTTTAACTCTTTTAACTCTTCTTTGAATTAAATAATAATAAATGTCCTAATCTAATCCAAGTGGACCTAAATGATAATATTTTATTCCTAAGGTTGTTTTTGGTCAAGATACACTTGTCCAATAGAATTAGGACATGTGTTAGGGTAATATTAATGTCATTTTTACCCTTAATTACTCTATTTAGTTTTAACCGTGGTAAATAAAAGTAAAAAGTTACTATTCACCAACAATTATTTTCATCTCATTGAACCACATTTTACTATTTGATATTAACCGTGTCTCTCGGATTTTTGAAATTCCACTCACAGAAGTGGTAAAATTAATTTTTAGGAAAAATTCAGTTTTTTAACTACCACTTAGTGGTTTCACTATTCATCAAAAATTGATGTTTTTCAGAACAATTCCAAAATTTCACCCTATGCTATAATTGATATTCCGAATTCAAAAATGATGTATATTTTACAAAATTCCAAACATATAAGTTTCATTAATTAATTTTATAATTAATTCCCACTGTCACATCAAATAGCGTGTTTTTAAGAAACAATATATATCAAAAGATTGACAACTGTTTATGTCCAATTTCAAAGTGAAATTAATTATAATGAACACCATTGGATAAAATGGTAAAAATATATTCTAATTATACTTTAAAAACAATCAATTATATAATTTATCACTATAAATTATTTTGATTAAAAAAAGTTGTTTTTAAGTATTTTTTCACTATTCATAAAAATTGGAAGTTTTCAGATAATTACCAAAAAATCAACTTAGGATAATTTCGATAATCCAAATCCAAAAATGAAGTTCATTTTGAAATATAAAATATATATATATATATAATTTCAAAAAGTAGGTATTAGTATTTATAATGGCTAGTTTGATTGGTTGTGGTGTGTTAGAACTCGATGTTGCGTACAACACACGCTATCACACTATTCAAAGAGAAGCTTACCGTAGAATCTCGGGGTGTTACATTCTCCCCCCTTCAAATAATTTTGTCCTAGAAATTTATAGAATACTACCGCATGAAAATACTCGTGTGGTTTTTCATCATAAGATTCTCGGTTTCCCACATTGCCTCTTCCATCTTATGGTTTCTCCATAAGACTTTTACTAGACGAGTCATCCAGTTTCTCAGTACTTGTTATCTCGTATCAAGAATCCTGACGACCTCTTCACAATAAGACAGATCGGGTTCGAGTTCTAATTCTTCATAGGTGAGTACATGCATTGGGTCAGGCATGTATTTCCTCAACAGAGATACGTGGAACACATCGTGAACTTTGGAGAGACTTGGCGGCATTTCCAATTGGTAAGCTACAGCCCCAATTCGTTCTAGAATTTCAAATGGTCTGAAGTACCTGGGACTCGATTTAACTTTATTACCAAAACGTATGACTCCCTTCCATGGAGATAGCTTCAGGAAAACATGATCACCGACTTGAAATTCAAAATCCTTCCTTCGATTATCGGCATAGCCCTTCTACCTACTTTGAGCTGCTTTGATGTGATTTTGGATAACCTTCACCTTTTCCATTGTTTCCTCTATCAGTTCTAGACCTACGAGTTTTCTTTCACCAACGCCATCCTAACAGGTTGGTGTGCGACATCTATTTCTGTATAACGCTTCATATGGTGCCATATGAATACCCGAATGGAAGCTATTGTTATAAGAAAATTCTATCATAGGTAAATATTGATCCCGCATACCCTGAAAGTCAAGTGAGCAAGATCTCAACATGTCTTCTAAGGTTTGAATAATCTATTCTGATTTTCCGTCTGTCTGAGGGTGGTAGGAAGTGCTTAAATGAAGTTCAGTATCCAAGGAATTCTGAATAGTCTTCCAGAATCTTGAAGTAAAATGGGGATCACGATCAGAAACAATCGATAGGGGTACTCCATGAAGTCTCACAACTTCATCAATATATAGTCTTGCTAGACGTTCTAGTGGCAGATCTTCTCTTATAGAAAGAAAATGTGCTGACTTGGTAAGACGATCCACAATGACCCATATTGCATCATTCCTTCTAGGAGTCTTTGGTAGCCCCATGAAAAATTCCATCATCATATTGTCACATTTCCCCTCCGGTATGGGAAAAGGTTGCATGAATCCTACAGGCTGTTTCCTTCCAGCTTTCACTTGTTGACAAACCATACATCTTGACACAAAATCAGCAATCTCCCTCTTCATGTTGTCCCACCAAAAAGGTTCCTTCAAATCTCTATACATTTTGGTGCTCCCAGGGTGTATAGAGAAATTGGAACTATGAGCATCATCTAGCAATTCCCTTTTTAGATCAGGCATATCGATAACACAAAGTCTCTTCCCAAATTTCAAAATTCCATCTTCATACACAAAGTCTCTCAATATCCCATTAATCACAGAATTAATCTTCTTTTGAAATTCATCATCATCGGTCTGAGAACTCCTAATCCTTTCTAGTAAATATGGTTTGGAAACCATTTGAAAAAGAATTGATGTTTCACCTTCAATGGTTATTCCCATGTCCATCATCACTAGATCCATGAAAATTGGATCCCTTTCAATTCTCATATTGTTCAAAACTCCATGATATTTTCTGCTCAAAGCATCTTCCACCTTGTTTTCTTTCCTCTGGTGGTAGTGTATCGTACAATCATAATCCTTGAGTAATTCAAGCCATCTCCTTTCCCTCATGTTAAGTTCTTTTTGTGAGAAAATAAACTTCAAATTCTTTTGATCAGTATAAATATCACATTTTTCACCATAGAGGTAGTGCATCCATATCTTCAAAGCAAATATCATAGCTGCTAACTCGAGATCATGAGTTGGATAGTTTTGTTCATGAGTTTTCAACTGTCGTGATGCATAGGACATAACCCTATCATTCTGTATAAGGACACAACCAAGTCCTTTCTTCGATGCATCACTATAAATAAAGAACCCATCATTCCCCGATGGTAGAGTCAATATAGGAACATTGACTAATATTCTCATCAGTTCTTCAAAACATTCTTCACACTCTTTTTTCCATACAAATTTAACCACTTTACGTGCGATATTTGTTAATGGGTTAGCCAACTGGGAAAAATTCTGGACAAAACGTCGATAATAACCAGCTAAACCAATAAAACTAAGTACCTCAGTTACACTCGTCGGAGCTGGCCATTCTTGGATTGCCTTGGTCTTAGAAGGATCAACAGAGATTCCATATTTAGAGACAATATGGACAAGAAAAGAAATCTCCTGAAGCCAGAATTCACACTTTCTAAATTTCCCATATAATTCATGTCTTCTCAGAGTCTTCAGGATAGTGCGCAAGTGATTTTTATGATCTTCGTATCTTTTGGAGTATACCAAGATATCATTAATAAATACCACCACAAAGTCATCGAGATATTCCTTGAAAACTCTATTCATCAGATCCATGAATACAAAGGTGCATTATTCAATCCAAAAGGCATTACTGTAAACTCGTAATTCTCGTACCTGGTTCGAAATGTTGTCTTCAGAATGTCTTACTTCTTCACACACAACTGACGGTATCCATATCGAAGGTGAATCTTTGAAAAGTATTGAACTCCATATAGTTGGTCAAATAAATCATCAATGCGAGGTAGGGGATACTTGTTCTTTATTATTATAGCATTGATCTCCCTGTAGTCGATACAAAACCTCATAGATCCATCATTATTTTTAACAAAAAGAACAGGGGATCCCCATGGAGAGACACTAGGGTGAATAAATCCCTTATTAATCAATTCCTATAGTTGTTTCTTTAGTTCAACTAATTCTACAGTGGCCATTCTATAAGTGGTCTTCGATATAGGCCATGATCCAGGAATTAAATCAATGGAAAACTCAACTTCTCATTCTGGAGGATGTCCAGGAAAAATGTCTGGAAACACATCTACATATTCTTTCACAACAGGTACATCCTCTATTTGAACATTCCTTTCCTCACCCATAGTCATTTCATTATCTTCCTCCCCAATAATTGAATTTAGTTGAGCTACTGGGGGTGGATCTAGATAAGAATTAGGTGGTGACGATTCTGCTCTAAAGATAAGGTGTTCCTTATCATCATCATCAAAAATCGTAACCTCCTTCTTCTTACAATAAATCTTCGCATCATAGTCTAAAATCCAATCCATACCGAGGATTATATCAAACTCAATCATAGGTATGATGATGAGATCAGTAGATAAAGAACATTTATGTGCTCTAATGGGGACTGATTCACAAAACTTTGTTGCAATGATACTTCCCTTAGGAGTTTTAACTAACAACTCCCTTGTTAAATCAAATTGGAAATATCTAATTTTTTTAAAAAACTGGGAAGATATGAAATAATGAAATGATCTAGAATCAAATAATGCATTTGCTAAACTTGAGGAAACCATTAAATTACCTGCCACCACATCTTTCAGAGCTTCTACCTCAGCAGTAGTGATAGCATAAGCTTGGCCTTGATCCCTTGGACTTTTCTGAGGTAAGTTCCCCTGACGCTTAGGACGTTCATTTGCATAATGTCCCATCTCCCTACAATTGTAGCACTAAACATTGGTAGCTTCCTTCTTCCCTTTTCAATCACGAGCTTGGTGGCCTTTTTCACCACACTTGTAACAGACACCCATTCCCTTTAAGCAAGTAACGGGGTGTTTCTTCTCACATTTACCACAGGATGGATATTAAACCTTTCCCTTCTTCCCCTTATTTCCATTCCCAGATTGATCAGCAAGTCTCTACTTCTCTTGCTTTTCTTTAAAGTCATAATACTTACAGAATTCCTTTTCAGTCTTGATAGCACATGAGATAATGTCTTCATATGATGAAAAGGATTGTGAGACTAATGCTCGATGGAGGAATAGTTTTAACCCATCAAAGAAAATATCAATATTACTTCTGGGGTTACGTATATAATCTCCAGCATACCATTCTAACCTTGTAAAGTTAGCCTCATACATTGCGACATTCTCATCCTCCTTTTGTCTCAGACTCAGAAATTGCCTTTCCATATCTGCTCGATGGTCACGAGAAAAGTATTTTTCTAAAAATAGATCTTTGAACTCCATCCATTCCATATTTGATACTTTATCATCTTTCTTTGTGTTTTGAATCAATGACCACCATTGATCAGCATCTCTAGTGAGGCGGTAAACTGCCATGATAACTTTTTCCCTTTCACTACTCCCCAAAGCCGGAAATATTTTCTCTAGGAAATTTATCCATTGCTCAGCTACTAAGGGATTTGTAATCCCATTGAACGTTGGTGGTTTTTTCCTCATGAATCGATCTAACATTGATCCTCCCTACTGCGGATCAGGTTTCTCCATACATGTAAGGTTATTATTCATAACCTGAGTGAGTTTCCCCAGTATGGTGATTAGCAGATCGGTACCAGTTGCATCACCAGCTCCACTATAATTATCTTGAGTAGGAGGGAAATCCCTACATGGAGTGTGTGCATTTATACGGTATCCATTTCTTCTACTAGGCGCCATTTCTAAACAATGGCATAAACTAGATCAGTTTATGAACCAAATACATAATTCCATACTTATAAACCACTTTACATAAATTGAACTATTTATGGATATAATCCATAATCATAAAAAAAATCTTTGAGGAATTATATACTCATAAACCTTTCATAATGATTTATAAAGAAAATGAGAGTTATCCTAATCATATCCCCCGGAAGTGTCGTAACCAAGAGTGCAGCAAGGCCCGTTCTCGTGCACCAGTTCCCGTTCGAGTCTAGCTCAAAGCAGTGTTTTTGGGTTTTACCCCTAGGTATATCTGTGCCAGTGCTGCCTCTACCTGCTCGTATCGAGACAGGGATGTATTGCTCGGAAAACTCACAAAATCTCTACAATACCAAAATTCTAGGAAGTTATTCTATACTAATCCTCAAAGTCCATCTTAAATATATGTTCTCCAATCAGAGTTTATCTAAATCTAGCTTCCAAGGTTTGTATTAAACTTCCTCTGATACCAACTGTAACGCCTCGACCCCAGTTACCCAGAGTCGGTGCATTATTACATAACATTGTCACGATCACATGAAAGATCATGTCTCGAAAGACCGATTGGTTTAGTAGCCTTGGAAACACTAGATATATTCATAAGTCATACATTACATCATAAAAATGAAAACTACAACAACATATTTTCTTCATTGTCCACACTCATATCGCCACATATTATCCCTGCAGGTCATTCATAAATTACTTCTTCACATCCTGGGAAAAATAAAACATTGAAAGGGGTGAGCTCAGATGCTCAGTACGGATAAAAATAAAGAGGAAACTTTCATAAATAAGCATAAACATTTAAGACAATGTATAACTGAAACAAAATCCTTTTAAACTTGGATTTCAACATAGCATGGCAAAATTAAAATGAAATAATGCCATTTACTTATTTATATGGATATTCTACTAATTGAATAATAACATGAAATATCAATAACCACTTTCATAATGATTGAATGCATAATGCTAGACTATCATAACCACATATCCAAGGTCTTGTGCCAAGACTACAGATACGATTTTGTCAACGCCTTGTGCCAAGACACTAATTTGTCTCATGAGACCTACCAATGCATCGAGGATCTATAACGGGCTCCACCCGTCACATATTAAGTCCAATGCATTCCCATATGAAAAGGTTTAAAAATAACATAAACATTCGTATTAAAACTAGCATACGAAATGTAAATACTTCATCCATAAACCATGAATGGTATAAAAATAACACATCCACAGTCAAAAATATCAAAAAACCTTCAATACAGTATAGAAGATTTGTATCATAATAAATCAACTTCAAATAAGCGTAAAATCCATCAAAGGATGTTGACATAGATGAAATCAAAACTCTTTTTAGAGATATATCTCTTTCTATTTTGAAATCATTTAAGAGTCATATATTTATAAAATAAAACATTTTCTTTCAAAATATTCCTATAAGATTGTAAGGGAAGCTTCTAAATTTTTATAATGGTGGAAAATAGCCGCACCTTCCGTATAAGTTAAAAAAACATTCTTACCTTAATTCTGTCGAAAAGGTTAAAAAGCACCTTGTTTGGAAAACGACGGAAATATTCCTTTATAAACCTCTTATAAAAATTAAAACAAGGGTATAAATGATTTTAACCCATATTCTTGTAAATAGTAAAAATGTTTTGAAATACATTTTGAAGAAACATGGATGTGGATGATAAAGAAATCCCACTAGATTATTACGTATAAACAACCTCGGATAATGAAGAGATTGCGAAATAAACCCTTACGTTGTACTTTTCCATGGTTGGGGGTAGGTTAACCTCCTATATAATGGTGAAATAATTGTTATTGAAATATATAATAATCTTATACATCAATATGATAGCATATATCATCTTTTAACATTGATTTGTTAACAATATCTTAGTATTATCATTGTTTCGGGTGTTAACTTACTCGTTTTCTTTTATATGTTTTGTTATGTAAGACGTCTTTTTCATGGATAGGTTGTATCTTATTCATATCCAGAATGATATAAAGTCCTTAGATAGTATTATTAATCATAAAATGAGATTCATACTTGAATGGATACAATGGATAATGAATCTCATCGCATTCGTGGAGACGGTAGTCCGTACGTACGCCCGAGCAACAATATCATTCTTTTGATATTAAAATAATATTTAATTGGATGGTATACCTTATATACAGAATCATTATCATGTTATATTTAATATTTACATGAATTACACATCATTATTATACCCATCTAAATAATAATAATATATTGAATAACAATTACACCACTACGTGGAGACGGTAAGCCGTACGTACGCACGTATGGTGACATGTCATTCAAAGGATGGATAGAATACTGAATATGGTTGTACCATATTTATAATAATATTATAGTATATAGGAGATACTAGATTCATTATTTTATAATGATAATAACAAATAATGAAGAAGTTGAAGAAGAAATGAATTTGAAAAAGGGTGGTGAAAACATTACCTCTTCTTAGGGTTCTTCATTTTGATTTGATCAAAAGGGCTCATTAGGTTGGATTTCTGATCAAACTATGGCCTCTAGGTTGTATTGAGGGAATTTTATAGATTATTTGGGATGGGGTTGGCCGAAACAAATGGTAGTTAATGTGTGAATTAGTGAGAAGGGGGAGTGCCCTTTTATAAGAGGGGTGAGGGGCACCTTTGGAAAAGCTAAAAATATTATTTTATAATAAATTCATATTCAGTTTCTAATGACTCCAAAGTGTATTATTTAAATTTTAAAGTGGGGATGGGTCGCAAACCACTCAACCAGTAGAATTTAGACAGGTTTGGGTCATTATATTAACCTTATCTTTTAGTTTTAACTGTTAGTTAATTAGTTTGACACTTACCATGTCACTTTGTATTTTTATAATATATAGTTAATAAACTTACTATATACCTAAAAGTGACCCTCAAGTGGCCCATTAATGATACAAATATCATGATATAAGTCTTTTGGCAGAACCTTATATTTTTTAGGAATTTAATATCAATTAATAATTTAATATATGTTTTAAAAACTCTTTTATATGAATTTTGACATTATTCAATAATTGATTTTTATAAAAATCATAGCAGAATGATTACTTAAAAAAAGTAAATTAAATAAATCTTAACATTTCATATTATCCTATAAATGTAGTTTAATTCATTAAAATTATCATATGATATTTATTTGGGTGTTTATAATATCAATTAGTTTAATTTTTCACTATTATGGTAATTACAGCATCATCATTGTGTCATAAATAAATTAAATTATATAATGTCTAAAAATTATAAATAAAATAACATTATGTGGGAAATCTTATTATATTTATAATGAATATTTAAAATCTATTTTATCTTATGTATAACCCTATATTAAAATTTTTTAGTAAATACACTTTGATTTTAACTCTTTTAACTCTTCTTTGAATTAAATAATAATAAATGTCCTAATCTAATCCAAGTGGACCTAAATGATAATATTTTATTCCTAAGGTTGTTTTTTGTCAAGATACACTTGTCTAATATAATTAGGACATGTGTTAGGGTAATATTAGTATCATTATTACCCTTAATTACCCTATTTACTTTTGACCGTTGTAAATAAAAGTAAAAAGTTACTATTCACCAAAAATTATTTTCATCTCATTGAACCACATTTTACAACTTTATATTAACCGTGTCTCTCTGAATTTTGAAATTCCACTCACAAGAAGTGGTAAAATTATGTTTTATAAAAAATTCAGTTTTTTAACTACAACTTGGTGGTTTCACTACTCATCAAAAATTGATGTTTTTTCAGAACAATGCCAAAATTTCACCCTAAGCTATAATTGATATTCTGAATTAAAAATGATTCCTATTTTACAAAATTATAAAAATATAAGTTGCATTAATTAATTTTTTAATTAATTCCCACTGTCATAACAAATAGCGTGTTTTTAAGAAACAGTATATATCAAAAGATTGACAATTGTTTTTGTCCAATTTCAAAGTGAAATTAATTATAATGAACACCATTGGATAAAATGGTAAAAATATATTCTAATTATACTTTAAAATCACTCTATAGTATAATTTATCACTATAAATTTTTTTTATTAAAAAAAGTTGTTTTTAAGTATTTTTTCACTATTCATAAACATTGGAAGCTCTCAGAAAAATACCAAAAATTCATCTTAGGATAATTTCGATATTCCGAATACAAAAATGAGGTCCATTTTGAAATATAAAATATATATAATTTCAAAAAGTAGGTATTACTATTCATAATGGCTAGTTTGATTGGATGTGGTGTGTTAGAACTCGATGTTGCATACAACACACGCTATCACACTATTCAAAGAGAAGTGTACCGTAGAAGCCTGGGGTGTTACATGAATAATAAAGATGTTGAGTACATAAGTACCTATGAATAAAACATTACTATACTTTCAAGGAATGATTCTAGGATTATAATTGACCATGAAAGAAAAACATATCATTTTATTAGAGAAATAAAAAATACAATGAAATGTGTTATCCATAATATAATTTAGTATCCATGGAAAAATCATTTGATGTGCTCCCTTCTTGGAATTTGACGAAATAAGCACACAAAATTTTCATGAGCATTATGATAAGAAAATAAATATGGAGTTCAAGGGAACTCAAACAATATATAAAATAATTAAATGAAATCCTAAATAACTTCATACCAAAGTTATGGAATGAATCCCTTTGGGAAATGATTTAAATGTAAAAAATTATTCTTTACATGTGGGAGAGTTGAACATGGAATGAAAAATTTTCGATGAAATATTAAAGTGATAAACAAAAAAATAGAGTATAAGAAGGTTTGAACTAATTAAATTAAATTCTTTAGATGTAAAAAATTTGGGAACTATGTGAATTAATGGATAGACCCATGTTTTAAATACGATAATAAACATAAAAAAATCTCCCAATATGATTAAATAAATGGGTATACTTTGTAATAACATTTTTTGAAGAGGTTCAAGAAAAATAAAAGGTGAACTGTGCACTTATTATCAACTCTAGTACTACAAATGTCTTATCTGATATGGGTTCTACCCACTCTTTTTTATTTGTAGGATTTTTTAGTGTATTAATTTACATTTTAAATTATTAGATATTGATTTATTGATGAAAAATATGAATGTTTGGATGACTTCATCTCATGTATATTGCTCATATCAGATTGAATGTGGGAATATTATTTTGGAAAATATTTTTATGCTCTCTATAATAAAATATGTTGTCATTTTGGGCATAGATTTATATTTATACTTAGATAAATATCTATTATTGAGGAAGGTAAGTCTTATTTTAAATTTTGGGATGACCTATGTATATATATCTATATAGGGATGACCATGGACTTATATTAAAAATTACTTCCATATATGGGTTTTACTACCTATATTTGTGGGGTATATATCTCAAACAGCAGGAATAAAACTAAAAATTGAAGATATTAATTTTTTTAGAATATACTAAAGTATTTATTATTGGTTTTCTTATCAATTCCTTAAATCTTTATGTTTATTTTTAAATAGAACTGATATAGGGTGCTCATCATATTTCAAATACTCATGAGAGAACATCCCTGATTGAGTAGTATGAATTGCGGAAGAAACTCTAGGATAATCTTGATAGTGGATTCATTTGGTAACATAAACATGAGGTGCACTATATTTGTTAAGAATAAAAAGTAGTCAATGCATATCTATATTAATTTTCATTAAATTATATGTATAAAAATCCAGAATAATAATCCTCTACCCTATAATGATGATCTATTTAATCAACTGCATGAATCAAAATAGTTTTCAAAGATTGATTTTATTCTAGATAACATCAATTAAGTGTAAAATGGAGGAAATACCTATCACAAACTTCTCCATGAGTTATACACTATGAATTTACAATTATTACATTTCTAATTATCTATTTTCCCTTTATATACTTAAATTTGATGAAGGTAGTATATATATATTATCTTGATAAATTTTGTGGTAGTATTTATTTAAGATATTATTATATATTCTTAGTGAAATGAAGATCATGAAGATAAATAATGGAATGTGTTTAATTCCATGAAAAAGGATAAATGTTTTAAAAAAATTTAGTGTCTTCATTTTCATTATATAAAAAATTATTATTTAATCATATAATAAAAAGAGAGAGTATATCGGTGCATCCTTAAGAGGCAGAAGTTATCAAGCAACGGACTAGACAAACCACTATGAATACGATTTAGAGCTTTCATAAACATGATAGACAATGTAATGGATTTTTAGTAATTTATTGTGGTTATGAAATACAATATTCTAGCTGACAAAAAACATTATCAAGTTCATTTAGACTAATGAATGAAATGATAATTTCATGTAAATAAAGATAAGACTGGTCAATACACCAATATTTATAATACCCTAGAATATAAAAGGGTTATTCATATATAATGATTCATAAAAGATGTGTGTGAGATGTATTATTATGAAAAATTAAATGGTTTTAGTTTATTATTCATACCAATTTAATATTAATTATCAATATTATAGAAATCAAGATCTTGAGATGTCATCAGTGTTTTTTTTCTTTGAAGATTTGAAGGAATTATCATTATGGAGAATGGTGTGATATTTACATTGATCCAAAAAATTTGAATTATATTTTCCCACAATAATATTTGAATTTGTGCCAAATGATATGGTTAGAATTTTTTAATGATTATAGATGATCAATAAATAATCAACCTAGGAATCCATAAAAGGAGACTAATTATTTGAGTTAGAAGAACCATTATACATTGTTCATAATGAGGATTGAAAGAGTTGAAATATTTTTTGGATTCATATTGGAAATTTATTAAAAATATAAGGGTAGGTTATAGATCATAAATTTTCCACATGAAGGATCAACCATCCATTTATGTGAATATTAATAATGCGGAAAGAGTATTTTTTTCTACAATAGAAGGTAAAGAATATTACTAAAATACACTTTGTTTGTGATGGAATGATCCGATTCAGGAGATCGATATGTGACCCATCAATAAAAAAATTTAAAAAGTAACTATTGAATGAATCAAAAAGCTCATCATTATCTATTCAGCCTAGAAAAATAAATATGTATAGATTTCTTAGAGTGAATTTATGGTGGGATAATTTTAAAAGGATATTTTTTAGATAATATATCAAATTCTATAGTATATTAATATGTTAAGAATAATCAACAGAAGCATAAAGGTATAATTAAACCTTTATATTAAACTAAATGAAAATGTGAAAATATCTAAATTAATTTCATTATTATACTCCACCAAACATATAAAGGTCATATCATCGTTTGGGTTCCAATCGATCGCCATAAAAACTCATCCCACTTTATTTCTATCAAATATGATTTCTAAATTGACCAAAAAACATGGATATATATATTTATGTTATAAGGCTTTATGGAATACCGCTATAAATCATTTATGATAGAGATATGGGGTTTAATGTGATGTTATGGAGATGTGTTTTGTGATCCATAAATTTTAAGATTAGAATTTTACTTCATATAATCATTAGATTGATACTCAGTCTAATAGAATTATTAAAACTCAAAAAGATATTCTATGATATTCCACGTGGGATTTAAAAAGAGTCGAGATAAAATAAATTATTTTAGGTTCATTTTCTTATAATAATAGCATTCACTTTTGTATTCTAAAGGATCCTTGTGAAGCCCTCTATGGAAGGAAGTGAAGAACTCTAACATGCTGGGAAGGAGTTGGAGAAAAATAGATATTTCTATCTATGTCAGCCTAAGAAATGATAGAACATGTTAGATCCATTACATAACACTTCCCTGGTATCTTATACAATTGTTCCTAGATCCGTCACATAAGACTCATATTTGGTCTAGTTCGATGGATTCCATGATAATTTGGGTGGTTTTGGTGACTTTTATAATGGGGGTGCAGTTAGGGGTTCTGTGTGGTGGATGGATTGGTGTTGCAGCTTCCAACCTGTGATGATGGTACTTCTCTTTCTCTAGACATATTGGTTTGGTTTTTATTGCATTATTTTTTTTGGGCCCCACCCAGATGGGTTTCTGTCCGATTTCGTGTGGCAGCTTTAAACCTATGATGATGGTCACAATCTTTGTGGCGTTTTTGTGCCTATCACAGTTGTCATTTTTGCTCGCCATCCATCAAGGTTGGTTCTTTTGGAGCATCAGTGGGGCTATGATGATAGTATTCTCTAATAGTGTTTTCTCAGTTATTGGTATTAGTGGTGTTTTTCATCCAAATACTCACTAGTTTATTTTTAATGATGTCACTATGTAGGTATGTCAGGGTTTCACAGAGTGGCATCTTTTGTTTATTTTCTCATTGCTCGAGGTATATTTTTATGGTTTTGGTACTTTTTTGGTGTTCCATTTTTTAGCCATTTAATGGATAGGATTTTTATTTTCCATTAAAATGAATTTTAAAAAAAATAAAAAAGTGTATTCATAAATTTCAAAATACATTAGTAAATATCAGAGTTGATAGAAGAGTTATGAGGATAACTATTGATGGGATATAGAGTTTGAAGGTTTAGAGAAGGAATTATTATGGATATCTTATCAGAAAAATATTACTATATTTTGAAAGTATATGAAGCTATCCCTCATATATATTGACCACTATAAGATTCTTCATCATATAAGGGTGATATATTATCACTTGAATCTTCCACAAACCCTCACCCAAGTTCACAAGGTATTATCTGTATGTCTTATATGAAAGTACATATCAAATCCTTCATACAAAAAAACATGATGGATTTACCACTTGGTCATCATCATTCTTATAAAGTGAAATAAATATAAATCTTGTGTAATATAATTTTTAGGGTGAAATGATTATAAGCTATATAATGTATCATCATGATATTTTAAAATATATTTCTTTCGAATAAATTCAATGTTTTTAATATCTTGTAATATATAAACCATTTAAATTATGTGAATAATATATTTTTAAAATAATAAAATGAAAGGAATTAATACATATATATTAAATAAAATTTTAAGATTCAGGTGAATAAATTCAATTAATGACATTCATGTAATAATTGATAAATGATAAATAAGTAATAGTTCAATAATTATTGGATTAATAAAAAAGATTTGATTAAAAACATTTTTCTATTATATATGTTTTATTTAAAAGTTCATCTATTTTATTTTGAGTATAAAACGTATAGAAAATTATTCCTCATTCATGGACACAAGTGGGAGATAAATATCACATTTATTATCAAATTTTTAGAAATTATGATTAAATCATTTGAAGGTAAAAAATTATATTATTGAAGAAAACATTTTTATGTAGTAAATGTTTTTGATTATAATAAATAAAAACAATAAATATTAATTAATTATTTAAAATAAGTTTTATGATAATATATTTAATAAAAGTCATCATTATTCTAATGGTTCTTACTAGTAAATTAATTAGAACAACATCTTTTTTATTCTTTAGAATACATTTTTCTCTCTAAAATGGTTTTTATGCATTTTTTGTGCAGAAAGTAGAATTTGTTTCATACACATTTATGAATTGATTCCAAAAAATATATTCCATATTTGGAGTAATAATTTTCAATAGTTTTTGTTCACTTTATGTTTTTTTAATAAAAATTACTTTTTTAAAAAACTTATCACCACAATAAATTTAAAATTTGTTTAAGAAGTTAAAATGAAGGTATAAGGCTTAATAATATCAATAAAACTTAACATTAATATCTATAGATGAGTTTAAACTGACCAAATCCACATTTTCTTGTAAAATTTTATTATTTGGAGCTAATTTCAGATGATATTTAAAATATGACAATTTAAAAGTTATTTATATTTTCAAGGGTGTCACTCCCCTCACATAAAAATGAGCACCTTATATTATAACTTATTCAAAGAAATTGGGAACTCTATATCATCCAATAACTACCTAAATATCTTAAAAACACCCCTCCACATGACCTACATGTTCTTTTATTCCCAATAAACCCATCTAAGAAGCCTTTTGTATTTATTCAAAAAAGATTATCTATGGAAGCTGTATATGTTCTTGTAGACCTTTTTCAAGTTTCTTCTTTATTAAAACTCCAAAAATATTCTATAATAATATTATCCTAATTAAATAATAATATTCACTCAACTAATATATTTTTATGTTAATTATATAACCATTTTCTACATTTCATCCATCCTATGAAAATTGAAAATGTTGTTCATCTATATGTAAATAAAATCATCTTTATGAAGTGACATCATTAATTGTTCATCACTACCTTAAAAGGATAGTTTTATTTTTGTTTTTAATGAATATATATTTTATCAATTATTAAACTTTTATTTTTGAATGATAAAATCTTATTTACCTTCCTTTCATTTATTTATTTAAAGAATTAAAGGATCACTTGTGCATATATGAAAACCATCGCTATCAAAAAGTTATGTAATAAAATTTTCAATACATCTTTAATTGATTTTTTTTATAAAAGTGTATATAATTAAAAGTTATAATATTATTTATATAATTATTATTTTTTATATGATTAAACCACGACCAAGGTTTATGATCTAAAATCAATGAACTAAAAATAAACTAAAACATCTATTATAAATGAAATCTAAATAACCAAAATAATGATTTTAGTTGAGAATTATTAAAAAATATGTGATTTTAATTTATGAAAGGGTAATATATAAAAATGTAAATATGAATATGGTTTTTATACATATTTATAATATTTTTAATGTTATTATAAAAAATGTTAAAGAAAGTACAAAGAATCTAGAGGCCTATTGCAAGATATTATGGTATAATATCATTTTTATTAGGATTGTTTGTGTTTCAATTTACATTGTAGGAAAATTTATGTTATCTCTATCATAGTTCTCAAATATTTTCTTAATCACTTGTTATTTCAATTTTATTAAATTAATTTTACGATTTTACATTTCTTTTGATCTTAAAAATTCTAAAAGAATATTTTTAAGAAAAATAGCCCCTATCTTTTATTTATTACTCTTAATATTTATTCAAAATATCCATATTCTTATAAACCATTTTATGTATTTTTTTATTAATTTAATTATGTTTTAAAGCTATTTTATAATATAATTTACATTCTTTAAAAATTACTATAATTATTGTTTTAAAAAATTTTCCATATGAATCTCTTTGGATATTTTATAAAAGTATAAAAGTAATATTTTTTATCATATAAGACATGAACATAATTTTCCTCTATCATGTACATTATTCATCATAAATATTACTTTTCACATTTTCTAAAAATAGTATCCTACTTTCAATTCTGAAGTTTTGTTTATTTTTTAAAGATGATCAATGGAAAGGGATATTTTCCCCCTTTATTTTTAATATATATTTAAATTTTTTTATAAAAGTATTTTTCATCTATTTCAAAATATGGTAAGAATATTTATAATTTATTGGTTAAATGATCTAATGATACCATAGAAACATTTTCTATATACTAATTAAATTTAAACATTATAAAAGATCACACAAGACCCATTTATTGCTATGAGTTAATTATGTAATGATCGAATTGATAATATTATGTTCTTATGGATCACATATATGTGTTTTATCATTCCATGATATGTGGGTCCATTATATCCCTATAACTCGTTGGATAAAGGTTTTATATAACATGAGATCACTAAGGGATGTTGATAAAAATTCTTGATCAAATACACTAATAGTTACTACCAATAATGTGAGATCCAATATATTAAGGGATACTGGTTGTAATTTTTGATCTATTATACTATTGTATAATAGAGATTCTTCATAATCCATTATGATATAGGATGTTAGTGATGATTAATAATCCATTACTTTATGGTATTTTGGAAGAGTTGTCTGATCGACTATATTTTGATTTCATATGCTTATATTTATTCCATATTATTATGTTATGCGGCGTGATTATGCTTTTTTTTCATGGATCGTGATTATGGTTTTCTATCAATACCCATTATTTAAGTTATTATAATTTTTATTCCATGAAAATAATGTTGTGATCCATGTTCTTCTTATAATGATTCTATTTTTTATGAAATTTATTATATTATCATGCCTATGTGTTCATCTTTTTTCCACTAATGATATTTGAGTGATATCTTATATAGAAACAAGATAAACATCTCTTTATGTTAGATAATTTAAATAATTTAATAATTAAAACTCACAACACAATATCACATTCCGATTAATGGAAGGTTTATTATCTTTGAGTACTACTTACAAATGCAATTTATTTTACAAAACTTGTGGACATTTCAATATAATTAATCCACACAAGACTCCTTCTAGATTTATCATTTTTTAGAATCATCTTAATTACCTAGGTAATGGAATCATATAAGAATATTGATCTCAAATTATAATTAATGAAAAAACACATCGACATAAAATTAGGATTCAAATCATAATCATATGAGAAGACATTAGCATGTGAAAATTAATTAATAAAAAGAACACGGGGTAATAAGAGTTTTCCATATATTTTTAATAAAGAAAATGCCATTTGAAAATAAATAGATTTACCTTGAAATGAGAGTGTGATATAATCTTGGAAACATGTAATAATGAAAAGATGTCAAAAGATCAAGGAATAATAAATATGTTGCATCAATATTAAACATGACATCATAAGAGTAATTAAAGGCTCCCTCACAAGACTATAATAGTGGATAGAGTGCAATAGTGGATTATGATCCATCCCAATAACTAAAACAATTGTGTAAAAATTCCTATGGTTGATTGGGATCACTATCCCTTCCCACAAACATAGTGTAAAATGACCCATGTGGATTTGGTTCACTCTCTATTCCAAAAAATGTACTCGCAGAAGTCCCATGGTATATTAGGGTCACTCTCCAATATCACACATAACATTTCATGTGATATAAAACGTTAACTAATGTAGTATAGTATATATAATTATAATATCACTCAAAAAACATATTATATGCAAGCATAGTTGTTCCACATGAGGAAAAACCCATAAAAAAGTACAAAAATGATTAAACCCATCCGAAATAAGTGTGTTTAATAATATAGTGATAAAAATAATCAAAGGATAAATCATAGGGATTTTAAATTATAAAATAGAATTAAATAATTTTGGATGTTCATATATTAATAATGAATCATAGTTCTTGAACATTCAGTTCCAATGTATGAAAATTGAATATAAGGATAAAGGGGAAGTAAGAAGAATAATGAACCACATAAGTGATGATTTTCGAAATGAGTGTACGATAAATTATAGAATGAAATAACATATAATTTATCTTTATACCAGAATGGAATTAGGATGATATTATATAAAATAATTAATGTTTAAAATATAAATTAATGGTGGAAAACATATTCTGGAGGTGACACTTTTCATAAGATTAGAAATCATAAAGTATTCATATGTCAAGTTTACTTAAATGTAGGAGTTATGAAGGGAGTATAAAATATTTAACCCAAATGAATTAAGGAATATGAAACTAGATATATTATTAAGGAACATAAATACACCATTTGGATGAAATACCTGAGAATAAGATATTGAATAAAGAGAAAAAAAATGATAGATAATGTGTAATCAAAAAGTAAAAAAAGGGTAGTTCATGAGACATTATTTTAAGGTTTAAAAACACATTTATTGAAACACCACATAATAAAAAGTATAATACACCATTATCATAAAAATATGAGATGGTAAATATTATTTGTAAATTATATAACACATAATCAGGTTTCTAATTAAAAAGAAGAACATTGGTTGGAAGATAAATTGCGAACAAGGTGGGGAAACATCTATTTATGAATATGAGAATTATTTTTAACATAATTTCATTTTTTAGAAGGTATGAAACTCACCAGTAATGAAGATATGAATTAGAAGTTATTTTCTATGATATTAATAGGTTATAATATATATATTGAAATAAACAAACACATATAGAAACATTATAACTCAAAAATGTGTGATGAGGTATGAATGACATATATATTTTAAAGAATACATTAATCATAGCCTAAAATATTGAAGATAATGAATAAAAATGATTTTTCCAAGTTCAATAATAATTTATATTATTATAAGTCCAGTGGGAACTTGTCACACCATCTAAAACAAGATTGATGCATAATATCATTGCTTTCCTAAATGAAGGTTGATTGAGATAAAAAACCATAACCTCATTCCAGATTTATTACTTTCATGATTCTAAATTACTAAATAATAAAATTATGTTTTTTAAGATAACTTAATAAGGAACTTAATTTTATATATTTAATTTAATATTAAACATTTATTATAATATTATATTTATTTATCATATTGATATTACTTACATTTTGATGAAAATTGAATAAGTGCATGTTTTAAGGTAATTTAGTGACCGAAGATGATATTTTAATATTATGTTTAATTATTATTGTAACCATTACAAAAGCATGAAAATTTTCAATTAATTATTAACATATAATAAATTTATTAGTTCAGTTCCAAATGTTATCCATGATAGAGTTTATATCATTATTCAAGTATGTTTGTAAATGAAACCAAATAAGAAATCATTATAATATCATTAGAAAAGAAGAATAATGATATAATTTATATAATTTATTTTCATAATAATTATTTATTTGGTTTGGAAAATGAATTAAAATCTAGAATAAAGATGATCAATGTCACTTTGTGGAGGTGCTAGTCCTCACAATAGACATTTAATGTTCTTTTCTTTTTCTAATTTAAAGAAAATGAATAAAGAAATGTTATTACATTAATACAATAGAAATTAATATAACAATTATTACAAAATTATTATATTACACTTGTAATGATATGTTTGGAATATATGTATTAATATAGAAATGTTAAAGATTAAGTAATACTCAATATGGGATGGTGGTCTTTATTCTGAACCTATCCTTAGAAAGAAAGGGAATAAGATAACTAATTGAGTCCATAGGTATATTAACATGTGATAGGATTATATGATGAGAAACATTTCACAGTTTTATGAATTAATTTAATGGAATGGGTGTGTCATAAATGGGTGGAAGTGTATCCTTTGGTAAGTTAAGATAAAATACCTTTTTTGAATACCCCTTTACTTCTCAAGGATACCAATACACAATCTAAGGGTTAATGGATACAAAAATCAGAAATAATGGAGATTTTTTAGATATTGGGTTAATAAATCCACATAAATGTATTTCCATAAATTTTTTAAACATGTTGGAAGTCATTTGTTCTTAGTTTTTAAATTTTACCTTTATTACCTTTAACTTGGTAACTAGTATTCAACTAAGTGATATATATTTTAATAAAAATAGATAATGACCTATTTTACAAAAAATGGTCATGATGAACCAAAATTTGACATAAATTTATTAAAATTGAAATTCTAAATAATATAAAATTAACTTCAAAATAAAAAACTTTATTATATAGATAAATAATTTATAGAATAATAGTGTTTTAACCATTATGTTTCCTTAATATTATTAAAAATTGGATTCAAATTAAAAAAGTTTTAATATAATTTTATATTTTTTGTCAAAAATAATATTAGATTAACCATTTAATATAGATTAATTTAATTTATTAGATCAAAATTATACAATATTAAAAAAATAATTATTTTAAAAATAACAATTTTTCCACTATCTTGGTCGTTAACATAAATATTAGTAATCATAATTTTATGCCAAAAAAATTATATTGATATTTATAAGTAATATGATCATGTAGAGACCCTGTTTTTTCCTTTTTGTACATTATTATATTTCTAGAAATATTTTCAGCTATAGGCACTGAGACGTCGTGGAATTCTATGACCCGGTGTTCTAAGAACTAATTTTATAACAATATTAAATATACTTTATATTAAATGACCACCAATTCATAAATAAAGTTTTCTAACTCTTAAAAATATTCTCAAATAGGAAATATATGATCATGGATGAATCTGGAATGTGATGATTACCCTTGGAGCATCCTAAAATTGGTTTCCATTGGGTGTTGAGATATCACAATCTTTGGTGGGTGCATTTAAATTAAATTAATTAATTGATTTAATTATTTAATTTACTTCACCTAAATAAATGCATCTATAAATATCTTTTTTATGCCAATTATTGAGGTTAATCTATCTAAAAAAATAGAACTATGAGGTTAACTTCCACCTTTCAATGGTGAATCAAGACATGATGTTGACAAAACTACATATCTAGGTATATAAAGATGAAAAAATGCAATGATTCCTATTATAAGATATAGAGTGCATTGTTAGTCAACAAAAAAATCCAAAACCAATAAATACTTTTTAATTTTTGGATTCATCCTTATTTTATTAAACTATTTGATCATTATTGATTTTATTTATTGATCTGTTTCAATTTCAAACATTTATAGGAACCATTGTAACTGTTTTAATTGAATATTAAATTTTTTCTCACCCAAGATACCATGATTGTTTTTGTTTTCCAAAAATTTTTTTGAGAAATCATACACCTTTTTAGGTTTCTTTTATCCCATTGATTTTTTGTCTTCTTCAATATTGGTACACGGGGCCAGGGCTTAAAGTTTTTAGGCAGGACCGAGTAGGATCAAACCATTGGATTCATTGTTAAATCATATGTGATTAATGGATTAGTGATCAAACGATGGTTCAGGTTGACTTATAGGCATTGGGTGATTAATTTGTTGTTCTAGAATCCAAACTGGAGAAGGCATGACACGAGGTACATGCTGGTAAATATGGCATTCAAGAGAAGAAACACCAATTTGATTTTTAACCATTGAATATGAAAAAACAACAGATGGAGGTAATAACTATAACTTTCAGGAGGCCTGTAGGTTATACTTGAGGCTATGGGACTGGCTCGACAACACAAGGATCAGATATTAGTTTCTATGAAAAACCCTACTACATGTCATGTAGTCTGAGGAAAACACGCCATGTAGTCCAGTTTTAATGGTATCCATTGTTTCTCTTAGAGCTAAATATGACACGTCGTATAGAAGGGATACACACAATTAAAATCTAGATAACTTGCATAGTGTGTACATAGGGTACACTCTAAGGATCCCATGTGTCTGTGCGCACTATGCATAGCGGGTGGCACAATGTGTACATCGAAGAGTACACAGGCTTGGGCAACCAACACAATTTAATTATCGGGACACTCCTCATATAACATGCACTGAAGTACACAGACATGGAAATACATACATGGACATGGATAGAAGCACAAGTAGGACCTTGAGTTTCTCCGAATCATCATTTGGTGCACCTACATGCCTTGTCGGTCAGTGATCCATGTACCATCAGCAACATGACCAGGTGACAGAGTGGGACCACACGAAGTGTGGGTCCCCTTACACACCATGTACCCCACCCTCATATTCGAGAAACATTCAACCTATTGTATATCATTTTATAGATTTGTATATTGGCCCATGGGTACTTTAACCTTTAACACCCTGAGTTTTTAGAAATTATTATTTTTGAATAAATTAAAAATTTTTGATGGCTTGAATTGCATGCTAGACCAAGTCACACTTGATTTAGATATAAAAAATGATAATATAGTTATATAAATGAAAAAATATCTTAATTTTTTTTACAAAAAACCCTATTCTTTCCATTTGTTTCACATAACACCAAGTTACATTGATATCTTTCATTACACACATGATTGAGTTTTATCAATCAATACTATACTATTAATAATAATATTAAAATATTTTTATAGCTATCACCTTTCCATGGGAATAAATGTTACAAATAATATTTACTAAATTATGAAAATATGATTTATTCATTTTATAAAATAAATTATTTGACAACAAATTAATTATAAATCAAAGAAAAAACTATTTGAAAATAAATAATAATAATTTCTGAAAAAATATTTTTTTATGTACAAACAGGTTTCATATCAATAAATTAAACAAATAAATTTTAATAAATTATTTTATTGAAAAATATATCATAAATATTAAATAAAATACTTAACTCTCACATTATGTTTTTTCTGCACAAGAGATAAGAACAAATCCAATTTTAACCACAAAAGGTTGTATTTGTTTAAAAGGTAGTATTCCACCTTTTAGAATCAGACCAGTTTTAAATCTAAATTTTGAATATTTCATAAATTTTATTTTACAAAATGAACTTATTTTTTTATTTTCGAATTTCAAAATTAACTTAGGGTGGGTTTTTTGGTATTTTATTGATATGTTTCCTTTTTTATGGAATAGTGAAAAATAAAGAATTTTAATTTAAAATTAACTTTTCTTCTAATTAATTTATATAAATAAATTATATTTAAATTTATTTAACTATAATTAGTTCACATATAAGTAAATTAATCAATTATATGTTATTTTAATCAATTTCACATTAAAATTGGATATAAAAACATTTCAAAATTGTGAATATTTTCTACTTAAAAGAGTATTGTTGCATCCCGTATATGGGATTAATGCAAATTTTATTTCCTCTAATTCTATGATTTTAATATTTAAAAGTTCATTCCATATTTTGAAGCATCATAAGTTATAATTCATAACAATGTTAAATTATTGTTTTACCAATATCATTAGTGAAAACAGTTAAAAATAATTTCAGTGATTAAGAGAAAAACGAGTTTACCAAGTGACTAAACAATAACTTTAAGAGAGAAATTATATATAAACACGTCCAAACCCCATTTTATAGAATTATTATGACAATATATCCTTTTATATAAATTTGTTTTCATTATTTTAGGAACATTATCTATGGGATACCTCCCAATAGTTTTTACCTTTCTTCTTTAAAATAATAACACTCCACCTTCCTTGTAAAAGCACAATCTCCCCCCTCAATTCATTACACCTCTCAAGCCTTTTATATAATCTAATCCCTTCCTAAATCACCACCCAAAATCATTAATATCGACCTAAAATAATCAATTTTTTTCAAAAATTTCACCATGTAATTCCTTTGGTGAAAACCAAAAGGAGTTAACTGAAGAAGAGGTAACGTTCATCATTGTGCTTTTTTGTTTTGTTTCCTTATCCACCCCCTATAATTGTTATTATGTTATGTTTATATAATAAAATAATTATATAAAATATACAAATATTATTTTATGTTAATTTTATGACCTATAACTTCACACACTTACATAAAATGAGATACACAATCGTCGTTTGTGTGTACGATATATTACAATAACGTGAAATGATGTCATGTGTTCTTCCATTACAACCATTAAAGGGTGGGAGTAATGATATATTTTTAGATTAAATATTATATTAATTAAATTTATGTTATTGTTATTATTATTTAATTTTTATATAATGCATACCTCTATAGTTTCTATTTTGTGTGAATATGATATTGTTGTTCGTGTATAAGGCGGACTACCGCATCACGAAACGATGTGATTCATTCACTCTTTACATGGAATGTATTAAATATGGTTTTAATAGAAATATGTGACATATATTAATTAATTATTATACTTCATGAATAATATATATATATATTTTACTTTCCTTTTCATCAATGTGTCCAGAAAATGGAAAGTGTGTTCATGTGTCACCTATCATCTCCATGAGAAATGTATTTCATTTCCTATTTATATCTTTTATATAATATTATAAATACATATATAATAAATATGTATGATATTTATATCATTTTGAAATTTTATTTATAATGAAATAATGATCAAGTTAATGGGACAAAAAATATATAGTTAATTCATATACAAAAAACAAAGCGGTAATTACCGGAACCATAACATTAACAAGGAATTGTTAATAAATTAGTATAAACAAACATTGGACATATGGTAATAGGATTTCTAGTGTCACTTTTATTTCTATGAGACTTAGGCCATATGAACGACTAGAATATTTGTTTGGTGAGTATACTACCATATGACAACTGATTTCATCAATTTAATTTATTTCATGATATTTTATGTTTTAATTGATGTCATTCAATAAATTATATCATTATTTCAAAGTTACTCAAGTAGTATGATATTTTGGTCTCATTTATTATTTTTGTGAGATACATGTTCTATTCACCAAATATTTCTTCTATGTAGTTAATATAATAACCTTTAAGGTCATTTATGTTTATGATAATTATATTTTTTATTATTTACACTTCCATTTTAGAATATCACATTCATTGGGTTATGTTTTCATTGGTAACAATGTTGTAAGGGAACATTGCCTCAATTTTCATTATTTGAGAGACATGTTATGTTATGTAGATATATTCTTTTATGAGGTGTTTAATCTGAACCTATGAAATGTTATATTATTAATTTTACTCATTTAATAAAATATTATGATTCGCATAATGTTATTCTATCATGGGGATTATTATTCAAGGTCACCAAAGATGTAACAGTTTATTGCTACAATCTCATCCTTTATCAAGATTGTTTATGATAATAATTTGATTAAATATTATGGTTTATATCCTAGTAATTATAATTAATTTTATTATAATATGTGTATTCATTATATATTCTTGTAATGGTACCATTTTCCTACTCTTTGGTACTTATCATAATATAGAAAGTGTTTTTAATAAAATTTGGCATAATTTCTCTCATTAATCATACATATGTTTTATTAAAAACCATTATTTATAAAAAAGTTTTCAAAAAAGTTTTTAAATGATATTCTAACCACATTTTAAAAGAAATTTATTTTTAAAATATTTTATTGCATAATTGTTTTTAAGGAAATATAGTTTTCCATAATAACTTATCAATGTGATCATTAAAAATCGTTCTCCATATAAGATGGAATCCTTTGATATAGATTATGATTTATTGAGGATATTATCAAATGACTCCATTTTTATTATTTCTTTGAAGGAATTATGCTTAAGATTCCATGTTTTTTATAAAACCAATTTCTCTTCCACATTTCTAAATATGATAAAACGATTACAAAACCTACTTCCTTTTCGGAGTTATTCTACGATGAAATTAGTATCAAAACTATATCTTTTCCATAGGTTATGATATTATGAAATTTTTAGGATAACCATTTCATTTTAAGGTTTATGATATGATTTTATGAAAAAAAAATCCTTTTTATGGGTGATGATATGATGAATGTTTTATTATCTTATACCACACGTATATATGATTTAATTATTTGACGGGTGGGACATATATCTCCTAATAATTCATTTCATAATAATAATTTATATATGATCTTAGAGGGTACACATGTTTAATCAAAATACTGAAAACAATAGTGTACATGGGTTATAACCCAATATTGAATAAAAGAGGTTACATGTTATGTATACCAAGATGGAAAACAAGATGCTATATGGGTTGCAAACTAATCTAAAAAATAAGATGGTGCATAGGTTATAGCCTAATACCAACAAAAAGAAGGTAAATAGTTGTATCCTGAGCACAAAAACTATAGGGTCCATGGGATAAGAAAGATCCTAAAAACAAGAGGGTACATAGGTTGTATCCCATGCCAAAAAACAGGAGCGTACACGGGTTGCATCCCAATATAAAAAACAACAAGGTATATGGGTTGTAGCCTAACAACAAAAAAGAGGGTACAAAGGTTATATCATAAGACTGAATTAGGTACATGGGATATTAGGCCAAGACTAACATGTTATTATGGTCTTTGTAGGAATCCATGACATATGATTTTATACAAAATTATATATTCCAATATTCATCATCTTATACCTATATTATACTATAATGGATAATTACCTTCATTACCATATGATTTATTTATTATTGATTACCAATATTTATGCCATTAGTCATGATCATGATATTTGATATATATGTTATGGTTTTAGAATGTTATTATCATGTTCTCATACCCTTCATGTTATGCTTATATATGTCCCTTGTTTAACCTTACAGATCATCTATCCTCATCTATTTCTTATGTTTCATGTACCTATGTTATGAATATTGGGATTATGTTGGACTAATAAATGGTAAGATATTGTTGGGAATCATTGAATATCATTCATCAAGATAGAATGTTGTGTTCCAATTTTCCAAAAACACTAAACTATTAGGGTCATCGTGAATGTATTTTTTAAATATAATGAATATTCATCTAAAAATATGTAAAATCCATGTATTTTTAGCCTGTGTTTCTATATATACAATTTTCATTTTAGTTAGAATGTGATGGTTTCCTCCATATTATATTTTGAGACACGCTGGAAGATATTATCATAATAATGCTTATTTAGGCGACACTATACAACAACAGGGATAAATCATGATCACCATAGAGATTGTAGTTGATCCCTTATATTTGGAAGGGCATGGACCTCGATTGGCTACGAGGGTTGAACACTACAGTTGGGCTGGGCATGGGTCATCTACCAGATTTTCGAGTGTAACCCACCTACTATGATAGGGTATGAGTCCTCTACATATCCTCTATGTGGTCCCTTCATGTGGAATTAGGGCATGGGTCCACGACTACAAGAGATGTACCCTCTTATAAAGAAATGTATTGGTCCTTTATCTAATATCCGAGTGGAACCATTCTTCTAGGTAGAGAATGGGTCCATGTTTGACTGTTATAGTGTCACCATCCATCTAGGATATGAATGGGTCCTCTATCAACCACTAGAGTGGCACCCTCTAGCTAGGCTGATCATGAGGTCTCTACCATCGACTAGAGTGGAACCCTCCAGCTGGGTCGTGCAGGGGTCCTCTATCGACTATTGAGTGGAATTATCTATTGGAAATAGTGAATGATTCTTATACAAATCTAATGAGTGGAAGATGCTAATTATAATAAGGAATTAGTCCTCTACATATATATTTTTCCGCATGACTATACCTAACATTTGTGAGGTGTCGCTTGATTTATATGTTTTCTTATAGGTTGTATTTTGAGGTGTTGGTTATCATTGATGGATTATGGAACTGTTGATACACTTTTCTTGATATGATATGTGAGAGGGATTCCACTTCTCTCTCATTTGGGTTTATGTCACTTGACTATATATATAAATAAATACATTCATATTTATATATATATATATATGTCTGTGTGTGTGTGTGTCAATTTCGTTGGATTTTGTTACTCTCTTGCTTTGGGTTGAGATGTCTACTGTCTATCCATTCATATAGTGTCTCTTATTACACGCCTTCAGCTTTTGGGGTGTCTTATTGGGTATGTATACTCCCCCCCCACCCTGGATTTCCCCATACATGTCATGTCTTATAATGATAAAAGACTGCTCAATGGTGATTAAAATGGTGAAAAGGGTTACTTGGTGTATTGGAAATTGTAAAGTAATCAGATCTTGGAGATTACGAGTTGGGATCTCTCAACATTTTTTACTTTCTATTTGTGTCAGGTTAGGAAATATTTTTGGTTGGGCATGTATTTTACCCTTTTAATTTTCTTTTTTAACTGACTTACACATGTACACCAAATAATTTTATAATTTATGATTCATAAACTAGATATTGAATATTTTTATGATTTTTTCCTATACTTTTTCATTGAGATAGTCATGTGTGTGCGTATAGGTACATTAGGAAAAGGAATCCCAAATTAATTATTAATTTCAGGGTTTTCCAGTATCCCCTATGATAGAGAGGCGGGCTTAGGGTAGTAGCATATCAATAATTACTGGGTGAGGTTGTGATAAATTGGTATTATAGAAGTTCATTCCATGGGAATGTTTTTAGATTAGTCCCCTTGGGATTTAGTTTGAATTTCTAGAAATAGTGTCAATGTTTATTGAGTGCATAATTTTGGATGGGGAACACATTATTGGTGCAAAGACCAATGTATCCATTCACGAGGACCACAGAAACCTACTTTTCAACTCGGAATACTGAAGCCTTGGTTGTAGGGATCAGTGGTACATGAGTCATAAAGTATTTAGTATTTTGATTTTACATCACCATTCATCCCCCAGATGTGTATATATATGATCATCTGACCACGGTACATCTTGATTAATTTTTCTGGATACCAGTGAAAATTTATCCAGCTGGGTTACAAGTTCCAGATCATGATATTGATTTGATGAGACATGTGGCCTTAGATTAGGTTATATCTCGCATGATTATTCCTCTAGATGGATAGGTAGCTACACCCCCACCTATTTAGCCGAAGATAATATTAACTGAGTAGGCTGAAGATGCATGCATTCATAGTGCACTCTGTGATTTCAATTGTTAGAGACCACTAAGGTTCTATGGTGAGCCATAACTCTAAGTAGGAGAGTATTAGCGAGATTTTATGGTATGTGCCTTTAGGCTTATTCAAGCATTGATTGATTACGAATTTGTAAATGTAGCTTGGATTTTCTACGATGGAGTTTGGTGTTGGTGCAGACTTGTTACAAAGATGCATGATGAGTCATCCCTCACTTGGCCTGAGTTCCTGTAGCTATTTTTTGAGGATTTCTAACCTTCCTATTTCTGCATGGTTTAGATTTTGGAGAATATAGCACTATAAAAGGGATGTAAAATAGTGGATGAGTATGTCATGAGGTTCACAGTCCTTAAGATATACTTTGTATATATGATCCAAAATGGATACTTCCATGACCAAAAGTATTCATAATAACTTCACAGATATATTTGTCATAATGTATCACTATTTTACATTCCCATATAAGATAGGGTGTTGGGTCTAAAAATAGTTATAGAATGTTTCCTATCAATGGGAAGCCATGTTGTAAGATATAAGAGTGGACATTATTGGAAGAGTCATCTCTATCAGAGAGAGGATACTAGTTTATAGTATCTTGGTGTAGGATATAATCCTAAGTTTATTCACATGTATGGTTTCATGTATAGAATATAGGACTATAGTTTCTTGGAGATGGTATGTTCTATTCTTTTGATGTACGAGGTCACATGTTGTGTGACTGCCTAACCCGATGTGCTGAGAATCACATGCAGATAGTAGATAGACTGCCACAGGAGAGGATGTTCCATGATTAGGGATCTCTTATGGGAGGTTAGGGTGTCCCTAAGGAGGAGAGGATGACACATGTGTAAGTGGAGATAGAGGATGAAGAGTTGTGGGTGGTGGATGACTCTATGTGATCACTCCACTTCAACTACCAAGAAGCATTTTTCAAGCTCAAGGAGTTGGAGGCCAGGGTCATAGACAGCTGTAGGATATGGAATCTTTTAATCCCATAGAACCTAGAATTATTATAGTTACAATATTTTTTATTATACTCTTTATTCGGTTTTATTAGAAACAGGTGGGAATCATTCCTTCATCTCTTTAATCTTATTGTGAGAGCTAGAGATCTCGGTTGAGGCATTAACCCAACTATTTCATATTTAGGTTCCAACAGGGAATGATTATTCTATATATTTTTTATGTTGGAAGTTCAAGATATTTCCATGTATAGAGAGGTTCTCTTGAGACTTTTTTCCACCATGATGCGTCTCTATGACATCAACTTTGGTATGGAATGATTTTCCATGGTCTAAGCCCAGATTAAATTTCACCATAATTGATTAAGATGTCTATACAGTGCTGGGATGATATTATAAATTGTGTGAGAGAGAGATCTCACCATGGTATGATTGGGTTTTTTGAGAAGGAGGTTTAATCCCATTACCCATAAGTTTTTGACTGTATCCATTGGTTCCATACGCTCTTCCAGTATCAGGATTCATTCAATCATGGATTGTTTTATGAAGATCTTCCCCGAGGACAATCCAGGACTACCTCCAAGGAGGGAGATGATTTTTGTATAGACTTTCATTCTGAGACCACTTTGATATCAATTTTGGAATATTAGATGGACCCTAAAAAGCATCAGGATATTTGGTTGTAGTTGGAGGACTGTTGAGAGAATATTTTATCAGGGCAAGTGTGTGCCCATGGGAAAATTTAGTGATATTCATGAAAACAGTGGAAGGGAGATTGTAGATTTATATGAATTATTATTTCCTAAATCAGGCCATAAAAAATAAAAAGTTCCCCTTTCCATATATTGATGAAATATTTGATCATTTTTGAGGTGCAAGATGGTTCTCAAATATAGATCTTACATCAGGTAACCACCCGTTGGGAGTTCACAAGGACAATATTTTGAATATGGCATTCTAATATCGCTAAAACCACTATGAGTTCACTATGATTATCGTTTAAGTGATTAATTCCACTTATGATTTTTTGGAATTGATGAACTGGATCTTCAAACCATAATTGGACTATTTCGTCATTGATTTCATTAAATATAAACTAATATACTATGCGTAATAGGAGGATCATAAAGACAAGCAGAGGATGGTCCTAGTTTTTTTAACAGGTCTATATAATAGGAAATCTCTAAAATTTCTATTTATGGTTTCATGAGTTTCAGTTTTATGGTAATTTCATTTCTTATCATAGTTTCACATTGGACCCATTAAAGATCAATATAATGATTTCTTGGGATCCACACAACAGTGTGTCATACGTGAAAGGTTTTCTTGGCTTGAATGGGTACTAAAGGTGGTTTTTGGAGGACTTATACAGGTTTAAAATCCCTTCAAACACCCTAATGTAGAAATGATATCTATTTTATAATATTGAAAAGTGTTAGAGGACCTTCAGGGAGTTTAGGTAGAGGCTAAAGATTGACTGGGTTTTGAGTCTATAGTAGGAGCGGTGGACTTTATAGTGTATTCAAATGCCTTAGAAATTAGGCGTGGATGCATATTGTTGAAAGTAAAGGATGTTATCACATATGGGACTAGTCAGTTGAGACCCCATGAGCCAAACTATGTTACTCAAGGCCGAGAGATGGTAGAAGTAGTCTTCACTCTTTGCATGTGGAGGCACTAACTTCTTGGAGAGTGAATTATGGTCTACTCATACCATCTAAGTATTAGTTATATATTCATATAGAGAGAATTTAACATAAGAAAGTGGTTTTTTTGGAGTTCCAACAAAACTATGACATTGAGATAGTCTATACTCTAAGTAAGGGAAAAGTGGGAGAAGATTCCCTTAGCATAAAGTCATAGGCTTGTCTGGTGTTGAAGGCATCTAAGCATTTGGATTCCATGTAGTTAACTGATATTGAAAAAGAATGGAATATTTTATTCTATCAATGGTGTTCACTACTCCTCTCCTTCAGTGTTTGAGAGAACCTCAATTGGGGGACATTAAATTTGAGTACTTACATGACCAGATATCCTCAAGAGATTTACAAGACGTATTTTCCATAGGAGAGAATCACATCATCATTTCCAGTGATGGATATTGATTCTAGTAATAATTTTGGATGACGTGATGAGATAGTTTCACACATATCCATTGATTGTACATCTTGGTCTAGGGATGATGTTCAGAGACCATAAGTGGCGGTTTTGGTGGGCTAGTTTAAGACATAGCATGTTTTTGTTCATCTTAGAGTGTCTCACGTGTCAATAGGTGACAGCTAAGAACCTGATTATGGTAGGTTTTTTGCAACCTCTTAAGATCCTAGAGTGGAAATTTGAAGGAATATCCATTAAATTTATTATAAGGCTTCTGTGGAAAATGGTATTCCATGGATCCATTTAGGTGATCGTTGAATGACTCAAAAATTTAGTACACCTTGTTTTTTGGGAGTAGAGTTCAGTGAATATTTTTTGGTAGATGTATGTACACAATATTGTTCACCTTCATGATGTTCCCTCCACTACTTTCTCCAATAATGTAATTTGTTTCCGGCCATGATCGTGGATAGGACATTAGGAGGAATTTAAGGGGATGAGTATAGACTTTCACCCCCATAAATATGGTTATACCAAGAACACCATCCATGTGTTTCAAGATATGTTGAGGTCTTTCATGTTAGGCATTGGAACGAGTTGGGAAGATCACATTCCATTGTTAGAGTTTTCATATAATAATAGAAACCACTATGATATCGACATTAAACACTTTAGGACCTACATGAGAGACCTTGAATGTCACCCTTGTGATACAGAAAGATCTATAAAGAACATCTTGTGGGTCTAGAGATGGTTCACATGATGAAAGAGAAGGTCTAAATCATAAGTGAGATAATGAGGAAAACCCAGATTAGGCATAAATATTACACAGATCAACATCGTTGGACCTTTTTGTTTGACTAGTGAGACCACATTTTCTATAGATTCTCCACACAATATGGATTGTGGATATTCAACTAGGGAGGAAATCTATCTCTAAGTTCATCGGGCCATTCTAGATCTGGTATAGGGTTGGAAAGGTATCATACCACCTCATCCAACCCCAACAGTTGGATCAGTTGCACGATGTATTCCATGTGTCACATGTGAGGATATATGCTCATAAACCCACACATGTTATTAACTGGGGAAATCTTTATATCAAGGATAGATCCACTTTTTTGGAGCTGAGATGACGTGTGATTTCGAAGCACATTATGCCTAGAATTAATTATATAAAAATATTTAATGTATTTCATTTTACTTGCACATAATTTAATTAATAAAATGGGATTAATCTAAAACTAAATTTGGGATAAAAAATCTAAGACCATGGATGAGTCAAGAGTGAGTGTTTTACCTTAGGTGCGAGAAAACATTGATCACTGTGGAGTGTTCAGATATCATGACCATCAGTAGTTGAAATTAAATTAATTAATTAATTAAAATAATCAATTTTTTGGGCCAAATAGATTCATATATAAAAACAACTTTATGAAAATTCTCTAGGTTTAGCTAAACAAACCAAGGAATAATTTTTGAAGTTTTCTAACACCATTTGTTGGAGAATTAGGATCTGATGTTGACAACACTCTGGATCTAGGAAGATCAAGAAACAATCGTTGCAATAATTCCTCTTATTCATTGGTGAGTGTGTTCTTCATCGATGAATGATGAAATACATGGTAGGAATCATCAATTTGTTGATTTTACCCAAATGTGTTAATCTATTTGAGCATGATCAATAAATGTTTTTGTTTGCATCAATTTCAAAACATTGAATACACAATTGTATATGTTTTAATTGATTATTAAATTGATTATTAAACTATAAATACTCAATTTGTGATCGTTGGCCATGAATTATTGGAAATAGTAAATCACCTTTATTAGCATGATTTTATCCCATCGATTATTCAAGATCTTTTCCACTCGGATACATGGACATGGATTAACAATTTTGGGTGGTACTGGGTCCTATTGGACCCCCTTATTCATGGTATAATCATGTGAAATGAATGAATTAGCGATGAAAAATTTTTTGGGATGATTTAAAGGTTTCAAGTGAATTATTTATTGTTATAAAATACAAACTAGTGGAGGTGAGAAATTGGATATGTGAAGGTTCGTAAGAGATTCAAGAAAATTTTAAAAAATTATTTTTGGAGAACATATGGCTGGAAATAAAAAATAAAGGAAATATGCACTGATATCAGGAGGCCTAGAGGTGAGATATGAAAAAAAAATGCCAAATATAGAGTAGAGATATTAGATATATGTTTCTGTGAGAAACTAGACTATACTCTTTGTAGTCTAAAGAACACATTCCATGTAGTCTAGTTTCCATAGTGTTTATAGTTACACGTGGAGTTAAGTATAACACATGATGTGGATGGGTCAAATTCCATTTCACCCATGCTGACGATCTTGACATGTATAGGATCCCATGTGGTCTTCCATGTTGTGTATAGTCAGAGGAACACCGTGTACATCAAATATTTCATGGTATTGAGTAGGCGAAACATTTTGATTGCCGACATGGCCATTACATGTTGTGTACAAAAGTATATAAACCCAGGCATGGACATGGATCGGTGGAAGAGAAGTACCACAAGGTGTGTGGGTCCCCTTACTTGTCTTGTACCCCTTTCTCCTTTTTGAGTAACCTTAAACCTCTCATATCACTTTCTTTTAGATAGGGATTTTATCCTGTGAGTAGCCTATCCATATTGTTTTTATGCGTAGAATATTATGGTAGCCTTCATAGTTTCTTTTGGGGCATCTTGTGAGATGTTCTCAGAATGATGCTTATTTAGGCGATGGATGACGACGACATTGAGAAATAAGAAAATCAAATATATCATAGTAGCACCCTCCTTCTGGGTAGTGCATAAGTCCTCGATCAACTTATAGAGTGGAACCTTCTAGTGATGCTGGGAATGGGTCCTCTATCAGCTATTAGAGTGTCACCCTCTTACATGGATTTAGAATGGGTCATCTACATATCCTTAGAGTGAATTCCTCCTACAGGGTCAGGGTATGGGTACTCAACTGCAAGAGTGGAACCCTATTATTGGTTAGTTCATGGGTCTTTTATCTATTATTTTAGTGGTACCCTCATTCTATACAATCAATGTGTCCTTGGCTGAATACTATAGTGTAACCCTCTAGTTGGGCTGGGCATCGGCCCTCTATCGACTACTAGAGTGGCACCATCTAGCCGGGTTGGACATGATCCCTCTACTAACTACTAGAGTGGCACCATATAGATAGTATGGGAGTGGGTCCTCTAATGACTATTCATTATAACCCACATATGGAAATAGTTCATGAGTTATCTACCTATATACTGCTTGAAACCCTTCTATTGTACCATGACATGGGAGATCTACCTAGTGATTTTTTACCTCAACTATGTAACACAATGGTGAAGTGTTGCTTGAATTGGATGTTTTATACAAGGTATATTCTTGAGATATTGTGCATCAATGATGGTATTCTAGAACTGTTGGAACTCTTTTCTTAGGATGTGATATGATATGGAGATCCCCTTATCTCTCATTTGGGTTTCTCAAGTTTGAGGATATATATATATCCTTGTAGTTGGATGTTGTTACAATATTTTTTAGGTTTATTTTTCTTCTTTCTATCCATTACTATCATGTCTCTTACATCCCCCTTCAACCTTCATAGCATACTACTAGGTATGTATATACCCACCCATGCATGGGGTTTTCCCGTATATGTTTGGTCTTATGAATATGACAGATAGGTTCGAAATGATTACAGAGGAGCATATGGATACTTGGTTCATTGGACCATATATGATGGCCACAGTTTTGAAATATGTAGCTAGGATCCCTCAACATTTTTACATTTCAGTTTTTTCTATTTGGGACCAATATCTAGTTGGGCATGTATTTTTCACCATTACATTTTAGTATGCACTAGTGCATTGTTGTAGACCATTGAGATTTTTCATTGGTGTTTTATATTAATGTTATCAAATAGTTTTATTATTTTTCCTCTTCACTTATTAATTGATATGTTCTAGTGTGTGTATAGTTAAATTAGAAAAATGACTGCAATATCAGTTATTCTTATCAGTGCTTTTCGCCAACTCCAGACCTATGATGGAGGTCTTGTAGTACTTGCGGCTCTAGTCCTATTAATTCAGGTCATGAAAGATCATATTTTTTTAAAAAATTTGAAATCCAAACTTATTGGTTTAATTTATTCTAGTGAAGAAAAATTAAATTTAATACCAAAAAATAATAAAAAACAAGAATAAAATATTTCTTTTCTTTACTAAAGGATATACATGGGATTTATAAAAACAAAATAGTAATTTTCAATGATTAATTTGACATATAATTTTAAATAATTTATATAAAAAGTTTCCAAAAACATTAAAATAACTCTTATATTATAATAAAGAAAAAATTTTATTTAATAAAATAATCAGTAATATTCACAATTCACCTAAAAAGAAATTATTTCAAAAGACGTACAAAATATTATGTTAATCACATTTTGATTTTATAAATGAAAAAAATGAAACAATTCTGGTCAAATTAAAACTCTAAAATTTGATAATGAATCTTTTATATAAAAACATTTTTATATATTGAAAAAAAATATAAGAAACTATATTTTCAATTTATTGACTATTATTAGTTTTATTTTCAATAAATTATTAATAAAATCAGTGTGAATATATTATTCATATCATTATATTAATTTTTAATATTAAAAATATTCCTTTTTAGTTTCTTAAAGTAATGTGGAAAAAAAATAATTTTACAAAAAAAATTGTACATATATTTCAAAAATAGGTTATATCTATTTATACCCATCAACTTAACAACTAAGTTAAAATGGATATTTAATGTTATATTTATTTTATTTAGTTTAACATGGTAAAAATATATTGAACCCATTTCTTAAAGGGGAATGTAATTTAAAACCTTGAGGTGTTTCACTCCCCCATTAATAAATCGCATCCTCATAATTTTAATTGTAATATACTAATGGATATATCTAAGGGTATCTAAAATGTGGACATGAATCATGATATTATTTTTATAGATATATAGTCCTTAAAAATTAAGGAACATATCCTTTTCCATAGTGTATATTTAATACTAATATTGTGTTTTTTCACCAAACATTCGATCCAATTGTCAATAATCATTCAACATCAAAATCCATGGTATATAATTTCTTTATAATGATTTCTCATAGTCATCCTTTCATTGATTTAGTATCGTAGGTTTATATGAATTATGATTTCCTTATTCCAAATTTTTTTTCCTATTAGTAGATCAAAAAATCAATTCAAAAAATCCATTTAAATTTATATAAAGAAGGATAATAATACTTAAATGAATCATAATCAAAAAATAAATGATGAAAATTCATATAACTTGGATACGATAATTCTTTAACCATGTTTTTTTATTTCAAAAACTAATACATAGTGAGACCAAAAACACAATAATACATATGGAAATCTTAAGTGATGAATTTGTGTACCTAGAACAACTTAATTATAACTATTCACATTAATATTATTCATTCAATTATATATTCTTTATTTCCACATTCTAGGAGAATTTTGGCGTTAATTTTCACATTAATGCATTATATTAGTTCACCGGTTTTCATTGTATCCCAATTCCTCACATCTAAAACATTGATATTTTAGGGGATACTAAGGTAAAAAAATATTGTATCCAATTAGGTTAATGGAAATATTCCCTTATCTTTTATATCTTATTGATTTATGTCCTCCATTACCATAGAAGAAACATCATCCAATACATTTGAGACATTCCATTGGGTGTGTCTTCCCATATTTTTGACATGTTCCTAATTAAACATTCATACCTTAAACATTGTTTTCACCTAAATATCCATGATATTCTATCATTATCTTCCTTATTGTGTTTATATATTAATCAAGACGCATGTTGTTAAAGAAATATTGGGATAGTTGTGTTATCATAACCACAAGATTTTCAACACTGGCTTCTATCTCCTATGAGTTCATATTCAGATGATTATTTATAATTATAATTGAATTATCATAAAAAAATAAAGACAAAACCTTGAAATGTACTACTATTTGAAGCCATCACATTAAACTTTAGGTTAACATGAATAACTATTGGTTGATTTTATTGTTCTATAGGATGGGTTCATTCAAAATCATTATCGTAATTTAATAATGTAATAATTACTTTATAATAATTCATAAATATAACGTGATTAAATAAATAATATCCACTAATATGGACTTTAATGTTTTTTATTATTTGTCCCATTCACCATGCAATAGAGTAAAGATTGTATCAGTGCACTACTAGCCTTTTTCAGGGTGACTATCCCTTACTGCATCTAAGACATAATCGCATACATTTTATTTTATTCAGATGGGGATGCAATTTCAAGGATAACCTCAAAATCTCTAATTTACCAAAACCATAGGATTCTATCCTACACATATAAATATCTCTAGGATTTATACTAAAGTTAACTTATCTTAATCCCCAATGTAACTAAACTAATGCTAAAAAATAACTAAATACTTATATGATACCTAGAATAGTGACCTAAGATAAAATGTCTACATTTTACATAATTTATATTATTTAAACCATATAACACTCAAAATAATCTCACAAACCCACGAATGGAATGTTATCATCTTTGAGGACTATCTATAAAAATAATTTATACAAAACATTAGAACATTTCTCGATAATTGATGCACACTAGAATCCATCAAGTCTTTTTATAGAAGACCATGATTTTTATAAATTAATACTACAACATTTTAGATGAATATTTGATATATAACGTTATGATCCATGAAAGAACCATGAAATTATAGTTTCTATACAGACTAGAAATGGAAACATATTATTTAGATTCATTATTAAACCACTCACATAATTATCTTCCCACATTGTTACATTTATTACATACATTCTGTAAAACAATATTCATAACCTAAGAAAACTAAACATAAGAATGGTTGAGATCAGATGATTAGTAAGGGTGAACATGAGAGATATCAATCCATGATCATTTTAATATATAATATAAGATTACAAGAATGAGACTATAACCTTAAAATAAAAATTTCTTTCCCAATATATATTATATAATAAACATTAGAAATTAAATAAATCATTATTGTTTAAAAATATATGAATCATTAGAGTTATAATTATTCATATATCAATCATGAACTGTAAGATAATTTCATAAAATTTTCGAACCATCATGTATATAGGAACTATTTCATATGTCATGGTTAACTAATTAGAATATAAAATCTGAGTGGATCATTCATTATCACTTATTTCCCATATTTTATTAGGCATGTAAACATCTTTCTCATAGTAGATCAAGCACATTGACTTGTTTCCCATGATAATCTCATGAGATATGAAATGCTACCTAAGGTATTAGAGTCAAATATAATTATGGGGCCAGATTTCATGTAATGAAAACCATATACATACATGCCACATGATCATAAGATATACATAATATCATCACATTTTACCCCATGAATATAAAATGGGTCCCATCAACATTTCAAAATTTTATTATAAAATAACCCACAGAAAATAAATTGGCATCATAAAAATTCATTCATCATAATAATAAAACCTCCATAGAAAGATTTAGGATAGCTTAATTTTATCATATCCTTAATAAAACAATATTAACATAAAGGATGTTATCATATATAAAAATTCATCTTAAAATATTCAACGGAATATTACATGGGGAAAATATCTTTTTTATTTTGAAATTAATTATTTAAATCTAAAAAATTATAAACAATTTATGAAAATATTTTCATTGAAAAGATCATGGAGAACATATAATGTAATCATAAAATAATTTTTTACTCATGATGGCAGGAAATTTCATTCATTATGTATAATTTAAAATAAAACATTCATTTCACACTATTATAAAAAGTCAAAACTACCTCATTTGGAAAATGAAACTAATATTCTTTTTATTTTTTATAAAAATTGAATCATAGTTAAAAGTAGAATTTAAATATCCTATTAAAAAATTAAATACATCATGGAAAACATTTTTAAAGAGCATAGTAATGAAACAATAAGGATTTTTGACTAAAGAGAAAAAATAGTGCATGATTTCCTTAAAAAAATATTTAAATATGATGACAACCTAAAGATAGAAAAATGAAAGGAAAACATGTGTTATTCAAAATTAACCAGAGTATAATATAAATTAAATATATTTTTTTAGATAAGGATAATACAATTTCATCAATTGAAATTCCATCATAAACAATCCAGATTAAAAAAGGACTGAAATATAAATTCCTTGCCTCATGTCCCATCTTTCTTTGTACACATTTAAAACTATTTTATAATAAATATATATCAGTTAAAAATTTATTATAGAATCATAATTATATCTTTATTATAATTTATGATTTGCTTATGACTTCTTATCAACCATTTATTAACAATTTGTTATAATAATCACTATTCTGAATGATAACCACTTTGTTTTTCTAGAATACTTATATTTAAGTATCCCGGTTATTGTACCGTGATCATGGATACCAAATATCTATATATATTATTAATAATATATATATCATATATATTTATTATATATATATATTCATCCATATGATTTATATATAAGAAAATGAATTACATTTTTCATAGAGATGATAGGCAATATATACACATGAACAATATTTTCACTTTTCAATGAAGGGAACTGGAGAAAGTTAAATAAAAAATCACATTTATATTATAATTTACATACTATATGCATTATATATACTCCTTAAATTCATCCTTATTACCATACAAGTAAAACATAATTGAAAGAAATCAAATCACTTCGTAGAGGTGGTAGTCGATATGTATAAATGAGTGACTTTGTTGCTTAATAAGAGATTATAAGATAAGAAGGTAAATGATAGGTTATAATTTAAAAATTATAAATATTTAATTAATATCATATATACACATACAACCTATCATAATAAATATCCTTGTAATATAGTGGGGGAAAATGAATTATATTACAATGTGGAGACGGTAAGCCATATGGACACATGTGTGATACTTTCTGTAACATCACATTACACTCTTTCAGGTAATTCCCTTCTCTATAAACGTTTCTATTCATTAATTGGGTGCATCATGGGAATCTTGAGGATAGATAGTATTAATTGGGGGAAATACATAAATTTCAATGATGTATGTTTTATATAATTAATGGGGTCTAGTTATAAACTTGTAATGGATTAGCAAGGTTCTCCCTGAGATTAGAAAATGCCCGAGGTGGTTTGGGTTTTCATGTAAGGAATAGTTATTTTCCCTATTTTTGAGGAATTTATATTTCATGAAATTTTTTTCATAATGTGTAATGTTTACCAGTGTCACGTTGTGAACTGAATACACAAGATTAAAAAATACACACTGTGTAAATATTACATGTAGTATAATATTGAAAATTGTTTCTTAATAAAAATAAGACCGTTGTTTCTCTTTATATGGACCCTATGGATTACAATATATGTAAAGTGATTACTCCCAATGTAAATTTCAAGAGTTTGGAGTTCAGGTAATCACACACCTAATACATCATTCATTCATCTATATCCCTCTTCTATTTCGATTAATAGCTCTTATCGAATGATTTTGGGAACCTCTATTCATTTTAGTTTTATTATTTTGTCAATAAACTATCAAATTAGAGTGGGGTATCTCTCTATGGGTGTTATAATTTATTACTATTCATTTCAGCTGATCATTGAAGTGTCATTTCACTAAATTATCTGATCTATTGACCCTTGGTGATGATTATCTTGATTCCTTTATAGATCCATTGTGTCGTCTTATTCAGATGGCTAACTCTCTCTTGGTTGTGATGCAATAGGTGCGTGTTCTTGGTGTATGTTCATTTTCCTCTTCTCCACTTACCATTTTCCTTATATTTAATAAAATAAAGGATGAGAAGATTGATTATAGAGCCTTGGTAGTCTTTGTTGTGTTATACTTATTAGAGGATCTCATTGCTGGAGTGTACGACCTATGTTTTGATGTAGGTTGTTCCATCTCTAGACTATATTAGTGAACTGAATTGATAAGGTTTTTGATACATTGTTTTCTTTGTTTATTATCACTATTGATTGATTATATTTTTGTATGTGGAAATTTTATTTTGAAAAAATTGAGTTTCTGCTGGGTTTTGGAAAATAAAAAATGTTTTCGAAGCATCATCAAATGGTTTTCAAAGCATGGTTTTGATGGAATGGTATTATGAATAGGTTTGAAAAAATGAGATAATTCGAATCCACGTGAAAATAGGTGGAAGGTGTAGTGTTAATCCTAATAAATTATTGGGGGTATGATCATAGGGATTTCCTCTACTCCCTAGGCCTAATGATCTTGGGACATTTTAGATCTATTGGGGGGTTCACCTTTTTGGGTTTTCCTATACTCTTTAGACAATATGAATATTTATATAGGATTGATTTGTTCATCATTGTTAATGATTAGGTATGAGTGTCCCAATTTTCCTAAAAAAGTGGGATCATTGGTGTTATACAACATGTGATTTTGACTGGTATTATTTTCCATTGTACTGTGATGAATTTGATATGGTATGTGATTCATGATTTGGTTTTATTTTATATATCTATTTCTATATATGATTGTTAAATTATTTGAAACTAATTTACCTACTTTATTTGAATAACAGAACAAGAGAAAATTATATTTTTTACTCTCTTTTGATATAAATACATCTAAACTATAAATCATTTCTTTTTTATTTATTAATGAGAATTCATTGATTATTGTATGTAAAATTATTATTGAATTCATGGGTCAGACCCTACTATGTCTGTCAGCTAACACCCTTCTACTGTCTTCTGTGGTGTTCAGTCCATAATGTGTCATTAGATGCATGGAATGTTAAGGCACTATAGTGAGGAAATTTTTTCCTATTATCTGGGTTTTGGTAGCTCGATGGTGGGATGGGGGGGGGGGGGGGTTCAACACTATCTTATGAATACAGTTTGAGTAGGAGTTTTTCTTTTCATCCTATGTAGTTAGAACTATTTATTATATACTATTTAGTACCAATTTTAGTTTTATAACTGACTATGTTATCATTATATTAGGTTATATATATTCATTCTTTCCTCTAATTTTTTTTTTACACATCTTATATACATGTCATATTTCTGGCGTTAGTCTAGGAAATGCACTCCCTCTATTGTCATTTTCTGGGTTCTTGATGCCAACCCTTAGGGATTGGTAATGCCCATAGGGTGTGTAGATATAACACCAAATGATTCTGAAGTAATATATCTTTAAATAATTTGATTTAATTTATGTATTGTGATTTATGATACACCAAATTAATCATGCACTACACAAAATGCCTACTTATCTTCTAGTACACACAGCATTGAGTTTCTATGAAACAATATTTTATTATTATAATTATTTAAACAATACAATTATAACATATCCATTAGAATTGTGAGTATGAATAGGATGAACTTATTTATGAAAATATGGTTTACAAATAAATACGTTATGAATTATTTGGTGATGAAATATTAATAAAAGAAAATAAAACCCTTTTTTAAAATAAAAGGTTATCTTTTTTTTAAAACCCATTTTAATGTACAGAAGTTTTTTATTCGGTTAAAATAAACAAATAACTCTTGAAATATATTTATAATATAGTCAATATTATATTTAACTTTCATCCTAAGAGTTTTGTAGACATGATTTAATAATAAATTCAATTTTACACATAAAAAACATGTCTTTTTCTAAAGGTCATTTTTCCGCCTTTTAATGAAGAACTTGTTTTAAAACTGAATTTTTACAATTTTATAAATTTTATTTGCTATAATAAACATCATTTTTTAAAACATAATTTCAAAAATTACTTCAGTTGATTTTTTGTTATGATAAGTTTGATTTTTATGACTTTTGAAAAATACTGATTTTTAAATGAAAACTGACTTTTTATCTAAATAAATTATAATTATAAATTGTTTTTATAGTAAAATTAGATTAATTTTACATATATTAATATAATATAGTCATTATATTATTATTTATATAAAATTTTGAAATAAAACATTTTAATATTTGAAGAGTTTCACTTTAAAAAAATTGCTCCCTCGCCCCGTCTGTGTGATTAATTTTAAATTAATTGTAGATACCTATGTTTTTCGAATTTTGAAAAATAGATTTTTTATTTTGAATCATAATATCCAAATTTATTGAATAATTATATTTATTTTTTTAGACAATATGAAAAACAATCATAAAAATTTCAATACAATTGTTAAGGGTAAATTAGGTAATTGAGTGTAAAAATAATATTATAAATTTTATAAAATCACCCTAATAGTTGCCATAATTTTATTTTATGAGTGAGTGTATACCTATATCATCAATGGTTTAAATTAATGATCTCTTGGTAAAATATTGATAAATTTATGCCCCATATTGTATTTTATGTTATGAATATTGAAAGCTGGGATGCTCGTGACTTTATAAACTACAAAATTTATAATATAAGGTTATTTAGAAGTTATATTATACCATGAATATTATTTATAAATAAAAAATACTTATATTAACCATCAATATTTATTTTTAATTTTTATTGAATAAAGAATCACCTTGAATGCTTGCACAATAGTTATGTCGTAATTATTCAATTATGGAAACTATCAAATAAATGATGTTAAAAACATTCAAATAAATATAATTTGAATTAATGAAGGATATCAAAAAATTATACAGATTTATTTTACATGTAATTAATTTTTTATTTGTTTCTTTCAATGTTTTTATAGGTATATATTTTTTCTAAAAGTAAATGTAATGAATCTTGTCAAAATTTACCTTTTTGATATTTTAAAAATTGTAATTAAATGATATTAAAACACATAAAAATTGAAAAATAAAGCATTTATTTGATAAGGATGAAAATTTAATCAATGATACATTATGGTTCGTTTTATATTTTATAGTAAGTATATTAGCACTTAATGTGTAAAAGTATATATTGTCACAGTAAGAGTTAAAGATGTTAATTAAGGGTTAAAACCAAATTACAAGGGTATAAATTTAGCCTATATATATATATATTATTTTATAATGGTATCTAGACCAATAATAATCTTATATTAATAATAACTTACTTTTAATCAAATTTTTAATTGAAAATTATTTTACATTAAATTAATATTTTGATAAATCTAAATTGTGCCCCTCCCCTCTCTTATAAATGGTCACATATTCTTATCTAAATTCACATATAAAAACCTATTTCTTTTGGAAAAAAACCTTAAAAGGTAAATTCCCAAACTAACTCCCTTAATACTAGAAGTGTTCTTTTGGGAAGAAATCCATCCAAGGAAACCATTTTCTGAAACAAAAAAAAATATTCTAAAGAAAGAGAAAAAGTTATTCAACCAATGTTTATTTATTTATTTCCTAAACCAATTAAATTCTATTTACATAATTTTATATAATAACCTATGTATATTAAATATATTGATATGTTATTATATTTAAGGTATGACCTAAAACTTCTCACACTTCCATCGAATGGGATACAAATGCATCATTTGTGTGTACGGTAGACCACCACCTGACGAATCATTGTTGTTCATTCAACCATTACAACAATTAATGATTGATAATAATGATGAATTTATAGTATTTATATTACATATATTATTTTTATGATGTTATTATGATTCTGGAATTGTTATGTCACACATAACTTCATGGTTTCCATTTCTTTGGAATATGATAAAGGCATACGTGTTTATGTTAGACTGTCGCCTCACCAAGCGATGTGATTTTTTCATTATTTATATGAAATTTAGTAATGATGGTTTTAATAAAATTATTTGATATATATATAATAAAAATTGATTCTGTAATGACAAAATATCATATACTTTTCTTTCTTTAATCCGACAACAAAATGGAGACAATGTTCACGCATATATATAACATATTGTTTCAATGAACTATGTATTTTATTTTCTACCTATAACTATTATGAATCATCATAATTACATATATAATAAATTTATATGATATTTATATCATGGTTATCATTATTGAGAAGATTAAATAATTATCTAATTATGTGTTCCAAGAATAAAAAGTTAATACAAGTACGAAAATAGCGTGATTATTACCCAAAACATAATTTTACCATGGAATTGTGAATAAGAGAGTAATACAAAGAAATAATTAAATCATATACGATATTACATATGTAAAAATTATTTTGTTTTTCATGTTAAAAACTTTTACTTATTATATATTAGATTTTATCATGTTAGTAGGAAGTCAAGACTTAAGGTAATGAAAGTTCTAATCTCACTTTTATTTTTGTGGGACTTATTTCATATCACAAATCATTAATTTTGTGTGTTTTATATTATTACCATTAATGAAATATTTGATATTTATCATAATTTTTTTATTTCCATATTCGTTTTATGTTCTCGCTTTTATGGGGCATACTGTTCAAACTTTATCCATACAGTAAGGTAATTTTGTCTCAATTTTCCTTATTTGAGAGAATTGTTATGTTATGAACCTATATTATTTTATGAGTTATATTATTTTATGAGGCATATATACTACACTATGAAATTTTGTATCATAAAAATACCTATTTTTATGATATTATAAGTTTTATTTAATTTTATTATCTATTCATTCAGAAATTTGTTTATTCAAACCTTGTTTTCTAAAAAAAATTCTGCAATGTTTTTAAATGAGATTTTAAGCATTTTAAATGAAAATTATTTTAAAGTTGTTTAAATTGGTGTTAAAATAATACATGAAATGTTTCAAGATTATTTTCAATGAAAAGTTTTTATAAATGTTTAATGATTGATAATGTTTTTTAAATCATAAAAGAAAGTTTCCTCAATGAAATTCATTAAAAATATATTTTAAAATTATTTTCTATCTAAGATGACATACATTGGTGTTACTCATGAATTACTGGTGTTGTGATCCAAGTATACTGTTTATATATTATCTTTTAGAGTATTAAGTTTAGGAACCCCATTTGTTTTAAAAGAGTTATTATATGATTAAATGATTTTGAAAACCATTTATTATCAACATTTTTTATGTGGTGAATGGTTTATGAATGATTGGAACATATACATATGATTTTATTTATTTAAAGGGTGGTATACATATCTCCCTTCAATGCATTGGGTAATTATACATAACAAATGATGTAAATCTGTTATATATGAACATGATTCATGTTCACAATTCTTTGGAATGACTTGGTATTCATGTCTATATGGTTATGTGTGGACCTGGATTTCATGTCCATAAGATTATGAGTGGACCTCGATTCATGTACATAATTTTATACATGGGCCTAATTTCATGTATGAAACTTAACAAGTGAACCTATTTCAATTTATACATGTTCACAAAGTTATTATTTTATGTGTATTCCATAATTAATTATCTTATTACAATGATATTTTAGCATCTCTAAGGATATATTATTACTAATTCGTTATGAACTTATATCATTTATTCCACGAGCCACAATCATTATTCTTGATATACATGGTATATTTTTCAAATGTTATGTTCATCTTCTTATGAACATTTTCTTATGATATGATTTATATCTCCCATGTCACCCTAAATAAGAATATGAGATCACCCTTTTCAAATGATAATTTTACCTAGGATATAAAGAAAGGTATTATGTGTGATATGTCAGAAGGGTTCTAGTAATGAATTATTAATTGAGAGAATATTTAGATTTTTTATAAACCACTTGTTTATGTCTGTAAGATTTCAAAGACACTAAACCCATATAATTACGGAATGGTATTATTGTAATATATATATTCATATTTTTAGATTTATTATATATGTATGAAAATAATGGGTTATTATAGTGTAAATTTTGATTGGGTAGTAGTTTGAAATGGTATCTACAATGGGCTTCTCACATTGTGGTTTTAGAGGTAATATTTCTTCAATAGTCCTTATCTTGACATGTTTGGTAGACTGGAGATAATATTTTCGTAACATGATAGGTAGGTTGTAGAGAGTTCCTAGATCACTCCTGTAATGATGAGACTCAAGTTACCATGGGATGTTGGGATGTGTGTCTCCTATTTTGAGATCTTTATGTTAATATTAGTTTATTAGTATTGGTTTTTTACATTGATAAGAGATTATTTTGTTTTCTGATAGTCTTCTCTATTTCATTGGGTAACAATAAACCTCAAAGATGTGTTTGGTGGGTTACAATATAGGGTAATACTAATACTCCACATTGTATGTATCATAATTTTATAAAGGATAAAATGCCATATGCTCCCATTGTTGAGCTGAATTTACTAAAAATTCAAAAAACAACTATTGAGGTACTTCTAAGAGTTGTAAGAGATAGAGATCGATCTGGAATGTTCTTTCATGATATGTCTATATACATTAAGGTTAAGAATGAACCTCAAGATTATGAGTATGGAAATGAAAATATCAAATATATTTTTAACTTTCTGTATATAGCTGAGAGTAATAAGTTGAAGTGTGTGGCATTCAAATATGAAGTTCCCAACCAAAGATGAAGGGATTCTATAGTATTGGAATATAAGAATCTTGTCATGGAATGGAAAGGTCTCCAGAATATCTTGATCTAAAAGTTCTATCCTAATTCACTTATGATGGAGAAGTATATGGAGTTCCACTCTTTTAACTTAATAGAGAATTTGGTGTCATCATACACCAATGGGTTTGTGAATCTGGCTAATTTTTAACAAGGGATTGTAAATAATGACCAGTTGAAATCATAGAATTACATTCATGGTTTGAAACTAGATATCATATTGTACATATTTATGATGAAGCTTTCAGCCTATATAGATATATTTGATAGGTTTATCATGGAATAAATGTGTGTGGAAGGAAATGATGGATATATGTCCCCTTCTCTTTTACCCATTGGATTATTTTGAACACATTAGGTAAAAAGAGAATGTAAAAAGATCATCACCAGAGTGGTGGATGTGGTTCTCAGAAGTAGGACTCTTTTGTACCTGTAGTTTTAGCCAACAATGTGTGTATACTGTTTTATTGGTGTTGAAAGGTTAGATACAACACATGTTCTTATCTATCACCTAAACATTTGTGAAACAGTTTTGATGTTATGGTCTTCTACAACATTTCTATTAAGATTTATCAACTCCTCAATATGGTTAGGGATAATTATCTCCAAAGTATAATATAGTATAATATGATGCTTCAAGGAATTCAGAGCTCTTGCCATAGGCCTCAAGAGTCAATCACCTTCATTTAGTAGATGCATTTCTAGTAGAGGCTGATGCATGTCTAGTGATAATGAGAGGTTCCATAATTATTTTATCTTCAGTATAAAATAATTTATTTACTACCAGTACATCCCACACATTTATATCTGATTATTTTTTTAGTATTCTTAAACGTACAATGAAGCTCATTTCCTTTGTTATATAGTTTTTGATACCTCTAGGTAAGAGGAAAGTGTAGGAGTTTCAGTGTCCCTCTTACGCCCTATCGATAGAGTATAGAGTGTTAGTCTAAGATTTCATCATTTTTGTTCATAAATTTGTTGACTTCATTATTAGAATAGATTTTACTTTTTCTCATTGTGATGAGTTTGATTATTATCATTGATATGTATCATTTCATATGACTGATGAGACTGCATAGGTGATTCAAGGAGAGTGAGATTTTGATTTTTGGACATGTAGACCATCCTTCCAAGAGAATATGATTTTTTTATCTGATGTAGTTGTTGATCCTAATAATGTTTCTTCTTTTTTTGATCTTCCCACATGTTTTGGGGATTTTAAATCTATTTTATAAGATATTTTCTTCAGTATTCCTCCAAAGAGGGCGGTAGAATTTATGATTGGACTAATTCAAGGTATGCGTATTTTTTTGATACCATCCTATCATATGGAACAAGAGGAGTTGAAAGACTATAAGGTTTAGTTGGATGATCAAATGAAGGAGTGTTTTGTTTTCCCTTGTGTTTCACCTTGGGTAGCACAGGTGATATTTTACAATATGATAGATGGTTCGGTAAAATGATGGATTTATAGATAATTTATTCAAATTTAAATTATGTTATACTAAAATTTTATATAACTATCAATCCTGTATTTTTTATTCCTTTGATGAAGAATAAATTCTATAAATATATTTAAACTTTGTGGGTAGTTTTTGTGGATGATATTTTGGTTTATTTGATATCCATACATGAGAATGAGAACCATTTGGGTTTGGTTTTTGAAATCTTAAGGATTCAATTTTTGTAAACACAACATTTGAACAAGTATTTATAGTTTTTAGAATTAATGATCATAGGGAACATGATTTTATAAGAATGGATTATCAGTTGATCATGAGAATACAATGGTTTTTTTGTCATTGTAACAAAGAAAGAATGTCTTTGAGATTCAGAGATTGTTTGGATTCCCTAAATATTATCAAATTTTCATCAATGACTTCTCAAAGATCATGTCACCATTTTCTGCACTTATCAAGAATGGAGTGAAATTTATATTTGAAGATAGGATTAATTATTATTTTAAATAGAAAAAAAAATTCGGACATTGGAATCTATTTTGACCATACTAGAGATTAGTGAGGGGTTTGTGATTTTATGTGATACTTGTAGTGCTAAATTTGGTAGTGTTTTCATGCAAGATGATCATATGGTATCTTAACATATCATTTAATCTTGTACCACATGAGAAAATTTTTCACACTCATGATTTAGATATTACTATAGTTATTCATGTGCTTAAGTGTATGAGGCACTATATTTTTGGTGTGAGGATCACCATCATTTCTGACTATAAGAGTGTGATCTATATATTTTCTAAAAAATACTTGATTATTAGGTAGAGGTGTTGAGTTGAATCCCTTATGTTGTTTGACATTGATAATATATAAACCTAAAAAAGGGGAATGTCTACACATATTCTCTAAATAAGTGTAAAGACCCATAAAATTCAAGGAAATATTTTTCTTAATTTTCTTTGGAATTTTACAAGAACGTAGTTTCTGATGGCACCTGATTTCGAGGCCCAGTGTGCCCGGAATCATTTTCTGAAGTTTATCTCGGGTACGTAAAGTGAACAAACGAGCGGGTTTTTCTAACTTTTGAACTGGTGCTCGGAATCGAATTCTGAGGGCACCGATGGAATCACAGTGCCGGTAATTGCTTAGAAACACCATTTCTGGAGTTGCGTTTGCCCGTGTGTGTTTTTTTTAAATTTTTGGGTTAAGTAAATGAATAAAATAAAATGGTGCTACAATTTTATTTTAAGTCGCTTAACCTATGTTATGTGGATGATGTGGGACCCACAATATCCTACCCACTTGGTAGGATATTTTCGATGTGGGGCCCACACAAGCCCCGCCGTTTCTTTTTTTCTAAGTAACGCACCCGCACCCCCAATTAATAAAGTCAACTCAAGCGTTTATTCTGGTTAAGAAACGCCTCATTAATTTGGGGCGGTTAAATCGTTACAATTATTTCATTGAATTGATTGTTTCTCCTTGAAATTCAAACATTGGCTTGTGCGTTAATAAAATAAGACAACTCTTATTTTATTTCTATTGGAACTTGTTGCGTGGAGAGGATTGGGAGAAAAGCTTTCTTCTTCGACGAAGAACGCAAAGAACGTGAAGAACGCGAAGAACGCGCCGACCTCCGACGAAGAATGCCAAACCCTCAGAGATCGACTACGTGACGTCGTGTACCACTTCTTCCATGATGCTTCTTCCATGACGCATCTTCCGCGACGCTTCTCAGCAACGCGACAATCCTCCATCCACAATTCCTTTTTCTGCGACGAACCCTCGCTCAACAATTCGATGAGGTAGGGGTTTAATTATTATTTTGTTTGTTCCTGTTTACGGCATCATTGGTTTATCGTCTATTTGGGGCCTCCTGTTATCGCAGTAACGGGAGGAGGTCGGACCACACGAACACGGCCGACTCTCCTCCCCTTTTTGGTTGTTTGATATTGATGCGGCACGAACAAAGAAACGCGGTGCCGAAGCACCGCACCAGATTTGTTAAGGAAAGGGGGAGAAGCGCAACGCCATCACATCGCGCCATTGAAGTTGAACCAAAGACGTGGCGCCATCGTGCCGCACCTTTGAAGACGAACCAAAGATGTGGCACCGTCATGCCGTGCTGGAGAACCACAAAAGCACCGCGGCCGGAGCGGCGCCGCAGCGGAGCGGCGCGGCACCGTCGCGCAGTGCCGGACGGACGAAGGTCGCGGCAGGTTCTGGTCCGCGGTGCAGCAGGGTAACCGGCGGCCGGTTTTGGGCCATCGGCAGCGGAGCAGGGGGACCAGCCTTTGTCGGTCCCGTGGCGGCAGCAGCCGGCCCGCCGGTGCAGGCTGGCCGGTCAGGGGAAAGCGTCGGGGGTCGTAACCCCCGGCTGGCCAGTAGGAGCGGTCCACCGCATGGGGGCCGCGGTTTCTCCATGCGGGGGCAGCGCGCCCCCCGCCCCTTCACTCGGCCATAACGGCCGAGCCGGCCACCTGGCCTCCTGGCCAGCACCCGCGTGCCTGGCCAGGCCGGGCCGTCCCGTGCCCAAGCGGGCCGGAACCGGACCCGGTTCGGGTCGACCCAGTTCTCGCCGACCCAGAGGGTATCGGGCCGGTCGGACCAGGCCCGAACCCCCTAATACCGGACTTTTTTGGTCTGTTGCTCATAACTTGAGCTACGGGCCTCCAATAGACGCACCGTCAGCTGCGATGCGATCCTTGGGTCGAGATGGTCGTATCGATATATTACACTCAATGTTTCGGAGTAATTTGAGTTTGGTCGGGTTGGTTCATACACGAAACCAACAGGGCCCTTGCAGTGGAAACGCTTATAACTTGAGCTCCGGACGTCCGATTGACATGTTGTCGACTTTGTTGGATTCCTCTAAGTTAGACGGACCTTTTGGATTACTCTGCTCAAGGTTTGGACACCTTTGGAGTACGGTCAGGTTGGTTTTGACTTAAAAACAAACCGGGCCCCTGGGACGAAAAAGCCAATAACTCTCAGACCAGGCATCTGATTGACACGTCGTCTGTGACGTTGAGTTCCTGTTGACGATACAGAACTTTTGGATACATCAACTACGGACTTGGTGTCATTTGATGTATCAGCCCTTCGGCTGGTGGAGCAGACCCTCCTGAACGAGATTGCTGTGTGCGGGAACCCTACAGCTAGCTGCGACTGCGACGACGATGATGACAGTGCAGAAATCCTCTGTGGATTCGACGGCGACGACTACAGCACTCAGCGATCCTATGTGGATCAGTGCTACCGATCTTGTGTGGGTCAGATCCTATGTGGTTCAGCGCTAATCGTTCCTGTGTGAGCCAGCGCCTACAAATCCTATGTGGGTCTGATCCTGTGTGGGTCATTGCGGGGGTTAGTTACCTATCGATCCTTTGTGGGTCATTGTGGGGGTTAATTACCTATCGATCCTTTGTGGGTCATTGCAGGGGTTAGTTACCTATCGATCATGTGTGGGTCAGATCCTTTGTGGGTCATTGCGGGGTTAGTACCTATCGATCAATTGTGGGTCTGACGGCTTATATGAATCAAAGGATATATCTGATCATCTCTATTGTAACACTCCAAGCTTACATGGTATGCTCCTCTTTGAATAATAGAGTAGCTTGCATTGTACGCAAGTTCGAGATTCTAACACACCACGACTAATCAAAATAGCCATTATGAATAGTAATACCCACTTTTTGAAATTATATGTATATTATATTTCAAAATGGACTTCATTTTTGGATTTGGAATGTCAAAATTAGCCTATGTTGAATTTTTTGTAATTTTCTGAGAACTTCCAAATTTTTATGAATAGTGAAAAATACTTAAAACAACTTTTTTAATCAAAATAATTTATAGTGATAAGTTATACTATTGAGTGTTTTTAAAGTATAATTAGAATATATTTTTACTATTTTATCCAATGGTGGTCATTAGAATTAATTTCACTTTGAAATTGGACATAAACAATTGTCAATCTTTTGATATATATTGTTTCTTAAAAACACACTATTTGTTGTGACAGCGGGAATTAATTATAAAATTAATTAATGCAACTTATATGTTTGGAATTTTGTAAAATAGACATAATTTTTTGATTCGGAATATCAATTATAACTTAGGGTGATATTCTGGCATTGTTCTGAAAAAATTCAATTTTTGATGAATAGTTAAACCGCAAGTGGTAGTTAAAAAACTGATTTTTCGTTTAAATGAAACATTACCACTTCGGTGATTTAATTTTCAAAAATCTGACATAAATGGTTTTTATTAGGATGTATAATGTGGTTCAATGTGATTAAAATAATTTTTTGGTGAATAATAATTTTTAAGTTTAATTAATCGCGATTAAAGGTAATTAGTGAAATTCAAGGTAAATATAATGTTATAATAATATTAAATTACCTTGACACTTGTCCTACCCCTATTTTATGAGTCATGGCCGACCACGACAAACCATGGGTCAACTTGTGGTCCCCATGGAGCCACTTCGGTAGGGAAATGACATTAAAAACATTTTATTTAATGTTAAAATAAAAATGTCACAAACATGAGTTGTTTTAGTAAAAAAAAATTAAATGGGGTTATACAAGTCATATTTTTGACTATAAATATTAATTAGAAATATAAAACGATTTACTACATCATGAATTTTTTTTTAAAATTTTTAGACATTAAATAAAATAAATTATTGATGACACCATGATGATGCAGTGATTACCTCATTAATTAACGATTTAAATAAAATGAAATGATAATGTAAAATCCAAGGCATACACTTTCCAAAAACCTATTGGATGAGTATATTTCGAACCCTTATCACCTTATACTCCGACTATATCATTTTGGGACCTTTAGAATCCGAAAATCATTTCATAATAAAGTTGCATTTCAATCATTCCAAGAGTGCCCCTTCTCTCCTCTTATAAAAGGCCCCCACCACTACCACCTTATTCACACTTTCACGCCATTTGGATCATCCAAACTCTGCTAAAATACTCTCCAAACTTCCCTCTATTACTCTTATAAGACTCACTTTGGGTAGAATTCTTCCCAAGGAAGCCTTTGTCTCAAATCAAAAAGAGTTACCCGTTTTAAAGGTAGTGTTTTCTCTTGTGTTCTTTTGTTTTATTTTGATTCTCCAACCCCTTAAACTCTTTTTATTCATTTATTTTGTGACAAAAACAGTATCCTAAATATACTAGGATGTTGTTCTAATGAGTATTAGATCTCCACTTACACACACCTACATATAATGGTTAAAGAACATACTGTTTCTGTGGATGGCGAATTTCTGCCTCACGAAATGATGATTGTTCAACACTCATATAACACCTTCAAAGGTGGCCATTAAGATGTCACTATATTTATATATGATATATTATATGTATATTTTTTACTTAAGCTTCTGTATTTTTCATTTATGGCATACCTTTATGGTTTTCATTATGGGTAAATGTGATATTTTCATTTTAGGAAGTGCGGACTACCGCCCCCTCAAAGTGATTTGAATCGTTAATGCCATATGTGGGATGTATAAAGGTTGGAGTAAATGATATTATATATGATATTATACTGGAATTATAATACACCTTTATAATATTATGATTTCATTCCATTAAATACGAAATAGAAATGAAAGTAGCGTTCATGCGTACCTACGTCTTACCGTCTCCATGAACGATGCATTTCATTTCTTACCTCTAAATGTTATGTAATATTATAAATGAATGTATATACTGGATATATATGATATATATTATATATACATCATGAATATAATTCTGGATATAATGGATATTTCACCACATGAACTACTTGTAATTATAAGAAGTTTATTTTTGACTCAAGTACCAAAGATCGACAAAACGACTGTTATAAACTTAAATAATTACATAATGTTCATGACATGGTAATAAGTGATATAAAAGGAATAATGAACTTGAATAATGTTCTTAAGAAGTTAGAGATTAACTCTAGTTTATTATTCAGGAGATCAACGAACGGTCGAGTGAATTCGGACACGAGGTAAGGGAATTTCTTAACCCAATTTCCATTCTTTGGGTTAATCTCCTAATTTCATATTATGTGATGATATTATTATGTCCTATCTTTTATTAGTACTTTATTTATGTGTACTTATATTGAATACACATAATAGATCTACTTTATTTTAAAAAAATGATCTTTGTAAGGGTCTTCATCTCAATCTCCTTTCATTGAGGCATATTTTGTTTTATACACAACTTTCTATTATACAGTGTATAAACCCCATTGAATTTTACTTTTATTCAAAAGAAATCTTTTATACAAAGCGTTTTTACTAAACGACAAAAAGGAATGTTTTTCTTATGTATGCGGTGACAATGACTTCTCCGCCGCCGTGACAATTATTTGAGTTTCGGCTTCCTCTACAAGCCATAACTTTTTTTAAAATGAAAAATAAATACAAGTTTTAATTTTTTTTTTATTTTGGTATTTCAAATGGTTTTGAAAGTGTTTTTATTATATCAATATGTTTTATTGATATCTTGTGATTTAAATGTGTAAATTTTATGTTTCCTTTATGCATGTTTTATGTGATACGATTATGTTATATGATATGTTTAAACCTATTCATATGAGGAATGCATTGGACTTAATAAGTGACGGGTGGAGCCCGCTATAGATCCTCGATGCATCGGTAGGTCTCATGAGACAAACTAGTGTCTTGGCATGAGGCCTTGACAAAATATTATTTTTGGTCTTGGCACGAGGCCTAGGCTACGTGGTTATGATAGTCCGGCATTATGCATTCCATCATTATGAAACCGGTTATTGATATTGCTTGTGATTATTCAACCAGTAGAATATCCATGTGAATAAGTAAATGGAATTATTTCATTTTACTTTTTCCATATTATGTTGAAGTTCAAGTTTAAAAGGCTTTTGTTTTAGGTATACATTGCCTTAAATGTTTATGTTTATTTATGAAAGCTTCCGCTATATTGTTATCCTTACTGAGCATCCGAGCTCACCCCTTTCAATGTTTTAATATTTTCCAGGATGTGAAGAAGTATTTTATGAATGACCTACAGGTATAGTCAAAAGAGGATATGAGTGTGGATTATGAAGACTTTTTTATTGTAGTTTTTCACTTTATGATGTAATGTAACATTTATGAATGTATCTAGTGTTTCTAAGGCTACTAAACTAATCGGTCTTTAGAGACTTGATCTTTTGTGATCATGCCAATTTTAGGAAGTAATGCACCGACTCTGGGTAACCGGGGTCAGGGTGTTACAGTTGGTATCAGAGGCAGTTTAGTACTAACCTTGGAAGCTAGATTTAGATAAACTCTGATTATAGCACATAGCCCAAAGATAGACTTTGAGGATTAGTATAGAGGAACTTCCTATAATTTTGGTATTACAGAGATTTTTTGAGTTTTCCGAGCAATACATCCCTGTCTGGATACGAGCAGGTAGAGGTAGCTCTGGCATAGATGCACCTAGGGGTAAAACCCAAAATCACCGCTTTGAGCTAGACTCGAACAGGAACTGGTGCATGAAAACGGTCCTTGCTGCCCTCTTGGTTATGACACTCCCAGGGGATATGCTTAGGATAATTATCATTTTCCATACAAACCAATATGAAGGGTTTATGATATATACTTTCTCAAAGAAAACATTTTTTTATGATTAGGGATTATATCCATAAACTGTTCAATTTACATTATGTATTTTACAAGTTTGGAATTATTCATTTCAATTCATAAACTAACCTAGTTTATGCCATTGTATAGAAATGGTGCCCAGTGGAAGGAATGTGAACTCCAACAATACGTATGATCCAAAGCGTAAGAAGGGTCATATCTTTCATGGTATTAATCCGACATTTAGTAGGGAAATAATCTCCCATGTGTTCTCAACATATGAAGAAATAGTATCATGTGTTAATAAGATAAGTAAATGATTCTCTGAGTCTTATGGATTTGAAAGGAAGAAAGAGAAGAAAATGATGGAAGAGAGAATGATGGAAAAAGGGACGCGGGAAAAGAATATTTTTCCAATATGTGATAACTGTGGGAAGAAACACCTTGGAACTTACCTGAAGGGAATGGGAGTTTGTTATAAGTGTCGAGAAAAAGGACACCAAGTGCGTGATTTCAAGGGTAAGAAAAAGGTTTCAAATGTACAATGCTTCATCTACAAGGAGTGGGGACACTACGCAAACCAATGTCCAAATCATCAGAGTGTGCCCCAAATTATGTTATTGGATAATAATTAAGTTATGATACTACCACAGATGAGGAGGAATGATTAGGGTTCTTATGTTGTTACTAAAGAATTTTTTAATTTGAGTGTTGTATAAATGATGTACTGGTTATAATAATTATGGAGTATTTGAGGATTGTACTACAGTACTATTTCATCAAGGACTTGAGATTGTGTGGAACCAAGAAAAGTGACTCCACAGTAGGTTTAATTTTTTGGAAAATATATGATTGAGAGAAAGATAAACCATAATATGGTTCTGATACCGAGATAGTGATTTTGGAATAAGACATGATTGATTTGGATAAATTATATTGGATATTCTTAACTTCCTTGAAACTGATTGATGATTTTTATACATTTTTGGATATAAGGAGTTAATATAGTATTCTATAAGTAATAAGGGATCATGGTAATTCAGGATGTTGCAGTGTTTTAAAAGAATACATGATAAAGGTTTTCACATGTTGTTACACGGAAACAAAAAAAGGGATCTTCATTATGTTTACATTCCTCATAAAATTTGGACTGTGAGTTGGAAAAAAGTATTTTGGATAACTATAAAGGTTGGAATGGATTAATTTTAACCTTGGATAGTAATGTTTAAGGTTAAAACATTTCTGAATATTATTTTTGGAATATTATAATAGTTTTAGAAAAGGGACAACCTTCAGGTTGGGCGATAACCCGTCGCTTCGGACAAAGCTGCAGGAATCAAACCCACAACCATATTGGGACAGATCTTTATGACCTACCACTAGCCTACAGGAAGTCCCTGGTTATTATATAAAGTTTTCTTAATCTAAATGATATGTGTTAATATTTGGAACCTTATATAATTATGATAAATAGAATATTTTCGAGTTCTATTACCTTTTAGAGTGAAAAATGGGTTTTTGGTAAAAATCTATTAAAGAATGAAAGTCTACATGACCAGTATGTATATTCCCTTACGTTCTTAGTAAATCTCCTAAATAAATTCCTCAACTTTATAAAAGGTAACTTAAAACAAAAAACATTGTCGGTTAACTTTTCCAACTGGGGATTCAATGACCGTTTAACCAATCACAATTTTGTGATTTTCTTATGGTTAACTTTCTCCTAATACAGTTTTCTACAACGCTCTATCAGACCTTGATGGTTTGTTTTTCTTCCATTTACATATTTTCATAGAATCCTAGTATGGGCTATCTCAGGTGACCTTAGTACTTATCTTGCTTTCTTTTAATGTTATATTCTTATTAACCCTATTTCCGATGTGGGTTTTCCACAAAGGTATTTTCTATTTTCAACCTTTTATTTTCAAAGAAAAATTTCAAATTGCGATGACGCAATTTATTTAAGGAGGGGATAATGTAACACCCCAGGCTTCCATGGTATGCTCCTCTTTGAATAATAGAGCAGCTTGCATTGTACGCAAGTTCGAGATTCTAACACACCGCGACTAATTAAAATAGCCATTATGAATAGTAATACCCACTTTTTGAAATTATATATATATTATATTTCAAAATGGACTTCATTTTTGGATTCGGAATGTTGAAATTAGCCTATGTTGTATTTTTTGTAATTTTCTGAGAACTTTCAAATATTTATGAATAGTGAAAAATACTTAAAACACCTTTTTTAATCAAAATAATTTATAGTGATAAGTTATAATATTGAGTGGTTTTAAAGTATAATTAGAATATATTTTTACTATTTTATCCAATGGTGGTCATTAGAATTAATTTCACTTTGAAATTGGACATAAACAATTGTCAATCTTTTGATATATATTGTTTCTTAAAAACACGCTATTTGTTGTGACAGTGGGAATTAATTATAAAATTAATTAATGCAACTTATATTTTTAGAATTTTTTAAAATAGACATAATTTTTTGATTCGGAATATCAATTGTAGCTTAGGGTGAAATTTTGGCATTGTTCTGAAAAACATCAATTTTTGATGAATAGTGAAACCACTAAGTGGTAGTTAAAAAACTGATTTTTCGTTTAAATGCATCATTACCACTTCTGTGATTTGATTTTCAAAAATCTGACATAAATGGTTTTCAATAGGAAGTAAAATGTGGTTCAATGGGATTAAAATAATTTTTTGGTGAATAATAACTTTTAAGTTTAATTAATCGCGATTAAAGTTAATTAGTGAAATTTAAGGTAAATATAATGTTATAATAATAGGAAATGACCATAAAACTTGTCCAACCCCTATTTTATGAGTCATGGCCGACCAATATAAACCATGGGTCAACTTGGGGACCCCATGGAGCCACATTGGTAGGGAAATTACATTAAAAACGTTTTATTTAATGTTAAAATAAAAATGTCACAAACATGAGTTGTTTTTCTAAAACAATTTTTAAATGGGGTTATAAAAGTCATATTTTTGACTATAAATATTAATTAGAAAGATAAAAAGATTTAATACATTATGAAATTTGTTTTATAATTTTTAGACATTAAATAAATTAAATTATTGGTGACACCATGATGATGCAGCGATTACCTCATTAATTAACGATTTAAATAAAATGAAAAGATAATGTACAATCCAAGGATTACACTTGTCAAAAACCTATTGTATGAGTAGATTTCGAACCCTTATCATTGTATCCTAGAACTATATCATTGTGGGACCTTTAGAATACTAAAAGCATTTCATAATAAAGTTACATTTCAATCTTTCCAAGAGTGACCCTTCTCTCATCTTATAAAAGGCCCCCACCACTACCACCTTATTCACACTTTCAAGCCATTTGTCTTGGTAAAACTCTGCCAAAATACTCTCCCAACTTCCCTATATTACTTCTAGAATCCTCAATTTGGGAATAATTCTTCCCAAGGAAGCCTTTGGCTCAAATCAAAAAGAGTTACCTGTTTTAAAGGTAGTGTTTTCTCTTGTGTTCTTTTGTTTTATTTTGCTTCTCCAACCCCATAGACTCTTTTTATTCATTTATTTTGTGAAAAAACCAGTATCCTCAATATACTATGATGTTTTTATAATTATTAATCAAGCTACACTTACACACACCTACATCTAATGGTTAAAGAAAATACGGTTTCTGTAGATGACAAATTTCTGCCTCACGAAACGATGATTGTTCAACACTCATATAACACCTTCAAAGGTGGCCATTAAGATGTCACTATATTTATATATGATATATAATATGTTTAGGTTTTACTTAATCTTCTGTATTTTTTATTTATGGCATAGCTTTATGGTTTCCATTATGGGTAAATGCGATATTTTCATTTTAGGAAGTGCGGACCACCGCCCCCTCAAAGTGATTTGAATCGTTAATGCCATATGTGGGATGTATAAAGGATGGAGTAAAAGATATTATATATGATATTATACTAGAATTATAACACACCTTTATAATATTATGATTTCATTCCATTAAATACAAAATAGAAATGAAAGTAGCGTTCATGCGTACATACGGCTTACCGTCCCCATGAACGGTGAATTTCATTTCTTACCTATAAATGTTATGCAATATAATAAATGAATGTATATACTAGATATATAAGATACATATGATATATACATCATGGATATAATTCTGGATATAATGGATATTTCACCACTTGAACAACTTGTAATTATAAGAAGTTTATTTTTGACTCAAGTACCAAAGATCGACAAAACGACCGTTCTAAACTTAAATAATTACATAATGTTCATGACATGGTAATAAGTGATATAAAAGGAATAATGAAATTGAATAAGGTTCTTAAAAAGGTAGAGATTAACTCTAGTTTGTTATTCAGGAGATCAAAGAACGGTTGAGTGAATTCGGACATGAGGTAAGGGAATTTCTTAACCCAATTTCCATTCTTTTGGTTAATCTCCTACTTTCAAATTATGTCATGATATTATTATGTCCTATATTTTATTTTTACTTTATTTATGTGTAATTATAGTGAATACACATAATAGATCTACTTTATTTAAAAAAATGATCTTTGTAAGGGTCTTCGTCTCAATCTCCTTTCAATGAGGCATATTATGTTTTATACACAACTTTCTTTTATACTGTGTATAAACCCCATTGAATTTTACTTTTATTCAAAAGGAATATTTTATACGAAGCGTTTTAACTAAAGGAAAAAAAGGAATGTTTTTTTTATGTATGTGGCGACAACGACTTCTCCACCGCCATGACCATTATTTGAGTTTCAGCTTCCTCTACAAGCCATAACTTTTTTTAAAATGAAAAATAAAAACAAGTTTTAATTTTCTTTTATTTTGGTATTGAAAATGGTTTTGAAAATGTTTTTATTATATCAATATGTTGTATTGATATCTTGTGATTGAAATGTGGAAATGTTATGTTTCCTTTATTCATGTTTTATGTGATATGATTATGTTATATGATATGTTTAAACCTATTCATATGAGGAATGCATTGGACTTAATAAGTGATGGGTGGAGCCCGCTATAGCTCCTCGATGCATCGGTAGGTCTCATGAGACAAACTAGTGTCTTCGCAAGAGGCCTTGACAAAATCTTATTTGTGGTCTTGGCACGAGGCCTTTGCTACGTGGTTATGATAGTCTGGAATTATGCATTCCATCATTATGAAAGTGGTTATTGATATTGCATGTGATTATTCGACCAGTAGAATATCCATTTGAATAAGTAAATGGAATTATTTCATTTTACTTTTTTCATATTATGTTGAAGTTCATGTTTGAAAAGCTTTTGTTTTAGATATAAATTGCCTTAAATGTTTATGTTTATTTATGAAAGCTTCCGCTATATTGTTATCATTACTGAGCATCTGAGCTCACCCCTTTCAATGTTTTAATATTTTCCAGGATGTGAAGAAGTATTTTATGAATGACCTGCAGTGATAGTCAAAAGAGGATATGAGTGTGGATTATGGAGACTTTGTTATTGTAGTTTTTCACTTTATGATGTAATGTAACATTTATGAATGTATCTAGTGTTTCCAAGGCTATTAAACTAATCAGTCTTTCGAGACTTGATCTTTTGTGATCATGCCAATGTTACGAAGTAATGCACCGACTTTGGGTAACCGGGGTCAGGGTGTTACATCTATCGTCATACGAAGAAGTATACCTGTGTGAGATGAATCCTATTTTTCTTTCCTATGTGGATTGTGTTGTGCTGTCCTGTGTGGATTACGTTTTACTTTCATGTGTGGATTGGGTTGTGATTTCCTGTGTGGACTTCGTTGTACTTGGGCTCGGATGTTGGAGCCAAACTGGAATTGATGACTTAGGTATATGTATGGGCATATACCTAAGTAGTGTCGGATGTTACTTCATTATTGAATCTTTCCTTTTTGGATTATCCTTTATGGATTCTAGGAGACCTTCGGGGGTCTCGGGGCCCCTACTGAGTAGATTATACTCACCCCTGCTTGGGCTATGCCTGCACTACGTTGTGTTGGTTGTAGACGAAGGACAGTGCTGATCGTGGTTGAAGCTTGCGGAGAAGGACGGTACTTGGAGGTGGACCACTGGGTGGGATGTACTCAGAGCAGACGGCTGGACTCGAGGAGCTGCGGAGGCTATCTATACCCACCCTTCAGGTGGGACTACCAGTGGATAACTCGACGTTGCGGCTTTACTTTCATTTGTTGTTTTCCCGTTCCAGTTGTACTTTACATTCTGTTTGGGTTTGTATTTTGGCTCACTTACTTTTTCGCACATATTTTTGTACCCAGTTTTTACATAGTGTTTACTTCTGCTTGCTTGCATTGTGGTGTTTGTTTAATTTACAAAGGCAATGCCTTCCTTCTTTACCAGGAGTTACGCCTTGGTGATAGTCGTCAGCCCCTGGCCTATTGAAGACGAGCTTGGGGTAGTCACGACATGGTCCCCGAGGACAGGTCGTGACAAATTGGTATCAAAGGAGTTCGGTTCTACCTCAGAACTCAGGACTCTGATCTTTCTTCTATGTGAATAAATAGTGTTAAGGGTATTGGGTGTGGTTATCAGTCCAGGGAGTCCACTGTTGCTGTGGCGGCCGACGTATCCGTACACCAGGACCCTGATTTCTGATTTCCGACTTAATGCACGAAAACATTGATTGCATGTGTGTTTCATATTTTCTTTGTGATTACTTTGTGTCATCTCACCAGGTATATTTTTCTGACCGTGGCGTACCTGTTTCCTTTCAGGATGGCCCCACGATGGTAGCCAGCTAGGGTTCCGAGAGTTGTGTGTGATGACAGCCCACTGAGTGATGAGGCCTCGGTATAGGTCCCTTTGATAGCAGAGGCACCAGAGGTACCTCTACCCGCCGAGCCACCGATGCTACCAGCCCTAGCCGCTGATGATGCGCGTCTCCATAGTGCACTGCACGAGTTTTAGTGCCAGCGACCGCCTAGGTTCTGCTGGGAGACGGACCCCCAGGCAGCCGAGGACTGGCTGGAGGCAGTTGTACGGGTTTTCAGGTTAGTGAGGACCCCAGAAGACCTCATGGTGATCCTCCCAGCGTGCCTTCTGCACGCGGCAGCAGGCATATAGTGGAGCTTGATGTTCCAGGTGCACGATGAGGCATCCCTTATCTGGATGGACTTTGAGAGCCTCTTCCGCTCAGAGTTTGTCCCAGCCACCCTCTGTGCGGTGCACATCCAGGAGCTTCTTCAGGTGCAGCATGGCAGCTTGACGGTCACCGAGTACTCGGCTAGATTTACCGATCTCTTGCGCTACTCGATAGACATGGTACGGGACCCATTCTTCTGGGCCCGGACCTTTGAGCAGGGATTGAGGCATGAGATCAGGGCATCGCTGATCTCCCTCAGTATTCCGACTCAAGCATGAGTACTGTAAAGAGCCCTTTTGATCGAGATCTTCCTTGTTGAGAATTCGTCAGCAGCGAGACCTACCACGGGGCGGTATGTAGCAGAGTCTTCTACAGCAGGCAGTCGACAGATGACTCATGTGTCTAGGAAGACAAGACCCTTGGGTAGACAACCTCAGGACACTGGCTCAGTAGTGCGGGTCACACAGTGCAGGGCCAATCATTCGAGAGGCAGTCAGTGCTACGCATGCGGCGGGCAAGGCCACATGGCTCGTGACTTCCCGACCCGCCGTGCCGAGGAGCAGTAGACGGTTGAGGGGCCACCCAGCCAGAGGAAGAGGGTATACCGTGGCGGTCCGTAGCGAGCAGGAGGACGAGGCAGAGGAGATAGCTGAGCAGTAGGTGGTTGGAGACTCTTTGAGGCTCTACGACCACCACCTTCAGTAGGTCCACCCCGACCACAGGGAGCTGGCGGGCAGAGACAGGCACAGCTTCAGGAAGCGGAGTCCTATGACCACGGCCACCCGAGATGATTCGAGGTACTATCTGTGTCTATTCCACCCTTGCTGCAATTCTAATAGACACAAGAGCGAGTCATTCTCTCATAGTCACTGCCCTTGTTCAGAGCTTGGAGATTCTGACAGAGCCGTTGGCTCGATCCTTACGGCTAGAGACTCCTACGGGAGCAGACTCGGTGATTACACACTAGTGACGGCAGCGTGAGATTACTCTAAGAGGCGAGAGCTTCGACTGGGATCTTCTTGTAGTAGCTTCGAGGCCTTAAGACGTCATTTGGGGCATGGATTGGTTATCCACAGTCTATTCTGAGATTGATTGTATTAGGCGCAAGGTGCGATGTGTACGCACCGACGGGAGCAGGTTCACCTTCACTAGCAAGAAGGGAGCCTTCACAGCACATGATGGACTCACGCAAAGGAGAGGACATCCCATCACTCATTGGTTGGCTATCCTCATCCTAGGTATAGTTGACGTGTGGATTCCTTGTTTTCCTGCAGTGGTGGATCAGTATGCGGACGTTTTCCACGACGACATTCCAGGACTACCTCCTCGCAGAGAGTTGGGCTTTTATATTGATCTGTACCCTGGGACAACCCCGATAACCGCCCCAGCATATCAGATGGCTATCGCCGAACTTCAAGAGCTACGGGTACAATTGGAGGACTTGTAGGGCAAGGGATTCATTCGACCCAGTGTTTCACCCTGGGCTTCCCCGATATTGTTCGCCAAGAAGGCGGACGGGAGCTTGCGACTTTGTGTCGGCTATCGTCGCCTAAACCAGGTGACAGTGAGGAACAAGTATCCGCTACCGAGGATCAATGACCTCTTCAATCAGCTGAAGGGAGCACGGTGGTTCTCGAAGATAGACCTTAGATTAGGCTATCATCATCTTAGAGTTTGGGATGATGACATGCAGAAGACGGCCTTCAGATGTCGGTATGGCGACTATGAGTTCTTGGTTATGCCTTTCGGTGTGACCAATGCTCTAGCAGTGTTCATGGGCCTCATGAATAGGATCTTTCAGCCATAGCTCGATCGATTTGTCATGGTATTCATCGACGACATATTGATATACTCGACCACTGAGGAGGAGCACGCCTACCACTTGCTGGTTGTACCAGACACACTCCGAGAGCACCAGCTTTATGGAAAGCTCTGGAAGTGTTAGTTCTGGATACGTGAGGTCCACTTCTTGGGACACATCATCTCTGAGGCGGGAGTTGCAGTGGGTCCTGCGATGATCGAGGCAGTGCTAGCTTGGGAGCCACCCAGGAGTGTGACGGAGGTGCGTAGTTTCTTGGGTCTAGTTGGATACTACCGGAGATTTTTACCATACTTCTCCAGAGTTACGACACCACTCTTAGCTTTGAAGAAGAAGGGGAAACCCTTTGTGTGGTCAGACAGATGTCAACAGAGCTTCTAGGAGCTGAGACAGAGATTGGCCAGTGCACCTATCTTGAGGTTGCCGGAGGAGGGAGTAGGGTACGTAGTCTACTGCGATGCTTCGGGGACCGGACTTGGATGTGTTCTAATGCAGGAGAAGGCAGTGATCACCTATGGATCACATCAGTTGAGGCCGCATGAGAAGAACTATGCTACCCATGACATGGAGTTAGTAGCAGTGGTCTTTGCTCTAAAGATGTGGCGACACTATCTGATGGGCGAGCGCTTTATAGTCTATTCTGACCATCAGAGTCTCAGGTACATCTTCTCTCAAAATGACCTAAACCTAAGATAGTGGCAATGGCTCAAGTTCCTCCAGGACTATGACTTTGAGATAGTCTGTACTCCTTGGAAGTGGAACTTAGTAGTCGATGCTCTTAGTAGGAGGACGGGCATTCAGCTACATGGGGAGGCGACAGAACAACTAGCCGCTTTGCAGATATCCTTCGTGGATAGAGATGGAGCATCCTTCCTTCAGTCACTCACAGTCACTTCTCCACTACTGGAGTGGGTCAGAGAGGCACAGCATGGGGACGCTGACAGTGAGACGTGGCGTGCGCAGATATCCTCAGGACAGGCACCTGATGGTTTCTCTATATGAGGAGAGCACGACATCCTTTTCATAGGACGTACCTTGGAACCAGTTGCTTTACGGGAGGAGGTGCTGAGATATTTTCACACTTCCCCTTTGGCGGTACATCTTGGATTAGAGAAGATGTACCAGGATCTCAGATGACAGCACTGGTGGTCGGGCATGAAGAAGGTTGTGGCAGAGTTCGTTTCTCGATGCCTCACCTGCCAGCAGGTGAAGGCAGAGCACCAGGTACCAGCAGGCTTGGTACAGCCCTTGGAGGTCTCGGAGTGGAAGTGGGATGGCATATCTATGGACTTTGTGACTGGACTTCCATGCTCTTCCAGAGGTCACGACTCCATTTGGGTGATTGTCGACCGACTCACCAAGTCAGCACACTTCTTACCCATCAGAGAGTAGGGATCAGTGGAGAGCTTGAGACGTCTTTACGTTCAGAAGATTGTATGGCTTCACGATGTGCCATCATCTGTACTCTTCGATCGAGATGCTCGCTTTACTTCCCGCATTTGGAAGGGGTTGCGGGAGGCATTCAGGACGTAGCTACGTCTGAGCACCGCCTTTCACCCTTCGACAGATGGTCAGATGGAGAGGACCATTCAGACTCTCGAGGACATGCTCCGCACATGTGTCCTCAACTTTGGTCACAGCTGGGAGGACCACATACCCTTGGTGGAGTTCGCGTACAACAACAGCTACCACTCCACCATCGGGATGGCACCATACAAGTCTTTGTACGGCCGACCTTGCAGATCTCCTCTGTGCTGGACAAACCCTGGGATGTCAACACATGTGGGATAGGAGATGGTCCAGGCCACGATAGAGAAGGTCTAGGTCATCCAGGAATGGATGAGGACAGCTCAGAGCTGGCAGAATTCTTATGATGACAGGAGGCGGAGGCAACTGGAGTTCGAGGATGGCGACCACATCTTCTTACGGGTCTCACCTTGATGTAGATTACGGAGATTTGGCTGAGGCGGCAAGTTGTCTCCACGGTTCATCGGACCATTCCAGGTCCTCAACAGGATTGGCGAGGTGGATTATCACCTGGCTCTACCACCTCAGTTGCACCGATTGCACGACGTCTTCCACGTATCTCAGCTGAGGAGATATGTACACGACCCGATGCATATCATTGACCATGGGGAGTTGGACGTTGATGATGGGGTGACTTTTGTGGAGGTCCCGGTGGAGATCGAGGATCGACAGGAGTGGGTAATACATGGATGGTCGATTCCTGTAGTGTGCATCAGATGGAAGCACGGGAACCTCCAGGAGAGCACTTGGGAGTGGGAGGCTCAGATGCATGCTCAGTACCCACATTTGTTTCCCTAGTTTATGATGTATCTTTACAGGGACATAAATCCCTGAGGTGGCAGTGATGTAAAGACCCGTAAAATTCAAGGAAATTTTTTTCTTAATTTTCTTTGAAATTTTACAAGAACGTAGTTTCTGACGACACCTGATTCTGAGGCCCGGTGTGCCTGAATCATTTTCCGAAGTTTAGCTCGGGTACGTTCAGTGAACGAACGAGCTGGTTTTTCTATGTTTTGAACTGGTGCTCGGAATCAAATTCTGAGGGCACCAAAGGAATTGCAGCGCCGATAATTGCTTAGAAACACCTTTTCCGGAGTTGCGTTTTCCCGGGTGTGTTTTTTTAAATTTTCAAGTTAAGTAAATGAATAAAATAAAATGGTGCGACCATTTTATTTTATGCCTCTTAACCGATGTTAAGTGGGTGATGTGGGACCCAAAATATCCTACCCACTTGGTAGGATATTTGTGAGGTGGGTCCCACACGAGCCCCGCCATTTCTTTTCTTCTAAGTAACACACCCGCACCACCCTATTAATAAAGTCAACTCAAGTGTTTATTCTAGTTAAGAAATGCCTCATTAATTGGGGGCGGTTAAATCGTTACAATTAATTATTTGAATTGATTGTTTCTTTTTGAAATTCAAAATTTGGCTTGTTCGTTAATATAATAAGACAACCCTAATTTTATTTCTGTTGGAACTTATTGTGTGGAGAGGATTGGGAGAAAAGATTTCTTCTTCGATGAAGAACGTGAAGAACGCGCCGACCACCGACGAAGAACGCCAAACCCTCGGAGAACGACTACACGACGCCGTGTACCGCTTATTCTGAGACGCTTCTCCCACGACGCATCTTCCGCGACACTTCTTCGTGACGCGACGATCCACCCTCCGCGACGCCTTTTTCCACGATGAACCCTCGCTCAACGATTCGACGAGGTAGGGGTTTAATTATTATTTCCTTTGCTCTTTTTTACTTCATCGTTGGTTTATCGTCTATTTGGGGCCGCCTGTTATCGTAGTAACGGGAGGAGGTCGGACCACACGAACACGGCCAACTCTCCTCCCCTTTTTGGTTGTTTGATATTGATGCGGCACGAAGAAAGCAATGCGGTGCCGAAGCATCGCGCGAGACTTGTTAAGGAAAGGGAGAGAAGCGCAGTGTCGTCGCGTCGCGCAGTTGAAGACGAACCAAAGACGCGGTGCCATCGCGTTGTGCCATTGAAGACGAACCAAAGATGTGGCGTCGTCGCGCCGTGTCGGAGAACCAAAAAAGCACCACGGCTGGAGCGGGGCCTCGGCAGAGGGGCGCGGCGCCGTCGCGCCGCGCCGGACGGATGAAGGCCGCGGCCAGTTCCGGGCCGCGGCGGAGCAGGGGAACCGGTGGCCGGTTCCGGGCCGCCAGCAGCGGAGTCGGGGGACCGGCCCTTACCGGTCTCGTGGCGGCAGCAGCCGGCCGGCCGGTGTGGGCCGGCCAGTCAGGGGAAAGCACCGGGAGTCTTAACCCCTGGCTGGCCAGCAGGAGGGGCCACCCGCATAGTGGCCGCGGTTTCTCCACGTGGGGGCAGCGCGTCCCCGCCCCTTCGCCCGGCCGTAACGGCCGAGCCGGTCGCCTGGCCACCCGGCCAGCGCTAGTGTGCCGGGCCGCGCCGCCGAGCCGGGCCACGCCAGCCGATCCGGGCCGCTCCCAAGCGGGCCGGACCCGGACCCAGTTTGGGTCGACCCAGAGGGTATCGGGCCGGGTCGGACCGGGCTCGAACCCCCTAATACCGGACTTTTTTGGTCTATTGCTCATAACTTGAGCTACGGGCCTTCGATCGACGCAGCGTCAGCTACGATGTGATCCTTGGATCGAGATGGTCGTTTTGGTATATTACACTCAAGGTTTCGGAGTACTTTGACTTCGGCTGAGTTGGTTCATACACGAAACCAACCGGCCCTCGGAGCGGAAACACTTATAACTTGATCTCCGGACGTCCGATTGACATGCCGTCGACTTTGTTGGATTCCTCTAAGTGAGACGGACCTTTTGGCATAATACGCACAAAGTTTGGACATTGTTGGACTACGGTCGGGTTGTTTTTGACTTAAAAACCAACCGGGCCCCTAGGACAAAAAAACCAATAACTCTCAGACCAGGTATCTGATTGACACACCATCTGTGATGTTGAGTTCCTATTGACGATACGGAACTTTTGGATACATCAACTCCGGACATGGTGTCAGTTGATGTATTAGCCCTTCGGCTTGTGGAGCGGACCCTCCCGAGCAAGCTTGCTGTGTGCGGGAACCCTAGAGCTGGCTGCGACTTCGACGACGATGATGACTGTGCAGCAATCCTCTGTGGATTCGACGGAGATGACTACAACACTCAGTGATCCTACGTGGATCAGTGCTACCGATCCTGTGTGGGTCAGATCTTGTGTGGTTCAGCACTCAGTGGTCCTGTGTGGGCCAGTGCCTACAGATCCTGTGTGGGTCTGATCCTGTGTGGGTCATTACGGGTGTTAGTTACCTATCGAACCTTTGTGGGTCATTGCGGGGGTTAGTTACCTATCGATCCTTTTGTGGGTCATTGTGGGGTTAGTTACCTATCGATCCTGTGTGGGTCAAATCCTTTGTGGGTCATTGCGGGGGTCAGTACCTATCGATTCTTTGTGGGTCTGATGGCTTAGACGAATCAGAGGCTATATATGATCATCTCTATCATCATACGAAGAAGTATACCTGTGTGATCTGAATCCTGTTTTTCATTCCTATGTGGATTGTGTTGTGTTATCCTGTGTGTATTACGTTTTTCTTTCCTGTGTCGATTCGGTTGTGATTTCCTGTGTGGACTGGGTTGTACTTGGGCTCAGATGTTGGAGCCGAACTGGAATTGATGACTTAGGTATATGTATGGGCATATACCTAAGCAGTGTCGGATGTTTCTTCATGATTGTATCTTTACTTTTTGGATTATCCTTTGTGGATTCTAGGAGACCTTCTGGGGTCTTGGGTCACCTACTGAGTAGCTTATACTCACCCCTGAACGGGCTATGCCCGCACTACGTTGTGTTGGTTGTAGACGACGGACATCGCTGATTGTGGTTGAGGCTTGCAGAGTAGGACGGTACCTGGAGGTTGACCACTGGGTGGGACGTACTCGGAGCGGACGACTGGACCCGATGAGCTGTGGAGTCATTCTGTACCCACCCTTCATGTGGGACTTCCAGTGGACGGCTCGACGTTGTGGCTTTACTTTCAGTTGTTATTTTCCCTTTCCAGCTGTACTTTACTTTTAGTTTGGGTTTGTATTCTAGCCCACTTACTTTTCCTCCCTTACTGTTGTACCCAGTTTTTACTTAGTGATTACTTCTGCTTGCTTCCACTGTGGTGTTTCTTTACTTTACAATGGAAATGCCTTCCCTTTTTACCAGGAGTTATGCATTGGTGCTAGTCGCCATCCCCTGGCCTATGGAAGGCGGGCTTGGGGTAGTCACGGCATGGGCCCCGAGGATGGGTCGTGACAATAAGAAAGTTACATCACATAGTGTTTAAGAATCAAATAAAGAGAATAACCTTATGGGGATTTTCACTCAGTTGTATCTGGATGTTTAGGTAGAAATTTTAGGTTTGGTTTTGTCTAGTGTTCAATTATTTTTATCTCTCGTTAGGTATATTCTATATTATTAGCGACAAGATGATGAGTTCAATGTAATTCTAGAAACCCTTTAGGGTGGGTAGACTATATATTCTTGGTCTCTCTCTCTCTCCTCAAATGGTATTCTCAGTATTGGGATCAGTTTTTCATCTCAAAATCAGTAAGAGGATCAATTTTATTTTATTTTCATAGTTCTTCAAGTAATTTTAATCAAGGAACTATGAATATATATTATGAAATGAGTTTGAGATTCTTGTGGCCGGGTATGAAGTGTTGAATTACTTATTTTGTATCCCATTGTTACACATGCCAAAAGATAAGGGAAGAGAACATAAAAACATCTGGTTTTCTCTAGTCTTTTCGAGTGCCAGTTTGTAAATGGGATGAGGTACCCATGGATTGTTTTTCTGAATACCATAGAATACCCAAGGAAATAATTATATCTCGGTTTTGATTGATTTGTGAAAAAATTTGGATTTTTTTTCATTCCGATCAGGTACTCTCGTAATGTTGAAGAGATGGTTAAGTTTTATGTGCAAGATATTTTGAGGTTACATGGGGTTCTATCAACCATTTCTTTAGAAAAGGATCCTCATTTTACTTTGAGGTTCAGAAAAATTCTCTATGAGGTGATAGGTACTTAGGTCAAATTAAGTACACCATATCATTCAATGATATATGGTCATACATAGCATGATATTTAGATCATGGAGGATTCGATTCACTCCTGTATCTTGGATTTGGAGGACCTTGGGATAGCCATCAGGGGTATGTAGAGTTTGGTTATAAAAATAATTATGAGTCTTTGATCATCAGTTCTCCTTTAGACACTCTGTATAGTCACCCACAAAAGTCCCATATTTATTGGGAAGAGGTGTGAAATGCTTATTTGGTGGGACCATGTTTGGTTCTAGAGACATCATCAACAATACGGAATAAACATCAAATTCTGGGTATAATTCAGAGTGAACAAAAAATATTATGTTGATCAATACTGTTAAACTATGTATTTTTCCAAATATTAATGAGTTTAATTGAATGATTATTCTCAGTTGGGAACCACTAGATGGGAAAACAAGGAATGATGGCTATGAAATATTTTAGACCATTTGAGGTCACTAAGGGGATTGGAAGGGTTGTTTATTGGTTGGAATATTCAGTTTATTTGATTGGAATTCATGATGTTTTTCTGCATATACAAACTTGGCAATTACCAACCAAGTCCTTCTCGCGTACTGATATGGGAAGAGTTTTAGGTGGAGATATATGCTTTTATTATGGAGTATAAAATAGATATTTTTGAATTTCAAGTGAAATTATTGTGTGTAAATTCAATTCCATTGGTCAATGTGGTTGGGTATCATAGATTTGATTCTCAAGAGGCTTGGTAGTGCGATCCTTTGATGAGACAGTAGTGACCTAACCTCTTTACTAGACTTTATTTTTCACATGACTTCCTTCGGATGGAATGGATTATGGTGGTGAGTTTGTAACATCCCATTAACCACTTTTAGGTAATTCCCTTCAATTTTTTCATTTTACTCTTTAACTGGGTGTGTCTCGTCACACATGAGGATGGAGGAATTTTTTAGGTAAAATTACCTAAATTTCAGGAATATAGTTTTTTCTTTGAGTAATAAATTCATGGTATAAGAGTGTAATGTCTGAGTGGGGTTATCCTTGAGTTTGTAGAATGCTGAAGGTGGTTTGGTTTTTTGGGTAAAAATCTACTCTTTTCATTATCCACTAGGAATTTACATGCCACATAATAGGAGTATATGAACTGTAGTGTTCTTGAGGACCATGTTGTGATCAGAATACATAGTGTTAGAGAATATATTTCAAATATATAATATTAATTGGTTAATGTTAAAAATATGGTTTTTAAATGTGATGGGAGTTTCTAAATATATAGACTGCATGGATTACATAACATGTTAAGAGGTTACACATCATATAAATGGAGTGATTTGAGATGTTAGGGTGATGCATGGTTGATATTTCATTCATTCCTCTGCATCATTCTCACCTCTCGACCTACATATCACCTCTGTTGATTTTGGGAATTTCCCATAGTTCTAGATCGATTCATTTGGCATTGGATCATTAGGGTTGTTTGCATCGTCTCTCTGGGTGAATTTTTATTTCTACTTCTTTGTTTCCTTGAATCATTGTAGGACTGTTGTATGGTGTTATCAGAGTCATTGAACCATAATAGAATTCTCCTAATTTCTTTTTAGATATGTTCTTCAATATAGTTCCATGTTCGAATTCAATATTGGTTGTGGTGTGGAGAGTGTGGGTTTTTATGTATGTGTTGTTTACTCTTCCCTACTAATACTTGTTGAAAATTTAATCAATTATAATATGTGTAGATTGATTCTATGGAATTGTTTTTCATTTTTTTCATTCTTTTGGGGATCCTATTGCAAGTTCTTGAGACCTCAGTTTTGAAGTAGGTGGTTCTTTATCTAGCCTATGATGGTGAACTACATTGCTCAAGTTTTTTTTATAATTTTTTATAAGTAAAATTTCTAAATTTATTGATATTATTGGTGATTTTGGAAATCATTTTGGATAAAAAAAACAAAAAATTTCCACTAGTTTTAGGTAAATGAGAAGGGTTTTTAAAGCATTATGAAATTATTTTCGGATTTTTTTCAATGAATGGTATTGATGAAATGGTATGATGAATTAGTTTAGAAAATATAGCACATAGGAAGCCTTGGGTAATTAGGTGGAAGGTGTAGTGATATACCTCATCATATTTCATGGTTATTTATCATTGAGATTTCATATAATCTCTTGGTCTGTTGTTCTAGGGAATTTTTAGACCGATAGGGGGTTCAATTTTTGGGGCGTTCCACTACTCTCTAAACTGTATGGATATTTCAAAATGATTAATCAACAAGTGACGTTCTATGTTTGGGTATAATTATCTATGATATGATGGACTAGTTTAATCCTTGGAATAATGTTACCTATACGTTTTTTATTTTTTTATTTTCTATTATACTACCTTGGATTTGATAAGATATTTTATACATGATTATGTTTCCATTGATATAACTATTTTGATATGTGTTCTTGAAATTATTGGAAACAGATATACCTGCTTTATTTGTAAATGTTCAATATGGGAAAAATAATTTTGTGCAATGTTTTAATAAAAAACTACAAGAAATTATTTAATGCCTTGTTTTCTATAAAGTTTTGAATTCTTGGATTATTGTACATGGAATATTTGTGGAAAACATGGGTGGGAACTTATAGATCATTTTTCTTTATCACCCTATACACCCCTTCTATGGTGTGTATACCTGGTTATCACTTTAGATGTAGGGAAATGCAATTTTCCATAGTGAGGTAGTGAGGTTTTTTGTCATCTAGGTTTGGGTAACAGAAAGGTGAGATAGTGAGTATTTTACCACACTATAATATAAATCCTTTTTAAGTATATTTTTATATTTTTCATCCTTTATAGTTTTAAATTTATCTTTAATATTTTTTTTCATTTTCATTTCTATTTCTTCTATTTTTCTCTTTCTATTATGACATATATACATTTTAGTTATCTTACACTATTTCTTTCTAAACATGAATATATATGTCATGTTTTCTTCTTTAGGTATGGATAAATTATTGTCGCTGTTTTTTTGTTCCTTGACTCTAGAAACCATCCCTTGGGAATTTGTAATTTCCTTTGGGTATGTGGTGATTCGTATCAGGCACCAGTTTGAGAGGGTATCTGCATCAGTTTTATTAAACATTCACTACCCAAATTATGAAAAACAAGGTGGATAATGGTCATACAATAATAATAATTAAATATATTAATATTTATGAAATTAAATTAATTATTTTATGATTAATACCATAGATTTTGATAATGTAGAAGAAGTAAGAAATTGAAATAGTTTGGACAAGATGACTACCTATATTTTTGTTTTTAATATTTATATCCTTCCTTCTGGACCATAAGAATGGACTTTTAAGAAGAAAAAACCCACTAAGTCATTTTTATGGATTTTTATAGGATAAATGGGTAGGTTTTGGTCAATCTAGAAGGATCAAAGTGATGTAAATAAGAGAACCTAGGGGTGTATTTTTATAAAGGAGGGATATTACACACCATGAATTTAATTAAAGAATAAAATATAATAAAGTCATTATCAATAAAAATGGATAATACTTTGATGAAAAATATGTTCGGGTATATAGAATATGATACAATGATATTTCTATAAGTTTTGGTTAAATTTTAAAACTTATATTTTTAATTACTCCCTTCATTAACCATTTTTTACCATATCCACATCAATAACTATTTCAATTGTAAATTATTAAAAATGTTACCATAAATGGGTATGTGAATCATAAATTGACTGTGGTTGGTTTGTTTAACCATATTCCATTCAGTTGTATGAATAAAGGTTTTTTTAATATTGAACAATTTAATTAAATGTAATTTATTCTAAAATATTAGTAATGTCAAATTGGGAACTATTCATTTAATTTGACTTGAAATACATAAAAAATTGAATTAAAATATAATTATTCAAAAAATATTTGTTTTATTTATAAAAAAATTAATGAACATAATTAATTATAAAATTTATATTACTTTTAATATTTTTATATTCAATTATTTCATTATTCTATAAATTGAAGAAATATTATATTAATTTTGTGTTAGAATTTAAGGAAATTATATTATTACAAAAGATAAGAAATAAAGTTCTACCTTGAAAATAATTTTATTTTTGTAATAATAAAAATTAATATTCATTCACAACTTTCTTTTGTCCCTATGTGAACATATAAGATATATTTAAAAGAAATAGGGTAAAATTGCATATTTTTTATTTCATAAATTCATAAAAAGGTCATAGTAATTTATATTTGGATAAAATTGACCATATATTAACTAATTTTATATTAATTTCATATATTCACTCCAAAAAAGGATAAAGCAGGTGTTAAACAAATTCTAAAGATTTATCCCAATATTTCCACGATATTCACCCATTTACCATTACCGGGATGAAAAAATTTTAATATGATTACTATATATATTGACTAAAAATTAAAGGGGAATATATAATAGACAATATAAAATTATAGTAATTTAACATTATATTTTTTCTAAAACAATATTCCAATTCAAAATTTATAATTTCATCTAACAAAAATCCTAATCTGATATGGTGAATAATGATTTTAAGCTTTCTAGGTCAAAATATGCATAGAATGAGTTTAAGATATTTTTCCTCCAAAATAAGATTCAATGAATATTTTATAATATAGTATTTAACCAGTAACCAACAATAAATTTGATATAAGTAAATATTAGATCATTTGGATGTAAAAAATGATATTTTTCATAATACTGATTTTAAATGAAAAATGTATAACCATTTTAATTAATTAAAATAATATTTAATAATGAATAATTTAAATTAAATTTATTATGTATATATATTTTTATAATAATTTAAATCCACGTACTAATTATTACTAGTCATATACTTACCAGAAGATCATCTTATGCCAGAAAAGTGATTTTTTTTCAAAAATCCTTTTTCCGACATGATTTGTGGGATTATTTTTCATTTAAATTCATCCACTACTGTGAATTGAATTCCAAAAAATGGATCCTATATTTAATATATATATATAAATAATATTATATTATAAGTTAAACATAACTCTGGGTTATAATGAATAGTAAAAATGGTAAAAATTAATTTCCATGGTTAAGGTTAAAGTAGGTTTACCAAGGGGTTAACCTAAAAATATAAGGGTTAAATTGTCCTAATTTTTTTTAGAAACCCCATTGGTTGATTTTATAATGCTCCTACCCATATCACATTCAAATATGAGACATCATGGAAAAAAATTCAAGAAATTAACTTGACATTATTTGAAAACATTGGAAAATTACAAGTGGGCCACTCACATCAATTTTGGATTTACACCTCCTCCCCTCACTCCTTTACCCCTCTTGAGATATTTATGTAATCCAATCACAGAAAATAAACTCTCCCAAATCCAAAGAAATTTTCTAGAGCAGTTTTTCCCCAATATAATAACCATAGGGTTCATTATAAAAGCTCCAAAGGAGGTTTTTCTAAGAGAAGATAATCATCTTCCCCAGGATCTTTCTTTTTTAAATCTACTTTTACCACTATCAATTATTTCATCATAATTATAATATAATAACACCAATATCTAAAATAAAATGATATTTTATTATATTTATGCAATAATATTTATCCATATCCACTTCCATCAAATGAGAAACAAAATTATCGATCGTGTGTATAGAAGACAATGACCATATTGCATTAGTGGATATAATTATGGATTTAATATATATATATATTATTTACAGAATAATTATACTTATTTAGTTACAATATAACATATAACTTCTTTCCTTCCAATATGTTGGAAAACAATAATGTCTCTTGTATGTGTGTGTGGACTACCACATTCTTGGATTGATGTAATTGATTTTCCATTTTTTTAATTCCTTATTGGTAATAATTATAGGTTTAACGAATATGTATTATATATATGATATCATAAATACTCTTTAAATGTTAATTACTATAGAATTATTTTCCTTCAATTCTTCTAAAAGTGAAAAAAAAATTATCATGCATACCTTAGGCCTATAGTCTCCATAAACCATGTAATTGATTTTTATGACTCTACGCTTAATAAATAATTATAAAAATATATACAGAATAAATATGATATTTATATAATTATTCATCATATTTATATGATGGAACCATGATCAATATAAAAAATACCAAAACTAAAAAACCAAATCAATGATGAAAATGAAATATTTTACACTCAACAAATGACAAATTTAATAGATAATTATTTGTAATTGGGTACATAAATGTTATTATTTTACCATATATGATATTATAAGTATTTATATGGTTTAGGAATATAAATATCATTAATTTAAATTGTTATATAGGAGGATAAAATCACTTACAATGCATGTCAGACCTAATGTAAGGGATTATTTCACAATCTTGTCAATTTTCAGTATTGTATACATATTATCATTTGATAGAGGTATTATATGATCCTTATATTATATAAATAATCCTTATTATTCCCATATGGTTATTTCTGAAAATAATATGTTGTCATTTTGGTTTCCTCTTATAAATATTCAAGAAAAAAATAATGTTGTTACAAAAAACATACATTGTATTTTATTATGTGAGGAATAATTTATTCCTTTTCCATGTTTTCAAAACAAAATTACTTTAGGAATGTTTTTAAAATTCTACTATAATTTTTATTTCAACTAACATATGGTTTAATTTTTGTTAAAAAAGTTAAATTTATATTCTTTTGTATTTCTAAATGAAGACCCTTTTGAATTTTTACCAAAAGAGTGAGAAGAATCCTTATTTTTAGATACACATCATGAACCTAATTTTCCACTATCTTGACCACCTAATTATTTGAAACATAATGTAAAATTTTCAATGGTTCCATTCAATGAAATGTTTTTTCTTTTTTTTTTAATTTTTTATATTTTTATTAACGGATTTCAAAAGGAATAGGTTATTTTCATAAAGAAATATTCAAATCACTTTTTAAATTATTTTTTTCTACTTAAACAATATTTCGTTAAAATTATTCACTGAGGATGCACTCTTTCGATACCATTCGCTATTTTACATTAGATGGATCATGATTATGTATATTGTGTGAGGGGAATATTTTTTGATTTCATATTATTTTATAACAATTAAAAATATTACATTGATTATATTTTTCCCCTTTCATGTGATGAATGCACTAGACCTAGTATATTAAGTTCAGAGCCTGATATATCCCATTGATGCATTGGTAGGTCTCATAAGAAAAACTAGTTTGGGTATTTGAAAATTCATTAAAAGTTTAAGTATTTTTTCATGCAAAAAGTCCTTGATAATAAGATTATATTGTATAACATTATTTATTAAATTAATATTAATTTTTTTATCATCCAGGGGATTATTTATATTATTATGTTATTTATGGATTTTATCCCTACTTTTTGTAATAGTTATATAGAATATTTTTTTTATTGTTTATATCATCCATATTATTCAATTTTTATTTAATTTTTGAATGCATCTGTTTTATTATTTCCCTTAAAATGAATATAAGCTCTCCCTTTAATTCATTTCCATTCATTGGGATATTAACAAGGAATATATGGATGAAATTATAGATTTACTAAAATAAATACTAATGATCTAATAAAAGTTATTACATTATATTTCTTGTTTTATTATAGAATGAGAGAATAATTTTTATACCTATACTCCCATGATAATTATATTATTTTTCTCTTTTGGATCAGATCCCTTGTTATTTTTCCATTATAGTAATATATCCACCCACTCCATGCTACTATATCCAGGGTGTTACAGTTGCTATCAAATAATGTTTAGCTCATACCGTGTGATGTGGATCATTTTTAACACTCTATGCCATATCATTTTTATATTTTTATTTATTTTTTATAAAAAATGTTGTTTTTTTATTAAATAATTGACAATTGTTGTGATTTTGTTCATAATGTGTAAAATAAAAAAATTTAGTTTTAAACATGTGTTTTAGTGTTCAATGTTGTTTTTTAAATAATTCTTAAATTAAATTATTCCTATGAATTTTATTTTTATTTATTTATTCTTGTATTCTTTTTATAATTTTTAATTCCAGTTAGATTATTAATTCATTAATTTAATTAATTAATTATTTTTTGGCAATTTGTAAATTAATAACTCATTTAAGTTTTTTAATACTCTTAATAGTTTAATTAGTTTTTACATTTTAATATTATTCAATTAATAATTTTATTTATTAAATTAATTATTTCTAAGGTTAATTAATTCTATAATTAATTACTTAATTAATTTAAGTTAGTGACTTTCAATGTTTTAATTTCATTACTTTTTTTACAATTTTTGAAACAAATAAATTCATTCTTTTAAATAATCATAAATAATTTTATTATTTAAATTTGTTTTATTTATTTTTTAATTCCATTATATTTAATTTAATTTATTAATTTATAAATCTATTCTTAGTTTAATTAAATAATTTATTTATTTAATTTTTGTTGTGTTTTTTTTGTAGGTGTTATTGTCGTTATGGATCCCTCGGTCTCGGTGCCACTGTTTTCAAGCTATCCTGGTGCCTCCGTTGACGTCCAACTGGATTGTAACACCCCGAGATTTTATGAGATATATTATTTTTAATTTCTTTGATATCTTCTGTTATACACTACACTAAAATTAGCTTGTTCTATACGCAACAACATATTAGCTTGCAGTATATGCAACACTATTCTTGGCTCGTGTTACACACAATTTCAAGTTTGTTTTGTGGAAATTATTCTACACAACATTAAGTATAGATTTTGTTTAATGTATAAATGAAATATTTTTTGATTATGTTATACGCAACACCAAACAGAGGTTTCACTACACGTAGCCCTGACTTGGCTTGCATTACATGAAATCAATGATTTTGACACTACCATTAGGAAATGATTAATTTGTTATATATAGTGATGTATTTAAGAGTAGGATAAATTATTTCCTGATTCATAAAGACATTTTTATTTCTTATCTACAAAGGGAGTTAATGAATTGTGAATAAAATTATCCATCTCTTGATCTTGAATTGTTAGCCATATTATTTTCATTGATGATATCAATACATTATCCCTATGGTGAAAGTTGTGACACATAAAAAGATCATAAGAATCTGAAATACATATTATCATAGAAGGGAAACAATAAGAGGAAAAGATAAAGTCTCAATATATATAAGGATTATTATTTCTCAATACACTACCATTCAGAAAAGTAATATAATGTAATATGTGCATTAATCAAAATATATCACATATTTTTATCCATTATTTTGATTTAAAGGGAACCCATGATCCTTGATTTAGTAAAGAATAACGTTTTAATTATTAAGGAATGGGATACATCCGAAACTATTCGAATGATTATAAAAAAATATTTATTGGGAAGATAAAAATTTATCTACCGAATGATATGAATTTTTAAATGAAAATTAAGTCCAAGAATATTGGGAAGTTGGAAGACTTCTTATATGAAGGTGACATTATGAAATTTGGAAAGAGGATATGTGCTCCATATATACATAATATTGAAGGATAATTATTAGATGATGCTCATAGATTGTATTTCTCTATACAAATTAGTAGCAATGTGATATATAGGGAATTTATGGAATAATTATTGTGGGACACATTAAGTAAGAAATTTTTGATTATATATGAATATGGTTGGTTTAAAAAATAGTGAAAACTGATATAAAACATCCTAAAGGATTCAGGTAACCTATACCTATTCATATTTGTAAATAGGACAAAATTACTATGGAATGTTTCACTAGACTACTCAATACTCTGATAAAGAATGATTTAATATGGGTTATTATTGATTCCCTTATAAAATATGCACATTTACTCACAATAAGAGATGATTCTCCATTGGATAACCTTTCATGATTTTATATTAATGAGTTTATAATAATTTTTGGTAAATTGTGTCTAATTAGGATCTATGATTTATATAAAAAGTATGGAAAATTATTCAGAAGGATCTTGATATCTAACTTTATTTAATCTCTAGATATCATCCTCATAATCATAGACAGTCTAAAAAGACAATTCAAACATTAGAAAACATGTTTAGATCATTTTAATATGATCTGTAAGGCATTTGATATTATCATTTGTCTTTAGTAGATTTTTCCTATAATAAAATGTTTGATTCAAGTATTGAAATGGGATCATATAAATCATTATACAGAAAATGATTTCATGCTCCAACTTGTTAGGATGAAGTTGGTTAACGGAAACCTGCAAGACTAGACCTTATTAAAGGGGAAAAAAATTAAATACAATTATAAATCATATTAAAGAATATAAAAGAAGTAAATGGTGCTTTACCAATAACCAGAAGAAATATTTGGAATTTCATGTTTTCAATTAGACTTTCATGATTTTATTTCCATGGATGGGTTTTATAATGTTTGGCAAGAAGGTAGAACTGATCCCCAAGTACATCATACACTTTTAAAAAAATTATATAATTAGATCTATGTATTATTTATTATAAACTACATAAAACAACTATATATTACATAATATCTTCCATGTCTAAGTGTTAAAGAATTTCATGATAGTCCAACATCTACACACCACTAACAAAATTAAATTTGGAACTTGATATATCTTACTATAGAGATCATATAAATATTCTTCAATCTAGAAAACAATTATTGACGAATAATATAACATGAATGGTAAAGGTACATTGGATAAATCATAAAATCGATGATATAATATGGGAACCAAAAGATGTTATGAATAATAACCACCATCATTTTTCTATATAGTATTATCTCTAAAATTTTGAAGGATCAAATATTTATAGGATGGAATAATATATCAGCATAGATCCAATTATTGTATGTGAACATTCTACTTTAATCAAACTATAATAAAATGCATATAATATCCCAGAACTTACAATCCCATTTTTTATTAAAATTATAAACAATAAATTTTTAGATTTGATGCCGATATTTTTTATCGAATTGTTTCTAATAAAATGATAAAAAATAAAAATAATCATTTATATAAAATAAACTCTTGAGGAAATTTTTGGTTTAGAGTTTTATAATAATAGGAAAAACTCCAACATAATCAATATTTATTTCTTTGAATGAGAATTTCTCATACTTATCCCATATTTTTAAATTTAACATTAAGTCATCATCATCATCCATATGAAATCCATTTTATAAATAATTCATTAATCCACATTCTTTATAACCTGGGGGTAATGAAAAATAATAAGGGTAAGAATAAATTCTTAGTATGGCTAAACAAAATAATTTACAATTCAATTATTTCAATGAGAATAATAAGCGCATTGTGATATATAATCACAATCAAAGTGGATGAGTGAATCATAAAAGAACTCATAACCATAAATACCTAGATTATCAAATATGAAAACATTGAAATGGAAATAGTCATGAAAATAAATAATCATGATCCATGTGATGTCAATATTAATCAAACGAAACATTATAAACCCATAACAAGAAATTAAATCTCATTTCTACAACATGGAGTTTCACTTTAATAAAACCCTTCCCAAAATCCTTTTAATTGAAAAAACCATATGGATAACTTCCGATATAATCATTACACAATGAATTTTAGTTCTATATGGATGAACCCATCATTTGAGTAATAATGGTGTCACCCATTTCTATCTAATTGAACTCATGTTTAAGCTTTAACGAGCTATACCGATAGTGTCTGGGCCACCCCATGTTAAGTCGTAATGGGCTTACCTAATGCTCACTGGGAAAACCAATGTTATGATATAAAATTCATACCTTATACTATCGTGTAAATCCTATTTTAATCAATAATGGGATTATCAAGTTCTATACCGGCCACACCATGTTAATTTCACACAATATTACTTGATGTTATCTGGGACACCATATTTTTCTTTTTCAATTTCCAAGATTAAGAACATGAAAAAGTGAATAGAGATTTCACATCATCATAAAACTCATGGAAAAAAATCTTGTTATTAAATAACCAAATTGACCCATTGAAAAGAAATTATTTTCATGTCAATATATTGAAAACATTATTATCTAGTGGAAATTAAATGTTTTTTATAAAAATATCATGGAAACATGATTAACCCATGTAAAAGAAATTAGTTCCATAAAAATATATTTGAAATAAAAATTATACATATAAATAAAAATGAGGATGGTATCAATAAAAAATTACCCCTGTGGAAGATATACAAGGTGTTTTGATGATGATGAATGGAAATACTGTTAAAAGATCATTAAAAACATTATTGTGGAAAATATCATTTTCATTTAAAAAACATTTTAAGGACAGAAATTTTTTGAAAATACTATTATTTGAAAAAATACATTGGAATCATATAAAGGATGTGTTAAAAATATTTTTAAACATTTATTCATGAAAATATCCTATTACATTTAAAAAAATAAACCTTTTTATAGAAAACAGGGTTTTAGAAGAAAATCTATTTTTGAGTGAAAAGATGGCTTTTCAAAAAAACATAGTTTCTAATAATTAAGTAGATAAATAGGAGGAATTGATGTTAAAACAAGTATTCTCACATCATAAACATATGAGAATAAAACTTGGGAGAATTATATATATGTATATCATAATATTTTAATAATGGATTCTTAATAAAAAACAATCCTGATAAATGATGAAATTATAACATAAAACTCTTACCACATTGGTAACATTGAATAAAAAGATCCATGATTTAATAACATTAAATAAAACACATTATATAATGAAAATAATAATATTCATGATATAATATTTCAAAAGCTATGTATATACACTTCCTAAAAGAATATAGGTTTATAATATAACAAATATCTCAAAGAAGGTAAATTGTGAAAATAATCCCTTACCGCTACGGTAAATTTGAAACCATAAACAAAATGAAAGTGAAATAATAAAATTGATATGTAACCCCAATATTTTTTAGGATAAGTTTCATTCTATATATTTAGGAGAATTATATACACCAAATACAAGAAATATGTGGTTATTGTGGCATATGTATCATGGATGAAAAAATGTAAGATGAGATTCCCTTGCATTAGGTCTTGGCAATCGTCATACTCATTCAACTCCCAATAATATATATTGTTTTATTATATATCTATTATAGAACCATATTTATATATATAATATCATATATTATTTTCTCATTCACTTTTATTTACCATTTAATAATACTTCCTTGTTAAAATTATGTTTTGGGTAATAACCAATTTTTTTGTATATGTCGTGATTTGTTATATTTTTGGTCTTGTTAATTTGATAATTATTTAATCATATATAGATTTTAAACCATTATATAAATAAAATATATATTCATATATATTTATTTATATTATTCCATTATATTTAGTGGTAGAAAATTAAATACAACATTCATAGAGATGGTAGGTTGTATGTTTGTATGAATGTTGTTCCCATTTACTTGTAATAATAAAAGAATGAAAAGTAAATGATATATATATACACACACACAAAGAGAGAGATATATATATAATATCATTTTATTAGAATTTCTATATCATATATATCACATATTTTCATTGAACCCATCATTAATATATTTCATGCAAAGCATGGATAAATCACATAGCTTCATGAAGCGGTAGTACTCCGTACAGACGAACACCATTATAATATTCCCAAAAAATGGAAATCATGAAGGTATGTATTATATAAATATTTAATAATATTAATAAAATTATAAATATAATATATATCAAATATAAATATTATTTCCATCATTATTCTCTTTCTTAAAATAGTGGTAATAGATGAACAAATGACATTGGTTCGAGAGGCCGTAATCTGCCTTACACATGAATGATGATTTCATAACCCCTTTTATTTAAATATGTGTGGTTTTAGGTCATAACATTAACATAACAACATATAAGTATATTAAGTACTATTATGTTATTATATATTCATGTTATATGAATAACTGATTGGGGTCGAGGAAGATATAAAATAAAAATGCTTTTATGAGAACATTACCTATTATTTGGGTATCCTCTTTATGTTTGTACTAAATCAGTCAATTTTTTTATTTCATAAAAAATATGAATTTTTGTAATAGGTTATAATTTTTTTTATGTGATTTGGTTATATTTTGGATGATCCAATTGAATTTAGAGGAATGAAGAATTTAGGTGAGTGAGTTCCGTTTTATAATTTAAAGGGAGAGATATTCTTATAAATATTCAATAGTATTTAGTATTGAGTGGTCAAAATTATCTAAATTGTCAAAAAATTTGATAGTTGAAGGTGTATATAAATTTACATTCTGAGAAAAAACATCAACAAAATAATTAAATATATGTTTTAAACATTTTGTTCCAAAACACCGATGTTTCCATTTTTATTTTTCTTATTATGGTAACTACTTTTATAACCTATGTAATTTATATATTAAGAATAAATTAGAGTGATAATTATTTTAAAATTTATACACTCTGATTGTAAATATGAAATCATAATTATAAAATAAAAAACATATGTGTGTTGAAAATTTATTTTAACAGAAGCACTTGTAAAGCACATATACGATACTTTTACCCAAAACATGCCACCAATGTTTTTACTATATAAGGGTCAATATGTTCATTATATAAAATAAATTGGACCATTTATGGACCATACATAATATTTATTAACATTTAATAATTTATTGGATGAATATAGGATTTTATGTAATTTTAAATCATTAAATAAAATATTATCTTTTAAGAAATAACATTAATGTTATTTTTGACATTATTAATTTAATTTAAAATTTAAAATATTCATTTAGATATTGAATTATAATATATAAATTTCAATCCATTTTACCATGATATATACATATGAAAAATAATTTAACATAGTAATTCATTCTATTTACTTCACTTTCTATGTTTTTATTATCACTTATTTTGTTTAACTATACCTAAATAAACCATGTGTTCCCGTTTCATAATAATTAAATGTAATTATGTCATCTATAAAAATTAATGATAAATTAATAAGATAAAAATAACTCATATTCCAAAATTCTATTTATAATCAAACCTACGTACTGTCTTCCCTATCCAGAAATCTATATAGAAAATAAAAGGATTAAAGGTATATTTTTTTGTATTTTTGTTTACTTGACTTATTATATTGGAAAATTTTAGCAGAGAGAGTCCCAAAAATTCATATTTTTAAAGAATAAGGTCATAAGGGCCAAAATAAATCTAGAAAATAGATGTTTGAAATATTGGTAGGTCATTTTATTATATTAAAATTTATTTTAACAATTAAATAAACTTATTTTACCTTATTAATTATAATTAATTTTAATTTTTTTGGATAATCACATTGGTAAAAATTTATGTAGAACACATAAGTTATTATAAATTATTCATATTCTATATCTTTAATCCATTTTTTCATATTCAGTTCATATAAGTGGAAATTTTCGATTTAAAATTAATCTCATAGATGGGACAAGAAAGAGTGTCTTTAAAGTGAAAATGTTCTAAAGTTTGAAAATATTTTATCCAAATTCAAGATGATATAGATATAAATGACCTAAATTATATTAGTTAACATAAAATGTAACAAATTTTACTTTAAAACCAAAAAAAAATATTATTTAACACTATAAATTATTATAATGAAAATGTATTTTTTAATTTGAATTCTGTATTTTCACTATTCATAAAAAATTATAGTTTCCTGACTAAAACCCTAAAAATTAACCCTAAGTAATTTTTGGTATTTTATTATTTATAAAATAAAATTTATTTTTATAAATATTTTTTCTAAAATTATAAAAAATTAAAATTAAATTATTTTTTCGATGCGTGGAAAATTCTCTTTATAGAAAAAATATGTTTTTTAGAAAACATTATCTCTTATTTTAAATTATTCTCATTTAATTCATAATCAATTAAAACGGATAAACTTGTGAAAACTATATATTTTCATAATTTAGTTAATCTTATTCACTTCCACTCTTCCAAGGACTGGGTTATAATAGTAATATATTTCTGGGGTTATTTATCATTGGTATTGCGTGTCGAATACACAATCAAACATAAAAACTTTTAGGGTAAGAATATATTTAAAGATAAATAGAGTGTTTTATGTAGTGAATGATAAACTTAGTGTTTATCGTTAATTACCTTGTATAATATAATAATATTTTTAAAAAAGTATCATGGTGTTATATCCTCCCCTCTTTAATAAATTACATCCTCACAATTTGAAATTTATCTCAATAATCAATGGATTGAAATTTGGAAATTCCTTTTTTTGTATAATTTCATTCTAAATGTGTTAATAAAATATCATATTAATATTATAGTAAGTGAAGTACAATAGTCATATAGGAAAATATATAACTAGGTTTCTATATAGGAGATCATAGGTGGGAATAAAGAAAAGGTGTAAATAATTATCATGAGTGATCATGGTCAATCATAAAAAATAGGTTAATGATCAAGGGAATGTTATGGACCTCAATAACATAAATCTATGATGATTCAAACTACCATAGTTCATCAAAAATGAAGGTAATAGGAATAAATTTTGTTTAATGATCATTTTCCTAGAGTTAAAGAGTATTCTTACAATCTATACTAAGATAATAATAAAATATGATTAAATTAATTATATAATTTCATTCTTTAATGAAATTATATCACAATATCAAATTTTTCTCCAATTTATGTGTATTTAGAAAGATGTTTTAATTCATGAGGATATCAAATCAAAATATAAATACTACATAACCATAACAAGGATAAAAATGTATTCCTCTTATCATTAAAAATTAACCAAAACCAAAATGGTTATAAAATTGTTAGATATTTCCAAAATAAGTAAACCTTTTAAAATAGTCATAAAAATTAAATAGTAATACCCAAATTTGAATCAAAATCATTCCATAATACAACATACCATGTATCATTAATAACATCAAAATGAAAGAGTGTTTTGACATCAAAGGGTATCTCATACCATTCATAATTTATGCCAAAAAATGTGGTGATTCTCTTTAGATAGAACATTTATCACTTAGTCACAAAATCCCTTTTCATTATCTTAATTATCAATATGATTAACATTTTATTACCATAATTACAACAATATACAAGATCATAAAAACTTAAGGGTTATAAATAAATTAAAATGTATTCCAACAAAATTTAAAATAATTCTTCACATTAAACAAAATCCTTAAATACACTTCAACCCAATAAGTCATCTTAAAAATTTTTACTAATCACTTTGAGATATCATCACATAAAACCTAAATAGGGCTCTCTAATACATTGAAATTATGATCATAATTAATCTTATGGACCTATAATGGTATCTAAACCTCTTAAGATAATCTCACATGAAAACATCATAATCCCTAATGTTAACTAAACTAACCATTGATACTAACAATAATAGCCTAAGATCCATACTCTCAGATATATTATTGAAATCATAAAGATTACATTTCCTTCTTTGATGTTGATAAATTTGGACCAATATTTTTCATTCAAACCATACAACATAAAAATTAAAACATGTATCACATAAACTAATGAGGACTATATAAGATTAGTGTTTTGCGGGCTTATGAAAAACTATTACATAATAAATATCCATGTTGTTGAATGATAATTTATCCCACATACCACAAATTTTTTTTATTTCAAATTAAGTCATCATATTATTCTAAATGAAAAACAATTTTGACATAATTAATTCAACATCGTTCTTTATTACTATGGGAAAATGAAGCATATGAATGGTGAAATGAAATTCTCAATAAGGGTAAATACAAGTATTAATAATTGAATGAAATCAATTAGCATAATAAGTGCACAAGGGTTTGACATCATAATCAATGTGCTTGAGAGAATCCAAAAAAAATCACACCTATCAATACCTAAATTATCAAATATGAAAACCTTAAAAAGGAAAGAGTTATCAAAATCAAAATGCATGATCCATATGATATCAATATTGATTAAATAAATCATCATAACCATGTAACATTCCATTAAAACTCATTTCTGTAACATGGAGCATCACACTTAAAAATCCCTTTCAAAGCCCTCTTTATTTGAATAAACATATAAAAGAATTATAATATAATAATTACCCAATTAATTGGAGTGAAATATAGTCACACCTATAATTGGAACTATAACAAACTGACCTAACACTATCTGGGCCGCCCTTTGCTTAAACTGTACTGGGCATACCCGTAACTGGATACACCACCCCATGTTAAGTTGTAATGGGATTACTCGACACTATATAAGCCTCCCAATGGTAGTATATAATGGGTTTACTGCGTGTTGTCTGGGCCACCCCATGTTAAGCTGTAATGAGATTAACTGACGCTCTATATTCCACCCCATGTTAAATTTTAATGGGCTTATTCGATGCTATCTGGACCACTGCATTTTTCATACATAATTTACTCGATCCACAATATGAATAAAGTACATCGAGTTATAAATTCATCATAAAACTCATATAAAAAGTAATTATTATTTCATAACCTTATAGAATCATGGAAAAAAACTTGGTTCCATGTGAATCTACTCAAAACATGATTAACCCATGGAAAAGAAAAAAGTTCCATAACAATCTCTTTTAAACATTATTAACCCATTGAATATAAATGGGTTTCATATAAATCCCATTGAAATAATAATTAACCATCCATAGAATAGTGATGTTGGTATCAAAAAAATCCCATTCGGAGGATATGTAACAACAATGAATTTGGACATTGATTAATGGAAATACCATAAATGATAAATAATAAAATTATTGACGAAAACATCCTTTTTGTTTTGAAAATCAATTTTTAAAAAGATAAGGCATTTTGAAAAAAAAAATTCTTTGAAAATGTACCTGGGAATATGTAATGGATATTTTAAAAATAATTGAAAACATTTGTTGAGGAAAATATATTTTTTAATTTCAGATTCACTTTTTATAAAATTTAAGACCTTGTTTTTTTAAATGGTTTTGGAAAACATATATTTTTGACAAAAAAGTTGATTTTCATAAAAATGTTTTATTTAAATATTTAGTAAATAAAAGAGGAAAATAAAGCGAAAAAATTAATTGTCATGAAATAAATAGATTATAATAAATTTCATGATAATTCAATATATTTTTATCATAATATGTCAACCTTTGAGTGTTAATCACAAAAAAACTCAATAAATGATGAGATTATAACATGAAAATATTTCCCCTTTGGAAATATTGAATAATAAAACTCCACATTTGTAGTATATACATCTCATAAAAGAAGATAGGTGTATAACCCAGAAAACCTCTCAATGAAGGAAAATTGTGACAAAAATTCATTACAAATTTGGTAACATTGAATGTGTAAACCCCATGAATGAAAAATAAAAAAATGAATACATAAATACTAGTATATTTTAGGAGAAGAATCGTAATATAAATTTTGTGGTATTATATATAAAAAATTTATGAAATAAGCTGTGATTGTGGAATATTCCTCATAGAAGTAAAAAAGTGAGATGAAATTCCTTTTCAATAAGTCTTAGATTCTGTCATAATCATTTAAAAATATGATATAATAAATATATGTTTGTTATAAATCTATTATGGAACCATATTTATATGTATTAGACCTTATATTATTATCTAATTCCATTTTATTACCTATTTATTAATAATTTCATGTGAAAATTACTGACCAATTCCATGAGTGTGGTGAGTTAGTTGAAAAACCCTTGTTTCAAATTCTGGGAGAGGAATATGGCTTCTTTGGAGTGTGGTTCTACTACTGTGAGCATCCCTTCTCCAACGTAATTAATTGATGCCCTTCTATCAGGGTCTCCTTCCTTGGTATCGAGATCTAGTTCGCCTGCACCGCAGGTGGAGGGCAAGTCTTCTAGGGGGATGTGCAAAGGGTTGTCATTCAAGGATGTTCTTTGTGGCCCATCTTTGGATCCAGGGCCCTCTGTTGAAAGGGAGAAGCTGTCCTCGGCTTAGGGGTTTGTGGAAACACCTCCAGTAGTGGCGCTACATAGAGGTGCAGCTTGGGAAGAGGGAGCACCAGGGGTGGACCTGTCAGGGAAGGAGCTTCGAGAGGTGGTGGCTTATCTCCCACTCACTTTGGTGGCTCGTTTTGGCCGTAACAAGCCTACACTCATCTTGTTTAAAATATGTATAAATTCTTGGGGAATAAAGGGACCTGTGGCTGTATCTGAGATCTCCATAGTGGAATTTTTCATCCATACATTCACAAGGGACGATTTCAGGGTGGTGTAGGCATGTGCTGGTCATAGGTGTGGATCATGGTAGTTATCTCTTTCCTGGTGGTATTGGGATTATCACTTCATCAGGGAGTGTTCTCCGGAAGCAGTTTGGCTGAGTTTTCTGAGGCTCCCTATGCCTTTCCAGAATCCTTCAATTCTTAAAGTCATGGGTGATTCCTTGGGGTCGTTCCTTTGTTCAGATTTAGAGTCAAGATGTCTTCAGGCGATAGCTGGCCCTCATATCTGTGTGGAGATGGATATGATGGTGGATCGTGCTTCGTGTGTTCTTATCAGATCGGATGATGGATTCAGTTGGTGCCAATGAATTTTCTACAATGAACCGGTGAGGTTCTGTTGCTTTTGTGGGTTGCATGGGCATATGGTGGTTGTGTGCCGGCACAAGTCAGCGGAGGAGAGATCCTAGAGTGGACCTACTCTGGTTTTCATGGTTATGGAACTGTCATTCTTGAGGGAGTCGACTCCATGCATTGGGGTAGTGGAGGAGGTTATAGTTGGAGGGGGCCTTTCAAATTTTAATTCAGGATGTTTGATCCACGCGCCAGACGTGTCTTCGGTAGGGCGAAAGGACATTGTTCTGAGGAGTCCCTGTTGGATTCTGCGTGTCAGGGTGATTCGGTGTTGAGCGCATACGTTTTTATGAAATGCATGAACCCTTTGTACATGGGTTCCTCCAGCGATGTTCAGGTCTTGGCGCCAGTGGTCTCCTTAGTGAGGGAACACTCGATCACTTGGGATATATGTGGCCTGATCTCTAGCCTCGTTCAACAAATTCCCAAGACAATGTTTTCTTCCCAGTCCCCATTCGGTATTTTGTAACAGCTCTTTATGGAGTCTCTGAAGAGATCTCTTTTAACTAACCTAGTATTGGGGGTAAATGGTCCGAAGAAGGGAGAGTACAGTTAGTGGATACAGTGGGGAAACTCAAGGTGGCGCATGACTCTACTCCTTAGATCCTCGTGGTCTCTCTTCTACATGGCGAGCCAAATGACCATCTTTTTTATTCTCCTCCTATGTGTAGAGGCTTGTCTCTTTTGGAGCTTTTGAATGGTTCATGTAGGAGGATCATTCTCACGCTAAAATGGGGCTTCTCCCCTGAAGGGTTGTTAAGGCATGTCACTCGCTCTATATCAAAAAAGTCATGTGCCATTACATTCATTTCCCTACCTAATGGATCTGATCAGAAAGACCGGTGGTGCTTGTGAGTATGGTGTCACTCCTCAACTAGAATGCTTGGGGGCCTCGGTGCAACAGATAAGTGTTACTTCAGGGAAAATGAGACCCACATACCTATGACTTCTCTCATGGCCATCCTCCAGCCCAAAAAAATATTCATATAAGCTAGCCATGAAGGTGTCCAAAACGGGATATTCTATATTTTTTCATGGGAATATATGGAACTCTTATATATGGGTTTCCTGGAAGAACAATCTTGTTGTGGATATGGTTGTACTCTCGTCACAGTGCGTGGATATTAAAATTTCTGGTAATGGTCTCGAGATTATGTTTAGTATTGTGTATTCGAGTAACAATGTGCAGGAGAGAATACTTCTAATGAAACACCTAGAGTCCACACAAAAAAATGGACTCCCATGGTTCGTAGGGGGTTATTTCCACGTGATAGTGGACCTCTCAGAAAAGAAGGTCATTTTGGAAACTGTCTTGGAGTGTATGTTTGATTTTCTGAATTTCATGACTAAGGAAGGACTGTTCGACCTAGGGTTTGCGGGTCTCAAGATGACATGGAGCAACAATATAATGGGCAATAGCTAGTTATATAGTCCACATGATCAGTTCCTCGTCAATATCCAGGGGTTGGATTTATTCTCCAAGACAACAGTGACTCACATTCCTAGGGTGCTTTCGAATCATGCTACGCTGTTGTTGGATGTTAAACGGGAGGAATCACATAGGTGGTAATTCCAATATAACGTTAACTGGCACCAAGAGGAAAGCATCAAGGACATGATTGACTTCTCGTGGGCCAGGGAAGGGACGAGGAGGTCCTAGAACGGTTTGGAATGTCGGTAGAGGTTCCTTAAGGATAATATACGAAGCTGGATGGAAAGTAAGAACGTGGGAAACTCTAGAGCGGGAATACTATTAGCTGATATTAATAGCTTAGAGGAGGGTATTCTAGATGCAAGGGTTGATAATGATTTTGTCCTACTTTGTGATAAGTGTATGCTATTGTCAGAGAAGTTTCTAGAGGTTGGGAGGGATATTAAACAACGGTCTTGGGTTAAGTGGATGAAGGAAAGGGACTAGAATAGTCCTTTTTTTCATGCATGTTTGAAGGAGAAGAACTGCATGAAAATCAATCCAAATATAGGTAATGGTGTCTTTAAATGGGATGTGGAGGTGGCTGGCCAGTTGGAATTACATAATTTTAAAAGTTTGTTGGTGGAGGAGGTACCTACGAGGAGTGTGGGAAACTAGTGATCCTCTAATGAGGTGGACTTTATTGGTTTCTTAACTCTGCTGCTTAATTAGGCAGACAATATGAATTTTTGTGCATTACCTTATGATGAGGAAGTTAAGGATATGGTTTTTTTTCATCCCTCGAGATAGTGCGCCAGGGCCGTATGGATTCCCAGGGGATTTCTATGTTGCGGCCTTGGAGGTGTTTGGACCTCAGGTGGTGGAAGTAGTTCGAGATTACTTTAGTGATGGTCCCTTAACTAGAGCCTTCTGTGCTTCTCGCATTGTTTTGATTCCAAAGGTCAAGGACCCAACCAATATTGGGCAATATTGACCCATAGGTATCTGAAATGTTTCTTATAATATTTTGGCTTCTCTGATTTCAATCGAGTTGTGCAGATTTCTTCCACATCTTGTTTCAAGGGAAAAACATGGCTTTATTAGAGGATGTAGTATATAGGGGCAATTGGGATTTCAAGTGAATTGGTGAATGATATCAACCGAAGGTCTACGGGTTCAAATGTCATACTACAAGTGGATATAGATAAAGTATATGATCGATTGGAGTTGAGATTTCTTATCCAAGCGATGAAGAGGTATGTGTTCCATGAGTGGTTTTGAGATATTTTCTTCAGATGTTTCTCGTATTCTTTGCTATCTGTTTAGATCATGTGGAAATGCTTTGGTTTCTATAAACTGGTTCGTGGGGTTTAGCAGGGGGATCCCCTTTCCCATTGTTTGTTTTTTTTTGCTCAAGAACTTCTTTCTCACAACCTCTGCAAAGGCATGGAGGAGGGAAAGGTGGATACCTATCACGGTAGATGTGGAATGGTAAGCATATCACACTTAATGTTCACTGAAGACATTTTATTTTTCACTAAAGGGCAACTATGATCCTTTTTAAATCTCATGAGGATATTGAGCACTTATCGGTGTTTGAGCGGGCATGCCATCAATGCTTTAAAAATCATTACATAGATCTCCAAAAAATGTTCACAGGGGAATTCTAGGAGCATCATGGATATCATGGGATGTCCAAAAAGACAGATGTCAATCCTTTACTTGGGGGTTCCTCATTCCTTTAGTCGCATCAGGTAGAATTAGTTTGAGGACATCATTTTATAGCTGATGAGAAGGATTCAGAACCAGAAGAGTAAATTTCAGTCCTTTGGTGGGAGGGTGGAGTTGGTTAATAGTGTGCTGACATCTATTTCTATGCATGTGTTTTCGGTGCTCCAGCCACCCAAAGGTGTTGTTAAGAAGATCGAGATCATTCTGAATTAATTTTTTTGGGATGCCAATTTGTTGGGATAATCACACTGGGCCTCTTGGGATCACATGGCCAAAATGATGGAAGAGGGGGGAGTGGTTCTACATTATGTTAATGGATCCCTGAGAGGAATGCAAGGCAGGATAGCGTGGGAGATCATTGCGGGAAAGTCATTGTGGGTTGTGTTTTTTAGGGGAAGGTATGAGGATCAATGGGGGGAATCAGCTTCTGGATCTCAATTCACATGGTTGGCTCGGAGCATGGTGTCACATATTGAGGCTCTCTCAGAGTCATCTCGGTGGATTGATGGAAAGTTGGATTTAAGATTCTAGAAGGTCAATTGGGTGGGGGAGAAACTAAAGTTTCTTGGTTTACCCCATCCAGAAATTTTGTACAAGGAGGCATGCATTCAACCCGATATGTCGCTTAACTTTATCAACTAATAATAGTGGAGGGTGCAATAAGGAATCATCTAGAATGAGGATCCAGATAAATTTTGATACATAGGGTCATCTTCGAGAAGGTTCTACGCTATTGACTATAAGAGAATTCTGAACTCAGAAAGTCTGTAGGAGACAGGAGATAGTAAGGTGTGGTGCAAGGATGTCCCTTCAAAGATGAATTTTATTATTTGGTAGATTATAAATAAGGTGTTTCCTATGGATGAAAACATACAATGGAGAGGGATTACTTTGGCATCTCGTTGTTTTTTCTCTGAGTGACTGCAAGCTAAAACAACTGCTCACCTTTTCATTCAGAGTAGCTAGGTGTATTAGTTGTGGTATCTCTTCTCTCTACAACCTTTCCTTGAAGAGGATTCTCTGTCTGTGCATGGAATCATTGATACATGGTTTCATGTAGTAAATTTTTGGGTTGAAGGCTTCATGGTGTGGGCGGTCATTCTTGCTTCAGTCTGTTGGGTCATCTGGGAAGCTCGTAATCATGCCAGAAAAGGTAACAGGGGGTTGCCCATGCTCTTTCTGGTCCAGTTGAGGACTCTAATACAAGAACTAGGTTTCTTATTCCTAGGGAAATATTTTATGGCTTCGATGTGTGGTATTTCTCATCAGCGAGATAAACTCATGAGGAAGGAGGGCACGTGGAATACGTGGATACTTTATTTTCAGGGCTGGAAGTTGAATGTCGATGGGTCCTGTATGGGGAGATTAATGAGGGGAGGAGGGGTGATTTTGGACTAGAGGGGTTCAATTCTTTTTGGGTTCATGACGTTCTATGTTAAGGGGTTATCTCTGGGGGAAGAGGTGCATGCTCTGGTCACTTACATGGATATTTGTAGGGTTCATGAGATCCAAGTGGAGGAGATTGAGTCTGATTCATAAATTTTGATATCTTCTATTCAGAAATGATAGGATTTTCATTGGAACTTGATTTATCTGCTTTAGAGGTGCACGAAAGAGTTCAAACATGGAAATAATATTAACCATATTAGGAGGGAAGGTAATTTTTCTGTTGTTTCGCTTTTCTCAATTTGGGAATCCTGCAGATACTCTTGTAATTTATGATAGCTTAGGTTCCTATCTTTTAGAGTGTAGGAAGGTGATCCAAGGGGATGCACTGGGCCTAGAACACTTCCATCATCTTTGAGGTGGGGTTTTTGATGTACTCCGAGATAGTTTTTAATAAAAAGTTAATGTTAAGTAAGTAAGTATGTGAAAATTATTTTTTGGTTAATAACATCTTTGTTTTTCGTATATTCTTCGATTTTTTACATTTTAGTCATATTAATTGAATAATTATTTAATCAACTCAATAATTTAAAAAATTATATAAATATAATATATATTTAGTACATATTAATTTATATTAATCAATTATATTTATTGGCAGGAAATTATATACAACATTTTGGGAGCTGGTAGGTCGTACGTACACATAAATGTTGTTCCCATTTTCTTATCGCATTGAATGAAAGAAAAGTAAATGATATATATATATATATATATTATTTTATAATTAATTTTTCATATTTATTAGATATGTTTATTAAAACCATCCTTAATAAATTCTATGTAAAGCATTAACGAATTACATCGCTCCGCGAGAAGGTATTCCACCGTACACACGGACAACATTATCATATTCAATCAAAATGGGGATTGTGAAGGGATGTTTTATATAATAATTTAAGAATCGTAATAACATAAAAAATATCATATATATCATATATAAATATTATTTACATCATTATTCACAACCTTTACAGATGGTAATAGAATAAACAAATGATATCGGTCTATGAGGTGGTAGTTCTCCATACATAAGAATGTTGAATTCCTAATCCATTTGATTAATGTGTATGTTTTTTAGGTCATAAACATAACATATCAAAAGATTATTTTATTTATTATACTTATTTTATTATATAATCATGATATAATAAGAATCAAAGGAGTTGGAGGATGATATAAAATAAAAATTCCTTTAGATGAACATCACCTTTTCTTCAGGTATCCTCCTTAGGTTTGCACTAATACCATCATATATTTTATTTTATAAAACAATAAGGATTATAGTAAGATTTTAGGGAAGTTCAAAAGAGATTTTTTTTATATTTTTAATGTTCAAAATGGCTCGATGGGATTGAATAAGTGAGGAGATTAAGTGGCCTTTTGTAGTTGAGGACGAGTGACATTGTTATATATAATCAAACAAAATAACTATTAGTAGAGTCCCAATTACCTAAAGTTGATCCAAAATTGAAAATAAAATTAGGATAGGGATGTAAGGATCCCAAAAAACCTAAAAGATATAATGGAACACATTCTTTAATCATTTGTTTCCTTAACTCCTAATATTCATGATTGTCTTCATTTTGGTTTTTCATTAAGGCAACTAGTTTTCTAATCAAAGTAATCTGTACCTCAAGACGAGTTAAACTGATAATGGTCTAAAACTTTAGAACTGTAGGTTTTAAATATTATTCCAAAATTATAATATAAAAATGAATTTTTTGTTGGAAATTAATTTCAGTATAAGCACAAGAAAACCAAAAAAAATCATTACGTTAACACTAATCATGCCAAAAATGTTTTTACTATTTAGGGGTAAATATGTTCACTCTAAAAGATCATTTTTTCATTAATGGAACATATTTAATATTATTTAACATTTAAAAATTAATTATCAAAATATAGTATTTTTATAAATTTTAAATCATTTCCAAAAATATCATTTTTCAAAAATAACATTAATGTTAATTTTGAAATTTTTTATTGAATTTAATTTTAAAATTTACAATAAAATTTTGGAATTTGGATTGATTAATATCACACTATTTTAAAATTAAATATTCATTTTAAAAACTAATTTAACTCAATAACTCATTTTATTTACTTCAGTTTAAATTTTTTTATTTTCGTCTAATTTGTTTAATTATTAAATAAATAATTTATATGTTGGTATTTATTAATAATTTAATGTAATTATATCATCTCTAAAATTAAATAAAAATTTTAATTATTATAAAAATAAATCATTTATATTATAAAATTATATTTATAACCAAACCTATAGAGTTTTTCCCAATCTTGAAACTTTATGGAATATTAAAGGAAGAAAGTTATATTTTTGTTATTTTTCCTTACATGACTTATTATATGGGAAACTTTCATGGTAGTTTGTCTAATTAACTCATAAATTGGGAGACGATGTTCATAAGATAAAAAATATTTCTATCCAATTTTTGTTGGAAAAATTGGTAGGTCATTTAAACACCATATATTCATAGATTTTTTAATAAGTAAACTAGTTTTTAGCTTAATTACTGTAATAAATTTTAATTGTTTTCATTAATAAATTCGATCAAAAAGTATGATAGTATTAGAAAAAATTATATATTATTTGAATTTATAATATTGAATCCATTATTATATTTTATTTCACAAGAAGTGAAAAATGATAATTTAAAATTAATCTCATAGACGCGATGAGAAAGCGAGTTTTTAAATTGAAAATTTTCAAAAGTATGAAATGCTTATATATCCAAATTCAATATAAACTTTTTCCCACTGAACTAAATTATAAAAACTGATATAAATTTTAAAAAAATTATTTAAAACTAATTATAAAACTAACTTAACAATATAATGTATTTTAACAAAAAGAAATTTTTAATTGAAATTCAGTATTTTTCACTATTTACCAAAAAATGAATCTTTGTAGAAAAACACCCTAAGAATTTACTCTATAATAATTTCAGTATTATGATTTCAAAAAATTTGTTCAAGTTTTCAAATACATCTCTTAAAATTGATAACAATTCAATTTAAATAATTTCAACTAAGCATGACTAGTCCCCTTTTTAGAAAAAAAATAGTTTTCGAAAAGAAAATATTTTTCTTTTAAATGATTCTCATTTTTTACTGATCAATAAATTACTAATAACCATTTTTAAATTATATATTTTTATAATATTGTTAATCCTATTCATTCCCACCATTCCAATGGCTAGGTTATAATAGTAATATATATAATATGGGTCATTTATGTTTTGGGTTGCATGTTGAATATGCTATCAAAGATAAAAATATCGAGGTTTCAAATAGTGAAATCTAAAATGAGAATTTCATGTAGCACAAGATAAAATTAGTGTAGTGAGTTTATTACACTATCCTAACTAATTTTATTCTTATAAAATATTGATGCGTTATAGTAAAAGTTTTAATATTTTATGGCATAAAAATTGAAATTTGATAGGATGAATATCGATTTGAAATTTAGTAGGTTAGAATAGGCATACAATGTGTTTTTGAAATTTTCACTTATAAATAAGCTTCTATGAATAATAATAAAAATTATTTAAAAATTATTTGTTTTAATAATAATAAATTATTATAATATTTTAAACTATATATGTATTGAATTTCAATTTGATATAAATAAGGATAATATTTTTTTGAGGTAAAAGGGATATTTTTCAGAAAACAATTTTTAAATGTATGATGACAATAAATTTTTATTAATTAAAATAATTTTTAATTATAATTGATGTAAACTAAATTTATTGATTTAATTTCCAAATAAATGAATTTAAATCCAAAAATTATATTTTTACTAGTGATATAATTAATGTAAGATCATATTTTACTTCGAAAATGTGTTTTTTAAAATGTTTTCTGACATGATTTGCGGGTTTATTTTTAAATTAAATTTTTTCACTGTTGTGAATTTAATTTAGTAAAATTGATTCATTATATGTAATCATCACAACTAAAATTATGTAATAATGTAAACCTAATTTTTGGTATTTATTAATAGTAAAAATAGTAAAAATCGGTTGTCACTTTTAAGGTCAAAACATGTTTAACGGGGGTAACCTAAATTGATTAGGGTTAATATGATCTAAAAACATTATTAAATTTAATTTTTTTTTAACTAAACCATATTTTCTATAATATGATCCATTTTGGATCTTTTTTACACAGAAATTCACTTGAAATTATTTTATAACATTGTAAAAATGAAAGTGTAACACTCACCTCATTCATAAAAGGGCATGAACTCCCCTTGGTCCTTAAAACCTCTTGATCCATTTATATCAAAAAATTTATATATAAAACTATCCAAAACATCCTTATCCATGTTATAGAGAAATTGGTTTCTTCTCAAAATAACAACCATAGGGTTCTTTAAAAAGATATCCAATGGAGGTTTTTGTAAGCGTAGGTAATCATTTTCACCTAGATCTTTATTTTTTAACTTTTTCCTTTACCAACATCATTTATTTCTTAAAAATTATAATGGAAAAAATCTATATCAATCATGTACAAATATATTATGAAATTAAGTTCTAATATTTACCCTTTTCCACTTCTACCAAATGGGAAATGAAATTGTCGATTGTGTGTACGGTGGACTACCACCTCGCGAGTTGATGTGATTAATTTTTAATCACTGACTCTAACGAATAATATAACGATGGATTTAATTTATATTTATATATATATATATTATATGGAATAATTAAAATTTTATAATTATAATATCACATCTAACTTCTTCGTTTTTAATGTACTTGAAAATGATTACATCGCTCATGAATTTGTGTGGACTACCACCTCCATAAAGTGAGGTGATTTATTCTTCATTTTTTAAAATGGATGGTAATAAAAATACATATGTAATGAATATAATTAATTTATATCATATTATAATGATTTTTAATGGTCAATTAACATTTACCATTTATTTGTTTCACCGACCTGAAAGTGAATGGATTGTTCAGGTGTACATATGACTAACCATCTCCATGTACAATGTAATTAATTTTATACATATAACTTTTATGGATAGATATATATATATATAATTATTAACATTATAGATATTATGAAACACATTTCAAAGTACATGGACAACAATTATCAAACTGACACATACATGAAAAACGAATCAGTTAACAAAAAAACGATGAATTTAATAAATAATTATATGTAAATGGGTATTAAAATGTTTTAATTAGAAAATATATGATATTATATGAATGAATATGGTTATTTTATATAATTATAATAAATTTAACTTGTTATACATGAGGCAAAATCACTTACAATGTAAATCATAATTGTGGTAAAGGTTTAATTCTCATTCTCATCATTATTATGGTGTGTGTATGTATAATCCTTTGATGGGGGAATTATATGAACCTTATATCCTAAAAATAATTTTTTTCTTCTATATTGTTTATTTATAAAAACTTTAGTATTTCCTTTCATTTTCCTCTTATAAATACTCATGATACTGAAAGAACGTTTTTTTGAAACAAACTTTGTATTATATTTTATAATGATTATTTTCTTCAATGCCTATATTTTCACTTATATATTGTCTATGATTTTTTTAATATCATAATATAATTTATTGAAGTCATTTTTACCTCGGTTTTAATTTATATAATTTTTGTTCCAAATAATCTTCATTTTTACCGAATACAATATCATGGCTTGCAATATACGACATAAACAAAATTTTCCACCATCCTAAACACATAATGATTTGAATCTTTATTTTCTAGTTTCAAAGGCTCTATTAAAATAAAATATTCTCCTTAATATTTTATTAAATTTTTTTATTTTGAATAACTTATTTCAAAATGAAAAGATTATTTTCTTCTTGAAATATTCTAGTGATATTTTTAATTTATTTTAATCTATGTTAACATATTTTAATGTATATTATTAATTTATTGGTATTTAATATTTTGATACCATTAACTATATTATGTTGGATAAATTATTATTATATTTATTTTTTGGTGAAGGTATTTAAATTTCATAAGATATCATTTCTAAATGAATGTTTACTTTGATTATTTTCCCTACTTCTATACAATGAATGAATTATACTTTGTAAGGGATGATTGGGGCCCACAATACCCACTCGATGCATCCATTAGTATAATTATAAAATATATTCTACATATTTAACATAAACATTAATTTTTGTATATGTTTCCTTGGAATAGGGGTAGGACTCTAGGATTATAATGTTCAAAATCATGCATTCCATCATTACAAAACAAGTTATTATTTTCCATGTGATTATTTACATTTTTATGTTATACATGGATTTTTTATCATTTAATAATAATTTTTATATAAAATATTTTAATATTTTTTATCTAGGACATACTATTCATGTTATATTTACTTGGTGATAGCTTCAATTACACACTTTCCCTTACTATTCACCTGAGCTCACTCTTTAATATGTTTTACCTACCATATGATATGAAGAAGGGATCTATTAATAAAATTAATGATTTAAGAGAAGAAAAAATATATTTCATAGAATAATTATTATATTATATTTCATTTTTTTATATAATGTGAAATAATTAAACTGTATAGTCTCCCAATATTATTAAATTATTTGGTCTTTTTGGATGCAATCCCATATTCTTGAGCCAATGTAGTAAAATAACCACTTTTGTGGTCTACTAGAGTGAGGGTGTTACCTCCTAATTCCCAAATTTTATCCTCATTATTCCTTATATGTATTCCATTTCTCAAGTTTAAATTTTAATTATAGGTGTAAATACATTTTAAAAATATGTTCATAAAACACGACAAAGTCCTCTTTTTAGAAAATATATATATTTTTATGCTTCAAATTTGATATATTCTCTTCCCATAGATAGAATAAAATATTATATAATAGATAAAACATTTGATTAAATAATATATATATATATATATATATCATTCCAATCAGTTATCAATTATAATAAAATTAATTTGTTATGATAACCCCAAATTGTGCGCATACAAATATTTTTTTTACAAAAAACATCTCATTTATTTTCAATTAATTTTTATTTTCATTTATAATTAATTGATAACTAATTAATTATTTTTATTCATTTTTTACTAATACATTTTTAGAATTCATGTAGTCCAATTTTTAATCTCCAATCCATTGGATATAATATAACTATAACATTGAATAATAATATATTTAAATTATATCATGGTTAGTTTAAACTCATTGTTGTGTGTAACAAAATATTTAAAATAATGTAATTTTTTTGAAAATAATATTTCATAAAAAATATTGGATTTATATTTTACCCACCATAAAATTAATTTCTCCATCAATAGTCTATTATTTCAACAGAAAATAAGGATATATCTGTTTCACATCATCCATGGGATCCCAAGTAGCCATTTGAATAATTAAGGGAAAGCTATTATTATAAGAAAACTCAACCAGATATAGGTGATGATCCCAAAAACCATATAAATATATATAATAATATCTTTACATATCCTCTAGGGATTGAATGTAACACCCCATGTTATTAAGAATTATTATTATTCTTCCTAATAAATTAAATTTATTTCATGGGTAGCATTGCACGCTACACCAAGTTATGATTTCCCAAAATGAAAAACTAAATAAATATTTATCAATAAGAAACATAGATATAATATTTCATTACATGCAATACTAATTTTTTATTTTGTTACACATGATACCATGTTCCTTTGACAACTTGAGTTACATGTAATACAGAGTATTACTAAACTACAATATATTATTCATATTATTATTAATATATTATTATTGTAATCCCATAGATGTTGGAAAGGAAGATGTGAATAAAATTAGAAAAAATATTAAAATATAGTTCACATATTTATATAAAATTTATTATTTTTTACTAATTAATTAGAACTAATATTAAGAACTATTTGAAAATAAAGAAATTACTTTTCTGAAAAACTATTATTATGAAAAATATGTTTTATCTCAATAAAAAAATAAAAAACATCAAATAAACTATTTTAATTGAATTTATATATTACATATTCAATAAAATATTTAAAAATCATTTTTTTCATTTTTAGACAATATATAAGAATAAATTCAGTTTTATGAATAAAAAGATATATTTTTCTGAATGTTTGTTTTACCAATTTTTAATAGGACCATTATTTTAAAAATAAAATTTTAAAACTTTTAAAAATTATATTTCAAAAAAATTCTTATAGAAATATAAACCTCAAAATTATATTAAGATGTGTTTTTTTGTATTTTTATATGATGTTTCATTTTTGGATGTATAGTGAAAAATACTAAATTCAAATTGAAAACTGATTTTTTTTCATCATTCAATTTTATTGTTAAATTATATATTTATTTTATTAATGTAAATTTATATAACATATACATATATTAATTAAATTTAGGTAATTGGAATAATTTTCATATTGAAATTGGATATAAAAACGTTTTATGCTTTTGATCATTTTCACTTTAAAACCTCGTCGTTTCATCCTATCTATCAGATTAATTTTAAACTAATTTCTTCAAATTTTGTGATTAAAATTTTGAAAAATGGATTCAATAATTTTATTCATAAAAATTTATGCTATATTACACATTAAATTTTTAAAAAAAATTGTTAGTGAAAATAGTTTAAAAGGATTTTATCAATTAAGAGAAAAACGTATTTACCAAGGGTAAAACATTTTCTATTATGGTTCCAAATGACATAGAAACATATCGAAAACCCATTTTATGACTATATTGATAATTTATACCCTATTAGATAAAAACATGGTTCATTATCGGTTGTATATGAGGTAAGGGAGACCTCTTAATAGTGTAAACATTTTGGGAATTTATAAGAATGTCACTCCTCTTGCATTATAAAAGGGAAATAAATCTCCCCAATTAGTTACACCTTTCATGATTTTTGAATCAAACAGAGCTAAAAAAATAACTTACTAACATCACTAATATAGTCCCAGAATCATTAATTTGGTCATAAATCCAACCATATATGTACTTTGGTGCAAACCAAAATGTGATACCTGAATAAGAGGTTACATTCATCAACTAATATATTTTTTTATTCTTCAATACCCTTATATTTTTTATATCATGATTATATAATAATATCAGTATCTTAAATATAATGATATTATTTTATATTCAGGTCATGACCAATATTTTTTCACACTTCAATCAAATGGGATATGAAATTACCCTTCATGTGTACGGAAGGCTACCGCCTTTCGAACTAATGTCGTTCATTCTTCCATTTCCACCTTTCAAGGTTGATAATAATGATTAAATTATAATTTAAATATTATTATTATTATTATTATTTTATTATGATTATTATATTGGTATATAACACATTCCCGCATGATTTCTATTATGTGGGAATATGATAATGTCATGTGTGTGTACGACATACTACTACCTCATGAAAAGATATGATCTATTCTTGATTTACATGGAACAAATTTTGGATGGATTAAATTGAAATATTTTATATATATTAAACTATAATTATATTGTACCAATATTATATATTTATATTTATATCATTTAATCTTCTTTATTTTAATATGACTCGAAAATGGAAACAACGTTCATGCATACGTACGACCTACTATCTCTATGAACAGTGCATTTCATTTCCTACTTCTATGTTTAAAAATTTAATGTACATAAATATATAATTAATATATATATATATATATATATATATTATCATATTTATTATTTTATATAATAATAAATCATTATATAATTAATTGAAAAAACAATAAAAATTCAAAACATGTATGAAAAACAATGAAGTTATTACATAAAAAATAACTTTAGCATCAAATTTTTAATAATTGAGTAATATAAATCCATAATAAAATTATATACTGTATTATATATATGATTATATTCATTTAATATATACTTAGTAAACTTATATTTTTTATACTGGTGGTTTGAAAAATTATGACAAGAGTTAATACAAAAGGTAACTGATTTTTATCTCACTTTTTACTTTTTTGAGACACATGCTATATTCACCAAAACTTTATTATATAAATTATTTATACATACCATGAATTTTATTTATAATTATTTTAAGAAAATATATTTGTATTTACATATCAATTTTATTATCACTATTTCATGGTGTTTATGTTTAAAATGTCACCTAGGTAGTAAGGGGAGTCTTGTATCAATTTTCCTTTTTTGAGATGTATATTATGTTATGCATCTATATTCTATCACGAGATGTATATATATACCCTTTAACACATAAAATCATGAATATTTTTATCCTAATGATATTTTATATTTCATTTTATGTTATTCATTTATGTATTTTATCATTTAAAGTAACCAAATTTGTAACAATTTATTGCTATAATCTCATCCTTTATTGGTATTTTTATGCTTTCCTGGATGAAATATTATGATCCATATATTAATAATTATCATGAATTTTTTTAATATGTTAATTAAAGATATATTCAGGTAATGGTACCATGTTCCCCTATTTGGTATAAAATATAATTACTATAATGATTTAATGAAAATAGGACTTTATTTCTCTTTTCGACAAGAAGCATGTTTTATTGAAAAACCCTGCTTTCTAAAAAAATTTAAAAAATGTTTAAAATTATATTTAATCAAAATTTCATGTAAAAATATTTTAAAATGTTTTATGTTTTTAAAATTTTGAAAAATGGTTTTCAAAGATTCAATTATAAGTTTTCAAGGTTATATTAAAAGATAATGGTTTTCATAACGTTTTATGTTTTAAAAAAATCAAAGAGGAACAAATGTTTTCCTTAATAAATGTTTTAAATTATTTTTAAATATTACATGATATTTTTTCAATGCGGGTTTTTAGGATAATTATTTAGATGATTTTTTATTTCTTAAAAAGTGATTTCCAAATAAAGGTTATTATCATTAAGAAATTATCCAGGAAATCTTTAAAAAAATTCTCAATATAAGATGTCATAATTAGATATAGTTTTTTATTTATAGGGGATGTGATCTATGTAAACCATTCATATTATTTATTTGAATGGGTTATGCTTCAAATTACATGTTTTTTATGAAACCTGTTTCTCTTCCAAAGCATATACCATGATAAAATTCTTATGAAACCACCTTTTTTTCATGGGTTATGATTTGTTGAAATGATTATAAAACTTGTTTATTTTACATAGGTAAAGATATGATGAAATGTTTATGATACCCATTTTATTTCATGGGTAATATATAATTATATTTTATGATCTTGTGGAAGACATATGTAGGATTTCATTATGAGATGTGTTGGAACTATATCTCCATTCAATGAATTGGGTAAAGATAGATATTGCATGAGTGTATATGTCATGTGTGAACCTGTTTACATGTTAAAATTGATATGAATGAACATGATTAAATGTTTCCAATGTTATGCATGAACCTCATTACATGATCACAATTTTATGTGTGAACCTTATTATGTTTTTACAATTTTTTTGTGTGAACCTAATAACATTTTCAAAATGTGATGCGTGAAACCTAATTAGATGTTCAAAATATTATGCATGAACCTGAATACATGTTCACAATGTTTTGAATCAACCCATCTTTCATGTCCAAAATGATAAGAATGGATCTGGTTGAATATCCATAAGTTTATGCGAGGGCATAATTTCATGCCATTAAATAAATTATTTTTCCTTTTTATATTTACACATGTTCAAAATGATAAGATATGATGACTGTGACTCATATTCCATATCTTATTCCATGGTTATTGTAACATCCCTGTTTTGGGTGCCACCCAAAGGTGCCCCATACCTGATTGGTCACATGGCCTCAAGGGCATTTCCCTGAATGCCAGAGGCTGTAGACTAGAAATCAGGGCCTTGGGTGTGATATTGTGGAAACTATGCCCTAATTGGTAGAGTAACACAGTGGAATAACAATAATATACAACAGTGGAAGTAGTAATACCATAAAATAAGGAAACATAGGAAGAATTAATGTAAATAAAAAACTATAGCACATATATAAATGAGGCATGACACATATGTCCAGAAAAGTATCCAAAAAACTCACAATGCTGGAAATATAGTACTAATATAAAGTACAATGAAAACAAATAAACTTCAAAATCCTCATAAGCCTCAGCTTGGTCCCATGCTCTCCAGCTCCACAATAATCAATTACCTAATCTAGAATGGAAGCTTCCTTATCTATACCAGCAACAATATAATATGTTTGGGCCCAAAATCATGAACCTAACAGTGTGTGAGATGAATCACAGTTGGAAAATACCCAAATACTTGTTCCTATCTATCATTTAATATATATAGCAGTCCATATGCAAAATGAAGTAATAAACATGAAGTAATCAAAACTAAACAATCCTACAGTTTCAACTACATTCAATTAGATTCAGTAATTATTCAACAAATAATTCACAAGCAGCACTCTTGTAATGTTCTTACGTCATAACCCCTATAGTTCAAGTTATCATTTAACTCAAGAAGATATAATTACCCGTTGGTAAAGCTCAAACAATCTACACCCTTTGGTCACATGCAACAAATACTCTTTGAGGAAGCACTCACCATCAATTCCCCCCTATAGTGTTTTAATGATAAAATATAGACTCTCTGAGGAAGCACTGAACATCATTCCCCCTATTTTCTTGTATTGGTATACAATATACACTCAGAAAGAGAACTCACCATCAATCCCCATAATGGACTCTAAACGTGAGAGGTATAACATATACTCTAGGGAAGCCCTCAATGTCAATTCCCCCTATGGTCTAACAACAAAAGGTTCTCACAGCCCTGTGTAATACAATCGTGCACAGATGATATCCAGTATCCAAAGTGAACTAAAATACTATTTGGATAAACATTATAATGCATATCATAGGAATTTCATATATTATGAACACCATTCCATCATTACTAGGCATGGAAAACAAACATAGCCGAACAGGCTGTTCTAGACCCAACATCCAATATCAAACATACATGGGAAAAACACATTCATAAGAAAGGTAATAAACCCTATTCATAATCAAAACCATCACTCAAGAAAACAAACAATAGTATGAATCATCGGGGTCAGATTTCAAAAACACGCGATACCTTAAACTGGGGTATTCGGAACTTTTCGCAGATATAAAACAAATACAACATTGTAAAGTCACAAACCACCTACCTCGACACTTCCAAATTTATATAGTTGAACCTAATACTTTAAATCGACCTAGAATACCATAAATCTAAAAAATGTCAAAATAATGTTCCACCTCGAATAACTCATGAATGAAGAAAAATCTGGATGTGAGTCTCTAGAAGAAGGAAGAAATCACCGTGGAAATTCTGAAACAATCGATGGTGTTTGATTCGGAGAATGGAAGGTGGGTCAGTGGATCAGATATGATTTGATGATTCTCATCACTCCTAGATGAGATGAGGCTAGAAGAAGGTGTTTCTGGAAATTACATATGACCACGATCTGATATAAAAAATAAAAAGAAATGTACACAGCGTGTTTATTTAATATACACACCATGTACATTAAATAACCGGACTCTGCTTTAGGCGGTCTCCATGTCACCCCACACGACCATGTAATCATACATTACACATCCAGTACACGGCTACCCATGAAAACTGCGTACACGGCATGTACGTCTAAGTACACAACATGTACTCCTTAAATTACTAGATTCTCCCCTTTTTCTCAAAAAGACCCAAAAATAAGATCTATGCATGAAAAGAAGATCTGAATTCTTATAAACTTCCCCCCTTAAATAAATTCAACCTCGAATTTCACTAACAAGGTGTCAAAGAAGAATCCTCGAACTGCTCCCTCCACTACAATCACACTTTGGCCTCCCTCTCCCATGTTTTGTCCTATCCTCGCATGTGCTCCCATAGCACCCGCACCAGCGGAACAGACTGGACCTGGAGAACCATTTCACCATGATCAACAATATGGATAGGGTTCTCCTTAGACGATGTGTCCACCTCAAACTCTTACTCTTCAGATTGGAAAACAAGAGATGAGTATGAGAAGTAACACCACAACTGAGAAACATGAAAGACGTCGTGTGTACCCTAGTACATTTGAGGTAACTGAAAATGATAGGAAATCATCCCGACTCTCTCCAATACCACAAACGGCCCAACGTATCTCAGTGAATGGTTTCCTTATCTTCTAATCATCCTGTGTCTTAGCCTCAGTGTTACACGTAAGAAAACATGATCTCTAACCTTGAACTCCAGAGTTTGTCTCTCTCGATCAGCATAAGTCTTCTACTATGACCGTGCAATATCCATCCTCTTTAAAATCAACTCCACCTGCTCTGTGGTATCCTGGACATGGCAAGGTCCCAGCATAGTTGCCTCTCCTCCTTCCAGCCAACATAAGGCGTGATCAGCATGACCTACCTTACAAAGCCTCATAAGGTGCCATTGGAATCGTTTCCTCAAAACTATATTTGTAAGAAAACTCCACCAGAGGTATATGCTTCTCCGAAGAACATACAAAATCTAGAACACATGCTCAAAGAATGTCCTTTATCACCTGAATCCTATACTTGGACTGGACATATGTTTGGGGATGATAAGTTGTACTAAGAAGTACCTATATACCCAAATCCCTCTTTAGTCCCTACCAGAGGCGAGAAGTAAAATGGGAATCCCATTATGGAATGATGGAGTCTATAACCCCATGTAAATATACAATCTATGGGATGTATATCCTTCCAATCTAATCAAAACTGAAGGTCTCCTTGATCGGCAATAAGTGTGCAACCATAGTGAGTTAGTCAATGACAACCCAAACTGTATCCTTCCCTCGAGGTAACCTCGGTAAACCTAAAACAAAGTCCCACTACTAGAAATACCTCCTATACCAACGTCCATATACCAACAGTTTAGATACAATGGTGGGATAGGTTACCTATACCAACATTTTTCATAAAATCATTGGTATAAGAGTTTTTAGAGTGTGTATTCCCAATGGTTTTTAAAACCATTGGAATATGTAATGCCTACCCCCACATTTCCCAATGGGTTTTCTAGAACTGTTGGGATATAGAATTATTATCCCCAATTTCCCAAAATTTTCAAAAAACCATTGGATAGGTCATATTTACCCAATGGTTTAATTAACCAAGGTTCTAAAAAAAATTTAAAAATAGTTGGGATAAAATACCACAGATATCAAGATCTTGATCTGCCATCATTGTGCCCAAAACATGAGCTCCAATTCTTCGCAGTGTGTGAACCCTTCTTCGCAATAATTGATTTATTGTTCTTCCACTTCAAATCTATAATTTATATGTGACTTTTATGTTCTCCCTCCATTTTTCCCTTTTTAATTCGTGTTTATTTTAAGACAAGATTGTTTTTTATTTTGATTTTCTCTAAATGACAGGTCCCCTCTTTTTTGCTAACTTTTCATCCCAACCTACGATCCATCCTTTTTTAGATCATTTTTTGTTTTTATGAAAAGGATGGGGCCAAAACCTTATTTATTATTAAATCAAAGAAAAGACCACTTTTAAATGGGTATAGGGACACCCATTACATAGCCCGAAGGCCGAGTGGGAATTTAGCCCATTACATGGCCCATAAGCCCAAATTTTCGGCCCAAGGTCCATTTTGTGAATAGTACTGCTACAGTGCTTGTGCAGATACAGTACCGCACAGGACCCCCCGCTGCTATAGTACCCTGCTGCCGCTACAATGAACTACTGCTTCTACAGTTCCCGTTGTTGCTACAGTTCCTATCACTACTACAGTCACTACAGTACTACTATAATACTTGCGCCCCATGGGTTTCAAACCCCCATTTTTCATGTAGTATTACGGGGTGTTAACCACTAAGCCAAACCCTAAATACCAGATCATTGTTTGTTATTCCACTTCAAATTTTTATTTGATAACTGATTTATATGTTCTTTCTAGATTTGATTTTACGTTTTTTCATTTGGATTTATTTATAGACACGGTTGTTTTTTGTTTTTTGTTTTTATCAATAACTTTGGTTATTGAGTATTTATTTTGATTTTTGTTTATAATAACATATTTATCTCAAATGTTATTTGGAATTATAGATAAATATGAGACCCATGTCATGTGTGGAGTGAAAAGTAAAATAGTTATTGGGTCACTAGGAACACAATGAGAGGTCTAATGGAGGGGTTCTCCCAAGTATGCAATTAGTCTCCCAATGGAGGTGTATTATGTGTATGGTATCCTAGTCATTTTTTTGAAAATAAATTAATTAAAAGAGAAAATTTGGTTTTACGAAATAAAACATCCTCCTACTCCATTTTCAGTCCTATAAAATATAGGAGTTGGGGTGTGGGGCATCGGTCGCGGGGTTCAGGTGTGGGGTACCGATCGTAGGGTGGAATCCCCTGACCATATTTCTTTGTAGCCCCCATATCATAATAGACCCAAATTTTAATTAATTGGATAAATTATTATTATTTTTATTTAGACAAACACCGTTTTTTCGCCTAAAATGTTCATACTCATGAATTCATAATAAGAAATAAAAAGTGTATGGCCAATAATTCAGCAAACAAGCAAAATTATGACGTGAGAAAAAATACATGAAATAGATACCTGAAAACTTTGTATTTTAGAAATAAAAAGAAATAACATGAGAAAAAAATGAAAAACTAAATGCACTATTACCAACATAATTATTGTAGATCTTATAAAATGGTGACTTCATTCTGAAATAGTTACTAATTTCTGGTACCAAACATGAATCAATTTTCAAAAATAAGTACATGTTTTCAAATCAAAAATTGAACTTCTCAAACTGCAGCAGATGACACCTCACACTCTTAGAAACCAAGAATGGACCATCCCTTGAATATTTGTAGTAACAATGGAGATTGTTTCTCTACACATGGAGTAGGATGATTGAAGAAGATAATCTTGAAACGGTTATTGGGAAGAGGGTATTATTCACCCGTATAAACTAAATTTTATTCAATTTTAAGACTAGTGTGTTGTGGGTACAAAGGAGATAATGATGATACACTATCTAGTCCACTACCACAAATTCATATTCAGCTATCAAAAATGAAGTATTTATAAAAATATATCAACATAGTCAGTTCACATGTACACAGACCAACACAGACTAAAAAATTGTTTAGTGAATAAATAAATAAATATCTATCATGTTTTAAACCTAATAGATACACCAATATATCTGTAATAACAAGAAAACTATAGAAAAAAAATCATAACCTACATAAGTTGTTTTTTAGTAAAACACAATCCCAAAAACTATTAAAAAATATGATACAATAACAACATAGCTAAAATTTATAAAAAACACATAATTTAATAGCAAAAAAAGATGACTCAACCTATAAATATATTATGATCAGAAATTAAAATTGTTTCACCCTTGGATTTTACTAGATTTGAGAGGGTGGTGTCTTCTAACCGGTTTAGCCAAAGAAATATCCATAGAATAAAAAAGGTAACCTTGAAATATCCTCAGGTTAGACCTTCAATATCTCAAATAGGACAACTGAAAATGACTAGATTACCTCTATATAATATCTATTTTTGGATACAATTACATGTATTTATGATTTCGATTGGGTGTCATCAAATCTAAATATGATATCCTGCAGTGATATAATATTTGTATTGAAGGATTATATGTATTTTAATTAGTGAAATTGTGAATTTCATGAACCTCATAAATTCCTTCATATACTCTGAACATTACTACTGATACAGGAACCTTTCCCTACCAAAACCCGGAATGAATTATTTATATCATTACTAAATCCACCATTACATGTATAAAAATTACCTCTTCATAATTCAAACACATAGACTCCACTTTTATCTACCCATCTAATTCATCCTTCATGTTTGAATCCTTCATATTGAACTTTTCCACCTCTTTGCATAGAAGACACCACCTATTGATAACACAGTATAGCATAATTCCCCTAACAAAACACATGATTCCTAATATTGAATATCTATTAAAATGATGATTCTATATCTATTGAACTAGATTAATCTTCTTGAAATGATAATTCCATGTTGTTGGTGTGTTATCATCTTATAATATCACCCAAGTGTTTCATATGTTTAATAAACATACGAAGATCCATCATTTGTCTTTAAAAATCACTCTAAATTAGTACAAAAAATATACCAATTGATAATTTTTATTGAATGTGAGTCTAATAATACCCCACTCAATTTCTATTCTCATGATCACACTAAAGTCCTATTTCCAAAATTTTGACCACCATCCATACACAGTATCTACATAGTTCTCTATTCCATGTATCCATCCAATCATTCAAGATCACTATGAATGAATTCCCCCTCCATTACTGGGATGAATTATCTAACAAGCTATTTCATCTATAGAACTCATCTGACTACATCCATGTAAAACCACTATAGAAACATATAATCGAGTATCTATCCTATGAAATTGTTGAAACTCCATCAATATACTGTGTGATTTATATGGAACATTAGAAATCAATTTCAGAAAAAAGTACCTCTGAAACTATGGTGGTTTCCTTGTTATATGAGAGATATCAATTACAAAAATAATAAATGATATCATCATAACTATACACTATCCAAAATAAAAAATTATGGAAATATTTGAGGTACTTAGCATTATGATCTCCGACTAAAACTCATCCTTACTAAAATCAAAGAAAATGTTGTCCTTTTTCAGGGGTTGTATTAGTTTTTAAAATTCTTTGTATGGTATTGTGATATTTTTGGATAAGTCTATCATTTGTGAATAGGAATGGAGAAACTGTGGTGGAATTCTATGTATTCTATGGAAAATAGTGGAATTCTATGTATTCTATAGGAAATAGAAGACAGTGGAAATTAGTCGAATTCAGTGAGAATTCTGTGTATTATGTTCTTTTTTGTATGGAAAATAGTGTAATTCTGTGTATTCCGTTGTGAGGAAATTCTATGTATTATGTGTTTGTGCTTTGTGTATGGTATTGTACTGTTTTCAATAAATTAGTTGTATGGTATTTAACTGTTTTTAGTGTGGAGTTTTGTAGTATTGTTTGCTGAAGAGAATGTTTGAGCTGGTACTGCCTGCTGTATTGAATTTAGACACGCTCTTGCTAAAATAGCAGGGGTCTAGTAGGTTGAATTTTACATGAACTCTATACCAATGGTTCAGAAGTTGTTGGTATAGTTTGAAGGGCCATTTATACCAATGGTTTTTTGCAAACCGTTCAGAAAATCTTTAGAATAAGTCTATACCAATAGTTTAATAACCGTTGGTATAGTTTAAAGTCATAGGCTCTACACTAATGGTTACAACCCTTTGGTATATGTTTATCCCAACCATAATCAATAAACCATTTCTGTAGATCATTTTTAAGTGGTCTATTCCAATAGTTATGGAATAACCGTTGGTAAAGGGTTATCCCCATGGTTTATCAACAAACGGTTCTTCAAACCATTATTATAAGATATACAAACGGTGTTCTTCTCTATACCAATGGTATAAAACTGTTGGTTTAACCTTAGTTTCCAACAATGTACATCGCGACATCATTCCACTTCCACTCGATAATGGGAAATTGCTAAAAAATTTCTACTGGTCGCTGATGCTACACCTTCACCTGCTGTCAGGTAGAACACCTCATCACAAAGCCATCGACATCTCTCTTTATACCAAGTCACCAACACTGATGGGGTAGATCTCAATACATATTGGTGACACCAGGATGAACTTCCCAAACTGAGGAATAATAATACTGCAAAATCTCATTATGTATGTATAATGACACCAATACATGCCCATGAAAATGCAAGATTTCATCCTTGCCTATGATTCATCTTGGAATACGGTCCTCTACTGACATGCTCTCCCATAGAACTGGGCCTTCCGAATCTGATATATTCCTAATCCATACTCACTCAAGTAGAGTAGAGGTAACAACAACATATTAAGAAAAACATCTACCCATGTATTTCATGCACCTCTAAATGCATCTCAGAGATTAGAGTTATAAGCTGCCACTCACCATTGGCCTCCTGAACTACCAGTATCTGATTTTTCTTGATCAAAGCATCATCCACTGCATTGCCTTTCATAGGCATATAAGAAAGATCAATGTCTAAGGACTGCAGGTACTCAAACCACCTTTACTATCTCAAATTTATAACACACTACGTGGAGATATACTTGAAAATTTTTGGTCGGTGAAAACCACAAAATGCTCTCCCAAAAGATAATGCATCCAACCGCATAAAGCATGAACAGCTATAGCCAACTCAAGATGTTGTGTCGAGAAATTCCTCTCATGTGGAACAACTATTGAGTTCTATACACAATGACTCCTTCCGCTATATAATAACTACTCCTAGTCTGATACCTAATGCATTACAGTAAACAATATAGCTCTTTCCCGATTCTGGAAAAACTAGTATCAGTGATGAAGTCAACCCCCCTTTTAGCTCATAAAATGATGAATCTCATAAATCTTTCCATAGGTAATTCACATCCTTTTTAGTCAGGCCTATCAATGGTGCTGCTAAGTGTGTAAAGTTATGTATAAAACATATGTACTAACCACCTGGACCTAGAAAACTCAATACATAAAATATGTTCTTTGGATGCTCCTAGGAATCTACTGCTCTCACTTTTTCGCTATCTACGGATCCTCCTACATCTGCGATAACATTGCCCAAGAAATGAATCTATCCCATCAAAAAGTAGAATTTTGAGATCTTAGCATATAACTGATGCTATCTCAGTTTAATCAAGATGATCTCAAGATGAGTATCAAGGCCGAGTCAGATATGAGGGTACACCAAGATATCATCCATGAAAACAACCATGAAAGAAGATATGAATGTATGGAACACTCAGTTCATCTGTTCCATAAAAACTATAGGCGCGTTCGTGGGACTGAATGGCATAACCATGTACTCGTATAGATCATTCATACATTGAATATTTGTATGAGGTATATATGATGGTGTAACATGAAACTGAGGATAACCGTATCTCAGGTCAATATTATAGAACACTCGGTCTTCTCGAAGCTAATCAAAGAGATCATCAATCCATGAAAAGGATATCAGTTCTTGACTGTCAACTAGTTCAGCTTCCGATAATCCACACAAGTCTGAGGGTACCATCTGCCTTATTCTCAAATTGGATAGGCTAACCCCAATGAGAAGTACTAGGTTCGATGAAACTCTTTTCTTGTAACTAATCTAAATACTTCTAGATCTTTCATAACTCTGGTGGAGACATCTTATAAAGTGGAATAAACACTGGTGCTGCTCCTGGAACAAGCTCAATAGAGAAATCTACCACTTGCTTCAGAGGTAAACTTGAAAAGTATTCTGGAAAGACATCCCTGAAATGATATACCACTAGAGGAAGTCCATCTGTGAAGTCCCCAAGTCATCCATATACAAACTAGCAATCTGGGCTCTAACACCTCTCAACCCATGATGCTCGGGTCCAGCTCTGCTCGCCTGGAATTCCCATTCACCCTTATGTAGAAACAAACATTCCTCTGGTGATGTGAAACTCGCCCTATGACAATCAAAATTGAAAACTTATTGGATATGAACTAACTATTCCATTCCAAGAATGACATCATAGCCCGTCATCTCTAAGAAAAAAAGGTTCAAAAAGAAGTGACACCCACCTACCTCAACATGTGACTCCTTGCACTATCATATACTATCCATTCTAGTCCTCAACTTTATGTCCAAAGTCAAGATATCAATAAACATAAAGATACAGAGCCCAAGTCTCTCTACAATTGGCACAAATATGAAACTATAGAAAGCCCCTATATCGAAAATATAAAAAGATAAAACTGAGGAACCAAAATATTACCTCTAACTGTTGAGGGTATGAGATCCTGCTCCAGCTGGGTCTACTCCAGCGCAAAATCCTAACCTATGCCAAGGCCCTATGAAGCTGTCAGTGATCCCAAAGCTGATCCACCCTATGGCTATCGAATACCGTGTGTCTAAATACTGCGGCCATGACCTCCACCTTAACATGAACGGCCTGAAGAACTCCAGTTCCATGACTCATGGGAAACTAGTGGTCCTTCTCCTGAACGTGGAGTCATAGAAAAACCCCTATCATGAGATTTTGGTGAAAAAAACTCACAGAACACTAGAGATGATCTTCCTTGTCATAATATCGGCACTAAACTGGGTCTCTTGGGCAACATGACCTTATATTGCTGTTATTCCCGCACTAATAGCATACCACCAAGCTATTAGAAAGAGTATCTAATCTACTTGGATCTCCATACATAGACACCCTACGACGCTTCCTACTATCAGAAAGAGGAATAACAACTCCAGATGCAGAGCCTCCCCAGCTCACAGCTCCAAAATCCCTCTGGTTGTGCTCGGCGATCAGTGTCTAGTTGACTATAGAAGATATAGAACTCAACTTGAAGATGTTCACGTGAGATCGGATGTTGTGCCTGAGACCATCATCAATCTTCCTTTCCAGAAATAACTCATCTCCTCCTAGAATGGGTGTAAAGCATTGTAGCTCTGTGAAGAGAGAATAATAATCCATGAAAGATAGTGTACCCCGCTCCAAACTCATGAACTCTCGAGCATGGTTGGCCCTCATGGTATCCAAGTAGAGGTAATCATAGAAGTTATGTTGTAACTCATCCAAATCCATAACTTGCTGGCATCACACCTATGATATCACATCTCACCATATCTTGGAGGAATCTTGAAGCCTGTACGTATAGAGATTTACCCTCCACTCTGGAGGTGTCTCGAGATGATCGAAGGTAGACAATATGGCTTCTAACCATGACTATGCAACCTAAGGTCATCTATCCACTAAGAAGGTGGGAGGATGTTGCTGCTAAAAACCCCACATCAACTATGCCATTGATGGGGCAGGATTCCACTCTCCCTGGAAGTTCTTCATAAACCTAATGATGCCTTCTCATAAATGTTATTCGGAACCTATTTCCCGAATATCAACAGGTGCTAATATGGGCACGACTGGAAGATCTGATGGTATTACATGATCTACTATATCCAATGTTTGATTGCTTCCCTAAATCTAGCGTAGAGCTAAAGGAAATCATTATGGAATTACTCTGCAAGGTCCAGCGCACACCTCAGTTCAAGATTATCAAGGACTAAAAATTAAAAGAGCGTGAAAGGAACAATAGAAAGGAAACAATCTAGATTTTAAAAACATGGATACACGACGTGTATAACCTCTATACATTATATTCCTTTAATCCTTTTCTGGGTGAGTAATTTTTCCAACCTGGGTTGTGTGACACCCCATACACATGGTGTATTCTCCTTTGACACACAATGTACTTGAATATTTCCCACTACCTGAGTTCCTCTACAAGGCTAAACCACGCGGTTCTCCTACAGGAATACTACACGGTGTGTTCACTCTAAACATGGAGTGTTCCACTTATGTTTCAACCACCCATTTCATTAGTCACATGGTCGGAGACACAGACGACTCTACATGGAATGTTTATTCAAAATAACTGTGTGTACTAGAAGTATTTCACTGACTCGTGTCATTAGTCACAAGGCCAGATTCATGGTCTATACAACACGGTGTGTATGTCCAATACATGGTGTGTTCCACCAATGATTTCCCAACTCTGTGTTTCAGCTCACACTGTTTGACACACAGTTAAGGACCACCTGGTGTGTACTCAAAGTACATGGTGTGTACTTAAGAAAAGTTGTTCCTTCCCGAATAGAATGATATGTGGCTTGTATTCATCATTACATACTGTGTATTTTGGTTTTTTTATAAATAGTAGTCCTTAAGAAACTACTCTGAAAAACCATAAAACACTGAAACAACTTTAAAGTTCAATATTCTTATCTGTGGGGTCCCATACTCCCTATGAATCAAATATGGGAATCATATTCATGTATATACAAGTATAATAGTTCAATCAAACAAATGATCCACCAAATTAGGATCCATGTGGTCCCATAACACCTCTCGGACCATTGTATGGTATTCATTCAAACAAAACCTTACACAATCCAATACCCTATCATATTGTAGTTATTCTATCAAGGCATCTATCACAAACACATCCATATCTAGAACAACATCTATCACAACAACATGAAATTGGTAATGCACCCTAAATTTCATAACAAGAATGCATGACATGTGATCTCTATGAAGTTCCTATATGATGAATGATATAGAATACCCTCATCTCATTAGGTTAAAATAGAAATAAAACCTCAATAATATCAACGATAATAGAACAAAACATGAGAATCATCCAAAGGTGAAAAAAATCAACTATAACCATTTCAAAACCATAAAATTGCAATAATCGAGGCATATTGTCTTTTCCCTATACACCGGTTAGCTACGCTCGGGTACAAATTATTACCAACTATTCATTACTTCTTATCCTTGTCTACAGGATCCAAATAGAAAGTCAAAGAAGAATAGAGTCCCTATGATACCACTTTTTAATTTCCCAGTTTTGGGTACTGCCCAAAGGTGCCCTGTACCCATTTGGTCACATGCCCTCAAGCACATTTCCTCAAACGCCAAAGGCTACCAACTAGCAGTGAGGGCCTTGGGTGTGATAGTGGAGAACTTATTACTTCATTGGCATAAAAACATAGAGATATAATAATAATATACAATATCAGAAGCATCAATACCATATAATAAGAAAAAAAATAATAAAGAAAGTAAATAAACAACTGGAGAACATATATAAATGATGCATGAAACATATGTCCAGGAAAGCTACTAAACAAGTCAAATGCTCAAAATATAGTACTAAAACAAAGTACAAAGAAAAAAAACTCCAGTAGAATCGCAAGCCAATGCTTGGTCCCATGCTCTCTAGCTCAACAGCAATCATTTACCTAAAGTAGAAGGGTGCTTGACCTTACATATACCTGCAACAGTATAATCTTTTTGGGCCCAAAATCATGACCCAAATATGGTGTGAGATGAATCTCAGTAGGCAACCACACAAAGATTTATTCCTAACTATTAGTGAATATATATCGTAAAAAATATGAAAAATTATGTAATAATGAGGATGTACTCAAAAGTAAACAATCCTACTGTGTCAACTACATTCATTTTCATTCATTAATTATTCAACAAATCATTCATAAGCATCCCTCTTGGAAATTTCTCACAGTCTCACCCCTCTGGTTCATGATATCATTTAAATCATGATGTTATAACGACTGTTTGGGAAATCTCACATAGTTTAACCCATTTGGTCACATGCAACAAAAACATTGTGAGGAATCACTCACCGTCAATTACCCATGTAGTCTTTTAACGATAAACTATTGACTCTCTGAGGAAGCACTAAATGTAAATTCCCCATGTGGTCTCATAACGGTATACTATAGACACTCTGAGGGAGAACACTCCTTCAATCCCCCCCTATGGACTCACAACATGATAAGTATAGCAGACACTCTGGGGAAGCTCTCAACATCAATTCCCCATAAGGTTTAACTACACCAGGTTCTCACAGCCATGTGTAATAAAATCATGCAAAAATGATATCCAGAATCCAGAGTGAATGAAAAGACTATTTGGATAAACACTAAAATACATATCACATGTATGTCATATAATATCAACTCCATCCTAATAGTACTAGGCATGGAAAACAGACACAACCTAAAAGGAAGTTCTAGACCCAACGTCCAATATCAAACATACCTATGAAAACACATCCATAAGCAAGGTAATAAACCCTATTCATAATGAAAACCCTTACTCAATAAAATAAACAATAGAAGGCGTCATCAGGGTTAGATTTCCAAAAATATGCAATACCATAAACTAGGGTATTCAACAATTTTTTCACATATAAAACAAATACAACTACAGAAAGGCACAAACCACTTACCTTGATGTTGTAAGATCGATATAGTTGAACCTTAGCATTTTAATTGACCTAAAATGCATATATCTACCAAATCATAAAAAGCGTTCAACCTAAAATAACTCATGAAAGAAGACAAATCAATAGGTGAGGATCTAAGAGAAGGAAGAACACACTTTGGAAATTCCAACGCAATCGACGATATTTTATTTGGAGAACAGATGGCGAGTCAATAGCTCAAAGAAGATTCGGTGGTTCCCATTGCTCCTAGACATGACAGGGCTAGAAGAATTTTTTCTGGCGATTATAGGCTACCCCAGTTAGATTTAACAAATAAAAAGGAAAAGTACAAGGCGTGTTTATTTAATGTACACACTGTGTATATGGAAAAATTGGCTTATGCTTTAGGTGGTCTCTAGGACACACCACATGGCCATGTACTTGTCCTTTAAACAGCCAGTACACGACTACCTGTAGTGACCGGGTATATGGCGTGTTATCCTAAGTACACGATGTGTACTCATAAAATTTCCAGATTCTCCACTTTTTCTCAAAAACACCTAAAACATGATCTTTACCTAAAATAAAGATCCATGTTCTTACATTAATTTTATCATAACCATTGGTCTTTGATTCCCTTTTGATTCATTTATTATCTTCTACCTATCATTATTCTATGACTCAAGTGTCTGATCATTTATATGAAGTGTATTATCTTCAAATGTTATTCTCACGTGATCATGCCCTTTTATTCATGTTATGATTATGTATCTCCTTTATTTACCCATAATGAGCATATAAGATAACCCTTTCTTATGTTTCATTAATGTAGGTTAGGAATAATGGTTTTAAGTAGGAGTAATACATGGGATGATCTTTGTGGGAAACATTGAATATTATTTAGCAAGTTAGGATATTTTATTCCGTGTTTAAAAATACACTAACATATTATGGTCCTCTAGAATGTACTTTTTTAATGTGGTTAATTTTATTCTAAAAATATATAATATGCATGTATGGTAATTCAGGGTCACTATAGTGGGTATTGTTTGAATGGTTTTGACAACCATTGGAAACTAGAATTAGATAAACTTAGGAAGATCCATAGGGATATTTATATCGATATTTCAAGGGATATATCAAAGGAAAAGTCCAAGGATGAGTCAAATTATTTGAAACTTTTCTGGAATTTTGGAAAAGGGCAGAGTCAGTGGTTTCCTAGAAGCACATTCCGCTCTAAATATTAAAAGGTGTTATGGATTTGGCATAAATGTACCAAGGGGTAAGAAACCTGAAAACACTGTATTGAGCTAGACTTGATCAGGAAATTGTCCATAAAAATGGGCCTTGTGGTATACCATGATTGACACTCTTGAGGGATATTATTTGGAAACTCAAAAACTCTTCTAGGAACCATGATGAAGTAAATAAATAAATGATGACTATGAATATCCTTCGATTAACGTAAGGTTTCATAAATAAAAAATGATGTGTCGTGATTTAGACATCCTATGATTTATTTTTTTAATATGTTATTTTCTAAAATTATTTGTACTAATCAAAATATGATTTATGGTTTTAGAAACTGGAGAGAACCATAAGTAATAAGTTTAACATTAAATGTGATAGAAAATTTAATAATGAGAATCTAATTGAGATGATGACATGGGTAAAGGGTTTTGAGCTTATGAATAACCAGTTACCACAGAACTTGATTCACAATTTTTTTCATAAAAAATTATCATAATTACAAAATATGAGAAGGAAAATTTTATATGAGAGTTAAATTATTTGATACTATGGAGTAAATAATGTTCATTTTCCTATATATCATGAATTTGGGAGTAATCACTAAATTTAATGACTTAATGGAATGAGAATAGGCCTTTTGTGTTGTGAATAAGGCCACACAGTAAGTAATTTCCAAGAAAAAACAATTATTTTAGTAAATTAAATAAATGGTAATGTTGGTAATCCTATGGATATATGAATAGTTGAATGTTTTATGAGTGGAACGTATAACCATTATACAAATCGATATGCAAAGGGGAAATCTCTTGAAGATAATCATCAATGTGGTTCAAGTAATGATTATACTTATGGAAATAAATACACTAAAAATAAAATATACAAGGAAAGAAGTATTATGCAAGAATATGGAGATGATTAGTTAATGGATTAAGAATTAAGTGGAATAATCAATGTTTTCATGTATTTCAATACAATAATTATGTTATATGAATTATGAAATATATAAGTATTGTTCAGTATAATTTATTCATTAAGAACATAAAAGAATATGTTTAGTGGTATTGAATTAAATGAAAAATTATATGTAATGTAAAAAATTATTAAGGGAATATAACCCTTAATATATTTATGATGATGAGAAAATTGTGATTAGATTGTTTAATGAGATAGTGGATATGAATAAAGTAAATTGAACAGTACTGATTATCTTAGATCAGATAAATTATATGTTAAAAATGTTTAATGATATCATGGATAGTGTTTAAAATATTGTTAGATTTATAGAATATATTAATATGTGGCTTTATTCCAAGAATAATGCAGAATGTTTGATTTCAAAAAATTTATATGGTAATTCAGGTTATTACCTTGTTCTGAGAGAATACACGATAAATTTATCCACATGTTTGATATGTGGCAGTAAATAGATACTCTATAATATATAGGGGATCGATTTCTATCTCATTTTGATATGTTTAGTCATCTTCTTTCTCAAGTTATGGATTTTTACTCTTTTGAAAGGATCAAATGTAAAACAATTTATGAAATGGGTTCTATCAAAATATGAATATGGTTTTAGGTATTAATTAATTATTTCACCATATAAAGATTTATGCATAACGATAACATATCTTAAAATTTTTGTTATGATGATACCTAAAGATAGATTTAATGAGTTATCCTTCTATTTAAGGATATTTTAATCTATTAGTTCTTCATTCATAATAAGTTCACCTTCATTTCTTTAAGTAATAGATGATATAGAATTTTAACAGGGCACAACTAAAGGCTTATATAATTAATATTTAATGAAATACAGTATTTATATCTTCTCATAAAAATAATCTATTTTTAGGAAAATGACCTTGAAATAATTTATTTATTTTACCAATAGTTTTATGATATTAATTATCTCTCTCATGAATTTTTTATTTTTTTGGTTTCATGATTATTAACATTATGTTGATCATCCACTTTACTGTGATCATTGATATTTACCACCCTCAATGACTATTTATGCTTTTCTTTCATGTCCAAATATTTACTTCTCACCCATGTTCTTCTATGTGGAAACCTAGTTATGAGTTACTTTGGGTAATAGTTATGTTTGTCACATTCCCTTTTTAACAGATATTTTAGTATTCATTTTCACAATGAGGGTTATATGAAATTGCATTTAAATATTAATTAAATGATGAGCCAAACTAATTTCAATGGATAATTTAATTTTGAGGTGGTAGAATGTGACACCCTATGTTTTATGAATTATTATTATTTTGAATGAATTAGAATTCTTTGAGAGATTTCATGGAATGCTACACCATGTTTAGAATTATTTAAATCAAACTCGAAATTAATAATGAATGACATGAAACATCGAGCATACATTTCATTATATGTAATACTAAGTTTTTCATGTGTTACCCAAAATACCAAGTTCCATCGACATCTTTCATTACATGCACAACTGAGTTTTTCAGAACTGAAATATATTATTTATAATATTCATAAAATATAATTATAGTTATCACTTAGCCATAAAAATGAATGTTATGAATAATATAAACTAAATTATAAAAATTTGGTTTACTAATGTTTATAAAATGAATTATTTCATTATGAATTTTTTAGAAATGGGAATATGAACTATTTTTAAATAAATAAATTCCTTTTCAAAAAAATTATATTTATACACAAACACATATTATCTCAATACAATAAAAAGACCACTTATTATTAATTATTTTAATGGAATGCATATATTATATAATAAATGAACTATTTCTCAATCATCTTTTTTGTTTTATGGACATGATATATGAATAAATCCAATTTTATGCATAAAAATATGTATTTTTCTAAAAGTTAGTTTTGACACCTTTTAATGGAAAACGTATTTTAAAACTAAATTTTAACATTTTTATAAATTATATTTTTCACAATTAACATTAATTTGGAAATTTTTAAATGAAATTTTTCTTATGATTATTTTTTGGTATGTTTCAAAGAAGTTGTTTATTTTGGATGAATAATAAAAATGATGAATTTTAATTAAAAATCATTTTTAATAATTTTATTTATATTAATAAATTATATTTTTATTTAATTTTAAAGTATATTTAGATCAATTATAAATCTATTAATATAATTTAATTAATTTAAATCAATTTCATTTTGAAATTAGACATAAAAAATTTCAATCTTTTGAACATTTTCACTTAAAAATTTTTTTATTTCATCTCATTTGCGAGTTTAATTTTAAAATATATTTTTTAGAATATGAAAAATTTGATTCCATATTTTTAAAAATAATAATTTATAATGTATAATATGGTCAAAATAATTTTTTACCTAAATTATTAGTTAAAATAGTTAAAATATATTACCGTGATTTAGAGATAAACAAGTTTAGCAAGGGATTAAATATTAAACATATGAGGCATATTGATCGAGAAAAAAGTGAAAAAACTGATTATGTGCACATATATAGACTATATCCCCTCTTTTTTTATAAAATGGTTCATCATTGGAGGCACAAGTGGTAATGGAGAAATCCCAATGGTGTTTACCTTTTTCTTATTTACAAGAATGCTACTCATCCTCAACTATAAAAATGAACTCACTCTCCCCACTTCTTCACACCTCTCAAGCCAGTTGTCTCAGCCAACCCTTTCCAAATTCACTTAAAAAAATCCATAATATCCTCCTAGAAGCTATGTGTTTTGATTGAATACAACAAAAAAATTCCTTTGGTTTAAACTCAAATGAGATAATTGAAGAAGATGTAATGTTCACCAATGACTGTTTTTGTTATATTTCATCCTTAAAGACATTAAATTATTTTATAAGAAATTATTATACAATAAATTAAGTATATAAAATATTCTAAGCTGTTTTATGTTAAGGGTATTACATGAAACTTCACACACCTCTATAAAATATGATATGCATTCATTATTCGTGTGAACAACATATAACCATCTCGTGAACTGATGCCATTCATTCTTCCAATACCATAATTCATGGTTGAGAATAATGAAATTTTTATTATTTATATAAGATATTTATGATTTTTATGATATTAGTTTGACTCTGGAGATTTTATATAAAACATAAATTTATGATTTCTATTTTGAGAGTATATGATAATGATGTTCATGTTCATGGAAAACTATCGCCTCGCGAAGTGATGTGATTCATTCATTCTTTACATGGGATGCAATAAAGATAGGATTAATATAAATATTTTTTATAAATGAATTAATATTACTACAATAATGATAATATATATATATATATATCACACTAACTTTTATATCTTTCGACATGATAAGAAAATTGAATTATTGTGCATGCTTCTGCTTGACCTTCTGTCTCCATGAATAGTGTATTTAATTTATTATTTATATATTTTATTTTTTATTAAAAATAAATATATAATGAATATAAATAAATATATATGTGTGATATTTATATCATGGTTATAATTATGAATATGATGAAATCTTTTTCTATGTAAGGGAACCCAGAATAAAAATTCAATACATGTATGAAAAAACATGTTATTACATGAAATGTAACATTCACATGGAATTGCTAATAATAGAGTAATATAAAGTCATATGTAAATCATATCTGGTATCATATATATTAATATGATTATTTTGTTAATATATAATAAACTTATATACATTATACAATATTTTTGAATGAGTACAGTGATACTTAAGGCTAATGGCATGGGATTTATGTATAACTTTTTTTGAGGCATATGCTATATTCACCACAGTTGTAATAAATGTTCTGTATATACTTCCCATGAATTTAATTTATAATTTACCACCTTACATTTAATATTATTTAAATATCAATTTTATTATCTCTCTTTTATGTGGATTATGGTCAAAATGTTACCAACGATGTAAGGCTATTTTTGACTTAATTTACCTTCTTTGAGACGTAAATTATGTTATGCACCAATATTATTTCATGAGTTGTTTATACAGCTACATCAACATATACAATCATGATGTTTTTCATCAACAAGATATATTACGTTTCATTTAATGTTATCCTTCATGGATATTATTATTCAAAGTTACCAAGTTGTATGGGTTTATTCCTATAATCTCATTGTTTATCATGTTTATTGATGATTATTATTTCCATAATGATATTATATGATCCATATCTCATGAATTATCATGAATTTTATTCTCATTTATTTATTCATGACATATTCACATAATTTTTCCTTTTTTAAACTATTTGGTACGAATGATAAATAAGAAAACAATTTTACGAAACTACAACTTTATTTCTGTCATCGATCAGAAACCATTTTATTCAAAAACAACATTATTGAAAAATGATTTCAAAAATGATTGAATTGGAAATTTAATGATCAATTTAAATTGAATGGATTTATGTTTTTAATTTCAATTTTTTTTAAAATGTTATTCAGAGATTCCTTTATATGTTTTCAAGGTGATTTTTAAAGAAAAAGGATATCAAAACATTTTACGTTTTAAAAATTGTATTTAATAGAAGAAATGATATTTTAATCAAGAAATATTTGAAATTATTTTTAAATCTTATGTTATATGATTTAAAAATAGTTTTCAAAGAAATGGTTTTTGAAAATGATTTAGTTCGTCAAAAATATTTTAAAATAACAATTATTTTTATATAAAATGATCCAAGTGATCTTTCAAAATCCTTTACCATATAATATGACATCCTTTGATATTTTTTAGTCTTATATGGGGATATAATACAAGGAAAAAATTCATATTATTTATTGGAATGGTTTCAGTTTAATATGACATGTATTTTCTAAAACCCCTTTCTCTTTCATGGGTTAGACCATGTTAAAATGGTTGTGAACCCCACTTATTTTCACATGTTTTTATATAATGAAATTATTATCAAACCATTCTAATTTCCATTGGATAAGATATGAAAAACAATTATAATAACCATTTCATTTCATGGTTTATGATATGATGAAATTTTATGATCTTTTTGAAAACATATGTATAATTTCATTATGTGACAAGTGAGACCAATATCTCCCTATAATTCATTAGGTAATTATGGATAACTCATGAATATATATATATATATTATTTGTGGAGATGATTACATCTTCACAATGTTATTAGATAATTGTATTACATGTTCACAATGTGATGTGTAAACCTAATTTCATGATCATAAAGTTATATATGAACCTAATTACATATTCAAAATTTTATTCTTGAACATGATTACATGTTCAAATTGTGAGGCATGAACCAGATTACCTGTTCAAAATTTTATTGGTGAATTTGATTACATGTTGAAAATGTTAAGCGAAAATGTCTTTAATATCCACAATTATATGCTTGGACCTGGTTGCAAGTCCATAATTTTATTTGAGTGCCTGATTTTATGTCTTTAACTTAATAAGTGGACCTCTTTCAATTTACACACGCTAATAATGTTATAAGATGATGTGTATACAACAAATTCAATATTTTATTCTAATTTTATTCTCTCATGACTCATGTTCCTTGATTCCCCAATGATTAATATATTATGAACTTCCCAAATTTAGGCCATGAAACATGTGTGTGGTCATTCATATGCAAGGTATGATCTTAAAATGTTATTTTAATTTTAGTATATTCTTATATTCCTAGTATACTTATATATCACCATTATTTACCCTTACTAAAAATAAGATATAAACCTTTCTCATGTTGTCTTACCCTAGTTTATGAGGAAAGGGTTTAAGTTGGATTACGACATTAGAAGATCATTGTGGAAAAAATTTAATATTTTTCACCAAGTTAGAATATTATGTTCCATGTTTCCAAAGACACTAAAATATTATGTTCATCAGACTTGTACTTTTTTAATGTTCTTAATTTTAATCTAAACATATATAATATCCATGTATGTAAAGCATATGTCATTGTATTGAATGTATATTTTAATTTGGCCATATATATATGCATAATATGGTGTGTGGAAACCTAACACTGTATCCAGATCTAACTGAAGTCATTACCAGAACATTGAGGTAAACCTTGGATCTGGATCATATACAATTTTTTGTTTGCTCCATAAAGCCTTAACACTTCATTAAAATATATCCCAATAATCTTATCAAGAAATAAATATTCCTTAATAATAGTGAATTATAAGGAATCAACATTCATCTTTACATTATTTTGATCTTTATGATCATAATTTAATCCCCTACATTTGAGGATCATTTCAGGTTTAGAGTTATAAATAATTAGTATATAACTCATTCAAAACAAAAACATAAAATACACACTAGAAACATATGATTTGTCTCCATTTTTTCAATGATTTTAAACTTTTAAAATAATCATAATTTATTTTCATGGAAAATATCCATGTCTTTCATCTTTGCTTTTTTTATTCCCTTACCAATCCTTAGCTTATAAGCAAATAAATTAAAAACATGGGATGAGCACAAAATATCAGTAAGGGATATAAAATGAAGGAAAACCATTAGTTAAGTTAATAAATAAAAACTAATATAATTTTTACCATTATATTAAAAGTTTTTTAGTATATGAAGTAAAACATTACTAGATTAAAAAACACATTTCCCTCAAATAAAATCATTGAACCAAATAAAGAAAATTAAATCTCATTTATGTGACTTAGATCATCATAGACAGAAAAACCTTTCATAAACATTTTAATTGGAATAACCATACGTCTAACATTTAATATAATCATTAAATAATTCATTTTATATTTATAATGGGGATCATCATATGTATAATCTATATCAGGATAACCCATGAGCTATAATGGAGCTCAACCATTCATATATGCTATATTTGGCGTACACTAAGCTATAAAGTGGTTCAACCATTAATATAAGTTATATTGATCTCACCCACGTCATATAATCCTCATTTAACATATCATTAATAAAAAACTTTCAATATAAAACCCTTAGAGAAACTATTTTAATCCCATATGCAAAACACTTTTGCTAATGAAAATACATATTTATTTTAAAAACCCATTTTCAATAATAAAACAAAATTTCCTTTGAAAATCCATTTGTAATACCAAAATATCAAAAAAAATAAATTAGGGTTATTTTAAAAAAATGTGTAAGACTGTAAAGGAATCTAGAGATCCAATGACAGTCACACTGGTAGAAAATACATTATCATCATGTATGTTAAGAATATAACATCACTTTTATCATTTTTCAAATCATTCCATGAAGGACACGTAAAAATTTACATTTTAAAACCTTTTATATGCATAAAATATAAAATATTATTATTTTACTTCCACAAAATCATTTTAGAAACATATGCATGGAAACAGAAGATAGTTTGAGGAAAACATTAAATGCCGATTATTTTTAAAAGGAAAGGTCCCTTATCACATGTGAAACACATGAATCATAATAATCATTAAATAATGACATTACAAAAGATGTTAAATATAATGGTAATAGATTAATTCAATGATATAACTATCATTGGGACTTTATAAACACTATATAAAAGAGTAAACAAGTTTAATATCAAGATATACATCAAGGAAAGGAGAATGGGACGAAATCCCTTACCATGAGTTTCACTTGTCACATATGTATTTTTATTCCTAAATAATAAATTTATGATAATAATTTTACTTTCATGAGAAAAATCTTCATGTTTATTATTAATTTTACTTCACTTATTGACATTTAATATACAACTACTTAATAATTTAATTTTAAGTCAAATGTTTTCGCCATATTTAGCATACATGTCAAAACTGACTTTGGTAGGTCGACTATAGTAATTGAGAATATTATTCAGAATAATAATAATGATGTAATAATCATATTTATACATATATTATACTTTTGAAATCAATCAAGAAATATTTTTTTGAAAAATGAACCAATGTTATGATTATTGAGAAGGAAGGCCATATGTACACAAGATAAAAGTTCCCATTTTTCAATGATCATTATGAAAAGTTGGGAAGTACAATATATCTTTATAGAATTAAACTTAAATCATAAATATCATATTATATAATTATTTATAAATATATACATCATTCTTGTGATTTTATTAAGATAATTAATAATTTCAATGCTTCGAGGAAGTGGTAGTCCACACATCAATAAAAGACGTTATCACATTTTTAGTTTGTGAAATTGTAAGAAGAAAATGATTTATTATATATACATAAATATTTTTATATAATTAATAAAATAATTATTACATTTATATCATTATATTTTCTATTTTACCTTTAATTTAACACATTATTGAAAACCTCTTCACATCTCTTCGTGAGGTGGTAGTTCACCATACACACGAGTGATGTCATCACATCAACTATAGTATGAAATGCATAAAGGGTATATATTATATAATAAACATTTATGTATAGGTATGTTATAAATTTCATAAATATAAAATATAAACTATATATCAATCTTTATTCCCAACCATTATAGGAGGTAATGGAAAAACAAATGACGTCATTTCAGGAGGTGGTAGTCCACCAAACACACGAAAGATGATTTCGTATCCCATTTGATTGATGTGAGTGGTTTTAGGTCATGAAAATAGCAAACAACATATTTTTATATTGATAAAATTTATTATATTATATAATAAAGAAATAATAACAATTTAAGTGGTGGATAAAAAAATAATATAGATTTTTTCATTGATGAACGTTACCTCTTCTTCGGGGAACTCCTTTTGGTTTGTACCAAAAGAAATCCTTTTTGGATTTCCTTATAAATTAAGGTTTTTATGATATTGGGAGGGATTTTTGGGTTATATATGGGATTTTATTGGATGATACAAAATTCTTGAGAGGTGCTTGTAATGAGGGAGTGTATATTCCATTTTATAATTGTGGAGGAGTGGCATTATTATAAATACCAAAATGAAGAAACTATTGGGAGACATCCCTTAAATAATGTGCCTAAATTAATGATTTCATATTGATATAATAGTGGATACGATCACAATATTTCTATAAAATGGGGTTTGAACATGTTTCTCAGTCATGTTTTCCCTTATGATTAATGTTTAACAACTTAATAAACTTGTTTTTTACGTAATTGTTATAGTTAAATTTAATTTCTTTAACTAATATTTTTTTTCATAAAATATGATGAAATTAACAAACATTAGAAATTATTCTAATTCTGGTTATGGAATCCATTAGGCCAAATTCAAATCCTCTTAGTGGATAAAATTAATTTAAAATTAACCCTTCATGCAGGAAAAGAAGACAAGTTTTCAAAGTGAACAAGTTCAAAAGTTTACAATGATTTTATATCAAAATTTCAATATAAAGATGATCCCAATGAACTATATTTTATCAATATATATATATATTTAATATAATTTAACTTTAAACCCAATATAATATATAATTTTACATTATTAATCATTTATACAAAAATACCATTTTAAATTGAAATTTAATATTATTCACTATTCATCAAAAGATTAAATTTTTCTGAAACAAAAAAAAAATTCACCTTCAGAAAATTATGACATTAAAAATTAAAATAAAGAATTTTACTTTTTCAATATATTATTTATAAATGTGTAGAAATACCGTTTTAAAACAATTTTTCAATTAAAAGGTGGAAAAAATGCATTTTAGAAAAATATAGATTTGTATGTGAAATTTGGATTTGTTCTTACCAAATGACTTTCAAATATATTGTATGAATGTAATTTTTTTATATAATATGAATTTCATTATCATAATCCTTTTATTTAATTTATTCATACAAAACACGTACGTCACACAAAAATAGTTTATTTTAGAAAAACATTTCCTTTATAATCTATTGGTTATTATATTTATCTCTAATCAATTACTAACAATTGAATTCAGCCATATATTTTCATAATTTAGTTAATTTTTATTATACCCTCTATTCTAATGACTCGGTGATATATTAAATGTTAAATGTATGTTGTTGTCCTGTAAAATATGGTTTTCTTTGTAACACAAGTAATCAAAAAACTTGATGTTGAATGCAACATATGATATAAATGGTGTTGTGTGTAACACAAGATAAAGTGTGTATTGTGTGTAACCGAATCTTTTAAAGAATATAAATTAATTTGAAAGAATATGTTTAATATTGCATCTGGATGCTATATGAAGTGTGATGACTTTGTAAGGTTATCAACTAAAACATTAATGCAAGGTTCCATTTCCATGTTTTGGGGAGTACATTAATAAAATCCATGTAAATGTCATTCCACTTTTATTCGGGTATGAATAATGGTTGTGATAACCCCTTGAACATTTTTCTCCTATCCTCAACTTTATGGAATGTAAAGCACCATGAAACATACTCTACTAAATATTTTTTCATGTTGTCCCACTAAATACATTATTTCAAATATCTATGCATCTTCATAGTTATGAGATGAATAGATAATGGTGACCTATGATCATTATACAATATATCCTTTTAGATGATTGGTATTGATAGAACACATATACGGTTACTAAATCATAAAATTCCATATTAATCAAATTTTAATGTGATGTCTCAAAATTCCATGATTTTTTTTTGAAAAATAAATGGGATTATTTCTAGACTAGGTGTTGGGATGGCACATAATTCAATGCCCTGGAGTGGATGGAATGTATTTTCAAAATAGTTTTTTAATTTTCATTAAATAGACGTGGGGTAATGTTTTTCTAACATTCAAATCGGTGCCCAAATAAAAAATATGAGGCCACCATTGAACTCGGAGCATTGGGATTCACCTAGAAAGGGCCTAACATCAACCGGCGTGGGTCGACCAAAAAAGATAGTTTTCGGACTTTTCAGATGAAAAATTAAATAACTTAAAAAGTTATTTTATTATATTTCCTTCTTCATTATGCATCGACTCATCAACAATGTGGTGCAAAGATGAGGCCATGTAAAGTACCATTAATGAACCTCATTAATGAATCAACTTAGAGACACTACAATGTGCACATGACTTCCTTCTTTAATTAAACATGGAATTTAGGTTTGATGAACAACACTAAAATTACTCTAAAGAATAACGAAGGAAACCTCTCCAAAGACGAATGCAGGAAAATCAGAATATGGAAAAGACATCCTTGGAGAGCCTATTCGGGACCAAATATCGACAAATGACAATGAAATATCGTCCTTGAGTAAACTCCTTTCTTATGTAGGGGATTTTTTTGAGTGATGGTTCTTTCGCCATTCTTAAAGTCTAATGATGAACATAGACCTAACCACGAATAGGCTGATATGCGGTTTGATTGTTCATGAGGGATGTATAATTATGCAAGATAAAGGGTAAATCTATTTTAGTGATTATTTCAGACATATTTTTGGGTCTTCGTGATATTTCAACCAAGAACGCCACAAGGTCAACACAAAAAAAAAGACCTGAATCGTTCTTTAGGTTCTCTTGTGTTCCAACTACTTCCCCAATTTTTTCCATTCTTATCGTACTTCGTGGTGCAATGGTTGGAGTGAGAACATATGTTCTCTAGGTGGGACTATGGAGACACCTTGTCCCGTGGTTCCAGGTGAGATGGGTTGTGGCCATGCGGGTCGTGGCATCAAATAGAGGTCACGACACACGACCACGTTGGTGGCACAAGCTTGTGGAACCCAGCCGTGGCAGTGACACAAGGCTGCAGAACCTAGTTGTGACAGTGACACCAAGACATGACCCTAAGGCCACAATGGTAGAAGGATATGTCTATAGAAATGATGGTGAGAGGTTGGAGGGGTCATGCTGGCAGCGTGCCGTAGTAGTGACAACTGCTTCCGGAAGGCGGACGTGACCACACAGTTGCATTAGAGGTGCTACACAACTCAAAGTCACAGTCCCCAGTTTGCAGTGGTGAGATGGACCTGCGGCATGTCATGGGTCACACAGAAGACCTGATCTGCATGAGTGGACCAACTGGCCAAGGAGGTGGTTCCACCCTGCCGCCACGTGGCTACATGAACCAGACATCGCATGGCATCTGGGATGGAAGAGAACTAGCCCCACAAATGCGGGCTAGGCTGAAAGAATAAACGGGACCGTTGAGCGGCCCAGGATAGAGAAGAACCATCTCACTGATACGGGCTAGGCTGGATGGAGAACCAGGCTTCTAGAAATCCCGCCAGGTCTGAATCGATCTGACTAAGTGGGACTGGACAAGATGAGAACTCGGTCGCTGGGTGACCCGGTGGGTTGTACTCACGGTCGAACCGTGTCGGGACAAACAAGGACCAATTTGCCTATCGAATAGGCCAGGATAGACTGGGTCGGTCTAGACCCAAATAGGTTGAGTCGGGTTATCCCAAACAGGTTATTCCATGCAGTCCCCCTACACTGGGTTGGTCGGGTCAGTCCGACCAAGTAGGCTCAAGTCTAGACTCAACCAGCCCTTGTTAACTAAAACACTAATATCATTCAGACCGGGCATCCGATTGAAGCATCTTCTACAGCGTTGGTACCCCTACAACGAGAAGAGAATTTTTTTATACTCTATGTGATACTTTGTGCAAGTTGAGTTATGTCTGATGGATTATGGTTTAGAATCTTCCAGAATTAAGTGTACTAGAAAGAAAGAATCCTATGACTGGCTGTGACGAGAGGGACCTTTCTGATCTAGTAGTTGATAATACCTCAGTAGTCTAGTATCTCAGTGGAACTTAGTGTTCCTGTAGCGAAGCATACCACAGTGGTCTAGTAGACGAGCGAACATCACTAGTCCTGTAGTTGAGCAGACCTCAGTGGTCCAGTAGCTTAGAGGACCACAGTGGTCCAATAGTAGACCAGAAATCAGTGGGCTAGAAGTTGAGTATACGTCAATGCTCTAGCATCCGAGTAAACCCCAGTGGTCTTGTAGTAGAGCATACCTCAAAATTCCAATAGTGGAGAGGACCTCAGTGGTCTAGTTGTCGAGCTAACCTTAGTGGTCTAGTAGCTCAGCAGACCTCAGTGGTTCAGTTGTGGAGTGGACTTTAGTGGTCCAGTTTCTGAGTAGATCTCATTGGTCCAGCAGTTGAGCAGACCTCAGTGGTCTAGTAGTGGAGTAGATCTCAATGTTTTAGTAGCTGAAAAAACCACAGTGACTCATTATAGATGATCCCCTCAACATTACTATATTATTCAGCCTCACGATTAAGAATCATACTCTCTATCCTTTGAGTTATAGCTGCTCTGAGACGTCTTTGCTTGTGGTATTACTTTATGGTTTTAGCTTGTGGTTTTATATTTGTGGCTTGGGGTCCTTAATGGGTATTGTGATACTCACTCCAACATGGGATTTTACTGCAAGTGTCATGTCTCATGTAGGTGATCGACACTTCGATAGAGATTTTGGTGGTATGGGATCCAGTGGTGCTCAGTGATAATAGACAGCTGAGCATACTTTGATGGCTATAGAATGCTACCCATAAACTACCCTTTAGGTAGGGTCTCAAGTGGACATACCATGGAAGGTTTACCATATATTGTGGTTTGGGGGTGTATTCTAGTTTCACTATACATTCAGTTGCACATTACTCTTAGTATTTGTCTCAATAACAGTTGTGGTTTACATTGGGTTTAAATACAGTAGTATGATCTTTGTGTGTGTGTGTGTGTGCAAGTTTAAAGAAAAATGACTTCCATTTTTGGGATATTCCCATCAGTACAAGATGCTAGCCCCTGGCCTATGGAAGGAGATATTATGGTCGTCACAGCACAGGCCCTGGGGGATGGGTCGTTACAAAGTTGTATCAGAGGAGGATGGTTATATCAAAATAACAAAGAGCCTGTATTTTTATTATGGGAAAATAATGTCAACTGTTTCAATTTCAGCTATCTGGTGAGGGAGTTCAATGTTGGTGTGGTTTCCAACGTATCCATACGCAAGGAACCTACATTCTTCTTTCTAAATCAGTACAAGAAAACACTAGTTGCATGTATCTTTAAATCTTTTCATGTGATCTTTTTTAGTTAGATTCAACTAACCAGGTATAATCAATTAATTGTGATTCATATTGATCTCTTTCAGGATGCCTCCATGTAGACATCCAGCTAGGATTCTAGTGTGTGACCATGAGTATGGTCTACATAATGTTCAAGCTTCGGTATAGGGAATTTGTTTTGAGATGGTACCATTGGGTGGTGTCCCAATGATACCACCGAGCACTGGTCAACAGTTTTTAGGGTTTTAAATACTAGTGTATTCATGTACGATCAGTGAATTACAGGAGTTCTAGAGGAAGAGAACTCCTAGGTTCAGGGGAGAGATAGATCCTCGAGTTTTTGAGGATTGGTTGGAGGTAGTGATGTCAGTTTTTTTCTTAGTTGGGATTCCACTTGACCAGATGGAAGTTCTAGCTATGATCCTTCTGCAGGGCTCAGTAGGTAGGTGGTGGAGTTTGATGATATAGAAGCATGGGGAGAAGACCATCACCTAGTTTGACTTCGAGCGAATTTTCTGTGAGGATTTCTTCCTCACTAATTTGTGCTCAGTGTGCATACATGAACTTCTTCACCTATAGCAGGGCAGCCTAACAATGGAAGAGTACTCTAATAGGGCCACAGACATCTTCTGTTACTCTACATTTATGGTATGAGACCATTTATTCAAGGAATGAACCCTTGAGAAGGACACGAATGGGAGATCAGGGCATCGATGATTTCCATCAGAATCCCTACGCAGGCTAGGGTGCTGGAGCGAGCTCTACTAGTGGAGAACTTCCTTGTAGAGAAGGAACCAAATATGGGAGCTACCATTGGGTGATATGTGGACAAGTTATATGTGGTGGGTTACTGATAGATGAAAAAAATACCCAAATAGGCCAATCATTTTTGAGTATGACCACAGGACTTAGGGTCGGTGGTTTGAGGCTCCTAGGGAAGAGGGAGTCATCAGAAGATTAGATTATACTACGCATGTAGTGGACAAGGGAACATGGAAGCGGATTTCTCAAATTTCCATGAAAAGGAACGAATAATGGTCGAGGGACTACCGAGGAAGCTATAGAGATAGGAACAGGGCGGTCCTCCAAGTGCACACCTGGCAGTGGAGTGGGATGGCTGGCAGAAGGTGGGGATAGGTACGAGGTACTACCCCCACCCCAATGTGGTTTTCCACCGGCTCCATGAGCATGTGGATAGGGGTGGTCTCAGCTTTAGGACAATGAGGCCTACTATCCCAACATCTAATATATGATATGAGGTATGTTCTATGTCTTCTACACATTATTTATAGATATTATATAAATATTTTACAATCACTTCTTTCCTTTCTATAGACCTTGTTCGAAGCATAAATATTCTGATAGTGTTGTCGTCTCAATCATTACGATTAGAGACTCCTGCGGGAGGGGATTTTGAAATTACACACCAGTGAAGATAGTGTGAGATTACTCGAAGAGGTGATATATTTGACTTGGATATCCTATTAGTGGAATTGAGGATTTAAAATTTCATTCTATGTATGGATTGGCTATATGTGGTTAATGCTATGATAGACTATTTTCGGCGCAGAGTGCGGTGTGTCTGTGGAGATGATATTAGAATTTCCTTCACCAGTGACAAGGGAGATCTTACAGTATGGGATGGACTCACGCATTTCAAGGTACAGATGATCACTCATTAGTTGGAAAGAATTACCCTTGGTGCAGTGGATGAGATGAGTCCACAGTTTCCTACAGTGGGGGATGAGTACGAAGACATACTTCTAGAGGATGTTCTAGGTCTACCTCCTCATATAGAGGTAGACTTCTACATTGATTTGTACCCTAGGAAGACACTGATATATACATCGAAATATCATATGGCTCTCGCAGAGCTCTAAAAGTTAAGGGTATTGTTGAAGGACTTTCATAAGAAGGGGTTTTTGAGGCCTAACATTTCACCATGGTAAACCCTAGAGTTGTTTTCCAAGAAGGATGATGAAATTTCGAGGTTATGCATGGACTTTAAGTGACTTAACCATGTGACCGTGAAGAATAAGTATCATATACTGGGGATTGATGACTATTTCGTATAACTAAAGGGAGAGATATGGTTCTCTAAGATAAACCTCTGATCAGGCTATCCTCATCTATGAGTACGAGATAAGGATATCTCAATGGCATCTTTAGGATGATGCTACTACCACTATGAGTAATTGGTGATGTCGTTTGGCATGAAGAATTCCCCAGAAGTGTTCATGTGACTCATGAATATGATCTTCTAGCCATACTTAGTCTGTTTTGTAATGGTCTTCATTGAATAAATCATAGTGTATTCAATCTCCGAGGTGGACCATATGATACACCTAATGATGGTTTTGGATACACAGTGAGAGTAGTAGCTTTATGGAAAGCTCTTGAAGTGTGATTTATGGATACTAGTTGTTCATTTCCTAGGACATGTCATCATAGAGGTGAGATTTGTGATTGATCCAGTTATGTTTGAGGTAGTTCTTTATTGGGAACCACCCAAGTGTGTTACTGTGGTGCGGAGTTTTCTTGGGTTGTATGTGTAGTATCATAGTATTGTACCCTAATTGTCCAGGGCAGAAGCACCCATGACAGAGTGCACGAAGAAGGTAAAACCATTCATGTGTGCAGAAAGATGCCATCAGAGCTTCCAAAAACTAAGATACAGTTTTATGAGTGCTCATATTTTGAGGATACAATAGGATCTCACCAACTATGTGGTGTTATGTGGTGCATTAGGAATCCGGATTAGTTGAATCCTAATGTGGGTAAATGTAGTGATTATTTATGGATCAACAAGATTGAGTATGCATGAGTAGAACTACGTGACTCAAAACATTGAGTTGGTATTGGTATTCTTTGCACTAAATATGTGGATACCCTACTTTATGGGAGAATGATTCATCATCTACTCTAACCACAAGAGTCTCAAGTATATCTTTTCTTTGAAATATCTGAATCTAAGATAGCGATGTTGGCTAGTGTTCCTCCAGGACAAGTAATTCAATATAGTCTATACTCCTGGGAAGGGGAATGTTGTGGAAGATGCTCTCAGTATGAGATCTAGTTCACAACTATTGAACGAGGCCTTAGAGTAGTAGGCCTCACTTCAGATATCCATCATGGATAGAGAGGAGAAATATTTTCTTTTATCGATTCTAGTTCCCCCTTCAATCTTATAGAGAGTCAAGGAGGTGAAACTCAGAGATTCTAGATACTAGTCTACACATTCCCAAGTGTCCAGAGAGCATGCCCTTGAGAGATATTCTAAATGTGGGGAACAAATCATCGTTTTCCGAGGACACACCGTAGTACCAGTCGCATTGCTGGAGGAGGTGTTGAGGGAGTTACATACATTCCCTTTGGTAGTACATCCAGGTTTTGTGAACATGTTCCAGGACCAATGACATCAGTATTGGTGGATGGGGATGAAGAAGGCAATGGAAGAGATTGTCATGAGATGCCTCACTTGTCAGCATGTAAAGGCTAAGCACCAGGTTCCAGCAGGTTTGAAAAAACCCCTGAAGGTACTGGAGTGGAAATGGGATGGGATATTGATGGAATTCATGATGGGAATACCACATACATACAGGGGAACAATACCATCTGGGTGTTCATAGACCGACCCACCAAGTCAACCCACTTCCTACTCAATCAAGAAGAGGGCTCTGTAGAGAGTTAGGTATTCCACTACGTGCAAGCGATATTTCGACTCCATGAATTCACATCTACTATAGTCTCGGATCATGACATATTCATTACATTAAGATTGTGGAAGGGATCACAAGAGGTGTTTGGGACTCAAATGAACATGAAAACATCCTTTCACCCACATATGGATGGTTAGATGGAGTGAACTATATAGACCTTGCAGAACATTCATTGTACTTCTTGATTTTGGTCATAGTTGGGAGGACTACATACCAGTGGTGTAATTTGCGTAAAAAAACATATACCATTCCACCATCAATATGAAATAGTTTAGGGAACTATAAAGATGATGATGTAGGTCATTACTATGTTGGATAGACCTTGGGGAGTCAACACTCATGGGTCTAGAGATGGTACAAGCTACAACTGAGAAGGTGTAGGTCATCCGAGAGAGGATGAAGACTGCATAGTGCCAATAAAAGTCAAATTATTATAGGAGATGGAGATCTTTGGAGTTCAGGGGGGGGACCATGTATTCCTTGCGGTCTCTCCTAAATGAGAGACATGGTGATTTGGTCCGGCCATAAAGCTATCTCTGAGGTTCATTGGTTCATTTCCAAAACTATGTAGAGATGGAAAGGTGGATTTCCATTTGGCTCTACCAACACAGTTAGATAGAGTGTATGATGTTATCCTTGTATCATAGCTAAAAATATACGTGCACGAAAGTTCTCATGTCATCGACCAAAACAAATTGGGAATTGATGATGGGAGGACATTTGCAGAGTACCCGGTGGAGATTGTGGATTTACATGAGAGGATCCTTCATTGATGGTTGATTCCACTAGTGAGTTTTCTTTGGAAGCATGATAATATCCATGGGGAACATGGGAGCGAGAGGCTTAGATTCATGCTAAGTACCCCATTTGTTTGATTAGACCTTGTTTTTGCTTATGAGGACGTAAATCCCAAAAAGTTTGATTGATGTTATATCAAGGAATTCCATGTAATGTTTTTAAAATTAAATGGGATTCATTCAAGCGAAGGCTCTAAAATAGCACATGATTCCAAGGACTAGAGTGTTCGGAATGTATTTTTGAACTATTTTTTTAATTTTCATTAAATAAACATGCGAGCAAGATTTTCTATCATTCAAACCATTGACTTGATCAAAAATCCAATTGAACCGTTGAACATAGTGTGTTAGGATTCAACTAAGAAGGGAATGACATTGACCGACACGATTCGATTGAAAAATATTGTTTTCTGAATTTCAAAGGAAAAAAAATAACTTAAAAAAAATTATTATATTTTTTTCTTCATTACACATCATCTCATCAACACTGTGGTGTAGTGAAAAGGCGACACTGAATGCCATTAATGAAACTCATTAATGAATCATCATGGTGATGATGCAACACGCACATGTTTTCCTTCTTTAATTAAATAAGGAATTCATAGTTGACAAAAAAATCTGTAATTACTCTAATGAATGATAAAGGAAACCTCTCCAATGATGAATGCTGGAGAATCAGAAGATGGTGAAGACACCCTTGGAGAGTGGATTAGACACAGTAGATCGATGGGTAATGATGAATGATCATTCTCATGAAATCTCTTTTCCCGAGTAGGGGGTTTTCTGAGTGATTTTCCATTCCCCATTCTTATATTTTAATGATGAACGTGGGCCAACCCATGAAGAGGTTGATTAACTATTCGACTATTCATGCAGGATGGTTAATGATGCATGATAAAGGGGATATTTATCTTAGTGATTATTCCCACATTATTTTTGGTTCTTCGTGATCCTGCTAATAAGAATGAATACAGGTCAACAGGAACAAAGACATGGATCATTCATTGGGTGTTCTTGTGATGTGAATCCTTCCCCAATTTATTCTTGCATTCATCCAGTTCTTCATGGTGCAATGGGCTACGGTGGTGACATACACAGTCTGGGAAGAACCTCATAGGTTCATCGGCCCATGGTGCCAGGCGAGAAGGTCAATGGCTAAGAGGGATGAAAAATTAGTGAGATACTATGGCATAAGGCCGTAGTAGTGGTATGAGGCCATTGAAAACTAGCCATAGTAGTGGCACAGGGCTGCGATACCCAACCGCGGCGGCGACACCACGTCGTAACACCCATTTCGTGACACTAGGTCGCGACACACAAGTTGCGGCAACAGCCGGATCCGACAACACCATGGTCAAAAACTGGTGGGAGGAAGTGCACTGGCAGTGTGCCACATCAGTGATAGGGGATGCTGGAATGGAGGCTGGTGGCTGGCGGAAACTGGACACAACCACCTGGCAGCATTAGAGGAGCTAAGTGGCACAAAATTGCAGCCTTTGGATCGTGATGGTGAGCTAGAACCATAGCTTGATATAGGTAACATGAATGAACTAATATGCATGAGTGGATCAGCAAGGTATGATGGAAGTTCCACCCTGGCATCACATGGATGTGCAAGCCGGATGCCGCATGGCTTCTGAGCTTGAGGAGAACCAGCCCACTGATGTGGGAAGGGTCAAACGGGGAACCTGGCCACTGTGTGGCCCAACTGGTCAGAACCATTATGACTAGTTAAGACCATACCATATGTGATCCAAGTATCTGGGTGACTCACCATGCTGGACCCATGACCAAACCAGGTTGGGTCCAGCAAGGGCCAATTGGCCTAGCCACTTGTCCAGGCCAGATCGGGTTGGCCCAGACCGAACTGGTTCGGCCCGGACCCAGCCGTGTCAGGTCGGGTTGGCCGAAAACTGGCCAGGCCATATGGTAACCTTATTCCGGGTTGGCTGGTTCGTTCTTACCAAGTTGGACAGGGCCCAAACACAACAGGGCCATTTTTACTAAAAATAAAATATCTTTTCAGACTGTGCATCTGATTGACATGTTGTCTCCAGCGTTAGGACTCCTATGAAGAGAAGATCCTTTGAGTATACTCTAAGTGAAACTAATTGGTAGTTGAGTTATGCCTGAAGGCTTGAGGAATAGAATATCACAGAGTCAAGAAAAATAGAGAGTGAGAATCCTACAACTAGTTGTGACATGAAGGATATGATGAGCGAGACCTCAGTGGTCCAGTAGTCGAGCAGACCTCAGTGGTCCAGTAGCTCAGCGGACCTCTGTGGTCAAATATTAGAGTAGACTTCAGTGGTCTAGTAGACGAGAGGACCTCATTGGTCATGTAGTCGAGCATACCTCATTGGTCCAGTAGGTTAACGGACCTTAGTGAACCAATAGCGGAGCGGACCACAGTGGTCTAGTAGCCAACCAGACCACAGTGGTCCAACAGCTGATCAAACATTTGTGGTCTAGTAGCAGAGTGTAACTCAGGGGTCTAGTAGATGAACGAACCTTGGTGACTCATATATGATGATTCCCTCAACATTACAGGATTATTTATCTTTACGACAAATAATATTACTTTCTATCCTTTTATTTATACCTGGTGTGAGTTTTATTTTCTTTTAGCCTTATATTAATGTCTAACCATTTTGGTTTGGGGTCCCTATTGAGTACTGTGTAACTGTACATGGTCTTTTCCCACACACATTGTGTCTCATGCAAGTGATCGGAACTTCGATAGAGACCCTGGTGGTTTTGGACCAGGTAGTGTTAACTGAGACAGGACAGATGAGCGTACTTTTACAGCTATAGTCAGTTACCCTTCACCTACCATTTAGTCCTACCCTTGAGTAGATAGACCATGGCAGTTGTACTTTCCATTGTGAATATGGGGTTATATCCTTGACCCCTATATACATTCAGTGGTACTATACTCTGAGTAGTTGTCTCAGTGACAATTGTGTTTTACATTGTGTATACTTTCAATAGTTTGAGCTTTGTGTGTGTGTGTGCATGATTCCTTCCCTTTTGGGATATTCATATTCAATTATAATTTCCATCCCCTGGCCTATGGAAGGGGGGCTAGGGTAGTCATGACATTGTCCCTAGGGTATGGGTCATAATAGTTAAACTCATGAACACTTCTCACTTTCTTTTTCAATCCACATATTTCTTCTATACATATTTTATCTTCACATGGATATATCTGTAAATGATAATTTTATACAGATATTTTTTATCCCCTTACCTCAATATCAAAAAATACAATCTTTTAATATCAAGAAATACTAGATCTTTTATGATCCTCATCATTGATAATCGAGCATAATCGTTTTTACTCAATAAGCATTCCACCTTGTTCTCTTTCAAGAGGTGGTAATGTATTGAGTGGTCTTTGTCATTAATAATCTCCAACAATATTCTATGGATCATATTATTCCCTTTACTTGTAATAATATATTTCAAATGTTTATTATTGGTATATATACCACACCATTAATAGTAATGATAATGCCTCCATATCATTAATGAAAACAATTACCACTTCCAGCATGAAATCACATGTTAGATAATACTTCTCATATGGTTTTAATTAGTGTGTGTAATATGTTTGCAATATATAATTCTACAAGTGTATGTACCCAAATCCATTATTCTGTGAATATCTAAAGATAAAAAACCCTACCCTAATATAGGGTATTTGGGAATAGGTTCACTAACAAAGATTCTTTTAACATCCTTAAAATTCTATTCACATTTATCTATCCACATGAATATAACCCCTTTAAAAATTAACATGGTGAGTAGATTCGATAGTAATGAAAAATATATGAAAATATAAAATTAATAACTATCCTACATTGTAAATCTATGAATTTCAATTATTGTGGTTTGCCTAAGACATTTTTGAATAACTTATTTATTTTTTGGGTCCATAGATATTCCCTATGTTGAGATTATATGACCCAAAAATAATACATTATGAATCCAAATTTAAAATTCGTAAATTTTTCATGATATTATTTATTATGGTCTTTACCACAATTCAAAACTGATCTACATGAGCTTCTTAACTCTTTGAATATGTTATAATATCATCTATAAAGACTACCAAAAAAATACCAAGGAAATTTCTATAGATTTATATTATTAAATACAAGAATATTTTAGGGGAATTAATTGTTGTATCGGAATGACTAAGATGAAGAAAAATACACAAGAGGAGGGAGAATTTGGTTTATCAAAAATATTGAGTGATTTAGATCTTCACTCTTGTTATACAGTGAACCATTAATTATCTCTTAAAGATGAGTGAGAAGTATAAATAAATAATTAAAATAACACATTGAAACATCAATATGTAAATTTAGATTGTCCTGATTAAGAAAGGATCATTTCATTTTTAGTTATAGAAGAAATTAACAGTTTTATTTTGATCATAAATAATAAAAAACCACAAATAGAACATCAATGATGCACATGATTTCTTTAAATAATTATATAAAAATACCACACAGATTTATATATATATATGTATCCAAAGGTAATGTGTGAAACATTCTCCATCAATCTTGTATAAGATGATATAACAATAAGATTAATCAAAATGTGAACAACATTAGTGAGTTGATCAGATATGTTAAAGAATATTTGTCTCTAAAGTGTTTCTATAATGATAATAACAATTTTTTTCAAACAAATATTTTCCTTATGTATATTTATATTATGTATGTCCTCTACCTTTTTTCATTGAATATTTTATTGATATGTATACTTTAGGTTGAATATCTCTAGGTCAAATGAACTCCATAAATATCAACAATTACTAAAGAATATTTGAATTTAGAATCATTCAAAGGAATCATTACATTTCATAAGAATAAAAAAGATTTATTTTTCACAATGAGAAGCTTTTAATAAAAAAGAAAATATATTTAAATAGATAATTACTTCTAGAGAAACTATTTCATAAATCATGGATACTATTTTGAATTTAAGACTCCTCAATTGAATATTCAAATGTAGAAAAAAAATCAAAATATAGTATTGAAAATGTTTGGTTATTTACAAATGCAGGGTTGATAACATATAGTTTTTTATAAATTTAAGGTTGATAAAAAACACCCTTTATTCTGAAAATGTTGTGTTTCTTCAAAATGTAGGGTATATGATTAGTAAACTTCTTTCTAAATGTAGGTTTTCCAAACCTTACGTTATTATTACAAACATATTGTATATAAAATGCATCCCGAATAAAATGTATTAAATAAAAAAAATTTATTTCGGATGGATCGATGAGAATAATATATTTCCATGATAATTATTCTAATAAATATTATCTTCATAAAAATAAATATAAATAAACATTATTAGTAACATTAATATGGGAATTTGTGAGCATAAAAACATAAAGTAATCTAACAGAATTGTTGAATCAACACATTATCAAAAAATATCCCCTATTTTGATGATTAGGTTACCAATAACATAATTCATAAAATTATAAAAACAAATTTTAGAGGAATAAATTTCTATAACCAATAACGATAAATAGACACAATTTATCTAATAAATATTTCATAGATTTATATCTATATAAATTACTCAAACATTATCCCCTTTATAAATTATTCTTTATAAATATTTATGTCTCTTACATATATCTCCTTTGATAAAAAAATAAATATCTCCACATATAAACATATACAACTTATCTTCAATAATGATAAAAATTTAAAATAAAAACATTAACTTCTCCTTATTTTGTAAGTCAAAAAAATTAGAGAAATAAGTTGAAAAAAAATCTCCCACTAAATTCATTTTTCCATAGAAGATTCGAATATGAAATCAAGGAGTATATAAACTATTATTTTCAATGAATAAATTGGATTTCAGATGAATATTATAAACAAATTAGAAAAATCATTGATTTTAAACGAAATATGAATACGTGAAAAGAACACCCCCATAAGTCATAGCATATATGATATTCAACAAATTATTTTTCTTAAATTTTATGTTTGAACAAAATAATGTTTTTCTTAGACTAACTTACCTTATGTAATGAGACAATCATATATTATGTATATTATTACATATAATAAATAATAAAAGTATAAAACATTAAAAATAAATTATGAAACAACTTATAGAACATATTCATACTAACAAATATATTCAAAATAATATATATATATATATATATTGAATTTAAATAATCTTTAGAAAATTAGGGCTTTTGGAAGGATTGGAATGTTCATCTGAAGTATCCAAGATTAAACCTTTTTATCATAAATTAGATAAGATATTTTAAGTTATTCTATTCTATATTGAAAATATAGTATTATTTAATTATAGTGAGGCTAACGAACATTGATAAACTAATAACACTTTAAGATTATCGAAATCCTACTTAATAACTGCATCTCTTTTGAGAAACATAAATTGATTTATCACTTCAAATTTAAATGCATCAAATTATTATTTTTAAATGGATCTTTTCTTCACACCCTTATATTCGTTTTTCAGTTATTCATACTAAATTCTAGACATATTTAGATCTACTATTAACTTTAGTTTTTCTTTATTCAATGTACCGCCTTTGAAGTGAAGATTTTCATAAGATATTTAAGATGAATAGACTTCTAGTTCTTTAGAAACATGAGTTTCCCAATTTATTTTTGAATATTTTCCAAAATAATTTTTAAATTACAAAATAGAATTTTCTAAATGAGAAGGATTACCTTTTTTATTTTTTGATAAAGACATCCTTCTAATCTTGAAGTACTAAGGCAGTCTATCTTTATATGAATAATTTTTAAACGTCAATGAATAATTTATTTTGAATAATATGGATACATAATTTATAAGGGTTTATGAGGAATATTTTTAGGATTAAATGTTAAAATGATACATTTTGTTCTGAAAAATTTCAAATAAAAATTAACATTTTCATGTAGAAAAATATTAAATAATAAATTCAGATTTCTATGTTTGAAAATTCATTTTATACGAGAATTACTTTCCTAAAAATGTTATGAAAAAGTTAAATACAACATTTAACAAATAATGAACTTATTTGACTATTTTAACAACTTGTTTCAATTAGTAAGAAAAGTACTCTTCTGTGTATAAAGTATATAATATAGTAAAATATAATATGAAAAATACTTCCTAGATTTATATATTTCATGTTTAAGGATATTTATTTTGAATAAAAACTACTTCAGAGCTGATCACTCCTTTATGAATGAGATTTATATATACTAAATAGAAAAACACTTTGAGATTTAATGATGTAGCTCATTGGTGTATTCCTACAAAAAATCAAATACAAGGGCTTTTTGGTACCCATATTCTTTTGGGTCTAGTAATGTTAAAGACTAAATTTTTATGTAACTAAATTGGTTTATTTTGAATAGAGATTATACTATTAAAGTAAAAAAATTGAACAATTAAATTATTTTTCACCATAAATATGTGGTTTTCTAAAAAAAATATTAATTTACATAATTTATATTATTATTATAGTAAAAATTATTAATAATTGACATTATTTTTCTATTTGAACCAGAAAAAAATAACACATTTAAATTTGGTCTCTCACCACTATGTCTGCTTCAATGATTTTCTTTTTGAATTTTTTTTCAAATAAATTGATTTAAATAATGTTCTGTTTTTACCAGCATATAATTTTCTTAATACATCAACATCAAACAATAATTCTATAATTATAGTTTCCTAGAGAATGCATGATTTTTTAAAATAATTATATTTTTAATCTGTAATTTATTTTAAAAATAATTCTTCATAAGATAGAACAAAATCATTATATTTTATAAATTTAATATGATATTTCTTTTAGTTTTTATATTTATCTTATAGAATAAAGTAATACTTATTTAATTCATCATAATACTGGTCTTCACTATTAGTGTTTTGAGAGTAAGATGATTTTACCTCATCAGTACGAGCCATAATACATACAAAATGTTTTTATGATTACTCTCATAATCTATAGAAGATGGAAAATAATGTATCCATGTGGCCGTCAAAATTCTCTTTTTTCTTATATAATAATTGGATTTCTATTGATCTTTAAGTAAAGTATATTTGTCGTTTTTATGACGGATTTTTTTATTTTCAAAAAACATCAATTTTCTTTTGTCTCTTTGTTTTACTTGATATACATTCTTTCAAACATTTTAACGAGTTATGATAAATCATTATCTAAGTGTAGATGACGTTAATTGGACGATTCATCCATAGTATTTTTAAGTGAATATTCATCATGTTTGATTTAATTTTATGCTTTATCATTCTTCTCAACATCATACATCATTAATGTTCCAATCAATTCTTTTATAGATAAATTTTTTACTAGGGTATATTGATTTATTGCTACAGATATTCAATTACACATAGAAGGATGTGCTATAAGTAATTTTAATTCATGATCTTATTGGGAAATTTGATCTCCCAAAGAAACAAAATTATTCATAATTTCTATCAATCTTCCATTATTTTAAGTGATTGTTTCTTCTTTATTTATTATAAAAGTATCAAAAATTATCTTTAAAGAAGTGTACCTTACATTTTTTATTATTCAGTATTTTTATAGTTAACAAAATTAGTCTACCACATTTTATATGCCATGGCACCCATAAAAACTCTATTTAACTCGTTGGATCCTAAACCAAAAAACAATAATATTTCATTTATTTTGGATTGAGATCATATTTCCTTTCTTGATAATCATTCCTTTTTACATAATCATTCATAGGAATATCATAAGTTTTAGTAACCTTTTAATAAACCCATATTAAAATTTTTTGAAATTGAATATTCATTTGCGCTATCTAGAATCCATAATTAGAATTGTTAATGTAAGGATCACAGCTCATCCACATACCTTCTCTAGAATCAATCATTTCAAGATCTACATTTTATAAATATTTAACTCATGCATATTAGAGCCAATAATATTTTTTTTATTTTTTCACAATAGAAAAAACATTTGAATTAATTTATTATAAAAATAAATAATAATTAAAAAAATATATAATAATTACTTGTCGATATCTGATAGAATCAAAAAAAAAATATTCTAGAAGAAAATATACCAGTTGATCCCCACCTCTGATACCACTTGTTGTGTTAGAGTGACCATGTTTAAGTCAAGGACACAAAGTGGGAAAATTCTATTTTCCAGAAACATAGACATATTCATATCACCTCCCTTACATTGTGTAGAACCTTTCATTATCTCTTAAATATGAGTGAGGAATAGAAATAAATAATGAGAATAACAGAGAGATGTTTATTTGATCAAGGAATAAATATCCCCTAGTTTACTCCACCAGTTCTCTAATCCATGAGCATGGTGATTTTTACTAATAGGTCCTATTATACAGATGAATATTTACAATGGAGTGTAGGATGTAGACACAATACAAGGAATTTATAGGGCCTTGTAGTTATTTTATAGTGAAATTAAAATCTTTAGATTAGTACAAGAATTTAAAACATTACCATAACTGATTCAAAGAAGTTGAAACTCTAATAAATCAATAAATATTGATTCTTTTGAGAAAATTGGTTTTACATCAATATTGTAGTTGCAACTAAAATATGTATTACAATATTCAGTAATACATAGTAGAAAATAGATCTTCGACTTTGGATATATTTTCCTAAAATAGTGGTAGATAAAACACCTGAGAGATATATAAACATGCATGTATTCAAACTGTATTTATGAAAAATTCCACATAGATCTAGTAGAGTAATATATAAATATTAGATATAGTAGTAACAATAATAAAATTTGTGAGGTATTCAGATACATCAAAATATATATGTCTCAAATATCTAGATTTTAAGGCAATGACCTAGTGGTTATTTTCAAAAACAATTTTCCTTATGTAAATTTATATATTACATATCCACTCCATTTTTCTGATGAAGATTGTATGGAGAAACGAGATTCAAATACGTAGATATTACATCATTTACTATAAATATTAATCATGTTACAAAAAATACAAACCATAGGACTATAATAGTTTAGTGTCTTTGGAAACAATAAAAAATCATGTAACTTGGTGAGAGATCATCAATATTTCTAAAAAGGATCTTCCACATTAGTAGATATAGTTAAAATAGTTCTTCATAACCTGGGGAAAGGAAACCTAAGAAAGGGGTAATCTCATATTCCCTTTAAGGGAAAATGAGGGATTTTAGTAAGCATAAACATGATCATAATGGTATGAGAATGTGATCATCAAATTAGAAGATCTTACGCTCCATATCAAAGATCATAAATAGGAATCAAGGAATAAATATGGTCATCTCATAAGACATGATCATAAAGATGATTAATTAACATAAATCAATCATGAACCATACTCCCATTTCATAAAATTTATTCCCCATAATAAATATAGGAAACCATTTCATGTATTAATGTTATCTACCTAGAGAATCAATATAGTGGAATAGGACACACCTATTTCACATAGTGGATCAGGACACACCTATTTCCTATAATGGATCAGGAGACACTTTCCCATTATGGATCTGGACACACCTATTTTCCATAGTGGATAAGAACACACCTATTTCCTATTGTGGATTATGGAATACCTTTTTACGATTATGGATTATGATTTTGAGTTGCTTCCAATAATACTATCATGAGATATAAATATCTTACCTATGAATTAGAGGAAGATATAGGTCCCACCCATCTAATAATGAATTCAAACATACATGTTCTATAAAACATTCATTTTATCATAATCCATAAAAATATGGGTTTTATAAACATCATATCACAACCCATGAAATTATATGGGTATCATAAACATTTAATTATATCACAACTTATGGAAAATATATAGGTTTCATAATCACTTCTTCCTATAATAACCCACAAAAGGAATTGGTTTTCATAAGTATTTTTCATGGTATAACCATTTAATGAGAAATGAGTTGCATAAACATTAATCCATAAAAAACTAGACCTTTTATAAAACTAATTTGAATGGTATCCCTAGATCATATCCCTAGTAATGTATAAAATATAATCGAGGATGTCATCTTAGATAGATAAGTATTTGGAATGATCAATTGAAATATAAATTTTCATTGGAAATCACTTTTTAAAACATATAATATTTTCAAAAACCATTTGTTGAAACAAATTTGAAATCATTTAATGGAATAATGAAAAACAATTTAAAACATTTCTTGTCTAAAATATCCATTATTAATTTAGATGTTATTTTTAAAAAATAAAAAATTTTAAATACCATTTTCTTTTAAAATAACCTTGAAAACATTTAAAGAATCTTGAAATCCTTTTGAAAAATATTTTCTTTGAAATCTTATAAAAGCAACTTGAATTCACAAATAAAAACATTTTCATTGAAAAAATCGTGAAAAAATATAAATTAATATTTTACATCATTGAAATCTATTTCATTGAAAAAAACTCTTGAAAATATATTAATGGATGTTAGAAAATCATTTAAAAGACTTTTAAATAAAAACTAATTTTTAAAATCCCTATTTATTTGAAATCCATTTTGAAATCCATTTTTAAATCAAAAAAATTATAGAATACTAGGGAAACCATTTTCTTTAAAAAACAATAACATTGTAAACGTACATAGGAATAATAAAGGAAATTATTTTCATGATATAGGGTTTGTCTATACCTGCTGATATTGCTTTTACAGCCTAAAATTTTTGAAAAGTGACTTGATCTGAAAATAATTCGAAGTATCCTTTTAAAACTATTTTGTAAAAAAGTATTTCATGGGTAAATTTGTTTCTTAAACATCATAGGATAATATTAAAATATTTCTTTAAAATAAAATTTTGAAAGAACCTGAATTTCTGACCGAAAGGAGAAATAAATTAGGATTTTAACAAATATATTTTCGTAATTGTCTTAAGCACCAAAGAGTGTAAAATGGTATAATTAATTTTAAATAAAATGAATAAATTTATTTTAATAAAATTAATGAGATTTATTGAGATATGGATCCTAAAAATTCATCAATGGAAGTACATTCATCAAAAATATTGATAAACAATTAATTTTATTCAAAAACATGTTCCATCTTTTGTAACTTTGAATCTTAATTAAATGGAAATAATAAAATTACATGAAAAATAAAATATAATTAATATTATTAGATTTGTGTTAACAAATTTCATGTTTATTATATACACCACATTAGAGAATATAGGTGCATAATATAGAATGTGTCTCAAACATTGAAGGTTGAGACCAAAATAGTTTACTGATTTGGTAACTTTTGAATAAAAAAAATGAAATAAATATAATCAAAATTTTATGTAAATACCAATAAATTTAATTATATGAATCATATAAAAAGTCTATTATAATTATACACATCAAATTTAATAAATAAGAGGTTAACATAGATTTTATCTCACTAGAAGTAAAAATGAGATGTAAAAATCATTACCTTAGGTTTTGAATTTTTTCGTACTCACTAAATCCTCATTTATAGTAAATATAAATTTATTATAATTCTCCCATATAACTATATTATTATATCTAATTCCATATATTATTTCAATAAGACATTATATTACCTATGAATGAACAACAAGTTAATTTCACCATTCGGGTAATATCATCTTTCTCTTTCATTCATGTCTTGTCTTGTTATTCTTGATCCTCTTAATTAGATCATGATTTAATTATTTACAGAAGGGAAAATATCATATATATATATATATATATATATATAAATCATATATATATGTACCATATATATATATATATCATATATATGAATTACATATATTCATCTATAGTAATATATAAAAAATATAAATACAAAATTGAACAAATCGTTCATGGAGATGATATTCCCTATGTACGCATCGACGATATTTCTGTTTTATTGTCATATTTGAAGCATAAATGTAAATGAAATATATGTATTTATATAATTTCATTATAACAAAATTATTTTTTCATATATATGTTATTCTTTAACTAAACCAATGCTTAATAAATTCCATGTAAAGTGTTAATGATTCACAATGCTTTGAGGATGCAATAATCTACACATCCACAAACAAAGCTTTCATTTTCACACAAATGGAAAGAATGAATGTATTATTTATATAATAATAAATGAATCATAAATAAATCATAAAATAATATATATCGTATAAAAATATAATTTCCCTCATAATTACCAACCATGATAGGTGGCAAAGTAAAAATGAACAACATCATTTTGTGAGGTGGTAGTTCGTCAAACACAAGAACGGTATGTTCAGTACCCATTAGATGGATGTGTGTGTATGTTTCGGTAGAACACATAGACGGAATAAATATTATATTTATTATACATAATTGTTTTATAATAATGTAATAATGAAAAATGAGGTGGTGGAGAATGAAAATAAAACAAAGGAGCTTGAGGAAGGATGTCACTTCTTCTTTGGTTAACTCTTGTTTTAACAAAAGGGTTTCCTTATATAGATTTATAAAAAATAGAGGCTTATATGATGAAGGTAGGGATCGTAAGTGATTTGTTTTAGATTTTGGTATATCCAAATTTATTTAGATGTGTGAATAAAGGGGAGGGTGAGTGCCTTTTTATAGTGTAGGAGGAGTGGAATTCTTGTACGTTTTTGAATATGGATTTCCACCCACTTTTGTACCATGTCTTATGGCACCAATAATGGTACAAAATCAATAAAATATATGATAGTATCAAAATATCAATATAAAATTTATTTTATACAAGATTATATTCAATTTTTAGTCTTAAGATTAAGGGTTATTCATTTGATAACATAATTTTTCTCCAAATTGTTGTAATTTATTTTAATCACTTTCAATAATATTTTTCTCAAAAAATAATTTTACCATAGTATACATTATAAAATATTATTATTCACAATATGGAATCAATATTTATAAATTAAAATCCTAGAAGTTGTAGAAATTAAATTAAAATTAATCGTGTCGATGGGACGACAAAGAAGGGTTTTAAAGTAAAATTGTTCAAAATTTTGCTAAGTCTTTATATAACATTTATTAATAAAAGTTATTAAAGTGAAAAAAAAATTATTAATTGATATAATATTTATATAAGTAAAATTTAAACCAATATAAAATATAATTTTTCATAATAATTAATTTATAATAAAAATCATATTTAGATTAAAACTCATTTTTTCACTATTAATGAAAAAATAAAATTTATTAGAAAATTCCCAAAAAATCACCCAGTGTAAATTTTCATGTTACTATTCCATAAATTAAGGTAATTATTTAAAAAAATATTATAAACTTATCACAATCAGATTTAAAATGGGAAATCAATTAAAAGGTGGTAAAATTACCTTTAAAAATACATTGTTTTATTGATAAAATTAGATTTAACATTATCTTATACCTATGAAATATATTGGATGAGTATAAAAAAATGATTCAATTTAAAATATAAAACGTTTATTTTAAATAAATATAAAAATGTTTTTTTTTAATTTACTAAGATAAAAGTATTTTAGTACATAGAAAAGTACATTACTTAGAAAATTAATTTCATTATTTTAAAATAGTTATTACATTCAATTCCACTAATTGAGAACCACGGGATTCAATTTATAATCATGTGAAAATAATATTTTCAAAATATAGGTTTTTTTTTAACTTCCTTAATAATGGGTATGTGGTAGAAATAATACAATTTTAATAATCATGTTGACCATATATTGTAGTTTGGTAAAATTAAGCCTTGCGTGTAATGAAAACCGTTGAAGGGACTCAGTATTTTTTGTAATACAAAAAATATTGTGTTGAGTGTACCGAAATCTATCCTAAGTGTAGTTTTTGGGATTATATTACCATGTTGTTGTGTAAATATCTTGGAAACATAGTGGTTTTATAACAAAACAGCTATATTCAGTGCTGCATGAATTAGAAAATAAAAAATTTATTAAATAATTTCAAAAACAATAATTCAAAAAATATTATGGTGTTATATTCTACCCCTATAAAATTAATTTCTCCATTTAAATTCTATTGGATTATCAATGTATTAATACTTGATGGTATTTTAAATGAAACCATCATCATAAAAATGAATACTAAAACTTACTTTCAAAAAGAAAAGTTGGAAACATAATTGTTACAAAGAGTAACAAATAACTAAGCTTCCACATAGGAGAACATATATGGAAGTTGAAAACATAGAAATTTATTATGAATATAAATATAAAGTTAATATGTTTAGGAGTATAGAATATTATGAGGATAATGCTAACAATAAATAATATGTAACCCACAGAGGCTTGAAATGGCCATTGATATAATAAAAAATGATAACAACTTGAAAATTTTTTATTTAAAGAACCTTTTTACTAAATTTGATGAATTTTAGTTTAATGGTATACTTACATGATTTTTTAAAAATCTTACCATTTTTTTATGCCTTTATTGAATTCAACTTCATCTCTTATTCCATGAAATGAAGGAGAATTTTTCATTCCTAAATCATCAATAGAAAGATAGGTCATTCAATATTTCATTATAAAAAAAATGCTATAAAAACGTATCAAATATACATAAATCCTCATATGGAAATATAATACATTAATTTCTAAAACCACATCCAATGTTTAACTTTATCCATCCTTAAGTGGTTAGCCTTATAAATATTCCAAAAAATAATTCACCCTTTATTACTTAAATAAACTCTTATCTTAACCCAAATTTTTTTATTGGAAAAATGGGGTCACACTTGCACCAATAAATAATTATATGTGATTTTATTATTTCAAAATCTATTTGTGGGGAGATAGTAACATGAGATTTTACTAAATGATGAACAATAAGAAATTTATATGGTGTATTTAAACAAAATCAAATATGAACTAACAACTAAGGGGGGAGGATAAGTGTACCCTAATTATCATGATCCAATACATATATTATGATTTTATAGGATCTATATTTTTTATTTTTCCCATAAGTTTTTTCTAGATTGTCATTCATATTATCCATTGAATCAGGGCATTGATTCACACAAATACCAAGTTGCTTACAGTTAAAACCTTGGAGTGTCGGTGGTACATTACTTGGAGTTATCTTTTCTAATATTATATTAACCATCCCATTAATCATATTTCTATATCCATGGATTTTATGACCTACCTTTACCCATTAAAAGAATCTACTAGTTGCATTCTTGTAATTCTCTTGATGATTTTTTCCACATTCCTGGCACAAAGATATTGGGAATTAATTTCCACCATTTGAGTATTTAGGAGACTTGACCTACCTTTTCTTATCAAAACCAGATTATTGGTGGGAATATAAAATTTATATTTCTACCATTAGTGCACATAGAAAAAATTAATCATATGTAAAAAATTATCATATAAACAAGGCCTTTTGAGGACTTGGTTTCATGCCACAAAATAATCGATTGATTTTTCATTCAATAATGATGATCAAACCAGAAGAATACCATGAAAGTCTTATAAAATTATCTTCATAAGTACCAATAGATTCATATCACTTTTTATTTAACACAATAAATTCCCTTTTCCATCTTTTTTCAAATAATAATATTGATTTACTTACTGAAAAATATTCCCTTAATATCTTCTCATTCCATTGATTTAATTTATTATTGTTCCCTTGGGTTCTTAATAAGAGTCCACTATTGATATACTTTACCTTCAAAATTATAAGTAGCCAAACTATATTTTTCAATAACCATGCAGTCAAAAATATAAAATATATTTTTAGTGGTATCAATCCATTTTTAAACTACTAGTGGATCAGTGGTACCACTAAAAGATGGTGAAAATTTCCTCTTGAAGGTCACAACAGAACATTGTTTCCTTCTATTCACATTTTTAAGATCCACATGATTCATAAATTGTTAATGTTTTTTAATAATATCAATATGAATTTTAATTCCAGGTCCAATTTTATTTGGACTCTTAAGAGTACAATCATTCAATTTTCCATTGTATCTAGTATTGACATGGTTTCTTTCAGGTTCTATCCACTGACTAAAACTAGAAATCATAGTGTGAGTATCACATATTATAGTAGAAAACAACACAATATTGAAAAATTATTTATATTATTCCAAAATCATATAATTAATAATTTAATAAATAACACCTTAGTCTTAACCTTATAGATGTACCTAGGAATATCCCTAGAAATATTCATATGGGTCCGACTAATGTTTTTTCTTCCTAGAATCTAAATAAATACTAAATCATTCCATTTATACTAACTATAGAGACCCATGATTAACCTACATTGATATTACATCATTTTAGATGAATATTCACCACATTACGAAATTAATTTCTAATGGACCGTAATAGTTTAGTGTCTTTGGAATGTTGGAGAAAAATATTCTAACATGGTGAAAGATATTAAATTTTTCCATCAAAGATCATCCAATTTAGTACTTGTATATAAAACCTTTACTTATAACCTTAGAAAAGGAAACATAATAAAGGGGTGATATGAGATGTTTAGTAAGGGACTACTGGGGAGATATTCAAGAATAAACATAAGGAAAATGGAAATAAATTGTGATCCTGAAATTAGAAGTTCATACCCTTTATATCAATGGTGAAAAACATGAATCATTGAATAATGATTGGAAGGTCATAATACATTAATCATAAGGCTGATAAATCATTATAAATCAATCAAAAACCATGACCTCATGTTATATAATTCTGTCACCATCATACTTGTAGAAAACCACTTCACATGTCAAGGTTAACTACCAATACCATCAACATAGTGGAACATGACACACTTGTTTCCCATAGTGGATCTGGACATAACTTTTTCCCATATTGTATCAGGAAACACTTGTTTCTCATAGTGTGTGAGGACACACATATTTCCCATAATTGATCAGGACACACATGTTTCCCATTATGGATCAGGACAGACATGTTTCACACTATGGACCAATCTCATCAACTTATTTCACATGATTATATAATGAGTTATTAATTATTACATAATGAATTGTGGGAATATATAGGCCCCACACATCTCATAATGATGTCAGACATATTTATTCCATAATATAGTTATCATATCATGAACCATAAAAATAGATGGGTTTTATAAATATCATATCATAACCAATTCAAGGAAATAGGTATTATAAAAATTTTATCATATTATAATTTATTGAAAATATATAGGTTTCATAATCATTTCATCCTTGAATAACCCATGAATGAATGTGGGTTTCATAAACATTTATCATTGTATAACCCATTGAAGAGAAATTTGTTTCATAATTATCAATCCATTAAAACATAGACCATTCAGAGAACAAATATTAAGGCTATCCTTGGATAATCTCCATTGTAAATCACAAACTATAACTAATTTATTTATATTATATGTAGATGGATTATGAAATATCATATGTAATATAAAATTTCGTTGAAAATTGATTTTTAAAACATATAATAGTTTCCAAATAATTTTCCTTAAAACAACTTTGAAAACATATAAATGAATAAAAAATTAATTTAAAACATATCTTAATTAAAATATCATATATACTTTAAAAAATTATTTTTAAAACATAAAACATTTTGAATACTATTTTCCTTGAAAATAAATTTTAAAACATAAAAATAAGCTTAAAAACCTTTTGAAAACCTTTGTCCTTAAAAACATATAATAGAATAATGAATAAAATTTAAAATCCATTTTTCTTTGAAAATAAATAGATAACATATTAAATAATATTTAAGATTTTTTAAATCATTTTATTTAGAAACAACCTTTTGAAAACATATGAAGGAAGTGTTGAAAATCATTTAAAATATATTTTAATCATAATTTCCATTTGAAAATACTTTTTTCTTTAAGAACAATTTCAAAATATTAATATTCAATAATATTAAGAAAATATTTTATTTTAAAAACAAACATAAAAAATTATAGAGTAATAATCAAGGAAATGATGGTCATAATGGTGGTTATGTCCATACATGTTGAAAATTCCATTCACTCCGTAAATGTTTAGAAACATTCCTAGATCAAAAAATTAAAATATGATTACTTTTAAAAAATTACTATAAAGGTAATACATGGATTAAAATTTCTTCGAAAAACCATATTATAATAGTAAAAAAATTAATTTTTTAAGAAAACATGGTTTTGAAAGAACTCGGATTTCCAACAGAAAGGAGAAATAATTTTTTGTTTTCATAAAAACATTTTTATAATTATCTTAAGTACCAAAGAGTGTGAAAATGGTACCATTAATTTTATATAAAATTAAAAATAAAATTCTAATAAAATTCATGATATTTATTTAAATATAGATAATAATAATGCATCAATTAAATCATTATCTAAAACAATCTCAATAAATTAATAGATTGTTGTAATAAAACGTTAACACATTAATAACATTGAATCATAATATAACAAAAAAATAACATTAAAAGAAGTTTAAATTATCAAAAAAAAATAATATTCCTTATAAAACATGTCAAAGGTAGTGTATACACCCCATAGGAATAAATAGGTGTATAATATGGCATGTATCTCAAAGAAAGAAAAATTGAGGCAAAATTACTTCACAGATTTGGTAACTATTGAAAAAAAAAGCACATGACAAAAATAAAGAAATAGATATTGTAATAACCATAAATATATTTATAATAATTATAAAATACATGCATGGTATGTATACCGCCCACATATAATAAATAAGATGTGAACATGACTTGTGTCTCATGGGAAATAAAAGACCGATGAGAAAACCTTTACCTTATGTCTTGAATTTATTTGTAAATGTTCAAACCTCATGTATAATAAATAAAATTTTATTATAAACCAAAAAATATTCTATATTTTTATATCTAATATGATATATTATTTTTTATTACTTTATATTACCCTTGTATTAATAACTTTATGCTAATGTCACGTTTTGGGTAATATCTGCTTTGTTTTTCTTATATGTTTTGACTTGTTATTCTTGATCCTCTTACTTAGATCATGATTTAATTATTTATATAATTTAAAACATGATATAATTTAAAACATTATATAAATATCATATTTATTCAGTATATATATTTATAATAATATATCAAATATAGATATATGAAATTTAATTCATTATTCAAGGATGTGATAGATCATGTATACACATGAACAGTATTTTCATTATATTGTTATGCGGAATGAAAGAATGTAAATGAAATATATTTATATATATAATATAATTAAAGAACAATTATTATCTCTTACATATCATATAAGTTATCTAAATCCATCCTTAACACATTCCATGTAATGTATTAACGAATCACGTTGATTTGAAGAGGCAGTAGTCCACACATCTACAAAAAAATGTTATAGTATTGACACAAAATTGAAAGCATGAAGGTATGATTTATATAATAATTTCATAAGTATAGATACATAATAAGTATCATATATACAATTTAAATACATAGTTTCAATATTAATTACCAACCATTATAGTTGGTAAAGGAAAAACAGACAACATCATTCTGTGAGGCGGTAGATCGTCATACACAAGAGTAGTAAGTTCATTATCCATTAAGTGGAAGTGTGTGTATGTTTAGGTTTATAACTTTTAATAAAACAATATACATATAATAAGTATAATTATCTTATTATATAATCATATATTATTAATTGTTGAGGTTGTTGAGGGTGAAAATATATCAATGGAGATTGAGGAAGGATGTTAGCTCTTCTTGGTGTAAATCCATTTGGCTTGCACCAAAGTGATTCATTGGTTGGATTATTCAAAAAGGTAGGATTTTATGAAGAAATTAATGATTTGGGGGGATTATTTGATAATATTTTGGTTGATAAAAATTTCATTGTACGTGTAAATATATGGGAGGGGTGACATTATTTTTAGAGTGCAGGAGGAGTGGCATTCTTGTTAAATTTTTAAATTGGAAATTTAACCATGTTTCTCCAATCTAACGTGGCTCCAATAATTGTAACAATTAAATATAATGGATTATATGGTATAAATTGAAACATATAAGGGATTTTTTACATGTTTATAGGTTATTTGGGTCCTTATGTTTATGGTTTAGTGCTTTGTTAAAATAATTTATCTCTTAATCATTATAATTAATTTTAATCACATTCAAAATTATTTTGGATAAAACATATTTGATATTATTATATATATTAAATTATTCTAATTGAAAATATATAATCCATTTTTCAAATTTAAAATCATAGAATTGGAATACATTAATTTAAAATTAATCCCATATACGTGTTGGCAAAGCGGGTTTTTAATGTAAAAATGCTCAAAATTTTGCTATTTTTTATATCCAATTTCTATGTAGAATTAATCCCTAGGGAATATAATGGATTAATTGATATAAAATTTCTCTAAATAAACTTTATAATAAATATGAAATTGAAAATTACCTTAAAAATAATTTTTTAAAAATGAGTTTTGAATTAAAATTCAATCTATTCACTATTTAAAAAAACATAAAATTTTAAGCAAAATGCCAAAAATTCACCCAAAATAAATATTTACATTATGATTCCAAAATTACGGTCCATTTTCTAAAAAAAATTATAAAAGTGGCAAAACCATATTAAAAATGTGTTTTCCATTAAATGGTGGTCGTATTGCCTTTTAAAAAAATACATCTTTTTATTTATAAAATTGGATTAATCTTCATCTTATACATATGATATCTAATGGAAGAATATAAAAAATATTGATTGAATATATAATACAAATATTTTATTAGTAGAATTAATCAAATATGTTTTTCTAATTTATTGGGATAAAATTGTATTTGTAAATAGAAAATTAGTTTCCTTTGGAAAGTAATTTATTTATATTAAAATAGTTCAATCATTCACATATACTGAATGATAACCAAAGTATTTATTTTAAGTACAAGTTTAAATAAAATTTTAAAAATTTAGTTAATCTTACTCATAGCATCATTTCTAATGTCTTCGTGGTAGCTATTAAAATATTTGATAATCATGTTAATAGTATACTGAACTTTGATAAATCTTGTCCTTGAGTGTAATTAAATCCATATAAGGGACTAGATATTGTGTGTAATAAAAGAAAAACATTGTGTTTCTTGAATTTGAATCTAACCAAAGTGTTTTGTGTGGCATAAGATTTACTCGATGTTGTGTATAACACAATCGAAACAGATATATTTTATAAAAAACCATTACATTCAGAGATTAATGAAATGAAAATTATTAAAAAATAATAATTCAAAAATTATTGTGGTGTTATATATTTTCTCTACATTTAAACTATATTTCAATCATCACTAGGTATAAAAAGCTCTAGAAATATCACAGACTAAATAGTGAATATTTAAATTTAAAAACATTAAAGAGAATCAAACATCCCATTAGAAAAAATGATTTCTTCCATTGAATGTAATAATTTTAGTCAATCATAATATATATTTGAATAGATATTTACTTTTAGAGAAACCATTTCATGAATCATAGATAATTTACTGAATATAAAACTTCCTCATTGAATAGTCAAAAATAGGGTTCCTTCGCATAATTAAACATTCAATCATATGATTGATAATTTAGTGTTATTAATGTAGGGTTGATAACGTATAGTTGTTTCAAACACATGGTTGATAAAAAAATCATTATTCCTAAAATATATGGTTTCTTTGTAAGGTAGGGTATATGATCAGTATTCTTCCTTAAAATTACGGGGTTTCTAAAGCTTATGTTACACTTACAAATGTAGGGCATGAAAAATGTGTCCAAAATAACCTGTCTAGAATAAATTAACAAACATTTCCTTTGGATTAATTAATTGAATATATTTACAAAATATATATTCTACCGAATACTATCTAAATGAAATTCACTTAAAATAAAATTCATTAGTGACATAAATGTTGGTATTTGTGAGAATGAAAACCAAAAGGAAATTAATTAATTTTTTGAATCAACACATTCTCAACATTAGTAATTACAATTGGAGTCACTATAAATTCATAATATGCATACCTCATACAAAATGATATCTTAGGTATATCATCCTTCTTAACCCCCAATTGATGATATCTGTAATAATGCTTAAAATTCATAAAGTATTTAACTCTATGTATTGATCAATAAAATAATTGATACGTGGTAGAAGATACTATTTATTTATTTTGATCTTGTTATGATTTAAATAATCAATAAAAATAATCATTGACCAATATTTCTTTTTTACAAAGAGAAAAATCGCATCCTGTAGTGATTTAATATGTAATATGAATCCCTTTTCATCATTATCCTGGAGTTTCTACCTAAATTCCTGTAACCCAATTTGTTCTATTATTTAATGTGACGTTGAAATAGGTGTAGAGCCAGTTATAATTTCTATATAAAACCCCACATCACAATTTTAATGCATAGTAGTTTTTAGTCTAGAAAGACATTAACAAATTCTCATCTAATAAGAATATGCTTAATTTTGACTTTCTCCAAACCATATCAGATGGATTATATTCAAGGATCAAAATTAAAACACAAAACATTGAACTAATTTCTATTAGGATTTCATAATCATTCTCAAAATGATAAAAAACATAGGTTCATTTAGAATATGAAATTTGGCTTCACTTTACTAGATATTAATATGGGATCCCTATAAATAATTTAAATATATTCTTATAACAACATCAAATTCAGATAAAGAGAGTAAAAAATAATTTATGGAAGTACATTAGGAAAAAAATAATTGGAGAAGAACAATAGATTTGAGAAGTGACCATCAATCCATTAAGAAATCTCACTAATAACTCATCATCTAATCATTTGGGTGTTAACATGATACCCTTAAAAAATTCAATATACATAAAATATTATGTTTTGGATGAATAAAATATTATATTAAATATTTTAGAGTGGATAATATATTTACCTTTCACTATTTCATTCTCATAACCCACATTGGTAGTCATGATCACACGAGTTTTCCATTTTTATTTGGGATTAAGAGGTTATTACTGATGATCATTCTAAAACCCATTTTTATTTTTTCATTGGTTAACTTAATTCCTATACTGCCTATATATGAATAGTTGGAGCATGGGTGGTGCATTATTTGTAATTTTATTTTCTAATATTTCAAGAACTATCCTACTCATCACCTTTTGAAATTCATGAGAATTTTGAACTACCTTTCTATATTAAATGAACATTCAAATTTCATTAGCGGAATTTCCCTCGTGTTACTTACCACATATTCTTATTTTATATGGATGAAATTTCATTCCACCATTATATTTAGTCAATATTACATGTGACTCAATTTAAATTTTCTTTTTAAAACTACGGGAATGGTGGAAATATCCAATTTACTTTATATATATAGTTTTCATCAAATTATTTCTATATAGATATTAATGGATTCTATATCTAATTACCTTTGATGACATGGTTTTAATCCACTAAAAATTAGATAATTATTTCATTCAGGGATAATGGTTAATCCATAAGAATACCTTGAAAGTCTTATAATTTTTCTTATTATATGTTCTAGTGTATTCTTCCTCCCATTTATTAATCTCAATGAATTAAATTTATATCATTGTAGATATAATTTTACTGATTTACTTACTGAAAAATGTCCTCTAAAACCCATACCATTCCATGTATACAAGTTCTTCCTCTTGAATCATATTTATAATAATATTCCACAATTTATATACCTACACTTTAACTAAAAAAAACTTGGAGAACCTTTTCAATTTCAAGAAATGGAGAATAGAAAATATATTCTCAGTGGTGCATATCCATTGATCATCAAATGGTGGGTCAAAATACCCACTAATATTAGTTGGATGTTTCCTCATGAAGGAATCAACTATACATTGTTCCCTCATTATGATCATTTAGAAGCTCATCATGATTCATGTCTTAACAAACTTTTGTGAACACACCTATAAGATTCTATATTATAACTCTCACAGAACAAAGTTTCTAAAGAAGAAAATCATTACATTTTCTATCACATTATTTATTATCATGATGTCTTCTAGTTAAATACATTGACTAAATACAAAAATAAAAATGTAACTATAAAACTATAATAATTGTTTTGAGATCTAAAATAATTATGATATGTCATTAATAATATATCTATATATTGAAACTATTTTCTATGTCATTGAAAAACTAGATTAAAACAAGGTCATTTGTGGTAATTTCAAAAATTCTAGGAAATTATCCAATAATTAAAATTATCCACCGGGTTTTTCCTAATGTTTTCAAATCCTAAAATGCAATTATTAACTAAATAGTAACTTGAATACCAACTATAGTGGACCATACATGTTATACATAAATATTTAATCATTTCAAATTAATATTACATATATAAAATTATTATCCATGGCAAAACCTTAATGTTATAGAGACTTTGGATACTAGATATAATTATATCATTTATATAATTTCTTTGTCATCTTCAATAATGTTATTCCCTCTTTTTACCCTTATTAACATACACTACCTGAACCGTTCTTCATAACCTGGGGAAAAGAAACCTAACAAAGGGTTATATTAGATTCTCTATAAGTTTAAATATATTAGATATCAATCAATGCCCATTTTAATTTATAATATAAGAATACAGGTATGAGAACTTGACAATAACATACAATTTTTATACCTAATATATCAAATATTATAAACGTGAATAATAGAACAAATGATTTTAATTTCAAAATTATTCAATAATAAATGTAAGAAATCATTAATAATTAATAATGAACATTATTTTCATGTAATAAAAGTACAGAACCATCATATGTTTAGAATAAAATTAACATGTCATGGTTAACATCTAGGATATTCCAATCATAGTGGATTGTGAATAATCACATAATTTCCATAGTAGATCAAGTAAATTTTCTTATTTCCAAAATTGGATCAATTACATTAACTTGTTTTATATTTTTCATCAATTACATCGGCTTGATTCCAAAGTGGCTCATGTATGTTGACTTTTTCCCATAATTATCTCATTCAGTATACAACATCACCCAATACATTTAAAAAATATATAATTTCATGAAAATCAATATCACAAGGAAATATATATATATATATATATATATATATATATATATATGCAATAAGATCATAAAAAACCATCATATCATTAGATCATAACCCATTTGAATAAAATGGTTTTTATAAACATTTTCATAATTTCATCACAGCATAACATATAGAAAATATATTAGTTTCATAAACATTTTATCATCATAATAATAAAACAAACATAGAAAAAATAATGGTGGTATAATTGGATAATATACCTAGTAAAAAGATAATAACATTAATGGATGTTATCAAAGATGAAAAAATCAGTAAAAATATTCACTAAAATATTTCATGTGGAAAATATAAAATTAACTATCAAATCACATATTTAAAATGTAAAAATTAATTAAATATTGAAAAAATTAGTTTATTGTAATTATATATTCAAAACATGTAACATAATCTTAAAATCATTTATCATTCATGATATAGGAAAATTATATTCATGTTGTGCAGGATAAAAGAAATCATTCCTTTATAACTTTTATATAAATTTAAAAACTACATCGTTTGGAAGATGAAAAGATGAGTCCATTTAAAAAATTTTGGTAAAAATTATATCATGGGTAAAAATAAATTTAAAAATCATTTTATATTAACTAAAAAATTCATGATAATATTTTTAGAAAACTTTAATAAGGAAGAAAATATATTTTAGACCCAACCGGAAAAATAATGTTTATTTTCCTTAAAAAAATTACTATATATTGAATACGTAATATGAGGAAAAAGAAAGAAAAATATGTATTCATATTAAGTAACTAGAGGATAATACAAATTATATTTATTTTTCTTATAAGGATTATATAAATTTAATAAAATAAATTCTGGCCTTAAAAATCCTAATGAAAATAATATTGAAACTCAAATCCCTTACCACAAGAATCATCTTTCTACAAACACATTAAAACCTAAAATATAAAAAATATTGATCTATTATTAATGTTAACCCCAATAATAATAAAAAATATCATACCATTTATGATTTATTTATTATTTTTTATCACCTATTTATTAATAATGGTTTATTAAAATCACTAGTTAATATGATAACTATTCAGTTTTTTGAGGATGATTCAGATCAAAATATGGGATTATTTTACATTTATTAGGGTTAAATCATCTATATAATGTTAATAATATATATATATATATATCATTTTTATTATATATATATATATATATTCATTCATAAAAGGTAGAGTAATAAAAATTAATTACACAGTTCACGGAGATCGTAGGCCATATATACAAGTAAACACCTATTTCTTTTTTCTATAAATGTAACTAAGGAAATGTAAACAATAATTAATCTTTTTAGAATCATTAATATAAAATATAAAAAATTTAATTTAATTTATTCCATTATTATTTTCATCCAAGTAAAATGAAAATAAAAAACAAATCAAGTCTCTATGTGGAGGTGGTAGACCACATATGCACACAGTCAACATTTTTTCCATCCAACAGAATAGATTTTAATTAGGTAGATGTGATATTATATTTAAAAAAGAATAAATATATCATTATTATCATATATAAACATTGAAACCATAATAATAAGTATATATGAAATATGCTAATGGAAAATGAATTGTGACTCTCTGTAGAGACGGTAAGCCATATGTATCCATGATAGATAAGTCCACTACCTATTATATAGAAAAGAGGTTACATAATACCGATAACATAATAATTATAAAATTTAATTATATCAATGATAATAAATTTATTATTTTATGATGAATAATATAGAATTAGGGAATGTAGAATAAGAATTAAATTGAAATAGGTTAGAAAATACAATTGCATTAATTTCAGTTGGCCACCTTTAGATCCTTCCTTAAGGACCCTTTTAATGGAATTTTATGAAAAAAACTTCCTAAAATTAATGGTTAGAAAAGTTTATAATGGAAATTATCCAGGTTTTGTTGATCTATAAGAATGAATGTGATGTAATGAACAGAAAGTATGGGTGTCATTTAAAAATGGATGGAGAGGAAACACTTGGAATTTCATAAAATAATAAAATATAATAAATTGATTCGCAATAAAAATTCTTAAAAATAGAAATTAATTTAAAGGAAAGAAGTATAGGGTCAAAATAATGTTAATTAAGGAAATTTATATAGGTTTTTTTGTCATATTAAACCTTATCCTTATGGATTAGTCCTCTAGGTAACCAATTTTGACCTTAAACAAGGTTACAACTATATCAATATTAATGGGTTAAAAATGTTACAAAAAATGGAGATGTGACTTTTAAATGTTCTATGATACATATTTTCAAACCTATTACACTGAAATATCCAAATATTGAATTTTTATGAATTTCTACCTGTATAATATTATAGTATTTGTTTTAAAATATCATTCAATTGAATTTTTGAACTATTATTTTAATTTGACATTAATGAAATAAAGACAAATAAGGAATTTTAAAATATACCTTTTAAAAATGCCTAATATATTATATTTCGATAATAAATATGTGGGCCACAATAAGTTAATAAATTTACAATACCTTTACTATTTTTAAAGCCTTTTATTTTATTTTTTTTGTTAATTGATAAAATACCCTGTAAGAGTTGATAAATGATTTATGGTAATTAGATATTTATTTAAAATTTGATATAAATTTACAACATGAAACTAATTTCAGTTATCTATGAATAAACAAAATTATTCATTCACAAAATGGTTTTTTTCTTTATGTGAACATATGTGATATATTTGAAATTAAGAAAGTGGATTTTTGTTATTCTTTTCATAAACTAATATACAGGTCATAATCATATAAAAATGGAACCAAGTGAAAATATATTTTATAATATTATGTAATTAGATTACATAAACTCATAAAAATTTATTAAGGATTGTTTTATGTATATTTTGAAGCCTTATATCTACAGTTTAACACTATTTTTCAAGTTTTACAAAAACTGTACTGAGATATATTTTCTACGATTACTATTCGTAATGAAAAAAACTAAACAAATCATAAAATTTAATAATCATGATTTAAAATATAGAATTTATTCTTCATGATTAAATTTATATAAGTAGAATAAATAAATTTTGAAAATAATTGGGTAAAACGAGACGGAAAAGGCTTCCTAGAAAAATTCATTTCTAAAATAGCAGTAGATTTATTTTTCTCCCATGCCTTGAAAAAAATTTAGATAATAGTTAGAAACATTTAATGAATATATAATATATAAATTAAATTAAAATATTTCAAAAATAGTGATGAATTTTATTTATTAATATATAGACCCATTGCATATATAAAACCATATTTTGAAAAACACGTCATTTATTTGTAATTGATTTTTTTATTTATAATTAATTTTTAACCAATTAATTTATTTTATACATTTGTAAAACATAAATTTTTGTAATTTATATACTCTTATATTTAAATACAAATCCAATGGCTATGAGATACCTACAACATTACATAAAAATATTTAAATATTATATCGCAGTTCGTTTAAACTTCTTGTTCCTTGTAATAAATGCTTTTGAAGAAATTAAATTTGTTGAGAAAATTCTTTCCTAAAATATCAGGGTGTCCAAATTATCATATGCTATGATCATATTCATAACTCGGGGAATGGAAGCATAAGAAAGGGGTGAGATAAAAGGCTCAGTATGTGATATTTTTTGGAACATGCCATCAAGGGTTACATCAAAATTTTATGTTAAAACATGACAAATGGGAAATTACATATTAAAAAGGAAATGGGGTAATAAGAGTTGTCTATAAATTTTAAAGGAAGTATATATAATCTAAAAATAAAAAAATTCTACCTTTATATAATGGTGATAGATAATCATGGACACATGACATAAGTAAAAGAAATCATATGTTCAAGGAATCATTACTATGTGGGAAAAAATAAAACCTGAAATTATAAGCGTATGTTAATAATCACTATGAAATATATAATTATGTAAAGATAAACATGGTATATTTGTTTCACACTCCATTCCAATAAACATAGTATATAAATTACCATGGTAGATTGTGTTCACTTACCATTCCTGTAAAAATAGTGGATAAAATCCTATAGTGGGTTTGGTACACTTCCCATTCTTATAAACACAGTGTAAAACGTCCCATGGTTTATTTTTCACTCACAAGTCTCATAAATAGAATTTAATGATACATTAATCCTTACACAATGCATTTTAAGTTTATATAACTCAAACACCACCCATAACATCATATTATTTACATGCCTAAGTGTGTCACATGAGGAAAAGAAACCATAAATCGTTCATAAGAAGGAAAAAATAGATGAGAAAGAAGTAGGTTTCATAATCTTCTCTCAAATAAATAATAAACAGTATATGGAAAGTATTCTAATTATAACAAGTAATTAATTTATGATCATGATAGTTTAAAAACTATGTTTATGTTCAATTTTGTAAAATATATGAAACATTGAGATTAAACGAACAAAGAATTATTATAATTTAAATGTGACCATTATAACATAATCATTAAATGCATATAAATGAATTCTATTAAAAAATATAAAATATATAATTTCCCTACACATTTCTAATATAATAATTAATTATATATAAATATTCCCTTGGATTTTAGAAGTCATTTTATTTTTCAAAAAAAATTTCTCTTCGTGAATGGTTTATCGTTCATTCTATGTGTTAATATTATATATTCTTTGAAAATTTTAAGATTAGTTTTAGAAATATAATTTTATTATTTAATTCATAATTTTAAATTTTTCTTAGGAATATTTTATTTAAATTTTTTGAAATGATTTATTTTTCTATAAATTGTGAAAAATAATAAATTTTAATAAAAATATTATTATTTATGTATTTATAGTGTAAAATTATATTTTGGATTAGTTTTAAACATTAAGTACTTTATTTTCAATTAAAATTACCTTGTTATGGTTTTTAAATGGATTTTATGAAACAATTTAGTATTAATACATTTTTTATTTTACAAGGTAATTTTAAAAAGTATTTTTCATCACATTTTTTGGGTTTGATTTTAATTTAAACTCTGAAGCATAAGTGTTTTAAATTTTGGAAGATGGATTGAAAATATAGAATCGTAAAGCCAAATTTTGCTAAATTTTCAGGAGAATGGGGGTTCTATAAGACCCAAAGTAAATCCTTTTGATGTATTATCTTATGGTTCTTAATAATTGTTTATGAATGTTGGTGGTTCCATTAAAAAATTAAGGTGGGTGTGCCCGCTATAGCTATCCAAAGCATTAAGTAATTCTATAGATTTTTTTGATTAGCTTTATTTTAAGATATTATTGTAATATAATATAACATTTATTTTAATGGTTACAAAATTTGTTATTTTATGTGTAACTATAATTGTTATTTTATGTGTAACTGTTAATATTATCTTGTAACACTTTGCATTTTTATGATATTTTTTATTTGAATTTATTAAAATTATTTGATGTATTTCATTACATACTATACCAAGTTATGATTTAATTTTATGAAACACCATGTTCATATTTGAAAAAATGCAACATTGGGTTATCTTTCAGAACACACAACAATGACTTCCATCTATAGCATTCATTACACGAAAGACTGAGTTTTACCGAATACTATTTGTATTAATATTAAAAATTATAATTTTCTCCTAGACATTAAATTAGAGCTTAAGAGTTGGACTAAATAAATTAGGAAAATATATTGTTTAATTCAATGGTTACCAATTAATTTTAAATGAATATAAAAGTCAATATAATGTAATGGAAATGTTTTTTTAAAAAAATTAATTTTATTCACCCAAATGTGATTTATCCTAATAAATTAAATTAATTAACATTAATGAATGAAATTAATGATATTTATAAATGATATATTCGTTAATTATTTTTATATACATCAAACATATTTTATGATCATAAAATAAGAACAAATACAATTTTACACATAAAAAGATATATTTTTTTAAAAATGTAGTTTTCCCCCTTTTAAGGATCCTCATTTTTTAAAACTAAATTTTGAAACATTTAAAAAAAATTGAAATAGTAATTTATTTTATAAAATTGGAATTCAAATGTTATATTAGGGTTAATTTTTTTTATTTTTATGAAATGATTTATTTTTTTATGAAGATTGAAAAATATTGAATTTTATTTGAAAATTGACATTTCATGTAAATAATTTATAATTTTAAATTCTATTTTAAATATGTTTGAAAGTAAAATTTGATAAATTATATATCTGGTAATCCATTGAAGTTTAATGAAATCATTTTTACATCAAACATTAATGTAGAAACTTAGTAAAGTTTGGAAAATTTAATTATTAAAAAGTTGATTTCTCATTACATCTATGGGATTAATTTTAAATTAATTTATTCCACCAATATGTAATGAATTCCGAAATCTAGAAACTATATTTTTAATTATCATAATTAGAAATTTATAATAAATTAAACAAAAAAAATTAATCATATTTTTAGTTTAAAAAATTAATATTAATTAGAGTAATTAAGGTAAAAATGAGTTTATTTTCTAGTTAATCTTAAAATACATAGCGTCATAATGAGTAAACATATGTGAAAAAAACATGTTGGGTAAATACTTCAACTATTTTGACTTTATAATCTAATTGTATGATTTTTTTGTGACACATTTGCATGAGGTTGATCTATATAATATGTTCAGTTGAGAAAAAATAAAATAGGATTCTTCTAATGCTTTTTATTTTCTATGAAGATGTGGGATGAGGTAAAAATAACATATGTTCTCTTATTTATATCCTCTAAAAATATTAATTTGTTTAGTATATTGTGAAAATTTATTTTTATTTTTATTTTTATATCTGAATTAATTACATAAAAGGATAAAGAAATCCCATCATAGAAATTATTTATTTAATAATTAAATAAAATAAATGATACTAAAAATAATAAAAGTGAAGTAAATTTAATGAATTATCTTCTTAAATTAATGTGTTTAGATCAATATATGTTGTAACAAGATTTTTAACATATTATATTAAAATTCAATCAGTGTATTCATTTTTTTAAATTTAAATCAAATAAATAATGTAAATGTTTACAATTATGAAATTTTAAAATAAATGATATTTTATTAAGTGGTTTAAAATTACTAAAAATCTATTCTTATTCAAAGTTATTTTTAAATTTCAATAAATATAATCTATTTCCCCCTAAAAGTACAATTTATCTTTTACAATGAACATATTGACCCAGAAATAGTAAACACATTGCTAGCGTAGTAATAGTTAAAGTTGTGTTTTTGCCACATTGCACGCGCTTCTGTTGATGTTAATTTCAAAAATAGAGGGGTTTTTTATTTTATATTTTATATATCATAATTATAATCGGTAGTTATTAATTTTATAATAATTATTAGTTTAATTTGTTTTAATGGATAAATTAATAATGTTAGAAAATTAGTTACTATTTCAAAAAATAAAATGGTAAAATAAGAAAACTTAACAGTTAAAGAACCAAATTTATAAATCATTTTCATAAATTTGGGTTGGATATTATCATCAACCATATAATCCATAAGAAAAATTTCATTGTATGTTTTAAAGAAACATGAGTTAATCTTGGCCTCCTAATAGTGAATAATTATAAGTATTAACCAAAATGCCACTCCTCTTCAACTATAAAAGTGCACTCACTATTCCCACTATTTCACACCACTCGCCATTTTCCATGATAAAACATATTCACAAATCACCTCATGAATTGTCTATACTCATTTTATAAATATTAATTTTGGTATAAATGAAAATGTTTAAGGTCTTTCTGCAAACCTAATGCGGATACTCGAAGAAGAGAAAATATTCTTCTAAAAGCATTTTTATTTTATTTCCATCTCCACCTAATTCAATTATTTTTATATAATGATTATGAAATAACTTCATTATATTTTATATAATTATAAAATTCTATGATATGGATATTAATTACAACCACACACACTTCTATCAAATAGATTACCAAATCATTGTTTGTGTGTATGGCGGACTACCGCCTCGCAAACTGATTTTGTTCATTTTATCATTAACATCATTAAAGGTAGGTTATAATGATATAAATTCCATTTATATATAATATATTTTTTTTAATGATATTTAAATTTTTAATAAAATAATATGTCCTAGAAAACATCATTTTTTCCCTTTTTTGGGAATTGAATAATGAGGTTCGTTTGTACAGCGGACTACCGCCTCACGAAACGATGGGATTGATTCAGACTCTATATTTAATGTATTAAGAATGATTTTAAAATGAATATTTCATATATATGAAATAATATTAAAATTTAATGATAATATATATATATATATATCATTTACTTTCTTTCATTCAATATGACAAGAAAACTGAAATAATGTTCATTTGTACATATGGGTGGCCATCTCCATGAACGAAGTATTTTGTCTTCTATCAATAAATTTTATGGGTTAATATAAATAAATATATAATGATTATATATTATATTTTTATTATGTTTTAAATTATATAAATTAGGACATCACGATCAAAGTAAGTGGTCCAAAACTAAAAATTCAAAACATATATGATAAACAAAGAGGTTATTACCTAAGATTTAACATTATCATGATAGTGTTAATAAATGTATAATATAAAGTCATAATAAAATCATATATGTTATGATATATATATGAATATGGTTGTTTTATAGATTAATAATAAACATCTATTTTATATACTGGAGGTTTGAATATGTACGAAGGAAGTCAAGACTAAAGGTCATTGATTTTTGTCAGAGTTTTATTTTCTATGAGACACAAGCCGTGGTGACCACCTATTTATTATATGTGGTGTATATAAATCGAATGAATTTAATTTTGGATTCATCTAAAAACATATTTTGTATTTATACAATCATTTTAGGATCTCTCATTCATGGGGATAATATTATCAAATTACTAAATCGGTAATAGTATTTTGCCTCAATTTTATTACTTGGAGACACATGTTATGTTATGCACCTTTATTTTTTACAAGGTGTATATAAATTACCTTTGACATGTTATATCTTGAATATCATTATTTTAATGATATTTTACTCATCATGTAATGTTATACATTCATGGGTATTTTGATTCAAGGTTTCTAATATGGTAAGAGTTTATTGCTACAATCTTATCATTTATCAAGATTATTTATGATTATGCTTTCATTAATGAAATATTATGATCCATATCTCAATAATTATCATGATTTTTCTTATATTATAGTTATTCATGGTATCATCATGTAATGGTACCATTTTACACTCTTTTTTAATTAAAATAATTAAAGAATTGTTTTCAAGAAAATCTACATGTATTATTTACTTCGGTTGGAAATTAGTTTTTTAATCCCCTAAAATGCAGTAAAAAAATTATTCAAATGAAAATATAATCTCATTTTCTAGTAAATGGATTTTTTTTAATTTTTTAAAATGTGTTTTATATTGTTTTAAATCATCCTTTATATATTTTCAACGTTATTTTCAATGAAAAACATTTTCAAAATGTATTATGATTTATAATATTTTTTCAAAGGGAAAAGGATATTTTTCTCACTAAATGTTGTAAGTTATTTTCAAAGATAAATTTATAAGTTTTTATATAATTTCCAAATAAAATGATTTCAAAATCTTTTATATATTTAATATTATTTCCAATGAAATGTTATTTTCTATAATAAATGATCCATGTGATATTTCAAAATCCTTATCCACCTATGATTGAATAATTTAATATTGTTTATTATTTACCGGGAATATGATCCAAGGATCCATTTTTATTCTCACATTGAATGGATTATTTTTAGGATGAAAAGTTGTTTATGAAATCCATTTATCTTCCCCATGTTATAACATTAGGAAAGGCTTATGATCCCTACCTCCTCCATGGGTTATTCTAAAATTAAATTTTTATAAAACCTATCACTTTTCTATAGGTAATGATATGATTAAATGTTAATGATACCCATTTTATTTCAAGTTCTATTTTATAATATTTATGAAAACCATATATTTTTATAGGTCATGAGATGATGAGTTTTTTATTATATTAAGGAATACATATGTATGAAATCATTATGTGATGGGTGGGACATATATTTACATTCCAATTAATTGGGTAATTATTTATATATCTTGAAATATACATGGATTTAATGGGGAGTGAACTCAGTTTAGTAAGGGACTTTGTCTTCTAAGATGGAATTGGGAGTGAACCTTGACTACTAATATGATCTTAGAAGTGAACCTTAACTACTAATATAGTATTTGGAGTGATCCATGAGTACTAAGATGGTTTGGGAGTGAACCAATTCCACTAAGATAGCATAGTAAGTGAGCCTTTACTACTATGGAAATAATTTCATATGTTCATGTGTCTACCACAAATCCAATTTATTTTCCAATGTTATGGTCTCATTGATATATTATTTATTCCCTTATAATTCGTTTCTTATGAACATCCAATATTTATTCCATGAATCATGATTATCATATATGATATTAATGGTATTTTTTTTAAATGTTATTCCATGTTTTCATAACATTATGTTCATTTTATGCTTATGTATGTTGTCTATTTACCCTCACTGAGCATCTACGCACAGTCGTTCTTATTTTCACTTTATCCATGTCATGAAGAATTATTTTATGTAGGATTATTTAGTGGTAAAATATTTGTGGGAAACATTTAAAATCATTAACTAAGTTATAATATTGTTTTCTATGTTACCAAAGACAATAATCTATTAGGGTCCATAGATATGTAATTTTGTAATGTACAGAATATTAATCTAAATTGATGTGATATAAATTTATGTCAATCCTGGTTCCCTATATTTGGTATCAAATTAACTTTTTAGTCAAACATTGGAAACAGGGATGAGAAAACTTTAGTGATATCCCTAGGGATAATTCCATGGATATGTACAGAGATGTCAATATGGATAAGAATAAGGATGACTCACCATTTACCAAAATTTCTAGGAATTTTGGACGAGTATATAGTAAGTGGATTCCTAGAAACACATATATTTATGGATACTACAAGTGGGTGTGGCTCTATTATTGATTTACCTTGGGGTAATATATATGAAACCACCATATTTTTCTTGAATTTAATGCGAATTGGTGGATGAAAATGTGCCCTTTTCATTCTAGGTTTGACTCTCTTGGGAGATCTTCTTAAGAAATTAAAAAAATATTTATGAACCATCATAAAAGATATAAATAGATATGAATGTAAATAAACTTGTATAAACTTATGGTTTCATAGTTTGAAGAAATGTTTTTCATGATTTAAACATAATATAAGTGATTTTCATGATTATGTGGTTCCCCACTGTGATTAGTGTTTTTCAAAATATAATTTTTGGATATATTCAATGGTAGGAACTAGAAAGAACTATGATGAAATTTATTATGGTTGAAAAGTTTATGATGTTCAGAAAAATGGGATAATGACTAGAGTGAAGGATGTTGTGATTATGCATAATCAGTTTTCATAGAACATGATTTACAATGTGTACCTTAATCAACTATAACACTATACAAATAAAAAATGAATTATTTTTTTAATATTTCAGGTAGTATAGTCCATATAAGAAAGAAGATATAGTTTCCTATGTGTTTAGAATATGGGAAGAAACACCCAAGTGAATATCTCAGTGGAATGAGAAGATGTTTTTACTATGTTAAAGAGGGACAGAAATGAAATAAAATCCAAGGGAAAATGAAATGTTCAGTAAATTTAATGGATGAGGATACTAGTCCCCCTATGATATCATTGATTGTCGAATGATTTAAATATGGATGGTATGGGGGTTATGAAAGTTGATGTCATAAAGGTAAATCTTGTGAAAATAATTAGAAAGGAGGTGCGAGTAGTGGGTATATTTTTTATGATGATAAGACCACAAATGACATATTAAAGGGAAAACATTTTAAAGAATAAGATGATGAATCTTAGTTAATTTCTTGATAATGAAGTGGGAAGAATTAAGTATTTATATATTTGAATTTAATTAATGTATTATCAAAATTATAAAATATATAAGGATTGTTCAGTATAATGTTTTCACTAAGGATATAAAAGATAATTTTTAATGGTGATGATGAAGTATAAATGTAACTTAATGGAAATGTTTTATTTTATATAAAACACATTATTAAGAGAAGGTAACCTTTAATATATTTCTGATGCAAAGAAAATGTTGTTTAGTTTTGATAAAGAGATGTTGGACAAGAATTAAGTAAATTTGAATGTAATGATTACATTTGAAATTGATCAATTATTTGTGTACAAAGTGGTTTATACTATCATGGATGAAGTTAATGGATTCTTTTGAATTAATTAATATAATGAATAATATTTGGAATAAAAAATCTTGCATTTTTTCAATAAAGATTTATGGTAGTTTAGGTAATAACTATATTTCTAGAAAATATATGATAAGGGTATTGAAAAGTTAGGTATGAAAAAATCATGATCCATTTTATGGTGTGTGGGGGATTAATGTAAAGCTGATTTTCAGAAAGCTAGTAGCCTTATTTATAAATTATTAGATTTTAATCTTTTATAAGGGATACATGTTTTACCATTTATTAAATCGTTTTCTGAAAATTTGGTTGGGATTTTATGGATTATTGTATTATCTTTCTATTTGAGGTTTTTTTTTATATTTGATAAATTGTGTTAACCATTTTTCTATGATGATAACAAGAGACGATAGATTCCCTATCATTATATTTAAGGATCTCATAATCTATTAGTTTTTTAAGAATAGAAAATTAAAATTCATTTCTGAGAGTAATAAATGCAGTGAAAATTGGCAAAGGTACAATCAAAGGGTTAGATTGGGCAAATAAAATGGAATTAATTCATGTAAGGGTGTCTTCTTATGAAAAATTCTTCCACTTTAGGGAAAAGATCTTGAAACAATGGTATACTTATAAGGTACTAGCCTTAAAAATTACAAAATCTTGAATTATGTTAATAATTCACATTGAATGTATTTTCATGTTTAGAGATTTAGTTAATTAGTTCATAACATATACCTAACTATTTGAATATTACCAGTAGACACTTATACTTAGTATCCATTTTTTTCATAAAATAAAAACTCATAAAAGAAAATAAACATGTTTACTTCAATGTTATAATCATTATGAATTTTCCTTGATCCATTCCATCACCATATTCCACTTTTTTTCCTATGAAAAACATTTCATAAAGTTGGGATGAGCCTAAAAATCTCAGTAAGGGATACACAGAGAAGGAAAACTATTAGTTTTTCAAAACATCAAGTAAACCATGAATACTTTATCATATATAAAACGTTTCACCACTACGAAGTATTAAATATTGTTCACTTAATAAAATCTCATTGATTTCAATTTTGTAACAAAAATATTACCATAAAACCCATATAAATCACACAAAACATATAAAAGTAACATGGTACATAAACATACATAATTCGAATAACCATACGGTCCACTTCTACACAAATGACTAAATGGAATAGCTATATGGCTGACTTCCATAACCAATTCATTGGAGGTTATAACATAACTGACCATCCTTCGTTTATCACGGGACCACCCAGCATTTGGTTTATCACGTAACCGCCTATAAAATGTCCAACTACCATTACATAATTATAACACATAATATATTGAAAATATCAACATTTCAGTAATAACATTTAATTTGAAATCATATGATATCATTTCAAGATATTGAAACAGTCATTCCATTTCAAAAACCATTTTCAACACCAAAACACCCAAAAACATAATAATGGGTTTCTTTTTAATTTAAGAAAACATTAAGTCTTATAGAGGAATCCAAATAACGATTACGGTGGCGGAGAGGTTATTGTCGCCACATACATTAAAAAACCTTCCTTTTTTCCTTTAGTAAAGATCCTCATATAAATAAATATTCCCATTGAATCAAAATAAAAGTCAAAGGGGTTTATTATACACTGTATCAAAGAAGGAGTTGTATATTATCAAAACATGCCTCAATTAAAATAAATTGAGACAAAGTCCATTACATCATGTTCAACTAGAATCATTCATTATTTAATTTCTTGAGTCATAAACATATGTTAATTTATAATTGATTTAGAACCCATTTCAAGTTTATTATTCCTTTTATATCAATTATTTCCCTGAGATAACAAGTAGTTAATTATTTGAGTTTATATCGGACATTTTATTGATGTTCGGTACTTGAGTAAAAAAGGAACATGTTATAATTACAAATTGAACTTGTTGAAAAAATTAAATTATCTCCCAAATGATATTCATGATATATATATCATATATATCATATATATCTAGTTTATATTTATTTAAAATAGTCAATAACATTTGGATATAAAAAATGAAATGCACCGTTCCTGGAGACGGTAAGTCGTACATACACATGAACACTACTTTTAATTCTTATTCATATTTAACATAATGAAAACAAAATGATACATAGGTATATTATAATTATATTATAATATCTATGTTATATATGTTACATAAGTTCATTAATTCCATCCTTTATATGTTACAAGTATATCATGAAAGAGTCATATCACATTGAGGGGGCGGTAGTCCGCACATCCCGAAATGAAATTATCATATATATGCAACATTAAAAGCATAAAAGTGTGTTCTAAAAGATAATAAATGAAGAATATAGATAAAATAAATATTGTATATATCATATAAAATTATATTTCTTTCATAATGGCCACCATAAGTGGAGGTAGTAGAATATTGAACAATCATTGTTTTGTGAGGCAGTAGTTCTCCAACCACATAAACATAATGTTCTATACCCATTAGATGGATGTGGTGTAAGTGTAGTTAGAACACATATCATAACATCAAACTAGTATATTGAGTATATTAGGGTTATTATGTAATCAATGTATAAGAATATAATAGTCATTTGAGAAGAGAAATAAATGAAAAGAACATGAGAGGAGACATTACCTTTAAATCGGGTAACTCCGTTTAAGTTTGAACAAAACGGTTTTCTTGAATTGCATTCTGCATAAGGGAAGGCTTCTATGAGGGATATAGGTAGGTAGGTAACTTATTTGGGTAGAGGATGGATGATCCATGTGTAGAGACCCGAATCCTGACGTATATGGACATTACATTACTTTTGCATAATAATTAGTACATAACAAAAACACACACACAAGGATCGTAATAGTTTAGTGTCTTTGGAAACTCGGAATATAATATTATAATCGTGGTGAAAGATCTTAAACATCTCCCATAAACATCTTCCTTATATTTTATACCTAAAACCTTTCTTTATATCCTAGGGAAAAGAAAACATAAAAGGGTGAGCTCAAATGCTCAGTAAGGGTAAACAAAAGAAATATCAATCACATCATTTTCATAAGAACATAACATTTTGGAAATCATAACCTACAAAAGAGAGCATAATTTCATAACATGAGATAAATCATAGTAGTGAAATGAAATCCCAATAATCATAACTTAAAACATGAAACTTTGTGGCATACACACATAATCATAGAGAATCATATCTTATTAGTCAAGACTCATTGCCAAGACTATCTTAGTGGACAAAGTCCCTTTCTGAACCGAGTCACCCTCATTTCAGTCCTATTTCACTGAACCGGTATAACCTACCATTACAGCCATGTCTATCTCATGAGATATAAAATATTTACCCAATGCATTGGAGGGAGATATAGGTCCCACCCATCTCATAATGATACCATTCATATGTGTGCCACAAAATCATAAAACATACATCATTGCATAACCCATGTAATAAAAATGGGAATCTTAAACATCGGGACATCATAAAACAATTCATATAAGATAAAAGAATTCATAAAAATAATTCCATCACAACATTATCAAATAAATGTAATAATAGGGATAAAAACAGAATCCTATATTATCTTAGATGGAAAATAATTTTGATAAAACACTTGAACTCCATTCTTGAGGAAAATATCCTTTCTTCTTCAAAAACATTTTTCCTTTCTTAACATGTCATACAACTTTAAACTAAAAGATGTTGATTAAAAATAAACTTGAAAACTTGTAAAGGAAGCTTCTTGGAAATAATGTTTTAAAAATCAATGCATGCCGTATAAGTTAAAAAAACATTCTTTTCGCACTTTTGTCGGAAAAGTCAAAAAGTACCTCGTACGAAAAATGACAAAAGATTCATTTCATATCTTTTACTAAAAACTCACTGAAGGGTAAAATTGGATTTAAACAATTGTAGGTGAATGGAAATAATATCACATATTGAGTAAACATGTATTTGGATGATAAAATACACCTCAGTAAATTTCAAAGTATAAACAATCTCGGATAAAAATGAGATTGTGATATTTCCATTACCTTAGGTCCGATTTGCTTCGTAAGTGTCCGAACCTCCTATATAATGATTTAAATAATGTCATTTACTTATTACAGAATCAGATTCATTGTTATTATATCATATATGGTTCACTTATGACTTTATATTACCCGTTCTTTTGTAAATTCATGTTAAAGTAGCGTTTTGGGTAAAATCATCTCATTTGTCGTTCGTGTTTTAACTTGTAATTATTCATATGATTACATAGATAATGATTACTTAATTCAAGAATATAAAACATGATTTATATATAATATATATTCAGAATATATATATATATATAATAGATCAGTAAATGGAAATAAATACACCGTTCATGGAGACGGTAGACCGTTCGTACGCATGAACGTTGTTTTTGTTTCCTTATTGAGTTGAATGGAATTAAGTAGATGACATAAATATATATACACATAAATCCAGTAGCTTTATAATGTAATATATTTCATTATTATTTCTTATATATACTTTATAATCATTCTTAAATGGTTAACATGGAGAATGAATCCCATCGCGTCGTGGAGACGGTAGTCCGTACGTACGCACGAGCGATGATATCATTTCCATAATTATTGAATTGAATTGGAGTGGATGATACAATATATCAGAATCATTATTATGTTATAATAACTATGTATAGTTATTCTTTTCACCATAATACCCATCCATGTAAGGTGTTGGTGGAAAAACAGATTACACCATGGCGTGGAGACGGTATTCCGTACGTACGCACGCGCGGGGATTTCGTTTTCCGTAGGATGGATAGATAGTGAAATAGGATTTATTCATACTTATAATAACATATCATTATATGAGTGATACTGATGTTATTACTTCATAATGAAACAACATTAGAAGAAGAAGTGGAATAAGAAATAAAGGTGAAAGAATTGGTAACGGAAATTACCTCTTCTTTTAAGCGCCTCTTTGAGACCTCCTCTTAGGGTACCAAAATTGGTTTTTTAGGAAGACCAGAACCTCTAGGATGTTTCTAGGGAAGTGGAGAAGAGAATTTGTCAGAGTTTGGCTGAGCTTGAAGGCTCAATGTTGTGTGAGGAAGAGAGGGAGGAGGTTCCCTTTTATAAGGGAGGAGAGGGGTACCTTTGGAATAACTAAAACTATTATTTTGTTATAAAGTCAAATTCGGTTTTAAATAGCTCCAAATTGATTTATTTCGAGGCTAAAGTGGGGATGGATCTAAATCCTCTCATCAAATAGAATTTATACAAGTTTAGGTTCCTATTTTAACCTTATCATTTAGATTTAACATTAAGTTAAATAATTTTACTTTTACCGTGTCTTCTTGTGTTCTTACACTATAAGGTTAATAAACTTACTATAACAAGAAAAACGAACCCCAAGTTGTTAATTATTAATATATATAACCGTATCTAAGTCATTTGGCCGAACCTTAGATTTTTAGGAATAAAATAACAATTAATAATATAATATTTGTTTTAAAAACTATTTTATGTCAATTTTGACACTATTTAGTAATTGATTTTTTTGAAACTCATAACAGAATGATAAGTTCTAAAAACTTTAATTAAATCAATACTAACATGTCATATTAACCTAGAAAATTATTTTAATTCATAAAAAGTCTCAAATTATATTTATTTGGGTATTTATAACATCAATTATGTCAATATTTCATTAATAAGACAATTACTGCATCATCTTTGTGTCATAATATATGATAATTATCTAATCCCTAAAAACTCTAAATAAATTCCTATGATGTATATAATTGTATTAGATTTCTGGATACTATTCATGTTCTAAGTTTCATGAAGTTTATCACTAGATTAAAATTATTATACTTATAAGATTTAAGAAAGTGACATGTCGTCACATTCTTTGGTTTTAATAATAATTAAATTATTTTCATTGACAAAATTTAATTAAATGAATATAATCCGACCCTTAGGTGATATGGGTCGACTTTTAGTCATCCAATAGGATTTTGACATTTGTTAGGGTAATTTTAAAATATTATATTTACCCCTAATTACCCGATTTACCTTTAACTATGGTAAATAAAATTTACCGTAGTTACTATTCATAATTCCCAAAAATAAAAAGTAGCTTATTAACAAAATTTGGATCCACTGATTCCAAATATGGAATTCATTTTTCCAAATTCAAAACACAAAAGTTGCAGAAATTAAATTAAAATTAATCCCATTGTCGAAAGAAAACATGTTTTTCTTTAAAACATTGCAAAAGATTGAATTGATTTAACCTACGAATTCAAGGTAAAATCAATGATAATGACATACATTATATTAAATGGTAAAAATATATTATATTTATACTTTAAAACCATTCAATATTATAATTTAACCACATAAGATATTACGATGAAAAAATTTGTTTTTAATTAAAATATAGCGTGTTTTTACTATTCATTAAAATATGAAAGTTATCGGAAAAATATCAAAACTTTATCTAATGTAGATTTTTATATCCTGATTCAAAAGAAAAATTTTATTTTTTCAAATTGAACTTATAAACATGTCAAAAACTATATTTAAAGTGGGTGTGCCATCAAAAGGCAGCAAAACTACATTTTTTCGAAAAATACTTATTTTACCCGAAAAATTTATTTTGTTCTTATACCATGTTCTAGAAAATGTGTAAGATGAATAATAATGTTATAAAATTCAAATTTTAGTTAACATTATTCATAACGGCTAGTTCATAATAATATTATAATAATATATCGTTGTTTAGTAAAACCCGGTATTGCGTACAACACACGCTATCGAGGAAGGTTGTGATTGCGTGTAAAGCAAGCCAAGTCAGAGTTGCATGATGTGCAAGAATCCTTCGTTGTTTCATATATCATAATCCAACCATATTTCATTTATACATTGAATATATATATATATATATATACTCAATGTTGCGTAGAATAACTATTATCAAAATTGTGTGTAACACGATCCAAGAATAGTGTTGCGTATAGTGCAAACTAATACGGTGTTGCGTATAGCGCAAGGTAATCTTGGTGTAGCATACAACACAAGACATTAATGAAATTAAAAAGAATATTTTTCATAAAATCTCAGGGTGTTACATTCTACCCCCCTTAAAATGAATTTCGCCCTCGAAATTCTTCGGGGTTATAAATGGTTTACTATTCGAAAGTTTCTTTAATAGAAACCTACATCGTAAAAAAGAATACCAAAACCAATATTTAGAAACAAAAGTATGAAAAGTAACAGTTACCCAAATAAACTAATCACTGGGTTTCCACATAGGTGAAAATATGGATATGGAAGAGAAATCTAACCATCATGTTCTGATGGAGAGTGGTAGAGAACATGGCTATGGAAAATCTAGCAATCACAAAGCCATAAATTTGTGACGATCTAAGGTACCATCTGATTCATCAGATATAAGAGCACTAAGACAACATTTTTGGTTTTCAAGATCATTTCCCTAAAGTTTATGAAATTTGAATTAGAAGAAATACTTTGGTGATTCTGGTATAGTCTCACCGTTTGTCGTTCTTTGGAAAATTTACACTTCATCTATTAATGAAATAAATTTGAATTTGTCATTCGTGATGTGTTAGCAGATCATGTGATAGAATGATGGGACATTCCATCTCTTTCAAACAAATGGTTAGCAAAAGTTATAAGTCTATCTTATGGTTAATCGTATATGGTTCCAAAAATGAACTTATACTTCATATATCATACCGCTTAATAAAATAAAACTAGTTTCTAATAACCAGGTACTTCCTGTAGGCCAGTGGTAGGAGATAAAGGCCATTCGCACTTCGGTTGTGGGTTCGATTCCCACAGCCTTGTCCGAAAAGATGGGTTGTCGCCCGTCCTGCAGGTTGTCCTTTTTCTAAAACTATACTACTATAATATCCCATCAATAATATCGAAAAACAATTCTATCCTTAAACAATACTAACTTATGTCCAACATAATCCATTCCAATATTTAGGCTTATCCATAATATTGCAGTCCACTCTCATTATATAGTGAAAATGATTACCAGAGATTTAATACCATCGTTGATCACCATATATCATAAGATATGTCTTCTTGGTCACATTCTAAACATTCAAAGGCCTTAATCATGTATTCTCTGGAATACCCATTGAACCTTAGTGAAAACATAAATGCAGTTAAAAGTTAACACCTTCCACATACCAAAATCCTCAAAATTCTATATACTCAAACAATGATATCAATTAGTCCTTATATCAATCATGAGCTCATGAATACTGTCAAACATTTCATTTTCTCTTTATCCCTTCATTATGCGCATATCATCTTTTTTTCAAAAATATCTCAATCACATTCCATGGTTACCGGTACCATTGAAAACCACAATATACCAATACATAAATATTCCAATATTCCATGATACTATATACAACATTTTTTTGGAATCCCATTACATAAACACTTAGTAATTCCACCACATTGTTGTCATATTCAACATCTCCAATAGTGATCGCATTTGACTTCCCTTTGTCCTTTGCCTTAAATGGTTGCTCGTGTCGATCATCACTAACTCTTGGATTAGGGTATTTATTAGCATAATGTCCCATCTCCTTGCACTTGAAACATTGAAGTGTAGTAGGTTCATTATATGTATCCCTTCCTTTTTTTGCATCATTATACATCTTCTTCCCATCATTGCAGCATTCAAATGCCCGATGACCTTCCTTTCCACATTTGAAACATTTACTTGTCCCTTTAAGACAATCTCCACCATGCTTCTTTCCACACATTGAGCATAAAGAAACATTCATCTTCTTTTCACCATTATTCTGAGATATCTCCTTGAACTCAATCTTTCGTTTCTTGTCAAAACCATGAGATGGATATATAACACCAACTTCCATTTCTACCTTGATAGCACAACACACAATTTCTTCATAGCTACTGAAGTCTCTTATAGCTAATGCCCTTCGAAGACTTGGTTTTAAGACACTGAAAAATCGATCAACTTTACTTTCAGGTTGGATGATAAATCCAGATGCATACCTTGCAAGCCTTGTAAAATTCACTTCGTATATACCAAAAGATTCATCATCCTTCTACTTCAGCTCAAGAAACTCTTTTTCCATCTTTCTTCGAAGAATACGAGGGAAGTACTTACTGAAAAACAAGTTCTTGAACTCTTCCCATTCCATGGACTCAATTTCATCTCTTGGCCTCGTATTCTTGATAAGATTCCACCATTGACCAGCTTCACCTTCCAAACGATATACTGCTAAGATGTCTTTATCATGTTCAGAACATTGAAGAACTGAAAATATCTTTTCAGTGTTACTGATCCATTGTTCAGCAACAAGTGGATCGAAAGACCCACTGAAAGAAGGTGGACGTTGCCTCATGAAGGACTTAATAGAATATTGTTCCCTTCTCTGCTCATTTGGAAGTCCAGAATGATTCATAGCTTGTGTAAGTATAAAAATAATATTTTTCACTCCATCTCCCATAACAGTTGTTTGTTCAGGAGGACAATCGTTGCATTGTCCATTACATTGATCAAAACGGTTCCTTCGGGTTCCAGCCATCGTCTAAAACCCAAAAAGAATAGTGTGAGAGGCAAAAATCATGCAAGGAAAAACAACACAATAAATGGGGAGTACCTTCAATATCTAACATCTTAGGTTAAATTATAATATCGTTAACGTAGTTCTAGGACTATATCCTATACGTATACTTATACTTAGGGACATCCCTAGACATGCCTTAGAAATATCTCCATGGATCTCACTAACGTTTTCGCATCCTAGTTTCCAAAGGTTGACTAAACCTTTCCTCTGATACCAACTGTAGAGACCCGAATCCTGACGTACATGGACATTACATTAATTTTGCGGAATAATTATTACATAACAAAAACACACACACAAGGATCATAATAGTTAAGTGTCTTTGGAAACTCGGAATAGAATCTTCTAATCGTGGTGAAAGATCTTCAACATCTCCCATAAAGATCATCCTTATTTTTTTACCTAAAACCTTTCTTTATATCCTTGGGAAAAGAAAATATAAAAGGGTGAGCTCAAATGCTCAGTAAGGGTAAACAAAAGAAATATCAATCACATTATTTTCATAAGAACATAACATTTTGGAAATCATAACCTACAAAAGAGAGCATAATTTCATAACATGGGATAAATCATAGTAGTGTAATGAAATCCCAATAATCATAACTTAAAACATGAAACTTTGTGGCATACACACATAATCATAGAGAATAATATCTTATTAGTCAAGACTCATTTCCAAGACTATCTTAGTGGACAAAGTCCCTTTCTGAACCGAGTCACCCTCGTTTCAGTCCTATTTCACTGAACCGGTATAACCTACCATTCCAGCCATGTCTATCTCATGAGATATAAAATCTTTACCCAATTCATTGGAGGGAGATATAGGTCCCACCCATCTCATAATTATACCATTCATATATGTGCCACAAAATCATAAAATATACATCATTGCATAACCCATGTAATAAAAATGGGAATCTTAAACATTAGGACATCATAAAACAATTCATATAAGATAAATGAATTCATAAAAATAATTCCATCACAAAATTATCAAATCAATGTAATAATAGGTATAAAAACAGAATCCTATATTATCTTAGATGGAAAATAATTTTGATAAAACACTTGAACTCCATTCTTGAGGAAAATATCCTTTCTTCTTCAAAAACATTTTTCCTTTCTTAACATGTCATACAAAATTAAACTAAAAGAAGATGATTAAAAATAAACATGAAAACTTGTAAAGGAAGATTCTTGGAAATAATGTTTTAAAAATCCATGCATGTCGTATAAGTTAAAAAAAACATTCTTTTCGTACTTTTGTAGGAAAAGTCAAAAAGTACCTCGTACGAAAAACGACAAAAGATTCCTTTCATATATTTTACTAAAAACTCACCGAAGGGTAAAATTGGATTTAAACAATTTTAGGTGAATGGAAATAATATCAAATATTGAGTAAACATGGATTTGGATGATAAAATACACCCTAGTAAATTTCAAAGTATAAACAATCTCAGATAAAAATGAGATTGTGATATTTCCCTTACCTTAGGTCCGATTTGCTTCGTAAGTGTCCGAACCTCCTATATAATGATTTAAATAATGTCATTTACTTATTACAGAATCATATTCATTGTTATTATATCATATATGGTTCACTTATGACTTTATATTACCCGTTCTTTTGTAAATTCATGTTAAAGTAGTGTTTTGGGTAAAATCATCTCATTTGTCGTTCGTGTTTTAACTTGTAATTATTCATATGATTACTTAGATAATGATTACTTAATTACAGAATATAAAACATGATTTATATATAATATATATTCAGAATATATATATATATATAATAGATCAGTAAATGGAAAGAAATACACCATTCATGGAGACGGTAGACCGTTCGTACGCATGAACGCTATTTTCGTTTCCTTATTGAGTTGAATGGAATTAAGTAGATGACATACATATATATACACATAAATACAGTATCTTTATAATGTCATATATTTCATTATTATTTCTTATATATACTTTATAATCATTCTAAAATGGTTAACATGGAGAATGAATCCCATCGCGTCGTGGAGACGGTAGTCCGTACGTACGCACGAGCGATAATATCCTTTCCATAATTATTGAATTGAATTGGAGTGGATGATACAATATATCAGAATAATTATTATGTTATAATAACTATGTATAGTTATTCTTTACACCATAATACCCATCCATGTAAGCTGTTGGTGGAAAAACAGATTACACCACGGTGTGGAGACGGTATTTCGTACGTACGTACGCGCGGTGATTTCATTTTCCTTAGGATGGATAGATGGTGAAATAGGGTTGTTTAATAATTATAATAACATATAATTATATGAGTGATACTGATTTTATTACTTCATAATGAAACAACCTTAGAAGAATAAGTGGAAGAAGAAATAAAGGTGAAAGAATTGGTAACGGAAATTACCTCTTCTTTGAAGCGCCTCTTTGAGACCTCCTCTTAGGGTACCAAAATTGGTCTTTGAGGAAGACCAGAACTTCTAGGATGTTTCTAGCTAAGTGGAGAAGAGAATTTGGCATAGGTTGTCTGATCTTGAAGGCTCAATGTTGTGTGAGTAAGAGAGGGAGTAGGTTCCCTTTTATAAGGGAGGAGAGGGGTACCTTTGGAATAACAAAAACTATTATTTTATTATAAATTCATATTCAGTTTTAAATAGCTCCAAATTGATTTATTTCGAAGCTAAAGTGGGTATGGGTCTAAATCATCTCATCCAATAGAATTTAGACAAGTTTAGGTTCCTATTTTAACCTTATCATTTAGATTTAACATTAAGTTAAATAATTTTAATTTTACCGTGTCTTCTTGTGTTCTTACACTATAAGGTTAATAAACTTACTATAAGAAGCCAAAAGAACACGAAGTTGTTAATTATTAATATATATAACCTTATATAAGTCATTTGGCCGAACCTTAGATTTTTAGGAAAAAAATAACAATTAATAATATAATATTTTTTTTAAAACTATTTTATGTCAATTTTGACACTATTTAGTAATTGATTTTTGTGAAAATCATAACAGAATGATAAGTTCAAAAAAAGTTAATTAAATCAGTACTAATATATCATATTAACCTATAAAATTAGTTGAATTCATAAAAAGTCTCAAATTATATTTATTTTGGTATTTATAACATCAATTATGTCAATATTTCATTAATAAGACAATTATTGCATCATCTTTGTGTCATAATAAATGATAATTATTTAATCCCTAAAAACTCTAAATAAATTCCTATTATGTAGATAATTGTATTAAATTTCTGGAGACTATTCATGTTCTATGTTTCATGAAGTTTATCACTAGATTGAAATTATTATACTTATAAGATTTAAGAAAGTGACATGTTGTCACATTCTTTGGTTTTAATAATAATTAAATTATTTTCATTGACAAAATTTAATTAAATGAATCTAATCCGACCCTTAGGTGATATGGGTCGACTTTTAGTCATCCAATAAGATTTTGACATTTGTTAGGGTAATTTTAAAATATTATATTTACCCTTAATTACCCGATTTACCTTTAACTATGGTAAATAAAATTTATCGTAGTTACTATTCATAATTCCCAAAAATAAAAAGTAGCTTATTAACATAATTTAGATGCACTAATTCCAAATATGGAATCCATTTTTCCAAATTCAATACACAAAAGTTGCAGAAATTAAATTAAAATTAATCTCGTTGTTGAAAGAAAACAGGTTTTTCTTTAAAATAATGCAAAAGATTGAATTGATTTAACCTACGAATTCAAGGTAAAATCAATGCTATTGACATAAATTATATTAAATGGTAAAAATATATTCTATTTATACTTTAAAACCATTCAATATTATAATTTAACCACATAAGATATTACGATGAAAAAAGTTGTTTTTAATTAAAATATAGCGTGTTTTTATTATTCATTAAAATACGAAAGTTATCAGAAAAATATCAAAACTTTATCTAATGTAGATTTTTATATCTTGATTCAAAATAAAAATTTTATTTTGTCAAATTGAACTTATAAACATGTCAAAAACTATATTTAAAGTGGGTGCGCCATTAAAAGGCGGCAAAACTGCATTTTTTTGAAAAATACTTATTTTACCCGAAAAAATTATTTTGTTCTTATACCATGTTCTAGAAAATGTTTAAGATGAATAATAATATTATAAAATTAAAAAATTAGTTAACACTATTCATAACGGCTAGTTCATAATAATATTATAATAATATATCGTTGTTTAGTAAAACCCGGTATTGCGTACAACACACGCTATCGAGAAAGGTCGTGATTGCGTGTAATGCAAGCCAAGTCAGAGTTGCATGATGTGAAAGAATCCTTATTTGTTTCATATATCATAATCCAACCATATTTCATTTATACAATGAATATATATATATAATATATATACTCAATGTTGCGTAGAATAACTATTATCAAAATTGTGTGTAACACGATCCAAAAATAGTGTTGCATATACTACAAGCTAATACAGTGTTGCGTATAGCGCAAGGTAATCTTGGTGTAGCATACAACACAAGACATAAATGAAATTAAAAAGAATATTTTTCATAAAATCTCGGGGTGTTACATTCTACCCCCCTTAAAATGAATTTCGCCCTCGAAATTCGTCGGGGTTATAAATGGTTTGCTATTCGAAAGTTTCTTTAATGAAACCCACATCGTAAAAAAGAATACCAAAACCAGTCTTTAAAAACAAAAGTATGAAAAGTAACGGTTACCCAAATAAACTAATCAATGGGTTTCCACATAGGTGAAAATATGGATATGGAAGAGAAATATAACCATCATGTTCTGATGGAGAGTGGTAGAGAACATGGCTATGGAAAATCTAGCAATCACAAAGCCATAAATTTGTGACGATCTAAGGTACCATCTGATTCATCAGATATAAGAGCACTAAGACAACATTTTTGGTTTTCAAGATCATTTCCCTAAAGTTTATGAAATTGTAATTAGAAGAAATACTTTCGTGATTTTGGTATAGTCTCACCGTTTTTCGTTCTTTGGACAATTTTCACTTCATCTCTTAAAGAAATGAAGTTGAATTTGTCATTCGTGATGTGTTAGCAGAACATGTGATAGAATGATGGGACATTCCATCTCTTTCAAACAAAAGGTTAGAAAAAGTTATAAGTCCATCTTATGGTTAATCGTATATGGTTCCAAAAATGAACTTATACTTCATATATCATACCGCTTAATAAAATAAAACTAGTTTATACTAACCAGGGACTTCCTGTAGGCCAGTGGTAGGCGATAAAGGCCAGTCTCACTTCGGTTGTGGGTTCGATTCCCACAGCCTTGTCCGAAGCGATGGGATGTCGCTCGTCCTTCAGGTTGTCTTTTTTCTAAAACTATACTACTATAATATCCCATCAATAATATCGAAAAAAAATTCTATCTTTAAACAATACTAACTTATGTCCAACATAATCCATTCCAATCTTTAGGCTTATCCATAATACTGCAGTCCACTCTCATAATATAGTGAAAATGATTACCAGAGATTTAATACCATCGTTGATCCCCATATATCATAAAATATGTTTTGTTGGTCACATTCCAAACATTCAAAGGCCTTAATCATGTATTCTCTTGAATACCCATTGAACCTTAGTGAAAACATGAATGCAGTTAAAAGTTAACAGCTTCCACATACCAAAATCCTCAAAATTCTATATACTCAAACTATGATATCACTTAGTCCTTATATCAATCATGAGCTCATGAATACTGTCAAACATTTCATTTTCTCCTTATCCCTTCATTATGCGCATATCATCTTTTTTTCCAAAAATATCTCAATCACATTCCTTGGTTACTGGTACCATTGAAAACCACAATATACCAATACATAAATATTCCAATATTCCACGATACTATATACAATATTATTTTGGAATCCCTTTACATAAACACTTAATCATTCCACCACATTGTTTTCATATTCAACATTTCCAATAGTGATCGCATGTGACTTCCCTTTGTCCTTTGCCTTAAGTGGTTGCTCATGTCGATCATCACTAACCCTTGGATTAGGGAATTTATTAGCATAATGTCCCATCTCCTTGCACTTGAAACATTGAAGTGTAGTAGGTTCATTCTGTGTATCCCTTCCTTTGTTTGCATCATTAGACATCTTATTCCCATCATTGCGGCATTCAAATTCCCAATGACCTTCCTTTCCACATTTGAAACATTTACTTGTCCCTTTAAGATAATCTCCACCATGCTTCTTTCCACACTTTGAGCATAAGGGAACATTCATCTTCTTTTCACCATTACACTGAGATTTCTCCTTGAACTCCATCTTTCGTTTCTTGTCAAAACCATGAGATGGATATGTAACAACAACTTCCATTTCTACCTTGATAGCACAACGCACAATTTCTTCATAGCTACTGAAGTCTCTTATAGCTAATACCCTTCGAATACTTGGTTTTAAGCCACTGAAAAATCGATCAACTTTACTTTCAGGTTGGATGATAAATCCAGATGCATACCTTGCAAGCCTTGTAAAATTCGCTTCGTATATACCAACAAATTCATCATCCTTCTGCTTCAGCTCAAGAAACTCCTTTTCCATCTTTGTTTGAAGAATACGAGGGAATTACTTACTGAAAAACAAGTTCTTGAACTCGTCCCATTCCATGGACTCAATTTCATCTCTTGGCCTCGTATTCTTGATAAGATTCCACCATTGATCATCTTCACCTTCCAAATGATATACTGCTAAGATGACTTTATCATGTTCAGAACATTGAAGAACTGAAAATATCTTTTCAGTGGTACTGATCCATTGTTCAGCAACAAGTAGATCGGAAGACGCACTGAAAGAAGGTGGATGTTGCCTCATGAAGGACTCAATATAATATTGTTCCCTTCTCTGCTCATTTGGAAGTCCAGAATGATTCATAGCTTGTGTAAGTATAGCAAAAATATTTTGCACTCCATCTCCCATAACATTTGTTTGTTCAGGAGGACAATCGTTGCATTGTCCATTACATTGATCAACACGGTTCCTTCGGGTTCCAGCCATCGTCTAAAACCTAAAAAGAATAGTGTGAGAGGCAAAAATCATGCTAGAAAAAACAACACAATAAATGGGGAGTACCTTCAATATCTAACATCTTAGGTTAAATTCTAAGATCATTAACGTAGTTCTAGGACTATATCCTATACGTAAACTTATCCTTAGGGACATCCCTAGACATACCTTAGAAATATCTCTAGGGATCTCACTAACATTTTCGCATCCTAGTTTCCAAAGGTTGACTAAACCTTTCCTCTGATACCAACTGTAGAGACCCGAATCCTGACGTACATGGACATTACATTACTTTTGTGGAACAATTAGTACATAACAAAAACACACACACAAGGATCGTAATAGTTTAGTGTCTTTGGAAACTCGGAATATAATCTTCTAATCGTGGTGAAAGATCTTCAACATCTTCCATAAAGATCTTCCTTATTTTTTTACCTAATTCCTTTCTTTATATACTGGGGAAAAGAAAAAATAAAAGGGTGATCTCAAATGCTCGGTAAGGGTAAACAAAAGAATATCAATCACATCATTTTCATAAGAACATAACATTTTGGAAATCATAACCTGCAAAAGAGAGCATAATTTCATAACATGGGATAAATCATAGTAGTGAAATGAAATCCCAATAATCATAACTTAAAACATGAAACTTTGTGGCATATACACATAATCATAGAGAATCGTATCTTATTAGTCAAGACTCATTTCCAAGACTATCTTAGTGGACAAAGTCCCTTTCTGAACCGAGTCACCCTCGTTTCAGTCCTGTTTCACTGAACCGGTATAACCTACCATTCCAGCCATGTCTACATCATGAGATATAAAATCTTTACCCAATTCATTGGAGGGAGATATAGGTCCCACCCTTCTCATAATTATACCATTCATATGTGTGCCACAAAATCATAAAACATACATCATTGCATAACCCATGTAATAAAAATGGGAATCTTAAACATCAGGACATCATAAAACAATTCATATAAGATAAAGGAATTCATAAAAATAATTCCATCACAACATTATCAAATCAATGTAATAATAGGGATAAAAATAGAATCCTATATTATCTTAGATGGAAAATAATTTTGATAAAACACTTGAACTCCATTCTTGAGGAAAATATCCTTTCTTCTTCAAAAACATTTTTCCTTTCTTAACATGTCATACAAATTTAAACTAAAAGAAGTTGATAAAAAATAAACTTGAAAAATTGTAAAGGAAGCTTCTTTGAAATAATGTTTTAAAAATCCATGTATGTCGTATAAGTTAAAAAAACATTCTTTTCGTACTTTCGTCGGAAAAGTCAAAAAGTACCTCGTACAAAAAACGACAAAAGATTCCTTTCATATATTTTACTAAAAACTCACAGAAGGGTAAAATTGGATTTAAAAAATTGTAGGTGAATGGAAATAATATCACATATTGAGTAAACATGGATTTGGATGATAAAATACACCCCAGTAAATTTCAAAGTATAAACAATCTCGGATAAAAATGAGATTGTGATATTTCCCTTACCTTAGGTACGATTTGCTTCGTAAGTGTCCGAACCTCCTGTATAATGATTTAAATAATGTCATTGACTTATTACAGAATCATATTCATTGTTATTATTTCATATATGGTTCACTTATGAATTTATATTACTCGTTCTTTTGTAAATTCATGTTAAAGTAGCGTTTTGGGTAAAATCCTCTCATTTGTCGTTCGTATTTTAACTTGTAATTATTCATATGATTACTTAGATAATGATTACTTAATTCCAGAATATAAAACATGATTTATATATAATATATATTCAGAATATATATATATATATATATATAATATATCAGTAAATGGAAAGAAATACACCGTTCATGGAGACGGTAGACCGTTCGTACGCATGAACGCTGTTTTCGTTTCCTTATTGAGTTGAATGGAATTAAGTAGATGACATACATATATATACACATAAATACATTAGCTTTATAATGTCATATATTTCATTATTATTTCTTATATATACTTTATAATCATTCTTAAATGGTTAACATGGAGAATGAATCTCATCGCGTCGTGGAGACGGTAGTCCGTACGTACGCACGAGCGATGATATCATTTCCATAATTATTGAATTGAATAGGAGTGGATGATACAATATATCAGAATAATTATTATGTTATAATAACTATGTATAGTTATTCTTTACACCATAATACCCATCCATTTAAGGTGTTGGTGGAAAAACAGATTACACCACGGCATGGAGACGGTATTCCGTACGTACACACGCGCGGTGATTTCGTTTTCTGTAAGATGGATAGATGTTGAAATACGGTTGTTTCATACTTTAATAAAATATCAGTATATGAGTGATACTGATGTTTTTACTTCATAATGAAACAAGCTTAGAAGAAGAAGTGGAAGAAGAAATAAAGGTGAAAGAATTGGTAACGGAAATTACCTCTTCTTTAAAGCGCCTCTTTGAGACATCCTCTTAGGGTACCAAAATTGGTCATTGAGGAAGACCAGAACCTCTAGGATGTTTCTAGGGAAGTGTAGAAGAGAATTTGGCAGAGGGTGGCCGAGCTTGAAGGCTCAAAGTTGTGTGAGGAAGAGAGGGAGGAGGTGCCCTTTTATAAGGGAGGAGAGGGGTACCTTTGGAATAACTAGAACTATTATTTTATTATAAAGTCAAATTCGGTTTTAAATAGCTCCAAATTGATTTATTTAGAAGCTAATGTGGGGATGGGTCTAAATCCTCTCATCCAATAGAATTTATACAAGTTTAGGTTCCTATTTTAACCTTATCATTTATATTTAACATTAAGTTAAATAATTTTACTTTTACCGTGTCTTCTTGTGTTCTTACACTATAAGGTTAATAAACTTACTATAACAAGACAAAAGAACCCCAAGTTGTTAATTATTAATATATGTAACCTTATATAAGTCATTTGGCCGAGCCTTATATTTTTAGGAATAAAATAACAATTAATAATATAATATTTGTTTTAAAAACTATTTTATGTCAATTTTGACACTATTTAGTAATTTATTTTTGTGAAAATCAGAACAGAATGATAAGTTCTAAAAAAGTTAATTAAATCAATACTAACATGTCATTTTAACCTAGAAAATTAGTGTAATTCATAAAAAGTCTCAACTTATATTTATTTGGGTATTTATAACATCAATTATGTCAATATTTCATTAATAAGACAATTACTGCATCATCTTTGTGTCATAATATATGATAATTATTTAATCCCTAAAAACTCTAAACAAATTCCTATGATGTATATAATTGTATTAGCTTTCTAGATACTATTCATGTTTGAAGTTTCATGAAGTTTATCACTAGATTAAAATTATTATACTTATAAAATTTAAGAAAGTGACCTGTTGTCACATTCTTTGGTTTTAATAATAATTAAATTATTTTCATTGACAAAATTTAATTAAATGAATCTAATCCGACCCTTAGGTGATATGGGTCGACTTTTAGTCATCCAATAGGATTTCGAAATTTGTTAGGGTAATTTTAAAATATTATATTTACCCTTAATTACCCGATTTACCTTTAACTATGGTAAATAAAATTTAGCGTAGTTACTATTCATAATTCCCAAAAATAAAAAGTATCTTATTAACATAATTTGGATCCAATGATTCAAAATATGGAATCAATTTTTCCAAATTCAATACACAAAAGTTGCAGAAATTAAATTAAAATTAATCTCGTTGTTGAAAGAAAACGGGTTTTTCTTTAAAACATTGCAAAAGATTGAATTGATTTAACCTACAAATTCAAGGTAAAATCAATGATAATAACATACATTATATTAAATGGTAAACATATATTCTATTTATACTTTAAAACCATTCAATATTATAATTTAACCACATAATATATTACGATGAAAAAAGTTGTTGTTAATTAAAATATAGCGTGTTTTTACTATTCATTAAAATATGAAAGTTATCGGAAAAATATCAAAACATTATCTAATGTAGATTTTTATATCCTGATTCAAAAGAAAAATTTTATTTTGTCAAATTGAACTTATATACATGTCAAAAACTATATTTAAAGAGGGTGCGCCATCAAAAGGCGGCAAAACTGCATTTTTTTTTGAAAAATACTTATTTTACCCGAAAAAATTATTTTGTTCTTATACCATGTTCTAGAAAATGTGTAAGATGAATAATAATGTTATAAAATTCAAAATTTAGTTAACACTATTCATAACGGCTAGTTCATAATAATATTATAATAATATATCATTGTTTAGTAAAACCCGGTATTGCGTACAATACACGCTATTGAGGAAGGTCGTGATTGCGTGTAATGCAAGCCAAGTCAGAGTTGTGTGTTGTGCAAGAGTCCTCCGTTGTTTCATATATCATAATCCAACTATATTTTATTTATACATTGAATATATATATATATATATATACTCAATGTTGCGTAGAATAACTATTATCAAAATTGTGTGTAACACGATCCAAGAATAGTGTTGCGTATACTACAAGCTAATACGGTGTTGCGTATAGCGAAAGGTAATCTTGGTGTAGCATACAACACAAGAAATTAATGAAATTAAAAATAATATTTTTCATAAAATCTCGGGGTGTTACACCATGGGTGCTTAAGAGGTCTGAGTAGGGGTTAGAGGTGATGGCCTTTTATAAGGGGGTGGAGGGGCTATTTAGGAATGTTTGAATGTATTATTTTATTATAAAAGGAATTTCAGTTTCAGAAGGTCCAAAGTCAATAAATTAGAAGTCCAGATGACTATTATTTGAAATAATCTTAAAAAACATGTTTTATACATGTTTTGGTTTCAAATTTTACCTTATCATTTAGCTTTAACCCTTATCTAACTAATTTGACTCTTACCATGTCTTCTTGTGTATTCACTCTATATGGTTAATATAGATACCATAAAATTCCAATAGACCTACAAGTGGTTCATTAGTGAACTTTTCAACCTTATATAATTAATTTGGCCAAATATTATATTTTTTGGATTATTATATCATTTAATAAAATAATATTTCTTCTAAAAACAAATTTATGTCAATTTAAGTATTATTTATATCATGACTTTTTAAAAAATCCAAAACAACATGATTATTTCAAAAAAAATCATTAATATAAATATAAAAAGTCATAACCATCCCTAAAATTCGTGTATTTCATAAAAAGTTTTAAAATAATTTAATTTTAATATTTATAATCTCATTTATTTTAAACATTCATTACTGAGGTAATCATTACATCATCATTGTGTCATAAATAAATTTATTTGTTTGATGTCTAAAAATTATATGTAAAATACCATAATGTATGAAATATTTTCAAATTTATAATGACTATTTATATTCAATGAAATCAATTATATTACCCCATATTAAAAAAATTTTAGCAAAATAATGCATGTTTATGATATTTTTATTTTTTACTTAAAATAAAAAGTTATTGATGTAATTATCTTAGCAAAGTGGCTTACAAAGGCCAAAATTTCTACCCAAGGATTTTATTGTACGACCATGACTAATCCAATATGTTTAAGACAAGTGTTAAGGTTATTTTATATTATTATAATATTATTTTTACCCTGAATTACCCTACTTACATTTAACTGTAGAAAATAAAAATCAAAAGTTACTATTCACCAAAAAAATATTTTTATCATATTGAACAAAATTTTACATACTGATGACATACATGTATGTAATGTTTTTTGGAATTAAATTCATAAAAGTGGTAAAATTTCATTTAAATGAAAATGTCGGTTTTTAATTACTATGTAGTATTTTTCACTATTCATCAAAAACTGAAGGTTTTCAAAAAAATAAAAATAAATTTACCCAAATATAAATATGATACTATGAATTCAAAAATGATTTATATTTTACCATATTCAAAAAATAGAAGAATCATTAATTAATTTAAAATCAATTATCGTTGTTAAAAGCAGAAAGCGTGTTTTTTTGAAGTAGAAACCATCAAAAGATTGACTTGTGTTTATATCCAATTTAAGAGTTAAATGAAATTAAATGTCTAAAATTGAATTAAAATGTAAAAATATAATCCAATTACACTTTAAAACCAATTAAATTAATAATCTAACAATATAAATAAATTAGATGAAAAGGCAGTTTTGAATTAAAATGCAGTATTTTTTCAGTATTCATTAAAAATGAAATTTATCAAAAAAATAGCAAAAATTTACACATTGTAAAGTTTGATGTCCTGACTCTAAATAATATTTTCATTTTGTCAAATAGAACATATAAAAGTGATAAAAACTACATTTAAAAAGGATTCATCACCAACATGTGGTAAAATGACATGTTAAAGAATATTATAATATTTCATGCTTAATATTCGGTTCATTATCATTTTAAGACTCTAAAATTTATTAGATAAATGTAAAGACATTTAATAAACATGTAAAATCTTGTTATAGTTAGTTTTATTAATTCTTTCCAATACAACGACTAGGCATTAACTACTATTTAAAATAATAATATTACTATACGATTTTTCAGTATAACTCGACATTGTGTACAACATAAGATTTTAGAGAAATCAATTGTTGTGTGTTGAGTACTCTATCATACATATCATCCCCTTTTAAGTAAAATAAATATTTAATTAAAAAATATTAATAATTATGAAAATTTCATATTCTTTATTCACCTACAATGTTACATCCTTCCACCCTTTTGGGAAATTCGTCCCCACAAATCTATTCACTTTTAAAATAAATGGGGTATTTATCCCTCATAACATTTTCAGATTTCCATGTTTCCTCTTCAACCATATGGTTTATTCACAAAACCATTACCTGATGAAATGCCTTTTTCTACAACACTTTCTCTCTTCGGTGAAGAATCTAGATTGGTAGTTCCTCATAAGAAAGATTTTCTTCCAACTGAACTTCATATATATACTCAAAAAATGCGATGGATCTGGCATGTACTTTCTTAACAATGAAACATGAAAAACATTGTGTACCTTGGATAAAATGGGAGGTAAAGACACTCTGTAGCCAACAAATCCAAATTTCTCTAGAATTTCATAATATCCAATGAACCTCATACTCAACTTTCCATTCATACCAAAATGCCTAACACTTTTCCACAGTGAAACTTTAATAAATACATGAACACCTACCTCGAAAGAAATATCCTTCCTCCAGTTATCTGAATAATGTTTTGGCCTACTCTGAGTTGTTCTCATGTGCTTCTGAATCAACTAAAATATTTTATGCCTTCTCTTCTTCCAATTCTGGTCACATCAGTTTCCTTTCACCTACTTCATCCCAAAAAGAGGTAGTTCGACACCATTTCCCATATAATTCCTCAAATGGTTCCATCTTTATACTGGAATGAAACCTATTATTATAAGAAAATTAAACCAAATAAATATGTTGGTCTCAAATTCCCTTGTAATCTATTGAGAAAGAATGTAGCATATATTCCAATGTCTGAATTGTTCGTTCTGACTGGCCATCCGATTGTCAATGAAAAGCTATTCTAAAATTTAATTTAGTACCCAATTAAATCTAAAGGTCTTTCCCAATGTTATAAATAAACATGGGATCAAGATTAGATACTATGGAGAGGGGAACTCCACGTAACCTGAAAATCTCTTTAATATATAATCGAGAATTTTTATCTACATATATAGTATCTCTAATATGAAGAAAATGAACAGATTTAGTCAATCGATCAAAAATAACACATATTGCATTGTAACCTCAAGATGTATTTGGTAATCAGACTACGAAATTCATGGACACTTTTTCTCATTCCACTCTGGCACTGCTAAAGGTTTAAGCATCCATTTCAGTAACTTCCGCTCTTCTTTACCCTATTGACAAGTTATACACTTCATAGTAAAGCTAGCAATATCTTTTTTCATTCCATCCCACTAGTAATACTCCAAAACATCTTTGTACATCTTAGTACTACAAGGATGAACTGAAAATGGTGAACTTTGAGATTCACATCACAACTCTTTCTTGAAATGTTAATAACAAGGAACACATAAACTTGTTTCAAATCTCAAAACACAATCATTATCAATGTAAAATATAGAAAACTTACCCTTCTGAACCAAATCTACCTTTTTCTGCAACCCACTATCTTCCTTCTGTGCTTGCTTAATTCTGTCTGAGAGAGATGATTTAACTGACACCTGAAACAAAAAGGTGGAATTTTCTGTACCAAAAAATTCTACACCAAAGTTCATCGAATCATTAATCAAAGAATCTTCTTCCAAACGTAACATTGTCAATGTAGCATTAGTTTTTCGAGTCAAGGCATCATCATCATTATTTTCTTTTCCTTGATGGTAATGAATCTTGTAATAATAATCCATGATTAATTCCATCCATCTCCTCTATCTAATGTTCAATTCCTTTTGAGTGAATGTATACTTAAAACTTTTGGGATTGGTATATATTTCACACTTTATGATATAAAATGATACCTCCAAAATTTTAAAGAAAAAACAGCAGATAATTCCATATCATGTGTAGGGTAATTTAACTCATGATTTTTCAACTAACGTGAAGCATAAGAACTTACCCGATCATTATACATTAGGAAACAACCAATTCCATTGAATGAAGCATCACTATATACAAAAAACATACCATTTCTCGAAGGTAATTCCAAAACTGGATCATGCACCAATATTATTTTCAATTCTTGGAAACAATAATTACATTCTTTTGTCGAGATAAATGTAACAACTTTTCAAATTAATATAGTCACTAGGCTACATAACCATGAAAATTTCTCAACAAACCATCTATAATAGCCTACCAAACCAATAATTCTATGAATCTCAGTAATATTTGTAGGTCTTGGCCATTATTCAATAACTTTTTTTATCAGGATCAAGAGTTATACAATTTTTTTAAACAATGTGGCCAAGAATGAAATTTTTTGTAACTAAATATCACACTTTCTAAATTTACCAAACTATTTATTTTCATTTAAGGTTTGCAATAAAACCCTTATATAACTCTCAAGATCCTCTTTACTTTTAGATTAAACCAAAATATCATCAATAAACACAACAAAAAACTTATCCAAGAACTCACAGAATACTCTATTCATTAGATCCATTAATACAGCAGGTGCATTAGTTCACCCAAAAGGCATAACTATGAATTCATAATAGACATATCTAGTAGAAAACACGGTCTTCAGAATTTCTACTTCTTTTAATTTCAACGGATGGTACCCTGACCTCTAGTCAATCTTCTGAAAATACTGAGCTCTCTGGAGCTGATCAAACAAATCATCAATATGAAGAAAATGATACTTGTTCATAATAGTTATATTATTCAAGGATCTATAATCAATGAAAAGTCTCATTTAACCATCATTATTTTTTACAAACAATACTAAAGCACCACACGATGATGTGCTTGGTCGAATGAAACATTTATCCAATAACTCCAACAATTGTATATTTAACTCTAAGAGTTCAATTTGAGCAATTTGGTAAGGGGTCTTTGAAATTGAATTAGCATCAAGAATTACGTCAATAGTAAAATAAACTTCCCAATTAGGTATAATACCATGCAACGCATCAAGAAAAACATCATGATACTCATCTACTACTGGAACATCAATAATCTGAATAGTTCCTTTTTTCCAGCAATATGTGCAAGGTAACATTCATTTACATTTTCACTAGTTTCTCATCTCCCTGATATGTTATAAAATAATAGGGTTCATTATTGTACAAAAAATTAAAATTTTTCTAAAAATACACCTCTTTAGCTCTACATTTAATCTAATAATTGTAAAAATAAAGTCATTCTATTCCAAAAATAACATCAAAATCTACTAATGAACAACAAGGTTTTATTGTAAATTTGTTCCACAAAAAAGTATAGGAAGATTATTATAATTTATTTTTGCCTAAACATTACCCCCATGTGTTTTTACCATAAGTTCTGGATTCATATCTTAAGATGGAATTCCCAATTTACTAGAAGATTTCATAGAAATGAAAGTACGTGTAGACCCTGAGTCAAACAACACATTAGCATAATCAGAAAAAACTAAAAATGTACTAGATACCACTTCATTCGATGGTCCCACATCAACTGTAGTAGTACCAAAAAAAATTTCCCACCCTCCTGCTTTTGATCTGTCTGGTTTCCACCCTAGCTAATCAAATTTGGACACACATAGCCATAATCCCCAAACTCATTGCAACCAAAACATCATACCACTGGATTTTCATTGCTTGCTTGATCATCTTCCTTACAGTTATGATCAATATGACAAGTCTTACCACACTAGAATAACATCACAGACATTGATAAAAATTCCCCATGATTCTTTTTACCAAACTTCTCAAAATACTGAAATTTAATTCTCTTACCTTCAGGCTTCTATGATTAATTCTTTCCTTCTGATTTTTTGATGGACCTCTTCTTTTTCTTTCTCACTTGGAACACTTGATCATCAGAAACCACAATTTCTACTTTTTAGCACATCTCACAAGTTTCTCATTGCTTTTGAATTCATGAGAGGCTAATGCTCCCAATATCAGAGCTTTAGTCCTGAGTAAAATCAATTTATCTTACAATCAATATTTAGGATGAAATTTGGAGAATACCTTGCGATTGGATTGAAAATTTCTTCATAAGAAGCCATTAAGTCATCCTCTTGCCTCAATTCCAAGAATTAGTTTTCCATCCTATGTCAAACTACCTTAGAAAAATATTTCTCAAGAAACATACCTTTTAATTATTCCCAACAAAGATCATCAATATTCTCATTATCCTTGATATTTTTAACCATCGACCACCAATGATCGTATTCTCCTTCGAAATGACAAATAGAATGACTAGACTTTCGATTGTCTGTACAACCCATGACATCGAAAATATTTTCCAGTGCTTTGATCAACCTTTCATCTTGAACAAGTTCAAATGATCCTTTGAAGGATGGGGGAAGTTCTCTCATGAAATTATTCACTATGGACATATTCCTTTGGGATTTATCTGGTTTATCTCATTCTTGGATAACACCACCATTTATATTCCGAGTCAACTACTCCATTACTACAAAAAAAACAATTCAGTTCTGATTTGAACCCTCTCAAGATGCTGATTTGGAAGGTTATTCTCCTCTGTATGCCTTCCTAGCATTGTTTCCCAGTTTCTTATCCAGAAAAAAATTTTGAACACAGAAATATTTTAGGCGAAGCAACATGGTAACCTTGAAATGCTATATCATTTTATTCTTATCATAAATTAAAAATAATTTATGGATATTAATTTAACAATATCCTTACTCCTAAGATTTTCTAAACCAACCTCTAACAAAAACAATAGGGACCAACCTTATACATTACATAATATTGAATTAAGTAAAAATTTCACATTGAGGATCACTTTAGGTTTATAGATTTAAATAATTTGGTCATAACATATACCTAACAATTTGAATATTACATATAGAAACCTCTACTCAGTACCCATTTTTTTCATAAAATAAATACTCTTAAATGAAAACAAACATGTTTAGTTACATGTTTTAATCATCATGAATTTTCTTTGATATCATCCTTGACCCTATTCAGAATTAAGTCCTGTGAAAACATTTCAAAAACTTGGGATGAGAATTAAAATCTCAGTAAGGGATACACAAAGAAGGAAAAATATTAGTTGTTCAAAACAACAAGTAAAACATGAATACTTTATCATAAGTAATACTTTTAACCTGTATGAAGTAGTAAATACTTTTCACTGAATAAAAGTTCATTGCTTACCCTTTTTATCCAAAATATTACTATAAAACATATAGAAATCACACATAAAATATATAGGTAACTAGGGAAATAAACTTATTTAAATGGAATAGCCATACGGTCGACTTCCACACATATTACTAAATGGAACAACCATATGGCTAACTTCCATAACCAATCAATTGGAGCTTATAATGTAACCACCCATGCTTGGTTTATTACAGAACCACCCATCCTTTGGTTTCTCACATAACCACCCGTTAAATTTCCATGTACCATTACATAATCATAACACATAAAATATTGCAAATATCATCATTTCAGTAATAACATTTAATTGGCAATCATAAGACATCTTTTTAAAATATTGAAATACTCAATCCATTTCAAAAACCATTTTCAATACCAAAACACCAAAAAATAGAATAAGGGGTTTCTTTTTCATTTTAAAAACATTAAAGCTTATTGAGCAAGACAAATAACAATTACGACGGCAAATAGGTCATTACTTCCACATACATTAAAAAAATTCATTTTTTAGTAAAATACAACAATGAAAAAATATACCCTTTGAATGAAAATAAAATTAAAAGGGGATTATTATACACCAAATAAAAGAAGGAGTTATATATGATCCAAACATGCCTCAATGAAAGGATATTGAGACAAATTCTCTTACCTTGTGTCTGACATGACTCGTTCGTTCTTTACATTCATGAATAATAAACTTATGTTAATTTCTTATTGCTTCAGAACCTGTTTCAAGTATATTATTATAAGGAACCAGCCTTAGAACATTACATAATATTGAATTAAATGAATAATTCATATTGAGGATCTTTTCAGGTTTAGAGTTTTAGAGAATTAGGACATAACTATTACATCTCAAAATATTATAAAGTTGACACTTCTACTCAGTTTCCATTTATTTCATAAAATAAAAGCTCTTAAGAAGAAACATGTCTAGTTCCAAGTATTAGACAACATGTCTTTCCTTGATCCCATACTTGACCCTATTCATCTTTAAGTCTTGTGGAAAACATTACAAAACATGGGATGAGCATAAAAATCTTAGTAAGGGATATAAAAATAAGGAAAGAAAACATTAATCCATGTATACATAAGAATAAATGAAAACATACTTTACTCATAAAATGTATGTACTAAAATACCTCATTAAATAATAAGATTTATGAATAACTCATGGAAATCATAATACATAACGTTAACTTGAGGCATTCATAACATTCTTACGTAGGGAGTAACCCTCATAGTTGCGTTTGGAATACCCATCACAGTATATTACCTAAATCTCTTCGGAGAAACCTTAGAATTTAACTCCATTGCATTACCCAATACATTATAAAGATATCTCGGGCTCACCAGCCCTTAGTTTTTCACAGAACCACCCGACATCATAAACAATGCCCAAGAACCATAACATAATCGCATCACATGAAACATGCATAAAGGAAACAAAACATTTCTGCATTTCAATCACAAGATATCAATAAAAAAATTGATATAATCAAAAAATTATCAGAACCATTTTCAATACCAAAATAAAAAAAAATTAAAACATGGTATTTACTTTTCATAAAAAATGTTATGGCTTGTAGAGGAAGCTAAAACTCAAATAATGGTCATGGCGGCGGAGAATTCATTATCGCCGCATACAAAAGACAAAAACATTCCCTTTGTCATTTAGTAAAACGCTTCATGTAGAAAGATTACTTTTGAATGAAATTAAAATTCAAAAGGTTTTATTATACAACTAATAAAATACGGTCATATATAAATTGAAATATTCCTCAATGAAAGGAGATTGAGACGAAGTCCCATACAAAGACGGTATCTTTAGATTAAGGATAAATCAATTACATAATTATGTGTGATAGATATAAATACAATCAATATAATTGTATATTATGTGTAAAATAATCAGAGGCCATTCACACATATTCATATCATGATATAATCAACATGTAGATTTTTAACCCAAAGAATTGAAATTGCGTTAAGAAGTTCCCTTATAGAAATTCAACAGCCTAACGACGTCACTTTAAAATTCAGAAAATGAGTTGATGAGAGATAAAAAGGGTATATCATCACTTGGACATAAAATTTACAGCAATAAGGATATATAATAACATATCCCAACATAATAATATGAAAATTAAAAGACCTAACAAAAATAAGTCTTTTAAAGAGAGGAGGGTGAAAGGTTCCCTTACCGATTTGGGTATCTTTCGAAACATACACCCCATGAAAGAAGGGTTATACGCTGAAGATGTAAATACCCAAAAATTAAATATATTACACAAATAATACAATCATGGCTAGTACATACACCACACAAAAGGAAATAGTTGAAAATGTATCATGAATCTCATGGGAATAAAAAGTGAGATAAAAACCCCTTACCTCGTTGTAATCAATCGAGTCATATGAACAAAAGTTAATAAAAAACTGAATAACAGAATATCGTGAATATAAAGAGAATCAAGATAATATATATCAAACAAAAGTACACAATAAACCACATGAAATAAATAAGTGACGAAAAATGGAAAACTCACAGAATTAAAAGTGATATAAGAAATCCCCTTACCTCAAGTTCGACTTGTCTTGTTCGTTTATTTATATTCCTGAAAAAAACCTTTTTAAATTTATAATCACTTAAGGACTTCCTTTAAAGTTCATTATTCAATTAAAATCACATATTATCATGTTATAATTGTTAGTCAGTTATGTGAGTTCAAATCATACGTTTTGTCAATGTTCGGTTCATGAGTCAAAAATGAACTTGTTTGAAGAGAATTGACCATGTAGTTATATGTAAATCACCTCCAGGATGGTATTAATGATTTGAATATCATATATATCCCATATATATTAATTTTATACTATTACATAACATTTTGAGATAAAAAATGAAATGCACCGTTCATAGAGACGATAGGTCGTATGTAAGCATGAACGCAACTTTCATTTCATTGTCATATTAAAGGAATTAAAACTAAATGAGAAATATATATATTATAATTACAGTATAATATATATTTTATATAGGTAACATAAGTTCAATAATTATATTCTTTATAAATTCCATTTTTCGCATGAACGAGTCACATCACTTGAGGGGCGGTAGTCCACACTTCCTCGGATGAAATTATCACAGTTCCACAACATGAAAAGAATAACGATGTGATTTAAAAATAAAATTCAGAAGCATATAGAAAATATAAATACCATATATTTCATATATAAATACAATTACATCATAATGGAAACCATGAAAGGTGTTAAAAGAATATTGAACAATCATCGTTTCGTGAGGCAGTAATTCGCCACCCACAGAAACAATATGTTCTTTAACTATTAGACAGAGGTGTGTGTAAGTGTATGTATAATACTTATCATAAAAACATCCTTGTATATTGAGGATACTGGTGTTATTATGGGATCAAATAATAAGAAAATAGTGGTGAGTGAAGAAGGAAAATGAAAGAAAGATACTCGAGAGAAGACATTTCATCTAAATTAGGTATCTCTTTTTGAATTGAGCCGAAGGATTCCATGGAAAGACTTCTACCCAAAGTGAGGCTTCTTGGAGAAAGAAAGGGATGTGGAATGACAATATCAGCAGAGTTTGGATGAGCCAAGGTCTTGATAGGTGTGGGTAAGGGGGTAGAGGTGGGGGCCTTTTATAAGAGGGAGGAGGGTCAGTTTTGGAAAGTCAAGAAATGGTACTTTATTATAAAGTGATATATGAATTTAAAAGGTCCCAAAATGATATATTTTAAGGATAAGGTGATAAGAGTACGAAATCCATCCATATAATAAGTTTTAGACAAGTTTATGATTTAGATTTTACCTTATCATTTCATTTTATTTAAATAGTTCATTAATGAGGTACTCACTTCATCATCATGGTGTCATAAATAAATTTATTTAATTAATGTATAGAAATTATAAAACAAATACCATGATGTAGGAAATATTTTTCGCTTTCAAATTACTTTTTATAGTCTAAGAGTTCATTTATTTAAACAAAATTAAAATTGTTTTACTTAGGACATACAAACCTTTGTTATATTTCTCTTCTTATTAAAAATAATGTCATAAATGTCACTATCACACCCATGTGACTTTATGGGCCCTCAATTTCGTTACAAATATTTCCATGGTCGTCCATGACTCAAAAAAGAGTATTTGGACACATTTTGGGGTAATTTTATATTATTATGATATTATTTTATTACCCTTAACTACCCGGTTACTAATTAATCATGATAATTAAAGATCATTGTCGTTGTTACTATTCATAATCTCCAAAACAAGAGTCTTAATTACATAATTTGAAACTTATGATTCCAAATATGGAATCTATTTTTTCAAATTACAAACATAGAAATTGCAGTAATTAATTTAAAAATAATTATCCTTGTCAAAACTAAAGACGGGTTTTTAAGAAGAAAAATCTATCAAAAGATTGATTTCTTTTTTCATCCAATTTAAAAGAGAAATTACATCCAATGACCAAAATTATAATAAATAATAAAAACGTAAATAAATTACCCCTTAAAATCAATTAAAATGACAATATTACTCTATAAATAAATTGGATGAAAAAGCAATTTTGAATTAAAATACTGTATTTTTTCACTATTCATTAAAAAAATTAACATTATTAGAAAAATACCAAAAATTCACCCTAAGATATATTTGATATTTCAAATTCAAAAATGATGTCCATTTTACCAAATTAAAAACATAGATGTTTCATTAATAAATTATACCGTTAACTCCCACTTTCAAAACAAATAGTGTGTTTTTAAGAAACAATATCTATCAAAAGATAGATACTTGTTTATGTCCATTTTCAAAATGAAATTAATTATAATAACCACTGTTAGATTAAATGGTAAAAATATATTCTAATTACACATTAAAAACAATTAAAAATATAATCTATCCATATAAATAAATTAGATTAAAAGGTGGTTTTGAACTAAAATACAACATTTTCACTATTCATTAAAAATGAATTTTATCAGAAAAATACCAAAAATTTACTTTAAGTAAATTCTAATGTCACAATTACAAAGTAGGATTTTATTCTATCAAATATAACATATAAAATTCAGAAAATGTAGATTTAAAAAGGGTTCTCCATCAAAAGGGAGTTAATCGACTTTTTTAAGAATATTAGAATATTTATGCTTAAAAATCGATTCATTCGCATATTAAGCCTCTAACATTTATGAGATAAATGTACAAATATTTAACAAACATATATAATAATTTTTTATTTAGTTCTGTCCATTCCCGCCATTACAACGGCTAGGCTTTAACTACCATTTATAGTAATATTATTATATTAGTAGTGTGCCATGTAAGATTTCCAAGAAACTCGTTTATTGCGTATCAGGTACGCTATTGAACATATGATCCCCATTAAAGTAAAATTAATATTTTATTCACAAATATTAAAAAATATGAAAATTTCATATTCTTTATTTACTTGGGATGTTACAATTATTCTTTTTATATCACTTGATACCTTGCTATAACAATTAGTTAATTCTTTGAGTTCATATCAGACATTTTGTCGAAGTTCGGAACAAGTCTAAAAATTGTACTTATTATAATTAAAAATTGTCGATGTGGTCCAAATTATATTATCTAAAAAATGATATTAATGATTTATATATCATATATATAATATATATCCAGTATATATGTATTTATAATATTCCATGACATTTTGTTATAAGAAATGAAATGCACCGTTCATGGAGACAGTAAGCTATACAAATGCATGCAGGCTACATTCAATTCAATTTCATATTTAATGGAATGAAAAATAAATGATGCATAGGTATGTTATAATTTAATTATAATATCAATGTTATATATGTTACATAATTTCATTACTTCCATCCTTTATATGTTAAATGTAAATCATGGACGAGTCATATCACTGTGAGGGGGCGGTAGTCCGCACTTCCTCCAATGAAATTATCGTATATATACAACATGAAAAGCATAAAGGTATGTTCTAAAAGAGAATAAAATTAGCATAGAAATATAATAAATATAATAAATATAATAAATATCATATATAATTATAGTTCTATAATAATGACCACGATAATAGGTGGTATGAGAAGATTGAATAATCATCGTTTCGTGAGGCAGTAGTTCGCCCTCCACATAAACAATCTGAACTATACCGATTAGATAGAGGTATGTGTAAGCACAGTTTGAATAATTCACAAAAAAAACAAACTAGTATATTTAGGATACTGATGTTTTAATGTAATCAACGAATAAGAATAGAATATGTAGTAGAGAAGGCAAATAAAAGAAAAGAACATCACAGGAGACATTACCTTTAAATCGGGTAACTCCCTTTGGTTTGAACCAAAATGTTTTCTTGAATTTCCTTATTCCAAGGGTAAAGATTCTAGGAGAAAGATAAGAATTTTGGGAGATTATTTTTTCAGAGTTTGGATGTGCTAAGGGGCTTGAGTCGTTTGACTAAGGGTTAGAGGTGATGGCCTTTTATTAGGGGGAGGAGGGGCTCTTTAGGAAGGTTTGAAAGTATTATTTTATTATAAAAGTATTTTCTATTTCCAAAGGACCATAACTCATTAAATTAAAAGACAAGATGACTATTATTGGAAATCATCTCAACCAATAGTTTTTAGACATGTCTTGGTTTCAAATTTAACCTTATCATTTAGATTTAACCCTTAGTTAACTAATTTGACACTTAACATGCCGTCTTGTGTATTCAATCTATATAGTTAATATAGTTACAATAAAATTTCAATAGACCCACAAGTGGTTAATTAATGAAATTTTAAACCTTATAAAATTCATTTGGATGAATATTATATTTTTAGGATTATTATATCATTTAATAAAATAATGTTTGTTTTAAAAACTCATTTATATCAATTTAAATACTATTCATATCATGACTTTTTCAAAAATCCAAAAAAACATGATTATTTAAAAAAACATCATTAATATAAATATAACAAGTCATAATCATCCCTAAAATTTTTTGATGGAATATAATGTTTAAAAGAAACTTATTTTACTCTTTATAATCTCATTTATTTAAAACATTCATTAATGAGGTAATCATTACATCATCGTTGTGTCATAAATAAATTTATATATATGATGTCTAAAAATTATAAATAAATACCATGATTTATTAAATATTTTAGATTTATAATGAATATTTATAGTAAATTATATCAATTATATAACCCCACATTAATGTTTTTAGCAAAAAATACATATTTATGATCTTTTTAACTTTACATTAAATAAAAAGTTATTAATGTAATTATCTTACCCAAGTAGATTCTAAAGGAAAAATGTTATACCCAAATATTATATTGTTCGGACATGGCTCATATAATAAGGTTATGAAAAGTTTTAAGGTAATTTAATATTATTATAATATTATTTTTACATTGAATTACCATATTTACCTTTCACCGTGACAAATAAAAATCAAAACATACTATTCATTGAAAATAATTATCATCTTATTGAACCACATTTTACTTAACATTGAGTACCGTGTTTGTATTATTTTTGGAAATTAAATTTATAGAAGCGGTAAAATTTCATTTAAATGAAAATGTCAGTTTTTAACTGCTATGCATTATTTTTCACTATTCATAAAAAATTAATGGTTTTTAGAAAAATACCAAAATTTACCCTAAGATAAATTCAATTTTCAGAATTAAAAAATGATATATTTTTTACCAGATTCAATACATAGATATTTCTTTAATTAAATGAAAATTCATTCTTCTTGTCAAAACCAAAAAGCATATATTTTAAGAAGTAGAAACCATCAAAAGATTAACATGCGTTTATGTCCAAATAGTGAAATTAAATCCAATGACCCACATTGGATTAAATGGTAAAAATATAATCCAATTAAACTTTAAAACCAATTAAATGAAAAATCTAACTATATAAACAAATTAGATAAAAATACGGTTTTGAATTAAAATGTTTTATTTTCCACTATTCATTAAAAATGTATTTTATCCTAAAAATACCAAAAATTTACCCAATGAAAATTTTGATATCCCAAATCTAAATAAGAATTTTATTTTCTCAAATAGAAAATATAAAAGTGATATATACTAGATTTAAAAAGGGTTCTCCATCAAAAGGTGGTAAAACGACCTTTTAAAGAATATTATATTATTTCATGCTTAAAATTGTGTTCATTCTCATTTTAAGACTTTAAAATTTAATAGATAAATGTGAATAAATTTAAAAAACATGTATAATAATATTATAGTTAGTTTTATTCATTCACGCCAATACAATATCTAGGCATTAAGTGTCATTTAAAATAATAATATTACTATATTATTTTTTCATATAACTCGACATTGTGTACAACGTAAGATTTTAGAGAAATCCATTATTGTGTGTTGATTAATAAATCCGAAATAGCATCTAATTTTAATAAAAAATAATATTTAATTCACAAGTATTAATAAATATGAAAATGACATATTCTTTATTATCCTAGGATGTTACAATCCTACTACCTTCATTTTTGATTAATCAAATGGCCTCGTAGATCACAAAATATTTTTTGTTTCATGATTGTTAAGATTATTTGGATCACCAAATTTCTCTTGATTAGTGATCATTACCACTCTTTATAATTATTCATGATTTTTTAACATGTCAAAATCATTACTATATACTTATGTTCTCCTTTGAGGAAACCTAGTTTTGAGTTATATTGCATAACCGTTATGTTTTCGAAATTCTTTTCTAAGGGGAGTTTTAATATTCATTTTAAAAATGTGTGATTTTTTGAATGAAAATTTAAGTATTAAAACATTGATGACCCAGAAGAATTTTGGGGGTGAAATTCATTTGAAGGGGGTTGAATGTAACAACCAGAGTTTTTTTGAATTTTCTTTGAATAAATTAAAATTAATTTAGAGATTTAATTTCATGGTACACAATGTTAAGAAATTATTAAATGAAAAAAAATTATGCTTGTGTTACACACAACACTATCTTAGCTTTCATTACAAATAATAATCACTTCCTTTTATAGCTCGCATTACACAGAAGACCGATTTTTTCCAAACTCTATCATTATTAATAATTAAAATTAAAATTATCACATATCCATTAAATTGTTTTTAATCAATATTATTGAATAAAATATCAAAACTTTTTTATTAATTAATTATTTTGAAATTAATCATAAATTGAAATTAAATCCAATAGAATGTAAAGGAAATTTTTTTATAAAAAACTATTTTACACACTCAAAAGAATTTTTTATGGATAAATTAAAATAATTTATATAAGTGAATTATATCAATTAAATTTATATAAAATATATTCCAAAAAATGTTTTTAAATTCATGCATTATATTTTATAGCCATAAGATAAGAATAGATGCAATTTTATGCATAAAATTTTAACTTTTCTAGAGGAAAATTTGCTGCCTTTTAATAGAAGAATTGTTTTAAAAATAAGTATTTATATTTTTCAAAATTTTATTTTAAAATATAATCTTTATTTTTAAAATTTTAATGCAATAAATGATTTAGGGTGATTTTTTGTTGAATTCCCATTTTTTGATGAATGGTGAAAAATATTGAATTTTAATTGAAAATTGACATTCTGTCAAAATAATTTATAATGATAATTTATATTTTAAATGTGTTTTACTGTATAATTAGAGAAATTATAAATCTTTTAATCCAATTTATTTTTTTGAAATAGTTTTTACAATGAATTAGATATAAAAACATAATAAAATTTTGAACATTTCAACTTTAAAAACCCGCTTCCCCATTCCATCTTAGAGATTAATATTAAATTAAATTTTAAATATTATTTTTATTGAATTTTGAAAAATGGAATCCATATTTGGAATCATCATAATTTATAATTTCTAATAAATTCATCTTAAAATTTTACCCTAATGAATTGTTAAAATAGTTAAATTTAATTAAAGTGGTTAAAGTAAAAACTAGATTACATAGTGGTTAAACATAGAATATAAGGTGTAAAAACATATATTATTAAAACCACATTTTATGTTCATATTTAGACTCTTTTGACTTTTGGGATAGGTGAAAAATAAAAATATGTTCAGTTATATATATACATTTGAAATATAAATGAGTTTTTTTATATCATGTTAATTTATTTTAGTTTTTATTTATGAAATAATTACAGAGAATTCCTAAGGAATATCCATGTAGTAATTATTTAGATAATAATTAACTAAAATAAATGACACTAAAAATAATAAAAGTGATATAAATTTAATGAATTATTATCATCTAATAATTTATTATATGAATATATAATTTTACACAAGTTTGATCTTTGTATATTCAAATTCCTTCACTATATTTAAATTTGTAAATTTAAATATAATAATTAATGTCAAAATATACAGTAAAGTTACTTTTAAATAACTAATATTTTATTAAAAGAATTCAAATTACCAAAAAACTGTAGAGACCCGAAGCCTGACGTACATGTACATTACATAACTTTTGCAGAAAACCTAGTACATAACAAAAACAGACACACAAGGGTCGTAATAGTTTAGTGTCTTTGGAAACTCGGAATATAATCTTCTAATCATCGTGAAATATCTTCAACATCTCCCATAAAGATCTTCCACTTTTTGTTTCCTTACCTAAAACCTTTCTTTTAATCCTGGGGGAAATTAAAACATAAAAAAGGTGAGCTCAAATGCTCAGTAAGGGTGAGCATGGATAAAATAAAACATACCATATACATTTGAACTTAAAAACATGAACATAATGTTTAAACATCAAAAGCTTGAGCAATGACATAAAACATGGAAGTACGTAAGGCATAGATCATAAAGAAACATTAAGCATGATAAAATAGCATGGGAATAAAACATGTAATTGTGGAAACCATTAATCACATGATATGATTTCCATATTAGCCAAGGCATTGATGCCAAGACCATCTTAGTGGACAAAGTCCCTTTCTGAATCGAGTTCACTCCTTGTTCCAGTCCTGTATTACTGAACCGGTTTAACTTACCGTTCCAGCCATGTCTATCTCATGAGATATAAATCTTTACCCAATGCATTAGAGGGAGATATAGGTCCCACCCATCTCATAATGAAATCATTATTACGTGTGCCACAACATAAACTTAAAACATTCATCATAACCCAAAAAATAAAATGGGTTTCATAAACATCATATCATCATCACATAATACATATAAAACAAATGGATATTTCATCATAAGAAAATTGAAAGCATGTAAATCATAGATACATTATACTTGAATCATACAGATATGAAATAATTTCATCTTAGATGGAAAATGGTTTTGATAAAACACTTGAAATGAATTCTTGAGGAAAATATCCTTTCTTCTTCAAAATCATTTTCTTTTCACAAAATTCCATTCAATTTTAAAAGGAAAGTATTTTGTTGAAAATAATCATAAAATAATGTAGAGGAAGCTTCATGAAAATGAGGTGTTATGAAACCGTAAAAATCCGTTCATGCTGTATGAGTAAAAAATAGCAATTTTCTCGTACTTTTGTCAAAAAAGTCAAAAAAGTACCTCGTATGGTAAACAAAAGAAAGATTCATTCCATACAATGTGGTAAAAGTAAGAAAAGGGTAAAAATGTCGTAAACATACATGGAAGTAAAGTAAACATTTTATGAAAACATTTTGAGAGCATGTGGACATGGATAATAAACATAACCCCCAGTAAATACTTACGAGTAAACAATCTCGGATAAGAATGAGATTGGAATAATTATCCCTTACCTTAGGTCCGATTTGCTTCGTAAGTGTCCGAACCTCCTGTATAATGATTTAAATAATGTCATTGACTTATTCCAGAATCATACTCATTGTTATGATATCATATATTGTTCACTTATGACTTTATATTACCCGTTCTTTTGTAAATTCCATGTTAAAGAGCGTTTTGGGTAAAATCATTTCATTTGTCGTCCGTGTTTTGACTTTTAATTATTCATATGATTACTTAGATCATGATTAATTAATTCCAGAATATAAAACATGATTTATATATAATATATATTCAGAATATACATATATATAATAGATCAGTAAATGGAAAGAAATACATTGTTCATGGAGACGGTAGGTCGTACGTACGCATGAACGCTGTTTTCGTTTCCTTATTTAGTTGAATGGAATTAAGTAGACGATATACATATATATACACATAAATCCAGTATCATTATTATGTCATATATTTCATGATTACTTATTATATATACTTTAAAATCATTCATGAATGGTTAATGTGGAGAATGAATCCCATCGCGTCGTGGAGACGGTAGTCCGTACGTATGCACGAGCGATGATATCATCCTCATGATCATGGAATTGTATTGGAGTGTATGTATACTTTTTCAGAATAAATATCACTTTAAAATAATCATATATAGTTACTATGTACACCATTATACCCATCCAAGTAAGGTGGTCGTGGAAAATAGATTACACCACGGCGTGGAGACGTTATTCCGTACGTACGCACGCGCGGTGATTTCGTTTTCCGAAGGATGGATAGATGGTGAAATAGGGTTGTTTAATACTTATAATAACATATAAGTATATGAGTGATACTTATTTTATTACTTCATAATGAAACAATCTAAGAAGAAGAAGTGGAAGAAGAAATAATGTTAAAAGAATCGGTAATGGACATTACCTCTTCTTTGAAGCGCCTCTTTGAGTCCTCCTCTTAGGGCACTAAAATTGGTCTTTGAAGAAGACCAGGACCTCTAGGATGTTTCTACGGAAGTGTAGAAGAGAATTGGGCAGGGTTTGGCCGAGCTTGAAGGATCAAAGTGGTGTGAGGAAGAGAGGGAGTAAGTGCCCTTTTATAAGGGAGGAGAGGGGCACCTTTGGAATAACAAAAAATATTATTTTATTATAAAGAGAAATTCGGTTTTAAATAGCTTCAAATTGATTTATTTAGAATCTAAGGTGGGGATGGGTCTAAATCCTCTCATCCAATAGAATTTGGACAAGTTTAGTTTACTATTTGAACCTTATCATTTAGTTTTAAATTTAAGTTAGATAATTTTACTTTTACCGTGTCTTTTTGTGTTCTTACACTATAAGGTTAATAAACTTACTATAAAAAGCCAAAAGAACCCCAAGTTGTTTATTATTAATATATATAACCTTATCTAAGTCCTTTTCCTGAACCTTAGATTTTTAGGAATAAAATAACAATTAATAATATAATATTTGTTTTAAAAACAATTTTATGTCAATTTTGACACTATTTAGTAATTGAATTTTGTGAAAATCATAACAGAATTATTAGTTCTAACAAAGTTAATTAAATCAATACTAACATGTTATATTAACATATAAAATTAGTGGAATTCATAAAAAGTCTCAAATTACATTAATATTTGTATTTATAACATCAATTATGTCAATATTTCATTAATAAGATAATTACTGTTTCATCTTTGTGTCATAAATAAATTAAATTATTTAATGTCTAAAAATTACAAATAAAATACAATTATGTATGAAATTAGTTTATATTTCTAATGAATATTTATAGTAGAATTTATCTTATGTATAACCCTATATTAAAAATGATATACTTATTAAACTTTGATTTTAACTATTTTTACCCTTCTTTAAATAAATTAATAATAAATGTCCTAATCTAATCCAAGTGGGCCTAAATGGTCATATTTTAATCCTAAGTTTGTTTTTGTTCGAATTACACTTATCCAATAGAATTAAGATATGTGTTAGGGTAATAATAATATCATTTTTACCCTTAATTACCCTATTTACTTTTAACCGTTGTAAAAAAAGTAACAAGTTACTATTCACCAAAAACTATTTTCATCTCATTGAACCAAATTTTACTTACTGACATCAACCGTGTCTCTCGGATTTTTGAAATTCCACTCACAGAAGCGGTAAAATTACGTTTTATGAAAAAAAAATTAACTACCACTTAGTAGTTTCACTATTCATCAAAAAATGAACGTTTCCAGAAAAATACAAAAAATTAGGCCTAAGATATATTTGATATTATGAAATCAAAAATGATGTATATTTTACCAAATTCAAAACATATCAGTTGCATTAATTAATTTAAAAATTAATTCTCGTCGTCAAAACAAATAGCGTGTTCTTAAGAGATAATAACTATCAAAAGATTGACACTTGTTTATGTCTGGTTTAAATGTGAAATTACATCCAATGACCAACATTATATTAAATTATAAAAATATATTCTAAATATACTTTAAAACCACTAAAATTAATAATTTATCACTATTAATTATTTCGATTAAAAAGGTTGTTTTTAATTAAAATTTAGTGATTTTCATTATTCATCAGAAAATGAAAGTTATCCTAAAAGTACCAAAATTTCACCCTAAACTAATTTCAATATTCCGAATCCAAAAATGAAGTCCATTTAGATAGATAAAATTTCTAAAATTTTAAAAGGTGGTTATTACTATTCATAACGCCTAGTTTTAATAATATTTTAATAGCATATCGTTGTTTAGTGAAACCCGGTATTGCGTACAACACACGCTATCGAGGAAGGTCGTGATTGTGTGTAATGAAAACCAAGTAAAGGTTGCGTGTTGTGCAAGAATCCTTCGTTGTTTCATATAACAGAATCCAACCATATTTCATTTATACATTTAATATATATATATATATACTCAATGTTGCGTAGAATAACTATTATCAAAATTGTGTGTAACACGATCCTAGAATATTGTTGAGTATACTGTAAGCTAATACGGTGTTGCGTATAGCACAAGGTAATCTTGGTGTAGCATACAACACAAGACATTAATGAAATTAAAAGAATATTTTCCATAAAATCTCGTGGTGTTACATTCTACCCCCCTTAAAATGAATTTCGCCCTCAAAATTCTTCGGGGTTATAAATGGTTTACCACTTGAATGTTTGTTTAATAGAAACCCACATCGTAAAAAGGAATATCAAAACATGGATTTAAAATCTAAAGTATGAAATGTAACGGTTACCCAAATTAACTCATCACTGGGTTTCTACATAGGAGAACATAGGTGAAAATATGGATATGGAAGAAAAATCTAACCATCATATTCTGATGAAGAGTGGTAGAGAACATGGCTATGAAAAATCCAACAATAACAAAGCTATAGATTTGTGATGATCTAAGGTACCATCTGATTCATCGGATATAAGGGAACTAGGATAACATTTTTGGTTTTCAAGATCATTTCCCTAAAGTTGATGAATTAAAAGAAATACTTACATGATTTTGGTAAAATCTCACTGTTGTTCGTGAATTGAACAATTTCCACTTCATCCATTAAAGAAATGAAGTTGAATTTGTTATTCATTATGTGTTATCATATCATGTGATAGAATGATGGGTCATTCCATCTCTTTCAAACAAAAGGTTAGCAAAATTTATAAGTCCATCTTATGGTTATATTAATCGTATATGGTTCCAAAAATGAACTTATACTACATATATCATACCGCTTAATAAAATAAAACTAGTTTCTACTAAACAGGGACTTCCTGTTGGCCAGTGGTAGGAAATAAAGGCCAGTCGCACTTCGGTTGTGGGTTCGATTCCCACAGCCTTGTCCGATGCGATGGGCTATCACCCGTCCTGCAGGTTGTCCTTTTTTCTAAAACTACATTACTATAACATCCCATCAATAATATCGAAAAAACTTTTATCCTTAAACAATAGTAACTTATGTCCAACATAATCCATTCCAATCATTAGGCTTATCCATAATACTGCAGTCCACTCTCATAATATAGTGAAAACGATTACCAGAGATTTCATATAACAAGAATGTTAATACCATCGTTGATCCCCATATATCATAAGATATGTCTTGTTGGTCACTTTCCAAATATTCTAAGGCCTTAATCATTTATTCTCTTGAAAAATGAATACACATTGAATTTTAGTAAAAACATGAGTGCTGTCAAAAGTTAACTCATTCCACATACCAAAAACCCAAAATTCTATATACTCAAACCATGATATAACTATTTCCTTATATCAGTCATGAGCTCATGAATACTATCAAACATTTAATTTTCTCCTTATCCCTTCATTATGCACATATCTGAATAACCTTTCATGGATAATGGTACCATTAATCATACACTTTCAAAACTCAAGGAAAGACAATAGTGTAACAATCCTTAGATGTCTCTTTATTCCATAGTACCATGAGATTACTTATACAACATTACACATGATAAACATGTAATCATTCCACTACATTCTTAAACCATTGACCGAGCTTCGACAATTCTTTCATCTCACATATCATTTGTAGTCTCTTCATCATCATCAACATAAATACTACCCATACGACCATACTGATTCTTTTCATGAGACTTTCCCTTAGGGCATTGGTTTGCATAATTACCGTACATTACACATTTATAACATTTAACCATTGTTGATGTCGTAGAAATACCATTATCCTCATCCCTGGTGTTAACTAAACCTTTTCATTTTCACTTACTGGCTTTGTGTCCTTCTTTTACACACCCAAAGCATCTTCCAATTCCTTTGAAACATTCTACTTGATGCCTCTTCCCACAATATTTACATAGGGGAAATTGAACTTTCTTTCCTCTATGATCATCATGAAACTCCATTTTTCTCTTATTAGTCGAGTCAAGAAACATACCAAATTTTACTTTATTGATCATATTATGAGATTGCTGATTCGGCATAATAATGATGTTTGGACTTCCAAATCCCATTTCATTTGGTTTCTCATGAATAATATCATTCCATTGTCCATCATATCCTCCATTATCGTGAATAATCTTGTTTCCAGCCATTTTCTAAAACCCAAAAAGAATAGTGTGAGAGGAAAAAATCATAATAAAGGGGGAGTAACTTCAATATCTAACATCTTTTGTTTATTCTAACATCGTTACCACAGTTCTAGGACTATATTCTATACGTATACTTATCCTTAGGGACATCCCTAGACATACCTTAGAAATATCTCTAGGGATCTCACTAACGTTTTCGTATCCTAGTTTCCAAAGGTTGACTAAACCTTTCCTCTGATACCAACTGTAGCGGTCTGGAATTACTTCCAATGGACTATAATTGATACCTATCAGGGCACTCCATGGGCGGATACACCACCTGGGCGGGACACACCACCATCCCCAGTGGCATCCATTTCCTCATGAAGCCCTTGGGTGGAGAGCCATGCTTCGTCCAACGCTCACATGTGAGAGTTCCCATGGATCGGATACATTCCTACCTCCTTTGCCTATGATACCAACTGTAGAGACCCGAAGCCTGACGTAAATGGACATTACATTACTTTTGCAGAAAACCTAGTACATAACAAAAACAAACACACAAGGATTGTAATAGTTTAGTGTCTTTGGAAACTCGGAATATAATCTTCTAATCTTGGTGAAACATCTTCAACATCTCCCATAAAGATCTTCCACTTTTTGTTTCCTTACCTACAACCTTTATTTTAATCCAGGGGGAAAATAAAACATAAAAAGGGTGAGATCAAATTCTTAGTAAGGGTGAGCATGGATAAAATAAAACATACCATATACATTTGAACTTAAAAACATGAACATAATGTTTAAACATCAAAAGCTTGAGCAATGACATAAAACATGGAAGTACGTAAGGCATAAATCATAAAGAAATATTAAGCATGATAAAATAGCATGGGAATAAAACATGTAATTGTGGAAACCATTAATCACATGATACTATTTCCATATTAGATAAGGAATTGATGCCAAGACCATCTTAGTGGACAAAGTCCCTTTCTGAATCGAGTCCACTCCTTGTTCCAGTCCTGTATTACTGAACCGGTTTAACTTACCGTTCCAGCCATGTCTATCTCATGAGATATAAATCTTTACCCAATGCATTGTAGGGATATATAGGTCCCAAACATCTAATAATGAAATCATTCTTACTTGTGCCACAACATAAACTTAAAACATTCATCATAACCCAAATAATAAAATGGGTTTCATAAACATCATATCATCATCACATAACCCATATAAAACAAATTGATATTTCATCATAAGAAAATTGAAAGAATGTAAATCATAGATAAATTATACTTGAATCATACACATATGAAATAATTTCATCTTATATGGAAAATGGTTTTGATAAAACACTTGAAATGAATTCTTGAAAAAAATATCCTTTCTTCTTCCAAATCATTTTCTTTTCACAAAATGCCATTCAATTTTAAAAGGAAATTATTTTGTTGAAAATAATCATAAAATCATGTAGAGGAAGCTTCATGAAAATGAGGTGTTATGAAACCGTAAAAATCCGGTCATGCTGTATAAGTAAAAAATAACAATTTCCACGTACTTTTGTCGGAAAAGTCAAAAAGTACCTCGTATGGTAAACAAAAGAAAGATTCCTTCCATACGATGTGGTAAAAGTAAGAAAAGGGTAAAAATGTCTTAAAAATATATGGAAGTAAAGTAAACATTTTATGAAACCATTTTGAGAGCCCGTGTACATGGATAATAACCATAACCCCCAGTAAATACTTACGAGTAAACAATCTCGGATAAGAATGAGATTGGAATAATTATCCCTTACCTTAGGTCTTATTTTCTTTGTAAGTGTCCGAACCTCCTGTATAATGATTTAAATAATGTCATTGACTTATTCAAGAATCATAATCATTGTTATGATATCATATATGGTTCACTTATGACTTTATATTACCCGTTATTTTTGTAAATTCCATGTTAAAGAGCATTTTGGGTAAAATTGTTTCATTTGTCGTCCGTGTTTTGACTTGTAATTATTCATATTATTAATTAGATCATGATTACATAATTCCAAAATATAAAACATGATTTATATATAATATATATTCAGAATATACATATATATAATAGATCAGTAAATGGAAATAAATACACCGTTCAGGGAGACGGTAGGTCGTACGTACGCATGAATGCTGTTTTCGTTTCCTTATTGAGTTGAATGAAATTAAGTTGAAGACATACATATATATACACATAAATCCAGTATCATTATTATGTAATATATTTCATGATTACTTATTATATATACTTTATAATCATTCATTAATGGTTAATGTGGAGAATGAATCTCATCGCGTCGTGGAGACGGTAGTCCGTACGTACGCACGAGCGATGATATCATCCTCATGATCGTGGAATTGTATTGGAGTTCATGTATACTTATTCAGAATCAATATCACTTTACAAAACTCATATATAGTTATTATGTACACCATTATACCCATCCAAGTAAGGTGGTGGTGGAAAATAGATTACACCACAGCGTGGAGACGGTATTCCGTACGTACGCACGCGCGGTGATTTCGTTTTCCGTAGGATGGATAGATGGTGAAATAGGGTTGTTTCATACATATAATAACATATCAGTATATGAGTGATACTTATGTTATTACTTCATAATGAAACAACCTAATAAGAAGAAGTGGAAGAAGAAATAATGTTAAAAGAATCGGTAATGGACATTACCTCTTCTTTGAAGCGCCTCTTTGAGTCCTCCTCTTAGGGCACTAAAATTGGTCTTTGAAGAAGACCAGGACCTCTAGGATTTTTCTTGGGAAGTGTAGAAGAGAATTTGGTAGGGTTTGGCCGATCTTTAAGGCTCAAAGTGGTGTGAGGAAGAGAGGGAGTAAGTGACCTTTTATAAGGGAGGAGAGGGGCACCTTTGGAATAACTAAAAAGATTATTTTATTATAAAGCCAAATTCGGTTTTAAATAGCTCCAAATTGATTTATTTAGAAGCTAAGGTGGTTATGGGTCTAAATCCTCTCATCGAATAGAATTTGGACAAGTTTAGTTTACTATTTGAACCTTATCATTTAGTTTTAACTTTAAGTTAGATAATTTTACTTTTACCATGTCTTTTTGTGTTCTTACACTATAAGGTTAATAAACTTACTATAAGAAGTAAAATGATCCCCAAGTTGTTTATTATTAATATATATAATCGTATCTAAGTCATTTGGCCGAACCTTAGATTTTTAGGAATAAAATAACAATTAATAATATAATATTTGTTTTAAAAACTATTTTATGTCAATTTTGACACTATTTAGTAATTGAATTTTGTGAAAATCATAACAGAATTATTAGTTCGAACAAAGTTAATTAAATAAATAAAAACATGTCATATTAACCTATAAAATTAGTGGAATTCATAAAAAGTCCCAAATTACATTTATTTGGGTATTTATAACATCAATTGTGTCAATATTTCATTAATAAGATAATTACTGCATCATCATTGTGTCATAAATAAATTAAATTATTTACTGTCTAAAAATTAAAAATAAAATACCATTATGTAGGAAATTATTTTATCTTTCTAATGAATATTTATAGTCGAATTTATCTTATTTATAACCCTATATTAAAAATGATATACTTATTAAACTTTGATTTTAACTATTTTAACCCTTCTTTAAATAAATTAATAATAAATGTCCTAATCTAATCCAAGTGGGCCTAAATGGTCATATTTTATTCCTAAGGTTGTTTTTGGTCTAATTACACTTATCCAATAGAATTAGGAAATGTGTTAGGGTAAAAATAATATCATTTTTACCCTTAATTACCCTATTTACTTTTAACCGTGATAAGAAAAGTAAAAAGTTGCTATTCACCAAAAATTATTTTCATCTCATTGAACCACATTTTACTTACTGACATCTACCGTGTCTCTCGGATTTTTGAAATTCAACTCACAGAAGCAGTAAAATTAAGTTTTATGAAAATTTTTTTAACTACCACTTAGTGGTGTCACTATTCATCAAAAAATGAAAGTTTCCAGAAAAATACCAAAAATTAGGCCTAAGATATATTTGATTTTATGAACTCAAAAAATGATGTCTATTTTACCAAATTCAAAACATATTAGTTGCATTAATTAATATAAAAATTAATTCCCGTCATCAAAACAAATAGCGTGTTCTTAAGAGATAATAACTATCAAAAGATTGACACTTGTTTATGTCTGGTTTAAATGTGAAATTACATCCAATGAACAACACTGTATTAAATGGTAAAAATGTATTCTAAATATAATTTAAAACCACTAAAATTAAAGATTTATCACTATTAATTATTTTGATTAAAAAGTTTGTTTTTAATTAAAATTTAGTAATTTTCACTATTCATCAGAAAATGAAAGTTATCCTAAAAGTACCAAAATTTAACCCTAAGCTAATTTAAATATTCCGAATCCAAAAATTAAGTCCATTTCGATAGATAAAATTTCTAAAATTTAGGTGGTTATTACTATTCATAACGGCTAGTTTTAATAATATTTTAATAGCATATCGTTGTTTAGTGAAACCCGGTATTGCGTACAAAACACGCTATCAAGGAAGGTCGTGATTGTGTGTAATGAAAGACAAGTCAGGGTTGCGTGTTGTGCAATAATCCTTCGTTGTTTCGTATAACAGAATCCAACCATATTTAATTTATATATTTAATATATATATATATATATATACTCAATGTTGTGTAGAATAACTATTATCAAAATTGTGTGTAACATGGTCCAAGAATAGTGTTGCGTATACTGTAAGCTAATACGGTGTTGCGTATAGAACAAGGTAATATTGGTGTAGCATACAACACAAGACATTAATGAAATTAAAAGAATATTTTTCATAAAATCTTGGGGTGTTACAAAAACCCATATCTTCTTTTAAAGTGGTTTTTCAATGTAAAAAAATATACTATATGATCCATCCATTCATGGAACATTTTATCATTTCAAATTTAAAATAATGACCACTAAATGGTTAAAACCTTGTTAGTGTAATTATGGTAAAAGCATTGTTTTTTGGGCATTGCATGCAGATGTGTTAATGTTTATTTGAAAGAGATATCAGATTATTATTTTATAAATTATATATAATTTTTCTGAATAATTATGTATAAATTTATAATATTTATCAATTTTATTTATTTCTAATGGATAAATTTTCAAGGATATAAAATTAGTTACCATAATCAAAAACAAAAATTTTAAAATAAGGGAACATATGACTTATGAGACCAAATGTTTAAAAGATTAGTATATATATGTGGTGTATTTGTGGGTAAACCATATCATCCCTTAAATCCCTCAATTATCAATTTTGTAGATGCTTTAATATATCTAACCATTTTTTTAATTAATTAAAATTTCATCATTTTTTCAGAATACATAATACATTACACAAATAAGTACCAAAAGACTGTATTAGTTATTTTCCATTAGAAACATGGATAAAAAAACTGGTTTATATGTGAGATACTTTATCTTTCACTAAGTTAATTATGGATAAAACCCTTTTTAGATATGTCATATATAATAATTGTCTTTATAACCTAGGGAATGGAAACATAAAAAGGTGTGAGCTCGGATGCCCAATAAGGGTAAACAAGGGGAAAATATAAGCATAAATTGATTATAAGGGTTCGAGAACATGATCTTGAAAATAGAATATCATACCCATCATTGATAAGATCATATAAATGAGTCATGGAAAAAATATTTGTATTTTATAAGACACGAATAATAATGGATTCTAGAGCATAATCCAAGAAATCATAACATAATAATATGATAAGGAATTTGTGGAAGACACATAAACATGTATTATCATTCCCTATAAGTCAAGGTGCATTTCCAAAAAAATGTGGAACTTCAGGGGGAATAAATTTACTATGAGGGACACAACACCATCCCCGGTCATAATACTTTCCTTGTATGTGATCAAGATTCCACATATTCCCATAGTGGAATTGATTTCCCCATATTATGTAGTGGATCAAGCCTGTTGACATGATTCCCATCATTATCTCATGAGATATAAATCATTACCTACTTAATTTGAGAGAGATATAGGTCCCAACCATCACATAATGAAAACTAAACTTATTTATTCTATAATAACATAAATCACTCATCATATCTAAACCCATGGAATGAAATGAATTTCAAAAATCTCATTCAATCATAACATAGCCCAAGGAAAATAAATAGGTTTCATAAATATCATTCCATTGTAAACATAAAACATCATTAGAGATAATAATATATTTATCATTGTATATTATCCCCATTATAATATAAGTAGCGTCAAATAATATTATCTTTTAAGGAATGAAAATTGAGAGATCACTTGATTATATTTCTTGAGGAAAATTTTATTTATTATTTAAAAACATTTTTTTCTCATAAAATGATACACAATTTTAAAATAAAAATTTTATTTTCAAATAAAATTGTAAAATTTAAAGTGAATATTAAAATAATTAAAGAATCATGATGGTGTAAAATTTCATTCATTCTAAATATGTTAAAAACATTATTTTCATACTTTTTCTAGAAAACGTCACAAAGTTCGTCATTTAAAAAATGACCCAAAGTTTCCTTCCAAACCATGTAGTAAAAAAATAATGTAAAAATTATGTTAATCATCCCTAAGAGAACAGTAAAACTATATTTTGAAAATATTTTAATAAAACCTGTAAACAGAAGATAAATATTCCCCAATAGATACTTAAAACAAAACAATCCTAAATATCGATGAGATTGTAAAAAAATACTCATCATTTTATAAAGAATTAAATCATATTCCCCTTGAATGAAATAATAATATATGGGAATTAAAATACTATAATAATTTGGATAATAATCATAAAATATATTCATGGTTATTATATACACCACATAGATGAAACAAGTAGTGTATATGGAACGTATAACACAAAAAGAAAAAGTGAGACAAAACTCTCTTACCTTATTTCTTGGTTCTCATCGTACATGGTCAAACATCCTATATAAAAAATATAAGTTTAATAAACATTTATTACTGAACCATATTCAATTATTTCATAAAATATATGATTTACTTATGATATTATATTACCCATTTGTTAACCATTCCATATTAATGTTACGTTTCAGGTAATATTCCCTTATTTTGATTGTTATTATTGATCCTATAAAATAAATAATTATTTTATTATTTAAAGAATATAAATCATGATATAAATATCATATAAATTCAATATATAAATATTTATGATAATTTATAAACAAAATAAATATTAAATGGAAGTCACCATTTAAGTAGATTGTAGACCGTACGTACCCATGAACATTGTTTCCATTTAACTATCATTTTGAAAGAAACATGGTGAATGGAATATATATATATATATGTAATATATATTATTTAAAAAATAACAAATAAAATATATATATGTAAAGACCCGCAAATTTCAAGGAAATTTTTTTTTCTTAATTTTCTTTGGAATTTTACAAGAGCGCAGCTTCAGACGGCACCTGATTCCGAGGCCCGGTGTGCCCGGAATCAATTTCCGAAGTTTGGCTCGGGTACGTTCAGTGAACGGACGAGCGGGTTTTTCTATCTTTTGAACCGGGCCTGGAATCGAATTCTGAGGGCACCGATGAAATCGCAGCGCCGGTATTTGCTTAGAAACGCCTCTTCCGGAGTTGCGTTTGCTCAGACGTGGTTTTTAAATTTTGGGGCTTTAAGACAGAAATAAAATAAAATTTGTGCGACAACTTTATTTTATTTCACTTAAGCTGCTTGGAAGTCACTTGGAAGCCACTTGAACTGAGTTAAAGCGGATAGGGTGCTATCCGGAAATATCCTACCCTCTTGGTAGGATATTTGTGAGGCAGGGCCCGCACGAGCCCCGCCGTTTCTTTCGCTAAGTAACGCACCCGCGAAAACCCGTCAAAGTAACTGAAAAGTCAACCGACGCGTTTTCTTTATTTCTTAACAGACCATTTAATTGGGCGGTTTATTTAGTGAATTAAATGGGCTGTTTCATTCGTTGAATTAATTCAACGAATTTAATGGGTCGTTACTTACGCATTTTGCGTTTGTTGACAAAATAATAAAATAGACAAACTTGTCTATTTTGGAGGATCCTCCTGTTGTGCGAGATCCTCTAAACCTCCACCCTCCCTGCGAAGAACGCGAAGAACGCCGGAACCGGAATTCGACAATGCACGATCCGCGACATCAACAAACTTTTCCGCGACCTTCTCCTTCTTCTTCTACGGCACCTCTTCTTCCGCGGCGGACCTTCGATCAGCGGTTAAAGGTGAGAATCGAATCTTCTAATTCTCCCCTTTTTATAATTCGATATCAACGGATTTAAATTAATTAAATCCGTTTGATCTTGATCCGGAGATCGTCGGCGCGACGTTTTTCCCGCGGTGCGACGAACATCTCCTCTGCAACGACGTGACGATCCCCTCCTTCCGCGACGAGCGATTCCGCGACGACCTCACGTCCGACGACGACAAGGTAAGGGATGTTGGAATATTTTATTCCCCGTGTTTATTCTTTTAAAATAAAGAACCTGATCTCCGAACAATTTTAATTTAATTAAAATTGTTGTTGATTATTTTCTTTTCCTCCCGTTGTTTATGACTAACGCGGAGGGTGCGGATCTAACGAACAAGACCCGGCAACCCTCCGCCGATCTTTTGTTGTGCGGATTTAGCGGACGACGACGAACCATGCGGCAAGGGCGATCCGTTGATCCCGCAGTGAAGATCGGCCCCTGGGAGAAGCAATGGCGCAGACGGGAGGCAAAACGGGCCACCGGAGCAACTCCGGCGGCCCGCGGAAGGCGGCGGCGGCGCGGGTCGCCGGCGCGGCGGCGAACCGCCGGACCGCGTCCGCGGTCCGGCCACCCAGCACGCGGCCCGCGCGGGCCGCGTTCCTCTAAGCTGCGGCGGTTTCTTCGGCCGCTCGGCCGAAGCCGAGCCGGCCGGTCCGGTCGGCCGGGCCGCGCCCAGGCCGGACCGGACCCGGCCTCGCCGGGTCGGGCCGGGTCGGGCCGACCCGGTTCGGCCGACCCAGGGGTGGTTCGGGCCGGGTCGCCCCGGGCCCAGAACCCCCGTTTTCGGGCCCTCTTCGGTCTTTTGCCCATATCTTGGGCCTAGGACCTCCGATTGACGAACCGTCAGCGGCTACGCGATCCTTGGATCGATACGGTCGTTTCGGTATATTATACTCAAGGTTTCGGAAGACTTTGGGTTCGGCCGGGCTGGTTCGTACACGAAACCAACCGGGCCCTCAGAGCGGAAACGCTCATAACTTGAGCTACGGACGTCCGATCGACGTACCGTCAGCTGTGGTAGTTTCCTCTAAGTGAGACGGAACTTTTGGCATACTCCGCCCGAGGATCGGATACAGGCGGAGTACGGTCGGGTTGGTTTTGCCCTAAAAACCAACCGGGCCCCTGGGACGAAAATGCCAATAACTCTCAGACCGGGCGTCCGATTGACGCGCCGTCTGTTGCGTTGAGATCCTGTTGTCAATACGGAACTTTTGGATACATCAACTTCGGACTACGTGTCAGTTGATGTATCAGCCTCTCGGCTCGTGGAGCGGACCCTCCTAAACGAGCTCGCTATGTGCGGGAACCCTAGCGCTGGCTGTGACTTCGACGACAGAGCAGAGATCCTCCGTGGACTGCGACGACGGCAGAGCAGAGATCCTTCGTGGACTGCGGCGACGACTGTGCAGAGATCCTCAGTGGACTGCGTCGACTACTGCACTCAGCGATCCTACGTGGATCAGTGCTACAGGTTCTGTGTGAGCCCGATCCTATGTGGGTCCTTACTACCGGTTCTGTGTGAGCCACTGCCTACAGGTTCTATGTGAGCCCGATCCTGTGTGGGTCTTTTGCGGGGGTTAGTACCTATCGATCCTTCGTGGGTCCGACGACTTAGATGGATCAGTGATCATCTTTGATGTTATCTGAAAAAGTATACCTGGTTGAGCTGAATCTTATGTTACTCTCCTTTGTGGTTTGTGTTGAACTATCCTTTGTGGATTTACTGTTTACTCTCCTTGTGGATTTGAGTCTTGCTTTCCTGCGTGGATTGAGTTGTTCTTGAGCTCGTGAGCAGAGCTAGAATTGGGGACTTAGGTATATGTATGGGCATATACCTAAGTCGAGTCAGATGTTACTTCGTGATTGCATCTTTCTTTTGTGCTATATCCTTTGTGGATTTCGGGAGACCTTCGGGGGTCTCGGGGTCCTTACTGAGTAGCTTATACTCACCCCTGCACGGGCTATGCCCGCACCTTGATGTGTTGGATGCAGACGACGGACAGCGCTGATCTCGGTTGGGGCGTGGAGCAGGACGGTACCTGGAGGTGGACCACTGGGCGGGACGTGCTCGGAGCGGACGTGGGACCCGAGGAGCCTGGAGGCTATTTGTACCCACCCTTCAGGTGGGATTGCCAGTGGACGACGCGAGGCCGCCGTCTTCTCTTCAGTTGCTGTTCTTTACTTTTTCAGTTGTACTTTCAGTTGGGCTTGTATTCCGGCCCCCCTTTACTTTTCTGCACTTGTAGTTACTTTCCGCTTGCTGACTCTGTGGTGGTTGTTACTTATAAAGGCAATGCCTTCCCTGTTTACTGGGATTTTACGCCTTGGTGCTAGTCGCCAGCCCCTGGCCTATGGAAGGCGGGCTTGGGGTAGTCACGGCACGGGCCCCGAGGTCGGTTCGTGACAAATTGGTATCAGAGGTGGTCGGTTCTACCGCAGACTCTGATCGTCTTTTCTTTCTATATGAAGCAATAGTGTTTAGTGTATTGAGTGTGGTTATCAGTTCAGGGAGCCCAGTGTTGGTGCGGCGGCCGACGTATCCGTACACCAGGACCCTGACTCCTGATTTCCGACTTAATGCATGAAAACATTGATTGCGTGTGTGTTTCAAGTCTTCTTCGGGATTACTTGTGTCAGCTCATCGGGTATACTGATCTGCTTTATGAAAGTCTCAGGTTTTCCTTGTGATTACTTGTGCCAGCTCACCAGGTATACTGTTCTGACTGTGGTTCTCTTGTTCTCCTTTTCAGGATGGCCCCGCGACGACAGCCAGCTAGGGTTCCGAGTGTAGGGCGCGACGGCAGCCCACCGAGCAACGAGGCCTCGGTGCAGGGCCCTTTGCCAGTAGTGGCACCGGCGGTAGCTTTACCCGCCGAGCCACCGATGCTGCTAGTACCAGACGCCGACGATGCACGTCGCCTCAGGGCACTACATGAGTTTCAGAGCCAGCGACCGCCCAGGTTTCGCGGTGAGGCGGACCCCCAGGCCGCCGAGGACTGGCTAGAGGCGGTGGTACGGATCTTTAGGCTAGTGAGGACACCAGCGGATCTCATGGTGATTCTCGCGGCGAGCCTCCTGCAGGCGGCGGCAGGACGATGGTGGAGCTTGATGCTCCAGGTTCACGATGAGGCATCCTTGCTCTGGACGGACTTCGAGAGCCTCTTCCGCTCTGAGTTCGTCCCGGCCACCCTCCGAGCGGTGCGCATCCAGGAGCTTCTCCAGCTGCGCCAGGGCAGCATGACGGTTGCTCAGTACGCGGCGAGGTTCACTGACCTATCTCGCTACTCGACCGACATGGTACGGGACCCCTTCTTCCGGGCCCGGACCTTCGAGCAGGGCTTGCGACAGGAGATTCGGGCGTCGCTGATATCCCTCAGCATTCCGACCCAGGCGGGAGTGCTGGAGCGAGCCCTCCTGATCGAGAGCTTCCTGGCAGAGCCTTCTTCAACGGCGAGACCTAGCGCAGGGCGGCAGGTAGCTGAGTCTTCGGCAGCAGGTAGCCGACGGATGACTCTCGGGTCCAGGCAGACCAGACCCCCACGCAGACGGCCTCAGGACACCGGCTCAGCAGTGCGGGGCACACAGCGGAGTGCCAGCCTTCCGAGAGGCAGACTGTGCTACTCCTGCGGCGGGCAGGGTCACATGGCTCGTGACTGCCCGACTCGCCGATCAGAGGAGCAGCAGTCGGTGGAGGGGCCACCCAGGCAGAGGCAGAGGGTCGACCGTGGCGGTCTGCAGGGAGGAGGCGGACGAGGCAGAGGAGCTGGCCGAGCAGCGGGTGGTGGGCGACGCTTCCAGGCTCTACCCCCACCACCACCAGGAGGGCCACCTCGACCACAGGGAGCTGGCGGGCAGGGGCAGGCCCAGCTCCAGGCAGTGGAGGCCTACGACCCCGACATGCCCGAGATGATTCGAGGTACGATCTGTGTCTATTCCACCCTTGCTGCAGTACTTATAGACACAGGAGCGAGTCACTCTTTCATAGCCTCTGCCCTTGTTCGGAGCTCGGAGATTCCGACTGAGCCGTTGGCTCGATCCTTACGGCTAGAGACTCCTACGGGAGCAGACTCGACGATTACGCACTGGTGCCGGCAGTGTGAGCTTACTCTAGGAGGCGAGAGCTTCGGCTGGGATCTCATTGTAGCGGCGTCGAGGCCTTACGACGTTATCTTGGGCATGGATTGGCTATCCACGGTTCATGCCCAGATCGACTGTTTTAGGCGCAAGGTGCGATGTGTTCGCACCGACGGGAGCAGGTTTACCTTCACCGGCGAGAAGGGAACCTTTGCAGCACAGGATGGACTTCCGCGGAGGAGAGTGCAGGCCATCTCTCATCAGTTGGCTAGCCTCATCCTAGGAGTAGTGGACGTGCGGAGTCCAGCTTTTCCTGCAGTGGTGGACCAGTACGTGGACGTCTTTCCCGACGACGTTCCAGGGCTACCTCCTCGTAGATAGGTAGACTATTACATCGACTTGTACCCCGGGACAGCCCCGATATCCACTCCAGCATACCAGATGGCCCCCGCCGAGCTTCGAGAGCTGCGGGTACAGTTGGAGGACTTGCAGAGCAAGGGGTTTATCCGACCCGGTGTTTCACCCTGGGCTTCCCCGATATTGTTCGCCAAGAAGGCGGACGGGAGCTTGCGACTGTGTGTCGACTATCGTCGCCTGAACCAGGTGACAGTGAGGAACAAGTATCCGCTGCCACGGATTGATGACCTCTTCGATCAGCTCAGGGGAGCGCGGTGGTTCTCGAAGATAGACCTCCGGTCAGGCTATCATCAGCTCAAAGTTCGAGACGAGGACGTGCAGAAGACGGACTTCAGGTGTCGGTATGGCCATTATGAGTTCTTGGTTATGCCGTTCGGCGTAACCAATGCTCCAGTAGTGTTCATGAGCCTCATGAACAGGATCTTCCAGCCATACCTCGACCGATTTGTCGTGGTCTTCATTGACGACATTTTGGTATACTCGACGACTGAGGAGGAGCATGCCTACCACCTGCGAGTTGTGCTAGACACACTCCGAGAGCACCAGCTTTATGGCAAGCTCTCAAAGTGCCAGTTCTGGTTACGTGAGGTCCACTTCTTGGGGCACGTCATCTCTGAGGCGGGAGTTGCAGTGGATCCCGCGAAGATCGAGGCAGTGCTAGCTTGGGAGCCACCCAGGAGCGTGACGGAGGTGCGGAGCTTCTTGGGCCTGGCCGGATACTATCGGAGATTCGTGCCAGACTTCTCCAGAGTTGCGGCACCACTCTCAGCGTTGACGAAGAAGGGGAAACCCTTCGTGTGGTCAGACAGATGCCAGCAGAGCTTCCAGGAGCTGAGGCAGAGGTTGACCAGCGCACCTATCTTGAGGTTGCCTGAGGAGGGAGTTGGATAAGTAGTTTACTGCGACGCATCAGGGACTGGACTCGGGTGCGTCCTGATGCAGGAGCGGGCCGTGATCGCCTACGGATCACGTCAGTTGAGGCCGCATGAGCAGAACTATGCCACTCATGACCTGGAGTTAGCAGCAGTGGTCTTCGCTCTGAAGACTTGGCGGCACTATCTGATGGGCGAGCGCTTCACAGTCTTTTCTGACCACCAGAGTCTCAGGTATATCTTCTCTCAGAAGGACCTGAACCTGAGACAGCGGAGATGGCTTGAGTTCCTCCAGGACTATGACTTTGAGATAGTCTATACTCCTGGGAAGGGGAACGTGGTAGCCGATGCCCTCAGCAGGAGGACGGGCATTCAGCTACTTGAGGAGGCGATGGAGCAGCTAGCCTCCTTACAGATATCCTTCGTGGATAGAGACGGAGCAGCCTTTCTTCAGTCTCTCACAGTCTCTCCTCCACTTCTACAGCGGGTCAGAGAGGCTCAGCGTGGGGACGCTGACTGTGAGACCCGGCGTGCACTGATATCCTCAGGTCAGGCGCCTGATGGTTTCTCCCTTGGAGCAGAGCACGACATCCTTTTCAGAGGACGTACCTTCGTACCAGTCGCTTTACGAGAGGAGGTGCTGAGAGAGTTTCACACTTCTCCCTTGGCGGTACATCCCGGAGTGGCGAAGATGTACCAGGATCTCAGACGACAGCACTGGTGGCCGGGTATGAAGAAAGCTGTGGCAGAGTTCGTTTCACGATGCCTCACCTGCCAGCAGGTGAAGGCAGAGCATCAGGTACCAGCAGGCTTGGTACAGCCCTTGGAGGTCCCAGAGTGTAAGTGGGACGGCATATCTATGGACTTCGTGACTGGACTTCCACGCACTTCCAGAGGTCACGACTCCATTTGGGTGATTGTCGACCGACTCACCAAGTCGGCACACTTCTTACCCATCAGAGAGCAGGGCTCAGTGGAGAGCTTGGGACGTCTTTACGTCCAGGAGATCGTACGGCTTCACGGTGTGCCATCGTCTATCGTCTCCGATCGAGATGCTCGTTTCACTTCCCGGCTTTGGAAGGGGTTGCAGGAGGCGTTCAGGACACGGCTCCATCTGAGCACAGCCTTCCACCCTCAGACGGATGGTCAGACAGAGAGGACCATACAGACACTCGAGGACATGCTCCGTGCATGTGTTCTCGACTTTGGTCGCAGCTGGGAGGACCATCTACCCTTGGTGGAGTTCGCGTACAACAACAGCTACCACTCCACCATCGGGATGGCACCATACGAGGCGTTGTACGGCAGACCCTGCAGATCACCGTTGTGCTGGACAGACCCTGGGGAGTCAGCACTCGTGGGACCAGAGATGGTCCGAGCCACGACAGCGAAGTTCCAGATCATCCAGGAGAGGATGAGGACAGCTCAGAGCCGGCAGAAGTCGTATGCCGATAGGAGGCGGAGGCCACTAGAGTTCGAGGATGGCGACCACGTCTTTTTGCGTGTCTCACCTCGACGTGGTTTACGGAGATTTGGCCGAGGCGGCAAGTTGTCTACACGCTTCATCGGGCCTTTTCAGGTCCTCAGCAGGATAGCAGAGGTGGCTTATCGCCTGGCTCTACCACCTCAGTTGCACCGGGTGCACGACGTCTTCCACGTGTCTCAGCTGAGGAGATACGTGCACGACCCGACGCACATCATCGACTTTGGGGAGCTGGACGTGGACGATGGGGCGACTTTTGCGGAGGTCCCAGTGGAGATCGAGGATCGACAGGAGCGGGTCCTACGTGGGCGGTCGATTCCTCTTGTGCGCATCAGATGGCAGCACGGGAACCTCCAGGAGAGCACTTGGGAGCGGGAGGCTCAGATGCGTGCTCAGTACCCCCATTTGTTCCCCTAGTTTTTGATGTATCTTTACGGGGACGTAAAGCCCTGAGGTTGGAGTAATGTAAAGACCCGCAAATTTCAAGGAAATTTTTTTTTTCTTAATTTTCTTTGAAATTTTACAAGAGCGCAGCTTCAGACGGCACCTGATTCCGAGGCCCGGTGTGCCCGGAATCAATTTCCGAAGTTTGGCTCGGGTACGTTCAGTGAACGGACGAGCGGGTTTTTCTATCTTTTGAACCGGTGCCCGGAATCGAATTCTGAGGGCACCGATGAAATCGCAGTGCCGGTATTTTCTTAGAAACGCCTCTTCCGGAGTTGCGTTTGCTCAGACGTGGTTTTTAAATTTTGGGGCTTTAAGACAGAAATAAAATAAAATTTGTGCGACAACTTTATTTTATTTCACTTAAGCTGCTTGGAAGTCACTTGGAAGCCACTTGAACTGAGTTAAAGCTGATAGGGTGCTATCCGGAAATATCCTACCCTCTTGGTAGGATATTTGTGAGACAGGGCCCGCACGAGCCCCGCCGTTTCTTTCGCTAAGTAACGCACCCGCGAAAACCCGTCAAAGTAACTGAAAAGTCAACCGACGCGTTTTCTTTATTTCTTAACAGACCATTTAATTGGGCGGTTTATTTCGTGAATTAAATGGGCTGTTTCATTCGTTGAATTAATTCAACGAATTTAAAGGGTCGTTACTTACGCATTTTGCGTTTGTTGGCAAAATAATAAAATAGACAAACTTGTCTATTTTGGAGGATCCTCCTGTTGTGCGAGATCCTCTAAACCTCCACCCTCCCCACGAAGAACGCGAAGAACGCGAAGAACGCCGGAACCGGAATTCGACGACGCACGATCCGCGACGTCAACAAACTTTTCCGCGACCTTCTCCTTCTTCTTCTACGGCGCCTCTTCTTCCGCGGCGGACCTTCGATCAGCGGTTAAAGGTGAGAATCGAATCTTCTAATTCTCCCCTTTTTATAATTCGATATCAACGGATTTAAATTAATTAAATCCATTTGATCTTGATCCGGAGATCGTCGCCGCGACGTTTTTCCCGCGGTGCGACGAACGTCTCCTCCGCAACAACGCGACGATCCCCTCCTTCCGCGACGAGCGATTCCGCGACGACCTCACGTCCGACGACGACAAGGTAAGGGATGTTGGAATATTTTATTCCCCGTGTTTATTCTTTTAAAATAAAGAACCTGATCTCCGAACAATTTTAATTTAATTAAAATTGTTGTTGATTATTTTCTTTTCCTCCCGTTGTTTATGACTAACGCGGAGGGTGCGGATCTAACGAACAAGACCCGGCAACCCTCCGCCGATCTTTTGTTGTGCGGATTTGGCGGACGACGACGAATCGTGCGGCAAGGGCGATCCGTTGATCCCGCAGTGAAGATCGGCCCCCGGGAGGAGCAATGGCGCAGACGGGAGGCAAAACGGGCCACCGGAGCAACTCCGGCGGCCCGCGGAAGGCGGCGGCGGCGCCCGGCGCGCCGCCGGAAACTCCGCCGCGGCCGAGCCGCGGCGGCGGCGAACCGTCGGACCGCGTCCGCGGTCCGGCCACCCAGCACGCGGCCCGCGCGGGCCGCGTTCCTCCAAGCCGCGGGTCAAACCCGCGGCGGTTTCTTCGGCCGCTCGGCCGAAGCCGAGCCGGCCGGTCCGGTCGGCCGGGCCGCGCCCAGGCCGGACCGGACCCGGTTCGGGTCGACCCGGTTCGGCCGACCCAGGGGTGGTTCGGGCCGGGTCGCCCCGGGCCCAGAACCCCCGTTTTCGGGCCCTCTTCGGTCTTTTGCCCATATCTTGGGCCTAGGACTTCCGATTGACGAACCGTCAGTGGCTACGTGATCCTTGGATCGATACGGTCGTTTCGGTATATTATACTCAAGGTTTCGGAAGACTTTGGCTTCGGCCGGGTTGGTTCGTACACGAAACCAACCGGGCCCTCGGAGCGGAAACGCTCATAACTTGAGCTACGGACGTCCGATCGACGTACCGTCAGCTGTGGTAGTTTTCTCTAAGTGAGACGGAACTTTTGGCATACTCCGCCCGAGGATCGGATACAGGCGGAGTACGGTCGGGTTGGTTTTGCCCTAAAAACCAACCGGGCCCCTGGGACGAAAATGCCAATAACTCTCAGACCGGGCGTCCGATTGACGCGCCGTCTGTTGCGTTGAGATCCTGTTGTCGATACGGAACTTTTGGATACATCAACTTCGGACTACGTGTCATTTGATGTATCAGCCTCTCGGCTCGTGGAGCGGACCCTCCTAAACGAGCTCGCTGTGTGCGGGAACCCTAGCGCTGGCTGTGACTTCGACGACAGAGCAGAGATCCTCCGTGGACTGCGACGACGGCAGAGCAGAGATCATTCGTGGACTGCGGCGACGACTGTGCAGAGATCCTCAGTGGACTGCGTCGACTACTGCACTCAGCGATCCTACGTGGATCAGTGCTACAGGTTCTGTGTGAGCCCGATCCTATGTGGGTCCTTACTACCGGTTCTGTGTGAGCCACTGCCTACAGGTTCTTTGTGAGCCCGATCCTGTGTGGGTCTTTTGCGGGGGTTAGTACCTATCGATCCTTCGTGGGTCCGACGACTTAGATGGATCAGTGATCATCTTTGACGTTATCTGAAAAAGTATACCTGGTTGAGCTGAATCTTATGTTACTCTCCTTTGTGGTTTGTGTTGAACTATCCTTTGTGGATTTACTGTTTACTCTCCTTGTGGATTTGAGTCTTGCTTTCCTGCGTGGATTGAGTTGTTCTTGAGCTCGTGAGCAGAGCTAGAATTGGGGACTTAGGTATATGTATGGGCATATACCTAAGTCGAGTCAGATGTTACTTCGTGATTGCATCTTTCTTTTGTGCTATATCCTTTGTGGATTTCGGGAGACCTTCGGGGGTCTCGGGGTCCTTACTGAGTAGCTTATACTCACCCCTGTACGGGCTATGCCCGCACCTTGATGTGTTGGATGCAGACGACGGACAGCGCTGATCTCGGTTGGGGCGTGGAGCAGGACGGTAGCTGGAGGTGGACCACTGGGCGGGACGTGCTCGGAGCGGACGTGGGACCCGAGGAGCCTGGAGGCTATCTGTACCCACCCTTCAGGTGGGATTGTCAGTGGACGACGCGAGGCCGCCATCTTCTCTTCAGTTGCTGTTCTTTACTTTTTCAGTTGTACTTTCAGTTGGGCTTGTATTCCGGCCCCCCTTTACTTTTCTGCACTTGTAGTTACTTTCCGCTTGCTGACTCTGTGGTGGTTGTTACTTATAAAGGCAATGCCTTCCCTGTTTACCGGGATTTTACGCTTTGGTGCTAGTCGCCAGCCCCTGGCCTATGGAAGGCTGGCTTGGGGTAGTCACGGCACGGGCCCCGAGGTCGGGTCGTGACAATATATCATATAAAAATAGAGTGTCATTAATAATGTCCAAACATGAGAGGTCGTAATGGAAAAACAAACAACATCGTTTCGTGAGGCAGTAGTTTTCCATACATAAGAACATTAAGTTTGTTACCCATTTGATGGTAGTATATGTGTGTTCTAGTAGAAACCATAGAATAAAAAAATCATAATATATTTATAATACTGAGGTAATTATATAATAATGGAATAAGAAGATTTTTGTGGATGCTAATGGAAATAAAACAAAAGAGAATGTGAAAGGATGTTACTACAACTCCTCCTGGTTTTCAAAAATGGGATTACGTGGTTGGATATTTATCATAAGGGAGTAATATAGGTTTAAGGGTGTGATGTTTGTAAAAAAATTATATAGATATGTTTTTAACCAAATAGGTTATGAAGTGTGAATAGAAGAGAATAAGAGTTACCCTTTTATAAGAGAGGTTATGGGCACATGTTGAATTTTCTAAAAGTACTAATTTTTAATAAATTATATATCAATCCAAATACCTCCAAAAGTCATTTATTTGAAGCTAAGATTATATAGGGTTTTAATTGCCTTAACCATTATATTTTAGACTTGTTTTGGTAATATTTTTATCCATTTCATTCTGTTTAACCCTTAGTCATCCTATTTTCATTTTAGTTACAGTAACAATGTTTTCTATATTTAATGAATGTAATTTTAAGTTATTTGTTTTAAATGAAATAGAAAAATAATGATTTAAAACATTTTAGGTCATATTATAATTTTAGTATTTTTAAATATGTTTTATGTTTCTTAAATATTTTAATATAATATTATTTTTATAAAATATCATATGTGTCAATTCTGACCCGATTTATTACATTGAATTTAAGAAAATTAATACAATAAGGAAAAATAAAAAAAATATTTAATACACCCCTAATTATTATTATTAACCTATAACTAGACATTTTTTGGGTGAACCACTTTATTAAAAGGGAAAACACACAAACCCTAGGAAAATGGAGAACCCAAAAGCCCATAATAAGCTTGTAATCTTAAAGGAACAGAGGCTTAAAATCCAATGGATCGAGAGCCCTGGGGCACAACCCATTAAAACCCAAAAGTCAAATTAAATTCCAATGAAAAAATCTAAGAAAACATAATCTGGACCCAATGTCAACAGACCCGAGTCAAGCACCAATATGCCCAGAAGATCGACTGTCTCCACCCGAGGCCGATTTTCATTCTTCCGAAGCCAGAATGCATACCCCAAAAGAATTCCCTATTGACATCACTGCTGCAAGCTTCTGTCCTACCACAACAAAACACCCCCTCCCTGCACCCGTTGAAGCTAGAGCAGGTCCAATGAAAATTCAGTGTGCTTTTGAAGATGCTCTATAGCCATTGACGTCGCCGCCGCAAAGCCCCGCCACATGATGAAGCTCCAACGAGAAGTGCAATTGCAGTACCAGATCCACCACATTTCCATGACCCGACAAAAACTATAAACCGATGAAAATATATCATGTCACCTAAGGTTGAACTTCGTAATGATGTTTCCACCGCCACACCAGAACCACGCCTCCCCACACGCCAAGGTGCATCACACCTCTGCACACATCCATCCTATCTGACCGCTTGTTGAGGTACAATTGCCTGAAGCATCAGTGACCAGCCCAGATCTGCTCGACATGCCACCATAGTAGATCTGCAATTGAACCTCCCAAATGCCCAGCACAACACACCAGTATGATTCCAGATGCATTGAGAGAGTTGCAACATGGAGAGGACCACAAAGAATCCTTCTGCCGCTCTTCTCAAGAGGAAACCCTATATGGGGCACTCTTGAGAGATTATCTCCCAAGAGCAACCCTATTTTATATATATTTTACTTTATTATTAACCTATAAAAGTAATATGTCACCTTAATATAGTAAAATTTTATTTCTTTTAATATTTATAATATCATTTATTTTATTAATTCATTAGTTGAATAATTACTTCATTATCATTTTGAAATTATTTATGATAATTATTTATTTACTATATATTAAAAATAAAATTTTTATGATGTAGATAAAAAATTATATATCATAAGAATATATATATATGTTCGACCATATATTCTACTTACCCCCATATTAGAAATACAATACTTAAAAAAGTAAGAGTGTGACAGTTTGTCACTCTCTTAGATTTTAATAATATCTAAATCATATTCATGGACAAGTATCCATTAAAAATTTTAATTTATAATACTTAGGTGATATTGGTGTAATTTATTTAATCAAATAATATTTTATATTAAAAATTTACATTTATAATACTTAGGTGATATTGGTGTAATTTATTTAATCAAATAATATTTTACTAAATTTGGATCTTTTGATTCTAGATATGTAATCCATTTTCAAAAATTCAGAACACATAATTGTGTAAAATTAATTTAAAATTTATCCCATTAAAGGAATGAGAAAATGAGTTTTTAAAGTGAAAACGTTTAAAAGATTGAATTGTTTTTATACCCCAATACAATGTTAAATTTATTACAATGACCTAAATTGGATTAACTGAATGAAAATTATTCTTATATTACTTTGAAAACAATAAAATATATAATTTAATTGTACAAAATATTTTGATTAAAAAATGGTTTTTAATTAAAATCCAGTATTTTTCCCTATTCATAAAAACATGAAATTAATCAGAAGAATTACAAAAAAAAGAAAAATAAATTTTGAATTATATCCTTCAAAAAAGGATTTCATTATCAAATTTAATTTATAAGAGTTCAAGAACTATATTTAAAAATGTTCTCCATCAAAAGGCGATGAAACATCCTTTCAAGAAAAATACCTCTTGTGTGCATAAAATTGGATTTGTTCTTATATCATATCTATAAAACATATAAGATAAATGTTAAAATTTATATTTAATATATATATTTATATATTTATTTCAATAATATAATTTAAAAGATTTATTTTTTTATTTTTTTATACAAAACACCATTTCTTCACATTTAAAAATATTTCAGAAAATGATTTCCTTTTATTTTAAAAAGGGATTCACAATCGTTTATAATTAACTACTCAAAGGATTATGTGTAAACCAAAATTTCATAATTCAATTAAACATTTTCATTACATCCATTCTAATTACTAGTTTACAATTTTCATTTTTAAATTAGTATAATAATAAAAAGATGCTTCGTAGAAAATTATTGTTACATGAAAAGAAAGCTAAGTCAGTGTTTCATTTTGTGCAAGATTAACATGACATATCTTATAACACAAGACATTAAAGAAATTTATTTTATTCAAAACAAATTCACAAAAAATCTAGGTTTTACATTCAACCACCCTTAAAATAAATTTCTCCCTCAAAATTCATTATCCTAATTCAAAAAAATGAGACTTCATCTTCCCCCTCATATCCTTAAGTTCTTATGTAGCTTCCAATAACTTCTGGTTTTTCCACAAAACAGTAACTGGGTGAGTGTATTATTTTTAAGAACTATCTTTGTATGATCCATAATTTCAAATGTTTTCTCCTCATAAGAATGATCCTACTCCTGTGGTAAGACCTCTTAGTCCAATACATGTGAAGGGTTGGTTATGTATATTCTCAGGATAAATAGTTGGAACACATCATTGATTTTAGATATATGTGGAATCATTTTTATTTGATAATATACCATCCCAATACAAACAATAATATCAAAGGGAGTAATATTGCTTGGTATTAGTTTCTATTTCTTCCCAAACCTCATAACCTACTTCTATAGAGAAATTCATAGAAACATCTTCCCACAAACATCAAATTCTAGATCACTCCATCAGTGATCAACATTAATTTTATGATACTTTAATATATAATTGAATGGTTATAAATATCTCGTTCATATCTTCAGACATCTTAGGTCTCAATATCTTTACTCCTCCTATATCATCCCATCACATTAGAGCTCTACATTTCATCCCATCGAGAGCTTCCTAAGAAGCTATTTGAATGCTTAAGTGGAATCTATTGTTGTAAGAAAACTCACATAGATGAAGGTGTTAATCCCAACCACATTTGAAATTAAGATAACACGATCTCAACAAATCCTCTTAGGATTGAATTGTTTGTTTAGACGGACCATTCATCTATGGATGATATGAATTGTTGAATCTAAATTTTGTATCAAGTGATATCTGAAGACTTTACCAGAATTTCTAGGTAAACCTCAGGTCCCAATGAGATACAATATAATGTTTTACTCCATCAAACCTTATAACTTCTTGAATGTGTATCCTAGAAAGTTGATCTATAGAGAAGTCTTCTCTGATTTCAATGATGCGTGTTGACTTAGTGAGGCGATCAACTACCACCCATATAGCATTAAACCATCTAGTTGTTTTGGGGAGTCTAATGGAAATATTAGTAGTGATGTTCTCCCATTTATATTTTGTTATGGGTGATAAATGAAACATTCCATTATATTTTTTTCTTTTATCCTTAACTTTCTAGCATACTAAGCACTGAGATACAAACTCTTGATAACTCTCTTCATGTCATCCCACCAGATGTATTACATCAAAACTCTATACATATTTGTAATTCTAGATTAATAGAGAATTAAAAACTATGAGATTTCACTAATATATCTTGCTTTAAATATTTAAGGTAAAGAACAAATACACAGTTCCTAAATCTTACCATTCCATCCTGGTCATTGTTAAACTCGAGGAAATTTCTAACCTTCTTTTATAGCTCTACATCTTTGTTCTGCACCACTTTAGTCTTCACTTCAATTGAGGGTTGATCACCCCATTGAGAAAGATATTATTTTCATTTTCCTTCATGATTTCTATATCCCATACTTTCCAAATCTAGAAATATTAGATATTCTGTGAGCCTTTTCATGGATAAGCTAGCATAATCTTTTTGACTTAATGCATCATTTACCTTGTTCGATTTCCCAGGGTGATAACATATTAAGTAGTCATAATCCTCTATAAGCTCTAGAAATCTACTCAAGATCTTGTTCACCTCCTTCTATGTGAATATGTATTTCAGGATTTTATGGTCAATATATATATATCACACTTTTCTCCACAGAGGTAATTCCTCTATATCTTTAATTCAAAAGTTCTTGTGACTAGCTCTGAATCATACTTTTAGTAATTTATCTCATGAATATTCATCGATTATGTGTCATAATGGATAAACATGTGAATATAAATATTGAAACATCCCAATCCATTCATGGATGTATCAATAAATATTACAAAACTTTCACCATTATAGCGTAATGTTAGCATAGGTTCACTGGCCAATCTTATCTTTGATTCCTATACATTTTCATCACATTAATATGTCCTAGTGAACCTAGAACCCTTCTATGTAAACATGGTCATAGGATTAGAAATTCATGTGAAATTCTCCAAAAACAGTCACAAATATCCACCTAAACAAAGGAAACTGAAAATCTCAGTAAAAATGGTTGGTCTTTTACAACATTTAGTAACCTCCATCTTTGATAGATATACTATTATACGTCACTTGATATTATATTTCCAAAAAATGTTATCTTTTTTATCCAAAATTCACACTGTAAATTTTTCAAACATTTTCTCTTTTCATATGTTATTTTTCACAATTCTCAAGTGGTCTTCATCATCTTCTTTGATATTTGAATAGATAATAATATCATCAATAAAGACCTCAAAAAACTGATCGAGGTAACCTCTAAATACTCTATTGATAGATTATATGAAGATAGAAGGTTCATTTGTGAGACCAAAATACATAGATAAAAATTAATACTACCCATAAAATGTATGGAATGTATTATTTGGCATATTAAACATAACCCTCAATAGATGATATCCAGAAGGAGGGTCAATCATTGAAATGTATTCAACTCTGTGAATTTTGATTTAATAGATCATCAATGTGTGGAAGAGGTTAATTTTCTTGATTTAGATCTTGTTCAAATCCTAATAATCAATAAAGTGTCACATTTATCCATCTTTATTTTGTCACAAAAAAGAAATGGTGCACCCCAAGGTGACACACTTGGACAAATGAATCACTTATCAAGGTTTTCTTGGAGCTACGTCTTCAATTCCAACAACTCAATTATGTAAATTCTATTGGGATTCATGGAAATTGGTGTAGAACTTTGTATGTTCTCTACCAATAAATCAACATCACATTTTGGTGGAAGTTTAGGAAACTCTTATTAAATAAAATCAAAATATTCATGAAAAATAGACATATCATTTATTTCAATTTTCACCGCAACTATTTGAGATAAAGATCCCTTATTAATGGGAATTAATACCCGTAAACTAGATTTAAAACCCATACAAAGCTCATACATATCGTAACATTCATGAATGCACATATTTGGGTATGAAACATCCAATATAACAAACCTTCCGTGACAATTGATGTGGGATTAATATAGGGAAATCCAACACATTCCTAATATGTCATGTAATTCAACTAGAGGATGAAGGAAAACACTTTTAGGAGACAAATTCCCATAATGTTCAACAAGAGTGGAATCATAAACTTGAGGCACAAACATCTTTCCAATAAGGATTTTCACTAAAAATTACACATCTAATAATTTGGGAGGAATATTGACACCCTTATCAAGTTATTTATATATGATAGAGTGGGTAGATCCAGATTCAAATAAGACATTACAGGTTCTCGAGTGGTTGGTAAGTGTACCTTTCCCCATATCTTTATTGAACCCCTCATCAGAAATAGTGATCACATGAGATATACCCTTTTCCCTTGGCTTAAGATGTAAAGACGCATAAAATTCAAGAGAAATTTTTTCTTAATTTTCTTTGGAATTTTATAAGAACACGGTTTCTGACGGCACTTGATTCCGAGGCCCGGTGTGCCCGGAATTTTTATCCGATGTTTAGCTCGGGTACGTTTAGTGAACGAACGAGCGTGTTTTCTTAAATTATGAACCGATGCTTGGAATCGAATTCCGAGGGCACCGATGAATTCGCAGTGTCGATAATTGCTTAGGAACACCTTTTCAGGAGTTGCGTTTACACGGGAGGAATTGTTAAAAATTGTGGAATGTAAAATAAAATTGAGCTTCAATTTTATTTTATTTTCACTAAGTGGTTATCCGTTATGTGGAAGTTGGGAAACTATCCTAGATAGGTTATGAGGGCATTGGGGCCCACATGAACCCCACCCCTTCATATTCCCTAACTCCTTCAACTCACCATTTAATTAGATAACTTATGTTAATTAAATGAGTGAGTTTAATTTGAATGATTGAAATTCAAATACTTAAGGCATAGGTAATAAAATAAGACTAAACACTTATGTTATTATTGTTGGAACTTGTTGTGTTGAGAGTGTATTGGGGGAAGAAACTCTAAAGTTCTTCTCCATCATCGAAGAACGCGAAGAATGTGAGGAACGCACCGATCTCCAACGTAGAACGCTGAATACTCGAAGATCGACTACGCGACGCCATAAACCGCGACGCCAACGGCGTTCCTTCCACGACGCCTTCTTCCGTGATGATCAATTCTGTGACGTTCCTTTCCGCGACAAGCCTTCATTCAACAACGCTCGAGGGAGGGGATTTTATTGTTGTTGTTATTCATGAATTCTTTCGTCGTCGTTCCTCTTTTCATTTGGACCACTTGCTATCGATTAACGGGAGGGGGCCGGACAGCACAAACACGGCCGACCCTCCTCCCTTGTATGTTGTGTTGTTGCGGTTCGAAGGAAAGCGGTGTGGTGCAACGGCACCATGCGGGGTCATGCGGCAAGGAATGTGTGGCGCCGTCGCGCCGCGCCTTCGAATCGAACAAGGTCGTGGCGCCGTTGCGCCCCACCGGAGAACCCCGAAGGCACTGCGGCTGGAGTGGGGCTGCGGTGGAGGAGAGCGGCGCCATCGCGCCGCGCCGGGTGGACCAAGGCCACGGCCATAGGCCGTGGCGGAGCAGGGAGCGGCGGTTGGGATTCCGGCCGCCGGCGTCGGAGCAGGGGGACCGGCCACCGCTGGTCCCACGGCGGCAACAGTCAGCCGGCCGAAGCGGGCCGGCCGGTCAGAGGAAGAGCCAGGGGTTACGACCCCTAGATGGACAGAAAAGAGCGGCCCCCCACATGGGGGCCGCGGTTACGAAATAGGGGGGCAGCGCCCCCCCCCCCCCCCAATCTGCTCGGCCGAAACGGCTGATCCACCTGGCCACCGGGCCGCGCCCAGCCGGGCCGCGCCACGCCCAAGCGGGCCGGACCCGGACCTGGGTCGGGTCGACTTGGTTCGGGCCGACCCAGGGGGTCTCGGGCCGGGTCGGTTCGGGCCCGAAACCCCCACTTCCAGACCCCTTTCGGTCTTTTGCCCATAACTTGGGCTATGAACCTCCAATTGATGCACCGTCAGTTGCGATGCAATCTGTGGATCGAGGCTGTCATTTTGATATATCACACTCAAGGTTTCGGAGTACTTTGAGTTCAGCCGGGTTGGTTCGAACACGAGACCAACCGGGACCTCGGAGTAGAAACGCTTATAACTTGTTCTCCGGACGTCCGAATGACGTGTCGTCAACTTTGTTGGATTCCTCTTAATGAGACGGACATTTTGGCTTACTCCGCTCGAGGTTTGGACGTATTTGGAGTACGGTCGGGTTGGTTTTGTCTTAAAAACCAAATGGGCCCCTTGGACTAAAAACCCAATAACTCTCAGACCGGGCGTCCGATCGAGACACCGTCCATCTCGTTGAGTTTCTATTGACGATACAAAACTTTTGGATATATCAACTCCGGACTATGTGTCAGTTTATGTATCAGCCCCTTGGCTTGTGGAGCGGACACTCTCGAACGAGCTTGCTATGTGCGGGAACCCTAGAGTTGGATGTGACTGCGATGACGATGACGACTATACAGAAATCCTCTGTGGATTCGACGGCGACGACTATAGCACTCAGAGATCCTACGTGGATCAGTGCTACCGATCCTGTGTGGGTCACCGCTTAGCGGTCCTGTGTGGGCCAACGCCTATATATCCTGTGTGGGTCCGATCCTGTGTGGGTCATTGTGGGGGTTAGTTAGCTATCGATCCTTTCTGGGTCATTGCGGGGGTTAGTATCTATCGATCCTGTATGGGTCCGATGACTTGGATAAATCAGTGTCTATATCTGATCATATCTATCATCTTACAAAGAAGTATACCTGTGTGAGTTGAATCTTGACTTTCAATCCTTATCTTCGATAAGATTGACTTGATATCCTGTGTGGATTACGTTATGCATTCCTGTGTGGACTTGGTTGTACTTGGGCTTAGATGGTGGAGCCGAACTGGAATTGATGACTTAGGTATATGTATGGTAATATACCTAAGTAGTGTCGGATGTTACTTCGTGATTGCATCTTTCCTTGTGTATTATCCTTTGTGGATTATGGGAGACCTTCGGGGGTCTCGGGGTCCCTACTGAGTAGCTTATACTCACCCCTGCACGGGCTATGCCCGCACTACGTTGTGTTGGTTGCAGAGGACGGATAGTGTTGATCGTGGTTGGGGCTTGCGGAGCAGTTCGGTACCTGGAGGAGAACCACTGGGTGGGACGTACTCAGAGAAGACGACTGGACCTGAGGAGGTGTGGAGGCTATCTGTACCCACCCTGCAGGTGGGACTTCCAGTTGACGGCTCGAGGCTGTGGTTTTACTTTTCAGTTGTTGTACTCCCTTTTTCAGTTGCACTTTAATTTCAGTTTGGGTTTGTATTCTGGACCACTTACTTTTCCGCAATTACTGTTGTACCCAGTTTTTACGTAGTGTTTACTTAAGCTTTCTTGCTCTGTGGTGTATGTTTACATTACAAAGGCATTGCCTTCCCTTTTTAACGGGAATTACACCTTTGTGTTAGTCGCCATCCCCTGGCCTATGGAAGGCGGGCTTCGGGTCGTTACAGCACGAGCCCTGAGGACGGGTCGTGACAAATTGGTATCAGAGGAGTTCGGTTCTACCACAGAACTCAGGACTCTGATCTTTTTCTATGTGAAGCTATAATTTTAAGAGTATTTAGTGTGGTTATCAGTCCAGGGAGTCCAGTGTTGGTGCGGCGGCTGACGTATCCGTACACCAGGACCCTGACTTCTGATTTCCAACTTAATGCACGAAAACATTGATTGCATGTGTGTTTCAAGTTTCCTTTGTGATTACTTTATGTCAGCTCACCAGGTTTACTGTTTGACCATGGTGCACCTGTTTCTTTTTAGGATGGCCCCACGACGGCAGCCATCTAGGGTTCCGATCGTTGTGCGTGACGACAGCCCATCGAGCGACGAGGCCTCGGTATAGGGCCCTTTGACAGCAGAGGCACCAGCGGTACCTCTTCCCGCCAAGCCACTGATGCTACCAGCACCAGCCGCTGATGATGCACGTCGCCTTAGTGCACTGCATGAGTTTCAGCGTCAGCGACCGCCAAGGTTCCATGGGGAAACGGACCCTCAGGCAGCCGAGGATTGGCTGGAGGTAGTTGTACGAGTTTTCAGGTTAGTGAGGACACCAGCTGACCTCATGGTGATCCTCACAGCGAGCCTCGTGTACGCGGCAGCAGGAAGATGGTGGAGCTTGATGCTCCAGGTGCATGACGAGGCATCTCTCCTCTGGACAGACTTTGATAGCCTCTTCCACTCGGAGTTCGTCCCAGCCACCCTCCGTGCGGTGCGCATCTAGGAGCTTCTACAGCTGCGGCAGGGCAGCTTGACGGTCGCCCAGTACTCAGCGAGATTTACAGATCTCTCGTGCTATTTGACGGACATGGTACATGACCCATTCTTCTGGGCCCGGACCTTTAAGAAGGGATTGAGGCATGAGATCAGGGCGTCGATGATCTCCCTCAGCATTCCCACACAGGCAGGGGTACTGGAGCGAGCCCTTCTCATCGATAGATTCCTTGCTGAGCCTACATCAGCAGTGAGACCTACAGCAGGGCGACACATAGAAGAGTCTTCTACAGCAGGCAGTCGACGAATGACACTTGGGACTAGGCAGACCAGACCCTCAGGCAGATGACCTCAGGACACTGGCTCAGAGGTGTGGGCAATCAGCGCGGATCCAGACTTTTGGGAGGCAGACAGTGCTACGCATGCGGCGGGTAGGGCCACATTGCTCTTGACTGCCCGACCCACCGTACAGAGGAGCAGAATACGGTTGAGGGACCACCCAGGTAGAGGCAGAGGGTCGACCATGGCGGTCCGTAGGGAGCAGGCGGACGAGGCAGAGGAGCTGGATGAGTAGCAGGTGGTGGGCGACACTTTGAGGCTCTACCACCACCACCACCAGGAGGTCCACCCCGACCACAGGGAGCTGGCGAGCAGAGACAGGCAAAGCTCCAGGCAGTGGAGGCCTATGACCACGGCATGCCCGAGATGATTCAAGGTACTATCTTTGTCTATTCCACCCTTGATGCAGTTATTATAGACACAGGAGCGAGTCATTCTTTCATAGCTGTTGCCCTTGTTAGGAGCTCAGAGATTTCTACAGAGCCGTTGGCTCTATCCTTACAGCTAGAGACTCCTACAGGAGCAGACTCAATGATTACACACTGGTGTCGGCGGTGTGAGCTTACTCTAGGAGGCGAGAGATTCGGTTGGGATCTTCTTTTAGTGGCGTCGAGGCCTTACGGCATCATCTTGGGCATGGGTTGGTTATCTACATTCCATGCTCAGATCGACTGTATTAGGCGCAAAGTGCGGTGTGTACGCACCGACGGGAGCAGGTTCACCTTCACCGGTGAGAATGGAGCCTTCGCAGCATAGGATGGAATCTCGTAGATGAGAGGACATCCCATCACTCATCAGTTGGCTAACCTCATCCTAGGAGCAGTTGACGTGCGGAGTCCTGGTTTTCCTGCAGTGGTGGATCAGTATGCGGACGTTTTCCCCGACGATGTTTCAGGGCTACCTCCTCACAGAGAGGTAGACTTTTATGTTGATCTGTACCCCGGGACAACCCCGATATCCACCCCAGCATATCGTATGGCTCCCGCCGAGCTTCGAGAGCTACGGGTACAGTTGGAGGACTTGCAGGGCAAGGGATTCATCCGACCCAGTGTTTGACCCTGGGCTTCCCCAATATTGTTCGCCAAGAAGGTGGACGGGAGCTTGTGACTTTGTGTCGACTATCGTCGCCTGAACTAGGTGACAGTGAGGAACAATTATCCGCTACTGGGGATTGATGACCTCTTCGATCAGCTCAAGGGAGCACGGTGGTTCTCGAAGATAGACCTCAGGTCAGGCTATCATCAGCTCAGAGTTCGGGACGAGGACGTGCAGAAGATGGCCTTCAAATGTCGTTATGGCCACTATGAGTTCTTGGTTATGACATTCGGCGTAACCAATGCTACAAAATTGTTCATGGCCATCATGAACAAGATCTTTTATCCATACCTCGGTCGATTTGTCGTGGTCTTCAATGACAACATCTTGATTTACTCGACTACTGAGGAGGAGCACGCCTACCACTTGCGGGTTGTACTGGACATACTCCGAGAGAACCAGCTTTATGGAAAGCTCTTGAAGTGTCAGTTCTGGATATGTGAGGTTCACTTCTTGGGACACGTCATCTCTGAGGCGGGAGTTGCGTTGGATCCTGCAAAGATCGAGCCAGTGCTAGCTTGGGAGCCACCCAGGAGCGTGACGGAGGTGCGGAGTTTCTTGGGACTAGCTGGATACGACCGGAGATTTGTACCAGACTTCGCCAGAGTTTCGGCACCAATCTCAGCTTTGACAAAGAATGGGAAACCCTTTGTGTGGTCAGATAGATGTCAGCAGATCTTCTAGGAGCTGAGATAGAGATTGAACAGTGCGCCTATCTTGAGGCTTCCAGAGGAGGGAGTTGGGTATGTAGTTTACTGCGATGCATCGGGGACTGGACTCAGATGTGTCCTGATGCAGTAGCGGGCCGTGATCACCTATAGATCACGTCAGTTGAGGCATCATGAGTAGAGCTACACTACCCATGACCTGGAGTTAGCATCAGTGGTCTTCGCTCTAAAGATGTGGCGGAACTATCTGATGGGTGAGCGCTTTATAGTTTATTCTGACCACCAGAGTCTCAGGTACATCTTCTTGCAGAAGGACCTGAACCTGAGACAGTGGTGATGGCTCAAGTTCCTCCTGGACTATGACTTTGAGATATTCTATACTCTTGGAAAGGGGAACGTAGTAGCAGATGCCCTCAGCAAGAGGACGGGCATTCAGCTACTTGGGGAGGCGACAGAGCAGCTAGCCGCTTTTCAGATATCCTTCATTGATAGAGATAGAGCAGCCTTCCTTCAGTCACTCACAGTCACTCCTCAACTGCTGCAGCGGGTCAGAGAGGCACAACATGGGGGCACCGACTGTGAGACGCGGCATGCACAGATATCCTCAGGATAGGCACCTGATGGTTTCTCTTTAGGAGGAGAGCATAACGTCCTTTTCAGAGGACGTACCTTGGTACCAGTTGCTTTGCGAGAGGAGGTTGTGAGAGAGTTTCACACTTCCCCTTTGGAGGTACATTCTAGAGTGGCAAATATGTACTAGGATCTCAGACGACAGCACTGGTGGCTGGGAATGAAGAAGGTTGTGGCATAGTTCGTTTCTCGATGCCTCACTTGCCAGCAGGTGAAGGTAGAGGACCAGGTACCACCAGGCTTGGTGCAGCCCTTGGAGGCCCTGGAGTGGAAGTGGGACGAGATATCTATGGACTTTGTGACTGGACTTCCACGCACTTCCAGAGGCCACGACTCCATTTGGGTGATTGTCGACCGACTCACCAAGTCGTCTCACTTCTTACCCATCAGAGAGCAGGGCTCAATGGAGAGATTGGGACGTCTATACATTCAGGAGATTGTTCGGCTTCATGGTGTGCCATCATCTATCGTCTCCGATCGAGATTCTCGCTTTACTTCCTGACTTTGGAAGGGGTTGCAGGAGGCATTCGGGACACAGCTACGTCTGAGTACCGCCTTTCACCCTCAGACAGATGGTCAGAAGGAGAGGACCATTCAGACTCTCGAGGATATGCTCCACGCATGTGTCCTCGACTTTGGTCGCAACTGGGAGGACCACCTACCCTTGGTGGAGTTCGTGTACAACAACACCTACCACTACACCATCGGGATGGCACCATATGAGGCGTTGTACGGCCGACCTTTCAGATCTCCTCTGTGCTGGACAGACCCTGGGGAGTCAGCACTTGTGGGACCGGAGATGGTCCAGGCCACGTCAGAGAAGGTCCAGGTCATCAAGGAAAGGATGAGGATAGCTCGGAGCCGGCAGAAGTCTTATGCTGACAGGAGGCGGAGGCCACTAGAGTTCGAGGATGGCGACCACATCTTCTTACGGGTCTCACCTCGACAGGAATTACGGAGATTTGGCCGAGGCGGAAAGTTCTCTCTATGCTTCATCGGACCACTCCAAGTCCTCAGTAGGATTGGCGAGGTGGCTTATTTCCTGTCTCTACCACCTCATTTGCACCGAGTGCACAATGTTTTCCACGTATCACAGCTGAGGAGATACGTGCACAACCCGACGCATATCATTGACCGTGAGGAGCTGGACATTGATGATGGGGAGACTTTTGCGGAGGTCCCAGTGGAGATCGAGGATCGACAGGAGCGGGTCCTATGTGGACGGTCGATTCCTCTAGTGCGCATCAAATGGCAGCACGGGAACCTCCAGGAAAGCACTTGGGAGTGGGAGGCTCAGATGCATGCACAGTACCCACATTTGTTTCCCTAGTTTAGGATGTATCTTTACGGGGACATAAAGCTCTGAGGTGGTAGTAATGTAAAGACCCTTAAAATTCAAGGGAAATTGTTTCTTAATTTTCTTTGGAATTTTACAAAAACACAGTTCCTGACGGAACTTGATTCCAAGGCCCGGTGTGCCAGGAATTTTTATCCGATGTTTAGCTCGGGTACATTCAGTGAACGAACGAGCGGGTTTTCCTAACTTTTGAACCAGTGCTCAGAATCGAATTCTGAGGGCACCGATGAATTCGCAGCGCCGGTAATTGATTAGGAACACCTTTTCCGGAGTTGCGTTTACACGGGAGGAATTGTAAAAAATTATGGAAGGTAAAATACAATTGAGCTTCAATTTTATTATATTTTCACTAAGTGGTTATCCGTTATGTGGAAGTTGGGAAACTATCCTAGATAGGTTATGAGGGCGGTGGGGCCCACACGAACCCCACCCCTTCATATTCCCCAACTCCTTCAACTCACCATTTAATTAGATAACTTATGTTAATTAAATAAGTGAGTTTTATTTGAATGTTTGAAATTAAAATACTTAAGGCATAGTTAATAAAATAAGACTAAACACTTATTTTATTATTGTTGGAACTTGTTGTGTTGAGAGTGGATTGGGGGAAGAAACTCTAAAGTTCTTCTCCATCGTCGAAGAACTCGAAGAACGCGAGGAACACACCGATCTCCAACGAAGAATGTCACATCCTCAGAGATTGACTACGTGACGCCATATACCACGATGCCAAAGACGTTCCTTCTACGATGCCTTCTTCCATGACGATCAATTCTGCGACGTTCCTTTCCACGACGAGCCTTCGTTCAACAACGCTCGAGGTAGGGGATTTTATTGTTGTTGTTATTCGTGAATTTTTCCGTCGTCGTTCCTATTTTCATTTAAACCGCATGTTATCAATTAACGAGAGGGGACCAGACAACACAAACACAGCCAACCCTCCTCCCTTGTATGTTGTGGTGTTGCGGTTCTAAGGAAAGCGGCGCGGTGCAAAGGCACCGCGCAGGGTCATGCGGAAAGGAATGTGCGGAGTCGTCGCGCCGTTCCATCGAATCGAACAAGGTCGCGGCGCCTTCGCGCCGCGCCGGAGAACCCTGAAGGTACCGCGGCCGAAGTGGGGTCGCGGCGCCATCGCGCCATGCCGGGCGGACCAAGGCCGCGGCGGAGCAGGGAGTGGCGGTCGTGATTCCGGCCGCCGGCGTCGGAGCAGGGGGACCAGCCAGCACTGGTCCCGTAGTGGGAACAGTCGGCCGGCCGGAGCGGGCCGTCTGGTCAGAGGAAGAGTCGGGGGTTATGACCCCTGGCTGGCCAGACAAGAGCGGCTCCCCACATGTGGGTCGCAGTTATGAAATAGGGGGGCACCCCCCCCCCCCCAATCCGCTCGGCCGAAACGGCCGAGCCACCAGGCCACCGGGCCGCGCCCAGCCGGGCCGGGCCGCGCCCAAGCAGGCCGGACCTAGACCCGGGTCGGGTTGGCCTGGTTCGGGCCGACCCAGGGGGTCTCGGGCCGGGTCAGTTCGGGCCTGAAACCCCCACTTCCGGACCCCTTTCGGTCTTTTGCCCATAACTTGGGCTACTAACCTCCGATCGATGCACCATCAGTTGTGATGCAATCCTTGGATCGAGATGGTCGTTTTGATATAACACACTCAAGGTTTCGGAGTACCTTGGATTCAGCCGGGTTGGTTCGAACACGAAACCAACCGGGCCCTCGGAGCGGAAACGCTTATAACTTGAGCTCCGGACGTCAGAATGACATGCCGTCGACTTTTTTGGATTCCTCTTAGTGAGAAGGACCTTTTGGAATACTCCAATCTAGGTTTGGACATAACTAGAGTACGGTTGGGTTGGTTTTGACTTAAAAACCAACCGGGCCCCTGGGACGAAAAAACCAATAACTCTCAGACCGGGCGTCCGATCGACGCACCGTCTGTCGTGTTGAGTTCCTGTTGATGATACAGAACTTTTGGATACATCAACTCCAGACTATGTGTCAGTTGATGTATCATCCCCTTGGATCGTGGAGCGGACCCTCCCAAACGAGCTTGATGTGTGCGGGAACCCTAGAGCTGGTTGCGACTGCGACGACGATGACGACTCTACAGAAATCCTCTGTGGATTCGACGACGACGAATACAACACTCAGTGATCCTACGTGGATCAGTGCTACCGATCCTGTGTGGGTCAGCGCTCAGCAGTCCTGTGTGGGCCATCACCTACAGATCCTGTGTAGGTCCGATCCTGTGTGGGTCATTGCGGGGGTTAGTACCTATCGATCCTGTGTGGGTCCGACGGCTTAGATGAATCAGTGGCTACATCTGATCATCTCTATCGTCTTATGAAGAAGTATACCTATGTCAGCTGAATCTTGTCTTTCAATCCTTATCTTCGATAAGATTGACTTGATATCCTATGTGGATTATGTTATGCTTTCCTGTGTGGACTGGGTTGTACATGGGCTCGGATGTTGGAGCTGAACTGGAATTGATGACTTAGGTATATGTATGGGAATATACCTAAGTAGTGTCGGATGTTACTTCGTGATTGCATCTTTTCTTGTGGATTATCCTTTGTGGATTCTGGGAGAACTTCAGGTGTCTCGGAGTCCCTACTGAGTAGCTTATACTCACCCCTGCATGGGCTATGCCCGCACTAAGTTGTGTTGGTTGCAGACGACGGACATCGTTGATCGTGGTTGGGGCTTGCGGAGCAGGTTGGTACCTGGAGGAGGACCACTGGGTGGGACGTACTCGGAGCAGACGGCTGGACCCGAGGAGCTGTGGATGATATCTGTAACAACCCTTCAGGTGGGACTTCTAGTGGACGGCTCGAGGCTGTGGTTTTACTTTTCTGTTGCTATACTCCCTTTTTCAGTTGTACTTTACTTTCTGTTTGGGTTTGTATTCTGGGCCACATACTTTTCTGCACTTACTGTTGTACCCAGTTTTTACTTAGTGTTTACTTCTGTGTGCTTGCTCTGTGGTGTTTGTTTACTTTACAATGGCAATTCCTTCCCTTTTTACCGGGAATTACGCCTTGGTGCTAGTCGCCAGCCCCTGGCCTATGGAAGGCGGGCTTGGGGTAGTCACGGCACAAGCCCTGAGGACGGGTCGTGACATAAGAGGTTACTGACAGTGATCATCATCACCAAATCTTGGTTTTGGGAACATGTTAACATAAAGACCCTTCTCAACACACTTAAAACATTGAAGCCTAGGAGGTGCATTATGTGTAGATTTCCCTCTACACGCATCATTTTCCAACTTATTCCCCTTATTTAATCAATCAATTAACCTATGGACTTACCTTTTACACTTAAAACATTTGTCAAACACCATAAGACAATTTCATCCATTCTTTTTAATTTTTGATTTTAATTTCTCTATGGTTTTTATAATTTTCATTAAACTTCCTCTTCATTTTATTGTTAAAAAATTGATATTGATACATAAATACATCCTCTATTTTATCCTTGATTGTAAAAAAATCATTATATTAATAGCTACTAAATCCTCTAATGGATAAGTCCCTTCTATGACTTGGCCTTAACCCACTAAAAAACCAGTCATCCATATATTCTGTTTGGATGCTAATTCCAGAAGAGTACCTCACATGTCTTGTAGAATTGGCCTTGTAGGTACAGACAGATCATCATCCATTGGTTCATCATAAGGGAATAATTTTTTATCTTCATATAAAGAATAAAAGTATTGAACTTATTGAGGAATATGTTCTTGAATTCATTCCAACCCCAAGATTCAATTTCAACCTACTACCTTGTATTCTTGATTAGAGTCCAACATTGGTTTTCTTCAACTTATAATAGATAAATAACCAAAATAAATTGTTTATGTTCTAAATACTAGAGAGATGATAATATATTTTCAGTGGTACTAATCCATAGTTTAGAAACAAGTGAATAATAATACCCACTGAAATATGGTGTACGTTTCCACATGACAGACTCAAAAACATGTTTCCCCCTTTTTCTCATTTGGAAGTCCTGCATGCTTAATATCATAAGAAATTTGGGTGATCTGAGAAGCAATATTTTTCAATCATGCTCCCATTTAATTCAGTGGATCTAGAAGAAAATACTTTAATTTTCCACTACATTTTAGATTAACAATGTTCCATTGGGATCTAGGAATTGACTAAAATAAAAAAGAGTAGAGTAAGAAACAATTGTCATAGTGAAGAACCAAAAAATCATAAAAACCACTTATATGATGTCTAAATTATGTCACCTTATTTAATCCATGATACTTTAGGAATATAATTAAGGACATCCCTATAAATATACATATAAATATATCAAAGGATTTAACCATAGTTTTCTCATCCCAGTGACCCTCAATTTTCATACATTAACATCTCACACATTAAAATTTCCTCATTTTTTTGGAACACTTAATACATTACAAAAACAGATGAACAGGACCATACTAGTTTAGTCCCTTTAGAAATATGGATACCAAAAATTATTACACAAGTGATCTAAATTATCTCACACTAGATTATTCATGATTAGAAACCATCATAGACACATTATAAATAATACATATCTTCATAACCTTTGGAAATGAAACATAAAATTAGGTGGTCTCATATGATCAGTAATGTTAAATAGGGGACATATGTAAGAATAATATGAGCATAAGTATATTAGAACATGATCATGAAAATAGAATAACTTACCCTTCATATCAATGTTCATATACATGTGTCATGGGATAACTCTTAGAAGTTCATAATATATGAATGATAAGGGAATAAATAGGAAAGTCCATGAAATAATAACATAATAATATGGAATGGGATTTATTGTAGAAATAAAATCATGTAATATAATTACATATAAGTTAAGATTAATTATCAGAAACATAATAGGGAACTTCATGGGGATGAAACCTACTGGGAAGTGCACAACAAAAATCCCAATCATGATCCTTTAGGGATCAGTTTTCCCCATCTTCCCATAGTGGTTTGGTTTTCCCCATCTTCCACAGTGGATCAAGTTCATCAACTTGATTCCCATATCTATCTCATGAGATATAATTTTTACCTAATGAATTGTAGGGATATATAGGTCTCATACATCACTTAATGAAAACCATACATTTATCTTCCATAATAACATAAATAATTCATAATATCTGAACTAATTGAATGAAATGGATTTCATAAACATCATTCAATAATTACATAACCCATAGAAAAGAAATGGGTTTCATAAATATCATTCTATCAAAAACATAATCCATTATTGTAATGAATAAGAATGGTAGCACTGAATAATATACCTACTAAAACATAATTAATATCCAATAATGTTATCATAGATGGAAAATAATTTTCAAATATTCTAGGAAAACAATTCTAGATTAAAATATAATTTCTACATTGAAAATGATTTCATTTGTTAAAATGATTAAAAATTTTAAAAGGATAAATTTCATTTGAAAATAAACATTTATGATTATAATTTATTCAATAAATTATTAATAATTCAAGACATAGAAATTTTTTCATGTCATATAAGATAAAAAAATCCTTTTGTAGTTTTTCCAAAAAATTCAAAAAAAGTACCTCATTTGGAAAACAACTAAAAGATTCTTTATAAACATGTAGTAAAAAGTAAAAAATGGGTAAAAATGAATTTATACACATATATTATTATAGTATAAATATTTTTTGGAAACATTTATAGAATAAATGGACATGGATGATATATATTTCCCAATAGATACTTAAAACAAAACAACCCCAAATATTAATGAGATTGTGAAATAAATACTCATCACTTTATAATCAGTCAAATCATTTTCACTATGAAATAAATAAAATTATATGGATATAAAAATTCCATAATATTATGGTTAAAACTCATAATATATATTCATGGGATGTATATACACCCTGTATAATAAGGAAGTAGTGTATAATGAATGTGTCCCACAAAAACAAAAGTGAGACAAAAATCCCTTACAATATATCATAAAAATCATCGTACTCATTCAAAAATAATTAATATTAAATATAAATTTATTATAAATCCTTTATAAATGAAAAAAATTTAAATAATACCATATATTAATTACTTATGACCTTATATTACCCATTTATTATTCATTCCATGTTAACTTTACGTTTAAGGTAATATTTTCTTATTTTCACTATTTATTCATCATCCTCACACATAAATCATGATTTTATTATTTAAATAACGTATATAATGACATATAAAGTTTAAAAATACTTAAAGTAATTTATAAAAAATGGAAATATTAAATGGAATACATTGTTCATGATGATGGTATGTCGTATGTACGCGGGAACACTGTTTCTGTTTAATTGTTGTTTTTAAAGAAATTATTAAAATAAAATATATGTATATATATAATAATTCAAGAAGAATAAATACATAATATATAAAATATAAAAACAATGCCTCCATTGTAATTCCCAGCTGTGAGATGTGGTAACAGAAAAATTAACAACATAGTTTCGGCATGCGGTAGTTTGCCGCACAAAAGAACAGTAAGGTTGTTACCCATCTAATTGAAGTGTGTGCGAGTGTAAGTTAAAAAATGTTTGATAAAAAATATCAGTACATTTAATATACTGATGAAATTATATATTCGTGAAATAATACGATTTTATGTGGTGGATAATGGAAATAAAACAAAATAGATTGTGAAAGGATGTTACCTATTCTTTGGGAAACTCCTCTTAGATTTGTCCAAAAGGATTTCTTGGTTGGATTTCTATCCAAAGGGAGGATTCAAGGATTAATTTAGGTATATTGGGTGGATTTATGAATAGATTATGGCTAAAATAAATTTGTTATTAACTATGAAGAAAAGATAGTAAGAGGCTCCCATTTATAAAAAATCTAAGGGGAACTTTTTGAATTTCCTCAAACTATTTATTTATAATAAATTTAATATCAATACAAATTCCTCAAATACAATATGTATTATATTATAATATGATATATAATCGTAATATAATAAAACACTATATTTTAGAAAAAAAAAATTATTTTAATCATTATAAATTTGGTATCCTTTACTTACCATATTTTTATTTTATCTAATGTAATAACTTTATCTATATTAAAAGGATGTAATTATAAATTATAAAATGTTTATTAAATAATAAATGAATTATTAATAAAATTTTAGATCATATTATATATTTTATTTAATTTTTTTTATTATTTTTAAATAAATTTATAAAATGTTATTGGCCTAAAATATCATAAGTGTCAATTTTAAAACTATTAATTACATATACATTAAGAAAATAAATAAAAAATATAACTTCTAAAAAATAATTTAATAGACCACTAACAAGTCTTATTCAGCTGGAAAATTAATGGATCTAATTAATGAATTAAATTTATATTTATTTTAATATTTCCAATATCATTTAATTTATTGTTTTATTTATTCAATAACATGTTCACAATCATTTTTTAATGATTTATGATAATTATTTCTTTACTAAAAAATAAAAAAACTTCCATCATGTATATAAACATTATATATTTAATAATAACTCATATAGTAGAGAATATATTCTACTTATACCCATATTAAAAATATTATACTTATTAATATTAAGAGAGTGACATCTTTTCATTCTCTTGGATTTTAATAATATCTAAATCATTTTCAATTTTCTAGTATCCATTACATAATTCCTTTTAGATTCCATAGGTCATGTTTGTGGAATTAACGTCATTTAATAATTTTCTATCAAGTGTTAGGGTAGTTTTATAAACTTTATAATATCATTGTTAACCTAAATTACCTGATTTTACCCTTAACCATGGTAATAAAAATTACCAAAGTTACTATTTACATTCTCCAAAAATAGAAGAAAACTAATTACTAAATTTGGACATTATGATTTAAAATTTGGAATCCATTTTCACATTTAAAAATAAATAAATTGGAGGAAATTAATTTAAAATTAATCTTATTGATTGAATGATAAAGAATCTTTTTAAAGTGAAAACGTCTAGAAGATGGACTTCTTATTATATCAAAATTGTTATTCCCAAACCCCAGAAGCCTAGAGTCAGCGCATTATTACGTATCATTAGCATGATAAAAAAAGAGAAAGTCTTGAAAGGCCGATTAGTTTAGTATCCTTGGAAGTACTAGATACATTCATAAGATTTACATTACATCGTAAAATGAAAAACTACAACAACATTGTTTCCATATACAACACTGAGATACCATAGACTATCCCTGAAGGTCAGTCATAATATACATTTTCACATCTTTGGAAAAATAAAACATAGAAAGGGGTGAGATTAGATACTCAGTAAGGATAACAATATTGCAGAAACATTCATAAATAAGCATAAACATTTAAGGAAATGTATAAGACTAAAACAGAAGCCTTTTAAATTTGAAATTTAGCATAATATGGAAAAGATAAAAATCAAATAATTCCGTTTACTTATTCACATGGATATTTAACTATTTGAATAATCACATGCAATATCAATATCCACTTTCTTAATGATGGAGTCCATAATTCTAGAATTTCAAAACCACATAGTCAATGCATTATGCCAAGAATACAAATACGATTTTGTCAAGGCCTTGTGACAAGACACTAGTTTGTCTCGTGAGACCTACAGATGCATCGAGGTGCAATAGCGGGCTCAACCCATCACTTACTATGTCTAATTCATTCCTCATATGAAAAGTTTTAAACACAATATAAAAATTCGTTTTACCACTATCATAAGAAATGTCAACACTTTATCCATAAACCATTAATGGTATAAAAATAACACACCCAGAGTCAAATATATCACAAAACCTTCATTACAATATGAAATATTGGTATTATAATAAATAAACTTCAAACTAGTTGAAAATCCATCAAAGGATGTTGATATAGATGAAAATGATTTGTAAAACTCTTTGATTGAAATATCCCTTTTTAATGAAAACATTTAAAAGTCACACCATTTTCAAAGGAATACATTTAAATACCTTTTTTAATCAATTTTTCTTATACCACTTTGATTCTTTTGAAAGGAATTGGAATTTTAAAAACATTAATGTCCATATAAATAAATCCTTAAACACCATTTTGAAAACATGGACATTAATGAGAATGGTTTAGAAGAATAATTATTTAAAAAATTTAAAATTATTTTTTAGTAAAAAATTACCTAGAAAAAAATACCTTTGAAGAAAACTTTATGAAACATGGACATAGATAATAAATATGTCCCAGTAGATACTTACACATATATAAACAATTTCAGATAATAATGAGAATGAGGAATTAACCCTTACCTTGTACTTTTCCTTGTTTGAGGGTAGGTTAACCTCCTGTAAAATGGTGAAGTAATTTTTATTAAATTATACAAGAATCATATACATTAATATGATATCATATATGAACTTTTAACATTGCTTTGTTAATAATATCTTAGTATTATCGTCGTTTCGGGTGTTAATTGATTCGTTTTCCTTTATATGCTTTGTTACGTATGTAATGTTTTTTATAGATCGGATTTATCTTATACATATTCATAATGATATTAAGTCTTTAAACATTATTTTCAATCATATAGTGAAAATTATTCTTGAACAGATATGATGGGGAATGAATCTAATCGCGTTCGTGGAGACGGTAATCGGTACGTACACACTAGTGACAATATCATTCTTTTGATATTAAAATTGTATATAATTGTATGGTATATCATATATAGATAATCATTATCATGTTATATTTATTATTTAAATCATTTATACTCATTATTATACCTATCCAAATGATGAAGTGTTTGAATAACAAACTACACCATGACGTGGAGACAGTAAGTCGTACGTACACACGTATGGTAACATGTCATTCAAAGGATGGATATAATAATGAATATGGTTGTACCATTTTTATAATAACATCACAGTATATATAATATATCAGAGATAGTATTTTAGAATGGAAACAACAAAGAAATAGGAAGTGGAAGAAGAAAAGAACAAGAAAGAGGTGACGAAATATTTACCACTTCTTCAGGTTCTTCCTTTTGATTTGATCAAAAGGGATCCTTAGGTGGGATTTTTTACTAAAGGAAGGAATCTAGGATTAAGAGAGGACAGTTGAGAGGGTATTTGGGCAGGGTTTGTCCAAGCCAAATGGCTTTGAAGGTGTGAATTAGAGAGAAGGGGAAGTACCCTTTTATAAGAGGGGTGAGGGGAAACATAGGAAAAACTTAAAATATTATTTTATAATAAAATTATTTTTGGTTTCAAATGGCTCCAAAATAAATTATGTAAAGGATAAGGTGGTTATGGGTCTAAAACCACTCAACCAATAGGTTCTAGATAGGTTTGGGTCACAATATTAACCTTATCTTTTAGATTTATCTCTTAGTTAAATAGTTTTACATTTACCATGTCTTTTTATATTTTAATATTATATGGTAAATACTCTTACTACAAACTTCTAATAAAACTCCAAGTGGTTCATTAATGAAATATATAATATTATTTAATCTCTTTGGTCAAACTTTTGAATTTTATGAACATAATACCAATTAATAATACAATATTTTTAAAAAAAACAATTTTATGTCAATTTGGACAGTATTTGGTATTTTCTTTTTGCTAAATTCATAACCATGTTATTACTTTGAACAAATTCTTTTAATCATCCCTAATATGTCATATTAACCTAGAAAATTATTTTAATTCATAAAAAGTCTCTAATTTCGTTTGTTTGGGTATTTATAATATCAATTATTTTAATATTTCATTAATATGGTAATTACTGCATCATCATTGTGTCATAAATAAATTTAAATATTTAATGTCTAAAAAATTATTAAAATACAATTATTTAGGAAATTTTTTTAACTTTCTAAATAATATTTATAATCGAATTTGTCTTATGTATAACCCTATCTGAAAAAATTTTTAGTTGTTAAACATTGATTTTAACTCTTTTAACACTTCTTTAAATAAAATAATAATAAATTACCTAATCTACTCCAAGAGGAACTAAAGGATAATATTTTATTTATGTTTTTGTTTTTGGTCGAATTACACTTATCCAATAGAATTAGGACATGTGTTAGGGTAATAATAACATCATTTTACCCATAATTACCCTATTTACTTTTAACCGTGGTAAATAAAAGTAAAAAGACACTATTCACCAAAAAATATTATCATTTTATTGAACCACATATTACATACTGATATCAAACATGTCTCTCAGATTTTTGAAATTCAACTCACATAAGTGGTACAATTATATTTTATGTAAATTTGCAAATGCTCATAGGAGGTGGGTAAAATATAGTAAAATTTCAATAAAATTTTTATATATCTAAACTTATTATAAAATGACGCCAATGAATTAAATTGAACATATATATATATTATGTATCTATTTTGACACAAAATAAATTTAAATTAAATAAATAATTATTTAAATAAAAAGTCGGTTTTAACCAATAACGTAGTGTTTTTCACTATTCATCAAAAATTGAACGTTTTCCGAAACATAACAAAAATTTACCCGAAGTTAATTTTGATATTCCAAATTTAGAAATGAATTATATTTTAACAAATTCAAAACATAAAAGTTTCATTTATTAAATTTAAATTAATTCCCATTGTCAAAACCAAAAAGCATATTTTTTTAGAAATAATTACTATCAAATGATTGACACTTGTTTATGTCCAATTTCAAAGTTAAATTACATAAAATTACCAAAATTAGATTAAATGGTAAAAATATAATCTATTTATACTTATAAACCATTAAAATTTATAATTTAACACTATAAAATATTTTGATTAAAAAAGTTGTTTTCAGTTAAAATATAGTATTTTTCACTATTTACCCAAATATGAAAGTTAGCAGAAAAACACCAAAACATTATTGAAACTAAACACTCTTGTCCCGATTCTATAGAAGAAATTTATTTTTTCAAATTAAATATATTAAAGTTTCAAATATTGGATTTTAAAAGGGTTCTCCATTATAAGGCGGTAAAATTTCATTTTTTTAAAAATACTACTTTTATCTAAAAAATAAATTTATTATTACATTATGTATAACAAACTCATAATATGGATTTTAAAATTATAAGGATTATATAAAGATCAAAATTCATTTAATACTATTCATACACGCTTTTGAATGGCTAGTTTGGTAAGTCGTGGTGTGCTAGAACTCGGTGTTGCGTATAGTGCAAGTTATTGAATTACTTTCAAAAAATAATGTACTATGAAATCTTTGGGTGTTACATTATTACCTCCTTTAATAAATTGCTTCCTCATAATTTGAAATTGTTTTTCAAAAATAAAAGGTTGAAAATATAAAATACCTTTGTAGGAAAACCCACATCTTAAATTGGGTTAATAAAATTTCGTCTTAATAAGAGAAATAGGGAAATGAAAGGGTCACCACCAAATTATGATCTCGATTAGGAGATCATTGGTGGAAATTAGAAAAACATAATTTAATGAAAAATGTAAATATTTATAGGGATTGATTGAGGTAATAAATCTTAAAGAAGTGTAAAATTGAGGGCCTCAAATCCATCAATCTATGATGATTCGAAATACCATTGGTTCAACAAAACATTAGGTATTAGGATAACACAATTTTGGTTTTAAGATCACTTCCCTAAAGTTTAAGAAATAATTTACCAGTAGAATAAGATGGAAAAAATTATATATATATAAATATATATATATATATATATATATATATATATTGACATAAAGTGTTTCATCCTTCAAATAATTCCTACCACCAACCCATCTTTCACTCTAAAATATTTCAAAAAAATATTCTATTTATCCTAATCATATAGGGTTTCAAAAATATGGAATTTATAATTCACCTATCAGAACCTTTTAAAAAATAAGATTATACAATCCAGGGACTTCATGTAGTCCAGTGGTAGGCGATAAATCTCAATCGCACTATGTTTGTGGGTTCGATTCCCACATCTTTGTCCTACGTGATGGATTGTCACACGGTCTTCGTGTTGTCCTTTTTATAACAATCCAAAAATAACCTTAACAATAATATCCAATTTCAAACTTAATCCATTCCAACATTTATACTTATCCAAAATACTAATATCCAAACTCACAGTCCACAATTTATAAGAAAGTTATACACATTGAAGATCTTTTTTTCCATGTCATAACATGTGAACACCTTCATCATGTATTATTTTAAAACATGGTAACCCCCAGAATTACCATAAAACCTTATTGATTTAATTCATTCTCCCTTATACATTATATAATACTGGATATATTCCTTATATCCAAATATTTTGAATATTCCAACAATGATGAGATAAACAAACCATTAATCAGTTCCAAGATAGTCAAGAATCTACAATATAATTTATCCAAATCATTCATCTATTATTTCAAAATTACTACCTCAGTATTAGGACCATATTGTGGTTTATCTTTCCTCCAACCATGTATTTTCCCAAAATATTAACTTTTTGTTGATTCTCTATTCATAAAACCATATAATCTCAAATCCTCAATAAAATAGTATTGTAGTACAATCCTTATTTATTTCCATAATTCATATAACTGGTATATCATCGATACAACACTGAAATGACATAAGCTTTTAACAAAATCATAAGAACACTAGTAATTCCTCTTCATCTATGGTTGTATCATAACATGATTATTATCCAATAGAATAATTTGGGGTATACTCGGATGATTTGGACATTGATTCATATCGTGACCCAACTCCTTGTAGATGAAGCAATGTACACATGAAACCTTTTTCTTATACTTGCAATCACGTACATGGTGTCCTTTTTCTCCATACTCATAACAAACTCTCAATCCATTCATGAATTTACCAAGGTGATTCTTTCCACAATTATCACATATGGTAAAATCCTTCTTTCCCTTCTTCCCTTTAACTATCTTTCTCTCTACCATGTTTTTCTTCTCTGGCTTCCCTTCAATGCCATAGGACTCAGAGAATTCATTACATATCTTATTAACACATGATAATATTTCTTCATATGTTGAGAATATGTGGGATACTATTTCCTTTATAAATGTAGTCTTAATACCATGAAATATATGATCCTTATTACTCTTTGTATCATACGTATTGTTGGAGTTCTCATTCCTTCTACCAGGCATCATTTCTAAACAATGGAATACACTAGGCCAGTTTATGAATTGTAATTCATAATTCGAAACTTGTAAAACAGTTAACATAAATTGAACAGTTTATGGATATAATCCATAATCATAAAAATGTTTTCTCTGAGAAATTATATACTCATAAACCCTTCATAATGGTTTGTAAAGAAAATGATATTTTTCCTAAGCATATCCCCTGGGAGTGTCATAACCAATAGTGCATCAAGTCCCATTGTCGTGCACCATTTCCCATTCAAGTCTAGATCAAAGCAGTGTTTTTGGATTTTACCCCTATGTACATTTATGCCAGAGCCGCCTCTACCTGCTCATATCTAGACAGAGATGTATTTCTTGGAAAATACACAAAATTTCTATATTACCAATATTATAGGAAGTTATATATACTAATCATCAAAGTCTATCTTTGGGTAATGTGCTCTAATTAGTGTTTTCCTAAATCTAGATTCCATGGTTTGTACTAAAATTCCTCTGATACCAACTGTAATGCCCCGGCCCAGAAGCCCAGATTTGATTCATTATTACGTATCATTGGCATGATCACAAAAGATCAAGTCTCAAAATACTAATTATTTTAGTGGCCTTGTAAGTACTAGATACATTCATAAGGTTTAAATTAATTCATAAAATATAAAACTACAACACCATTGTTTCAATATACAACACTGAGATCCCATAGACAATCACTATAGGTCAGTCATAATATACATCTTCACATCTTGGAAAAAATAAAACATAAAAATGGGTGAGTAGAGATGCTCAAAAATGATAACAATATAGCAGAAACATTAATAAATAAGCATAAAAATTTAAGGAAATGTATAAGAATAAAACAAAATCCTTTTCAACCTGAACTTCAGCATAATATGGCAAAGATAAAAATCAAATAATTCCATTTACTTATTCCCATAGATATTCTGCTAGTCAAATAATCAAATGCAATATCAATAGCCACTTTTAAAATGATTGAATGCATAATTCCTGACGTTCATAATTACATAGTCAAGGCCTTGTGCCATGATTACAAATAATATTTTGTCAAGGCCTTCTGCGAAGACACTATTTTGTATCATTAGACCTATCGATGCATCTAGGAGCTATAGCGGGCTCCACTCGTCACTTACTAAGTCCAATTCATTCCTCATATGAAATGGTTTAAACAAAACATAAACATTTGTATTAAAAATACCATGTGAAATTTCATACTTTATCCTTAAAACATGAATCGTATGAAAATAAAACATCCACAGTCAAGCATATCACAAAAACTTTAATACAATATGAAAGATTTTTATCATAAAAAATCAACTTCAAACATGTTTAAAATCCAGCAAAGGATGTTGACATATATGAAAATGATTTGTAAAACTATTTGAGAGAATTATCAATTTTTCATGAAAACATTTAAAAGTCACACCATTTTGAAAGGAATACATTTAATGACAATTTTTAATCAAAGTGTCCCATTCCACTTTGAACCTTTTGAAAGTAATTAACATTTTAAAAACATTCATGACTATATAAATAAATCCTTAAACACCATGTTAAAAACATGGACATTAATGAGAATGGTTTATAAGAATAAATATTTAAAATATTTAAAATGAATTTTTATTAAAAAAATTCCCTACAAATAATACCTTTGAAAACTTTTTATGAAGATGGACATGGATAATAAATATGTCCTAGTAGATACTTGCACATAAAAAATCTCAGATAATAATGAGATTGTGGAATTAACCCTTAGCTTGTACTTTTTATTGGTCTAGGGTAGGTTAACCTCCTGTATAATGGTGAAATAATTGTTATTATATTATAAAATAATCATATAAAGTAAAATGATATCATATATGATTTTTTATGATTTTTTTGTTAATAATATCTTAGTATTATCATAGTTTTGGGTGTTAGCTGATTCGTTTTCCTTTATATGCATAGTTATATAAGTAAGGTTTTTTACGGATCAGATGTATATTATTTATATTAATAACGATATTAAGTCTTTAAACATTATTTTTAGTCATCTAATGAAAATATGTCTTGACTGGATACGATGGGGAATTAATCTCATCGCGTTCATGGAGACGATAATCCGTACATATGTACAAGCGACAATATCATTCTTTTAAAATTAAAATAGTTTATAATTTGAAGTTATATCATATATAAAAAATAATTATAATGTTATATTTATTATTTACATCATTTATACTCATTATTATACCCATCCAAATGATGAAGTGTCTGAATAACAAACTACACCACGACCTTGAGATGGTAAGTTGTACGTATGCACATATGGTGACATGTCATTCAAAGGATGGATAAAATAATAAATATGGATGTACCGTTTTTATAATAACATAAAATTATATACATTATACTGGATTTATTATTTTAGAATGGAAACAACAATGAAAGAGGAAGTGGTAGAAGAAAATAACTTGAAAGAGGTGATTAAATATTTACCTCTTCTTCAGGTTCTTCCTTTTGATTTGATCAAATAGGCTCTTTAGGTTGGCTTTATGACTAAAGAAAGGCCTCTAAAATTAGGGGATGTTAGTTCAGAGGTTATTTTATCAGGGGTTGTCCGAGCCAAATGGATTTTATGGTGTGAATTAGAGAGAAGGGGAAGTGCCCTTTTATAAGAGGGGTGATAGGCACCTTAGGAAAAACAAAACATATTATTTTATAATAAATTCATTTTCGGTTTCTAATGGCTCCAAAATAAATTATTTAAAGGATAATATAGGGATGTGTTTAAAACCACTCATCCAATAGGTTTTAGATAGGTATGGGTTACTATAATAACCTTATCATTTAGATTTAACTCTTAGTTAAATAGTTTGACATTTACCATGTCTCTTTCTATTTTTATATTATATGGTTAATAAACATACTATAAACCTCCAAGAGAATCCCAAGTGTTTCATTAATGACATATATAATATTATTTAATCTCTTTGGACAAACGTTAAATTTTTAGAAATAGAATAACAATCAATTACATAATATTTGTTTTAAAAGCTCTTTTTTGTAAATTTTGATACTATTTGGTATTTTGTTTTTTCTAAATTTATAACAGCGTTATTACTTATAAAAAAATTAATTTAATCAACCCTAATATGTCATATTAACCTATAAAATTAGTTTAATTCATAAAAAATTTCAAATTACATTTATTTGGGTATTTATAATATCAATTAATTTAATATTACATTAATAAGGTGATTACTTCATCATCATTGTGTCATATATAAATTTAATTATTTAATATCTAAAAATTATAGAAAAAATACCATTATATATGAAATATTTTTATTTTTACAATGAATATTTATAATAGAATTTATCATATGCATAACCCTATATTAAAAATGTTTTAGTTATTAAACTTTGATTTTAACTCTTTTAACTCTTCTTTAAATAAAATAATAATAAATGTATTAATCTAATCCATGTGGATCTAAAGATCATATTTTATTAATAAGGTTTATTATGGTCGAATTACACTTATCCAATAGAATTATAACATTTGTTAGGGTAATAATAATATCATTTTTACCCTTAATTACCTTATTTACTTTTAACCATGGCAAATAAAAGTAAAAAGTTTCTATTCACCACAAATTATTTTCATATTATTGAACCAAATTTTACTTAATGATATCAACCATGTATTTCTGAATTTTGAAATTCAACTCACAGAATCAGTAAAATAATATTTTATGTAAATTTTCAAATGCTCCTAGTTGGTGGGTAAAAGATGGGAAAATTTAAACAAACTTTTCATATATCTAATATTTTTATAAAATGACCCCAATGAATTACATTGAACTTATATAGGTATTATTTATCTATTTTGACCTGAAATATATTTAAATTAAATAAATAATTATTTAAATTAAAAGCATTTTTTAACCAATAACGCAGTGTTTTTCACTATTCATCAAAAATTGATAGTTTTCAGAAACATACCAAATATTCACCCAAAGCTAATTTTGATATTCCGAATTAAAAAATGAAGTATATTTTACCAAATTAAAAATATTGAAATTTAATTTATTAATTTAAAATTAATTCCAATTGTCAAAACCAAAAAGTGTATTTTTAAGAAATAATAACTATCAAAAGATTTACACTTGTTTGTGTTTAATTTCAAAGTGAAATTGCTTAAAATAACCAGCATTGGATTAAATGGTAAAAATATAATATATTTATACTTCCAATCCATTACAATGTATAATTTGACACTATAAATTATTTTGATTAAAAAAGTTTTTTTCAGTTAAAATATAGTATTTTTCACTATTCACCCAAATATGAATGTTATCAGAAAACACCAAAAATTTATTGAAAATAAAATATTACTTCCTAATTCCAAATAATAAGTTTTTATTTTCCAATTTAATATATAAAATTTCAAATATATGATTTAAAATGGATTCGCCATTAAAAGGTGGCAAAATTGCATTTTTTGAAAAATACTTCTTTTATCTGAAAAAAATAAATTTGCTCTGACATTATGTATAAGAAACTCATAATATGGATTATAAAATTATAAGGATTATATAAAGATCAAAATTCAGTTAATATTGTTTATTACCACTTTTAAAAGACTAGTTTGGTAAGTCGTGGTGCGCTAGAACTCAGTGTTGCGTGTAGTTCATGTTATTGGATTACTTTGAAAAAATAATGTACTATGAAATCTTGGGGTGTTAAAAAAATTTAATGTAAAATTGATTTCAATGAAATACATTGAATTAAAAGATAAATTTTATTTCTAATTATACTTTAAAACCAATAAAATATATAATTTAAAAATATAGATTATTTTAATGACAAATATTTTTTCATTTAAAATTCATTATTTTTCACTATTCATAAAAACATGAAACATATTAGAAAAATAAGAAACATTCAACCAAAGTAAATTTTCACATCTGAATTTCAAAATATAAATATATTTTTACAATAAAAATTTATAAAATTTTAAAAAACATTATTTAAAACTAAGCATCCCTTCAATGGACTATTAAATTACATTTTTAGAAAAATACTTCTTTTATACATAAAATTGGATTTATTCTGATATCATTTAAATAAAGCACATAATATGAATATCAAACATTAGGTTGAATATTATAAATATATATATATATAACAATAATATAATTAATTAAATTTAATTTTTTTATTTATTGGTATAAGACACACATTTTCACATTTAAATATTATTTTAAAAAAATATTTCTTTTTATTTTCAAAAGGATTCCACATTAATTTTTATTAACTGGTCAAAGAATTATTTGGGAACCATAATTTCATATTTTAGTTTATTATTTTTGTACCTATCATTCTAATATATTGGTTATATTTTTTTTGTTTATGTAAGTATAATAATAATATGATGTTTTGTACAAACTCAATGTTGTGTGAAAAGAAATCATAGTTGATGTTGCATGTAGAGAAATATTAAATTGGTTTGGTGTATAAAACAAGACAAAAAAGAAACTAAATTTATTCAATAATAAGTTTATAAAAACTTGGGGTGTTACATTGAGTTACGAAGGACCTATCAATAGTGAATACTTTTGAGTATCTATAAGAATGTCACTCATATTCAACTATAAATGGCCACTCACTCTTCCCACTCCTTAAAATATTTCAATCCATTTGTGTCAAGAAATATATATTAAAATAAATCACCAAACTCACTCCCCTCATCCTAGAAGACTTATTTTGGGAATGAAGTATTCCTTTTATGTATTAGTGGAAACCTAAGGAGGATACCTGAATAAGAGAAAATGTTCTTCTAAATGTGTTTTTATTTTATATTTCCTTCTCCACCTTATTTAATTATTTTTATATCAATCATATACAAAAAAATAATTATATTAAATAAAATTATATTTTCTATGCTATGGTTAATACCTACAACCACACACACTTCCATCAAATGAGTCACTAAATCATTGTTCTTGTGTACGGTGGACTACCTCTTCATGAACCAATATTATTATTTTTTTGATTAAAACCTTAAACATTGGTATGAATGATGGAAATAATATTTTTATATTATATATATAAAATTATTATCATTTTGGAATTTTTATATCATAATTAAATTCTTGATTTAATTTTTTTGGAAATACGATAACATCATTTATGTGTACGGTGCACTACTACCTCACGAAGCAATGTTATTTGTTCACATTTCATTTGGGTTGTATTAAAGATGGGTTTAATAAAAATATGCAATATATATGACATAAAATTTATATTAAATGATATATATATATATATATCATTTAAATTATTTCTTTCAAGATAAAAAGAAAATGGAAACCACATTCATACATATGTATGACATACTATCTCCATAGAATGATGCATCTCATTTAATATGGCCAATTTTTATTGGTTAACCAATATATATATATATATATATATATTTAATATATATGATATTTGAATCATGTTTTAAATTGTGAAGATTATAAAATCATAATCAAATTAGGTGGACTAAAAATAACAAGTTAAAACTTATATAAAAAACAAAGTGATTATTACATGCAATGTCATTTTAACATGGGATTGTTAACACACATGCAATATAAATTCATAATAAAATCATATATTTTAGGATATATATGAATATCGATTTGTTATATATGTATTATAATGATATATTTATTATACTAGAGGATTGAACCGGTACGAATGAAGTCAAGACTAAAGGTTTAGAGATTTATATCTCACTTTTCTTTTTCATGAGACACAACCCATGTTCAAACCCAATTTATTTTATATGGTGCATATAATTACCATTAATTTACTTTTTTATTATTAATAATAAATATTTTTATTATTATAAATCCATTCTAGGATGTATGTTTTATGGGGATACAGTTTCGAATTTATTGAAGTGGTAAGATAATTCTGTCTCAATTTTTTTCGTTGAGACACATGTTATGTTATGCAACTATATTGTTTTATGAGTGAATATTATTCCCCATTGAAAAGTTATATAATTATTAACCATATTTTAATTATATTTTAATCTTTATATAATGTTACTATTTCATGGTTTTTTTATTCAACATTTCCAAAAGTGATAAGAGTTTAATTCTACAATCTCAACGTTTATCTGGATTTTTTATAATTATCCTTCCATTGATTAAATATTTAGATTAGTCACTTATAAATTATCATTAATTTTATTATAATATGTTTATATAGTATATCCTAAATTAGTGTAATTATTTTACCAATTTTTTTTACTGATGATAATTAAGAATATATTTTTATGAGACTGAATTAATTTCTCTTTTCAGTCAAGAATCTATTTTATTCAAAAATCATGTTTCCAAAAAATGTTTTAAAAATATTTAAATGATAATTTAATATTATTTTCAATTCAATTTAATTTTATAATTTTTTATAATTTAAAAAGTGATTAAAATTTTATTCAAAGTATCCCTTATATGTTTTCAAGCTTATTTTTAGGGAAAGAGGGTTTCAAAAAATGTTTTATGATTAAATTTTTTTTTCAATGTAGAAAGAATATTTTCCTCATTAAAAGTTTTAAAATATTTTGTATGAAAATAAATATATTTTCAAATTTGTTTTCAAATAAATCAATTTCCCAAAAAAATACATCATTTTTAAACCAAAAAAGAACTCAAAAACATGTTAGATGTCTAAAAAATGATTTTTAATGAAAGGGGACTTATAGAAGAAACACTAAAATTGATCATTTAAAATAATTATCTGTATAAGATGAAATATTTTGATTTATTTTTTTATTTACATGGGATATGTTCCATGGAAATGTATTTTATTATTTATTTTAAGGGTTTATGTTTAAAATGAAAAGTTATTTATTAAAACATTTTCTCTTCCATGGCTTAAACCATGATAATATTATTATGAAACCCAATTGTTTTCACATGTTATTCAGTTATGAAATTATTATTAATCATTTCTAATTTACATAGGTTATAATGCGATGATTTATTTATGATTCCCATTTTATTTCATGGGTTTGGATATGATGAATATTTTTTTATCTTGTGGAACACATATTTATGATTTCATTAGCTGACGAGTGGGACCTATATCTCCACCCAATGCATTGGGTAAAGATTTATATATAATTATATTGAAACAGAAATAATGGGGAGTGAACATGGTTCATTAAGGGACTTTGTTTACTATAACGGTCATGGGAGTGAACCTTAACTACAAAGATGGTATTTGATGTGAACCTTCACTATTAAGATTGTCTTGGGAGTGATCCTTGACTGCAAATATTTTTTGGGGAGTGAGACCATTCTACTAAGCGATCCTTGGTATTGAACCTTCACTACTAATGAAATTATTTTATACATTTATCATTCTTATACAATTCTATTCTTTAATCTTATTTTATGACCTCATGTATTATATTCTTTATTATCTTATTATTCATGTATTACAAACTAACAATATTTATGTCATGACTTGTTATTATGATCGTTGAAATAAAGGGTATGTTTTTTAAATTTAATGGTTATGTTTTAGAAAACTTATTATCATGTTATTCTTGCATATCTTCATTTATTTACACTTTTTGAGCATATGAGATCACCCTTTCTTATATTTCCTTTATCTATGTTATTAATAAAGGTTTTATGGATGACTAAAAAATTGAACTATATTTATGGGAATCATTGAAGATCATTCGCTAATGTAGGATATTGTGTTCTGAGGTTCCAGATACACTAAAATATTATAATACTTATATATGTACTTATTTAATGTTTGTAATAATCATCATAAATGATGTAATATATATGTATGTAAATATTGGGTCACTATATATCCCCTTTTTAAGAGCGATATCAAAATGACTGCCATGTATTATATAATTTTTATCTATGGATTATATGTGGTTTGACAATTTCATTTGGGAAAAATATGTATTTTTCAAATGGAAATGATTTATTATATATGATCAAATAATAATTTAATGATGGTATGTATTTTATGGGTATTCATGTTTTTCTACAAACTAAAAAAATTGTTTCTTTTTCTTTTGTACCTTACTGAGCTTTTTTTGTGTTCATATCACAATTAAAAATGTATTTTATAGGGTTTAAAGATGGGTAAGGGGAATAAATAAGTCATGTAAAAAAATTTATCATGGAAGGAATTAATATTTTTTTAAAAGATTTATATTGTTAAAAAATAGATAGTGATGAGAAGTGTCCACTTCGTAATATGGTTTTGCTATGAAAGAGTTTAGACTTGATTCTCTAAAAATCTAAACCTAAATGATTTTTAGGAATGATAGAAAGTGAATTATAGTCAAAGGATAGTTGATTGTGTGAGGTTTAAGAAAGGAACCTTATTGTTGGGATCAGATTATGGATTAGATAAATTTATACAAAATGATGTTATTAGAGAAAAGTGTTAATTTTATTTAGTAACCATAATGGCTTGTATGTTAGGGAGTTTCATTATTATTTTGGATAAATGAAAATATTTTGAGGTAATATTAAAAAGGATATCTTATTTTTTATCCTCCTTATAAAATTATATATTATTATTTTGCTAATTTCATCACACTAACCCTTTTGATTTTACTATATTGCCGGATCCAGCAAGAACCAAAGTAATAATGGATATGAAAACAAATGTGGTAGTTGTTCGAATGATCGGTCAAACAGAATGAGAGTTATAAAAGGAACTATTGTGGTTTTTCTTAACCAGCTATCAATAATAATGATTAACAGCAATAAACTTGGTAATATTAATAATTCATTAAATATTAGAGAAATGATGGTCCGTGTAAATTCATGTTATAATGATCATAAATGTAAATATATTCAACAACTTATGTGTAATGAATGTGGAAAGAATCACCCAGGAATATATGTTAGTAGAATGGGAAGATATTTAGTATGTGGTAAATATTTCCATAATGAAATAATATTCAAAGGAAATAATTATTATTTATATTAACTCTATAATAGGGAAATATGTTCGTCCTGAGGTATCACATAAGCATTTTAAACGTGGGGATAATAAAGATAATAAAAATTAGTGAGCTGGGGGGAAGTCTTGTGGTTGGGATCCGAAAGGTTGTATGGATATATATATATTTAGAAATGCATAATACCATTAGAGGTTAATTTGAGGAAACTATAAATGATATCTGAAAGGTAGGGATTATTTTTTGGATTCTGTTTTAAATTTTTGAATCTTAGTATATGATTCATATTTTTTATAGGAATGAAGTATTATAGAAAAAGATTAAAAATAATAATTAATCAATTATGAGGAACTCTGAATGATTAATATATATATATATAATGGATTCAATATTGAAATTATATTTATAGAAATTAAAATTTTTAAAATATTTAGTACTCCTTTGATTATGGGAGTACTTCGGGAGACTTTTAGTTTTGATATATGTTAGAGTTATATGTAACCCTTATTTTTAGCATGAGAAAAATTTATTTGATGTATAAATATCTTTTTATTTGGTGGATATATGTATATATATGTATCGATGTCCATTTGATAACCATTAAGAATAAAATAATTCATTATTGTTTAATATAGTATGGTCATTTTGAGGATATTTATCACATTTATAGGAATTTTATAAGGATTATATTAATATATTTTTAGAAAAATTACAACCCATAGGATGAGGAAAAACCCATCTCATCTGGAAAGGCCATGAGGTTTGAACCCAAAATATAATGTAGAGAAGGTTTTATCACCTACCACTAGCCTACATGATGTTCTATTAAGTATAAAATTGTTTTTCTCAATTTAAATGATTTGAAATATAAAGGGTAAATTTATTTTGGAAATATATGTTATAACATAGAGATAACCCAGGGATTGGAAAAGTGATTCACTGAATAGATGATAAATGTTATTTCTGAACAAGTTCAAAATTTTTTGATCATTATATAATTAAGTTAAATATAACACTATATGATTTGACTCAACTAATAAAGGTTAAATTATCTTTTGAATCATATAGGTTTTTAATTTTCATTTATGGTGATATATGATATTTATTGAAATGATTATAATATCTTGGAGAATATATGATTAGGTCATAAAATTATTGAAATGGTATAGTAAATGTGATTAGTTTTATTTAGAGATAAATGTTAAATTTATATTTGAATACTACATGATCAACTCCTTCTAATTTTTAGGTTTTTATCTTAGTCCCTATTATTTTAATTAATATTATGGATAGTTATTTATTTAATGATATATGATCAACTTTCGGTAATGCTATTTAATTTTGGAAATTAAAATATTTTTTTCTGATGGTTTATTCATTTTTCGAATTATATTTATTTATCCTAAATCTTTAGGCTTTTGTTAATGTCTATATAAATTAGGAATAGATTCTTAACATTTTTTTGGATTGTGTGATCTATTTTAAGTGGACTATATTGCTTCAAGGAAGAAAAATTAATCTCAAATACTCATCATTTGGAGAAAAATTATGATTTTAGGTGAAAATAGAATAAAATATGAAATTCTTATTCACAAGTAAGGATATTGCATTATGTTATTTTTATGGGATGTAAATTTAATAATTAAATTTTGGAATTTGTTTTTGATTGAAAAACATTTTATTATTACTTTCATTACCGATAAATCAATGATCTTTTAACCCATCAAATATTTATAATTTTTTTATTGTTAAATTTCTCTTGATCATGCTCTATATCACTCTCTTTCAGTCCTTGAGAGTCAGTTTTCTTCTTTCGCATCCATTTTTTTCCATCCCAATAAAATTCTAATATTTTTAAATATATAGTAGATTATTCCAGAAGACACATATACATCACTTTCTCTCCTTTCTAGTGGTTTTTCGTGGGCAGTTTCTGTGATGTGGGTTTTCAAAAATGTTATTTGAAAAAGTAAAATCCTGGTTAACAAACCTGAGTTCAAATTATGAGGTCATAATTTGTAATAGTGGGATAATGTAATATAATAATATTTTAAGAATAATATCTATATTCCATAACATTAAAGATAAAAAACACCAAACATAAACGAATAACGAATTATTATTCATTAAATTTGATATTTATAACATAAACAGTAAATTGGTGGGAATAAATAGTAATAAATTAATTATTAAATGTATAATTGTATTACTAAATTCAAATTTATTAATTAATTCCTTGTAAATTATAACGTTATTTTTAGTGAAGTCATTTTATTTTTGAATAATATATTTTCTTAAAAAATTGGGTTTTACACATTTTATGTGTTAATATTATAATTTTTTTAAAGTTTTTAGAAATTATATCAAATTAATTACTTTAATATTATAATTCATAATTTTAATAGTATCGTTGACAAATTTTTTAAAAATTTTCTAAAAAGATTGATTTTCAATGAATAGATAAAAGTATGTTTTTTATTAAAAAAGGTGTTTTTTTCAAAAAGAAAAATTTAAAATTTTAACAATATTAAAATTTATTTCATTAATTTCTATTTAAAATGAGTCCAATTATGGGTTTTTAAATGGACTATATACTTTAATTTAGTATAAAAAATTTAAATTTTAAATGTAATTTTTATAAAACAGATGTTGTTCGTTGTGTTTTTTCAGTTTTTTTTAATTATATTATGAATATATTATGTTTTGAATTTTTGAAAGTGGATGTAACACCCTGACCCCAGTTACCCAGAGTTGGTGCATTATTACATAACATTGTCATGATCAAAAGAAAGATCAAGTCTCGAAATACTGATTAGTTTAGTAGCCTTGGAAACACTAGATATATTCATAAAGTTTTACATTAGATCATAAAAATTAAAACTACAGCAACATAGTCTCCATATTCCACACTCTTATCCCCTCATACTATCCCTTCAGGTCATTCATAATTTACTTCTTCACATCTTGGGGAAAATAAAACCTAGAAAAGGGGTGAGCTCAAATGCCCAGTAAGGATAACAATATAGCGGAAACTTTCATAAATAATAATAAACATTTAAGGCAATGTATAACTAAAACAAAAGCCTTTTAAACTTAAACATAAAAATAGTATGGCAATAATAAAATAAAATAATGCCATTTACTTATTCACATGGATATTCTACTAATTTTATAATCACATGCAATATCAATAACCGCTTTCATAATGATGAAATGCATAATGTCAGGCTATCATAACCACATAGCCAAGGCCTCATGCCAAGACTACAAATAAAATTTTGTCAAGGCCTTGTGCCAAGACACTAGTTTGTCTCATGATAACTACCGATGCATCGAGGAGATATAGCGGGCTCCACCCATCACATATTAAGTCCAATGCATTCCCATATGAAAAGGTTTAAACATAACATAAACATTCATATTAAAACTATCATACGAAATGTAAATACTTAATACATAAACCATGAATGGTATAAAAATAACACATCTACAGTCAAAAATATTACAAAACCTTCAATACAATATATAAGTTTTGCGTCATATCAAATCAACTTCAAATAAGCGTAAAATCTATCAAACGATGTTGACATAGATGAAATCAAAACTTTTTTAGAGAAATATATCTTTCTATTTTAAAATAATTTAAGAGTCATATATTTGTAAAATAAAACATTTTCTTTGAAAATATTCTTATAAGCTTTTAAGGGAAGATTCGACGATTTTATAACGGCGGAAAATAGCCGCACCCGTCGTATAAGTTAAAAAAACATTCTTACCTTAATTCTGTCGAAAAGGTTAAAAAAGACCTTGTTTGGAAAATGATGGAAAGATTCCTTTATAAACCACTTATAAAAGTCAAAAAGGGTATAAATTACTTTAACCCATATTCTAGTAAATAGTAAAAATATTTTGAAATACATTTTTAAGAAACATGGATGTGGATGATAAAGAAGTCCCAGTAGATTATTACGTATAAACAACCTCGGATAATGAAAAGATTGCGAAGTAAACCCTTACCTTGTACATTTACTTGGTTTGGGGTAGGTTAACCTCCTGTATAATGGTGAAATAATTGTTATTAAATTATACAATAATCATATGATATCATATATGATCTTTTAACATTGATTTGTTAATAATATCTTAGTATTATCGTTATTTCGGGTGTTAACTTACTCATTGTTTTATATGTTTTGTTACATAAGACATGTTTTTCATGGATAGGTTGTATCTTATTCATATCCATAATGATATCAAGTAGTTAAAAATTATTTTTAAATCATCAAATGATAATTATACTTGAATGGATACGATGGAGAATGAATCTCATCGCGTTCGTAGAGACGGTAGTCCGTACGTACGCACGAGCGACAATATCATTCTTTTGATATTAAAATAATATATAATTGGATGGTATATCATATATAAAGAATCATTATCATGTTATATTTATTATTTACATGAATTATAAATCATTATTATATCCATCCAAATAATAATATATTGAATAATAATTACACCATGACGTGGAGACGGTAAGCCGTACGTACGCATGTATGGTGACATGTCATTCAAAGGATGGATAGAATACTGAATATGGTTGTACCATATTTATAATAATATTAAATTATATAGGATATAATGGATTCATTATCTTATAATGGGAATAACAAATAATGAAGAAGTTGAAAAAGAAACGAATTTGAAAAAGGGTGGTGAAAACATTACCTCTTCTTCTGGTTCTTGCTTTTGATTTGATCAAAAGGGCTCCATAGGTTGGCTTTCTAATCAAACTAGGGCCTCTAGGTTGTAGTGAGGGAAGTTGAGAGAGTATTTGATCCAAGTTTGGCTGAACCAAAAGGCTTTGAAGGTGTGAATTAATGATAAGGAGGAGTATCCTTTTATAAGAGGGGTGAGGGGCACCTTTGGAAAAGCTAGAAATATTATTTTATAATAAATTTATATTCGGTTTCTAATGGCTCCAAAGTGGATTATTTAAAGGTTAGGGTGGGGATGGGTCTAAAAACACTCAAAAATAGAATTTATACAGGTTTGGATCATTATATTAACATTAACTTTTAGTTTTAACTCTTAGTTAATTAGTTTGACACTTACCATGTCACTTTGTATTTTTATATTATATAGTTAATAAACTTACTATATACCTCCAAGAGACTACTAAGTTGTCCATTAATGATACACCTATGTTGATATAAGTATTTTGGCCGATATTTAGATTTTTAGGAATTTAATAACAATTAATAATATAATATTTGTTTTAAAAACTCTTTTATGTCAATTTTGATACTATTCAATAATTGATTTTTGTAAAAATCATAACAGAATTATTACTTCAAACAAAGTTAATTAAATCAATCCTAAAATATCAAATTATCCTAGAAAATGTTTTTAATTCATATAATGTCTGAAATTATATTTATTTGTGTGTTTATAATAGCAATTATTTTAATTGTTTATTAATTTAGTAATTACTACATCACCATTGTGTCATAAATAAATTAAATTATATAATGTATAAAAATTATAAATAAAATTTAATTATGTAGGAAATAATTTTAGATTTATAATTAATATTTATAGTCGAAAATCAACCATATATAACCCTATGTAAAAATTGTTTTTCTAAAAGATATATGCTTGTGTCATTTTTGTATTTACTTTAACTTAATTAAAATAAAGTGTCCCTATCACCTACAAGTGGCTCTATGGGGTCCCAAAATTGACCAAACGATGTCCATGGTCGGACATGTATCCACCAATAAGGTTAGGATACGTTTTAGGGTAATTAATATTATTATAATATTATTTTTTAACCCCTATTTACCGGATTTACCCTTAACCATGGTAAATAAAATATTTACCGACGTAATTATTCAAAATGTCTAAAAATAAAAGTTACCTATTTACACAATATGAACATCCTGATTCCGAATATGGAATCCATTTTTTCAAATTCAAAATACAGAAGTGGCAGAAATTAATTTAAAATTAATTCCCGTTGTTAAAACAAAAAGCGTGTTTTTAAGAGATAATAACTATCAAAAGATTGACACTTGTTTATGTCCAGTTTAATTGTAAAATTATGTACAATAACAAATATTGTATCAAATGGTACAAATATATTCTAAATATACTTTAAAACCACTCAAATTCATAATTTATCAATATAAATTATTTCTATTAAAAATTTTGTTTTTAATTAAAATTTAGTAATTTTCACTATTCATCAAAATATAAATGTTATCCAAAAAGTTCCAAAATTTAACCCTAGGCTAAATTCAATATTCCTAATCCAAAAATGAAGTCCATTTTGAGAGATAAAATTTATAAAATTTCAAAAATTAGGTATTAATATTCATAACGGCTAGTTTGGTTGGTTGTGGTGTGTTAGAACTCGATGTTGCGTACAACACACGCTATCGCATTATTCAAAGAGAAGCGTACCGTAGAAGCATGGGGTGTTACATTCTCCCCTCCTTCAAATAATTTCATCCTCGAAATTTATAGAATACTACCACATGAAAAGACTCGGGTGGTTCTTCATCATAAGTTCCTCGGGTTCCCACATTGCTTATTCCATCTTATGGTTTCTCCACAAGACTTTTACCAGACGAGACGTCTGGTTTGTCAGTACTTGTTCTCTCGTATCAAGAATCCTGACGGGATCTTCGCAATAAGACATATCGGGTTCCAGTTATAATTCTTCATAGGTGAGTACATGCGTTGGTTCAGGAATGTATTTCCTCAATAGAGATATGTGGAACACATCATGACCTTTGGAGAGACTTGGCGGCATTCCCAATCGGTAAGCTACAACCCCAATTCGTTCTAGAATTTCAAAAGGTCCGATGTACCTGGGACTCAATTTACCTTTATTACCAAAACGTATGACTCCCTTCCATGGAGATACCTTCAAGAAAACATGATCACCGACTTGAAATTCGAAATCCTTCCTTCGATTATCGGCATATCTCTTCTGCCTACTTTGAGCTGCTTTGATGTGATTTTGGATTACCTTCGCCTTTTCCATCATTTCCTCCAACAATTCTGGACCTACATGTTTTCTTTTACCAACGTCATCCCAACAGGTTGTTGTGCGACATATCTTTCTGTATAATGCTTCATATAGTGCCATCTGAATACTCGAATGGAAGCTATTGTTATAGGAAAATTCTACCAAAGGTAAATATTGATCCCACATTCCCTGATAGTCAAGTGAGCAGGATCTCAACATGACTTCTAAAGTTTGAATAGTCTATTCTGATTGTACGTCTGTCTGAGGGTGGTAGGCAGTGCTCAAATGAAGTTCAGTATCCAGGGATTTTCGAAGACTCTTCTAGAATCTTGAAGTAAAACGGGGATCACGATCAGAAACAATCGATAGGGGTACTCCATGAATTCTCACAACTTCATTAATATATAGTCTTTCTAGACTTTCCAATGGTATATCTTATCTTATAGAATGAAAATGTGCTGACTTGGTAAGACGATCAACAATAACCCATATTGCAACGTTCATTCTAGGAGTCTTTGGTAGCCCCATGACAAAGTCCATCATAATATTGTCCCATTTCCACTCCGGTATGGGAAGAGGTTGCATGACACCTCCAGGTTGTTGCCTTCCAGCTTTCACTTGTTGAAAAACCATACATCTTGACACAAAATCAGCAATCTCCCTCTTCATGTTGTCCCACAAAAAATGTTCCTTCAAATCTCTATACATTTTGATGATCCCAGGGTTTATAGAGAAATTGGAACTATGAGCATCATCCCGCAATTCCATTTTTAGATTAGGTATATCGGGAACACGAAGCCTCTTCCCAAATTTCAAAATTTCATCTTCATACACAAAGTCTCTCAATCTCCCATCATTCACAGGTTTAATCATCTTTTTAAATTCTTCATCATCGGTCTGACAACTATTAATCCTTTCTAGTAAAGATGGTTGGCAACCATTTGAAAAAGAATTGATGTTTCACCTTCCATGGTTATTCCCATGTCCATCTTCACTATATCCATGAAAATTGGATCCCTATCAATTCTCATATTGTTCAAAACTCCATTATCTTTTCTACTCAAAGAATATTCCACCTTGTTTGCTTTCCCCGGGTGGTAGTGTATCGTACAATCATAATCCTTGAGTAATTCAAGCCATCTCCTTTTCCTCATGTTGAGTTCTTTTTGTGAGAAAATATACTTCAAACTATTGTGATCAGAATAAATCTCACCTTTCTCACCATAGAGGTAGTGCCTCCATATCTTCAAAGCAATGATCACAGTTTCTAACTCGAGATCATGAGTAGGATAGTTTTTCTCACGAACTTTCAACTTTCGTGATGCATAGGCAATAACCCTATCATTCTGCATAAGGACACAACCAATTCCTTTCATTGATGCATCGCCATAAATAATAAACCCATCATTCCCTGATGGTAGAGTAAATATAGGAGCATTGACTAATCTTCTCTTCAGTTCTTCGAAACATTCATCACACTCTTTTGTCCAAACAAATTTAACCCCTTTACGTGTGAGCTTTGTTAATGGGTTAGCCAACCGGGCAAAATTCTGGACGAAACGTCGATAATAACCTACTAAACCAATAAAACTACGTACCTCAGTTATACTCGTCGGTGCTGGCCATTATTGGATTGCCGTTTTCTTAGAAGGATCAACAGAGATTCCATATTTAGAGACAATATGGCCAAAAAAATAAATCTTCTGAAGCCAGAATTCACACTTGCTAAACTTCCCATATAATTCAGCTCTTCTTAGAGTCTTCAGGATAATGCGCAAGTTATTTTCATGATCTTCATAGCTTTTGGAGTATACCAAGATATCATCAATAAATACCACCACAAATTCATCGCGATATTCCTTGAAAACTCTATTCATCGGATCCATGAATACAGAGGGTGCATTTGTCAATCCAAAAGGCATTACTATAAACTCATAATGCCCGTACCTGGTTTGAAATGTTGTCTTCGGAATGTCTTCCTTCTTCACACACAACTGATGGTATCTAGATCGAAGGTCAATCTTTGAAAAGTATTGAGCTCCATGCAGTTGGTCAAATAAATCATCAATGTGAGGTAGGGGATACTTGTTTTTTATTGTTATAGAATTGATCTCCCTATAGTCGATACATAACCTCATAGATCCATCTTTCTTTTTAACAAAAAGAACAAGGTCTCCCCATGGAGAAACACTAGGGCGAATAAATCCCTTATTACTCAATTCCTCTATTTGTTTCTTTAGTTCAACTAATTCTATAGTGGCCATTCTAAAAGGGGTCTTCGATATAGGCCTTGATCCCAGAATTAAATCAATGGAAAACTCAACTTCGCGTTCTAGAGGATGTCTAGGTAAATCATCCGGAAACACATCTATATATTCATTCACAATAGGTACATCCTATATTTGAACATTCCTTTCCTCACCCATAGTCATTTCATTCTATTCCTCCCCAATAATTGAATTTAGTTGAGCTACTGGGGGTGGATCTAGATAAGAATTAGGTGGTGACGATTCTACTCTAAAGATAAGGTGTTCCTTATCATCATCATCAAGAATCATAACCTCTTTCTTCTAACCATAAATCTTCGCATCATAGTCTAAAAGCCAGTCCATACCGAGGATTATATCAAACTTGATCATAGGTATGACGATGAGATCAGTAGATAAAGAACATTTATGTGCTCTAATGGGGACTGATTCACAAAACTTTGTTGCAATGATACTTCCCTTGGGAGTTTTAACTGACAACTCCCTTGTTAAATCAAATTGGAAATATTGAATTTTCTTTGAAAACTGGGAAGATAGGAAACCATGCGATGATCCAGAATCAAATAATGCATTTTCTAAACATGAGGAAACCATTAAATTACCCACCACCACGTCTTTCGGAGCTTCTACCTCAGTAGTAGTGATAGCATAAGCTAGGCCTTGATCCCTTGTCCTTTTCTGAGTTATGTTCCCCTGACGCTTAGGACATTCATTTGCATAATGTCCCATATCCCTACAATTTTAGCACTGAACATTGGCAGCTTCCTTCTTCCCTTTTCAATCACGATCTTGGTGGCCTTTTTCACCACACTTGTAACAGACACCCATTCCCTCCAAGCAAGTACCGGGGTGTTTCTTCCCACATTTACCATAGGATGGATATTCAACCTTTCCCTTCTTCCCCTTATTTCCATTCCCATATTGATCATCATATCTCTTCTTCTCTTTCGTTGCTTTAAAGTCATAAGACTTAGAGAATTCCTTTTCGGTCTTGATAGCACATGAGACAATGTCTTCGTACGACGAGAAGGATTGTGAGACTAATGCTCAACGGAGAAATGGTTTTAACCCATCAAATAAATGATCAATCTTAATTCTTGGGTTACGTATATAATCTACAGTATAACTTTCTATCCTTGTAAAGTTAGCCTCATACTTTGTGACATTCTCATCCTCCTTTTCTCTCAGACTCAGAAATTTCCTTTCCATATCTGCTCGATGGTCGCGAGGAAAGTATTTTTCTAAAAACATATCTTTGAACTCCCTCCATTCCATATTTGATACTTCATAATCTTAGTTTGGGTTTTGAATCAATGACCACCATTGATCAGCATCTCTAGTGAGGCGGTAAACTGCCATGATAACTTGTTCCCTTTCACTACTCCCCAAAGCCTGAAATATTTTCTCTAGGGAATTTATCAATTGCTAAGCTACTAAGGGATTTGTACTCCCATTGAACATTGGTAGTTGTTGCCTCATGAATAGATTTAACATTGATCCTCCACGCTGCGGATCAGGGTGCTCTATACGGGTAAGGTTATTATTCATAACCTGAGTGAGTTTTCCCAGTATGGTGATTAGCTGATCGGCACCAGTTGCATCACCAGCTCCACTATAATTATCTTGAGTAGGAGGGAAATCCCTACATTGAGTGTGTGCATTGTACGGTTTCCATTTCTTCTACTCGGCGCCATTTCTAAACAATGGCATAAACTAGATCAGTTTATGAATCAAAATACATAATTACATACTTATAAAACACTTAAAATAAATTGAACTATTTATGGATATAATCCATAGTCATAAAAATGTTTTCTTTGAGGAAGTATATACTCATAAACCCTTCATAAATATTTGTAAAGAAAATGAGAGTTATCCTAAGCATATCCCCTGGGAGTGTCGTAACCAAGAGTGCAGCAATGCCCGTTGTCGTGCACCAGTTCCTGTTCGATTACAGCTCAAAGCGGTGTTTTCGGGTTTTACACCTGGGTACATCTGTGCCAGAGCCGCCTCTACCTGCTCGTATCCAGACAGGGATGAATTGCTCGGAAAACTCACAAAATCTCAACAATACCAAAATTCTAGGAAGTTCTTCTATACTAATCCTCAAAGTCCATCTTAGGTCTATGTGCTCTAATCAGATTTTATCTAAATCTAGCTTCCAAGGTTTGTACTAAACTTTCTCTGATACCAACCGTAACGCCCCGACCCCAGTTACCTAGAGTCGGTGCATTATTATAGAAAATTGGCATGATCACAAGAATGATAAAGTCTCGAAAGACCGATTAGTTTAGTAGCCTTGGAAACACTAGATATATTCATAAAGTTTTACATTACATCATAAAAATGAAAACTACAACAACATAGTCTCCATATTTCACACTTCTATCCCCTCATACTATCCCTGGAGGTCATTCATAATTTACTTCTTCAGATCCTGGGAAAAATAAAACATATAAAAGGGGTGAGCTCAAATGCCCATTAAGGATAACAATATAGCGGAAACTTTCATAAATAAGTATAAACATTTAAGGCAACATATAACTAAAAAATCCTTTTAATCTTAAACTTCAACATAGTATGGAAAAACTAAAATGAAATAAGGCCATTTACTTATTCACATGGATATTCTACTAATCAAATAATCACATGCAATATCAATAACCACTTTCATAATGATAGAATGCGTAATACCAGACTATCATAACCACATAGCCAAGGCATCATGCCAAGACTACAAATAAGATTTTGTCAAGGCCTTGTGCTAAGACACTAGTTTGTCTCATGAGACCTACTGATGCATCGAGGAGCTATAGCAGGCTCCACCCATCACATATTAAGTCCAATGCATTCCCATATGAAAAGGTTTAAACAAAACATAAACATTCGTATTAAAACTAGCATAAAAAATGTAAATACTTCATACATAAACCATGAATGGTATAAAAATAACACATCCATAGTCAAACATATCACAAAACCTTCAATACAATATAGAAGTTTTGTATCATATTAAATCAACTTCAAATAAGCGTAAAATCCATCAAAGGATGTTGACATAGATGAAATCAAAACTCTTTTTAGAGAAATATCTCTTTCTTTTTTGAAATCATTTAAGAGTCATATATTTAAAAAATAAAAAAATTTCTTTGAAAATATTCTTATAATCTTGTAAGTGATGCTTCGACGATTTTATAACGGCGGAAAATAGCCGCACCCGCTGTATAAGTTAAAAAAACATTCTTACCTTAATTCTGTCGAAATGTTAAAAAGGACCTTGTTTGGAAAATGATAGAAAGATTAATTTATAAACCACTTATAAAAGTCAACAAGTCTATAAATGACTCTAAACCATATTCTAGTAAATAATAAAAATGTTTTGAAATACATTTTATAGAAACATGGATGTGGATGATAAAGAAGTCCCAGTAGAGTATTACATATAAACAACCTCGATAATGAAGAGATTGCGAAGTAAACCCTTACCTTGTAATTTTCCTAGGTTGGGGTAGTTTAACCTCCTGTGTAATGGTGAAATAATTGTTATTAAATTATACAAGAATCATATGATATCATATATGATATTTTAACATTGATTTGTTAATAATATCTTAGTATTATCGTTGTTTAGGGTGTTAACTTACTCATTTTCTTTTATATGTTTTGTTATGTAAGACATGTTTGTTATGGATAGGTTGTATATTATTCATATCCAGAATGATATAAAGTCCTTAAACATTATTTTTAAATCATCAAATGATAATTATACTTGAATGGATACGATGGAGAATGAATCTCATCTCATTCGTGGAGACGGTAGTCCGTACGTACGCACGAGCAACAATATCATTATTTTGATATTAAAATAATATATAATTGGATGGTATATCATATATAAAAAATCATTATAATGTTATATTTATTATTTACATGAATTATAAATCATTATTATACCCATACAAATAATAATATATTGAATAACAATTACACCACGACGTGAAGACGGTAAGCCATACGTACACACGTATGGTGACATGTCATTCAAAGGATGGATAGAATAATGAATATGGTTGTACCATATTTACAGTAATATTAAAGTATATAGTAGATACTGGATTCATTATTTTAGAATGATAATTACAAAGAAAGAAGAAGTTGAAAAAGAAACTAATTTGAAAAAGGGTGGTGAAAACATTACCTCTTCTTCGGGTTATTCCTTTTGATTTGATCAAAAGGGTGTCATAGGTTGGCTTTCCGATCAAACTAAGGCCTATAGGTTGTATTGGGGGAAGTTTAGAGAGTATTTGGGTAGGTTTTGGCCAAACCAAAAGGCTTTGATGGTGTGAATTAATGAGAAGGAGGAGTGCCCTTTTATAAGAGGGGTGAGTGGCACCTTTAGAAAATCTAGAAATATTATTTTATAATAAATTCATATTCAGTTTCTAATGGCTCAAAATTAGATTATTTAAATGTTAAGGTGGGTATAGGTCTAAAACCTCTCAACCAATATAATTTATATAGGTTTGGTTCCTTATATTAACCTTATCTTTTACTTTTAACTCTTAGTTACTTAGTTTGACACTTACCATGTCACTTTGTATTTTTATATTATATAGTTAATAAACTTACGATATACCTCCAAGAGACCCCTAAGTGGTCCATTAATGATACAACTATCATGATATAAGTCTTTTGGCCGAACTGTAGATTTTTAGGAATTTAATATAAATTAATAATATAATATTTGTTTTAAAAACTCTTTTATGTCAATTTTGACACTATTCAATAATTGATTTTTTAAAAAATCATAAAAGAGTTATTACTTAGAAAAAAGTTAATTAAATCAATACTAACATGTCATAGTATCCTATAAAATTAGTGTAATTCATAAAAAGTCTGAAATTATATTTATTTGGGTGTTTATAATATCAATTATTTTAATTTTTTATTAATATAGTAATTACTGCATCACCATTGTGTCATACCTAAATTAAATTATATAATGTCTAAAAATTATAAATAAACTATAATTATGTAGTAAATATTTTTATCTTTCTAATTAATATTTATAGTTGAAAATCCAACATATATAACCCTATGTAAAAAAAATTTCAAAAAGATATATGCTTGTGTTATTTTTGTATTTATTTTAACTTAATTAAAATAAAGTGTCCCTATCACCTACAAGTGGCTCCATGGGGTCAAGAAATTGACCCAAAGATACCCATGGTCGTAAATGTATCCACCAATAAGGTTAGGACACATTTTAGGGTAATTTATTATTATTATAATATTATTTTTTAACCCTTATTTACCGGATTTACCCTTAACCATAGTAAATAAAATATTTACCGAAGTAATTATTCAAAACGTATAAAAATAAAAGTTACCTATTTACAAAATATGAACATACTGATTCCAAATATGGAATCCATTTTTTCAAATTCAAAACACAGAAGTGGCTGAAATTAATTTAAAATTAATTCCCGTTGTTAAAACAAAAAGCGTGTTTTTAAGAGATAATAACTATCAAAAGATTGACACTTGTTTATGTCCGGTTTAATTGTAAAATTATGTACAATAACCAACATTGTATTAAATGGTAAAAATATATTCTAAATATAATTTAAAACCACTCAAATTCATAATTTATCAATATAATTTATTTCTATTAAAAAGGTTGTTTTTAATTAAAATTTAGTAATTTTCACTATTCATCAAAATATAAATGTTATCCGAAAAGTTCCAAAATTTCACCCTAGGATAAATTCGATATTCGAAATCCAAAAATGAAGTCTATTTTGAGAGATAAAATTTATAAAATTTCAAAAAGTAGTTATTACTATTCATGACAGCTAGTTTGATTGGTTGTGGTGTGTTAGAACTCGATGTTGCGTACAACACACGTTATCGCATTATTCAAAGAGAAGCGTACTGTAGAAGCTTGGGGTGTTATAGTGGATGAAATATTTGGAATCATATGTTAAATATTTTAATTTAGGACCATTATATATTTTTTCACAATGAATAATAATCACATTAATATTTTTATCTTAGTTAAGGGTAAATATGGTAATGAAGGGTCAATAATTAAATGATAAAGACATTAAAATTTCCCTAATAATTACATTATTTTTGTTAGAAGATTCTATTTAATCTATATTCAGACAATGTTTGGCTATATGACCATGTTTTACATTTGGTTATGACTACGGAATATATAAAACTAGTACTCGCCCGTGCTATTGCACGGTGTATTCAATTAATGGTTTTTCTTCTAATAAGATATTAATATTTAGAAATGTTAAGAAGAAAACATATGTTGAATAAATTAGAATTAGAAAGTAATTTTCTCTAAGAATGGAATAAGAGGGCATAGAATATGAATACATCATTCAAGTAGTTGACAAAAATATCAGAGAAAAAGATGTAATAGAGAACCCTATTGAATAAAATAAATACATGAAGATCGATATTCAACAACAAATTCATAATACTTAACATCTAATTGAATATAAAATAGATGAAGAAAAATTGAATCTGGTTGTTACTTCAGTAAATGTCAAGATACTTCTCTCCACTCAATTCATTGGAGTTAGAACGTTGACCTCAAAAAATGATCCCGACATGAATTATTATCATTAGGTTACTAAAACCCAAAATAAATATTAACCTCCAGTTGTTGGAGTATATGTGGTTTCGGTACGCTTCCATACTACGTACTGGTGGTTTTTGCTTGCGACCACCCACTCCTGACCATCTAGACACCATGCCCCATCTCCCATCTTCATGTGAACCTTATTCAGAATAAAATAATTTAAATAAATGGTAAAAATAGAAATCTTCAATTAGAAATTAAGATAATAAAATTTTATGGGAGCACTTAGTATAAAGTTCAAGTGCAATAAGATTTTTTTGATTAGTTTTCTAAATTAGAACAACATTCGTAGTGGACTGCATCAACTAAGGAGATGTTTATCTGAATAGTCTCACAAATTTCCATTACAAAGAGCAGTAAATCACATCATGGATAAGAGGTGGGTGGAGTGTTTTCCATCTATTTTCCAACCCATAAAATAGAAACAAAATGTTATTAAATACTAAAATATATAATGGAAAGAAAATAAATTAAAAGGGAAAAGATTTGTTGGGTTGAAAACACCATAAAGAAAATTAGAGAAGCATACCCACTGAAATGAAATGTTCCCGGGGACATATGAAAACCCATTCAATGATTCATGTTTTGAACACCCAATTTCCAAAATTCAGTGAACTTTAGAAACACAAGGAGAATTGATACAAGAAAAAGGTAGGTCATCGTTGTGATGGAAATATAATAAAATACAACCTTTATCCGCATGCATAGCTGTAGATTGTGGCGCATTATAAGGCCACCAAGGTAATGAAGTAGTACAGTTTGCCAACACTGAAGATTACTGTGGTCTCAAAACATATCCAGGTTCCAGTGCAGTGGATGGTGAAGGAAAAAGTAACCAGTATATGAGCTGCTTGATGTAGGTTCTCAGAACAGATCCAAGTTCCAAGAAAATATCCAGGTTCCAGGTTCTGAGAAAAAATCCAGGTTCCCCGGCACAACAGTTGATTCTGGTCTCGCATATGAGCAGCTAGATGTAGTAATCCACCTCGATGATCATAAGTACAGATGCATGTAGCAGAAAAAGTAACCAACATATCCTCCAATTCCTAAAATCAGTTGAACCCATATATGAAGATTCAGTTTTCTCATTCAGAATAAAATAAATAATGTCTATGTATTGAGGGGGGAGATTAGATGTTCTGTTAGCTCTAAATACGAACTACATTAATTCAATATCAATCATCATGGAAACCAACATAGGACATATTTACCTACTAATTTTCTCAAATGCAAAGATAAGTTAATGAAATCTTGGAAATAAGCGACATGATACCTGCACATTTACAATATTGTAGAGATATGTGCAGATTAAAATGAAAATGTATTGCTTACACTTTCAAGAGGAAGATGGAAACTATCATTTACATTGAATTCTATGTAAGCACAGTTACCTTGATGTATATTTCTGCTTCCATCAATAGAATTATTTTATCTTCAACAGGTGCTTGACTTGGTGTCCTGCTATAATGCTGACCAGTAAACAGGAAAAAATATTAAATAGTGACTGAACTCCTTATGTGTGTCAGTATTACTGTAGGTTAGCACATTTGTGAAGGCATTGTCTTCACTCAGACTAGCAGTGTTAAACAAACACATCAACTATGGGTTCACTGGATCAGGGATAATGAGGATACAAAGACTTACCAGTCATGAAGTCATTTAATCTTTCCATACAGATGGGATGAGGAAAATAGTACAAAGAAACTTAAAACATGTTTCGAAGATAACAAAAGAAAACCCTGGAAGCAATCTATGAGCAAACATGTCCCTCAAAGAGAAAATATATAAAGGATTTAGAAAACTGTGAAAAAAAGAAAAATAACTGTGTGAAAAAGCATTAGAATAATAGTTAGTTAAACTCAAATGTATATAACTATTCGAAACCAAAAATAAACACTATTTATTCTAGTAAAACAATCTTATTTCTTATTTCAAAGAAAGTAATTCTCTTGAAAAATACTATGAAATATGCAAACCACATAACTTGATGATTTTTCAGTGATAGAAATCAACAGGTCATCGAATTGAACAACTTAGTAGCTCCCCTACACAGCCCTTTAGTCTCTTGTTGAGATCTGTTCATATTATCTCTCATCACCTAAAATAAGGAAGTTATAATAGAATGACAGTATTGTATTCTGGTATCAAAATACTGTAAAACATCATTCAAAATAGTTGAAAATAAAAAATTCGAGTTTTTTTGTCATTTAGAAAATGACTAAATCTGTATAATTCAAAAATTACAATGGTGTTTATTCTATTAATCAATGGTGTTTATTACATTCACTACTACCTAAATCAATTATGTATAGTGCACAAATCACATGAGTTGCATTAAATTATAGCGAACAATGTCTCTATACCAAAATCTTGATACAAAATAATATAAATATATCAATATACTACTATGAATAAAAGCATATATTATTAGACAACTAATCAAACTATTTTTCATGTTAAACTTCTCAATAACATACCTAGAAATGTGAACCATCAACCATTTATTAACATTTTTTTCGTAATGAAACATAGGGTCCCTGAAAGGTATTTTAGAACAACCTGGAAAAAAGGCTTCCCTTTGAACATGTTAAAATGTAAAAGGTATTGTGAAAACATCAATGAATGATGAAAAGTAGGAGTATAATCTAAAATGAATTATAATTTCTTAAAACTATGATTTTAATATCATTCCTTGGTGGGAACCTACCATCAACATTCATAATTTACTTTTTCGATTTGAATAAAAATAATTTGAGTTCAAAACATAAAGTGTAGAATTGATATTAATGGGATTCTATTTAAATGAATGGAGAATCAATTCTAGGAAGCATGAGTACATGTAGTGAGAAATGGAGGATCAATGAGACTAAAGGTTGGTGCACGGGGAAATTATTTGATTGATTATGCTTGGTTAAGAGAAAAGTTTTAAACTGTTATGTAGAATACATAAATATGTTCCTAATTTCATCTATCTGTAAATACCATGCATATAGGTGGCTAGTTTGGAATCATTGAGATGGTTAATACATTTTCTAAAAATTGATTCATGTATCTGAACATATACACTACATAATATTTGTATTTTTCATGTACATAATAACTATTTAAATAAAAACTGGGTAAACTTGAATGTGTGCAGTGGATATAAAATACATATTGAAAACTAAAAAACTGTGCAAAAAAAACTATGTATCGAATTAGAATAATAGTTGGGTGAACTCGACTGTATGTAACTGTGTGAAACCAATGATAATCACTATTGATTCTAATACAACAATCATATTTCGTTTTTTAAAGAAAGTAAATCTCTTAGTTGACAAATACTGTGAAACATACAAACCACATAACTTGATGATTTTTCAGTGATAGAAATCAAGTGGTCATCGAATGGAACACCTTAGTAGCTCCCCCACACAGCCCATCTGTCTCTTGTTGAACTCAGTTCATATTATCTATCATCACCTAAAATAAAAAAATGAGGAGAATCAATGAATTAAGATAATATAATAATGGAATGTAGTGTTCATTTGTTTGGAAAAACCAATGCAACCAAAAAAATATTGAGTATACAATATATAATATAATTAGTAACTGCGAAAAAAGATTACATAATGCATGTAATGTAACACCTATATAAAAATAATTAATAGATAGTATATACAATCTGCATGAGAGATAAATAAATATATTGTCCAATTAACAAAGTAAGATTGGAATACCTAAACTACAACTCATTTTTAAGTGGTGGGAAGAATCAAGGATTTAGGATTTGACCACTTCAAGAAGGATTTCGAACATTAATGATAATTTGATCCATATAAGTAATATTATAATAGAATAACTAAATAAAAATATGAAACACTACAAACCAAAAAATAATGATGGAACCAAAATCATAGGAACAGGAAACACATACAGTAATTACAACAGACTAACAGTGAAGATGATATACAAATAGTGAATGGAAGTAGATATTTTTTAACTAAGCTGAATAACAGTGATTAGGGAGCACTATGTTGTCATTAAGAATATAATATAGTAATGGACTCGTGCCTCAATTCCAACAAAAACAAATTCAAAGAACTTTGGAGATGTAGATGATCAACGACTCTAGGGAAGAGAACAAAATCATTAAAAAGGAATTGCAGGATAATGAAAATCAATGGATGTTTATTGGTGAAGTTGATTGGTGAAATAGTAACATATATGACACATGGCAAGCAAGGGTACCTAGGATTAGTATAGTTGGTAGAGTAGATAAACAGTTGATAATATAAGGAATACGCATATAATACCTCAAATTATCAACAACATTACCTGATTATTTCATTTCCTGGTATGCATCATCATATTATTCCAAAAGATGGAACCATTAGTTTGGAGTATGCCACCTATACATGGTGGTGTGATTACTCTGAAACATCATCCATCTATAGGTCATTTGAATGTGAATGAGATGCAAGGAAGAGATGAAAGGATGGGTGTTTTTTTAGTGATGTGGAACATTGTAGAGGTGACATGTCTAGGATGAGGTACCTAGATTTAGACTATACAATAGATTAATATATGATAGATTAGAGAGGTAAATGTTGTCAAAGATGAAAAAAGGGGATTTACAAATGAAGTATATAACCATACCATTAATTTCAACTTCAAAATAAAAACTCATATTGTATGATGTTGTGTTGTGCTAATATATGTGGGTTTTCATTATATAAATCATTTTTCGGGTGGTGTAGAGTAGTAGGGACATAAAAAACAACTTACACAAAAACATATTCACTATAGAGGAGGTATTGCATGTCACATGCCCGAGTAAGCAGCAGAAGTGACAAAACATTAGATTAGAATAAATATAGTAAGATTATAGCAGAAGTAAGAAACAAATATACAACATGGTCATGCTTATACAAAATTGATGACAATGATAAAATGACTTCCTCACATTTGGATCTCGGACCAAAATAGTGGTATGTTAATCCCTGTGAAAAACATGGTTTGAAAAATCAATACTATTTGTGATTAAGGAAACCACATCAATTTATGAATATAGAATTAGAAATGAAATAATTTCTTCAATAAAGAATTAACAGGAATTACTATTAACATTGCATTAGAAAACTGGAGATGCAGATAAAGGTAACTTAATAGAAACACGATAAAGAACTATGGAGATGATTTGAGTAGTTGAAGGTCAAACAGGAACTTGAAAATTAATTGAAGTCTGCATCCACCTCATAAATATCAAATACACCCTACAGAACATGTATGTGAATGTAATAAAACAACTACATTATTATTGAAACATACCTATAGGCAAGCATAGATATCAAGAAGTCTATAACTGAAAACCAAATGCATAGAATTTCATTCAGTCATGACACAAAACACAATCAAATATCTATTCATATATAAGCTCAAAAAAGTTCCATGAACAGAGAGTTAAATATACAAAATTATTCCAAAATGAAAAACAAATCAATGGTCTAACAAAAAATTTACAACATGGTGCATACAGTTTGAAGAAAAAGAATATACTTCACACAAAAATTGAAACTGGATGTGAACATACAGTTTGAAGACGAGTCACAGACGTTCGAAGCACCACCATAATTTCAGTTCGAAGCCTAAATTGAAACCAAAACCTCAAAAGTGGAGACAAAAAATAATTTTCATTTAACCAGATCCAATTCATGAAACAGTATACCTAATCGATGAAGATGAGCCGTCGGCATTTGAAGTCCTACCCGAGCTTGGATCTGACACCAATCTTTCATTTCCAGGTTTACGAAGAGCATTTTATTTAAACCCTTGTGCTCATCAATGAATCACATTGACAATGGGGAGGAGAGGGGGATGGGGAGACAACTGGAATCGGGAGACTGAGATACGGATGGATGGTGGAAAAGAGCCGTAGCTAGACCAGCCAGAGGTGGACTTGGTGGAGTCCGAGCATCCCTAGACATAGTTAGAGTAGTCAGAGAAGCCTTACCTGGAGTACGTGTAGTTGGAGCAGTCGAATACGGTGGATATAGATTCAAAGGAGTTAGTGGAGGAGGAACTTGAGGCGGAGTAGCCTGACGATGAGTAGCCGAAGGCGGAATAGACGGTGTGGCGGAGGGAGCTAAGAGGAAACCCTACGAGCAGAGATAAAATATGCAAGCAAGAGGCGAGCAGAAATAGTAGGAGAGGTGAGAATTTTCGAGACTAGGAGCGATAGATGGAGGTGGGATGCGGGATGCGGGATGCGGGAGGTGTAGAAATTCTGAATAAATGAGATTAGGGGCGACATGGTGTACCGGAGAGAGGACACGTATGGAAAAGAATATGTGGAGGAATGTGAGACAGACACGTGGAAGTTGAGAAGCCATAATTAGTAGATATAGTAGATTTGTTTTAATGAAAAGTAAAAATGTCGCACTCATGTTTTTAATATCAACATTTTTTAAAAATTTTGATATCCAGAGGGAAATTTAAGTTATAAATATTGTTTCGAATGAAAAAGTTTTTTATATTCATCTCATAATTTCTTTTTAGTTTTGAGTTAAGAAATAATTTCATTAAATTCTTAAAAATTCTTATTTATTAATTCTTATAAAAAGGATAAATTAAATAAGTGATATTTAAAATATTAATTGTTTTATAATTTGAGGTTACTATTTTGATCTAGGAATTTTATATAATAACATGAAAGTTTAGGTCTGTTTTGAAAAAAGTGGATCAAAATTTACAAGTTTTATGACGTTATCTAATTCAATATAATTACGTGTTCTACAAATTTACATTATTGATATTTTATAATAAATAATATATTATTAAATGGTATAAATTTTATAAAAACATTATATTTAGGAACATTATTAGTATATGTTTTAGAGTATCCACCATATTAAATTTATGGGTCTTTTCTCCATTTATAGTAACTATCTTTATCATTAAAATGAAAAAATAGTTGTTGTCACGGTAAGTGTGAAAGGGGATAACAAGTGGTTTAAACCAAATTATTAGGGTAAAAAAGTTGTAAAAATGTCTAGTTTTTATTATATTAGTTGATTTTGAACCATTCAAATATTATATTTTAAATTAATAAATGTTATCAATTTGGAATTGAAAATTAATTTATATTATTTTAATAATTTTTGTAATTCAAAGAGTCCCCCTCCTCTTTCAGAAAAAATGAAATCATTTCTTATCTTCACAAAACATTTCAAGAACCATTTATTCTTACAATTAATAAATAAATTAATTCATATAATCTAACTTCTCATTTTAGTGCCTTTTTTAGGTATAATACCAACATTATATAGAATAAGGTGTTAATTAAAGGAATATTTCATAATAAGATATATATTTATCACAAAATGTTGTAGATTTATTTGTTTATAAACCTCTATAAAATCATATTCAACAATGATTTAATAATAAAAAATAATCTGTTATATACCAAGATGTTATTATTTTAATTTAACCACCTATATCTATCTTAAAATTCTCCAAATGGGAGATTAAATAATCATTCTTGTGTATGGTAGACTACCTCTTCGCCAACATATGTAATTAATTTTTTATCATTGTGTATAAAGAATAGTTATAATGATAGAATTAATTTTTATATATGATATTAATGACATATTTTTCATTCTAAATTTATAATAAATCATTTATAATCATAGCATTCCATTGACTAAAAATCATAACGTCGTTTGTACGTAGGTGTGGACTAACACCATCACAAAGAAATGTTATTAATTTTTCATCATCTCATAATATAGAAAATAAATATAATTATATTTAAATATGTAATATGTTATTTATGATATTACTAACATTCATGAAATATAGAATATTACATATGTTCTTTCTATAATGATCATTGAAAACATCAAATGGCACTTATGCATATGAACGACCTACTGTCTCCATGATTATAATGTATTTAAATTTTCATAACAAAAATTAATGCTTAGAATTGATATAATAATTAATTAAAAAATTATAAATATTTAATGGTTATTATTCTATGGATGGTGGATTAACTACAATATTCAACATTGTCAAAATACCTAAGTCATTTGAGGACTATGAACCAAATACCATCAGAACGTCTAAGGTGAATTAAATTTAATAGGTAAAAAATTACCGTAAGGTAAGATATAGAATAAATGGAATAAATATATTGAATGAATTTTCATAGTGAATTAAATCATCAACCAATATTTATTATTATAAAAGATAAATAAATTATATGATGATTCAGAATTAAGGTAATGGATTTTTTTAAGAAAAATATTTTCAAGTTTATCTTAAGACTCTTATTTTCTTCAATATGAATATTTTTAAAATTATATTAATGATGTATTTATATAAAATTAATTCAATTATAATGTAAACTTGATCTTAGATTTTATATTCATTAACATGTTTTCAAAAGTATTCTTTTCATGGAATTTTTTAACATTTATTACAAAAATACAAATGGAATGTTCTATTTTAATATATACAGTGTCAATAAACTTTTCCAATAAAATGACCATTATTTAATTTTTGGATTCCATTAAAAGATTCAATATTTTCTTCAAAGGGAAACCCTAAATCCATATTCTATGGTTATTTTCAAAATAGATTTTATAACGGAAAAGATGTGTCAATAAATGTAAATGTTTTCTTAAGGGTGCAAATAACATTTTTATAAAGAAATATTTTTTGTATTCTGTTATAGTTCAGGGTAAATTTTTATGAGGATGGGTGGTTATGTTATAAAATAAGGGTAGGATATCCTATTATATCCCTCTAATGAATTTGGAAAATGGACATAGTTAACTGATTATGTTTCTCTAAAGAGATTATAGAAATATACTAAGATGGTTATTCCAACTGTAACAGTGATGGTTATTTTATTCGTAACCATGATTACTAATATATGTGTAGCCTGGATGGTTATACCATTTGAAAGAGTGATATAAAATTTATTCACCATGATTCCTACATTTTTTATCAATGATTGACATGGGGTTTAAATGTTTTATTTGTAAAAAAAGTGTGTTTATTTTATGCGTAAAATATTTGTTTTCATTAGCTGAAAGATTAATGTGATAAGAGAAGTATCTTATGGGTTTTCTTGATTTCACTAGAATAGAAGATTTATTTATTTTGTGACCCATTGCGATCATTTTATGTGCATACCACATTTTTTATTGTTTCCCTAGGTTTAATGATTTTGTACAGAAAGGAAGAAGTCATGTTGAAAGTCATGAAGAGTAATCATGAAATGAAATCATGTATTAATTTAAATATTCATATTTTTATAATAATTGATACTATTAAAAAGTCTCCAATTTTTAAAATATGGTTTAGTTATGTATGTTTCATGAGATAATTCTAAAATATTCTAAACCTAAATGATATTTAGTATTGAAAGAATGTGAATTATTTACTAAGGATACTATATTAGGGGGCATTTATGGATATATCCTTAGAATTAAATGATTTTTAATGTTTATATTTTAATAAAAATATATAGTCCTTGAAAATTATGTTCTAATGTAGAAAATTCATGAGAGGGATCAAGGAGAAGTAAGAATAAAAATGAACAGCATAAGTGATGCTTTTCAAAATGGGAATATAATGATTTAAGGATGGAAGTAGCCTATAATTAAACTATAGAATATAATTGAACACTGATGGTTTTATATAAACTGATGTTGGTGTTGACAAGTAATTCAAGGTGGAAAACATTTTATGTATGTTTCACATGCCCTGAAATATGAAATAAGAATATTCCCCTACGCCAGGTTTCAATAGAATTGGTTATTTCAGAGGGAACATCAAACTTTTATAAAAAATGAATAATGGTATAGTAAGATAGATAAATTTTCTTTCAAAATTTATATAGTATATGTAATAAATACATGAGAATAAGGTAGATGAAAATATGGAATAAATGAATGAGAAAGCATAAACCAAAAGTAACGAGTGTTGTTTAGGATACCACTTTTTATGTTATAAAGACACCGTTGTTGAAATATAAAATTTTAAAAATGATAATAACTATTTATTTTGTAAAAATAGAATGGAAATTGTAAGGTTACATAATATAACACAAAATTAGGTTTCCAAATTTTAAGAGTATAATATTGGTGGGAAGGGGAGTTATGGACAAAGAGGGGAAATAATCCTTTAAGAGGATGTGAATTATTATTAACAGAGTTTCATTTTGAGGATGGAATATAACTCATAAATATAAATTATTTGAATCAAAAGAGTTTATACGAGTAGATTAACTAGCCATACCAAAATAATTATAGATGTAACTACAAGATAAGCATTTTAACTTAATAAAGTAGATTGAGTTATGAATGGCCCATATATTTTCATGAAGATATAATTTATAGACCATAACAAGGAAGATGATGAATGAAAGTGATGTTTAAAAGTTGAAAAGTCATATATTATATTTTTATTCTATTTAAATGTAGGTATACTATACAAATAATTATTTTTTTGGAATTTATGAGCATGCCTCGGTAAAGGGTGATTGATACAGAAACCATTAACTTCTTCATCATTTGTCCTTTTCATGTTCCTTAATTCATGAATACTAACATTAATTTTATTAGATATTTTTTATGATCATTAATCTTCTATATTTAATTTAGCACGTACCACCTAGTATCATATTTTATTTATTTTTATATTTTTTTTCTTATGTTTGTGTGAAAATTGAATCGGTTTAGCTTATTTTTTTTTTAATTTTAGAAATAAAATATGATGTTTTTATATTATAATAAATACTTGATAAAATAATTATAATGAAAATCATATTTAATTTAATCATAATTAAATCAATATCTCTTCCTAAATTTTCAAAGTCATCTGTGATGGTGTTTTATTACATTACTCAAGTTGGTGGTTAAACTAGTCCAAACATGAACAAACTATGCCTCGATGGGTGAGTATGGTAGTGGTTGTTTATAATAACACAATTATATAAGAATAATGAAATAATTTATATTTTTTAACTAATTTATGGAATCATATTTTAAATGGATTTGATAAATAAATAAAATCAAGATGAAAAATGTTAATCATTACATAATGGAGTAAGTCGTCCACATAATTCAAGATTATTTTTCTTTTGTTTTCCTAAGTTGATGGAAATGAATCAATAATTTTTGTAAAAGTTATATTAAAACACTTTATTATAATAATGATATCATTTTTACTATATTAATATGTTAAGAATAGGTTTGAAAGAGAAGTATTAATAATATGATATTAAGGATGATATAATACTCACTTTATAACTTTAACATTATTTGGAAATACTAATTGAATATAAGGGTATTAGAAAAATTAATTGAGACAATAATATTATTAAAATGGTGTAGGAATATTTTAGGAGAAAATGGTATAGTTTTAGGAAGTAATTGGAAGTAATGGTTGTCGTATGAAGGTGTGTAAGTATCCCATTTCATATGTAATGAAAAAAAAAAGTTTTGTGAATACTTCTTTACTCTTCAATGATTTCATTTCACTATTCAAGTTCAATGACACAAAAATTAAGAAATAATGGAGTTTGTGGTTAAATGGACCTCTATGAACTCGACCATATATTTCCACACATGTTTTAAACACATTAGAAGTATTTTTTTTTCTTTTACATTTTTTTGTTTTTACCTAGGTTACTAGTTCCTAACCAACTAAATAATGTTTTAATAAAAACTAAAAATAACCCATATTGTAAAATTTTGGTGTTATAAAACTATATTTTTTATAAAATTTAATCTAATTAAATTTTCAGATAATATAATGTTAACTTTAATATTATAACATTTTATATATCCAAAACTAATTTTTATAGAAGAATGGTGTTTTTTCCGTTATGTCCTCTTAATCTTATTTAGAATTGGATACTAATTAAATGTTATTTAAAAAATTATATATGTGTTAGAAAATTAATATTTTATTTATATGTTAAAATGTATTTATTTAATTTATTAGATACAAATTTCACAATATTAAGAAAATTTTTTTTGAAAATAATAATACTACCATTATCATGTTTATTGAATTATATATTAATATTCAAATTTTTATGTAAATTTTTTTAATTGAAATTATTACATAATATAGTCATATTGATAAAAAAATATGAAATAAATTATGACATATTTAATTTCATCATTTATGAAAATAATTTTTTTTATAATTGGACAGAAACAGTTTTTTGAATGAAATATTATTTATGATTCCAAAATGATATACATGGTATTTATTAAAACAAAATATTAATTTTTCATTATTTATTTTACTTATATATATATATTACAGACAAATTCTTCAAAAACATTTATTTCATTCTACTATTTTTATAATGTTTTAAAAGTGATGGGTTTTAGCAAATTGCATATTTTTCATTATTCACTAAAAACCTCATTATTTCTAAAAAAATCTAGAAATGTATTATTAAGTATATATTTATATGAAATATATTAAAATTAATTCAAATTTTCATAATTAATATTCTAAAATATAATAATAATCTTTTTGTTTAAAAATAGAAATATATAATGAAAATATATTTTTACAAAAAAAATAACTTTTCAATGTTTTAACCATTGTTTTTCTCATTTTGTATAAATTATTATCAACATTATTGTTAGTTTATTATTATTATAAGAAAATATTACTCATTTGAGAACTATATATTTTTTAGTTGATTAAATTAGATAAGATGAAAAGAAAATAAAAAAAATACATTTTCAAACATTAACTAATCTTAATAGATTTCCATTTATAATAAAATTTTTGATATTTATTTCTACATATATTACATAAAGTGTATGTCTATATTTATAACTAAGAACATAACAACCACATTATAATGGTTATATAATGTTCTATGGATTTTTTAGTTCAGTGCTTCATTTTAGTAAACCTATTTAAAAAATTTGTTTTTAAAAGGAAATGTAATTTAAAATATTATGGTGTTACCTATCATTCATGTTTACCCTTTGAAATTGGGATAACTCTTCCTTATGTTTTAATTTCACCAACATATATAGAATGATTTTATGTAAAAAAAAAATTATAAGGGTATTTTTAAAATAGTTGTATTAGAGATATTGAATATCTTCTGTCAAATTGTTTTATTATATATTGAGTCTATAAATACCCTAATCCTTTACAGTTTTTGGGTGTTTGTATTTATGATATGTATTGAAAATTGATATAAAATAATGAAATATTTTGTAATTTAATTCTTGGTTCTCCTCAATACCACACCTTTTACAGATTTTTTGATGAGTAATTTTACACATAGTATTAAAAAATATATTTCATGTTTTATATTTCTAGGTGTTTGGATTCGAACATTTCCAATGATTTAAGAGTTTATTTCTAAATATATGTTCCTTTGGGAAAGTATTATTTCTTACAAATATATATTATTCTTCCCACTAACTCTTTATCTTATTTTGAAATAAAATTTTTTATTATTTCCTATAATTTATATATTTAACATAACTATTTTCAAAATGAATCCATATTAAACATTTAATGACATTATTTTCAATAAAAATGTTATGAAAAATTATTATTTTTGTTTATTTTATCTTTTACACAATAATTGTGTACATAGACCTTAATTGTGTTCAAAATAAAAAATTTCATTAATTCCCTTTTTAAATAATGTTTTAAAAAATCTCAGGTATATATTCTTTAAAAATATATTTAAAACTAACATGTCACTTAATTTTATATTAACTTTGACCTTCATATAAAATGTTAATGGAATGTTATTTTAATCATTTTTTGTATTGAAAAATTTTCATTCCTCTCTAAAAGTTTTTATTTAATATACTACGTATCTATGTTTTAATGGGTTTTAAAAGAGTTTTCTATATCTTTTTCTTTATAAAATATATTCTAGAAAGGATTTCAAAATTCTAATGGTTATTTATTCTTATGTCTCCAAGTAAGAAGTTTATATTATTATACATTATTTTTTATTTATATCAATAACCTTAAAATATTATCTTGTTTCAATATGAATATGATCTAATGATACCATACACTTTCTTTTAATAAGTTGATTATGAACATGTTACTTATTTATTGACTGGTGAATTTAATGGAATCACATATTGTTATTATTTTAATATGAATGTATAAAAATTACTACCGAAATTTGATTACGAATTTTATTTTTACTCATTTATTTAACATTGTGAATATGTTGTAATTTTTAACTGATATGTTAGTCTAGAAATTATATATCCCCTTGATACATTAGTGGGTCTCATAAGAAAACATATTTGGATATTTGATGTATGTCTACCCATTTATTAATATTTCCATCTCATAGTTCCATGAATATAATAGAATGACTTCTTTTCATAATTTCATGATAGTATAAACATTATTACATGGAACTGTTCCTTAATTATAATATTAGGGTGTCTTATCACATGACCTTGATGGTATGATCATGATATATTGGTTAAAGTAGATGGACGTAAGATTAATACACCCAACATCTTATACTCAATCACGTTAAAATTATTAATATTTATCCATGTGAATTTATTTATTTATAACTTTTCTGTGCATTTATTTCATTCCCAAGTTATATATTATCTGGAACATATGTTGATTATTTATTGTGGAATATTTTTTATGTCTTTTGTAACCATGAAAGCATCTAATGTATGCTTCTACTTAAAATGAATTTTTTCTCACCGTTTTATTTTATTTACTTTCAATTGGGTACCATGAAGGGATCATTCAATTAATTCATTGATATAATAAAAGGGATAAGAAATATTTTAACATATTTATAATTCTATACTTTATTGATTTTATTATAATATATAAAACATGTATTCATATAGTATCAAAAAACTACAAAACTATTAAATAATATATAATGTTATGCCTTATATATTTTACTAATGTATTAATGTAATAATTCGCTATATGTTACAAGAGTCGGTGTTGTTACATGTAGAAAATGTTAATTCCACTCAACCAAGAACATAATTAATATGGTAGATATAATAACTTATAGATATTGTTATTATTATAAACCATCATATTGAAATTAATTTTAATAATTTGTTATTTCAAATAATAAGAACAATTAAATACATAGTTTATATATAAATCTTGTTGAGATAATATATCACTTTATCAAATAGAATGATCAAAAAGATATGGTTAAATTAGATTATTTTTTTAAAGTAGTGACCGAGCATAAAATACTTATATATTATATAATATTTTCTCAAAAATAATATATCTCATAATAACACACACCCTTAAACCATATGGTTTTAAATTGTTTGGAGACTACATACATAATTATCTTATTTTTAAATAATCCTTCAACATCTCCTATAATGTTCTTCTCAAAAATAAAACCTCTCAAAAGTCTACTACTTATTATTTTTCTTTATAATATAGTGACATATAAACATTATAAAGGGCGATATTGGTTAATGAGTAAGTATAAAAATGGGGGATATAAAATGATTCTCATAAATGAGTGTAATTTGAGAACAATTTAATGAAAATATAAGAATAAATAACAAAATAACCCAACAACTTATAGACCATAAGGATTTTTCATAAAACATATGTGTCATTAATGTGAGGAATCATTAATAATAATTCATTATCTATGATAGAATGTTATAACAAGAAGGTATAAGTATGTCGTACACACATAAGAGACGAAAATTATTTTTTTAGTCGAGGATCATTACTAATACAACCATAGTAGACATTGTCCAATATTTGAAAGAGTCTTGTAGTGGAATGGGTTTACTCCCCATTTCCATTCATATTATTTGATAAGATATCATGCATTAACCAATGCATTGGATGGATATATAATTGTGGTACCACTAACCACCTAATTAAAACATTATATATTTCTATTATAATATTACAAAACCATTCGTCATTTTACCCTTTCTTAATTAACTCTTTGGAAATAAATGAGTATGGTGAAAGCATCATTAAGAAATCATAGCCATAAGAAATACAAAAAAATAATGTGTATGATATAATTAGGACACATATCGAGTGAACCATAATATTCTATATACAAATTTGCATATAATAAAACTAAATTTTTGAATGAATTAAAAATATTTTTTGTAAAGTAAGATACAACAACCATTCCTTTTAGAAAATCTTAAAAAAATCAAAATTCCCAAAATAATCAGATCATGATTTTCTTTGAAAACCCATGGTAACAACTAAATGAATTTAAAATACAAATAAGGTTTAATAAAACTATGGAATCTATTTCTTCTATTTATTTTTATGAAAAACATTCTTTTTAAACATCCCTATGAATAAACAGACTTGATTTAATGTGACTTTGGAACATAATACCATACTTAAAGCCTTGACGTTCATCACACACACTCTAACTATATACAAAATTTTAACATAATATAAATATGTACCAGAACAATGTTATTTAATTTATTACTACATATCTTCCATTACAACATACAATAACCCATTTATTAAGAATTATTTATTTAAATCAATATTCATGTGTCAAATGTTATGTTTCCCAAAAATGTTACAAATAAGATATTATAATCCTTATAGATTAGAAAAAGTATCATCATCTCTAGAATATTAATCTGGTCATAAATATCATATCTATTAATTATATAAATTGTTATAACTATATATTTATGGAGGTGGTTAAAATTGAAATAAATCACATTATTGATGTGGTGGTCCACACATACACACATATGATGTTTTCAGTTATTCAATGGATGAAAAATGGAAGGTAGATAATAATTCCTCTTTAATAAATCATAATTAGATTAAAATATCACATATATATTCATTAAATATTTCTATTCAACTATCCCTGACTTGTATTAATGAAAATTTAATTACATCACTTAATCGACGTGGTAGTATTCATGCATGCATGAGTGACACTATCATTTTCCATTGGATGAATGATAAGTAAATAATGGTTTTTTATTAATATAATAAAATTTGGGTATATTTCATATATTTAGTTTTCCATATTTTGAAAGATTTAATATATTCAAAGGAGGTGAAAGAATAAATTTAACTCAAAATAATCAGTTAAGATAATTATGACTTCCTTAGTAATGATTTTTTGGATTACTCCATATGCCATATTAGGTTTATATGTTGGTGGAGAAAAAATTATTATAGGTGGGGAAGTTATTTTGAAAGTTAAATATTGTTTGATCTAAGGTTCACAATTTTTTTTGAATAGGTTAGGATAGGAGGTTCCCTTTAATAGGTGAGGGGAGTGACACCCTTGAACGTATCCTCGCATTATAAGAAATAAAAAGTAATTATAATGGTAAAGCGGAATGGAAACATAAAATATTCAAATATATGGAAAGGTAGATTAATTTACACTCAATTAATTAAATTAAATATAATTTTTAGTTACATTTTTATGTCATATCCTTTCCTTTCAACCCTTTCAATGCAATTTTATCATTACCATATTGAAAAAATTATTACTAAAGAAACTTATTTCCAAGATGAAAAATGAAATTAAACATATAAAAAACATGAAAATTATGAATAAAAATAAGGAAACCAGTTTATAAGATTCAATTTGTATAGGTTTTTGTAATTAACATTATTCTCCGCACACAAAAAGTGAAAGAAATATTTTTATAAAAAAATATTTAAGAATAAAAAGGATTTTAAACGAGTTAATCTGTAATTAATTACCATTATATGAATGCCAAATTATTTTATGAATTTTATTATCCATAAAGTTCATTAAAATAATTAATAAACAGTGATTAAGTTAATTTATAAATATAAAAATACATATGACACATAAAAAATACATTTCTAAAAAATATATCTTTTAGAATCAACTGATTTTACCCTTCTTTATAGCAATTTGATAATAAATTAAATAATAATTATTAATTTCTTTAAATACAAACACAATAATGTTACATAATTTTATAATTATATATCACGACCTGTCCCCCAGGGCCCATGCTGTGAATACCCCAAGCCCTCCTTCCATAGGCTAGGGGTTGGCAACTAGCACTGAAAGTCTTATTCCCAAAAATAGGAAGGAATTGCCTTTATACCTGTACAAACACATAGTGTGAGAACACACCATGAAGAAACTATGAAGTAAACTATTGTAGAAAAAGTGTGCAGAAAGTAAATGGGCTGGAATACAAGACCAACTGGAAAAGTACAAGTATAAATAAAAGGTACAAAACTGATGAAAAGGTGAAAAGCATCTCTTGGATCATCCACCACAGATCCTACCTGAAGGCCAGGTACAACTGACGATCAGTAGTCCTTACATCGCGTCACACCAAATGGTCCACCCCGGATCCTACCTTAATGGTAGGTACAACTCACGATCAGTAGTCCATGTGTTGCATCACACAAAATGGTCCACCTCCATGCACCATCCAGTCCTGGCTCCCTTAGCCTTGATCAATGTCGTATGTCTTCAACACAATACACAACAAGGTTCAGGCGAAGCCCGTTAAGGGGTAAGTATAATGATACTCAGTAGGGACCCCGAGACCTCGAAGGTCTCCTATAATTCCACAAAGAAAAACCACAGGGGAACACCGTGAAGGTAAAGTACCAAACATGTTAACTACTAAAAAGCATAACCTCAATCATAATAACAATGTAATAATAGCTCCCAAATAGTCTCATCTCAAACCAGGTTTTTAGGGAATTATATAAGTACAAATAATTAGTTTTAAAGATAGATCATCTTATTCTATCAAGAGACATTTCTTCTGAACATACAGAGATTGAACCACACAGGATCGATAGTTACTAACCCCCACAATGTTCCACACAGGATCCAACCCACCCAAAGTCGATAGGTAACTGACCCCCACTGACCCACACAGGATATGACCCACCCTAGATAGGTATGTGCCGACCCACACAGGATCGTTGAGTGCTGACCGACATAAGAAATGACCCATAGAGGATCAGTATGCACTGACTCACACATGATCATTGAGCGCTGACCCACAAAGGATCTCACCCACACAGGATCGATATGAACTGACCAACACAAGGTCACTGAGTGTTGAACTCTATATGATATGTCTCCAACCTTCTCCTCACTACCAGCAACTAGAATCCTCGTTCTCGGTGCGCTCATGTTCCATAGAATCTTCCCTCAGGATATCGATTACACCTCAACTATCACTAAGATCCACAAAGGAGTAACTCATAGGACCGCCTTGTCATAAGGGTTCTAACGCAATATACTTTTCATCAGTTGGAATCCCAGTCTTTGAATTATTGGCATTTCAGTTCCGAGGGCCCGGTGGGATTCGGGTGCGATCCATCACGGCTATATTCCGAGATTCTCCATAACAATCATGGAGTTTTTCAAAAGTACCTTCTAACTCCTACGATACTAACTTCATAGACGGTTTGTCAAACGGACATCCGGTTTATAAGTTATGGTCTTTGAGTGTTTCTAGGACCGGGTCCGGTCTGACCCAGTTTGGGATGGGCCGAGGTGGTCTCAGCCCGCTAGGCCGATTTCTTCTCCGGTCTACAAGAGAGGAAGCTCATAAGGGTGACCCATCCAGAATCAGGCAGCCTGCAAGGGGCGAACCAGCCCACGTGGGGCATCGGCCCACTGGGGAAGATACCCGTTATGAGGGCGACGACCGGCTCCGAGGGCAGCATGCCGGTGTGAGGGCATCGACCTGGCTCGATGGTGGCGGCCCTGTGTGAGGGAAGCAATCGGCTCGAGGGAGGTGTCCCTCTATGAGGTTGGTAGTCCGGTCCAAGGGCTACAGCCCAGTACGAGGGTAGCATCGCGATGCTAGGACGGCGGCTCGCTCTAAATGCGGGTGCCCGGTCTGAGGCCAGTGGATGGATCCAAGGCCGGTTACCCGGTCTGTGGGGGGTATCCTGGTGTGAGGGAAGTGGACCATATTGAGGTTGGCGGCCCTCTCCGAAGGAGGCAGCCCGATCCGAGGGAGGCGGCCCCTTACGAGGGAAGTGACCCGCTACAAGGGCGATGACCTGGTCTGAGAGCGGTGCCCCGACTCTGAGGGCGGTGGCCTATTTCGATCCAACGCGAGGTTTGTAACCCCCGTGTCTCCAGAATTCCTAAATGGCCCGGAGGCCGTTCAGTTTGCGAGGCGGCGACGCCGCATGGGCGCAGCTCGTTCGCCATGGAACCCAATGGAGCCAGGTTCAGCCTCCACCGTGGCTTTGGCCGCTGCTTTCGTTTTCCAGCGGCACAACCGTCGCACAACCTCCCTTCCTGCAGCTAGCCTTTGTTTTGGCCGCCTCCTCTTTTCTATGTGGCAAACATTCTGTGGTCCTCCTCTTGTGTCATGCGTCCATGCGCTCACGGTCTTCCATGGAGGCGTAAGATTAGCAAGTTGGAGGAGGTTTCAGGCCGTGTTCGTTAGGCTCGTTCCCTCTGAGTTAGCTCGTACACCAAGGGGAAGGAATTTAAAGGGGTTGAAAAATAAAATTAATTAAACAAAAAGATTTACCCCACAAAGATACCCCGCAACAACCTTCCGAAAAGACGAATGAATCGCGGTTCTACCCATTAGTCGGTTGACCCGCATTCTTCATATAATTTCATGAACGTGGAAGAGGGAATAAAAAGGCACAAAAGAAATAACCCCTACCTTGAATCGTCGGATGAATTCCCGCAAATTGAAGGTGGATCATGTTCTTCATTCTCGCGACCGACTCCCAAAGGCACCACTCGCGCATTTCCCTTTGGTTCGGTGTCATCTGTCACCTCCCACTGGGTCATCTTTGTTTTCCAAGGGTCTGACAACATGGTGTTCCTTCAGCACTTCGCTACATGGTAAAACTCTCTGATACACCTTCCCTAGCTCCATATATATAAGAGAGGGGGATTATAAGTAACAACGAGGTGGAATAATGGGGCTCCTTAATTAGGAAGCTTCTCAATTTCCCCAATGTCGTCATTCTCATGGTTTGCTGGTCAAGCCATTTAACGGCTTGACACACCACCATCCCCACCCTTTAATTGGTCAATTGGAGGTTTATGAAATAAAATAAAAAATCATTTTATTTCATTTCTTTTAAAAAGTCTCAAATATTAACTTTTTCTCCGGACCTACTATGTTCAGAGTAAATCCACCATTAAGTGAATCTCGGAACTGTGAATTCAATAGTGCCCTCAGATTTTTAATCCAAGCAACGATTCAAAAGTTAAAAAATGCCGCTCACGCATTTACTGAACATACCCGAAAAAAGTTCATAAAATTATTAACAGTCACCCACGACCCACGCCGGTTGAGGTAAGGCTCTCTCTAAGTAAACACACCCCAAATAACCCAATGGTACTCTCAGATTTCCAATTCGAGTTTCCGTTTACAATTATGGATTTTACAATAAAATAATTGTCACATAATTATTTTATTTACGGCCTAAAACTATCTGTCACCGGTGGCCGACACTGGCCAATGTTATTATCCTCCTAAAGAAAGAATACCCTCACAAGTTAATCAATGGTCTAATATTTTTAATCTGAGATACCGTTTTAAGATATAATTATTTGAAAAATAATATAACTTTATTTAATTATTTTGTTTACGGCTATGCCATTTTCTCATTTTCTCACAGGAGACAAGCACAGACTAAACATAAGTCGCGCCTAGGGTAAACCCTCCATCCTGAGCACAACGATGCCCTTAGATTTTTGATCTGGGCTACCGTTTATGAGTTATTCTACTTTTTTAGGAAAACTGCTTATGCGAGCTATTTAATGTTTAAAAAAATTTTGACAGATGATTCTGGGCACTCCGGGCTTTAGAATGATTTACCGTCAGATTTCATGGTCTCAAAATAATTCCATATAATTAAAAACATTATACAGAAATTTTGGGACATTAAATTTTCCCCACCTTTGAGATTTTCATCTCCAAAAGACAGAACATAGACTAAGGAAACAAATGGGGGTACTGAGCACAAATTTGAGGCTCGTGCTCTCATGTGATCTCATAGAGGTTACCGTCCTGCCAAAAAACGTGCATCAGAGGTATCAATCACCCCTGAAGGACCCACTCATGTCAATCCCCAATCTGCATTGAAACCTCCATAAACATCGACCCATCATCTAAGTTTATCTCTCCATGGTCGATGGCGTGTGGTGGGCCATGCATGCATCTCCTCAGTTGTGAAACATGGAAAACATTATGCACCTAGTGAATCGGTGGGGAAGGAGTTAGATGCTACGCCACCTCACCCACTATACTGAGAATCTAGAAAGGTCTTATGAACCTTAGAGATAACTTGCTGCCCATGCCAAATATCTTCAAACCTTTTCGAGGTGAGACCCGCTTAAAGACATGGTCTCCCTCGTCCTATGAGAATAAGACTTTTATCGGCTCTAAGTAGTTTTCACTTGCTTACAAGTGAGGCATCGTGATACAAACTCTTCCACTGCTTCCTTCTTTCATGGCGACCAGTACTGATGCCAGTGGTTTTAGTACATTTTCAGGTTTTCTCATTGGAGTCATGCACCGACTAAACTTAAGTCGTGCCTAGGGTAAACCATCTATCATGACCGCAATAGTGCTCTCATATTTTAGATCCAGAAAACCGTTAAAGAGTTATTCCACTTTATCAAGAAAACTACATAAGCGTGCTATTTAAAGTTTAAAAAAACTTCGACGGATGATTTCAGGAACTCTGGGCCCCGTAATCACGCACTGTCAGATTTCACGGTCTTGAAATAATTCTATATAATTAAAAAAAAATATACAGAAAATCTGGGATGTTACATTAAAAACCACAAAGCCAGACATCAACTCTACTTAGGTGTATGTCCATACATATACCAATGTTATTGAGATATACTAATCACATACATGAGGGATGTATACCACAAAGGTAAAGTACCACATAGAACAACCTCAATCACAAGCAAAAAAGTAAAGACATCTCACAAAGAGTCTCAGCTCAAACCATGCTTTCAGTGAAGTATAGTAGTAGAAATGATTAGTCACGAGGCGAGATCATCTTATTCTGTCAAGGGGCAAATCTTTTGACCACATAGAGTTTGACCCACACAGGATATATAGGTACTAACCAACGTAATGATCCACCCAAGATCAGACCCACCCAGAGATGATTGGTAACTAACCCCCACTAACCCACACAGGATCTGAACCACACATGATCGGTATGCACTGACCCACACCGGATCACTGAGCTCTGACGCAAACAGGATCGGACCCACACAGGATCGGTATGCGCTGACCCACATAGGATCACTGAGCGCTTACCCGCATAGGATCTGACCCAAACATGATCGGTATGTGCTAACCCACATTGGATCGTTGAGCACTGAACTTCGTATGATTTGTCTCCATCCTCCGCCTCACTACCAGCCACTGGATTCCACGTACCCAATGTGCTTGAGTTCAATATAATATACACTCAGGATATCGTTCATACCTCAACTGTCAGTAATCTTCCCAAAGGAGTAACCCAAAGGGCCGAAAATTCATAAGGGTTCCAACGTGATATGTGGTGCATCAATCGGATGCACGGTCTATGTGTTATTGGAATTTTAGTGGTGAGGGCTCGGTTGGATTTGGGTTTCATCCTACCCGGTAAAACTCTCTGATTCTCCAAAACATTAATGGAGCAATTAAAAATCCCTATCTTACTCCAAGGATCCTGATGTCGCAGACAGTTCATCAAACAGACCTATGATTTTGAAGTTAAAGTCTTTTGAGTGTTTCTGGGTGTGGTTGGGCCTGGGTTCTTTTCGACCCAGTCATACCGACCCAGACCGACCTAGTCTGGGCTGGGATGAGGTGGTCTCAGCCCCTCGGCCGATGTCTCGTTCTGCCCGAAAACAGGCGGCTCGTAAGAGAGGCGGCCCGACCAGAATAGGGCGGCCCACAAGGGGTGGCTCGGACTGCGTGGGGCGGCAACCCATTCTGAGGGCGGTGGACCGATGCGAGGGCGGTAGCTCGGGCTGAGGGTGGTGGCCAGCTCCGAGGGCGGTGGCCCGGTGCGAGGGCGGCGGCTCGGCCCGAGGGCGGTGGCCTGCTCTAAGGGAGGCAGCCCGACCCAAGGGCGGTGGCCTGGGGCAAGGAAGGGGGCTCGGCCCAAGGGTGGCAGCCCCCTCGGAGGGCGGCGGCCAGGTCCGAGGTCGACGGCCGGATCTGAGTGCGGCGGCCCGGTGTGAGGCCAGTGGCCCGGTGCAAGGGCGGCGGCCCAGATCGATGACGGTGACCTGCTCCGAGGGCGGCAGCCCACTCCTAGGGCGGCAGCTTGCTCCAAGGGCTGCAGTGTGTTTCAAGGGTGGAGGCCCAATCCGAGGGTGGTGGCCTAGCTCCGAGGGTCGCGACTCGGCTCAAGGGCGGCAGCCCGGTGCGAGGGCGACAACCTACTCCAAGGGTAGAGCCTCGATTTGAGGGTGGAGGCCCGGTCTGAGGGCAGCGGCCGGACTCTGAGGGCGGTGCCCGGCTCGAGGGCAGTAGGCCGACTCTGAGGGTGGCAGCCCAACGTGAGGACGACAGCCCGACTCTGAGGGCGGCGGCCTGCTCTGAGGGCGGCGGCCCAGTTTGATCCGACATAGGGGGCGTAACCCCCCGGTCTCCCGGATTCATGAACTACCAGGAGGGTGTTCAGTTTGCGAGGTGGCGGTGCCGCATGGGCGTCGCTTCATCACCGTGGAACCCATTGGAGGTGGGTTAGGCCTCCACTGTGGCTTTAGCCGCAACTTCGATTCATCGGTGGCGCGATAGTCGCGCCACCTCCCCTCTCACAGTCGGTCGTCGTGTCGGCCACCTCCTCCATTCACCACGGCTGATGAGTTGTGGTCCTCCTCTTGCGGCGTGTGTCGACGTACTCATGGTCTTCCATGGAGGTGCGAGATTAGTAAGGTGGTGGATGGTTCAGGCTATGTTTCGTTAGGATGGTGCCCTCCGCGTTAGCTTGTAAACAAAGGAGAAGGAATTTAAAGGGGTTGAATAATCAAATGAATTAAACAACAAGATGATCTCCACAAAGATACCCCGCAACAACCTCCCGTAAAGATGAATGAATTGCGGGTCAACCCATTAGTCAGTTGGCCCATGTTCTTTGTATAATTTTATGAACAGGGAAGATAGAATAAAAAAATATACAAACAAAATAACCCCAATCCTTGAATGGTCAGAGGAACCCCCACGACTTGAAGGCAGATCATGTTCTTCATTCCTGCGACCGGCTCCCAAAGACGCCACTCGCACATCGCCCTTTGGTTCGGTGTCGTCTATCGCCTCTCGCTGGGTTAGCTTCCTTTTCCAAGGGTCTGGAATCGTGGTGTTCTTTCATCACTTCACTTCTTGGTGAAGCTCTCTAATATCCCTTCCGTAGCTATATATATATAGGAGAGGGGGAGGGTAAGTAACAGGGTGGGGAAATAATGAGTCTCACTAATTATGAAGCTTCCTAACTTCCCCAATGTCATCATTACTTATGTTTGGCAGGTCAAGTCATTTAATGTCTTGACACACCACCTGCCCCACCCTTTAATTGTACGTTGGAGGTTTATGAAATAAAATAAAAAAATCATTTTATTTCATTTCCTTTAAATGATGTAAAACATAAATTTTTCTCTAGACCTACTGCTATCAAATTAATGCTTTCCTTAAGCAAATCTCGGCACATCGGAGTCAACGTTGCACTCAAATTTTTAATCCGAGCAATGGTTCAAAAGTTAGAAAACCTAGCTCACACATTTATAGAATGTAACTAACAAAAGTTCAGAAAACTATTAACAGTCACACTTGACCCGCGTCGGTTGAGGTTAGGCTCTGCCTAAGTAAAACACGCCCCAACGAACCCAACAGTAAACTCTGATTTCCAATCCGAGTTATCGTTTAAAAGTTATGTATTTTACAATAAAATTATTTTCACTTAATTATTTTATTTATGGACAAAAACTAACTTTCACGGGAGGCCCGTGCTAGTCAATGTTAGTATTTTACTAATTAAAGCATACCCTCACAAGTTCAGTGGTGGTCTCGTATTTAAAATCCAACTTACCGTTTGTGATTTATAAGCATTTGAAAAATAAAATAAATTTTTTTAATTTTTTTATTTATGGTTATGCAATTTTTGGGTTTTCTCACAAGAGGCCTGCGCCGTCTAAACTTATGTTGTGTCTAGGGTAAACCCTCCATTCTAAGCGCAACTATGTCCTCATATTTTTGATCTGAAAAACTGTTTAAATTTTATTCCACTTTTTCTTGAAAACTATTTACGCACACTATTTAAAATTTAACAAAACTTCGATGGATGATTCTTGGCACTCCGAGCCCCATAATCATGCACCATCAGATTTCACGATCTCGAAATAATTCAACATAATTAATAAAATTATATAGAAAATTTAGGGCATTTCACTATAGATAAGATAAATTCATTTTTAAATAAAATATATAAATATATATAATAAAACAATATTTTCAAATAAAACATTTACTTTTAACTAATGATTATTATAATATTATTCCTTATCATCAAATAACCATTTAAAGGATGCATGTAATTGATTTTTTTAATTACTAATTAAATTTTATCATTAAATGTTTTTTACAATATTCTACAAAATGATCTATATTTAACATTAAAATAATTATTCAAGAAATATTTCAAACTCGCCAATTTAGAATAAATTTTAATTTTTTGAGTAAATTTGACCCTATTTATAACGCCACTTATTTTATAAATTTACATTAACTATATAAAAATATTTTTCAATTTATATATTAATAAATCAAATTAATCACTTAAGATTTCTATTGTGCACATCACAAGTTGTCAAACACATTTACTTATTAATGAAAAATATATTTTAAAATTATTATGTATCTCATTATACTCCATTATAAGAATTTCCACATCGAAATTAAAATTCTCTAATGGAAATTATTTTGGATAATGTTTCCTAATTACATCCTTAAGTTCCAATATATCTTCATCAAATTTAAGGTTTCACACCATTACATTAACAAGGTGAGTGGTCTTATTCCATAGTAAATTTTCTCTATGATAAATACTATCCATTAGTTGTTCCTAATATGAATAATCATTGTCTATAGATATAACCTCATAGTTTAGTATATGTTAAGGATCATGTATGTACTTTCTAAAAAGTGATATATAGAACTCATAAAGAACATGGGAGAGGTTTAGTGGAAGTTCCTAGTGATAAGATATCCTCCTGATAATATCATGAATCTCAAAGGGGAATAAATATATGATTTTCAACATCCCTTATTTCCATACCAAAAATCCTTATTTTGTATAGTTATTCATAATAATACCTTATCATAATAATTTAACTCTATATCAGACTGAGGATTTTTAGTTTATATTTTTTATCGAATTTAAGTTTCTCTGATGTAATGTTAAATGGATTCACCGTTCTATACCATGTGCTCATCTAGTTCAAGTCTCAATAAATTTTATTTTCTAACATGATCCAAAAAAATTGCATTTATACATTTTTTTTCATAGATGGGTTCATAAGGATCCATCCAAATTATTAATATAAATCTATTATTATAATAAAATTTGGTTAAAGGAATTACTTGATACCAACTACTTTTGAATATATATATAAATATCTCTAATCATATCCTAATGGTCTTTATGATCTTCTTGGATTAACCATGATTCTATAGTTAACATGTAGTGGTAATGTTAAACTATATATCCATATAATCCCTTAAAATTTATATATAATTTTGAGGTAACCCTTAGATCTCAATCTGATAGGATTAAGAGTGGCAGTCTATAAAAAATTACTACTTATAAAATATATATCCTTGAAATTCATTCATTTACAAAATATTTTTGATAATATTAAAATGAACTAGAATTGAAATTTGATCCACTATAAGAAAAATGATGTTCTGGAATTTAGATTTTATGGTGAGTCCTCTCAGAAAATATATGGGGATGTTTCCCCATTTCCATATTAGTGTCGGTTATGGTTGTATAGTCCCCTTTTAATTATTTCATTCTACCAAAAAATATTGGCATACAAAGGGATGACCCTGGTGAAACTCTAAATAAGTGTGTGGCGATGAATTTATCTTTAAATTAAAATATTTATACTTCAAAAATTATTTTAAATCCCTTAAATTTAAAATATCCCAGTTGACACATATAATAGGAATATTTAATTTGATGGTTTAATATTTTCTATGAATGGCTTGGATAAATAACAACATAAAAAATATAAATTAATTTAAATTTAAAAATAATTACACTCACACCAAATGGTATATATATATCACTGATAAATGATAATTATCAGAGTTTTCTTACCCAAACACTATTATAAAACATTCTCTGAAAAAAAGTACAGGTATGGAAAATATATGAAAAGAAATAAGAAAATTAGAAAAGGAGGATCTTTCTAACCAAGTACCCGGTCCTCTCCACTTGATATTTATGAACTAGAAAAAATGTTTATAAGAAATAAACTGATCTATAACCTAAATCACGTGATCAAATCCAAAAAATGAATTAGTTATATATGTATATAAATACACATACGATTTCAATGATTTTATTAATAACTCTACAATAGTTATTCAAGGGATACACATGTAATGAAAGAAACAATGATTATCATATCACTCTACTTTATTGTAGATATAATTTTTTTATATAAATATTCAGGAAATATAAGCAGAACTCAAATATAAATGGAAAAAGAGAGATGGAAAAGCAAAATGAAAATTGTAACAAACCAATTCATGGATCATATTAAATTGATTAGTGAGGTTTTCTTATTCTATATATCCATCTCACTAGCTTGAGAGATTATGTAGTAGTTATTCTGGACTCCCATTGGTTTTCTTAATATTGGGTAGAAAATATATATTCATGGATTGAAAATATGTAAGATGATTGAACCAAGTTCTCATGTACTCTTTAGATATGAGACTTTCTATTATTTTTAGAAGAATCGTCTCAACGTAGTCAATGGAATATAAACATATAGAATTCTCCATTATGAAAAAACCTTAATTTCTTTACCCATCTCATTAAATTATCCTTATTATAACCTTTATAACTTAGGAAGGATGGTCAATAATAATGGTCAATCATAGGTGGTTAATCTGACATAAAGTAGGTTTTCATTATTATTTGGTCATTTGGTATCACAATTGGTCATTTATTTATATGGTGGATCAAAAATAGTTGTTGATTCATAAAATGTCCATGTGGTAGATTAATTGTACATTCAGTTGGATTAATTGTGTGATATCTGTGAATTAACATGTAGTCAATCCCAGAATCTGAAATATTTTATGTTTTTATGAATATAAAGGTGCGATCAGATGAATTTTATTCATATGTCCTATTTGATTTTTTCATGAGATCAATTTTATAAAATTTCATTATACTTCATTCCATCGATATGACTGATCAAAATATATTCTTCCAATACGATCATAAAAAACATGTTTTTGATCCTCAATAGAAACTTTTCAAATATGGTCTATTGAATATACTTTTTATAGTTGACCAAGTAATTTATAAAGTTGTCTCTATGTTTGATAACTTGTTCATGTGGTTAATGAAATTATCTTTTTGACAATGGAACATAATTTATTTTCGATCCAAGACTTAACATTTTTTATCACAAAAATAGTTTCTTTCATACAATATATATGTCATTAAAATACTTATAAGAATGATTTATTATCATTAAAACTTTATGTTTCTTGATGAATCCAAAACTCTCACCTTATTCAACATCACAGATCTTATTTAGATTTTTTTCAAATTAAAATATAAATTACAAAAAATATTAAATTAAACACTCTCCTGTAAATTAATGATAATTTATTACAATTTTTTTTGTTAAGTACCATAAAATTAGTCCCATAATTTTTCTTCCCCATTTGAGAATAAGAAAAAGATAAACTGTTTAAGGATATGAAAAAATAAATTGAATAAAATTTATGGAATATTTATTTAACAAGTGTTTATGGATATCAGAGATAAGTAAAAAATAAAAATATGAAATCCATTCATGATATAAACATAGAATATATTAATTCAAAATATTTATTATAAAACATAATTTAGAATTCCCTAAGAGGAACTATAATCAGAATCAAACTAATCTTCTCTCTTAGCTTTGGGATTTCTAGGATATTAGTATTTTCCTTTAAAAGGATCAAGGGTTTCCTTGGGAATATTAGTAGATTGTTTACTAAAAAACTGTACTCTTATAAATAGTTTATAGATGTATAAGGCTTGAGTAGGAGAAATGCTGAAACAGGAATAGGTTGGTCTAGGTGTATCATAATATTCGTGTAGATTTTGAGGTTTAAAAGGAATAACTAAAGGCATTAACACAACGGTAATGAAAATATATATGTAGGGTTCCATCATCTTGGTGAACACATTCATAGCAACTGAACCATTCACCATACTCTATAAAAATTCATTTCTTTCCATTAATAATATCTCCATCAATGGATAAGGAACTTTCAATTGATCGAACTGATTCTCAATGGTTCTTAACACCTGAGGTATTATGATATCACTATCTAAATAATGAAATAATTACATTAATTCATCCTTAGTGAAAATAATTGATTGATAATACTTAATTTATTTTATAATTGTCCCCATAAATATGTTAATATGTTTAGTATAACCCCATACTAAAAAAATACACTTCTCAAATTGTGTTCTAAACACTAATTTCATCATCACTTGGGTTTCTAATTAGGCATTCAAAACTTATTTCATCTAATATCTTTTATAATTCCTACCCCATCAATTATTTATCAATATATTAAACAACATGAGGTTTAGAATAGGTAGAGGTCTATGCAAACAAACTAAGGTCTCTATAAGAATGAATCCTCATCAAATCCAAAAAATATATTGAATAAAACTAATTTATTCTTTAATCCTCATAATTTATTTTTCTTGGATTTCAATTTTCTAAAATATCATAGTTTCTATATTCTCCAAAATAGACGAAAAAACTATAGATAATCTTACATACATAATAGATTCAAAACACATTTAAAAAAAATGCTTTGGGATATTTAAAAAATAACCCTTAAACTCATGAAAATCATATATTGTAACAAAATATGTGGAAGTAGAAGTAGGTGTAGGTGGATCCTATTCAAGGGTAGAATATCTTGATGGTTCTATTTTGAAACTTCATCTAGGTTTGGAAATATAAATTCTTAAAGGGAGTATGTCAAAACATATCATCTCACATGTGTTACATAGTATGTTCAAAATCATCTTCTTATTTAGGTATTTATGATCCAATACATTTTATCACAATTCTTTCCACCTGGTCTATTTGATCAACTAAATATCCTATATTAATTTTTGGGGAAATTAGGATGGAAGGTCCACAATGATCATGTGGAATACATCCACCATCATGATCATTAACATCTTCAAAATCAAGGGTTTAAATACCAACAAAAAAAGATCTAATGGGATCATCCCTTTAAAAGTATGTGTGTCAAATAATGGTTATCCCCCATCCTAATACACTTGATAATCACACATCTTAACTCTCTTATTTTTCTTCAACTGATCAAATGATATCCTCATAATATTTAGCCTTATCAAATTTATAAAATATCTCTCCTAAAGTTTAAATTAATGATTTCCCACTATCTTCAATATCATAATTAATGTATTCTATAGTATAATTCAATGATTTTTGGGATTCAAGATGTCTAAATAAATATTCAATATTTTAATAAAAATTCAATTGAATAGGAGAAAGAATAGTTTATCCCTTGGAAATTATCACTTCTAATAAACCATGAGGGGAAATTTATTCCTTAGAATAATTATCCATTATATTATATAGTTCACGTATTAGTTCAGACTTATATCTAGGTCTTAATGGATCAATGACATTATTAATTTTTTTATAAATATTTTCACTATCTATTACCCATATCTTTCTCCATGGGTTCCATTTGACTCTTTTAATTTTACAAATATTCTAGATTAAACAAACACTATTTAAATATATATATTTTTCAATTATATGACATACAAGTCTCCATGATTGACGAAAAAAACCAATTTTGTGTAAGTAATAGTATTGAATCGAGAATAGGTATAATAGAATTACAATATATAACTCATTATAAAATAGGTTATTATTATATTAACCCCATTCATCTGCCCAAAAATAATGAACAAATCTTGATATATCATATTCTAAAATCTCCATTCCTTAGCGATACTAGGTGTCGAATAAAATTAATCAAATCCTAAATTATCCATCCAAATATATATATAATTTTGTCTCATTGGATTTATATTCCTCGTAAGATCCTCAATAGTTTTCTAAAATTCAATGTTCACATAACTAATTGGATAATAACTTTGATAGTTCTCAAAATCACCTCCATGAGAAACCATTAAAAATGATTCCAATTTTTTATGAAAGAAAAAACTGATTACCACTATTAAAAGAATTTTTTATAAAATCATTATTCTGACCATCCTCAAAACCATTATTAAAACTAAATAATTTCACCTTTGTTAAAAAAAATGGTTACCCATTTTCACTAAACTAGTTACTCCATATTTAGTTTTAAATAACACTCCTTACCAACAACTATTATAATAATAACCATTAAAATTGGAATATTTCTTAGGTAATACCATCAATTTTAAGAGATATAGGTTTAAAAGATAAATAAATTCACTCAATTTTTCTTTTCAATTCATTACATGAGGCTACACATTAGAAGATGGAAAATAAAATGCAACTTTCTGGCACATTATAATTGGTAAGCTTCAAGAGTAGAGGGGTTGGTTTTATTATAGGTGAGGTTCAATGGTATATATGGTTTAGAAAATTTAATAAGAAATAGAAAATTTTGTATTTGGAAAATTGAAGCCATGTTTGGATTGAAAATGGAATAAATGAAATTGGGAGAAAATAATAATAAGATCATGTGACTCTCAATGATATAAGATCATGATTTCTTCACTAATTATATGAGTTCTCCCAATGTTACTAATGATAATCATGGTAGGTGATATGCTACATGAAAAACTTATGGTTTCATTGATAGTCACACCAACATGAATTACTACATGAGTTGTCTTAGGGTAGCATGATCCCAATGGTTACCTATGACATTTAGAATTAAGCAAATACCATATTAATGGTCAAATCGTATATAACTGATAAATCACAATGAAAATTAATCACAGTATATATCAATAACCATATAAAACCTAAATATAAAAACAAACAATACATATAAAAAATTAACACATCAAATACCATTAATATCACTTAATAGACAATGGAATTAAAGGATTTAAAGATAATTAATAATTTCTAACATGTGTATGATATAATGTAATCTCTTTAAATTAATCGTACAATGATGATATCATCAAGGTGTTTCATAGTTATAATGAATTTAAGGGTGATACCAACATATTGAAAATGATATCTAAAAATGGTATGTCTTATATAAATATGTTTCCTTATAGAATGTGACACAAGTTTATTAGAATTATTAGTAATAATTATATTGTTAAAATTTATAATAACATGCCAAAAATGAAACTCATAGTTTTTTAGAGTATATTTCTACCCATGAATCTGTGCACAACAACTAACTATGACTATGTATTTAAATTCATGAGTAGTTAATGCAACCAAATAATGTTTCATCATACATTATGATACTAATTTGTTTCCTAAAATCTTATATCTTCCAGAGCTTCTTAGTTTATCTATCCTACGGAAACTAAAATATAAATCTGAATCAATGAATTACTCAATCAATTTAATGCCATGTAGATTTGAATAATACACAAATATTTTTATTCTGGATATATTAACAAAAATTAAATAAATTTAAATTACATTCCATGGTAAATTATTGAGAAAGACAACACACCAAAACATTAACCATTGTATATGGTTTAATAGATTATATTAATGTTAAACATTAATCATAAATATCTATGTATTTTAGTTAACCAGTTTCCATGTTATAACCAAGTCAAATTTTTAGGTAGTACTCATAGGAGAATCGAAACATTTATTTCCATCTATAAAAAAGAAGTTTGTAAGATGTCTTGTAAGATAAGATATTCCTTTATAAAAACAATTAAAATTAGGAAAAAGTTGAGGTTATAAAAATAATATCTAAGGGTGTATTTTATATAATAAATAGATTTAAAAAAATTTGAAACATGATTTAGAAAATATTCATTTGAAATCCATGAGTTTTATCAATAATAACATAGTCGAAAATATAACCATTATGGAATACAATATTATAATCCATTTTATAAAGCTTGATATTTTACAAGCCATATATTTGATTTTTTTAATTGAATCAAGTAAATCTACAAGTATATAGGCGTATTCATTATCATTTCTAACTAGACTTTCTAATTCATAAAACTTGTTTCTAATCACTAACATTATGTTAATAGTAATATATTCTTTTGGTCTTGCATTTAATTCCCAATTTTTTTCATTCAAGTTGATCCAATTATTCTCGAAAATCTATTACCTTGTGAACATCATACATTTATTCTTTAATGATATTAGTTTCTTTCTTTGATAGGTATTCTTGATGAACAACGTGATTTCATCTATATTATCTTTTTTATAACATTTATCAATATCTCCCAAAAAATAATCCAAAGGATAGTTATTGTTGTCTAACATGTCATAGGGATTGAAGTAATTGGTTCCGCAAGTTATTTGCATGCTTAGGGTAGTCTATTTGGTGGATGTTAGTATATTTTCCTTGTAATTCAGTAGTATAGTTCATTGGATAAGTGGAAATATAGATATTTAGATTATAGATATCTTCCATAAGGTATTTTAGAGAATATTTATGATCATGTAGATATGTATTATCAAATTTGATGGGAATATATTCTTTTGAAATCTTAGTGTAATGCCTCAATCCAAATCAGATGGTTCACACTGAGGTGCCACATGACCTCATACATTTCAACCCATATATATGAGAGTTATTAATAGTGGTGAAAAAATAATAAAAATAATGGGGAGACCATACCCTTAGTAATAGATGTTCATCAAACTAAACATGTACTACATGAGTAATAAATGTTAAATTATAGAAAAAGAATATTCCAATGAAATAATAATAACATCATATAATGATATATCAATATGGAATACCACATTCATACAAATAATTAAAAAAAGTTTCCCGACATGAATTGGAATAATGTGTAACGATACACAAAAGAAAAAATTAATGATACAGCATGGAAAAAATGGATTTTGTTCAGACATCAACTCAATCAGTCCCACATAACCATCTCATTATCTAGATGTAGTTCCCTTGACATATGATAAATCTCTATCTATGAAGTGTTTACATGAACCATGATTGTCACATAGGTTGTGAGTATAAAAATACTAGAAAACCACAAAAAATCCACTACATATGGGAAAGAAATAATACAAGAATTTGTACGAGGCCATAAAATAAATACTTAAATAAAAGGAAATCCCTCATATCCATCGTTCACTAACTAGGAGACTACGAAAACCAACCCTACCAACTTTGTCTCATTGAAGGATGGAAGATTCATTTCAAGTACCACAGGGGATCCATAACACAACCTCACCTTTCCCGCACCACTGGACGAACCATATGACTCATGGTTTCACACTAGAACATATCAATCTCAACCATATCACTAATGACTAGGCTATATCTCATCTTGGACTTAGATATCTCACTCATGACTATACCACTATCCTACGATGGTAATCAATATTATTCATGACTATCCCACAACACCATATCAGATACGACCATCTCACACATCAATATCCAATATCAGCATGTTAAGTTCAACCGTATCACTCATGAATACCCCAAATCATCATCTCAACATTCTCATCATGAAATAATTTCTTTATTTCCTTACCCAATCCCAAGTGACTAATTTCATTCTTATTTACACTTATGTGCTGTATGTCCTTTAACCACATATCAAGGCTCCTTTATATCATCCTAGTACATGTCACTCATACTCCCCATATATGGGTTTAACTAAATTTATAAAACCTCACCAAATAATGTTAACAAAAAATGTAATGGTACCATTGGTCTATATATATACCCACATGAATGTTTATTGACACCAAAAAATTCGTTTCATGCACTTTATTACAGAATTCATGATGTGATCCTCACTTAGACAACAAATTTACAGTTTTACTTGATTGTGTTTGCATGCTAGAAGAAGATATAGGCTAGATTTATATGTTCCAGAAGACTACTCCAGAATGAGGGATAAGTTAAAATATCTCCCCCCCTCTAGGAGTTGGTTGTGGATTTTCAAGATCAATAAAAAGGTTTCTATGAAAAAAAAAATTACGATTTTATTCAAAGAATAATTGGTATATTAAACATATATCAAAGCATATATATCTAAGAGAGATTTGATTGTATTGGTCACAAAGCCCAAATAGACATATGGAAATAAATTTATGGATATTAGAAGTTAAGAAAATATTATAAAGGTAATTGTGTTACCGCACAAATCCATTTGTTCAAGTCCATCCACGCTAGTCCATCCACACAATTCCATCCATCCATGTCCATAAGAAATAGTTTAATGGGTCTATAAATAGACCCCTCCACCTCAAATTTTGGGGACAACTGCTAAACTCCTAGACCATGAATCCTGAAGAGGGAATTGGCTATGCATATCATATGCCCAAGTCCATCACTATTTGGGTGACCTTTCATGGTCCACCATCACAAAGGTAAGGCCGCAAGCCCAACATTTGGGAGACACACACTTGGGTGACCCATACCTAGTAAAGGCAGACAGATTCACCCTAGTACTACTCAGGCGAGGTACCACCTCGATGACCCCATTACTGGGTTACCCGACTAGGGAAACCCATACTAGGGAAACCCACATTGGGAAACATATACTATGGAGAACTACCTGGGAAACCCATACCAGGGAGTTCGTCTTGGGAAAACCCACTTGCCCATATCATGGGGCCTGCTCCCCCACACCCCCACTCAGCAACATTACCGGGCTGCGGTCCTATCCCTTTGGTCTGGTAGCTTAACCTCCATCACTAGGCCCCGTGAAAAATGGAGAGTTTCACGAGGATCCATTTAGGCCTGATTGATGAAATTTTCCCTTTCATATTATATAATGTTAACATCCTCTTAGTAACACCATGATTTGAGACACTCCTCCACACTCCATGAAATTCCTTGAATCAATATACTCCGATACATCCCTTTCACATGTTGCATGTTCAGATTATCCTCATGGATTCCTAGAGTAACATGAGTTGGTACACTCCAAAAGAAACTCCTTAAACCCCATTACTGGACTCATAGTTCAGGTTAATTCATAAATGGATATCCTCCTTAAGAGTAATCCCCATCCAAAAAACGAATGGGCATCCCCCTTAGAAGTAAATCCCCAAAAAAACATCAATGGCCATCCTACTTAGTATTACGCCCCAACCAAACCTCATAAGGTTTCCATTCTCGCATAAGTTCCTATATTTTATTGCAGGAGTTTGCACATATTTTCTGATCTATGCCTCTTAGCCACTATGTCAGAAAGGGGATGGGTAACCGAGCCTGCTCCCCTCTCACCACAGAATCCTAGACATTTATTTTCTAAATAACTTGGACTCTAGTCCAATGTAAAGTGAAGAGAGGGAAGTGTCATAGCCCCAAAATCTTCCCCCGTAACACCAACTTCTTCAATAATAAATGTAAGGGAGTTGTGTGCTTTGAGTAATCTTTTACATCCTCTTGTTTCTCACACCAAGCATGAATCACATGAGCTTAGAGGTTTGTAATGATCATGAAAACCACAAAATTTACCTAAAGGACTGAACATTGAGAAATATGATCCCTATTATCTAGAAAATGTAGGAAACCCACATAGGGTCTGAGATCAATGGGCATCCTCCTTAAGAATAATCCCTAATCTTTATTCCCATAATTTTGGTATCCACATCAGGAGTAAACTGTGAGTTAATCCCTCAAACCACCATGAATTAAATCATCACTCGTGGTCCTTTTATGGGGGATCTCTTTCTCAGGTGTAACCCCAAACCTATCATCTCAAAGGGCTATACTCCCCTTTGATACATACCATTGAGGGCCTCCACAGGTGTGGTTCCTCAGTAATGAACTATGTGGGAATTTATTCCCATCCAAAAAAGATATATAGGAAGCCTCTCGGAGGTTCCAACCCAACATCCTAATCCAAACCTATTCTTTTGGGTCATATCCCTAGTTGGGTATAATTTGACATGGAGGATCATATCCCTTACAAGACCCTTGGGCTATTTCGACATATGTACCACACAAAACATTGACTAGGTATCATACACCTAGACTCCCTTACAACATGAAATTATATTATATAGTTAGGTCGTTATCACATGATCTTAAAATGTATGATGTGCCCCATTAAGAATCACCTAACTATGTAGATTCTGATTCCTTTCACAATGATGCATAGGAATACCTTATATGGGTTTGATCATAATGGCATAAAATTTGGTCTCCCAAGATGATGATAAATTCTAGAGTGACATGTGTCTACCTAAATGACCATATGCTCCATAATTCCCCACCGTGTGTATTAAATATGAACATCGTCATAATAATGACCTAATAATATCTACATAGTATATAGGTAGATACCATTTATGGAGAACCTCAGATACATACAGATATCTCCATTAATTAAGATCCTTTAATATATAAAAATAATTTGAAATTTCACACATGATAATAATTTATTTCTAATATTCAAATAACTCAAATCATATAAGGTAATTAATGTATAATTCATGAACATTTCTTAAATATTTATGAGATACTAAGAGTAGGAAATAATTCCACAAAAAATGGTGTGATGAGCTGGACATCCCATCCTCTCAACTAATAAGAGTTCTTAAGCATTGTGGGTCAAAATCCATAACAATCAGTAGCCTTTGGAAAGCATGCCTCGATGGATATAGAACTGTTGGGTGTTTTTGGTTATTCAGATTAACCCGTTGGGAAAATTTTAAAATAGAACACCATCAGGGGGTATGCTATCTGAGGGAAACAATGGTGAAACCAATGTGAACCCTGAACCAATATAATGGTTTCATCTACATATTATGCCCCATCTAGTATAAAAGGAAACAAGGTCCATACCTGGAAATCAATCTCACATGTATTCATCCATAATGATGATGCTTTTCTAAAGTTCATTGTTTTTATTTTTCATATGTACATGCACATTCTTCCAAGAACTCTCTTCAATGAAATGGATTTACTCATGTTTACACTTGTGAACATCCCAGTTGATTCTTAGGTTGGATCCTAATATCCTCAAAGGACGCCATCACAGACTTAGACTCTTCAATGATGGCTCTCCAATTCCCTGATACAAGAGTACAATCAGCATGCAACCATACCGATCATGGAGGTTTCCCAATAGGACCTCTAGATCAATAATCACCCTAGTAATCTGGCTAGCGTCGACTAGTTGTCCTGAAACAGACGGCGTCGACTTCCATCTTCAACCATTTTAGGAACTTATCCATGGAGTGGAAGAAATAATACTTCTTTTATTTCACGGAGGTTGATATAGAGTCCACCTACATCATTATCTCGAAGAAATAGGGGTATTTCTCAAGGTCATTTTCTGAAAATATCCATTCCAAACACTACACGGCAGTGAACCCTCAACATAATGAGGGTGTCACCTTTGGCTATCCAGCGTAGGTCCCCCAGACATGCGCACACAGGATGGCCCGATAGGGATGAAAACTAGCCAAAAGTGAGTAGGTTCACACCTTTCCCCCTCTGAAGAATTCCACAACCTAGATTGGTTCCCAATAGCATGTAGACACAAACACATGTCCTCTTTCACACAGCCATCCAGCTGACTCACCTGGAAACATTCAAAGATTCCCGCAAACCCAATATGGAAGCAACCTCATAGAAGGAACATACACGTACCAACACCCACCAACCCTTCTAGTAGCTTCCTATAAAATCAAATGAATAATTCATCCATAAGGTGACAAAATCTAGTATAGGGTAGACTGAACTCTGTCTCACAAGTATTTTCAATATCCACTAATAGGAATGGGAGGATGAGATCATGAACATAAACCTACTCCGGTTATGGAATGGAAGTATATTCATGTTCCAATCACTGAAATAACCAAGCATATCAGGGAAACGGTAAATGGTAGATGAAAACACCTACCCATGTCATGGATAATTTTAAAGATATTATCATGGAAGCAATAGCATTACCTGAGGGACAGAATCATAACTTTGTCCCCACAAGTAGGGTGCCTCATCAACATGTCACCCTAGAGAAGATACATAGATCTATCCCAGTCTAGGAGGGTCATGGAGAACACTCCCCTATATCATATGGATTATTATATCAAGAATATACACCTATTTAAATTGGAGATAATTGGTCTATCCTAATAGCCACTCCAAGGAAGTCACATAAACCTACCCATGACAACCAATTTACCTAGAAAGTGGATCCAACTTCTTGTAACAAGGTGTTCAAGAAGAATTCTTATAAAACACAATTCAAAAATCAAGAGGATATATGTTATTTTTCTTCTCTCAATACTGGAGTTCTTGAATCCCTTAGACATTTATCCATTTCATCTCATGGTCCAACCCTCACAATACCAAATTACCTAAGGATTAGCAGTAATTATGAATGTCCTCATTGAATACTTCACCATGAAGGATTACATTATGGGAAAAATCCAATTAATCTCGAAAGCTTATCTCCTGATGAGATACACGACAACCCTCTATGTGGATAAAAGACCAAGTAAAAAGAGTGTATTACCCTTACTGTAATCCACCATGGTGGTCCTCCCAATGATGGAATTTTCTATAAAAGTTCTCTTTGCATTTGTGATTCACATTGTCAAAATAATTCTCTAATTGAAAATGTTGTAATGAGAAATCCCTCTTATCTTAAGGAACTTGCAAACATGAGGCCAGTCATGTCTAATGCCTTGTCACTAGTAGGTGAAAACCTTTTTCATCCATAAGATAACCAAAGGTTTTAGTCATTATTTGAAACTACAATGGGTTATTTTCAATCCAATATAACAGAATAAATGTAAACCTATCCAATTTCTTGTGATGAAAAAATAGGGAATTATCCATTCTAGTCGAACAAGGATGAGGAACCACTTATGAAAGATGAAGAAGTTCGGCTAAAAATGAAGAAATAATTGGCTAAATACAAAATACCTATCATGTTAAGGCCCTTAGATAAATCTCAATATAGCATTCCAGAGGTGTTGACGCAATATTGTATCCATGAAATCCCACTCAACATATGGAAAACATGTCATCACCTAATACAAATGGTATTACCATATTATTATTATGAAACTCTTGTCAATGTAGTAGAAGAGTAATAGTTCTAAATTGACTTGGAATCTCTCTTATATTCCAACGATCTAATGATCAAGAAATAATAGTGATCCCTTCAATGTGCTTGTATTTTGCATTAATGTGATTTCTACGATTGATCATATATACCCCATTATGTGTTCATATCAGGGGATGGGGTATACATTTAATATTGCATTTCACTACACTCCAATTCCAGAAAAGCCTGCCAAAAGTGGTCTCATTCAATGTTATTACCCCAGGACAGCTACAAAAAATAGAATCTATTCATGACCTGAGATATGCTCATCAAGAACATGCCTTGATTGACTATCACCGAGGTCAGTCCCATAGAGGGAAAGATGTTGAAAGACCTTTTCAAAAACTGACTAAGAATACTGAGCAGTCCTCCCATTCAGAGGATTTTAATCATTAGATTTTGAAAATATCATAAATAGCATAATGATCTTCCAAAACACGATATTTAATTGATTGACGAATAATGCACCCAGTAAACATTATGACCAAAATCTGTAAAACCAGAAGAGAAGTAGTGGAAATATTGGCAATAGTATTTCATGAAAACCACAACTTGTATGTCTTGGGGATTGTTAACCCAACCCTCGACATCATTCAATCATGCATGAAGGGTTGTGAAGGTAGAACATGGGTAGCTCCAACCCCCAAGGATGGGGGATTTTAACCCAAACAATCCCCTCATTAGAATGAATCATTTTATACAAATTAGGGAATATGTTTTAGATTGAATCCCCTCAATATGTCCCATCCTGTGATTCAGCGCAATCACTTGGAACATGTACAACTGAACTCTTAGGGGATTCCCTCCAGGTCCTTGTTTGTAAAACAGTTCCCATGGAACCAACGAAGAAGATGAGAAGGTATAATGGAGGGAGTAGAAGAAGGTGGTCGCTCATCGATTTCAATTGAATACATGTGGTGCATTATAAATCAGTGAATGTCACCAATTCTATCATTGAAGACCCACCAAAGGACATGGAAGATTCAGAGGATTCTAATGGAGGATTTCATATTCATTATATATTCTTCATTGAAATGAATGTAAAATATGTGTGTACCTGAAACCAGAGGCTGACACCAAAATTTGAGCATCCCCTAAAATAATCCAACTCTACCTTCTCAAGAGGTACTAAATAAGAGAAAAGGTATGTGTAATACCATATCTCACATTTACCCAAGATAAAGACAATAACTTTTTCTAAAGGAATGATTTTCTCAAAAAGATCTGTAAATAAGAGAGTTGAGAAGGCTAAATGTAGAGTTACTCTAATGAAATATTCCTACTGGATATGCTCCACAAGCAGACCCTCAACTCACACTTATAGTTGGAACACCTCATCAAAGAGGGGTTTCCCCAAAAATTGAAGCAAATGGGGAATATCCTCTCAACATAGGACCTAAAACTCAACTATAATTGAATCTAAAAAAAATAGATCAGGAATTTTCTCAATTCGGTACACATCCAGAATATGGTTAGGCACATCCTGACATACATTCCCCTATTAGTTACCCATGTTAGATACTAGTGGTCCTTCCAGTCATTGTACCTGTTCATGCTCCATCCACCACACCTATTCAAGTCCCTATTCATCTAGATACTCCTTGAATTCTTATGAAGACCTTTGAGTAATTAATGAGTTGATTAGAATATATATAAGGAACAAATGAACATGTATAGCAAGAAAAGAAGGCTTATCCCGAATGAGTGGATCTGAATCCTCCTCCTCCGAACTATAGGAGTCCAACATTTGTGATTTTTAATGTCTTGAGAGATCCAAAGCAGTACTAGATGCATTTTATCGCTCATTGAAATCTCGTGATGGGAACCCCTAAACAATAAGAAGAAGTAACACTTTTATGCTTCATGTAATCATTGTAAGGGCCAACCTTTATATGGTAGAAGATTTTGGAGTATCGATAAATTAATAAATGGGAAGAACTAATTAAAAAGTTCCTTTTTAGTTCATTTCAATGATAAATTAGACAACAATATTCGATCTCACAAACCATAAGAAAATGGAGAATGAATGTGTTTTCGATTTCATTGCTCAGTGTAAAGGATTAACATACTCTTTAAATATGAAACTCACTCAAGAAGATTTGATGCCCATTTCCATAGAAAATCTCTGAGATGCGTATTGCACACCATTAATCCCTGTGAAATACACATCAGGTTTTTCATATCTAGCCGAAATTGTGCAACAGCTAGAAAACTCCATCCCATAGACCAAAGGCAAATCTTGAGTAATCCCATTAGCTTAGAGAAGGTGAATACAAAAGGTATAGGACACTATAGATAAACTTAAGAAGGACCATTTACCATCTCCTACATTAATGAGTGTGTCGTACTACAAGGATCCACCTCTTGATCACTAATAGAAATGACCCCATCCTCAAGATAATCAATGATATTAGATGTTTAAATAGTTTGATGATATTAAAAATAGGGTATATTCTTTTTAAAATGACCAAGTCCCTGGATACATCATTTCATCTTCGGAAAACAACATAGTTCAGTTGAAAAATATAAATAATCCTAACAAATATGTTTATTAGTATATCCCAAAAAATTTATGTTTTCATCAAATATTAGTGCATCCCATCCCAGAGTGTTTTGTTTTCAAAGACCTCCCACAAAAGATGGAGGATTATAAGAATGTGAAACTAAAAATTTCCCCAACTCTAGTTGTATACATTTCTATTTTTGATTCGAATGATGGAGGTGAGTTCCATTTTCTTAAAAGAAATAATGGATAGAAGTTTGATGACTGGATGGTTAGAAAACAAAATACCAGACTAACGTAATTCTGCAAACACAATTGAATCATAAAACAGTTCCTCCTTACACTATTGCTACATTAAATATAGATTTATCAAAATCTCAGTCATCTGAAGGCCCATCCTCAAAGAAGTGATATGGATAGAAGGATAAGGAACAATATGAATAATATTATGTCATGTCAAGGAAATTCTTTTCATTGGACTTCACATATTTCATTCCGACCATCTCAAAAGCATGATAACTGGCCCACAAAATGGCAGTACAAGATCCAACCAACTAGGAAAAAACATCACCGTATGAAAAGTTGATATTTTGTTCTGTTAATAAAATTTACTTAATAAATCCCTACTCAAATGATGATTTTGATTATGAACTTGATTTTATTGAACTTTATTGTGGAATGAGGTAATGTGGTCATCACGGTTGAGAATATAGGGAATGATGTAGTCGTGCTAGAATCCACTACATCAACCAATCCCATTCTCAAATATTTTACATGTCCGGAACACAAGGGAATGATCTCCAAGGAGATCAACAGGAACAAGGGAGTTCTCCCACCACACATGAAAGGTTATGCCCTAACATGATTTTATTAGATGATCAGATAGAAGATACACCACCACCTCCTTAGTAGGCAGGCTGGCCTAGCAGGCCTAATCCAACAATGGAAAGTACACATCTAACTCTTATCCCAAGGAACGACCCATCCTCATCCAGATCAACAACATATAGGGTACCTAAAAATAGATTCTCCATGCAGGAAAATGAAAACATCTAGATCGAAGGTATGAAATTTTGAAGTAACTATCCCATGTGTTGGATATGTTATCAATCTTGGATACTCTGAGTCTATCAAAAGACCCCTGGGAAGAACTCATTTAGGTATTGCAAGCCCTTGGGAATTTGAAGTTGAGGTATCTTCTTATAAATTATATCATGTTGAGAATGATCCTAAATAATAAAATGTGGTCATTTCCTTCACCAACCATGATTAGGATGCTATCATGCCAGGACATGTTAGACCCTTTTTATATTCGATAAGCTAAATGACAATGTTTTTAAAAAATCATTCATTGAAAATGGATTCTATGTCAACATCATCCTAGTTCAAACACTTCGTCAACATGGTCTCAAAAAATTTCACTTGTTTCCCTCCACTCTAATTTTACAGGGTTAAGACAAGAATGATCAGGAACCCCACATGGAGATCACACCCAGAACTCATTTTGGAGAAAATTTATCTGATTAAGGGTTCATGATTTTTCAACCTGATTTAGATTTAAATTTTCTGTTGGGAATATCATGGCTACCTCAACATGTAGAAACTCATTCATCATACAACCAATGTCTCAAATATTCAATAAATTTTCAAATTTGGACATTTTATGGTTGTAAGGCTTCATTCAAATCCTTCAATACAAAATAAATTGATGTAGGGTTGTATCGCAATAAAAGGAATCAATTGATAGAAAATGATTCTACCTGAATAAATTCCCCAAATGGCTTAGAGATGATACCAGCTAACACTTTAATGTATCTCAGTGTAGATTACATGCTTCCTATTAGTCAAATTCATGGGGTAGTCAATAATTCACTTTTTATTCAGCAGCTTCCATAATGTTTGTCACAAAAGTTGGGCCAAAGGGTAATGAAAAAGTTACCAACTCTGCAATAGATAAAAAAGCTTGAATGAAAATGTCTTCATTCCATCCCTTGAGCATCAAAAAATCTCAGTTCTATCATTTGAATTGGAAAAGGTTTTCGTGACTGTAGGAGAGAATGAAGAGACTCATTTACAGCCCCTTGTTTCCCCTTCAGAACTCCTCAAAGGCTTCATACCAACAAGTGATTCAAAAATTATTACCTCATCCTTGGGATTTCCAAATGGAGACTCCCCTTTTCCCTCTGAGGAAAATTATTTATCAAATCCTCCCACGAAAGAAGAAACAATAATGGAGAATGAGTAATAGGAGAAAGAATATATCAAATATGCCTCTCCGGTATTTGAGGAAGGTGTCTCCACATATTTGGATGTACCTAAAAAATTAATATGGGTACAAAATATGATCCACACCCCACTCTAATTAGTGAATCATTGACTCTCAAAGAACAGGATGAATACACCTCCTTCCTAAAGAGACACCAGGATTTGTTCTCCTAGAATTAAATAGATATTCTAGGACTTTACCAATGGTGGCCACCCATCATTTGGGATTACTGAAAGAGAATCAGGGATATAAGAAAGTAGTAAGAAGAATGCACCTACCTCATGCCTCTAAAATTGAAGCTAAAGTAGAAAATCTTATCAGGGAAAACATCATCTGAGAGGTAAAATATCCAAAATGGCTACCCAATATTGTTTCAGTGAAAAAAGAAGAATGCAAAATCAAATGTTTTATTTTTTTCAGAGCTCTGAATAGGTCTTCTCCCAAATATGACTTTCAGGTTCTAGTCATAGAACACTTGATTTGATGCAATAGTTGGCTACCAGGATCTCTCCTTCTTGGATGGATACTCTAGGTATAACCAAATCTGTATTGGCCCTAGAAGATGAAGAATCCACATCTTATAGGGCACCTCAAGTCTTATCCTATTACCGGGTAACTCCCTTTATCATGAAAAATTTTAGTGCCTCATATAAATTTTATATGAATCATATTTTAAAAACCTACTTGGGAATTTTTTTTGTATTCTACATTGATAATCTATTGGTCAAGTCCCAACAACTCTCTGATCCCCTGGGTGACCTAGAAATCCTTTTTAGTATGCTTCGACGGAAAAATTAGAATATGAATCCCATGAAATGTTCTTTATCTGTAATATTAAAAAAAAATCACAGTTTCATTTTATGCCATCATGACATCGAATTTGATCATGAGATAACTAAATCTATTTCGACTTGTCACCTCTTCGAAACAAGAAATATATTAGATGATTTTAAGGAAACATGGCCTATATCAGGTGATTCATAGCCAATCTGGAAAGAATGTGTTTTCACATCAAAAAATTTATGAAGAAGGCGATCCCTTATCAATAGACCAATGACTGTAAAGAATTATTTTTGTCCCTCAAGAAAACCCTCTTGATCCCATTGGTATTGATACCACCTATTATGGGAAATACACTCATTATGTATGTGACAACCTTAGAGTGATCACTAGATTCCTTTCATGTATAAAGGAATGATGATGGGAATCAGAACAAGCTATACTAAATCAATTGAACCATGATTGATGAAGAGAATCGATATGTAGATACTGAGAAATTATTCTTGGAATAAATATTTATAGTTCATAACTTGAGGAACTACCTATAGATCCATGAGATCTACTTGGTTTATCACAATTACCAACTCAAATGTATCCTCAGTTATCCTATGCTAACAGGATTCTTGGAATTGTGAGAAGTTATCCTGAAGTTGTTTGATATACATTTTGTGCCTCTGAAAGCAGTGAAAGGAAAATCCTTAGCTGAAATACTTACTGAGAATCTATCTAGAGAAGACATATCAATAAATACTAACTTACCTGATGATGAAATCTTCTCTATTCTGAATATACCATGAACAAGGGTGATGTATTTTGACGGTGATTCCAGATGTACAACAAGAAAAATAATGGAACAACCCAAGATAAATTATTTTGGGATAGTAATTATACATATCTCTCCAAAAAAAGGTAGTGTTTCCATATTACATTCTGTTATCATAAGGTGGTACAAAAAATGAGGCATAATTTCATGCAATAATTGTGGGCATTGAATTGGAACTCGAATTACTAGTGAACCACATAGAAGTTATTAGTGATTCTAAATTGATATAAAAAATGATCAATGTGTATTATTATATAAAAAAGGAAGAGTTAATTACCCTATATTATTATGTATGATGTTTAATGGAATAATTTCCCTTATAGACAACATGGACACACATCCTATGATCATAGAATTCCCAGGTATATGCGTTGGAAAATGCAATTATACATTTTCCAGATCTAAATTGGGATGAACCAGTCATTGGAATTGACCACCACCAAATGGTGTCACATTTTGTTAATATTAGAGTAGAAGAGATCAATAAAATCAGTCCCATACCTGATCCATATAACCCTACCACGGCATAGTTGAAACCCCTCAGGGAGTGTCTCTTATAGGGATTACTTCCTCTGGAAATAGTTAGAAGAGAAGGGATCTGATGGAGAGTGTCTAATTTCACTTTTTATGATGGCCCAAATCACTAGGAAAACCTATAAAATGAGGCTTCAATGGAGTAATTATTAGTTCTATTGATCGAGAAGAAACTATGATGGTTATGGAAGAAGTACATGCTAGATCCTAGGGTTCCCACCAATCAAGGTATTGGATTTCTGATCAAATCTGAAGGCTTGAATACTTCTGGCCTTTGATGACAGAGGATTTCACCGAATTCACTAAGATGATTCATCCCAACCAACTGCATTCCAATTTTTTTCATCAACCCCCATTGATTCTACATACAGCTATGTACTCCTAGAAATTTTCTATATGGGGAATGAATATTGTTGGACCATATCTTCTATCTATAGCTAAGCAGTTCAGGTACATACTAACTAATACTGATTTCTTTTCCAAATGGGCTATTGAAACACCTATCAATGATGTCAAGTCCAAAGTCATTATCATCTTTGTTAAAACCAATATCATCAATAGATTTGGTGTCCCTCATACCATATTGATGGACAACGACACCAATTTCTATTCTACTAAGGTAGAGAAGAAATATACGAAATAAAATATCAAATCCAAACATTCATCCCATTATCAGGTAGTGGACAATGAAAAAATAAAGTATTGTAGAAAGACCTTTTTGAATATACTTCAAATGATGGTGGATAAAGATTATAAATCTTGTCTTGATAAGCTCTTTCATGCCTTATGGGATCAACAAACCACAACTCATAAAGCTACTCAAGAAACCTCATACTCATAGGAGTACAGAACAAAAGTAGTATTGCCTATTGAGGTTAATTTTACATTACTCCATATTTCCATTTATGATAAGCAATCCACATATGAGAAATACCAGAAATGAGGGGATGATTTGGAGAAACAATATGAAAAGTGATTGAATACCATTCATCACCTGGAAGTCTATCTGAATGGAATGATACCTTGTTTTATAAATAAGGTCCAACATTATTCATTCCTCCATGGAGAGTTGGTTTTGGTCCTTATGACTCCAATTGTACCAGGAATTAAGCATCCAAATCCTGAGACAAATTGCGAAGGACCTTACTATATACATAATGTTTACTCTAATAAATCTTGTTAGTTAATATAACTAGATGGTTAACTCAAGATAACTCCAACCAATGCAAGGTTCCTAAATAATTATTTTGTGTAATCACACAATGTTTGAACTAGTTTCATGACAATAAAATTCCATAAAACCATCGTCTTAGCTGTTGTATGTTAAACTGCATAACACCAATTATCCTCACCACATGACATTGAACTATATTGTTAACATCTCCCTTAGATTACCTTAACAAATCCCCAATATACCATGAGTGTAAACCTCTTTAGGCCCCTAAAAATATGATTATCTTCCATGTGTAAGCCTCACTCACCTCATTTCCACTATTTAGTGGAAATTGAGCCCCATTTTTCCCTATGTTTGGATATGACCTGAATAGGGAATAACATTCATGAACTACGTGCGACATGATTCTTTCCCCAACAAGATACATAGTGACACTTAGATTTCCTATTTCAGGTCTAGCCAAAATGTTTAACTCATGTTAGGTGACCTAATGTCCTCACTTCGTTATGATAAAATACATAGTTCACCAAGAACTAGGTGTGACTTGATTCTCTTTCCAATGACATGTATTGATGCATGGATATCCAATCTCGGGACCATCTGTGACTATAAAAGAAAACATTTCCCCATTCTATTTGTATGAACCAATTGTATAATGGTAACTCTTCCAAAACACATGGCTTGATTCTCATACCATATTCCATCTTTGGCCAAACCATTATTCTAGGAAATATCAAAAAAATACTAAATCACCCTTCCTCACATCAAACCTAGTATGGGAAAATTATTTCAATAACTGCATGTGGTTTGATTCATGACCTAACATGATATGTAGTGACACCGAGATCACATATCTTGTGTCCAACTACAATGTTTAAAAATATCCCTTCACCCCCTTTGTGCATGAATCAAAAATTCATAGGGAGAACCTTTAAGAACTATGTGTAACTTCATTCTCATTCCAATGAGATATGTAGTGACACATGGATATGTAAACCTAGTTCTAACCTCAATTTTGGAAAATAAAATTTTCCTTCCTATTCCCCATACATGAACTTGATATTTATAGAGAACCTTTTCATGAAATTTGTGTGGCATGATTATCATCCTACTGAGGTACGTAGTGTCGCTTGGATCTCCAATACTGGGTCCAACCATGATTAATCATAAATCCCATTTACATCCTATACATGAATCAGATCTACATAGGGATCCCATCAATAATTATGCGAGGATTAATTCTGACCCCAATGAGATACATTGAGATCCCCAAACATTCAATCTTGGGCCCAACCGTAGTGTTTCCCGCACATCATGTCATCTCACCTTCTTCATTACCATATGAAATTAAACTGCATGGAATTCCAAGAACTATGTATTTCTTTATTTTCATTCTGTTGAGATATACAGTGACACAAGGGTCATACCTCTAGTCTAGATGCAGTTTCCAATCCCCCACACCTTGTGTACGATATAGACTTGCATGGGGGACTTCTTCAAGAACAACGCGTGTCTTTATTTTCACTCATATGACATATATAGTGATTCCTAGACTCTCAATCACAGGCCCATTTGTATCATGATACAAATAATAACTCTTTTCTCCCATGTATGAGTCAGATATAAGTGAGGATTTTCAATATGAGTTTTCATTAAATGCATGAACCCGCATTCAAAGAAAACCCCCATTATCCTCTACAAATGAATTCAATTAGGGTGATGAACCATTATTTAAGAAGTGAATATGGCTTGATTCTCATCCCATTGAGATAAGTAGTGATGTTTGGATCTTAAATACTAGACCCATATGAATCACAACATAAACAGACCCCCCCAACTCTCTCAGGTACAAGTCAGATCTATATGGGAAGATCCAATACAAGTTCCTACTTTACACATGAACACGAATCTTTTAAAAATGCATTTGGATTGATTTTTTCTTTGAAAAAATATATAACAAATCCTATGTCCTACATTCTTCTCCAACCACAATATTCTTTTTCACATCTAAGTCATCCACATCCTTTCTGTAAGATGTTAAATTGTATGACCAATATCCTCAACGCATGACTTCAAACTACATTGTACCTCTAGAACTATGTGTTGGTTGATTCTCATCCCATTGAAATACGTAGTGAATATGGGGACATAATCACTATCCCCAAACATATGGTAATAGAAAAGTCCCCCTCTCCTACATATAATAAAAAATCAATGTATGAGGTTTTATTTTGTATCCTCTCCATTGAGAGCCCACCAAAGAAAAAAAGAGATGTGTTCATTCAACATATAGTCATATCTATTTAGGAACTCCAAATCCAAAGCCAATATATGTCAAAATAATTCTCTTATGTATTAAAATTTTCCCCTTTCGTATTCCATACTCATAATATTTAATAATTTGATATCTTCATAATCTTTCATTAGCCTCTAATGGTATAGTGTCTAATATTTGAGAGCTCCTTTACCTAACTATGCAGTACATTCCCTATCCGGAATCATATAATTCACCCATATAATAGGCCTATGAGCCTAAGGATGCCACTATGTGACTATGCAGTATATTCCCTTGCCGTACATGCACAAAACAATCCTCATAACGGGGTTTTCAACCAGTGGTAACTTCGTTCTTAGGAGAAGCCTCTTATGTCCCATTGAGCTCTGATGACATTATAATAGAAACCATAAATTAGCTATCATCCCCAGTATATTTTCCACATATCATCTCTACTGGCCTAAAAGCCTCTAAGAACATAGTTGAAATTTTTCACATAACTTGTTCAAAGCATATTGGAATAACACTAGACCATTTGACCATATATCATCCATTGTTTCTATAATATTATGTTCCTAGTCAATTTCCATATAACTACAATCACCATACATCCTATTCTTGGTTTAGACTTGCATAGTGTATCCATTTCCCTAATTCATGGGAAATTTTAACTTGAAATACCTCTTATATAATAATTTAATTCCTCTATAATCTAAACTCTATACATGGGAAAATAAAAAAATCTGTAAAATTTTATTGGCTTTTAGAGATAGAATGTCATAATTCATGAGAGATATTTTTCCAAACCATAAAGTATGCACCCCAGATGGCCTTTTATATTCGTCCCATATAAAGGGTTTTTTAGCCAAAGGATTCCACTATTTGGCTATACAGTACATGCCCATTTGTCATTTCATAAAACAACCCTCATGATGGGTTTTCCAACCAGTTGTAACTTCGTTCTCGGGAAATACTTCCTCTAACGTCACAAGTCCTTTTTCCAATACCAACCTTCATATCCAAAAATCCCAAAATCAAAGCTTACAAATTTATCCTTTCATACATGAATATAGTATCACATTTCTAGACAAATTACCTAGAATTATAGAATCATTTATCCTTTGTTCATTGCTTAACATAATAATGTATATCCCCTAAATTCCTTGCTGCATGAATTTAAACTGCATTACCCCTAATGTTCTTGTTGCATGAATTTAAACTGCACATTCCCCAATGACCTTACTGTATAAATTTAAACTGCACCACATAATGTCCCTATTGAATGACTTTAAACAGCACAACCCTCAATGTCATTGCTACATGACTTTAATCTACACAACCCCAAATATCATGGTTCATGGCATGAAATAACATAGAAAAATTTCAAAAATACCCTTTCTGAACCAATGTACCCACCTTCACAAATAAAATTCATGTAGGAGTGGATTCATAGTCATAAACTAAGTTGGAACAGATGGTTTCTTTATTATCATACATATTTCTTTCAAAAATCATCCCACTGTGTTCTTAAGTCATCAAAATCTGAAACATTTATTATTCATCTATAAAATAATATCATATTTTTCTAAAACTCCTTTACCTAACTATGTATTACGTGCCCACATTTGGACTTGATTATGTCATCCACATAATGGGCCTATCAGCTAAAGGATACCATTACTTGACTATTTAGTATGTTCCCTAGTTGGACATGCATAAAACATTCCCCATAAATGGTTTTTCAACAATTGGTTACTTCATTTTCATGAGAAACATTTTCTATTTTTCAATATCTTGTTTTAGATTCGGAAATAACTAAATTTTATCAATATTTCCCTAGGAAGTAACAAATGGTTATCAGAACATTCATAGCCATCAAACCTTACCTGCGAAATAATTTCAAAATTCATGGTCAAAGCTATTCGACATAAAACACTAACCCTTTTAGCCTCGCATTCATGAAATTAAACTAAACTCAAAAAGAGACACAGTACTCACCAGGTTGAAAACGCACAATATGAATCCTATACAAATGTCGATTCTCAACTTTCTAAACTGACAATCTATATGGTTTTAGAAAAATCAAGCAATGAAAAGTTAAAAGACACCATTTTTATAGGGTTTTCCATATAACACTTATAAAAATAAAACTAAACTCAATAGGCACATTTGGATTAGATAAAAATTTAGTGTACCCCCATCCATATCAGTTGTAATTATGATTAGATGATTTGAAAATATAGTACAATAAAATAAGCTTTGATAATATGAATATATGAAAAAAACTATCGATGAAGGTATATATGATTGGGAACAAAATCCTTTTCATTATTTGTAGAAAAATTATAGGCCCATCAAAAAAATGGATTCTCTCTTTCATTTTTTACAATAGGCCTTCAACATAGTTCTCAATATGTGGAAAAGCCACTCGAGCCCCATCAGATGCTTGTTGAAGCTCATTTAGTTTAACCATATTCTTGCTAAGCTCGTTGAATTAGGAAAAAAATTAGACCATACTTCTAAAAATAATGTAGCTCTAAAACCCACCAAGTTATATAGGATATCATCATAGTTCACTACTATTACCTTAGAACCAGACCCTTTTCATTCCGAACAAATCAAATTCTAAGGGGGGGATTTTTTTGAAACCACACAGAATTAATGATGTGATCCTCACTTAGACAATAAATTTCATTTGTGAATAGAATTTTTCTTCATGATAGAAGAAGATGTAGGCTATATTTACATGTTCTAGAAGACTACTCCAGAATGAGGGATAAGTAAATCCCCACACCCCCCTCTAGGATCTGGCTATGGATTTCCAAGATCAATAAAAAGTATCAATATAAAAACAATTCAATTTCCATGTTTCTTCCAAGAATACTTTGATTATTCACAGTATCTAAAAGAATATATATCTCTGATTGCTTTGATTTGACTCATCAAAGATCTTAAATAGACATACTGATCAAAAGTTATGGATCTCAGAAGATAGAGAAATTTTAGGAAAGGTTGTGTGTTATAATATAATTCCATCTACACAACACCATCCATACAAGTTCATTCGCACAATTCCATCCATGAATGTCCATCTACAAAGGTCCAATGGGTCTATAAATAGACCCCTCCACCTCAAATGTTCTAGAAAATGGTCAAACACGTAGAATATTAATCATGTAGAGGGCTTGGACCACACAGGTCCTCCACCCATGTTTTACTTCACTACATGGGAGAACATCTATGGCCCACCTTCACAATGGAAAGTCCCCTAGCCCCACATTTGGGAAACCGACACTTGGGTGCCCTATACCTAGTAAAGGTAGTCTTATTTACTCTTTTACTACTTGATCAAGGTTCCACCTAGGCACCCCATCCCTGGGAGACCCACCTAGGGTGATGCATACTAGCCCCCCCCCCCCTAGGGAGACCCATACTTCGATGACCCAGCTAGGGAGACCTATACTAGGGGGACTTACCTCAGTGAATCATACTATAGAGATACCCTTGAGATAACATGTTGGTCCATACCATGGGGCATACACCACCACACCCTCACTCAAAATCATTGTCGGGATGCGGTCCCAGCCCCCCAGGCATGTCCCTTTGCTTCCATCACTAACCCAGACAAAAAATGTTGTGTCACACTGTGATATTTTCCAACCCACGTGATAAATTTTTTCCTTTCATCTTATACATCCTTAACATCTTCTTCTAAAATACCATGATTTGAGACACTACATCACACACCATAAAATGAATTGAGTCTACATACTCTTCTTGGTCCCTTTCTCATGTTGCAAGTTCAAATTATCCTTTTGGATCCATAATGTATCATGAGTCGGTAAACTCTTCAATAAACTCCTCAAACCACATCACATGACTCCTATTCCAGGTTGAATCATAAATGGGAATCCTCCTTAAGAGTTATCCCCAAAAACGTCAAATGGGCATCCTACATAGAATTAAACCCAAATAACACCTTAATATAAATCCTCCTTATTAGTAAGCCCCAACCAAACCACATAGGGTAGTCATCCAGGTGTAATACCTTATCTTTTCTTGTAGGATGTTTCAACTTTTTTCTCCTCTCTAAATTCTAGAAACTGAGTTAGGACTGGGATGTGTTCTTGAGCCCTATCCCCACTCACCTAAACATCCTCGACCATCATTTCTTTCTTACCCTGTACTATCGAAAAAATTAAAGTGAATAGAGGGAAGTGTCATAGCCCAGGACACTTCCATCATTGATGGAAGGAAATTATGTGGTTTGTTGAATCTTTCACAACCTCTTTTTTTTCATATTGAGCATGAATAACATGAGTTTAGAGGTTTGTGATGATCATAAAACCCACACAATCTTCCTAAAGGATTGAACAACAATAACTCTGATTCTTGTTAACCTGGATATGTAAGAAGCCCATAAAGGTTCTAAAATAAAAGGGAATACTCCTTAAGAATAATCTCTAATAATAATTCCCTTAATTTATGTATCCCCCTCAAGAGTAAAACCCGAGATAATCCCACAAACAACTATGAGTTAAAATATCCCTCATGGTCCCATTATGGTGGATATACATCTCATGAGTAACCCCCAACCTATCATCTTAATGGGTTGTACTTCCCTTTGAGAAAAACCCTTGAGGGCCTCCACATGCATGGGTCATCAATAATTAACTACATGGGCTTTGATTCCCATCCATGTGGGACACGTAGGAAGCCTCTAAGAGGTTCAAACCCAACATATGAAACCAACCCTGTTCTTTTTTGTCACATCCCCAACATGGTCTAATTCAACTAGGAAACTTATATCTCTTCCTTGTCCCGTGGGATGTTACGACATAATTCCCACACTAAACATGGACATGGAACCTTACGCCTAGACATCCTTACACATGTAATTAGATTTTAAATTTGGTTCTTCATCACATGACCATAAAAGTTATGATTTTCTCCATTAAGAAGCACTAAACTACATGGGTTCAGATTCTTTTCACATGGATACATGAGAATCCCATCTATGGGTTCGATTCCAACATCATAACTACATCTATATCCTGAGATGATAATAAATCCCATAATGAATGTTGTCTTCCTGGATGACCATAAAATCTTGAGTTCCTCAATGCATGGCCTAAACCCCAGCATCATCGTAATAATGACCAACAAATATCTAAATAGTAGATGAGTATATACCATTGATGGAGGACCATAGATACATACATATATATCCCTCAATGAAGAACCTTTAATATATACATATGATTCTAAATTCCACACATGCCAATAATTTATTACTAATATTGGGATAACTCACACCATACATAAGAATTAATGAATGATTCATCAACATATATTAAATCTATAAGACTTTCTCTGAGTATGAAATAACCCCCCCCCCCCATAAGGGTGTGAAGACCCCAACCTCCCATCCTCTTGACCAACGTGAGTTATTAACAGTATGGGTCAAAATCTCTATCAATAAAATTCCTTTGGAATGAAGGTCCATATGGTTATAAACCCATTGGGTGATTTTAGTTCTAAGAATTAACCCATTGGACAATATTTGTAAATAAAAAACTATCACGGGGCATGAAATCACAGGGATTGAATATTAAAACATAAATTTCTATTAATGTTCCAAAACATGGTAATGAATTTGTACCTCAAAAACGACCAATACCAATCACTTTTAATTTTAACTAAATTCAAGTTTAAAACATCAGTTTGGAGAAATAAACCCTAATAATCACATATTATGGTTCAAATAGGGAAAAAGGAATAATAGATACAGGTAATATGTGGTGTTAGTTTTATAAAAAGGTCTACAAAGGATTAAAAAATCTTCGATCTAGAATAAAAACATGGTCGAAGGGGATCAAGGATGAAAACCCCCTCTATTTCACAAAATATATTGAGGAGAGGTTGAGGTGAAGAAATTATATTGTTTTAGGAAAGTTACCAATTTTAAAACCCACAAAACATTTCAAAAAATTTGTTTATAATGTGAACCATTAGTTCATGCCAAGAAAGTATTGAGGAATCACTCCTTGTTTTTTCCCACATTATTTATAGTATAAACCATAGGTTCATACTGGAAACTTTTATGCTGGCTTTGGAACATGGGTGGGTTGATATTTTCATTGAATCTGACTGCCTCACCGTGATCGATGCCATTAACCACAACAACGGCGGACTCCAGTCTTTTGGGGCAAATCATCTGGGGAAAATTATCACAGCAAAGTATGAATCACATCATGCCTTTTGGGAACCTGTTGTTGCTGAGGCTAATGTCATCCTGGCAGCTTTGATGCTGGCTTTGGAACGTGGGTGGGTTGATATTTGCATTGAATCTGACTGCCTCACCGTGATCGATGCCATTAACCACAACAACGGCGGACTGCAGTCTTTTGGCCTCATTGTCAGGAGAATTATCTCGCTCTGCCAGTGCTTTTCATTATGCACCTTCTCCTTTTCTAAAAGAGAAGGCAAAAATGCGACCCACTAGTTTCCAACATCAGGCCCCATAGAGGCCAACCATCTCTAGCTGGACAATTTTCCTTCATGGCTTTTCATTTGTACGTCTGCTGATATTCATCATTAATGATATCTGTTTTTTCTCAAAAAACCATAGGTTCATAGAGTGAAATTGTTATACTGTAACATCCTAGTTTCACCCCTAGTTTTATTCCAAATATTTCACCACAAAACAATTGAAACACTTAAAATTAATCATCCTTGATGAGATATACCTGATTATCAAAATTCTAACTCATAATGTTCCCCAAAATTTGAGGGGTGTTTCAAAATCCACCTATAAAGTTATCTGATCATCAATAAGTATCACTAGTGGTAGCCTCCAAAAAGCTAGCCTCTTGGACTTGATATCCAACCCCTACCCCCAATATCATTCTTTGAAATATCCATATAATCACAAAAAATATAATGAGGATCACTACCCTTAAAAATATCACCTTTATTTCTTCAGTCTACAATATGAACATCAAATAATTAAATGAAACAACTAACACTAACCCAAAATTCTCACTAATAACCCTATATATAGGGTCTCTGTCATACTTCTTTACAATGAAATGAACATCCCTTTATTCCTTAAACAATGATGATCTAACCATGGTGAAAACCATAAGAACACCCCATCTCCCATGATGAACTCCAAGGTTCTCGCATATAGATGGCATACCAATGGAATCCATCCTAAGATATGAGAAACTATATTCCAATAACATTCACTATCTTGGTAACCATATATAACAAATTATACCAAATAACCATCAAACCTCTAACCAAAATCCAAGAAATTGTAATAGTTTTCAATTAAATCCTATAATATTTCATTACAAACAACCAATAAATTGACCAAAAAAGTCCCCTAAGATAACATTATACTAGTTAGTAAAATGCGTAACCATAATATCATACAACATATGTCCCATATAATGGATAATGCCACACTCCATTTCTAGGTATCCCTAGTTCCCATATGACTGCCTCTAATCAAAACCCACACATGGATATCTCTAATTCATTGAATGAAATTATCTTCCTATAGGAATTTTTCATTGAAACTGATGTCTACAAAAGTTATAGGTTCATTTAAAAGTTAATCCCAATGTAAAGTAAGTAATTTTAATCCGGATAAATCTACAAACATGAACCTAACTCTATATCAGTTGAATGTTGAAACTTAATGTAACACCCTAATAGTTTTAATGAAGGACATTATCTTCAATAGTGTATATGACATGAAACATTGATATTAAACAACCTATGAAATATATGACCACTATAAAATAGATATTAATGTGGTGGGTTTGAATAATAATAGCTAATTTATTAAATATATATAATTTAATACTAAAAATAAATTCATTGTTAAATTCATGGTAAATAATCACTGAATTATTAGTAATACTCATCAAAAAAATATTTTTTATCAAAAAAATAGTTTTTTTAGAAAATATTAGAATTAACTTCTCTAAATTTTAGACAATTTATTTTATAAAATAAAATCAATTTTTGAAATCTTAATTTAAAAATTAATTATGGGTGAACTTTTGGCATTTTTTGGAAAATATGGATTTTTCATTCAATAGTTATAAATATCAATTATTGTAAAACTTTTATTTAGTAATGATAAATTAAGTAATTTAGAATCCTAATTATGGTTTTAATTTGTTTTCAAGAAAAATAATAATTATATATTTATATTTTATATAATTAATTACATTTCAAAAATCATTATACTGGAAGTTATTATATGTTTATTTTTAGGATTAAAACACATATTTCTAATAACTGTTTTAATATGAAAAATAATTATCCCAAATAATTAAGTTAAATAAAACCTAATGGGGAATTATTTAATATAAATTTATTTATTATAATTATATAAATTTAAATTTAAATTCTTATAGTGATGATTACTAGTCATAATATTTATTAGATCATTTTATGATTAAAAAATAAATTTCCATAAATTCTAATTTTTTGGTAGAGATATTTTATTTTAAATTAAATTCATACAATTTTGTGAATTTAATTTCTAAAAATTAATTCCATATTGTGAATCAAAATATTTTATATTATATTTTTTTTAACTTCATTTTTTTGTCATAATTAACAGTGAAAATATAAAAAATCATTTCTCGTTGTTAAGGTGAAAACATGATTACCGAGAGTATAACTAAAAATAAAAGGGTTAAAATTATTTTAAAAATAATTAAATTATAATTTATGAACATTAATTAATCCTTATATCATATAAGTTTTTATATTTATACATTTATATGCATTTTGGAATGTGCAAAATGTGTGTATAACTGTTTCTTTTAGAAAATTCAAAGTATATCCTCTCCGCCACATATAAAAGGCCACCCCATATTATCTTCTATTCAAACCATAAAAGTATTTTGGTTCTAAAAATTCCTTCCAAAATAAATTAATCACTTACCTAAAAATTTCCTATCATCCTTTTCTTTACTACAAACCCCTCAATGAATAATGTTTTAGGAATCCTAAAGAGGTTGCATGAAGAAGATGCACCACTATTAATTGGGAATTCAGTTTTATTTATTTCCCTAGATCCATAAAATATTATTCAAACATTATTATATAATAAAATCCGTATATAATAGATAATAATATGTTAATATGTTAATTTAATAACCTAAATCCATCACATATTCCCTAAAAAGGGAAAAGAAACAATTAATTAATGTTTACGGTGGACTACCGTCTCACGAAACAGTGTAATTTTTTTACGTCGTCACCTCTCATGGATATTCATGATGATGGATTTAATATTAATATATACAATTAATGAAAAATGTGTCACTATTAAATGATAATTTATAATATAATTTCATACATTTCCATTCATTGAAGGACGATATCATCGTTCATGCATTAGTGTGGATTAGCACCTCTACGAAGCGATTAAATTCATTTTTCATCACAACATAACACATATGATATATATTTTTTATTTAATTAAATAATAATATATTCGTGAAATTATTATAATTATTTAAAGATAAAATAATACTTAGGTTCTCTCCATAATGATCGTTGAATAATATAAATATTGAACATGAGTATCTATGACCTAAAATCTTAATGATTGAAGCATAGTTCATTGTTCGCTAATAAATATTCATTGAATTTTTTTATGAAAATAATTTATGTAAAAATTTAATAGTAATATAATTATTATTATTGATACTATGTAGTGATGAATTCATTGACCACATTCAACACACTGAATCCCTATTTAAAATATAGGTTGAATGTCCTCAAAATACCCAATGTGGACCTAACTAGTTATGTAATTAAAAATGATTCTTAAATAATATAATAAATGGATTATGGATAAGGGAATAAACCTAATAAAAATTATATTGAAATATTATAATTAACATATATTTTTTATACAAGATTTAAAGGATATGGACGGAATGTGTGGACGTGTGGTAAGGGTCTGGCGTTATACTTTTATTTATGTGAGACATATACCACATACATCATTCATTGTTGATGTGAATTGTATATATTTCCAATGAATTCCTCTTATGATTGTTTTCCTTATAATTATTGGGATTTTATAATACATATTAATTTCTCTCTTTTAGGAGGTTTTTATTTAGAGATTACCATACTACTAAGGGTTTCCCATCTCACTTTTATCTATATCAGACATATGCCATATTCAAAAATTATTTATATTGTGTTGTGTATATATATCCCATGAATTAATATTATTTTGAGTTTCATGTAAATTATTCAGATTTAAAAAAAATTACCGTTTCTCTTTCATGACATCTTGATCCATAGATAACAAAAAAAGTAAGGCTGTCACATCTCACATTTATTTCTATGATACATATTCATATTCACCCCAAAATGTTTTTGGGTGGTGTATGTAATAAAAATGAATGTTCATTATGATTATTTTCTAGGAAATTATTTTAATTTAGAAATTTGTAAGAGGTTCTACCTTTAAAGTGGTTTTGATGTAGACATTACCAATACATTAAGGGTTTCTCAACCCACTTTTACTTACATAAGGCATATTCCATATTCACCACTTATTTCTTTTGAGTGATCTATATACTAACTATTTAATATGATATATTATTAATCTATTTTTATTTATATTACTTAAAGATTAATTTTATTGTAATATTACATGTGGATTATGATTGAATAATTAACAATGTGGTAAAATATTCATGTTATAATATTTTTCATTCATGGGACTATTTATGTTCAAGGTTCCTTTGGTGGAAATCATATGTTCTGATTTTATTGAACCATATATATTTTATACTACTATTTACATTAATGTTTTTACATGTTCAGTATCAATTTCCTCTATTTTTTATTAATGAATCATCTTGAATATTGTATTAATGTTATACTAATCTTATACCTTCTTTTAGATGGGGACTATTTCTCTTTTATATTAATTTTTTCCAAATTATCTTAAAAAATGTTTTGTTTTAAATAAAATTTATTTTATAAAAATATTTTATATGGTATTTGATGTATTTCATATGGTTCTTAATGTGAATTTCATAAATTTTTCAAAATGGGACACATTTGACACCCTTTAAAAAATATTTGAAATGATTGTTCATTTTTAAAAATTAAACCATTAATGGATATTCCAACCACCATGACCAATATTTTAATTATAGATTCCATTATATCTTTACAATTTTATCTTCAATGGCACTTATTTTTCTAAAAATATCTGAATTTTTTGTTTTAAAATGAAATTTTAAAATTAGAAGGTTATTTTAAAAAAACATGTTTTTAGGATCTTTTAATGGTATTCCCATTTAACAATGTCAACAATATTTGATATTACTTATGCCCTTCTAGAACTATTTTTTTAATAATACCATCCTCATTTTTTCACTATATGTATTATCATAGCTCTAAAAGGTTTTTTCATGTAACACATTCCTTTCCTCGGGAGTAATCTTATTATGGAACAAAAAACAAATTTTTTTAATGAGTTTCATGATCAGATGCAATCTCTAGGAAGTTTACTTATGTTATGGTCCTTGGAAATTGTTTATGTTAATAATTAACTGAGATAAATTTTATAATAATGGATGATACCCATTATAGATCAATATATAGTGAGTTGAGCACCATTATAGCTTATGATATGAAAGGTGATCTCCATTATATTCTTCCAATTCATTGTGTAATGGTTATGTTCTCTATATAATTATATTATTTGTTGGTCGTAATATTTTTCCAATTTGAATGGGTTATGTAAGGTTTATATGAATATAATGTTCCAAGATCCCAAATATTTTTCATTATTATGTTATTTTTAAAATGTTACCTTTGATAAAGATTGAAATCAGACGGCTCATGATTATTGATTCTTAAGACTCTTTGCATTACAAATTATTTATGGAATGTTTCGTGATTGATGATATAGTTATTAATGTGTAAAAATATTCTTAAATTATGATCATGAACATATATTATGTCACCATATCCTTACAACCTTCTTATTCTCACTAATGACATTAATTTTTTAATTCTTATGTTTACCATTACTGGGAATTTAGGAACACCCCGGTTATGTTTCATATTCTCCCAGTCATCAAGAATGATTTTAAATGAAATATTTATAGATGGTTTTCATATGGATAATGATCATGACTTAATGTGAAATATGAAATTATGGGTTTTTTGGGAGAAATACCCACATAATGATATGTGTATTATTTATGTATGTGCATCCTAATTCTCAATAACTCTAAACTAAAGGGTCATTTAGTATGTAATTAATAGAATATTTCATTATGTTGTTTTAACATTTTTTTATCAACATAAAAATGTAAGTTCATATTTTTTCATCAGATCTAGGATTTCATGACTTAGTATATTATTGTTGAAAACATAGTAGGGTTTAAATAACATTAGATATTAGGATATTTTCATGTGAGGTTATCCTAAGAGTTATGTATTCCATTGTAGGTTTATATGATTTATGTGAAACATAAGTTAAAATTGTTATGACTTCTTTTTTACATTTTATTTGTTGAGATACTAAATTTATTAATGATATTTTTTGATATGTTTTTGTTGGTTTAAAGAACATGTAAATAATTTGTTTCACATGAAGAATTATCTTTTTGTATTGTTTATATTTGTTTAGAGATGTTGAAAAACATTAGGTTTTATATGATCTTTGATGAGTAATATTGTTATTAAAATTTTAATCATATAATTTTGAATGTTATAAAAATTATTTAAATAGTTTTAGAAAATGGAGAACCAGTAAGCTGCCAGAAATACCTTCATATCCAAAAAGGTTTGGGGGCTTGAACCCATAATAGAATGGTGACAGGGTGTAGTTCCTAAAACTAGACAATGCAATTTCTTAGTTTTTATGACCCCATTTTCTACTTATATTATTTGAAATATAATTATTATGTTTATTTTAGAAACATATGTTTTATAATGTGGATAACCATGGGTTTGAAAAGTTATTTTGGGAATAGGTGATTAATGTTATTTTGGAATAAGTTCATTATTTGGGTTACCATATATGATTATGTTAGAACAAACATTATGGGATTTTATTTGATGAATAAATGATGAATTATATTTTGGAATCATATATGATTTTAGAATTGCATTTTTTTATTCATGTTATTTAGGGTAGTGATTAGTATATCTTTGAGATTATATGATTAAGTAATATACATTTTCTTGGTATAAGAAATCAGAAGTTAATGATGTTATTTGGATATTAATGTTAAAATTATTTTAGAATAATATGTTACCAACTAATTATAATATTTGGGTTTCAATATTTTACTTGAATATTTTAATGAATTTTGAGGATAGTTGTTTATAGAATGATATATGTTAAACTATGTGTGCTCAAGTTGTATTTCATCATATAAGGGTTTATTAATTTTTAATATTATATTAACTCATTCTAACCATTATAGTTTTCATTAACATCGAATGATATGTGGAATATCTTATTATCCTTTTGTTCAATTATGTGACCCGATAGATGTGGGTTTTTGTTATTCATGCATCAAACAAAAATTCATCATGAATACACAACACTTGGGGAGAAATATGAGATTATAGTATAAATTTATTAATGTTTGAAATTATAATTTTTAAGTAGGTATATTATACCTATGTTCTTATTATATATAGTATGAAATTATTCAAATCATATAAAAGGATCACGAAAATGAAGATGTTACCCTATTACCTTCATTTCTATTGAGATGATGATATTTTTCATGCCTCTTTTTTATAATGGTTCTATTTTAGTTTACATCATTATGATCATTAAATTTCTTATGATCCATGATCATTGTCTCTATAACATTATTTGGGAATTATTATTTTCTTCTATGACCATATATTCACTTCCCACTATTTTTTTCAACATGGAAACCATGTTATGAGTTATTCCAGATGACTTCAATATGCCTCTCTATCTTTTTTCAAGTTTCTATTTTATAATTCATTTATATGATGTGGGTTTGAAAAAGGTTATTTAAAAATTTAAACCAATTGTTTATCTATTTCATGTTAATTTGGGAAGGAAAAATATTTATAAGGTGGGGGAACGTAACACCCAAAGATTTTAAAATAATACAATTATGGAATCTCCAATGAGGTTCATTATATTTCGGTACTGGTTTATACCGCAATGGGGTGAAATTGGTGGGTGGTTCCTCCCGTTATGGCAGTCTCATGGTCACCTTCTTTTATGGTTATCTTTTGGCTCAAAAAGCTTGGAAGGATGTCGTTTGATGGGAGGAACACTCGGTGGTTCTTCCTGGAGGTGATCTCTCTCCGATGGTCCAGATCTGCGATGGATGTCTATCGATGGGGTGGTACAGTGGGTTCACGGTGTTGCAGAGGTGCTTAGGTGCAGGTATTGGTTCTGCCGGGGGAAGATCATTTTCGAGGAGATGCGGTGGTGGTGGACGAAGCCTCACTGGCATTTCTCATCTAGATCTATTCAGATATAGTCAGTTTGCACTGTAAGCATGTTGGGATCTAGTGGGGGGTCTTTTGTGTGGGTTCTGATGGCCTTCTGTTCTCAGTCGGGCCTTTGATGATGACATTAGTGTGGATTATTTCCAACGGTGGCTACCTTGGTAGAATCAGGTTGTGACGGTGTAGCCAAGTTTTTTTGTGGTGCATGATCTGATCATAGGATGGGATCCGGATATGGTGTCTATCAGATTATAGTTGTAGGTGGTGGTGGTTCCAAATTTGGTGACTTGTGGAGACATGCGTTTGGTTGTGGCAGGGCCCTGTGGAGTGCAGTTTTGTGCGGATGGTGGGACTTTTTCTGGGCCATACACCTTTTTTTAGCCTTTTCATTGGTTCTATAGAACTCTAATACATTAAATTTGTAATTGTGTTGTGATTTTGGGCCTCCAAGCCATTGTATTTTAAGGCCTTAGTTCCTTGGGTGTTCGGTTTCTTCTAGGTTCCCCTTTTCCCACAAAATGGGTTTATGGGTATTTTCTTTTTTAACAAAGGGTCTTGCGCCCAACATTCCTAGTAACATCGAGCGTAAAAGACCCAGACAATATATTTACATTTTAACCTAGCCATTAAATTAGTCAATATGAATAGTATTATCTAATTTATGAAATATATATTTAAAATTCCTACACAATACTATTTTACTGATAAATTCTTTGTAAATAATCACATAATTTTAAGTTATATTAATCAAAATTAAGTTTTCGTAGAAAATGACTCTTTGGATTTTAATTTGAAAATATGATAATAAAATTCATGAACATATGGAAAATTTATTTGATATAATTAATTTAATTATTTAAATGATCACATAAATGTTAATTTTGGGTTAAATTTTAGGTCTTTTTAAAAAAATGGGGATTTTTTAGTGAAAAATGAAAAATACTAATTGTATAAACTGTCATTTATTTTTAGTAAATTATGAAATTTAAAAGTAACATTATTCTTTGATTTTTTTTCAATAAACATAATTTATATTTAGATATATCTAATCAAATTAATTTCATTTGAATCATATTTATACGATATTTTTTTTATAAGTTTATTTTTATGATTAAAAACATATTTTCTTGTAAACTATTTTAAAGTCCATAATGTTTCCCCATTTTAATTAATTAAAATAACTCTTAATGAGGGATGATTTAAATTTAATTTATAGATTATATATCTATAAATATTAATTGAAATTCATAGAATTATTTTTAATATTCATAAAATTTTTATCAGATCATCTTGTACATGAAAAATACATTTCTTGAAAAATCGCTTTTCCATCACTCCTACGAGTTTTATTTTCAATTAAATTCTACCACCTATTTAAATTGAATTTGATAAAATAGATTCCAAATTTTGAATCAGTAGAATTTATATTATATAAATATCATAGATTAATTTATTTCCATAATTGATAGTGAAAACAATAAAATATAGTTTACCATAGTTAAGGTGAAAGCAGGTTTACTAGTGGTTAATCTTAAATGAAAAGTGCTTGAATTACCTGAAATATTATAAAAACTATATTTTATGGAAATAATATTACCTAATATCATCTAATACTTCATAATAGTCCTCTTTTTAGTCTTTTTTCAAGTGTTAAATGTCGGTATAACGTTTTACTGTCAAAACATTTATGTGTGTCCTCTCCCCACATATAAATGAATACCCCATCTCTATTTAACTTCACAGCATAAAAGAATTTTGGTTTTTTGAATACCAACAAAAATAAATTTCTAAATTCCCTCCTCATTTTCTAGAATCCTTTTTTATTTTAAATCCCTCTTAGGATGTAATTTTTGGAAAACCAAAATATGTTTTCCAAAGAAGAGGTATCATTCCTAACATAGAATTCAATTATAATTATTCTTAAACCACCTTAAAATATTCATAAAAATTGATTATAAAATAACATTAGTATAATATATATATAATTTTAATTGTATAACCTAAATCTATCACCTCTTCTATCAAATGGGAAACAAAACCCTCATTCATTTGTGTGGAGGACTACCACCTTACGAACCGATGTAATTTATTTTCCATCATTACCTATAAAGTTCATTCGTGATGAGGGATTGAATATTTATATAAATTATTAAACACATAATTATAATTCATAAAAGATAACATATCATATATTTTCTTACAATTCCATTTGTTCAAGATGATATCGTTGTTCGTGTATATATTTGGACCACCACCTCCACGAAATAATGTTATCCATTTTTCATCACCACATAACATGGATGGTATATGAAAAATTATTTAAGTTAATAATATGATATGTATGATATTATTATCATTCTATAATGTTAAAATAATAATTACCTTCTTTTGATATTGATCGTTGAGAAATGAAGTCATTTCTCATGAATAATTAAAAACTACCATCTCCCAGATTGTAACGTGGTTAATATTTCAAAACCATTATTCATGCATTTTTTAAAATTATTATTTATGTATATAAATTCTTATTATTTTATTATTATCATTATATTTATGATAGAAAAATTCCCTTTTTACCATGGTCAACAAATAGAAGTGATTTGAAAAATGTTGATCGACCGTCCTCAAAACACCTCACGTTGACTTAACTAACAAATTAATTAAATATTTCACTAATATAAATAAAAATAATTGATTAGATATAATATATTAAAACAATAAAATTTTATTAAAAAGTCAAATAATGGATAAAATTTATTATAAAAGTGTTAAATGAAATACATGGAACGTATGGATACAAGGTAACAGTTTCTCATCAATGTTTTATTTTTGTGAGGCATATGCCATATTTAAAAATTATTTTCATATGTGGTCTTTATAATTACCAAGAATTAGTTTTGCGATTATTTTCATGTATATTATTTGGATTTTAAAATCCATATGAGGTACTGCCTTTCATGAGGTTTTGATTCAAGGGTTACCAAAATAGTAAAGGATTTTTGTCTCATTTTTATTTTTGTGAAACATTTACCATATATGGTATATATTTTTATTTTTAGCCATATAAACATACAATGAATGTATTTTATTATAAATTTCCTCAATATTAATCAGATTTTGAAATCCATATTAGTCTCTCCCTTCCATTAGGGTTTTATCCAAATATTATCAAAATAGTTAAGGGTTTTCACCTCACTTATATTTCTATGAGACTTATTCCTTATTCAAAACTTATTTATATTGTGAGGTGTATATACTAAAAATGATTTTAATTTATTATTATTCATATAGAAATTATTGGGTTTTATAAATACATATCATGTTTTTTCATTTCATTAGGTTTTGAACCATATATTTCTAAAGTAGTAAGGGTTTGTAATCTCATTTTTATTTATAAGATACATATGCCATATTCACCACATTTTTTTATTATGTGGTTTATATATTACCCATGAATTTATTTTATGATACTATTAATTGGTACTAGTTAGATTTAAAAATCCATTTGATTTTATCTCTTCCATGAGGTTTTGATCCAGCAATTACCAAAGCAGTAGGGGTTTCTCATCTCAATTTTACATCCTTGATACATATGAAATATAAACCACTTATTTATTTTCCATGGTCAATATAATCACATTTGGATACGTAATATCATGAATATATTTATAATCATGGTATTTAATGTTTCATTTCATGTTATTCTTTCATCTTGGTTTTGATTGAATGTTAACAAAGTGGAAAAGGCTTCATGTTACAATCTACTTCCCTTTAATATTGTTTATGTTCAATGATCCTTTAGAGGAAATCATAAAATATTAGTTTTAGTAAAAACATATATTTTATTCTCCTCTGGTTATGAATGTTGTTTAATTATTATTTTTTAATTTCATCCATTATTTATTTCTAAAAAATCAAGATAGTTTTTTAAAAGTGATACAGTTCTTATATCATTTTTTTAAATCAGTAATAATTCTCTTTCAAATACATGTATTATAAAATATTTTCAAATGTGGTCTTTTCTAAAAATAAATGATTTCCTAGATCTATTTTACATGGAATTTGACATTATATTAAAATGTTTTAAATTAAAATGACTTAATATTTTCTAAATGGTTCTCTATTGACTCTCTTTACAAAATTATTGAAAATAATGATTTTTTTCACATTTTGCATCAGTAAATTATTTTCCCACAATCCTATTAAATAATTTTTTTTTTATTATTTTCAAAGGTTATTTATAATGAAATTATTTTCCCAATATTTTGGGAATTTTATATTTTCAAAATAAAATTTTAATTTTGTTGGATTATTTTCCTTAGGAATGTTTTTATTAATCTTTTAATGTTATTTCGATTCCTCAACATTCAACAACACTAGAAGATATTTATACTGCATTGGGAATATTTTGTAATGATACTATCCTCATTATTTTTCTATATGGATTATGATTATTTCTAATATTTTTCATGGCACCTGTTCATTTTCCGTAGGTTAGTAATATTATGATCATAATAATTGATGTTTCTATGAGTTTTATGATTGAATGGAAGGTCTATATACTTTATTTAAGTTATATTCCTTGAAAATTGTTTATGTTGAAGGGTGATAACAATACATCAAGTACAATGGTTTGAGTCCCATTATATCTCCATATATGATAGGTCAATCCACATTATAGCACATGGTTTTATGGGAGAGCTCCATTATATCTATCCAATGCATTGAGTAATGATTATGTTCTCCAGAAAAATATATTGGATTTCATCCATAACGGTATTATAATTTTTTAGGGTTCTATAAGGGTTAAATAAATATAATGTTCCAAGACACCAATATGTTTTCATTATTATTTCTTTGGTTTATGAATGTTGCCATAGTTCAAGATCAAAATAAAATGGGTAATGATTATTAATTATTAGGACACTTTACATTGTTAATATTTATGCAGTGTTTCTTGATTGATAATCCCAGTATTAATGGGTATGAATATTATTTTGTTGTTTTCATGATCTTTGATAATACCATTATTATCTTATTATTCTCACTAATGGAATTCAAATTTTAATTCTTATGATTACCCTTACTATGTCATTGAGATCACACTTATTATGTTTCTATTTCCCTAGTTATAAAAAATGATGTTAAATGAATTATGTATAGAATGGTTTTATATGGATGATGATGATGAAAAAATGTGAAACAAGAAAATCTAGGATCAGTGGGACAAATACTCATCTGAAGAAAAGGGTATTTTTTTAAGAGTTTTTTCTAATTCCATAAAACTATAAGACAAATATTTTTTGGGTATATAAGTGATACAATATATCCTTTTGTTGTTATATGATTTGGTTCCGGAAACATGGGTCATGTTTTTAGGTATCAATCTAGAAATGTAACGTTTTTTTAACACTGGATACGAGATTGCATGTCTGGGCCTGTTATACTCACAAGAATTAATAAAAAATCTCAAACAAGCCCAAAAAATTGAACACCAATAATATTAACTCAAAATGTGCATCATATATCACTCACCTTTGAATCTCACACTCTATACAACTGAAACCTCACATGTTCCTCCATGGTAATGAAAAATTTTAAGGCACACAATTGACTATAATAAGAATCTCTTGATAGTCCTAAACTTTCATAATGAGCCAACATACCCAAAATTTTATTATAATAACAACCATTCACCACCGCACTACATGATACATGATGGTTAACATATAATTTCTTTTATTTTATAATTTCATCAGACACCCACAACACCATGAACCCTCATTCGTCTCTTTACCACCACATAGAGACCTCACCTCACGCATCAGTCATAACCTTATTCTAAGGTCTTATCAGTCAAACATTACCAGCTCACACATTATAGGTAATTTAGATGGTGGTGTCACTGATACTCAACTCACATGCTACCGAACACAATGATTTCCCTCACTATCAACACCTAACCATCTACTATGATATCATTTCTAAAGACCAAAACAACTCATATGTCCACAAAAAAAAATGAATATAGCTATACTTCTTTCTAACCTTGAAAAAACACAACTTGATGCTTATATCAACCCTATTTTCATAATGGTTACAAACCATAAGACTACCTCACATTGTGGTATTACCCACACTAAAAATATACTAGAACCCTAGTACTCATGTTACAAATTCAACAGTGTTTCAAACTATAGAATCATTTCCCATCATACATGAAAACTTCAACCCAATACACTAATACCAATTAATTAAACACCCTTGTAACATCATTTACTTAACTTGACCAATCTTGGGTAGTCATTACTATAAAAAAAAGACCAACTCCAAAGGCATAATACATTCATTCCCCTATGAAAAACAAAAAAAATTAATATTTTTTCCAAGTGCAAACCGAAACATCCCAAAGACTCACAATTATAAAATATACTACTACCAAAGAGGCCTCGACAGGACTTGTCATTATTAGAGCCCACCTCGATTTAGACTTTCACATAAACCATCAATAACTAATGACAGTATACCAAAAAGATACCCCTAAATACATTTATGAGTCACCACTATGTCCCATGGCCTTGCACTAAGACAATCAACTCAACTACATATTTACAAAAAAATATCAATCGACATCACACACTCCTTCATGATCCTAGCATAAGTCCTATTAGAACCAAATAATAAAAAAACTTTATTATATGAAAAAATAATATTAAGAGACGCAATGTCCCACCACACATCTAATTATTGGGTAATTCACTAAGGATATAGACATTAGAGACATTAATGGATACAATGAACAAATTAGAGGAAACCATCCATTTTAATTTCATTCCAATTACAAAATAATAACCTAAAAGTTATTCTATAATGATCCTTCCCAAAACACAGGGTTTCTCAAACACTATAAACCATATCCCAAAATTATTTTTAACATTCTTCTTCAAACATTTCACATCATATCAAACTTTATTTCTATCATGTCCCTTGTGGGTTTTAAACCCTAGGGAATAAATAGAGGATTTGTCCCACACATTGAACCATATTTTGTTTCTTTGAGAAATCATAAGCTAACTATTATACTGTACCCATACACTGAATGCTGACACACCATTTATATATTATTCACTGATATCATGCGCTAGGAAACACAAACATCACCTAATAAATCTAGACACACAGTCCCATTATAATCAAGTATCAGCAACTAAGGTATCCACAACGGTGGTAACATACTTCCAAACACATAAAACCATAAATGTACCACTCAATTTACACTCTCGAAAAATAACATAACCCCATAATATTCCCATCATGCACTATTAATTTTAATTTTCTCACTAACAAGTTCAGAACCATTTGCTGACAAGAGTAACCATTCGTCATATGTTTCTACTAGTATGATTCTTGCACCTAGATCTATAACAACCTATGTTTTTCTAGACCATTTTATAACAAATAAATTAAAATTACATTTATACATTTCAATGAAATAAGTCAAACATTTCTTTAACATGGAACCAAATTAGCATAAAATACCCATAACACCGACTATACATACATTACACGCAACACTAATGTTTCTATGAAACAACATTTTATTTTTATAATTATTTCAGTAATATAATTATAAGCTAGATATTAAACTAACTTATAAGAATAGTAATAATTTGTTTTAAATATAGTTTATAATTTTTTATATCAATAGAATATATTAATAAAAAAATTGATTTTTGGTATAGTTCTTCTATGTTTAAAAATAATGTTGTCTCCAAAAAACCACTCTTACTATCCTTCTATGAAAAATAATAAAACTTATTTTAGACACATTTAGAAATTTTATTTTGTAAATTAAAATACCTTTTTAAATTTATAATGTTGAAATTAGTTTAGTGTAGATTTTTGTGAATTTTCTGAAAAACAACATTTTTGGATGAACAGTGAAGAATACCATATTTTAATTAAAAAATGATTTTTAATTTATTTTATTTATATGGTTAATTCATATTTTTGATTGGGTTAATATTTTATGATAATATGTTTATCAATTAACAAAACATCAGTCTTCAAAACCAATTTCACATTGAAATTGGATATAAAAAATAGCAAACATTGATTATTTCTACTTTAAAAACCTGCATTGTTGACCCGACTATGGGATTAAATTTAAAACAATTTATACCACTTACATAATTATAATTTAAAAATTGGATTCCATATTTTGAACCAGCATAATTCATAAATTCAAATAAAGTAAATATAAGGACCCAGCCTTAAAACATTACTTAATATTTAATTAAATGAATTATTCACATTGAGGATATTTTCTAGTTTAGAGTTTATAGAATTAGGATATAACTATTACATCTCACAAGATAAAAAAGTAGACACTTCTACTCAGTTTCCATCATAAAAAAAATCTTAAAAAGAAACATGTCTAGTTCTATGTTTTAGATGTTTGTCTTTCCTTGATCTCATCCTTGACCCTATTCATCTTTAAGTCCTGTGGAAAACATTTCAAAAACATGGGATGTGCATAAAAATCTCAGTAAGGGATATAAAAAATATGTAAAGAAAAAATTAGTCCATGTATACATAAGAATAAATGAAATCATATTTTACTCTTAAAACATATTCACTTTAACAAACCTCATGAAATCATAAGATTTATGAATAACTCATAGAAATCATAAGACGTAAAGGTAACTTGAGGCATTCAAAACATTCTTACGTAGGGAGTAACCCTCATGGTTACGTTTGGAATACCCATCACAGTATATTCCCTAAATATCATCGAAGAAACCTTAGCGTTTAACTCCTTCACATTACCCAATGCATTGGAGAGCTATAACAGGCTCACCCGCCCTTAGTTTATCACGGAACCACCCATCTTCATAAACAATTCCCAAGAACCATAACATAATCGTATCACATAAAACATGCATGAAGGAAACATAACATTTCCACATTTCAATCACAAGATATCAATAAAACACTTTGATATAATAGATACATTATAAAAAACATTTTCAATACCAAAATAAAATAAAATTAAAACATGGTATTTATTTTTCATTTTAAAAAACGTTATAGCTTGTAGAGGAAGCCGAAATTCAAATAATGGTCACGACGGTGGAAAAGTTGTTGTCGCTGCATATGTAAGACAAATACATTCATTTTTTTCATTTAGTAAAATGCATCATATAAAAAGATTCATTTTGAATAAAAGTCAAAGTCAAAGTGGATTACACACCGTATAAAAAAATTTTGTGTATAAAACAAAATATGCTTCAATGAAAGGAGATTGAGATGAAGCCTCATACAAAGACGGTATCCTTATATTAAGGATAAATCAAATACATACTTTTGTGTGACAAATAAAAATACCCCCAATATAAGTGGATATTAAGTGCAAAACAACCATATTCATTCACACATATTCATAGAATGAAATATTCAAGGAGTACGAGTTTAACCCAAAGAATTGAAATTGAGTTAAGAAGTTCTCTTACAAAAATTCGACAGCCAAATGACATCACTTTAAAATTCAGAAAATGAGTTGATGAGAGAGAAAATGGTATCTCATTACTTGGACATAAAATTAACATCAATAAGGATATATAAGAACATATCACAATATAATAAGATTTATATTAAAATACATAACAAAATAAGTCTTTTAAAAAGAGGAGGGTGAAAGATTCCCTTACCAATTTGGGTAACTTTCGAAACGTAAACCCCATGAAAGAAGGACTATACAACGTTGATGTAAATACTCATAAAAGAAATTATATTACACAAATATTATAATAATGGGCAGTACATATACCACTCAAAACAAAATGGTGGGAAATGTAGCATAAATCTCACGGGAATAATAGTGAGATGAAAAACCCCTTACGAAAACTCGGCAGCCTAACGACGCCACTTAAAACTTCCAAAAATGGATTTATGAGATCAAATAGGGTCTCTCATAATATGAACATAAAATTTAAATAATGAGGAATATAAATTAACATCCCCCAACATAAGAAATAAAAGCTTAGAATAAGTGACATAAAAGAGAGTACTTAAAAAAAGAGAGAGGTAGGATCCCTTACCTCAAGTCTGACTTGTCTTGTTCGTTTATTTATATTCCTGAATAATAAAATTTGGTAAATTTATAATTTCTTAAGGACCTCATTTAAAGATTATTATTCAATTCATATCACATATTATAATGTTATAATAATTAGTTAATTATGTGAGTTCATATCAGATGTTTTTGTCGATGTTTGGTACATGAGACAAAAATGATCTTGTTTGAAAATGATTGTCCATGTAGTTATAAGTAAATCATCTCCAGAATTATTTAAATATCATATATATCCAGTAAATATTCATTTTATACTATTCCATAAAATTTGGATATAAAAAGAAATGAAATGCACCGTTCATGGAGACGGTAGGCCGTACATACGCAGGAACGCTACTTTATTTCTTTGTCATATTAATGGAATTAAAAATAAACTACAGATATATATATTATAATTACAGTATAATATATATTTTATATATGTCACATATGTTAATTAATTTCATTCTATATACATTCCATGTATTGCATGAATGAGTCACATCACCTGAGGGGGTGGTAGTCCACACTTCCTCGTATGAAATTATCGCATTTGCACAACATGCAAAGCATAAAAGTATGTTTTAAATATAAAATACAGAATAATATAGAAAAAATAAATACCATATATATCATATATAAAATACAGTGATATCATAATGGCCACCATGAAAGGTGTTAAGATAAGATTGAACAATCATCGTTTCGTGAGGCAGTAATTCTCCATCAACAGAAAGAGTATGTTCTTTAACCATTAGACAGAGGTGTGTGTAAGTGTAGCTAAAATAATTCTCATAACAACATCCTAGTATATTTAAGATACTTTTGTTGTTACAAAAGAATGGAATAAAAAGAGTTTAGGAAGTTGGATAAGAAAAATAAAACAAATGAATATAAGAGAAGACATTACCTTTAAATCGGGTAACTCCTCTTGGTTTGAACCAAAAGGGTTTCTTGATGAGAATTATGCCTAAGGTAACACTTATATGATGAAGAGAGGGATGTGGAGAGATGAAATGAGCAGATTTTGTCCAAGACAATGGCTTGAGAGGTGTGGGTAAGGTTGTAGAGGTGGGGGCCTTTTATAAGAGGGAGGGGCACTCTTGGAATGATGTTATAAAATGTTACTTTATTATAAAATTAGTTTCGGATTTTAAAGGTCCCAAAATGGTATATTTCGAGGTTAAGGTGATAATATTTTTAAATCCACCCATCCAATATGTTTTTGACAAGTGTAAGTCTTATGTTTTACATTATCTTTTCATTTTATTTAAATCGTCCATTAATGAGGTAATCGCTGCATCATCATGGTGTCATAAATAAGTTAATTTATTTAATGTATAAAAATTATATAAAAAATACCATGATGTAGGAAATATGTTTAGATTTCCAATGAATATTTATAGTCTAAGAGATCATTTACACATACAAAACTAAATGTTTTTTACTTGGGTGATACATACATTTGTTATACTTTCCTTTTAAAAAACATTAAATGATAAAGTGTCACTATCACCCAAAAGTGAATCCATGGGGTCCCAAAGTTTGGCACAAGGCATCCCATGGTCGGCCATGAAACAACCAGTAGCATTAGGACGCATGTTGGAGTCATTTTATATTATTATGATATTATTTTATTACCCTTAACTACCCGATTACTAATTATTCACGATAATTAAAGATAATTATCGTAGTTACTATTCATAATATCCTAAAATGAAGGCATCTTAATTACATAATTTGGATATTATGATTCCAAATAATTAATCCATTTTATCAAATTCCAAAAACAAAAATTTTAGTAATTAATTTAAAATATTTCTCGTTGTAAAAACCAAATACGGGTTTTTAGGAAGTAAAATCTATCAAAAGATTGATTTACATTTACATCCAATTTATAAGTGAAATTACATACAAAGACAAAAATTTTATTAAATTATAAAAACATAATTAAATTACACCTTAAGACCAAATAAAATGACAATCTATCTATATAAATAAATCGAATGAAAAGGCAGTGTTTGAATTAAAATGCAGTAATTTTAACTATTCATTAAAAATGAACATTTGTCAGAAAAATACCAAACATTCACCCTAATATTTATTTTATATTACAAATTAAAAAATGATATCAATTTTACCATATTAAAAACATATAATTTTCATTAATTAATTTTATAATAATTCCCGTTGTCAAAACAAATAGTGTGTTTTTAAGAAACAACACCTATCAAAAGATTGACACTTGTTTATGTCCATTTTCAAAGTGAAATTAATTATAATAACAACCATTGGATTAAATGGTAAAAATATATTCTGATTTAACTTTAAAATCGATTAATAAGATAATATAACCATATAAATAAATTAGATGAAAAAGAAGTTTTGAAGTAAAATGTAGTATTCTCCACTAATCATTAAAAAAATGAACATTGTCATAAAAATACCAAAAATTTATCCGAAGTAAATTTCAATGTCCCAATTCTAAAGAATGATTTTAGTTTGTCAAATATAACATATAAAAGTGAAAAAAAGTATATTTATAAAGGGTTCTCCATCAAGAGGTGGTTAAAACAATCTTTTAAAATTATAAGAGTTTTTATTCTTAAAATTGGATCCATTTTCATTTTAAGCCTCTAAACATTATTAGATAAATGTAAAAATATTTAACAAAAATATGTAATCATTTTGTAGTTAGTTCTGTTCATTCCTGCCCTTACAACATCTAGGCATTATCTATTATTTAAAATAGTATTATTATATTATTAGTGTGCAGCGTAAGATTTCAAAGAAACCCATTGTTGCGTATTGGGTATGCCATCGAGCATATCATTCCCTTTAAAGTAATATTAAAATTTTATTCACAGATATTGATATATATTATAATTTCATATTCTTTATTTAACCGAGATGTTACATCCTTCTCCCCTTTTGGAAATTGCGTCCACAAAAGTTTAAAATTGGGCTCAGAAACTTCATTGAAAGTCCCACATCGGAAAAAGAGTCAGTAAAAGTATCACTTTAAAATAAATAAAGAGAAGTAAAAAAGGTCACCTGAGTTAACCCACACTAGGATTCCATGTAGGAAAACATGGATATGGAAGAAAAAAACAAAGGGTCAAGTTCTGATGGAGAGTGATAGAAAACATGATTAGGAGAAAGTTAACCACCAGAAAATCACAAACTTGTGATGGGTTAAACGGTATTTGATTCCCCCATAGAAAAAGTTAACAGAAAACATTTTTGTTTTAAGTTTCTATTCATTGAAGAATTTATTTATGTTCTTAACTAAAACATAAGGAAACATAATTACTTGTCATGTAGACTTTCATATATTACTATATTTTTAACGCAAACTCATATTTCCTCCAAAAGATGAGTATTTAGGAAGACTTGTTCACATTAAGAGAGCTAAAATAAACTTCGAGATAATCACATAATCCACATAAGATGAACTATATATTTCTTATGTCTTTAGACCTTACGAAAAACCAAAATGGTTAGTACAAGATCAGATAATCCCAAAAAAGGATAATCTTTTACAAAAAAAACTACTCTTAATCTCCAATATTTTTCCAAAAAACCAAAATTTCATCAAATACCATTCAATAAACATCTATCCATAAAATTCTTCAAAGTAATCAAAAATATGATTGAAACCCAATTCTCTGAAGGATTTGATCACGTAGTCTTCCAATTTAAATCTTAGCATTTATCTCTAATTAACATTAATTGCTCTTAAAGTCTCACATTGAAAAGTAATTAACCTAATCCCATATTCTCCATGATTGGTTAATAATTTTCATAAATAAACCAAATCTTCATATTTCCAAAATAAAAACATAGATTCTTCCAAAATAAAATTCCATTGTTTCTCCTCAATTGAAATCCCAAAGTATACTATTTTCTATAGGCATATATTGTTTCCACGAAAGAGAGAACATCTTCCAAAATAACCTTTATTACTCAGTCACCAAATCATTTTTCTACGCTAAGGATATCCATTTAATAAAACATAAGTTCCCAAAATCAACTTATTCTTTATCCATAAAATAATTTAACTAAAAAGAATAAGTCATACTAACCAAGGACTTCACGTAGGCTAGTGTTAGGCCATGCGCCCTTGTCTCCCTTCAGTAGTGGGTTCGATTCATGTGGCTTTGCCGGACGCAATGCGTTGTCACCCATCTTATGGGTTGTCCTTTTTATAAATCTCAAAAATAACCCTAACATGTTTTAACCTAAATGGTTTCCTTATACCTCTCATTTTCATCCAAATTCATTATGATCTCAACATCTTAATTCTTGAAGTCTTATTTCACCATAATAAGATAAACTAAAACAATCCCCAAAAAAATAAGAACACCATACCTTGATCATGTTGTCCATTTCGTTTCATCGTCATTTTCTTCACGTAGGTAGAAGGTCCATGCATGACAACAATGTCTTATATATCCTTCAAAATCATTTTCTTCCTCCATCCAAATACACCTTGTACAACATGGGTCATATGGCTGTTCACAGAAAAAAAATTTGGAAAATAATCATGTATGACATATAATTTCAAAACATCTGATAAGACATGATTTCTATAAAATGTTTTGACCAAATTTGAGTTAAAAAATTCAATTAATGGTCCTTTTAAAATATCATAGGTATGTGCTGAGAGACTATATTTTAAAAGCAAATATAAATAGGTTTCACAAGGGTCTCCTTCTTCAGTCCCTTATTTAAAATCATAATATTCTTCAAAATCGTGTGATAAGGTAAAATATTTGAAAATACCATGATAATATCTACCTTTCTTGAAAATATGGGAATATTGTGAAAATAGGATTTTTCTAAATACAACCCATGATCCACGATGGTAACGAGGTATAGTGGAGGTGTTTGATATCTCAAAAAGCTACTTCTAAGTGAGTTGTATGCTAGAAAAAGTTTCACAATCATCCGAACATGACTTTGTAATAATTATTGCAATAAAGTCATCAGGAAGAGATAAGAATGTCGTTTGAGATCCTCCTCCTTCCATTTCCTTGATCTGAAAAAGTTATAAAACAAGGATTTAACTAAGATAATAAACATAGGGACTAATCATGTGTTTAACGAAAACTCTTAATCCCTAAAGTTGTCTAAACCGCCCTTTGATACCAACTATAAGGACCCAGCCTTAAAACATTACATAATATTGAATTAAATGAATAATTCACATTGAGGATATTTTCAGGTTTAGAGTTTTAGAGAATTAGGACATAACTATTACATCTCACAAGATAACAAAGTAGACGCTTCTACTCAGTTTCTATCATAAAACAAAAACTCTTCAAAAGAAACACGTATAGTTCCATGTTTTAGATAGCTTGTCTTTCCTTGATCCCATCCTTGACTCTATTCATCTTTATGTCCTATGGAAACCATTTCAAAAACTTGGGATGAGCATAAAAAGTTCAGTAAGGGATATAAAAAATATGGAAAGAAAATAGTAGTCCATGTATACATAAGAATCAATGAAATCATTCTTTACTCTTAAAACATAAGGACTTTAACAAACCTAATGAAATCATAAGATGTATGAATAACTCTTAGAAATCATAAGACGTAAAGGTAACTTGATGCATTCATAAAATTCTTATGTAGGGAGTAACCCTCATGGTTACGTTTGGAATACCCATCACAGAATATTCCCTAAATCTCTTTGGATAAACCGTAGTGTTTAAGGTCTTCGCATTACCCAATGAATTGGAGTGCTATCATGGGCTCACCTGCCCATAGTTTATCACAAAACCACCCGTCTTCATAAACAATTCCCAAGAACCATAACATAATCGTATCACATAAGACATGCATAAAGGAAACATAACATTTCTACATTTTAATCACAAGATATCAATACAACACATTTATATAATCAAAACATTATCAAAAAAATTTCAATACCAAAATAAAAGAAAATTAAAACATGATATTTATTTTTCATTTTAAAAAATGTTTTGGCTTGTAGAGGAATCCCAAACTCAAATAATGGCCACAACGACGGAGAAGTCGTTGTCTCCTCATACGTAAGACAAAAACATTTCTTTTATTATTTAGTAAAACGCTTCGTATAAAAGTATTACTTTTGAATAAAAATCAAAGTCAAAGTGGTTTATACACCGTATAAAATAATGTTGTGTATAAAACAAAATATTCTTCAACAAAAGGATATTGAGATGAAGTCCCGTACAAAGACGATATCCTTAGATTAAGGATAAATCAAATACATAATTATGTGTGACAAATAAAAATACACCCAATATAAGTGGATATTAAGTGTAAAACGACCATATTTGGTCACACATACTCATATAATTAAATATTCAAGGAGTAAGAGTTTAACCCAAAGAATTGAAATTGAGTTAAGAAGTTCCCTTGCAAAAATTCGACATCCTAACGACGTCACTTTAAAATTCAGAAAATGAGTTGATGAGAGAGAAAATGGTATCTCATCACATGGACATAAAATTTACATAAATTGGGATATATAAGAACATATACCAAAATAATAAGATGTAAATTAAAATACATAACAAAATAAGTCTTTTAAAAAGAGGAGGGTGAACGATTCCCTTACAGATTTGGGTAACTTTTGAAATGTACACCCCATGAAAGAAGGACTATAAAATGTTGACGTAAATACTCATAAACGAAATTATATTACCCAAAATTTTGAATAATGGTCATTACATATTCCACTCAAAGGAAATGGTGGCAAATTTAGCATAAATCTCACGGGAATAAAACTGAGATGAAAAACCCCTTACGAAAACTCGACAGCCTAACGACGCCACTTAAAACATCCAAAAATGGATTTATGAGATCAAATAGGGTGTCTCATAATATGAACATAAAATGTACATAATGAGAAATATAAAATAACATCCCCCAACATAAGAAAGAGGATCTTAGATGAAGTGATAGAAAAGAGAGTACTTAAAAAGAAAGAGAGAGGTAGGATCCCTTACCTCAAGTCCGACTTGTCTTATTCGTTTATTTATATTCCTAAATAATAAAATTTGGTCAATTTATAGTTTCTTAAGGACCTCATTTAATTTTTATTATTCAATTCATATCACATATTATAATTTTATAATAATTAGTTAATTATGAGAGTTCATATCAGATGTTTTTGTCGATGTTTAGTACATGAGTCAAAAATGAACTTGTTTGAAAATGATTGTCCATGTAGTTATAATTAAATAATCTCCAAGATGATTTAAGTATCATATATATCCAGTAAATATTCATTTTATACTATTCCATAACATTTGTAGATAAAAAATAAATGAAATGCACCATTCATGGAGACGGTAGGCCGTACATACGCATGAACGCTACTTTCATTTCGTTGTCATATTAATGGAATTAAAAATAAATGAGAGATATATATATATATATTATAATTATATTATAATATATATGTTATATAGGTCACATAGTTTCATTAATTTCATTCTTTATACATTCCATGTATTGCATGAACGTGTCACATCACTTGAGGGGGCGGTAGTCCACACTTCCTCATATGAAATTATAGCATTTTCACAACATGCAAAGCATAATGGTATGTTTTAAATATAAAATACAGAAGCCTATAGAAAACATAAATACCATATATATCATATATAAAATTCATTGACATCATAATTTCCACCATGAAAGGTGTTAAGAGAAGATTGAACAATCATCGTTTTGTGATGTAGTAATTCGACATCCACAGAAACAATATGTTCTTTAACCATTAGACAGATGTGTGTGTAAGTATAGCTCGAATCCTTCTCATAAAAACATACTAGTATATTTAAGATAATTTTTTTACAAAATAATGGAATAAAAAGAGTTTAGGGGCTTGGAGAAGAAAAATAAAACAAATGAACATAAGAGATGACATTACATTTAAATCGGGTAGCTCCTCTTGGTTTGAACCAAAAGGGTTTCTTGAAGAGATTTCTACCTATGGTAAGATTTATATGATTAAGAGAGGGATTTTGAGAGATGAAAATAGTAGATTTTGGCCAATCCAATGGCCTGAGAGGTTTGGGTAAGGTGGTAGAGGTGGGGGTTTTTTATAAGAGGGGGGAGGGTCACTCTTGGAATGTTATAAAATGTTACTTTATTATAAAATGAGTTTCGGATTTTAAAGGTCCCAAAATGATATATTTTGAGCATAAGGTGGTATGGTTTCTAAATCCACCCATACAATAGGTTTTTTCAAGTGTACGTCTTAGAGTTTACATTACCTTTTCATTTTATTTAAATCGTCCATTAATGAGGTAATCGCTACATCATCATGGTGTCATAAATAAGTTAATTTATTTAATGTCTAAAAATTATAAAAAAAATACCATGATGTAGGAAATCGTTTTAGCTTTAAAATGAATATTTATAGTCTAATATATCCTTTACACGGACAAAAATAAAATTATTTTACTTGTGTGATACATACATTGGTTATACTTTCCTTTTAAAAAACATAAAATGATAATGTGTCACTATCACCCAAAGGTGATTACATGGGGTCCCAAAGTTTGGCACAATTAATCCCATGGTCAGTCATGACTCAACCAGTAAAATTATGACACATTTTGGGGTAATTTTATATTATTATGATATTATTTTATTACCCTTAACTACCTGATTACTAATTAATCATGATAATTAAAGATAATTACCTTCATTACTATTAATAATGTCCAAAAACAAAAGTGTCTTAATTACATAATTTGGACCTTATTATTCCAAATATGGAATCAATTTTATCAAATTACAAACACAAAAAAGTGTTGTAATTAATTTAAAATAATTATCCATGTCAAAACCCAAGACTGGTTTTTAGGAAGTAAATTCTATCAAAGGATTGATTTTCTTTTACATCCTATTTATAAGTAAAATTACATAAAAAGAACAAAATTGTATTAAATTATAAAAACATAATTAAATTACACCTTAATACAAATTAAAATGACAATATATATATTTAAATAAATCAAATGAAAAAGATGTTTTGAATTAAAATGCAGTATTTTTCACTATTCCTTAAATATGAACATTTGTAAGAAAAATACCAAAAATTCACCCTCAGATTTATTTTATATTAAAAATTAAAAAATGATATCAATATTACCAAATTAAAAACATATAAGTTGCATTAATTAATTTTATAATCAATTCCCGCTGTCAAAACAAATAGCGTGTTTTTAAGAAACAACATCTATCAAAAGATTGACGCTTGTTTATATCCATTTTCAAAGTGAAATTAATTATAATGACAACTATTGGATTAAATGGTAAAAATATATTATTATTTCACTTTAAAACAGATTAAAAAGATAATATAACCATAGAAACAAATTAGATGAAAAAACAGGTTTGAAGTAAAATGCAGTATTTTCAACTATTCATTAAAAAATAAAAATTGTCAAAAAAATACCAAAAATTTATCCAAAGTAAATTTCAATGTCCCAATTCTAAAGAAGGATGTTATTTTGTCAAATATAACATATAATAGTGACAAAAAGTATATTTAAAAAGGGTTCTTTATCAAGAGGCGGTTAAAACAATCCTTTACAATTATAAAAGTATTTATTCTTAAAATTAGATCCATTTCCATTTTAAGCTTCTAAAATTTATTGGATAAATGTAAAAATATTTAACAAAAATAATTAATCATTTTTTAGTTAGTTATTTTCATTCCCTCCATTACAACAGCTAGGCGTTAACTATTCTTTAAAATAGTATTATTATATTATTAGTGTGCAACGTATGATTTCAAAGAAACTCATTGTTGCGTATTCGGTATGCCATCGAGCATATCATTCCCATTAATGTAATATTAACATTTTATTCACAAATATTTATATGTATATTAGAATTTAATATTCTTTTTTTACCCAGGATGTTACAGTCAACATTGTTTTTGACCAAAAATTTTTGTGAAAGTGATTAAAAATAACTACATCAATTAAGATAAAAATTAGGTTAATAAAGTACTAAAACTTAAATATAAGACACAAAATGACCTAGAAACATGTCCAAAAAAATTTATGTCCATTATTGGTCCATAAACCTTCCATTATGTATTTTTGTTTCTTTTTTATGAGTTTTTCAGTTAAAAACGTGGGTACACCTAACTCGTTTTAAAAAATTCCACATGTGTCCTTTCCTTTCGATATAAAGGCCACCAACTCTAAACAATTAATCCCACCTCTCAAGCCCCTTTCCTTACCAGAAATATACTAAAACAAGCTCTAAAATTCTCTCACTTACTCATATAATCCTTCCCTTTGGCATAATACTACTTCCAAAAAGGCATTTGGCAAAAAAAAGGAGTTACCTGATTAAGAGGTAACAACTTCTCTTAAGATCCTTTACTTTTTTTCATTCTACACCCCTACACTCTCATTTATCCATTATTTTATGAAAATAAATATCCAGAAAATGCTGGGATGTTGTTTTGATAATTATTCTACCTTAACATACACACACTTCTATCTAATGGATATCAAACATACTGTTTACGTGTACGACAAACTATAACCTCACTAAACAATGATTCTTCATTTCTCCTTTACCATCTCTCATGGGGAAAATTATGATGATAAAAATGATAATATATTAATTATATTATATTTATTGTTTATTTTAAATTATTTTTTCCATTTAAAACACACATCTTTTTTATCATTACATTTGGTGTAATTATAATTATTTCCTTTGAGGAAGTTTGGACTACCACCCCCTCAATGAGATGTGATTCATTCACACACTACATGGAATGTATTAAGGATGGGTTTAGTGAAATTATTTTATTTTTATAACATTATAATTCTATTGTAATTATATATTATACGTATACAATTTTTTGTCCTTTTATTTCTTTCTTTTAATATGACAATTAAAACAGAAATTACGTTCATGTGTACGTAAAACTTACCATCTACATGAACAGTGTATTTCATTTTGTACTAATTTAAGATATAAAATATTATAATACACATATAATTGATATTATTTATATTTATATAATCATTTAAATTATATAATCATGATATAATTATAAGGACCAATGATATAAAAAATTATGACACATGTGAATAACAAATTGAATATTACCTGAAGTGAAACCTTAACATTGGATTGTTAACAATTGGGAAATATATGGTCATAATAAAACCATATGTGGTATTATGTATAATAATATACTTATTTAAAACATTTATAATAAACTTATATTTATTATACCGGAATCTTTTACGATTACGAAGAGATTCAAGACACAAGGTAAGGGGATTTCATCTCACTTTTTATTCTCATGAGATACATGCTATGTTCGTCACTCATTCCTTTTGTGTGGTGTATATAGTGACCATGATTTAATTCTATGTATCTTATACCTATATTCATGGGTATTAACATATTGATTTTATGAAAAATCATTCATGTGTTTTATGTTTTAAAAGTTACCAAATCGGTAAAAACTTTTCGTCACAATTTGCTTTCTTTGGGACTCGTGTTTTGTTATTCACCAAAACTCTTTTTCGAGTTATATATACTTCCATTTTACATTTTATTCCATGAATATAATTATCTTCATGATATTATAATCTTCATAAAATTTATTTTTCTAAAATGTAGAGTATGATCCCATGTTACCAAGTTATAATAGTTTATTGAGACACACTCGTCATTTTAGAGATTGTTTACGTTTATGATTCCTTTAATGAACGTTTTTGATCCATATCTCAAGAAGACTCGTGAGCTTCCTTCTTCTATGTTTATTCAATATATAATCAGTTTTTAGTACAACATTTTACATTCTTTGGTACTTAATAGAAAGTTTTTTTCTAAAACATGGATGTCTCTCTCTCTTTGATAAAAAACCTATTATATTAAAAACTATGTTTTTAAAAATGTTTTCAATTTTTTTTTCCAAATATCATTGATGATAATTTTTATGGAAAAAGGTTTTTATAATTGTTTTATTTTTTTCAAAGCTTCCTTTATAGTTTTTCAAAGATATTTTTTAAAATGTATTATGTTATAAAATGATGTTTTTCAAAGAATAAAGGTTATTTTCCTAAAGAAATATTTTTTAAGTTATTTCAAAATTATTTACCATATATTATAACATACACTAGTGGTTATCATTCCTTTATGGTGAAATTATTCAATGTTTCCATTAATGTTCTTTCTTTTATTGGATTATGATTTTATGGCATGATGTTTATGAAACCAGTTTCTCTTTCATGGGTTATACGATTTTGAAACCTACTTCGTTTCACAGGTTATTTTTTTGATGAAATGAATATGAAACCTAACAATTAATATAGTTTATGTTATTATTAAATTTTTAAAATACCCATTATATATTATGGGTTATGATATGACTATTTATGATCATGTGAAATATATAAGAATGATTTCACTATGAGATCGGTGGGACCTATATCTCCTTCCAATGCATTGGGAAATGATTTATATATCATGAGATATTTTATGATGGTATTAGGAATGAACCATTACTCCTAATATGGACTTCAGAGTGAAAAATGACTACCAAGATGGAATGAGGACAGAAATCATGAAATTAATATGGCCATGGGAGTGAACCTTGAAAACTAAGATTGTATGGAGAGTGAACACATGCTACTAATATGGTCTTGGAAGAGTTGTCTTTTCTTCTATGGAAATAATAATATATTATTATGTTTCTAACGCAATTCCATGGTTTATTCCTATGTTATTATTTCATGGATTATGATCTTTAATTCATTATGATTAATGTATTATGATATTCCTATATTTATGCCACCATTGAGATTCTGAGGGAGTGATTTGTTTAAGAGGGGACTAAAATTTTCTGTCATGGACCAACTGTGGAAATTATTTTTTGGGATGTGACCATAAATAATATAATTAAATTATTTTATTTTCAAATCTTATAACTCATAAATGTTAAGATAGATTTGAAATCCAAGAACACTGTTGAGATCGTGATGGTGTTCTTTCCTTAAGTGGGGCCTAACCTCAAATGGCGCAGGTCATGGTTAAAAAATAATTTTTAGGCATTTTAAGGAAAAATAAAATAAATATAAGAAATTTTATTTTATCCAAAAATTGTTTCACTATAATTCAATGTCTATCCAACTGTTTCATTTAATAAATTAAATATTGTAAGAACTCTTCAACTTAACCGTAATGACGTTGTAACTCAACGTAACATAATTTTAAAAATGTGTTCACCCCATTTAATTTTTAAATAGAGATATGAGATCTTTCGCACAATCCTATTTTTGTTTTGAAGATCTGCAGGAGTTCCATTGGAAAGAGGTAAACGATGGCGAATGTTGAATCACCACATGTTCAATGCTTCCCCTTCAAAGGATCTCTTCATTGACAAATGTTGGAGATCAAGAATAGGTGAATGGTGGTGGAGTGACTCCATTCTTCATCAAAGAGATATCAGATTCTAGGTAGGGGTTTTTATTTAAATTATGACTTTCCCTATTCATGGATCTAAATGATGAATCTGGATCAACCCACAAACAGGTTGACCTGTCATTTGATCGTTCTCATGGGATGATTTTAGAGGAATGAATTTTATTGATATTTTGTTCTTGATTCTTCTAATGGGAGAGGATAAAGGCCATAATGAATTATGGCCAAATATAATTCCTCAGTTTTCTTTCCTGTAGTTATATATTTATCCCCACACATTCTTGATTCTTCGTGGGGATATGAATGAAGGATCGTAGCGTGTTATCATTATAAATCAATGATCCGATATTGCGGATTAGATAGGGGAATAGCACGAAAGAGGTGCAATGAAGATGATGATGGATGGATCAAGGTGGCGTAGGGGGTACAGTCAGTTGAGAACCTTCTGGTGGAAGGGATCACAATAGGGATTCTTGCCCATGGTAGTAATGATCTTGAGCTGAGTACTCCGAAACGTCTTTAAAAACGAATAACGGACCACTGAAACAAGTCTACTATCCGGTGAAAGAACCTTCCATCGCATCAGCGCCAGCGGTGGTGACACCTGTGTTCCTGAAGGTGGGGATGGAGTGCCATGGCGGTAGTCGTGTAGCATAGCTGCCTCTTTGGAGAAGTCGTGGATATAACCGTAGTGGTGAGCTGGACTCGCGACAAGCCATGTGTAGGGCGGGAGACCTGATCCGCATGATCCGAATGGTTGGCTGAGGAGTACATGCCACACTAGAACCGCATGGTGTGAAATAGACATGGTAGGTTGTCTTGTTCGGGATGGAGTAATCAGCCCATTCTAATTCGGGCCATACTGGTGTTGGTGGGTTGCGCCCAGCTCGTGCGGGCCTGGCCAGACTCGTGGCCCAGTTCACCAAGCCATTTAGGCCTGACCCACGGCCCACCGGGCTGTATTGGGTTAGGCCATACCTGGGTTAGAAGACCCGATACCGGGATGGGTTGGGTCACTCTGACTGGGTCGGGCCAGACTCGGACCAACTGGTCTTCATTTCCCTCAAACACCCATAACTCTCAAACAAAGTGTTTGTATTTTAAGAAGTCTATGGCATTGGGAACCTTGTGATTAGATAATCTTTTGAGATACTTTAAGTGAGTTTTAGTGAATTTTGGAAGATGAACTAATGTTTTTAGGAGTAGGTACTTCTGGTATAATCATGCTTGAGTGGGAATCGGCATGTTTCCTAAATATAGGACTCCCACGTCATGTAAGTGGGTTCATTTCCTTTTGGTAGCTTCCTATGGGGGTGTCACTCTCTTAAAAGACAAGGGTACAGGTTCTCAGAGATGTTCATGAAGGTAGAGTAGGTACTCCTCTGTGGGACCAGGTACTGGGTCCTTTATCCAGGGAATCAGTACTCCCCTATAGGACTAGGGCATTGGTCCTCCACATCTAACGTAAACAGAGTCAATAATACCATTCTAGGTAGGTTGTGGTTCTTCTATGATAGGAATCAGTACTCCCCTGCTTTTTCAGGGTGTGGGTCCTCCATACATGATCAAATAGAGTCAGAACTCCCCTACTGGGTAGGGTACGGGTCCTCTATGATAGAAGTAGGTACTCACCTTTCGTATCAGGTAACATGTCCTCTATTCACTTTTTATCACTCCCCTATTAGGTAGTGTGTGGGTCCTCGATTAGATTTGGAGCTCCCTCAGCTATTTGCCACATTAGCATGGAGTGGGCCCATCCACATGATAAAAACGATACCTAGTTAAGTGCTCATGCTTCCTCGATGAACTAAGGTGTGAGCCACTCTTTATAGGAGTAATAGATTGTAATGCCCCGACCCCAGAAGCCTGGAGTCGGTACATTATTTTAATACATTGGAAAGGTTACAAGGAATCAAGTCCCAAAGGACCAATCTGTTTAGCAGTCTTGGAAAATGAATACATATATTAACTTCACAATACAATTTAAAACATACAATAAATCATAGATAATACTTTTTGAATTTCACTATTCTCTAAGCTTAAACATAAATAAAAATCATAATACACATCTTAACATCCTACGAAAATACAACATAAAATAGGGGTGATCTCAGATGCTCAGTAAGGATAAAACAATATAGCAGAAGCTGTCATAAATAATCATAAACTTTTATGGCAAGGTTTGAAATTGAAATACAAGCCTTTTAAAAATAAACATCTGAATAATATGGAATAGATAAATCAAATAATTTCATTTAAATATTCACATGAATATTCTACTTCTCGAATAATAATTTTTAACCTTAATAACTAATCTCATAATGATGGAATGCCTAATGTCCTACATCTTAACCACAAAGTCATGGCCTCTTGCCAAGACCGTAAATATTAATTTTGTCAAGGCCAAGTTCCAATACACTGGTTTGTATCATGAGATGTACCGATTAATCGAGGGGCTATAATGGGCCCCTCCCATCACTTACTAATTCCAATTCATTCCTCATATGAAAAGGATGAAACATAACATAATCATTCATATTAAAACTAACATAAGAAATGTCAATACCTTAACCCTAAACCATGAATGGTATAAATATAGCATATCCACAGTAAAACATATAAAAACTCATTCAATACAATTTTGAATATTTTATTATAATAAATCAACCTCAATAAATAATAATATCGAGCAAAGGATGTTGACATAGTTGAAAATTATCAGTAAAACTCTTTGAGAAAAATATCCCTTTTCATGAAATAATTTAAAAGTTACACAATATATAAAAGAATTAATTTAAAAGATGTTTTGAATCAAAGTGTCCCATAACACTTTGAAACTTTTGAAAGGAATTAACATTTTAAAACAGTCATGACCATATAAATAAATCCTTGAAATATTTTTAAAAGTATGGACATTAATTAAATAGATTGAGAAAAAAAAATATTTAAAACATTTAAAAATGAGGATCTAGTTAAAGATACCCTCACATAAAATCTTAAAATATTCCTTTTGAAAAAAAAATATGAAACATGGACATAGATGATAAATATGTTCCAATAAATACTTACACATAAACAATCTCTAATAATAATGAGATTGAGGAATTAACCCTTACCTTGTAAATTCATTTAGTAGAGGGTAGTTTAACCTCTTTTATAATGACCATAGTATGTAATTGAATTAATCCAGATCCATATTCATATTTATAATATCATACTTGATTAATTGATGACTTTATACTACACATTTAATAATAATTTCCCTATTAAAGAATCATTTTAGTTAATAATCGCTTTCATTATTGTATGTGTTTTAAAATGTTATTATTGATTATGTCACTTATATCATGGGTTGCATCCCTAAAAAATATAAAAAATTATTTATATATTATATATATTTAGAAACTAAATATTTATATCAGATAGATATATCAAATGGAAACACCGTTCATTTAGAAGGTAGTCTGTACGTACACATAAATGTTTTCTCTGTTTTATTATCATATAGTATGGAAGTAAGTAAATGACATATATTTAAATAAATAAATAAATATTATTCCAGAAGAATTATTATTTCATATATCTCATACTTAATAAATATGTATATTTTTATAAATATTCTTGAATGGTTATCATTGAAGATGAATCTCATCACGTTTTGGAGACGGTAATCCGTACATACGTACAAGTGACAATATCATTCTATTGAAGGTGGAATAATATGTAATTGGATAGAATATTAAATTTAGAGAAACATGAACATGTTATATTATTTATTAACATAAATTATACTTATTATTATATCCATCCAAATAATGTACTATTGAATAACAAACTACACCACGACGTGGAGACGGTAAATCATACGTACACACGTATGGTGACATTGTCATTTATAGGATGGATAGAATATTTAATATGGTTGTACCATATTTATAATAAATTCTTAGTAAGTACAAGGTACTGTAATTATTATTTTAGTATGTAAACTACAATGAAATTTGAAGTAGACGCAGAAAAGAACATTGCAAGAGGTGATGAAATAATTACCTCTTCTTTGGGTGCTTCCTTTTAATTTGAACAAAAGGGATCCTAAGGTTGGCTTTATGAACAAATTAAGGCCTCTAGGATGAATTTAGGGTATTTGGGAGGAGATATGATCAGGTTTTTTCCTAGAAAAATCGAATTGGAGGTGTAAATTAAATAAAAGGGAGCTTCCCTTTTATAAGATAGGTGAGGGGCACTTTGGGAAAATCATGAAATATTAATTTATTATAAAATGAATTTTAGTTTCTAATATCTATAAATGGATTTATTTCTAGATTAATGTTGGTATGGGTCTAAATTTTATCATAAAATAGGTTTTAGATATGTTTAGGTAACCATATTAACCATAACATCTTGATTTCACCCTTAGTTAGATAGTTTAACTTTTACCAAGTCTTCTTGTATTTTTATACTACATGGTAAATATGGTTACTATAAAATGCCAATAAAATCTCAAGTGGTCAATTAATTACATATCTAAAATTATATAAGTCATTTGGCCTAATTGTATATGTTTATAAATATTATATCATTTAATAAAATTGTAATTTTTAGAACTCATTTATGTCAATTTTGACACTATTTAGTATTTTTTTTGTGAAAGTCCTAAAAACTTTATTAAATCAAATAAAATACATTTAATCAATCATAAAATGTCATATTAACCTATAAAATCCTTTTATGTAATGAAAAGGTTTCAATTTTCATTGGTTTTAATATTTATAATCTCATTTATTTCAATTTTTCAATAATAAGGTAATCACTACAGTATCATTATGTTAAAAATACATTTATTTATTTATATGTCTAAAAATTATAAATAAAATACCATGATATGGAAATATTCTTATCTATATATTGAATATTTATAGTCGAAAATATCACTTTGATGACTCCATATAAAAATTATTTTACTAAAAGATACATGTTTAGGTTATAAGTTCTTTAACCTTAACTTAAAATTAATAAAATGTCCTTTTTCACACACAAGTGGCTACATGGGGTCCTAAAATTGACCCAAAGATGCCCATGGTCATACATATATTATCCAATTGTGTTGTTAATTGTGTTAGGTTAACTTAATGTTATTATAGTATTATTTTGTTACCCCTATTTACCATATTTAACCTTCAACCGTAGTAAATAAAATATTTGCTGAAGTTACTATTCATAATGTTTAAAAATAAAATTTACCTATTTACACAGTTTGGACATCCTAATTCCAAATATTTAATCCATTTTTCAAAATTCAAAACAAATAATTTGCTGAAATTAATTTAAAATTAATCCCCATTATCAAAACCAAAAAGTGTGTTTTTAAGAAATAAAAACTACCAAAAGATTGACATGCATTTATGTCTAATTTCAAAGTAAAATTAAATCCAATGAACAAAATTGGATTAAATGATAAAAATATAATCAAATTATACTTTAAAACCAATCAAAATTACAATCTAAATATACAAAAAAAATTACATTAAAATCTAGTTTTGAATTGAAATGCATTAGTTTTTCACTATTCATTAAAAAATGAACTTTAGCAGAAAAATACAAAAAATTAAACTTAAGATAATTTTGGTATTCAGAATTAAAAAAATAAGTCTATTTTATGAAATTAAATTTTTAAGAGTTTCAAAAATAAATTTTATTATTTCTCACAAAAGGCATAAAAAGTAGTTCTTTTAAGAAAATAGTTTTTCAAAATATATAACTATTTTAACAAAATATATAAATTTCATTATAAATATGTTTTATTTATGGTCAAACATTATAAATAACATTTAAAATTTAATTTTTACTATTCATATTAAAATATTTAATTGATAAATAAATATATCATTTAAATAGTAATAATACAAATATATTGTTTCGAAGAAACTCAATCTTGTGTATAACGCAAGGCAAGTTGGTGTTCCATGCAATATAAACTATTAATCTAATTTGAAGAGAAAAAATACTATGAAATCATGGGGTGTTACATTTTCTCCTCCTTCAGTAAATTGTGTCCTTGCAATTTGAAATTGTTCTTTGAAAATAAAAGGTTAAAAATATAAAATACCTTTGTAGAAACCACACATCAGAAATATGGTTAATAAAATTTAGTCATAATAAGAGGGAATGGAAATGAATAAGTCACCAACAAATTATGATTTCTAATATGATAACATTGGTGGATTTTATAGACACATAATTGGAAGAAAAAATGTAAATATTTATAGGGAGTGATTGAGGTCATCAATCATAAACAAGGGAACAATAAATGGAAAATTGAGGGCCTCAAGTACATAAATATATGATTATTTAAAATATCATTGGTTCCACAAAACATAAGGTATTAGGATAGTTCATTTTTGGTTTTAATATCGTTTATCTAAAGTTTAAAAATTAATTTCTTCATAGAATATGAAAAAAAAATACTTGATAAGAATAGTTCCATCCTTTAACTAATTTATACCAAATACTCATCTTTCAATCCAAAATATAATAGAACTTAAAAATATTCAATTTATCTTAATTGTATAGGGTTTAGAAAATTTAATTTATAATTATTATGTTAGAAATTTTAGAAAAACAACATTATACAGACCAGGACATCACGTAGGCCAATGGTAGGTGATGCACCCTTATCTCCCTTCGCTTACGGAATCAAGTCTTGTGGCCTTTCTGGACATGACAGGTTGTCATCCAACCATCGGGTTTTCATTTTTATAACAATCCAAAAAGAATCTTAAGAAATGTTTTACCCTTAAATAATATTACCCAATGTACAACTTAATCCATTCCAATATTTAGACTTATCAAAATTACTTCTGTCCAAACTCATTGTCCAACATTTATAAGGAAGGTAAACATAATGAAGATCATTATTTTCCATATAATAACATTTGAATAACAAAATATTGTATACTATTAAAACAAGGTAATTCCTTGAATTATCTTAAAACCTTATTGATTATATTCATTCTCCCTTATTCCTTATAGAAAAATGGATATACTCATTATATCCAAATATGTTGTAAACTCCTACAATGATGGAATAAACAAACAATTAATTATTTCTAAGGCTGTCAATAATATCCAGTACAATTTATCAAAATCAATCATCTCTTATTCCCAAATCACTACATCAGTACAAGGACCAAATTATGGTTTATCTTTCCATCAACCATGTATTTTCCAAAAAGGATTAACTTTCAATGGAGTCACTTTTCTTAGTACCATACAATCTTAAATCCATAATGAAATAGTAATACAATACAATCCTTATTTATTTCCATAATTCATATAACCATTACATCATTTATACAACACTAAAATTACCTAATTATTCAATCCAGAAACACAAATACATTAATTATTCCACATTCACTGTAGTAACAGCTTATGCATGGCCTTGATCCCTTTGATTCTTCTGAGCTATATTTCTGTGATTCTTTAACATTTATTTGCATAATTTCCCATTTCATTACAGTTGATACACTAAATATTAGTCTTTTATTCTTCCCTTTTCATTCTTTTTTCCAGTGACCCTTTTCTCCACACTTATAACAAACACCCAATCCTTTAAAGCACTTCCCAGGGTGATTAGTTCCATAGTTATCACATATGGGAAAATACATCTTTACCTTATTCTCTTTATCTATATTTCCCTCTTCCATCCACTTTTTCTCTATTATCCCTTCAAATCTGTAGGACTGAAATAATTCTTTAATTATCTTATCAACCCATGATATTATTTATTCATATGATGAGAAAACATGGAATGTTATTTCCCTTCGAAATGTTGGCTTATGACCATGAAATATATGATCCTTCTTACTCATTGAAACATGTGCATTGTTGGGGTATACATTCTTTCTAATATGATCTATTTATAAACAATTCCATACAATTGATTTGTTTGTGAATCATAATTCATGATTCTAAACTAGTGAAATACTTAAAATAAATTGAGAAAATTATGCATACCTAATCTCATAATCATAAGAATGGATTCTTTGAAAAAATATATAATCATAAAAACTTCAATTTGGTTTTTAATTAAATTGTGAATTATCCTAAACAAAGCCCCCAAGAGTGTCAAACCAGGTGTGCAGTAAGGCTTGTTGTTGTGTACAAGGTTTCCCCAAGTGAGGCCCGGAACACCTTATCTTAGTTTTCACCCATAAGTACATCTATTCAAGAACCAAGTCCACTTGTATTATCCAAACAAGGTTGTATTTCTTCGAAGACCCACATAATCATTACATTACCAAAATTCTTGGATGTTCTTCTATACTAATCATCAAATTCTATCATAGGGTAATGTTCCCTAATTAGAGTTTATCTAAATCTAGTTTCCAAAGTTATTGCTAAACTTCCTCTAATAACAATTGTAATGCACCGAACCTAGAAGCCCGGAGCCGGTGCATTATTTTAATACATTTTCATGATTACAAGGAATCATGTCCCAAAGGACTTATCAATTTAACAGTCTTGGAAAATTATTACATATATGAACTTCACAATAAAATTTCAAACATAAAATATAACATAGATAATCATTTAATAATTTCATTATTCTTCTTTCTTAAACTTACATATAAATCATAATACACTTCTTGGAATTCTGGGATAATAAAAAATAAAAAAGGGCTGAGCTCTGATGCTCATTAAGGATAAACAATATAAAAAAATCTGTCATAAATAATCATAAACTTTTATTGAAGATATAAAATAAAAATACCATCCATTTTAGCATAACATTCAGCATAATATAGAAAATATAAATCAAATAATTCCATTTATTTATTAACAGGGATATTCTGATGGTCAAATAATCACATGTTACATTAATAACTAATCTCAAAATGATAGAATGTATAATGTCGTACATCTTTACCACAATGTCAAGGCCTCGTGATAAGACCCTATATATAAATTTTATCAAATTTGTGTGCCAAAAAACTATTTTGTCTCATGATACCTACCAATGAATCAAGGGGAAATAGTGGGCCCCTCCCTTCACTTATTATGTCCACTGCGTTCCTCATATGAAAAGGGAGAAACATAACATAATCATTCATATTAAAACTAACAGTTGAAATGTCAATCCCTCAACTATAAACCATGAATGGTACAAAAATAGAACATACATAGTCAAACATATCATAACTCATTCAATAAAATATAGAATATTGAATTATAATAAATCATCCTCAATCATGAATAATATCCAATAAATGAAGTTGACATAGTTGAATATGATCAGTAAAACTCTTAGAGAGAAATATCCCTTTTAATGAAATCATTTAAAAGTTACAAAATGTAAAATGGAATTAATTTAAAAGATATTTTTGCATGAAAGTGTCCCAAACCACATTGAAACTTTTTAAGGGAATTATCATTTTATAATAATCATGTCCATATAAATAAATCCTTAAAATTGTTTTGAAAATATGGTCATTAATTAAATAGATTTAAAAAAATAAAATTTTAAACCTTTTAAAAATGGAGATATAGTTAAAGATACCATTCAAAAAAACCATAAAATATTATTTTTTAAAATATTTTTATGAAACATGAACATATATTATACATATTTCCCAATAAATACTTACACATAAACAATATATGATAATAACGAGATTGAGGAATTAACCCTTACCTTGTACTTTCCTTTAGTTGAGGGTATGTTTAACCTCATGTATAATGACCATAGTATGTTATTAAATTATTCCTGAACCATATTCATATTTATTATTTCATGAATGATTAGTTTTTGACATTATACTACACATTTAATAATAATTTCCATGTTAAAGTATCATTTTAGGTAATAATCACTTCCTTTATCGTATGTGTTTTAACATGCTATTCTTGATTGTATCACTTAGATCATAATTTAAATACATAAAGAATATAAAAAATTATCTATATAAAATATATATTCATAATATAAATATGTTTAATAGATATATATATATATATGTGTGTGAAATGGAATCACCATTCATGGAGACGGTAGTCTGTATGTACGCATGAACGTTGTTTCCGTTTTATTATCTTATAGTATGGATGTAAGTAAATGAAATATATTTACCTACCTAAATATATAATATTGCATTAAAATTATTATTTCATATATCTCATACTTGATAAATCTATATATTTTTAAAAATATTCATGAATGGTGATCGTTGAAGATGAATCTCATCGCGTCGTGGAGACGGTAATCCGTACATACGCACCAGCAACAATATCATTTTATTGATGGTGAAATCATATGTAATTGAATGATATATTATATATAAATGATAATTAATATGATATATTTATTATTTACATAAATTATACTCATTATTATACCCATCCAAATAATTAAGTGTTGAATAAGAAACTAAATCATGACAGAGATATGGTAAACCGTATATACGCACGTATGGTGACTTTGTCATTCATAGGGTGGATAGAATAATGAATATGTTTGTACCATATTTATAATAACATCCCATTATGTATAAGGTACTGGAGTTATTATTTTATTATTGAAACAACAATGAAATTTTAAGTAGAAGAAGAAAAGAACTTTGAATGAGGGGATGAAATAATTACCTCTTCTTTGGGTGTTTACTTTTGATTTGAACAAAAGGTCTTCATATGTTGCTTTATGATCAAATTAAAACCTCTAGAATGAATTTAGGGTATTTGGGAGGAGATTTGAGTATGGGTTGGTCTAGTAAAATGTATTTGGAGGTGTAAATTAAAATAAAGGGTTGCCCTTTTATAAGAGAGGTGTGGGGAACTTTAGGAAATGCTTGAAATATTAATCAATTGTAAAATTATTTTTGGTTTATAATAGCTCCAAATGGATATATTTCTATGATATGGTGTGTATGGGTAGAAATACTCCCATAAAATATGTTTTAGACATGTTTAGGTCACCAAATTAACCTTATCTTTTAGATTTAACCCTTAGTTAAATATTTTAACTTTTACCATGTCTTCTTGTATTTTTATACTACATTATTATAAAAGTTACTATAAAAGGAAATGATAACCTCAAGTGGATTATTAATAAAATATATCACATTATATAAGTCATTTGGCCAAATATTATATTTTAAAGAATATTATATCATTAAATAAAATATTATTTGTTTTAAAAACTCATTTAAGTCAATTTGGACACTATTTAGTATTTGTTTACTTTGAAAGTCATAAAAACGTGATTATTTAGAATACAATACATTGAATCAATCCTAACATGTCATATTCTCCTAAAATTTCTTCTATGGCATAAAAAGTTTCAATTTACATTTATTTTAATATTTATAATCTCTTTTATTTAAATCCTTCATTAATAAGGTAATCACTACATCCTCATTGTGTTATAAATGTATTTATTTATATGACGTGTAAAAGTTATTAATAAAATAAAATGATATAAGAAATATTTTTATAACTATAATGAATATTTATAGTTGAAAATATCTCTTATATAACTCTATAAAAAAAAATTTTATGGAAAGATACATGTTTAGGTTATACTTTCCTTTACTATAAATTAAAAGTACTTAATGTCATTTTCACTCAAAAGTGGCTCCATGGGGTCTTAAAATTGACCCAAGTATGCCCATGGTCAAAAAAATCTCATCCAATAGGGTTCATAAATGCGTTAGTGTAATTTAATATTATTATAATATTATTGGTTTACCCTTATTTACCGGATTTACCTTTTAAGCATGGTAAATAAAATCTTTACTGAAGTTTTTATTTATAATGTATGAAAATAAAAGTTACATATTTCCAAAATTTGGAACTCATGATTCAAAATATGTAATCAATTTTTCCAGATTCTAAAAAAAAATAAGTTGCATAAATTAATTTAAAATTAATTCTCATTGTTAAAACCAAAAAGCATGTTTTTAAGAAGTAAAAACTACCAAATGATTGACATGTGTTTATGTCCAATTTCAAGGTGAAAATACTTTCAATGACTAAAATTGTATTAAATGATAAAACTATAATCTTATTAATCTTTTAAAAAAATTAAAATTACAATATAACTATATAAATAAATTATATTAAAAAGCAGTTTTGAATAAAAATGCAGTATTTTTCACTATTCATTAAAAAATGAACATTAGCAGAAAACACCAACATTTCACCCTAAGCTAATTTTTATATTCTGAATTCAAAAATGAATATTATTTTAAAAAATTCAATTTTTAGGTGTTTCTAAAATTTATTTTATTATTTTTCACAAAAAGACATAAAAATTAGTTCTTTTAAGATAATAGTTTTTCTGAATATACAACAATTTTAACAAAACTTATACATTTCATTATAAATATGTTTTTTTTATGTTAAAATTTTATAAATAAAAGTTAAAATTTATTTTTTACTACTCATATTAAAATATTTAATTGATAAATAAATATATCGTTTAAATAAATATTTTGTTTAAATAATTATAAAACTAATGTGTTTTTTCCCAAAAAATCAATCCAGTGTATAATTCAAGCCAATTCGGTGTTTTATACAATATAATCTATTAAAATACTATAAATAGATAACTTACTATGAAATTTTAGGGTGTTACATAAAGGTTTCATGACTTGTTTATGAGTAGTGCTCCCTCTTTCGTGTACAGTGGTGAGGGTGAGCCTCTCCACTTGGGTTTACTTATTCTTTCATTGGGTGCAAGACAACGAAGAATGAACCTCCAGTGATTGGTACTAGTGTTGGACATACTATAATGTTCTTGATGGGTCATGTTCTCTTGGATGTACCCGTTAGAAAGGAATAATGTTTCTCGATGGAGTGTAACTTTAAGATTGGTTTCATCAAGGATGGTTGAGCTCTTGGAGTATGATCTCTATGTTTTATGTGTTTCCTTTCAAACCTACAATGAGAATCTTGATGCTGGTTATAAGGTTGTAAACTTATGGTCCCTAGTGTCTAAAACAAGTATATCAGGATGTTATCGGTATATATATGGGCATATAACTCTGTTGAGATGAATGTGCTTTATTGTGTTTTTTCCTTGTTCTTTACCTTTGTGGTTTTAGGGTCCCTTACCAAGTATTGGTTTACTCAGCCCTCATGGGATTTTACCATAGGTGTTGTGTCTAGAGAAGATGACATGGGATTCAATAGAGACCGCAGTAAACCGGGACCATGTGGTTCCTAGTGAGATACGATAGGCAGGACGTACTTACATAGCTTTTGACAGCCACTCCTTGCCTACCCTTTAGGTGGGGTCAATAATAGATGTATTACTGAGATCTTTTGTACTTACATGTTTTCATTTTTATTCTTGTTGGGTTTGTATTCTATCTCATTTGACTTACATATTGTACATTTACTAAGTGGTAGTTTAGTGGAATTCATGTTTTTCTTTCTAGCTGTTTGGTTTGTGGTTGTGTGTGTGTGTGATTGTGCATACAAGTAATCAGTAAAATGCCTCCCACTCATGGGATAATGCCTTTGGTGCTAGTCACCAGCCCCTACCCTTTGGAAGGAGGTCTTGGGGTAGTCACGACACAGGCCCCTAGGGAAGGGTTGTGAAATATTTGCTCACCAATTTTTATCTTCCTTTCCCAATGTTTATGATGATATGTATTATGTTTGAGGTTTCTAAGAACGTTTGTAGAAATGAAGAACCTAGTAAAAGATTATGTAACTCATTTATGTACCAGTTTTTATGTTTCCATGTTTCCAGAGGCACATTACCAATTACGGTCATAAAACATATATTTGTATAATGTTTATCTATTATAAAAAAGTTATGTAATATTTATGTTTGAAAAGTGAGTATCATTATAGTTTAAATAAGAGAATATGTATAGTTAAAGACTAGAATCTTGTATTATAAAACCTAAATTAGAACCCTAAGGATGTGTCTAAGGACAAGTCTAAGTATAAAGACAAGTATAAGAAAATGTCTAAGAATTTTGGTGAAGGATAGAGTTATTAGATTCCTAGAAATAAATCATGTCTCGATACTATAAGTGTATGTGGCCCTAAAACATATGTATACAAGGGTAAAAAATTTGATATGATGTTCTAATCCAGACATAGGGTAATCTAGTACATGACAACGGACCTTACTACACACCTAGTTTGACACTCCTGAGGGATATGCTTTGGGAATTAAAAAAATATTCATCAACCATTATGAGAATTTAAATAGATATTAGCTATTAATAACCCATGATAAACCTAAGGTGTCATAGATTAAAGAATGTTCTATATGTTAGACATCCAATTTTTGATTTTTCTTGATTATGTGGTTCCTCATTATGATAACTATTTGTCACTCTATGTTTTGGTTTCAGTCAATGCCTGGAACACAATCAAACCATATTAATGGTGATAACGATAGAAAATTAAATGATTTTCCTTCTATGAAACCAAATGCTATGAGATATGTAATGAAAAACCTCATTATTATGCTGACAAGGCATTCCCAATCTTTGAATCATGGTGGAATTCCATGTGAGAAAATGATGGAATGAAATTCTATTGATTATTTAATGAGTAAACGTACTCCTTATTTCAGAGCGTCTTATGATCCACATGTTATTAAACAATGGATTAGTAATACTGAAAAGACATTCCCCATTCTTTAATGTTTGAAGCATAATAAATTCATTCTAGGAAATTATCACTTACAAGGCGAAGCAGATCTGTGGTGGAATCTAGTCAATAATACGAGGTAGCAAGATGAAATTGAATTCATGGATTTGGATGAGTTTATGAACATATTTTTTAATAGGTACCTTCCTTGAATTCTTCGTACCAAGATGGATAAATAGTTCATTGAGTTGAAGAAAAGGGATGATGAATCTATTGGTATGTATGAGGATAATTTCACAATACTTGTGACGTATGCTTTTGGAATTATCATCCAACCTGAAATTAAATTCAATAGGTTCTTTAGTAGTTTGAATCCAAGTCTGAAAAGGATGTTGGCCATAATATTATTTAATATATATGAATAGATTGTGTGTTGTGCAATCAAGGTTGAAATAGAGGTTGAAGTCATGTATCAATCTCATGGTTTTGACAAGAAGTTGAGGATGGAGTTTAAAGTAAAATATAAAAACCATGAAGAAATGAAGATGATCTTTCCTTTTTCTCTATGTTTGGGAATAATCATGGGTAAAATTGCCTAAGCAGCCGTATAAAATTTTTACGTGCAGAAAGGAAGGCCAACAAGCAATTGATTACCGATGTAATGGGAAGAAATTTTCTCAAAACCCTAATGGAGAAAAAGATATATAGAATGAACCCCCAACTATTTAGTGCTAAAATTGTAAGGAGAATGAGTATTATGAACACCACAATCCAGACCCAATGTCTGGTGATGAGGATCGACTTAATCAACTTTTTAAGCTGAGGGACAAGGGGAAATCTCATGCAATTGTTATTTTTGATTATGGGAGGGATACAAATTTGATGAAAGGTACACTTACCATCCACTCTAGAACTGATAATGTCATATTTGATTTTGGATCAACCCACTCTTTCATATCTAATAAATTTTCTAACAGTTCTATGATTCCCCCAAAACAATTTGATGTGGAATTAGCAGTTCAACGCCTTATTGGTATGATTATTTCATCTCAAATACCTGATTCCTCTCCATTTGTTGTTTGAAGGAATGTGATTCCTACAAAATTTTCATTCTTAATATAATGTCATCTTATGCATGGATTGGGTTTCTCTGTATAAATCACACATCAATTATCAATTAAGGGAGGTTATGTTCAATATTTCAAGCCCTCGTATAATTCTGCATCAATGTGATGATAAGCATTAACATCCTATCAATATTACATCAAGTGTATGGGTCTTAATTCCCATTCAAATGGGATATTTACCTCAAGTGGTTGGGGGAGAATATCTAAATCAATGATATGATTGTTGTTTAGTATTTTTTGGATGACATTCTGAAAGAGTTTCCCATCCTTCCAATAAAACATGATGTTGAGTTTTCAATATAAATCATACCTATTTTTAAACCAACTTTTGTGAATCCTTATAGAATTTCGCCGATTGAGTTGAAATAGTTGAAGAAGAAACTCCAAGAAAACTGTTATAAGGGATTCATTTAGCCAAGTGTTCCACCATGGGGTTCACTAGTTCTTTTTGTGAAAAATAAAGATAGATAAATATGACTCCACATTGATTATCATTAGATGAAAAAAAATCACCATACAGAAAAATAATCATATTCCCTATATTGATGACTTGTTTTATCAAATGTGTAGAGATCAATACATTTCCAAGACTTACCTTCATTAATGGCATCATCAATTGAGGGTCAAGAATGAGAATATAACCAAGATGTAATTTTGTACAAGGTATGGTCACTATGAATATATAGTGATACCTTTTGGTCTTACAAATTCCCTTTTTTATCTTCAAAGATTTAATGAATAGAGTCTCTATAGATTAACTTGATATGTTTGTGGTAGTCATTATAGATTATTTTCCTATATATTCAAAGAGAAAGGAAGAGTATGAATATCACTTGGGAATTATACTAAGGACCCTAAGGAAGGAGAATCTTCAGAAAAAATTTACAATTCTTGAATTTTGGCTGAAAAAGGTTTCATTTTTTAAATCACATAATCTCATGAGATGGTATTGTAGTATATCCATCAAAGACGGAGGCTATTGGATGATGGTCTAGACCACAAATAGAGACTAATATCCTGATATTTCTTGGGTTAACTTGATATTATTGATGGTTTGTGGAGAATTTATCAAAACTATCTAGTCCTCTAACCAAGTTCACTTAGAAGGGTGTCATGTTCTTCTAGAAAGATGAATGTGAGAATAATTTCAATGAACTAAATAAAAGGTAGTCATGTGAACCAATGATTACATTACCCTATAGCGGATAAGGGATTGTAATATATAGTGAAACATCCCTGAAGGGATTGGGATGTGTTCTTATGTATAATAACATAGATATCACATATTCTTTACGGTAGTTGAATACAGAAGAGAAAAATTACAAAACACTTTATTTGGAGTTCACAATTTTGTTTTTTTCATTATAGATATGGAGGAACTATCATTATGGAGAAAAATGAGATATATATGCTAATAATAAATTTCAAAAATATATATTCACCGAAAGGGAGTTGAACATGAGGTATAAGATATGGTTATCATTGATAAAGTATCATGACTACTCAATACATTACCACCTTGGGCATTAGAACAAGGTTGGTGATGCTTTGAGTCTGAGGATCATTCTTGCTCATACATGATAAGGATCACAAAAGAAACAATGTTTATAGAACTAAAATCGGTGGATCTATTAGTAATGAATAACGGAGAAAATATTATCTTTCCCAAATGAATGCTCAACCCTCTATACATGTAATGATTTAGTATCCATAAAATGAAGATAAAGAGTTGAAAAAGATTGTCAGAAATATTGCTGAGTTTGAACTTGATCGGGATGGAATGACAAGGTTCAGGAACTATGTTTTTGTTTCTTACATACCATATTTGAATAAGGAGATGTTAGTGGAAAAACATATATCATCATTCTCTATCCATCATGGAAGTATAAAGATGTATAGGGACATGAATAAATACTTATGGCGGGATGGAATGAAGAGAGATAACATAGAGTTTGTATCTCAGTTCTTTGTATGACAATATGTTAAGGCTGAATGATAAAGTCAATAGGGATATTGAATCCATTAACCATACCAACATCGAAATGGGAGACCATCACTATGGATTTTTTCATTGAATTACCCAAAACCTCTAATGGGTTTAATTATATAAGGGTGGTATTTGAGAACATTAATAAGTCATCACACTTACTTTCTATCATAGAATATTTCTATTTTTATCATCTTTCTATGATATATATTATGTAGGTGGTAAGGCTATATTTAGTAACACATTCTATTGTATCAGTTTAGGATATAAGGTTTACCACAATTTTTTGATGAAGTCTTTAAAAATCACCTAATACAAAATTGAGTTTCAGGATTACTTATCATCCTCAGATATATTGTTAGTGTGAAAGAATAATTCGAACCCTAGAAGATATGTTGAGAACGTGTTCATTATATATCAAACATGGTTGGGATAAACACCTTCCTCTACTTGAGTTTTATTAAAACAATATCTTTTACTCAAGAATTAAGATGGCACAATATGAATTCCAATATGGGAAGAAATGTATAGGTCCAATGTGTTGGGATGATCTTGCAGAAATAAAGCTATTGGGGACCAAGATTGCTGAAGAAATAGTCAAGAATTTTAGAACCATTCCGTAGCATATGAAACAAACTAAAATCCTACATAAAATTTATACTAATAATCATCAGTGTGATCTATAATTTGATGTTGGTGAAAAATATTTTCTATGAATCTCACCCTAGAATAAAGTTATGAGATTTGGGAAGAAAGGTACACTAATCCCTAGGTATATTGGTCCCATTGAGATTCTTGATCATATCGGGATAGTGGCCTATTTCTTGTCACTTCCTTTAAATAACACTGAAGTCCAAGATGTTTTCTACGTATCTCTCCTGAGGATGTTCATACCCAAACCTACACATGTATTGAACTAAGAGTTTATATAGCTTGAGTGTGATCATTCTTATAAGGAACAACCTGTTGAAATTGTGGACAGATTAGATAAACTTCTAAAAAACATGACTACTCACCGGGTCAATGATGTTTTCGATAAATCACCATTTACAGGAAGCTATGTAGGAACTTGAAGATATGATTAAGTGGAAGTATCCTCAATTTTTTTAACTCGAGTGACGACTTTCGAGGGAAACATTATTTTAATGGGGGTAGAATGTATCACCCTGAGATTTTATAGACCATTTTCTCTTAAATAAATTAAACTTTAATTTATATGTTTCTATTAACTAAGTTAAACATTCCTTTCACATGGAACCAAATCAGTATACAATACACACAACACCGACTTAGCGTACATTAAATGCAACATCGTGGTTTCTACGAAACATCATTTTATTGTTATAATTATTTAAATGATATAATTATAACTAAACCATTAAGCATAGTTATATTAATATTAATAAATTCTTTTTAAATATAGTTCATAATATATTTATATAAATTGAACATACTGATAATAAAATATATTTTTTTGGTAAATTTCTTTTATGCTTAAAAAATAAAGTTTTCTCAAATGAACCACTTTTATTTTCCTTCTGTGAAAAATAATAAAATTAATTTCAGACACATTTAGAAATTTAATTTTATAGAATAAACTTCATTCATCAATTTAGAATGCCTAAATATTATTGTAGTGAATGTTTCATATTTTTCTGACAAACATCATTTTTATATGAATAGTGAAGAATACCAGATTTTAATTCACAAATTCCTTTTAATTTAACTAATTTATTAGTTGAAATTATATTTTTAATTATTTTAATATTTTATTTAGATAATATTTTTATCCATTAATCAAATTTTGGTCAATTTAACCAATTTCAAACTGAAATTGCAAATTAAAATTTAGTAAACTTTTGATTATTTGTACTTAAAAAATCAACATTGTCGACCTAACTACATGATTAATATTATATTAATTTCTAATATATATATGATCAGAATTTGAAAAATTGGATTAAATATTTTGAATAATCATATTCTATAATTTCCAATAAGTTTAAATTTGTTTTTGACCAAAACAAATTTGTGAAAGTGATTAAAATAAATTACATCAATTCAAAGGAAAAATAGGATATCAAAGTACTCACCCATAAATATAAAACACAAAATGACCTAGAAACTTGTAAAAACCCCAATGTACGTACATTAATCACTATGATCCATCCATTCATGAGTTTTTCTGGTCTATTTTGTATTTTTTAGATAAAAAAGTTGGTACACGTAACTTGTTTTAAATAAAACATGTGTGTCCTTTCCCTTCCCTATAAAAGGCCACCACCTCAACCCACTTCCTCACACCTATAAATCCCTCTGTCACATCCAACCTCTGCTCAAATAATCTTCCAAATTCCTTTAATCACTTTTATATTCCTTCCCTTAGGAATAATTAAAATCAAGGAAGTCTTTTGGCCCAAACCAAAAGGAGTTACCCGATTAAGAGGCAATGTCTTCTCACAACTCCTTTTCTTTATTTTCCTTCTACACACCTCCACTCTATTTGTTCCATTAGGTTATCACAAAAACATTATCATAAATATAATATTATGTTTTTATTATAATTTCTTATACCTACACTTACACTCAACTCCATATAATGGATATCAAACATACTGTTTACGTGTATGGGGAACTACCACCACACTAAACGATGGTTCTTCATTCTTCCTTTACCGCATCTCATGGTGGAAATGAAGAGGAAAAATATATTTATATATGTAATATTTTTTTTATTTATTTCATATTATTTATTCTTTTTACAACACACATATTTTTTCTTTCCAATTAGTATAATTATAATAATTTTGTTTGAGGATGTTTGGACTTCAGCCCCCTCAATGTTATGTGATAGATTCACACACTACATGGAATGTATTAAGGATAGGTTTTGTAAAATTATATGATATATATAAAATTATTATTATATTATAATGATATTATATATAGATACCTTTTATTCGATTTTATATCTTTTTTTCAACATGATAATTAAAAAGGAAACAATGTTCATGCATTTGTACAGCTAACCGTCTCCATGAATGGTGTATTACTATTTTTAATTATTTATGATATATATTATTATAATACAAATATAATAAACATGAATGATATTTATATCATGATTTAAATTCTGGATTCATGATATAATTATAAAGACAAACGATATAACAAATTCAGACACATGTGAAGAACAAAGAGAATATTACCCGAATTGAAACCTTTACATAGAATTGTTAACAAGCAGGTAGTATAAGTTCATAATAAAACAATATATGGTATTCTGTATAATAATATTCTTATTTAAAATATTTATAATAAACTTAATCTTATAATATAGAAACATTGTAATAGTATGAAGACATTCTGAACATAAGGTAAGGGGATTTCGTCTCACTTTTTATTCCTATGAGATACATGCTATGTTCTCCACTCTTTCCATTTGTGTGGTGTATGCACTACCCATTATTATATTCTATGTATCTTATACTAAATTTATGTTTATTAACATGTTAAATATATAAACATTCATTCATTAGTTTTATGTTTCAATAGTTACCAACTTGTTAAAAATGTTTTGTCTAAATTTTCCTTCATTGAGACTCGTGTTTTGTAATGCACCTAAACTCCTTTCAAGGTATATATACATCCTTGTTTACATGTAATATCATTAATAACCTTATTTTAATGATATATTATTCTTCATGTAATATTATTTTCTTACATAGAGGGTGTGATCCCAAGTTACCATGTTATAAAAGTTTATTGAGACAATCTCATCGCTTTTATAGATTGTTTACATTTATGCTACCTTTAATGAACTATTTTGATCCAATATGAATAATACTCATGATTTTACAAATAAACTATTTAATCAATATATACTTTTGTTTTAGTACCAATTATTCCACTCTTTGGTACTTAAGATACTATTTTATGTAAAATCAGGCAACATATCTCTCTTCGGTCTAAATCATATTTTATTCAAAAAACCATGTTTTCAAAAATATTTTCCAAAAAGAATTCAAAATATCCTTGAATATAATTTTCATTAAAATAGGATTTTGAATTTTTGTATTGTTTTTAAAAAATATTTTATAAATTTTCAATAATATTTTCAATGAAAAAGGTTTTCAAAAGGTTTTATGTCATAAAAATATTTTTTTACAAAGAAGAAAGGATATTTTTCTGAAGAAATGTTTTTTAAATATATTTCAAAATTATTTCTCATCTATGATAAACTCCATTGGTGTTAATCATTCTTTTATGGGGAAATTATTCAATTTTTTCATTCATATTCTTTCTCTAAATGGATTATGATTTTATGGCATGATGTTTATCAAAACTATTTCTCTTTTACAAGTTATATTGTAACACCCCAATATTTTATGAGAAGTATTCTATTTAATTTATTTGATGTCTTGTGTTGTATGATACCCCATGATTATCTTGGGCTATACACAACACCGTATTAGCTTGCAGTATATGCAATACTAATATTTGATAGTGTTACACGCAATTTCAAGGTTGTTTGATAGTAGTTATTCTACGCAACATTGAGTATATATATATATATATTCAATGTATTAATGAAATATGGTTGGATTTTGTTATACGCAACAACAAAGGAGTCTTCCACTGCACGCAACCCTGACTTGGCTTGCATTACATGCAATCACGACCTTTCTCGAAATCGTGTGTTGTACGCAATACCAGGTTTTAATAAACAGCGATATATTATTATAATATTATTATGAACTAGCCGTTATGAATAGTATTAATTAAATTTTTAATTTTATAATATTATTATTCATCTTACACATTTTCTAGTACATGGTATAAGAACAAAATAAATTTTTCAAGTAAAATATGTATTTTTCAAAAAAAATGCAATTTTGCCTCCTTTTGATGGTGCACCCACATTAAATCTAGTTTTTAACATGTTTATAAGTTCAATTTGACAAAATAAAATTCTTCTTTGGAATCAGGATATTAAAATTTACTTTGGATAAAATTTTCATATTATTCTGATAACTTATATATTTTAATGAATAGTAAAAACACGCTATATTTTAATTATAAAAGACTTTTTTCATCATAATAATTTATAAGGATAAATTATAATATTGAATGGTTTAAAATTATAAATATAATATATTTTTACCATTTAATATAATGTATGTCATTAGCATTTATTTTACACTGAATTCATAGGTAAAATCATTTCAATCTTCTGCAATGTTTTAACTTTTAAAACTCGTTTTCTTAATAGCAGAATTAATATTAAATTAATTACTTCAACTTCTTTATTTTGAATTTTGAAAAATTTATTCCATATTTAGAATCAATAGTTCCAAATTTTGTTAATAGGATAATTTTTATTTTTGTGCATTATGAATAGTAACTACGGTAATTTTTATTTACTTCAGTTAAAGATAAATCATGTAATTAAGGGTAAACCTAATATTATAAAATTACCATAAAAAATTAAAAAATTAAATTTTATGACTAAAAGTCGACCCATATCACCTAAGGGTCGGATTAAATTCATTTTATGGACTTTTGACCATGAAAATAATTTAATTATTATTAAAACCAAAGAAAGTAACAACATAATCTTATATGTATACTAATTTTAATTTAGTGATAAAATTCATGAAACATCGAACATGGATAGTCCCAAGAAATATAACAAAATTATATACATCATGAGAATTTATTTAGAATTTTTAGGGATTAAATAATTGTCATTAATGGTGACAAAATAGTGATGCAGAAATTGTTTATTTAGTGAAAAATCAATAATATATTTTTTATTAAAATAACAATACCTATCAAAAATACCATAAACATGACCAAACATTATTGGTCCAGTATATATATACCCTAACCATTCATGGGTCAATTTTTAGACCATTGTGAGCCTTATAAAACCGATTATGACATTTATATTATTTTATTTTAAATGATGTCAAAGATGTCACCTTCATAATTTAATAAATATAACAATTTAAATGTTGGTATTTTAAAATTATAAAACCATTTAAAAATGTTATTATGAAAGGTATTATATTTTTCTTCATCATAGGATTTAATTTTAAATTTATATGCAACAAATAAGTATATTAAATAATTATACAAAAATGTTGTAGTAATTATTTTATTAAGAGATATACCAAATAAAAGGTTTTAAAAATATTAAAATAAATATTATATGAACTATATAATGTGATCCACTAATTTTATAGAAACATATGACATGTTATAAATCTATTAAAGCTTTTACTTTGAACATATAGTCTGTGAGGATTTTATTGAAATTCAAATAATTGAATAGTGTGAAAATTGACACTATTGTTATTTTATAAAAATAACATAATATAAAATTGTTTAAAAATTACAAAAATATTTAAAAATTATAAATTAAAATTTATATGGTCCAAAATGTCATAAATTATCCATTTATGTACAATTAACAACACATAAGTAATTATTTATAACAATTTAAAATTTAGTGTCTTATTACCACAAATAAACTTAAATAGATTAAATAAGGATAAATCAAGTTGATAATGTTTAAAATAAATTCAAAACATGTCTAAATTTTATTGTTTGATGATATTACAACCCTATATCATCTAATATTCGTATTTGAGTCATTTTGAAAGTTTATATGTGGGGATTGAATTTATTATAAATTAATATTTCTTGTAATTCCAAAGGTGCCCCTCTCCTCCCTTATAAAAAGGGCACCCCTTACCTCTTATCTTCACACCCTTTTGAGCCTTTAATATTGGCCAAACCCTGACCATTTTCGTTCTAAACCTCCTTAGAAACATACTAGAGGTCCTGGTCTTCTTCAAAGATCAATTTCAGTGCCCAAAGAGGAGGTTTCAAAGAGGCATGTCGAAGAAGAGGTAATATCTGTGACTGATTCTTTCAAAATTATTGCTTCTTCTACTTCTTCTTCTTTAGTTGTTTCATTATGAATTAATAACATAATTATCACTAATATAATGATATGTTATTATAAATATGAACCAACCTTATTTCACCTTCTATCCATTCTAAGGAAAACGAAATCACCGCACGTGTGTACGTATGGAATACCGTCTCCACGCCGTGGTGTAATCTGTTTTTCCACCACCAACTTACATGGATGGGTATAATGGTGTAAAGAATAACAACATATTATTATTATAAAATCATAATGATTATAAGATATTATATCATTCACTCCGATTCCATTCAATAAATATGGTAACGATGTCATCTCTCGTGCGTACGTACGGATTACCGTCTCCATGACGCGATGAGATTCATTTTCCATGTTAACAATTGAAGAATGATTATAAAGTATATATAATAAGTAATCATGAAATATATTACATAATAATTATATGGTATTTATGTATATATATATATATATGTATGTCATCTACTTAATTCCATTCAATTCTATAAGGAAACAAAAACAGCGTTCATGCGTACGTACGGCCTACCGTCTCCATTAACGGTGTATTTATTTCCATTTATAGATCTATTATATATATGTATATTATTAATATATATTATATATAAATCATGTTTTATATTCTGTAATTAATTAATCATGATCTAAGTAATCATATTAATAAATACAAGTCAAAACACGGATGATAAATGAAACGATTTTACCCAAAACGCTATTTTAACATGAATTTAGAAAAGAACGAGTAATATAAAGTCATAAGTGAACCATATATTATATCATAACAATGAAGATGATTCTTTAATAGTTCAATGACATTATTCAAATCATTATATGGGAGGTTCGGATACGTACGAAGCATATCAGACCTAAGGTAAGGGATAACTTTTATAATCTCATTTTTATCTGATATTGTTTATTCGTAAGTATTTACTGGGGTTATCATCCATGCCCATGTTTTCTAAAAATGTTTTCATGTATGTTCAAATTATTTTTTACCCATTTTTTGAATTTTACCACATGTTATGAAATGAATCTTACTTTTGTTTACCACACGAGGAACTTTTTGACTTTTCCGACAAAAGTACGAGGAGAATGTTTTTTTAACTTATACAACATGAACATATTTTTACGGTTTTATAACCCCTTATTTTCATAAAGCTTCCTCTAAAATATTTCATGATTTTTTTCAACAAAATAAATTTCTTTTAAAATTTCATGGCATTTTGTTAAAAGAAAATAATTTTGAAGAAGAAATGATATTTTCCTCAAGAATTCATTTCAAGTGTTTTCTCAAAACTATTTTCCATCTAAAATGACATTATTTAATATGTTTATGTTTCATGTATAATGTATCCATTATTTAAATGGTTTTATTTTTCTTATGATGAAATGATATCCATTTTTTTATATGGATTCTGTTAAGATAGCATAATGTTTAAGAATCTCATTCTATTACATGGGTTATACTATGATGTATGATTTATGATTTTGTGGCACATGAAAGAATGATTTCATTATGAGATGGGTGAGACCTATATTTCCCTCCAATGAATTGGGTAATGATTTAAATATCATGAGCTAGACATGGCTGAAACAATAAGTTAATCCGGTTCAGTGTTATAGGACTGAAACGAGGAGTGAACTAGATTCAGAAAGGGACTTTGTCCACTAAGATGGTCTTGGGAGCAATGCCTTGGCTACTATGGAAATCATAACATGTGCTGAATGGTTGCCACAATTACATGTTTTATTCCCATTATATTTTTTCATGGTTGATGTTCCATTATGATATATTCCTTACGTACTTTCATGATTTATGTCTTTTCTCATGATTTTGATGTTTAAATTTCATGTTCAAGTTTTTTCTTTCAAATGTTTATGGATTGTTTTATGTTCTCTATGTTTTCCCTTACTGAGAATTTGAGCTCACCCTTTTTATGTTTTCTTTTCCCCAAGATATAAAGAAAGGTTTTAGGTAAAAAAGGAAGATCTTTATGGTAGATGTTGAGGATATTTCACCAAGATTAGAAGATTATGTTCCAAGTTTCCAAAGGAACTAAACTATTACGGTCCTTTGGGTCTGTTTTTTGTTATGTATTATGTATTCCACAAAATTAATGTAATTTCCATGTACATCAAGCTTTGGGTCTCTATAGTTGGTACCAGAGGAAAGGTTTAGTTAACCTATTGAAACTAGGATGCAAAAACTTTAGTGAGATCCCTATAGATATTTCTAAGGTATGTCTAGGGATGTCCCTAAGGATAAGTATACGTATAGGTTATAGTCCTAGAATTATAGTAACTATATTAGAATTAAACTTAAGATGTTAGATATTGAAGGTATTCCCCCTTGATTGTGATTTTTTCCTCTCACACTATTCTTTTTGGGTTTTAGAAAATGCCTGGAAATCTGAATATTCACGATAATGGAGGATATGATGGACAATGGAATGATATTCTTCGTGAGAAACCAAATGAAATTGGATCTGGAAGTCCACATATCATTTTTATGCCAAATCTTAAATCTCATAATATGATCAATAATCTCAACTTTGGTAAGTATCCTGACTCAGATAATAAGAGAAATATTGGGTTTCATGATGATCATAGAGGAAAGAAAGTTCAATTACCCTCATGTAAATCATGTTGGAAGAGGCATCAGAGAGAATGTTTCAAAGGAACTAGAAGATGCTTTGGGTGTGGAAAAGAAGGACACAAAGCCAGTAATTGCAAAGTAAAAGGTTTAGTTAACACCATTGACAATGATAATGGTATTTATAAGACATCAAAAACGGTTAAATGTTTTAAATGTAGAATGTAAGGGAATTATGCAAACCAATTCCCTATGGGAAAGTCTCATGAAAAGAATCATCATGGCCGTATGGGTAGTATTTATATTGATGATGATGAAGAGACTACAAATGATATATGAGATAAAATAATTGTTAAAGCTCGGTCGATGGTTTAATAAGTTAGTGTAATGATTGTATGTTTATCAAGAATAATGTATGGTACTCTGGAATAAAGAAACAAATCTGTGGATTGTTACACTATTGCCTTTTCTTGAGTTTTGAAAGTATATGATTAATGGTACTGGTAACCATGAAAGGATATTCAAATATTTTTGGAAGGTAGATGATATGTGCATAATGAAAGGATAATGAGATAATGATTTGTTTGATAGTATTAATGAGCTCATGACTGGTATAAGGACATAGTGATATCATGGATTGAGTATATAGAAATTTTGGGATTTTGGTATGTGTAAAGTGTTAAATTTTGACAGCATTCGTGTTTTCACTAAGGGTAAAAGGAGATTCATTTTTCAAGAGAATACATGATTAAGGTATTCACATGTTTGGAATGTGACCAACAAGTTTTATCTTAATATATATGGGGAATAAATGATGGTATTCACATGCTCGACAGATGACATTTCTAGTAATTGTTTTCTTTATACTATGAGCTTAGACAGAAGTATTGTGGATAAGCCTAAAGATTGGAATGAAATATGTTGGACATAAGTCTGTATTGTTTAAGGCTAGAATTTTTTTTCGATATTATTTGTCACGACCCGCCCTCGGGGTCCGTGCCGTGACTACCCCAAGCCCGCCTTCCATAGGCCAGGGGCTGGCGACTAGCACCAAGGCGTAAATCCCAGTAAAAAGGGAAGGCATTGCCTTTGAAAAGTAACCAACTCCACAGAGTAAGCAAGCGGAAAGTAAACACTAAACAAGCAGAGTACAACTGAAGTGCGGAAAAGTAAATGGGCCAGAATACAAACCCAAACTGTAAGTAAAGTACAACTCGAAAAGGGAAAAACAGCAACTGTAAAGTAAAAGCCGCTACTCCGAGCTGTCCACCGGGAATCCCACCTGAAGGGTGGGTACAGATAGCTCCTCTGCTCCACGGGTCCCGCCGTCCGCTCCGTGCACGTCCCGCCCAGGGGTCCACCTCCGGGTACCGTCCCGCTCTACAAGCCTCAGCTAAGTCAACGCTGTCCGTCGTCTGCAACCAACACAACGTAGTGCGGGCGAAGCCCGTGCAGGGGTGAGTATAAGCTACTCAGTAGGGACCCCGAGACCCCTGAAGGTCTCTCAAATCCACAAAGGATAAACCACAAAGAAAAGTACAATCACGAAGTAACAACCGACACTGCTTAGGTATATGCCCATACATATACCTAAGTCATCAATTCAGATACGCTCCAACCTCCGAGCCCAAGTACAACTCAGTCCACGCAGGAAAGTATACGTAATCCACAAAGGGAAGCAAAATATAATCCACACAGGATTGCACAACACAATCCACACAGGAAAACAACAGGATTCAGCTCACACAGGTATACTTCTTCAAGGACGATAAAGATGATCACTGATCCATCTAAGTCGTCGGACCCACGAAGGATCGATAGGTAACTAACCCCCGCAAAAGACCCACACAGGATCGGGCTCACACAGAACCTGTAGGCGCTGGCTCACACAGAACCGCTGAGCGCAAGGACCCACACAGGATCGGGCTCACACAGAACCTGTAGCACTGATCCACGTAGGATCGCTGAGTGCTGTAGTCGTCGTCGTCGAATCCACACAGGATCTCTGTACTGTCGTCGTCCAATCCACACAGGATCTCTGTACTGTCGTCGTCAAATCCACACAGGATCTCTGTACTGTCGTCGTCAAATCCACACAGGATCTCTGTACTGTCGTCGTCAAATCCACACAGGATCTCTGTACTGTCGTCGTCAAATCCACACAGGATCTTTGTACTGTCGTCGTCAAATCCACACAGGATCTCTGTACTGTCGTCGTCGCAGTCACAGTAGCAGTCGTAGCAGTAGAACAGTCGCAGCCAGCACTAGGGTTCCCGCACACAGCAAGCTCGTACGGAGGGTCCGCTCCACGAGCTGAGAGGCTGATACATCAACTGTCACGAAGACCAAGTTGATGTATCCAAAAGTTCCGTATCGTCAAAAGGAACTCAACGCAACAGACGGCGCGTCGTTCGGACGCCCGGTCTGAGAGTTATTGGCATTTTCGTCTCCGGGGCCCGGTTGGTTTTTAAGGCAAAACCAACCCGACCGTACTCCACCTGCGTCCAAACCTCGGGCGGAGTATGCCAAAAGATCCGTCTCACTAAGAGGAACACTACGCGACTGACGGCACGTCAATCGGACGTCCGTAGCTCAAGATATGAGCGTTTCCGCTCCGAAGGCCCGGTTGGTTTCGTGAACGAACCAACCCGGCCGAACTCAAAGTAAACCGAAACCTTGAGTGCGATATACCGAAACGACCGTCTCGATCCAAGGATCGCGTTGTCGTAGACGGTTTGTCATTCGGAGGTCCGAGGCTCAAGTTATGAGCCAAAAACCGAATCTGGTCCGAAACGGGGGGTCCGGGTCCGGGCCGACCCGGCCCGACCCCCCCCCCCCCCCCTGGGCGGCGCGGCGGCCGGCGGCGGCGGACGGCGGCGGCGGACGGCGGCGGCGGGCGGCGGCGCGGCGGCGCGGCGGCGGGCCGCGGTGGCGGCGGCGGCGGGCCGCGGTGGCGGCGGCGGCGGGCCGCGGTGGCGGCGGCGGCGGCGCTGGGCGCCGCACGTGGTTGGCACGCGGGGCTATGCCCCGCGTTTTTCTTCAAGGCGGCACGGCCTTGAGCCGTGCCTTTGCCAAAAAAAAAACGGCCCCCGCAAGTGGGGGCCGGCTTGATAAAACCGGGGGGCTGTTGCCCCCCCTCTTTAATTGAACCCCCCCCCCCTCATTAAGAGGGGGGTTTGTTGAACCGGCCGGGGGATTTATTCCCCCGGTTTTTATGATATCCGGCCGGCCAGCTGGCCGGCCGGTTTTTACCAACGGGACCGGAATTTCCGGTCCCACCCTCGACTTCCGACGCCGGCGGCCCGGCCGCCGGTCTCCTCTTCCGCCGCGGCCCGGAACCGGCCGCGGTCTTCTCATCCCGCCGCGGCCCGGAACCGGCCGCGGTCTTCTCGTCCCGCCGCGGCCCGGAACCGGCCGCGGTGTTCGTCGTCCGGCGCGGTGCGACGGCACCGCGCCCCTTTCGCCGTGCCATGAATCCTTCCAACGCGGCGCGACGGCGTCACGTTCTTGAAGACTCTCCTCGGCGAAGCGCGACGGCGTTGCGCAAAATAAATGAACGATCATCCGCGTGGTGCGACGGCACCACGCTACTTGCTTCCACCCGCATAAACAAACATGAACGATGGAGGGGGGATTCGTCCGTGTTCGTGCGGTCCGGCCCCCCTCACGTTAAAGAAATAATAACAAAACTTAAATAAAATAAGCCACACGTTATACTTGCTATTCACGATCAAGGAAAGGAGTAAGGAAACCAAAAATGAAAACAAAAACCCCTACTTCGGGTTTTAGATTCAAAGGTTCGGCTACGCTCCGCGGAAGACGGCGTCGCGGAGGTCGGGTGTCGCGGAAGCCGTTCGTCAAATCCGATGACGAAGGGATGCGTTCGAAGAGTCACGTCGTTGGCGAAACTTGTACGCCGACAAAGATGGTCCGAGGAGGAAGAAGAGGTCCGAAGATACCGGGTCGCCGAGTCGATGATCCTTGACGAAGTGTTGTCGTTCTTCGTTGAGGATGAAGACGTTCTTCGTTCTTCGTCAGAGCTTGAAGATGAAGGGAAAGCTCTCCAAAGACAAACAAAGAACTCCAAATAAAATAAGACTACCTCTTATTTTATTAACACAACACAAAAGAATTTCAATGTTTGAAATTCAAAAAGGGGGTTAACTCCCTTAATTAAATAAGGGTAACTTAAGCCATTAAAAGAGGCGTTAAAGGAGTTGGGAGAAATTGAAAAGGTTAGGGGTTCGTGTGGGCCCCACCACACTTAATCCTCCCAAGGGAGGTTAAGTGGGTGTGGGTCCCACTTCCAACCACCTTTGATAGGTTTTTAATAAGTTAAAACAAAATTTGTCTTACACAATTTTATTTAACTTAACTGAAAAACCCCAAAACCAACTTTCAACTCGCAACAAACGCAACTCCCGAAAAGGTCTCTTTAAGCGAACATCGGCGCTGCGAGTTCATCGGTGCCCTCGGATTTCAATTCCGAGCACCGGATCAAAAGTTAGGAATTCCCGCTCGTTCGTTCACTGAACGTACCCGAGCCCAAACTTCGGAAATTAATTCCGGGCACTCCGGGCCTCGGAATCAGGTGCCGTCTGAAACCGCGCTCTTGTAATATTCTAAAGAAAATTAAGAAAAAATTTTCCTTGAATTTTACGGGTCTTTACATTACTCCCACCTCAGGGCTTTACGTCCCCGTAAAGCTACATCAAAAACTAGGGAAACCAAAAGAGAGTACTGAGCACGCATCTGAGCCTCCCGCTCCCATGTGCTCTCCTGGAGATTCCCGTGCCGCCATCTGTTGCGCACAAGAGGAATCATTCGCCCATGTAGGACCCGCTCCTGGATGACATGGACCTCCTCTGACGTGGCCCGGACCATCACCGGTCCCACCAGAGCTGCAAGATTTCTCTTTTGCCGAAAAGAGAAATCTGGTCTCATCCCCTGGATGAACCACATTCTTTGCCTAAAACAGTCAATCCTAACATGGATGATACTAATCCATACTAAGGATGACGTCGTAAGGCCTCGACGCTACTACTAAGAGATTCAACCGTTACTCTCGCCTCCAAGGGTTGAGTTACACTGTCGGCATCAGTGTGTGGTAACTGGGTCTCCTCCAGTAGATGTCTCACAAGTGAGGGTCAAGTCAACAGCCAAAACTGGAACCTCTTAGTAACATTACGATAGAGGACAGGAACGAAAACATCACAAGGTATGCGTCTTTTATTATTGCAGCTCGTAATACAAGACGCTACACAAAAGCAACAAGGAACCAGAAGTACAAAGGATGTATCCACTAGTTCTGCTCCTGTCCATCGGCTCCCAGGGCTCCATGATCGAAGGCCTCGGCTGCCTGAAGCTGAGCTCTCCCCTGCAGTCGGGGTGGACCTCCTGGTGGTGGTGGTGGTAGAGCCTCAAAGCGTCGGCCACCACCAGCTGCTCGTTCAGCTCCTCTGCCTCGTCCGCCTCCTCCCTGCGGACCGCCACGGTCGAACCTCTGCCTCTGCCTAGGTGGTTCCTCAACCTTCTGCTGCTCCTCCGCATGGCGGGTCGGGCAGTCACGAGCCATGTGGCCTCGCCCGCCGCATGCATAGCACTGTCTTCCACTCGAAAGACTGGCTCCGCGTTGTGTGCCCTGCACTGCTGAGCCAGTGCCCTGAGGTCTGGTCTGTCTGGACCCCTGAGTCATTCGCCGACTGCCAGCTGCAGATGACTCTGCCACGTGCCGTCCTGCGGTGGGTCTCTGTGCTGGTGTAGACTCAGCAAGGAAGCTCTCGATCAGAAGGGCCCGCTCCAGTACTCCTGTCTGAGTCGGTATGCTGAGGGAGATCAGCGATGCCCTGATCTCGTGTCTCAAACCCTGCTCGAAGGTCCGGGCCCGGAAGAATGGGTCCCGTACCATGTCGGTCGAGTAGCGCGAGAGATCGGTAAATCTCGCCGAGTACTGAGCGACCGTCATGCTGCCCTGCCGCAGCTGTAGAAGCTCCTGGATGCGCACCGCACGAAGGGTGGCTGGGACGAACTCCGAGCGGAAGATGCTCTCAAAGTCCGTCCAAAGAAGAGATGCCTCATCGTGCACCTGGAGCATCAAGCTCCACCATCGTCCTGCTGCTGCGTGTAGTAGGCTCGCAGCGAGGATCACCATGAGGTCTGCTGGTGTCCTCACTAGCCTAAACACTCGAACCACTGCCTCCAGCCAGTCCTCTGCTGCCTGGGGATCCGTCTCCCCGCGAAACCTGGGCGGTCGCTGGCGCTGAAACTCATGCAGTGCGCTGAGGCGACGTGCATCGTCAGCGGCTGCTGCTGGAAGCATCGGGGGCTCGGCGGGTAAAGCTACCGCCGGTGCCACTACTGACAAAGGGCCCTGCACCGAAGCCTCGTCGCTCGGTGGGCTGTCGTCTCGCTCGACTCTCGGAACCCTAGCTGGCTGCCGTCGTGGGGCCATCCTGAATAGGAAACAGGTGCGCCACGGTTAGAACAGTATACCTGGTGAGCTGGCACAAGTAATCACAAGGAAAACTTGAGACTTTCATAAAGCAGATCAGTATACCCGGTGAGCTGACACAAGTAATCACAAAGAAAACTTGAAACACACACGCAATCAATGTTTTCGTGCATTAAGTCGGAAATCAGAAGTCAGGGTCCTGGTGTACGGATACGTCGGCCGCCGCACCAACACTGGACTCCCTGGACTGATAACCACACTCAATACGCTAGACATTGTTGCTTCACATAGAAAAGATCAGAGTTCGCGGTAGAACCGAACTCCTCTGATACCAATTTGTCACGACCCGCCCTCGGGGTCCGTGCCGTGACTACCCCAAGCCCGCCTTCCATAGGCCAGGGGCTGGCGACTAGCACCAAGGCGTAAATCCCAGTAAAAAGGGAAGGCATTGCCTTTGAAAAGTAACCAACTCCACAGAGTAAGCAAGCGGAAAGTAAACACTAAACAAGCAGAGTACAACTGAAGTGCGAAAAAGTAAATGGGCCAGAATACAAACCCAAACTGTAAGTAAAGTACAACTCGAAAAGGGAAAAACAGCAACTGTAAAGTAAAAGCCGCTACTCCGAGCTGTCCACCGAGAATCCCACCTGAAGGGTGGGTACAGATAGCTCCTCTGCTCCACGGGTCCCGTCGTCCGCTCCGTGCACGTCCCGCCCAGGGGTCCACCTCCGGGTACCGTCCCGCTCTACAAGCCTCAGCTAAGTCAACGCTGTCCGTCGTCTGCAACCAACACAACGTAGTGCGGGCGAAGCCCGTGCAGGGGTGAGTATAAGCTACTCAGTAGGGACCCCGAGACCCCTGAAGGTCTCTCAAATCCACAAAGGATAAACCACAAAGAAAAGTACAATCACGAAGTAACAACCGACACTGCTTAGGTATATGCCCATACATATACCTAAGTCATCAATTCAGATACGCTCCAACCTCCGAGCCCAAGTACAACTCAGTCCACGCAGGAAAGTATACGTAATCCACAAAGGGAAGCAAAATATAATCCACACAGGATTGCACAACACAATCCACACAGGAAAACAACAGGATTCAGCTCACACAGGTATACTTCTTCAAGGACGATAAATATGATCACTGATCCATCTAAGTCGTCGGACCCACGAAGGATCGATAGGTAACTAACCCCCACAAAAGACCCACACAGGATCGGGCTCACACAGAACCTGTAGGCGCTGGCTCACACAGAACCGTTGAGCGCAAGGACCCACACAGGATCGGGCTCACACAGAACCTGTAGCACTGATCCACGTAGGATCGCTGAGTGCTGTAGTCGTCGTCGTCGAATCCACACAGGATCTCTGTACTGTCGTCGTCCAATCCACACAGGATCTCTGTACTGTCGTCGTCAAATCCACACAGGATCTATGTACTGTCGTCGTCAAATCCACACAGGATCTCTGTACTGTCGTCGTCAAATCCACACAGGATCTATGTACTGTCGTCGTCAAATCCACACAGGATCTCTGTACTGTCGTCGTCAAATCCACACAGGATCTCTATACTGTCGTCGTCAAATCCACACAGGATCTCTGTACTGTCGTCGTCAAATCCACACAGGATCTCTGTACTGTCGTCGTCGCAGTCACAGTAGCAGTCGTAGCAGTAGAACAGTCGCAGCCAGCACTAGGGTTCCCGCACACAGCAAGCTCGTACGGAGGGTCCGCTCCACGAGCCGAGAGGCTGATACATCAACTGTCACGAAGACCAAGTTGATGTATCCAAAAGTTCCGTATCGTCAAAAGGAACTCAACGCAACAGACGGCGCGTCGTTCGGACGCCCGGTCTGAGAGTTATTGGCATTTTCGTCTCCGGGGCCCGGTTGGTTTTTAAGGCAAAACCAACCCGACCGTACTCCACCTGCGTCCAAACCTCGGGCGGAGTATGCCAAAAGATCCGTCTCACTAAGAGGAACACTACGTGACTGACGGCACGTCAATCGGACGTCCGTAGCTCAAGATATGAGCGTTTCCGCTCCGAAGGCCCGGTTGGTTTCGTGAACGAACCAACCCGGCCGAACTCAAAGTAAACCGAAACCTTGACTGCGATATACCGAAACGACCGTCTCGATCCAAGGATCGCGTTGCCGCAGACGGTTCGTCATTCGGAGGTCCGAGGCTCAAGTTATGAGCCAAAAACCGAATCTGGTCCGAAACGGGGGGTCCGGGTCCGGGCCGACCCGGCCCGACCCCCCCCCCCTGGGCGGCGCGGCGGCCGGCGGCGGCGGACGGCGGCGGCGGACGGCGGCGGCGGGCGGCGGCGCGGCGGCGCGGCGGCGGGCCGCGGTGGCGGCGGCGGCGGGCCGCGGTGGCGGAGGCGGCGGGCCGCGGTGGCGGCGGCGGCGGGCCGCGGCGGCGGCGCTGGGCGCCGCACGTGGTTGGCACGCGGGGCTATGCCCCGCGTTTTTCTTCAAGGCGGCACGGCCTTGAGCCGTGCCTTTGCCAAAAAAAAAACGGCCCCCGCAAGTGGGGGCCGGCTTGATAAAACCGGGGGGCTGTTGCCCCCCCTCTTTAATTGAACCCCCCCCCCCCCTCATTAAGAGGGGGGTTTGTTGAACCGGCCGGGGGATTTATTCCCCCGGTTTTTATGATATCCGGCCGGCCAGCTGGCCGGCCGGTTTTTACCAACGGGACCGGAATTTCCGGTCCCACCCTCGACTTCCGACGCCGGCGGCCCGGCCGCCGGTCTCCTCTTCCGCCGCGGCCCGGAACCGGCCGCGGTCTTCTCATCCCGCCGCGGCCCGGAACCGGCCGCGGTCTTCTCGTCCCGCCGCGGCCCGGAACCGGCCACGGTGTTCGTCGTCCGGCGCGGTGCGACGGCACCGCGCCCCTTTCGCCGTGCCATGAATCCTTCCAACGCGGCGCGACGGCGTCACGTTCTTGAAGACTCTCCTCGGCGAAGCGCGACGGCGTTGCGCAAAATAAATGAACGATCATCCGCGTGGTGCGACGGCACCACGCTACTTGCTTCCACCCGCATAAACAAACATGAACGATGGAGGGGGGATTCGGCCGTGTTCGTGCGGTCCGGCCCCCCTCACGTTAAAGAAATAATAACAAAACTTAAATAAAATAAGCCACACGTTATACTTGCTATTCACGATCAAGGAAAGGAGTAAGGAAACCAAAAATGAAAACAAAAACCCCTACTTCGGGTTTTAGATTCAAAGGTTCGGCTACGCTCCGCGGAAGACGGCGTCGCGGAGGTCGGGTGTCGCGGAAGCCGTTCGTCAAATCCGATGACGAAGGGATGCGTTCGAAGAGTCACGTCGTTGGCGAAACTTGTACGCCGACGAAGATGGTCCGAGGAGGAAGAAGAGGTCCGAAGATACCGGGTCGCCGAGTCGATGATCCTTGACGAAGTGTTGTCGTTCTTCGTTGAGGATGAAGACGTTCGTCGTTCTTCGTCAGAGCTTGAAGATGAAGGGAAAGCTCTCCAAAGACAAACAAAGAACTCCAAATAAAATAAGACTACCTCTTATTTTATTAACACAACACAAAAGAATTTCAATGTTTGAAATTCAAAAAGGGGGTTAACTCCCTTAATTAAATAAGGGTAACTTAAGCCATTAAAAGAGGCGTTAAAGGAGTTGGGAGAAATTGAAAAGGTTAGGGGTTCGTGTGGGCCCCACCACACTTAATCCTCCCAAGGGAGGTTAAGTGGGTGTGGGTCCCACTTCCAACCACCTTTGATAGGTTTTTAATAAGTTAAAACAAAATTTGTCTTACACAATTTTATTTAACTTAACTGAAAAACCCCAAAACCAACTTTCAACTCGCAACAAACGCAACTCCCGAAAAGGTCTCTTTAAGCGAACATCGGCGCTGCGAGTTCATCGGTGCCCTCGGATTTCAATTCCGAGCACCGGATCAAAAGTTAGGAATTCCCGCTCGTTCGTTCACTGAACGTACCCGAGCCCAAACTTCGGAAATTAATTCCGGGCACTCCGGGCCTCGGAATCAGGTGCCGTCTGAAACCGCGCTCTTGTAATATTCTAAAGAAAATTAAGAAAAAAATTTCCTTGAATTTTACGGGTCTTTACATTATTTATTGGATGTTATAATAATGTAGTTTTAGAAAAAGGAAAACCTGTAGGACGGGTGACAACCCGTCGCGTTGGACAAGGTTGCAGGAATCGGACCCACAACGGAATTGTGATAGGCCTTTATCGTATATCACTGGCCTACAGGAACTCCCTGGTTAATATAAATTAGTTTTAATTTATTAAGTCGTATGAGATATGAAGTATAAGTCCATTTTAGGAACCATATACGATTAATCGACTTATGTATATTTAATAAATTTTTCTAACCTTTTGTTTGAGACAGATGGAATCACCCATTATTCTATCACATGATCTACTAACACTTTACGAATAACAAATTCAACTTCATTTCTTTAAGATATGAATTGTAAATTGTTCAAGGCATGAACAACAGTGAGATTGTACCAAAATAATTTAATTATTTCTTTTAATTCATCAACTTTAGGGAAATGATCTTAAAAACAAAAAAAGTTGTCATAGTGCCCTCATATCCGATGAATCAGATGGTACCTTAGATCATCACAAATTTATGGCTTTTTGATTGTTGGATTTTTCAAAGCCATGTTCTCTACCACTCTCCATCAGAACTTGATATTTAGATTTATCTTCCATATCCATATTTTCACCTATGTTCTCCCACGCGGAAACCCAATGATGAGTTAATTTGGGTAACCGTTATGTTTCATACATCACTTTTTGAAATTAAGTTTTAGTATTCCTTTTTACGATGTGGGTTTCTATTAAAGAAACTTTCAAGTAGTAAACCATTTATAACCCCGACGAATTTCGAGGGAGAAATTCATTTTAAGGGGGGTAGAATGTAACACCTTGAGATTTTATGAGAATTATTCTTTTTAATTTATTTGATGTCTTGTGTTGTATGATACCCCAAGATTATCTTGCTCTATACGCAACACCGTATTAGCTTGCAGTATATGCAACACTAATCTTGGATCGTGTTACACACAATTTCAAGTTTGTTTGATAGTAGTTATTCTACGAAACATTGATTATATATATATATTCAATTTATTAATGAAATATGGTTGGATTTTGTTATACATAACAACAAAGGCGTTGTTCACTACACGCAACCCTGACATGGCTTGCAGTACACACAATCGTGACCTTCCTTGATTGCGTGTGTTGTATACAATACCGAGTTTTGTTAAACAACGATATATTATTATAATATTATTATGAACTAGCTGTTATGAATAGTATTAACTAATTTTTTAATTTTATAACATTATTATTCATCTTACACATTTTCTAGAACATGGTATAAGAACAAAATAAAATTTTCGTGTAAAATAAGTATTTTTTAAAAAATGTAGTTTTACCACCTTTTAATGGTGCACCCACATTAAATATAGTTTTTAACATGTTTATAAGTTCAATTTGACAAAATAAAATTTTTCTTTGGAATCAGGATATTAAAATTTACTTTGGACAAGTTTTTCATATTATTCTGATAACTTATATATTTTAATGAATAGTAAAAACACTCTATATTTTAATTAAAAACAACTTTTTCATTGTAATAATTTATATAGTTAAGTTATAAAATTGAATGTTTTTAAATAATAAATAGAATATATTTTTACCAATTAATATAATATATGTCATTATCATTTATTTTACATTAAATTCATAGATAAATCATTTCAATCTTTTGCAATGTTTTAACTTTTATAACTCGTTTTCTTAATAGAGGTATTAATTTTAAATTAATTACTGAAACTTCTGTATTTTGAATTTTTAAAAATGGATTTCATATTTGGAATCTCTAAGTCCAAATTATGTTAATAGGCTACTTTTTATTTTTGGGCATAATGAATAGTAACTATGGTAATTTTTATTTACTCTAGTTAAAGATAAATCAGATAATTAATGGTAAACCTAAGATTATAAAATTACCCTAACACATGAAAAAATTATATTGGATGGCTAAAAGTCGACCCATATAACCTAAGGGGTGGATTAGATTCATTTTATGGTCTTTTCACCATGAACATAATTTAATTATTATTAAAACCAAAGAAAGTGACAACATAATCTTATATGGATAATAATTTTAATTTAGTGATAAACATCATAAAACATAGAACATGAATCGTCTCCAGAAATATAACAAAATTATCTACATCATGAGAATTTATTTAGAATTTTTAGGGATTAAATAATTGTCATTGATGGGGACACAATAGTGATGAAAAATTTGTTTATTTAGTGAAAAATCAATAATATATTTTTTATTAAAATAACAATACTTATCAAAAGGACCAGAAACTTGACCAAACATTATTGATCGAGTATATATATACCCTAATCATACATGGGTCTATTTTTGGACCATTTGGAGGTTTATAAAACCGATTATGACATTTATATTATTTTATTTTAAATGATGTCAAAGATGTCACCTTCATAATTTAATAAATATAACAATTTAAATGTTGTGATTTTAAGATGATAAATTCAAGTAAGAATATTATTATAAAATTTATTATATTTATCTTCATCATAGGATTTTATTTTAAATTTTTATGAAAAAAATAAGTATATTAAATAATTATACAAAAATGTTGTAGTAATTATTTTATTAATAGATATACTAAATAAAAGGATTTAAAAATAATAAAATAAAAATTATATGAACTATTTAATGTTATCCACTAATTTTCTAGATAAATATGACATGTTATGAATCTATTAATTCTTTTATATTGAACATATCGTCTGTGAGGATTTAATTTAAGTTCAAATAAACGAATAGTGTCAAAATTGACACTTGTTATTTTATAAACATAACATAATATAAAATTGTTTAAAAATTACAAAAATATTTAAAAATTATAATTTAAAATTTATATGGTCCACCATGTCATAAATTATCCTATAATGTAAAATTAACAACACATAAGTAATTATTTATGACAATTTAAAATTTATAATCTTATTACCACAAATAAACTTAAATAGATTAAATAAGGTTAAATCAAGTTGATAATGTTTAAATTAAATTCAAAAATATATAAATTTTATTGTTTGACTATATTACAACCCTATCTCATCTAATATTTGGATTTGAGTCATTTTGGAATTTTATATGTGGTGTTTAAATTTATTATAAATTAATATTTCTTATAATTCCAAAGGTGCCCCTCTCCTCCCTTATAAAAGGGCACCCCTTCCCTCTTCTCTTCACACCCTATTGAGCCTTGAAGCTCGTCCAAACCCTTCCAATTTCTCTTATAAACCTCTTAGAAACATACTAGAGGTCATGGTCTTCTTCAAAGACCAATTTTAGTTCCCTAAGACGAGGTTTCAAAGAGGTGTGTCGAAGAAGAGGTAATATCTGTTACCGATTCTTTCAAATTTATTTCTTCTTCTACTTCTTCTTATTTACTTGTTTCATTATGAATTAATAACATCAGTATCACTCATATAATTATATGTTATTATAATTATGAAACAACCTTATTTCACCTTCTATCCATTCTAAGGAATACGAAATCACTGCACGTGCGTACGTACGGAATACCGTCTCCACACCGTGGTGTAATCTGTTTTTCCACCACCACCTTACATGGATGGGTATAATGGTGTAAATAATAACTAAATATGATTATTATAACATCATACTGATTATAATATTTTATTTCATTCACTCCAATTCCATTCAATAAATATGGGAACGATATCATCGCTCGTGCGTACGTACGGATTACCATCTCCACGACGCGATGAGATTCATTTTCCATGTTAACAATTCAAGAATGATTATAAAGTATATATAATTAGTAATCATGAAATATATGACATAATAATGCTTCTGGATTTAGATATATATATATATATATATATATATATGTATGTATGTATGTATGTATTTCATCTACTTAATTCCATTCAATTCTATAAGGAAACGAAAACAGCGTTCATGCGTACATACGGCCAACCGTCTCCATGAACGGTGTATTTATTTCCATTTATCGATATATTATATATATGTATATTATGAATATATATTATATATAAATCATGTTTTATATACTGGAATTAAGTAATCATGATCTAAGTAATCATATTAATAATTACAAGTCAAAACACGGACGATAAATGAAACTATTTTACCCAAAACGCTATTTTAACATGAATTTACAAAAGAACGGGTAATATAAAGTCATAAGTGAACCATATATTATATCATAACAATGAATATTATTCTGTAATAGTTCAATTACATTATTTAAATAATTATACGGTAGTTTCAGATACATACGAAGCATATCAGACCTAAGGTAAGGGATAACTTTTCCAATCTCGTTTTTATCCGAGATTGTTTATTCGTAAGTATTTACTGGGCTTATTGTTATCATCCATGCCCATGTTTTCTAAAATAAATCATGTATTTTTAAGGTCATTTTTACCCATTTTTTAATTTTACCACATGTTATTAAAGGAATCTTATTTTTTTTTACCACACGTGGATCTTTCTGACTTTTCTGACCAAAGTACGAGGAGAATATTTGTTTTTAACTTATACGGCGTGAACAGATTTTTAAAGTTTCATAACGCCTTATTTTCATGAAGAATCATATACAAGATTTCATGATTATTTTCAAGAAAATACATATCTTTTAAAATTTCATGGAATTTTTTGAAAACAAAATGATTTTGAAGAAGAAAGGATATTTTCCTCAAAAATTCATTTCAAGTGTTTTCTCAATAAAGTTTTCCATCTAAAATGAAATTATTTAACATTTTTATGTTTCATTTATAATGTCTCCATTGTTTACATGGTTTTATTTTTCTTATGATGAAATGATATCCATTTTTTATATGAATTATGTTAATATGGCATGATGTTTAAGAATATCATTCTATTACATGGGTTATGATATGACGTATGATTTATGATTTTATGGCACACAAAAGAATGATTCATTATGAGATGGGTGGGAACTATATTTCCCCCTAATGAATTGGGTAATGATTTATATATCATGAGATATACTTGGCTAGAATGGAAAGTTTATCTGGTTTAGTGTTATAGGACTGAAACGAGTACTGAACTCGATTTAGAAAGGGACTCTGTCCACTAAGATGGTCTTGGCAGAAATGCCTTGGCTACTATGGAATTCATAACATGTGTTGAATGGTTTCCACAATTACATTTTTTATTCCCATTATACTTTATCATGGTTGATGTTCCATTATGATATATTCCTTACGTACTTCCACGATTTATGTCTTTTCTCAAGATATTGATGTTTAAATTTCATGTTCAAGTTTTTCCTTTCAAATGTTTATGGATTGTTTTATGTTCTCTATGTTTGCCCTTACTGAGCATTTGAGATCACCCTTTTTATGGTTTCTTTTCCCCATGATATAAAGAAAGGTTTTAGGTAAAAAAAGTAATATCTTTATGGGAGATGTTGAGGATCTTTCACCAAGATTAGATGATTATGTTCCATGTTTCCAAAGCCACTAAACTATTACGGTCCTTGGGTGTCTGTTTCTGTTATGTATTAAGTATTCCGAAAAAGTAATGAAATGTCCATGTACGTCAAGATTTGGGTCTCTACATATATGATTTTGAACCCCGCTACTTTTATCATGTTGTGATTGTGATTAAATGATTATAAAACCTTTATATTTCCACATGTTATGATATGATTACATGTTTATAATCCTCATTTCATTTCATGAGTTATGATAAGACTATTTATGATCCATTGGCACATGTGTGAATAATTTCACTATGAGGTGGGTGGGACCTATATCTACCTTTAATGCATTTTTTGAAGATTTATATCTCATGGGATATAATAAGATAGTCTTGGGAATGAACATTAACTACTAAGATGGCCATGAGAGTGAAGCATGACTTCCAAGATTTTGTGAGGAGTAAAATCATGATACTAAGATGTGCGTGGGAGTGAATCATGACTACCAAGATGGTATGGGGAGTAAACCCATACTACGAAGATAGTATTCACAGTTCTACCTTGGATACTATAGAAATCATATTATATGATTCTGTGTCTTCCACAATTCCATGTTTTATTCCTAAAATATGTTTTCATTTTCTATTCTCTTTACATCATTATGATTCATGCCTTATGAAAATTCCATATTTTTTCAATGATTCATGTTAATTTATTTGATATGAAGGCTATGATATTCTATTTTCATGATCAGATTCTCATACCCTTATGATCATGTTTATGCTTACATGTATACCTTGTTTTCCATTACAAAGAATATGAGCTCACCTATTTTTATGTTTCATTTTCTCCAAGGTTATGATGATATGTATTTTGTTTGAGGTGTCTAAGAAGGGTTCTAGTCAAGAAAAACCTATTTGGATATTATGTTGATCATTTGTGTGCATGTGTTTATTTTTTCATGTTTGCTATTGATCTAGACCAATTATGGTCATTGGGCTTCTGTTTGTACAATGTTTAATTATTCTAAATAAGTTTTTTAATGTTTATATTTGAAAATAATGGATCGCTATAAGATATACATTTAAATAGACTATGGTGAAACCATAAAATATCCCATATTACCAATACTCTAAGACAAACCATCCTTGAACCTATGATCCCATCCCCTGAAGTATTACTAATCTCTTAACCACACATCTATAACATCACAATACCATGTAACGACATATTGTTTCAATAAGAAACATAAAAACCTCTCACCATAAACTCCATCATAAGAAACAACCCCAAAAAAATAATTTATATCAAAAATAATATATTTTATTGTTCTCAAGTCATGATCCGCATCATGAAAAATAAATATGGGCCTTCAAGAGGGCCATAAAAACAAAAACACAATAAAACCACAATTTAAAAGTTCCAAATGGGAAAAATAAATTCCCACCTCTGTGTAATAATACATTTACCCCTTTTAATATTCTATTTAAAGTAACTTAGTAATCCTAATCATTTTAGAAACCAAAATAAACTATTTGAATAGATATTCAAATTTTAATTTTAAGGAAACCAGGAAAAATCAGCCATTTCATCAGATATAAAATAATTCCACAAAATCAAATACATTACCCAATTTAGAGATCAAATGATGTTAAATACACTTAAAAATATCAAATTCTATTCAAACATGTAATTGAAACAATTTAAAAAAATAGGTAATTTATAAATACCCTTGAAAATCAAAACCCATAGAAATATCATTTATACTATGTGATAAAGTAATACATGATTACATAAAATCCATTTAACATTAATATATAGGTAGATATTGACAAAAAATAAAAATATAATTCTTAAGAAAGAAATGACATGCCAATGGAAAGAACACATAAAATACCCACTGCCTACTCAAGGTTCAATCTCATATCATCTATAATCATATGTCGATAAAAATTAAAAAAAATATAAAATTCAAAACATGCTCTAGTGATGTTAATTAAATGTACCCAATCATTTATTTTGAAAAAAGTAAAATATATTATTTCTGGAATTTAATTAATTTAAACCTCCATTAATAACATGGAAATATAAACTTGACATGTGAACTAATTTTCATACATGTGATGCTTAAACTCTTCGTCTCATTCCAATCGGTCTAATAGATCAACTCTCATAAATCAATAAATAAAAAATCATGTACATCACTTTAGGTGAAATAGGTCAACAATAAAAGTGATAAGATTAAATAATAATTCCATCCATTGTAACATAACTATTCCCTTAAAAATGGGTAAACTAATATGGGGAAGAGGTTCTACAATAGGTCTTCATAACCCATTATATTTTCTCTACCTTGCCCAAAATAGAAAAAATAAATGCATATGATAAATAATTTACTTTCTGACCGCAATCACTTAGTCCAGGCCCTGTTTCCATATGACCTCAGGAACACATCCTTGTATACAAGTGGTTTTTGACTAGCAGTGAGGTCATGGGTGACATCATGGGGAGATTACTCACATGATAATATATTTCCATAAAAATAAAATATATATAGTAAAAAATTAATAATAACATTAAAAATAAGTAGAATAAATAATAATAACAACACCATATGATATATCAAGGTTAGTGTTGAAATTCATGCCCCAGAATCGTAGGAGAAGCACAATTACCATTGAGGATGAAATTCATGTTACAAAGGACCCAAAAACCATCAATGCAGTCTTTTTTGTGAAGTCCCTTAATGAGGAAAATCATCCCCATAATCGCATGAAGAAATGACCCCCATATAATTTGAGCTGATGGGAAATCGAGGGTGGGATTTTGAGGGTATGTCATTGAAAGTGGATGATTGTGATGTAACTCGTGATAACAATTTTGGGATGCATGTGTGGGAAGATCCAATATGAATCTCATGGGAGATAAGTCTACCACACAGCTAGGTTGGCCCCATGACTATAAATATTTTGTGAGGGACCCCTTATCCATATTGGATCTCCATAGACTATTTTCCCAGTCTCCCATTTTACTAAGCTCTTTCACCCCCACGAATGAATCTTTGCGAATTGAGGCCTCAAAACATTGATCTATGAATTATTCTTAGAAAACTCTTGAATAATTATCCACGGATTATTTGTGAACCATGTTGAGAACTCCATGTGTTCATGATCAAATACTCTACAAACAAACTTCGCAAAGGATCTATGCGATCAAGCTTCATGGTTGATCTCCATGAACATACACAAATAATAATATAAGTCATGGATTTGATGGTCACATAGGAAGATTCTTGGGAGGTTATAAAAGATATTACTTGGAAAGAAGAAATGGAAAACAATATCATGATCAAGGAGTAGGTCTAGAGCCACTTCAACTAAAAATTATTGCAGGGACTTCTGTATATGGATCAACAAAACTATAATTTATGCAAGAGTCTATCAATGTATGGATTCAGTATAAGGGATGATGAATTTATCACATCATAGGGGACTGTTTCCCCAACCACTCCAATGAAAATGATGGGAATCCATTGGTGGATGAGACAACTCTACCACAATACAATAAAAACCTCAAGGTGGGCTCAGAAAACTCAGAGAAGGGGAGGATTGATGATTGAGATATATTTCAGGAGGGAAACAACATAGATGAATGGGTCTGGGTCTACTGGGTATTCCATTTGTGTTAAGAGTTCATAGTGGAGATGAGGCATGTTTTTCTGTAGAAAGTGGAATCAACCTCCCAGTTACATGTCCCCAAACTGAATTATATCATGCTAGAATTGGAGAGAATATGGTTTTCAAAAACCAAAACATACCATCTGTGTCACGGAGAGGTTGGCATTGGCCATTTGACCTCTACCAAATCTATAGAATACCCATACAAGGGGAAATGTTTTGAGAATTAATCCATGTGGAGAATGCACAGGTGGGTCGGGAGAAGATGATGCATCTGAAAAATGTGATACTAGATTGGGTGTCATCTATAGATAAAGATAAGTAGGTGACAAGGGATGATTATTTTAATAAGAGCTTTGGATACATTTTTTACTTTTCTAAAAATGATCCTACCGACGGGGATGGGCACCCAAGAAAATTCCTACAAGGCCTCACACCTACCCATGGGGACCCTAGTGAGGAAACGATAGTTCATACTAGAAGACACTTGATGATAGATAGTGGAACGTTTTGGGGTACAACACCAAGATAGAGACTCATCCAATAGTCATATTAGTTGGAATCTTTACGGATCTCATATATGGGTCGATTCTGCTAGTGAGAGATGTGAATATGGGGTGCGTCCAAGAATATTTATCATGTAAGTGATGCTTAAGATTGGGTAGCTTATCAATTTGGGTATCCCGATGCTTGAAAATCTATACAAAGTGCTCTAGCATGATAGAGAGGGTTGGAAGTCGTTGCATGTGTGCATGCTCTTTAACTTTTGATATGGATGGATGTGTGCATACATGGGAGGATAAAAATACTTGATTCCTATATCCCCTCCTGAGATGAACTTCCAAATAGTTATTCTAAACATCACAGGGAGTTTTTAGTTCAAGTTGAGTTTGAAAGACGTGTTGAGAATGGTCAAATAGGTAGATGGATTAAACATCCACCCTTTTTCTATACTTAAGGGGATGATAACATATGATGGCATGGGGGTTTAATAATAGAGGTAATATATCCTAGCCTTTCGATGTAGAGTTTATGTGGTGAGAGAGGAATGCTAACCAATCTACAGACCATACAACCCACATCATTTCACGTGGTAGTTCAGGGTCCTAAAAAGACTTTCTCTGAAGGTATCTCTATGAGTAAAAAATTAAAATTAGTTGTGTGTAATGAGGAAGATATGGATCACGTTTTTGCTAGAAGATGGAAATAATGTGGAATGAACTGCCTCCACCCAATTCTGCATATTGCTTGGATCATTAGTAAGGGAAGTGCTAGGAAAATGCCTACAAGGGATAGTTTTTTAGCTGGAGGACCATCGTGACCAATCAGAGAGCGGCTCCTATACCTCAAGCCCGAGGTCAGATGATGACGAGAGAGATCCATGGTTTAAGAGATGAAGGAATAAGAATAGGAACAACATCTCTTGGTCTGGTACATCTAGCCATGAAAACTCAAGATTGAGGGGAATTATCAAGAGGGTTCCACATAAGGCCTACCCAAACTACTATGAAGAAATTAAATGAATTTGATATTCCTATGGATATTTTCTACCCTGAATCTTGGGAAAACTAAGATGTCAACATGCAGTTCTTCCTCAATGGAAGGATATGGGACAACCTTAACAAGTTCGGGATGGAACATCTGGGGATTGGATATTCCAAATATGGATTCCTTGTGTCATTGAGAGAGGGGGAACGATATGTGGTAGGGATGGAGGATAAAGTGAACTCCTAAGGAACTGCATGTCCAATGAAGAACTGAGTGAATGTATTTCTTAATCAATCCTATCACCAACTACTTTTGGCTACTGATCTAGCGATGTGATGTCATTTTACAAAAGAACCAGATAACTCCTGGGGGGATTCCAATATGGGGAGACCCCTAGAAGACCATGAGGTTGTAGCCTTAGAGGAAGCCTCTTTGGAAGAAGGATAGATCACATCCTAAGTGGAATCTAACTTTGAGAGATTCATCAATTCTCTTGAAGTAAGATTCAACTCAATACATTATGTTGTACCTATATTTTTTATGATTTTTTCAAATTACCTGACTAAAATATATATTTTTAGGATGAACTTGTGAAAGAGACTCCATCTGATGGGGATAGAGATACAACAAAAAGTGTGGAGGACCATTCCCCAGGATCTATTTCTTTGGAAAAGGTGGTTGTAGGGCCAATCGAAGATGGGTAAAGTAGTGTGGCCACCCTAGAATATCTAGATTCCATAATCATATATAGGGAAATATTCCAGTATCCAAATTATTACAACCCAACAGGATGACAAATCGCTGCTCGTCCTTGGTAAGATTCGTTCCTTACAGAATTACACTTATATTTTGTCAGTCAAATTGGCTACCATAATTCCTTTCTGAACAAATATGGTATTAGTAGTGGTATATCTTCTTTGGAATATGATTAGAAGACCTATGATACCTTTTCCAATAGGGGTTCTAGTTCATGTGGAGTTGTCCGCTCAAGATGACCAAGACAATATCATTGGGTATCGGTTGATTGTGGTTACTAGTGATAATACCGGTGGGGCGGTGCGTAGGGAAGAAATAAATGGGGAAGAGTCAATTGAGGAAGAACAACCTCATGACATGGATCCTAGCCTATCTAATGGAATATAGGATGAGGAAACTGCCACATGACTCTTGGTTGTGTTCCCAGAGTATGATCCTATAGACCCCGAAGAACTGGATAGATCTGATTCCAATCTAACCAAGGAGATCCAAATGACCCGATGCTGGATGTGGAAGTTCATCAAGTGCTTCTTTGAGGCACTAGATACCAAATGGGATATCAAACTGGGGTCACTTCACTATTTTATACACTCCCTGTTCATTGGAGGTGAAGATGCTCACAATATTTATGTGTTGATACATGATTATCTTCTATAAAAGATGTGGGAAAGCAGTCAACACTTGATGCTTTCTGGTGACAAAAAAATATAATAGCATTATGAAGAATTAAGATTATGAACAAGAGATCCATCATTAGGAAGAACTGAAATATGAGCATTCCTCTTTCATCACCAACCAGTCAAAACATGTCGTGTGATTGAGGGTTCTGCTGGTGAAGGCCTCTGAGACACTAAGATAGGTTTCTCATCAGGTGGATGTACTCCATGCTGAATTGCCTTGGGAAAAACTAGAGCTCATAAGCTCCACCCTGTGACTGATTATGAGGATAGGGAGCTCAGGCGGAGGCATAAAATTTTTGAGGTGACATGCCAAAGGGTGGCATAGCTGAAGCACTCAATCGATTGGGTCGTCCAAAAGGTGATCTTTTCAAAACTCATGGGAGGCTCTAATTTGTTGATGTCCCTTCTTGTATTACAATTCAAGCCTTACTTTAAACTTTATGAGTGTGTGGAAACATTATTTCTTACTGTATTTCTTTAATTATTGCATCTCAACCATATCTGTAAGAAAACTAACAATCAATCTATAATCTCACATGGGTCACGCATAAAATGAGGAATTGGGGAAGACCATATAATTGTTCACGTTTTATGAGAGTTTCAAATAATCATCAAAAACTCAAGGTCTCATATTATTGACAGACCGTCAAAATTATTCAGGCTGATAGGGGATGCGGATGGAGAATAGGGATCCCAGAGCAGCCCATTTTCCACCCTTTATATTCTCTAGTGTATGAACAGGATAACGCCAAGGCCATTGAAATCTATCTGAACAAAGGATATGAAACCCTAAATTTGGATTACAATGTGAGTGGTGTCACAATATAGGATAATTTCTCACCATGTTCATGACATAGTGTTCTTATTGTATAGCCTGAAATGGGGATATACAAATGAGGGTCGACCACTAACTCTGTTCGAAACATAAGACATATCTCAAATTTTCATCTAAATTTTTCTGGTACATCGGACTGCGATGGTATGTGAGTCAAACCATCCTAGGACCAGGCTGTTAGTGGGTCACTTAAGACATCAAATTGGATGATGATCCAAATAAGTGGCACAAAAATCATGGGAGTGTAGTGATGGAATGTTTGAATGACTTAAAACAAACTCTACATTACTCAACCATAGAATATAACACACTATTGTGAGCATAATAGTTTTAACAAATGTCAAACCTATCTTCTAGGGCAGCATCACCATGTATTCTGGGTGACAACTGATGATGTGAAAAACATGGTAGATGACAAGCACTATGGGAGATGGCCTATCATGTGAGGGCATGAGATTATTTTAAGTGTTATGTTATACAAGTGAGGATGGTGAACAAGTAGTTTAATGTCATAAAATGGATGGTGAATTATATAGTTTAATGTCATGTGATAAAAAAAATTCCCACAGATTGATTTCATGTGATTAGGACATTGCATGTATTTTAAGGTCATACTTCAGGGACCCTGAAAAATAGTGTTTAGTCAAGTCACATGGACTATAGAATGTTTTAAAGCATCTCTGGGTAACAAAGGGAAGAAACCTAATGTTAATGGGGAATAAAAAGGCTCCCATACCACACAAATAAGGGAATAAAATGGAAATAAGTCTTCCCAAATGTGGTTATATGTGGTGAGGAAGAGTGAAAACCCCAACACACCACATGTTCTATATGGGTATTGAAAGAGCGCTGTCGTGGGCGCCCTCAAATGATTAATGTGATTTGGGGTACTTAGGTGCAGCAGAGTGGCTGACCAAGGTCGCCTCTCAAAGGAGGAAGTGAATTAAAACAATTTTTAGAGGTATTCTAGAAGTAAAATAAAAGAGAATAAAAACACTACTTGAAAGGATGGGGGTGTTTGTTTATAGTTTATGAATCTAGAAGAAGTTTGCTGGAAGAAGATTGTATTTTTTTTTTTTTAGTTTTGAAATGAAGTTTGATTAAAATGACACAACAAAAAGATGTTTGTTTAGACAATATTTAAAAGACGTAATCGATCTAACTCTACCTCTTCAGTCATTTATTAATAATTATCATTTAAATTAATATTCACTTAATTATGATCCCTTAATTTGTTAAATCCCGAACCCTACGAGAATTAACTTTACCACGAAGATTGAAGTGAATTTATCCTTAGGCTAACTTCGGAACATGCAATCGCAACACCCTGCTTTGATTGATGTTCTAAAATTAGCTTATGATCAGTGGTAAATTAAGGCACATAACCACTCTGGAAATGAGGATTAATTGATTTTAGGGATTATATTTTAACTCTACAAATTGATCCCATGTGGTTTTGAATTACCGGTTAAGGTTGCGCTCTCAAAGTTCACACAATTCCCGACCTCGCGTGTTTTGTGTTAACTATTCAATTGCTTGCTTAGTTTCATTTAAATTAAAAACTAAATTAATAGATCATAATATGTGAATTACAGTAGCTCATTGATTCAAAATAAATGAATGAATAAGGATAGAGGTCGATCGATTACTAAAAAGAACTACTCTTCCATGGGTGGTGTAGTCATCGTAGAGACGTTTTGCATAAGCAACGGATTGAAAGGGTAGAACCCAATCTTGTCTCCACTCTTGATTCCAACCCAATTAAGAATATTTATATAAGAAGAAGATAGATTAACACAGAATATTATTTGAAGAAAAATTCAAGAAACAAACATGAAAGAAAAGAAATACAAAGAAGAGGTGAGAGAGGAGAGCCTTTTTGGAAGAGAGGTTTGCACAAAGGCTTACTTCCTCCAAGAGTTGTGAGGGGCTCCCAAGAGACACCCTTTCGGCCACACCTTCCCAAAGCCTCTCCCAGCCCTCTCAAATAGTTAAAACCCCCTTTAAATAGAGTTTGTGAGGGCTAGGGATACATAACTTGTTAAGTGTGAAATGAAAATCTCGGCTAAATATTTTATTCCAACTTGCACCGCCAATTTGACCTCCAAAACGCGTGAATTGACCGGCCTTCCAGAAGGATGATTTGTGACACATCATGTCCCCGAGCTTGCCTCAAATTTTGGCCTCAATCCAATCCTGTATGTAGAGGATATGGCCCAAATACATAACCTTCTCCATTCTGGCGAGCCCAGCCCAACTTTGACTTCATGGCCCAATTTCAGCAACCAAATTAACTCTTTAGCTTTAGTGTACTGAATAAGAGTTGTAGATAATTAAGTTAGAAACACTTTTACAAAATTTCAAATTCCAATAATAAATATAAAAATATTTATCTTCGAAATACTACAGTGCACTATTAAGGGTAAAACTGGAATTTTCACCAAATTTTCAAATGAATGATCAAATCCCAAATATTTTATAAATAAACATATTTAACACAATGTGAGGAAATTATATCATTTATTATCAATAAAGTATTCAATAAAATAGTGTTTTATCAACTCCCCCACACTTACCCTTTTGCACACTTGGGAAAAACCTCATATCAAGTAAACATCAATATCAAATCAAAACCAATTTTAAAACACATATCTTTAAGATCAATCAATTTCACACCATGAATAAAAAAGATATCATGCCTCATAAAAAACCTTATTTCAAGTTCTCCATTTATATCATTCAATATATTTCCACTTCATTTATCCTCCCATGCACAAAACACTTACCTCGCTTGAATTTTCTCTCATCACTCAAATATCAATTGTTTTTGCAATGTCTTTCTCATCCAAACTCATACAAGGGTCACCATAGGCTTGATAGATTCCTACATCGCTACCCGATGTGAGTCAAGGACATATGTTTATCATGAGGACTTTTCAGGGTTGTTCTGTGGCTTTCGGTTGGTAGGATTAAGATGTGATAAACTCTGAGGCTGAATGAGGAGGGCTTGACTCTTTTGAAGAAAAATTGCATTAATCTAATTTTCACTTAAATATGGTCTTCTCTTCAATCCCCATAGTATCAATTCAGCTCCATCATCATGAAAAGTCATGAAAGGTTTACACCATTCATCATTTCAGCATAAAAAATGTCAATCTTCTCAAACATGATTTTCTTGAAAGCTCCAGATGGGCACAGCTTTCCACCTCAATTAGAAGCTCCAGAAAAGGCACAGCTTCACTTGTCATGAAAGCTCCAGAAAAGGCACAGCTTTCAATATAATGACTTTCTTCAGCAGCAAATACATCTCTTCAGAATTTAATTTTCCACCCAAAGTATCACAGAATGTGGTGGCAAAACCCAAGACAACTTCCCCCACACTTAAGCTCAACTAGATTATGCAATTTCACTTCAAGAGTTGGTTGGATAGGGAAAATTGGCTTGTAATGTGGATTAACCTAACAGGCTGTGCATGGATTCTAAGGGCTACAAGGATTAAATATTCAAGGTAGGCCATTATAAAAAAGGATTCTTTGAAATAGGGGTTTTAATACCAAACAAATGCCTCAATCATTTAAACACAAGTACCTCAAACCCTCAAGTTTTGACAGGAATAGATCAAATTCTGGTTAAATCAAGTATGGTTTGGTTCTCTCAAGAAGCGAGTTGAATGTAAAGAATATGAAAATAATGGTTTAGAAGCCTCACAGGAAAGTGATTTCAAATATAAAGACAGTGAGATTGGCATGGGATTCAAAATTCAGCGTACTTTTCATGAAATTACTAAATGTTTGAACTTGAAACAAAGTCATTTCAGCATTCATTTAAGCTTAGTTTCAAGGGATAAATTTTTTCAATTATTGATATGGATTTAAAAATGGTTATGAGAATCATTTCAGCCCAAAAGTTTCAAAAACACAAAGAAAATTGTAAAATAAACACACAAATTTTGAAAAACACACAAAAAAAATTTGGTTTTTTTAACAGGAAAACAATTGAAATTACTAAACTAAAAGGTTCCCTCCCCCACACTTAAAATATTGAATTGTCCTCAATGTGAACCCGTGAGATGATATATGCACATGAAATTCAGAATTTTTAAATAGGACAAATAATATAAAAGTGAAAGGGTTAGGAACAGCCTAATGTGATCAAGTGATGATGGGGTCATGCAGTGTGATAAAATCCACTGCATCAGTAGGATGTCCCTCAATGTATCTCTTCAAACGTTGCCCATTGACTGTAAATCTCCCTCCAGTGTCCTCTTGTGTGATCTCCACTGCACCATAAGGAAAAACATTAGACACAATATAAGGACCTAACCATCTGGAACGCAACTTACCAGGCATCAACTTCAGTCGTGAACTATAGAGAAGGACTTTCTCTCCAACATGAAACTCCCTTTGTTGGATCATTTTGTCATGAGCTACTTTTGATCTTTCCTTGTAGAGCCTTGAGTTCTCATATGATGACAATCGAATCTCCTCAAACTCTTGAATTTGCAACTTCCTTTGAATTCCAGCTTGGGCCAAATCCATGTTGCATTTCTTTATAGCCCAATATGCCCGATGCTCGACTTCCACAGGGAGATGACACGCTTTCCCAAAAACAATCCAAAATGGGGACATACCAATGGGGGTCTTGTATGCTGTCCTATAAGCCCACAATGCATCATCCAAGCGCTTTCTCCAATCCTTCCTATTTGGCTGCACGGTTTTCTCCAAGATTTGTTTCAACTCACGATTTGAAACCTCAGCCTGGCCATTTGTTTGGGGGTGGTATGGTGTTGATGTTTTGTGTGTCACCCTATACTTTCGAAGGAGGGAAGCAAAATTCCTATTGCAAAAGTGTGTCCCTTGGTCACTGATGATGGCCTTTGGTACTCCAAACCTGCAAAAAATCTATGCTTTGACAAAGTCCACAACAACATGAGAATCGTCAGTCCTGGTGGCCTTGGCCTCCACCCATTTACTCACATAATCAACAGCAACCAAAATATAAAAAAATCCAAATGAACTAGGAAAAGGACCCATAAAGTCAATGCCCCATACATCAAAAATCTCACAAAATAGTATGGGTTGTTGGGGCATCTCATGTCTCCTAGAAATGTTCCCAGTGTGTTGGCAACGAGAGCATGACTTACAAAACAAATGGGCATCATGGAACAAGCTAGGCCAATATAATCCAGAGTCTAAAACCTTCCTAGCTGTCCGTTGGGGTCCAAAGTGTCCACCACATGCAAGTGTATGACAGAATTGCAAAACAGACTCAAAATCATGATCAGGAATACACCTCCTAATGACTTGGTCACTACACATGCGCCATAGGTACGGATCATCCCACACATAATACCTAGACTCACTTTTTAATTTTTGGACTTGATGCTTCTTCAAATTTACTGGGATTTCAGAGCCAACAATGTAATTAACTAAATCATCATACCAAGGATGCTTACCTAAGATGGTATAGAGATGCTCATCGGGGAAAGTGTCCCGAAGTGGTACCTGGTCCAAGGTGTCACCCTCTAGTGTGTGAGTAATCCTACTCATGTGGTCTGCCACCAAATTCTCTGATCCCTTCTTGTCCTTTATCTCAATATCAAATTCTTGAAGAAGGAGCATCCAATGGATAAGTCGTGGCTTTGCATCTGGCTTCTTTAGGAGGTACCTCAAAGCTGCATGGTCAGAAAAAACAACTACTTTAGAGCCCAATAAATATGAACGGAATTTATCTAAAGCAAATATGACAGCAAGAAACTCCTTTTCTGTGGTAGTGTAGTTTGATTGGGCTGAATCTAGCGTCCTCGATGCATAGGCGATCACATGTGAACGTCCCTCCACCCTCTGAGATAAGACAGCTCCAACCGCGAAGTTGGAGGCGTCACACATAAGCTCAAATGGAAGGTCCCACCGTGGGGGCTGTATGATTGGTGGAGTGGTCAGAAACTTCTTCAGCTCATCAAATGATACCCTGCATGAATCATCAAAATTGAAGTCAATATCTTTTTGAAGCAATCGAGATAAGGGTAGAGCGATCTTACTAAAATCTCTGATGAAGCGTCGATAAAATCCAGCATGCCCAAGGAATGATCGAACATCACGCACACATGTAGGATATGGGAGGGATGAAATAATGTCTACCTTAGATTTATCAACTTCAATTCCATGTTGTGAGACTATATGACCTAAGACAATTCCCTTTTCGACCATGAAATGAAATTTTTCAAAATTTAAGACCAGATTCTTCTCAATACAACGATGCAACACATCACCCAAACTAGAGAGACATTCATCAAATGAGGACCCATAAACTGTAAAATCATCCATAAATACCTCCATACAGGTCTCAATGAAATCTGATAAAATACTCACCATGCATCTCTGGAAGGTACCTGGGGCGTTGCAAAGTCCAAATGGCATCCTCCGGTAAGCAAAGGTACCGAATGGGCAGGTGAATGTTGTCTTCTCCTGGTCCTCTACTGCAATGGGAACCTGAAAATAGCCAGAAAATCCATCCAAGAAACAATAGTGTGTCTTCCCAGCTAGTCTCTCAAGCATCTGGTCAATGAATGGAAGTGGGAAATGGTCCTTACGAGTGGATTGATTTAGTTTCCTATAATCGATACACACTCGCCAACTGTTTTGTACTCTCACAGGAACTAACTCATCATTTTCATTTTTTATAACAGTGAAACCAGTTTTCTTTGGTACAACCTGAACAGGGCTAACCCATTGTGAGTCAGAAATAGGGTAAATGATACCCGCCTCAAGTAATTTTTCAACTTCTTTCTTAATAACTTCTAGGAGGGTGGGATTAAGTCTCCTTTGTGGTTGTCTCACCGGTTTAGCCCCATCCTCCAAGAGAATACTATGCATACAAATGGAGGGGCTAATACCTGATATGTCTGCCAATGTCCAACCAATTGCCCTAATGTTATCTCTTAAAAGATTCAAAAGTTTTTCTTCATGTTCAAAAGAGAGATTGTTAGCAATTATGACAGGTAATCTATCACCACTGAGCAAGTATGCATATTTGAGATTTGGGGGCAATGGCTTGAGTTCCAATGTAGGTGGGTGATGTATGGATGGAGAAATTGATGCAACAGACATATCTGCACAATGAACATCAGTATCAGAATAAAAATCATCACAATCAGAGAATAAAGCACCAAATCCATCAGCATACTCAATAGCCATGTCATAATCAGAGTTCACATGATCAAAATCAGAATATGATTCCATTTCAAAATCAAATCTTAGAGAGTCATGTTCCTTAAAAATGGGTGTAGAAGTATTCTTAGACATCAAACTAGAACCAATACTCATAATCTCCCTAAGCATAGGACAATCCAATTCCATGATGTTTTTACTTGGTGGTTCAAAATGGGAGATAACAAAAGCAGAATGGTCCTCTGAGGGGTACTTCATGGAATCCATAACATTAAATATCACAACTTTATCCCCAAATTCCATGGAAAGTGTACCCTCATTGACATTTATGATAGTTTTTGCAGTTTTGAGGAAGGGCCTACCTAAGATAATGGGGGCATGAGAACTTACCTGATCATCCTCCATGTTAAGAACATAGAAATCTGCTGGAAAGATCATGTCTCTTACCCGGACAAGTACATCCTCAAGGACTCCTGCTGGATATGTCGTAGCTCTATTCGCCAATTGCACCACTACTCTTGTTGGATTCAACTCACCAACCTGCAAGGAAGAGAATACAGAGTGAGGCATCACATTTATGGAAGCTCCCAAATCACAAAGAGCATCAGAGAAGTGCAACTCCCCTATGGTACATGGGATGGTGAATGTCCCGGGATCCTTGCACTTTGTTGGCATTGCTAGATTTGGTGTAATGAGTGCCGATACATTCCTTCCAAGGTTGATCCTCTCATTCCCCTTGAGCCCTCTTCGATTGGTGCAGAGTTCTTTTAAGAATTTGGCATACCTTGGGATTTGCTTAATGGCTTCAAGTAGAGGAATGTTGATCTCCACACGCTTGAATGTGTCCAAAACCTCCTTTTGCATTGCTTCTTCAGCCATCTTCTTGGTTTGAACAACCCTGTTTGGAAAAGGAAGGGGTTTAGGAGGAACATCATCAATCTTTTTATTACCTTTATCTTTCTCCTTGGATTGCTCATCAGTTGGTTTGGAATGCGGCTTCTCTGGAGTTGAGTTGAATCCCGGTGGAATGGTAGGTACAGATGTATCGTTCATTTGCTTCCCACTTCTCAATGTGATGGAACTAACATTCCCCTTTGGATTTGGAGTGGGTTGGGAAGGTAGATTTCCGGAATTCTTACTCACAAGTTCATGGAGGGCGGTGGCAATCTGACTCATTTGAGTCTTCAACTCTCTCAGCTCCGAACCTTGACTCTTCAGCTCATTCTGTTGATTAAGAACAATTTGCTTCAAAAGATCATCAGTGTTAGAGTCTACCTTGTGTTGGATATTCCCTTATTGCTGACTCGTTGATGTTTGAGCTTCGAATCTCCTTTGGGGTTGTTGGAAACCCTGTTGGTAAGGTGGAGGCTGCTGGAAGTTTGGTTGAAAAGGGGGCCTTTGTTGTTGTCCAGAGCCATACCTCATGTCCGCTAGATCTCTCCACCCTTGGTTGTATGTTGGATCAAACTTCTTTTGGGGATATGGTTGTTGTTGTTGCTGCTGAAATGGTCTCCCAGGGAACACTGCTGCACAATCTTCTGTTTCTTGGAGTTGTGGGCAACAGTCAGTTGGGTGGCTTGTCTCAGTGCAAATACCACAAGGCCTTGAAAGAGGGGGTTGGGATGTATTTTGAGCCAATGCAATCTGCCTCACCATAGTTGTCAATTCTTCTAACTTAGTATCAATCAAATGAATTTCAAGAGAAGAAGGACTTACCTGATGTACTCCCCTGACATGTGGTGTACCTCTATCACCAAATTGTTGGGAGTTTTGGGCCATCTTGTCAATCAACGCACGTGCAGCTACTGGTGTCTTGTCCACCAATGCTCCTCCAGCTGCAGCATCCACCATGCTCCTCTCCATGGGTGTGAGTCCTTCGTAGAAGTATTGGATGAGGAGTTGCTCACTGATTTGGTGATGTGGGCAGCTTGCACACAACTTCTTGAATCGCTCCCAGTACTCATACATTGACTCCCCTTGGGCTTTCTTGATCCCCGATATCTCCTTTCGAATAGATGTGGTCCTTGATGCTGGAAAAAATCTCTGCAAGAAAAGACGTTTCAAATCGTTCCAACAAGTTACATCTTCGGGTTGTAAATAATACATCCAATCTTTCACAGCTCCATCAAGTGAGAATGGGAATGCTCTTAGTTTGATTTGATCTTCAGATACATTTCTAGGTTTTAGGGTTGAGCAAACCACATTAAATTCTTTCAAATTTTTATTTGGATCCTCACCAGAGAGTCCATGAAACTTTGGAAGTAAGTGAATTAACCCAGATTTCAGTTCGAAGTCCGATTCGAGATTTGGGTATGCAATACAATTTGGTTGATAGTTAATCTCAGGTGCAGCCAATTCTCGAATGGTTCTATTAAGTTCATTTCCATTATTTCCATCCATTGGTTCTTGTTTTATGGTTGAATTTGAATTGCTTCCAATTTCAATGTTCTGATATTGGAGTAATTCTCCAACTGGTTGAATGTTGAAACTTCCCGTAGACTGAGAATGTCTGATTCGTGCCCTAAGGCTACGTTCAATCTCAGGGTCAAGATCTAAGAGATCTTCGGGATTAGTCCGTGTCATCAATCAATGAAATATGAAAAGAAGGAATGTGGACCATATTAAAATAAAAATTATAAGTTTGAGTTGATGGTCCAAAAAGATTTAGAAAGAGATAAAAGAAGAAGAAGAAAAAAAAATCAGATTGGGTAAAGACGGAAGAAAGAAGAGAGGAAGAGAATTAAAATGTAAAATAAAATAAATACCTCTAATTGGTTGAAATAATTACTTTCCTCCCCGGCAACGGCACCAATTTGAAAGAGCGCTGTCGTGGGCGCCCTCAAATGATTCATGTGATTTGGGGTACTTAGGTGCAGCAGAGTGGCTGACCAAGGTCGTCTCTCAAAGGAGGAAGTGAATTAAAACAATTTTTAGAGGTATTCTAGAAGTAAAATAAAAGAGAATAAAAACACTACTTGAAAGGATGGGGGTGTTTGTTTATAGTTTATGAATCTAGAAGAAGTTTGCTGGAAGAAGATTGTATTTTTTTTTGTTTTTAGTTTTGAAATGAAGTTTGATTAAAATGACACAACAAAAAGATGTTTGTTTAGACAATATTTAAAATACGTAATCGATGTAACTCTACCTCTTCAATCATTTATTAATCATTATCATTTAAATTAATATTCACTTAATTATGATCCCTTAATTTGTAAAATCCCGAACCCTACGAGAATTAACTTTACCACGAAGATTGAAGTGAATTTATCCTTAGGCTAACTTCGGAACATGCAATCGCAACACCCTACTTTGATTGATGTTCTAAAATTAGCTTATGATCAGTGGTAAATTAAGGCACATAACCACTCTGGAAATGAGGATTAATTGAGTTTAGGGATTATATTTGAACTCTACAAATTGATCCCATGTGGTTTTGAATTACCGGTTAAGGTTGCGCTCTCAAAGTTCACACAATTCCCGACCTCGCGTGTTTTGTGTTAACTATTCAATTGCTTGCTTAGTTTCATTTAAATTAAAAACTCAATTAATAGATCATAATATGTGAATTACAGTAGCTCATTGATTCAAAATAAATGAATGAATAAGGATAGAGGTCGATCGATTACTAAAAAGAACTACTCTTCCATGGGTGGTGTAGTCATCGTAGAGACGTTTTGCATAAGCAACGGATTGAAAGGGTAGAACCCAATCTTGTCTCCACTCTTGATTCCAACCCAATTAAGAAGATTTAGATAAGAATAATATGGATGAACACAGAATATTATTTGAAGAAAAATTCAAGAAACAAACATGAAAGAAAAGAAATACAAAGAAGAGGTGAGAGAGGAGAGCCTTTTTGGAAGAGAGGTTTGCACAAAGGCTTACTTCCTCCAAGAGTTGTGAGGGGCTCCCAAGAGACACCCTTTCGGCCACACCTTCCCAACGCCTCGACCAGCCCTCTCAAAGAGTTAAAACCCCCTTTAAATAGAGTTTGTGAGGGCTAGGGATACATAACTTTTTAAGTGTGAAATGAAAATCTCGGCTAAATATTTTATTCCAACTTGCACCGCCAATGTGACCTCCAAAACGCGTGAATTGACCGGCCTTCCAGAAGGATTATTTGTGCCACATCATGTCTCCGAGTTTTCCTCAAAATTTGGGCTCAATCCAAGCCCGTATGTAGAGGATATGGCCCAAATACAGAACCTTCTCCATTCTGGCGAGCTCAGCCCAACTTTGACTTCATGGCCCAATTTCAACAACCAAATGAACTCTTTAGCTTTAGTGTCCTGAATAAGAGTTGTAGATAATTAAGTTAGGAACACTGTTACAAAAGTTCAAATTCAAATAATAAATATAAAAATATGTATTAGCGAAATACTACAGTGCACTATTAAGGGTAAAACTGGAATTTTCACCAAATTTTCAAATGAATGATCAAATCCCAAATATTTTATAAATAAACATATTTAACACAATGTGAGGAAATTATATCATTTATTATCAATAAATTATTCAATAAAATAGTGTTTTATCAGGTATCTTAGTTTAGTGTTTAGAGTTTGGACCCAAGACCCCTGTGTGGCTCAACCACATCAATACATACCCAACCCAAAATCATAAGCCCACATGATCCATGCATGGTGTAGGAAACAAGGAATGGTACATGGGGTTTACCTAATATGTGGGATCACGCATTTAAGGTGAAAAAATGGATGGAACCCCACTATGACACAAGAACATGGAATGGAGGTAAGTCGAGTCTTTAAAGGTTTGGATGAAAGGGAAACTTGTGAGTTATGGTGGAATATTGACCATATTCAAAATACAATCACCATATATACACCAGGGAAGAATGGGGAGAGAAAATATAGGATAAAATTTTGACCACATTTAAAAATATAGGGTTCTCCATTTACAGCCAATTATCCATTAGAGTGTTGAACAAGGATGGGAGCTGATCTGAAGTGGCATGAAACCATCACCATTAGGGGGTCCTTTTGGATTTGAGGACTAATGGAAAACCCAAAACGAGGCGAACATGAAGTTTGGAATTAAAATACCATAGAGGGTGATTAAAACCTAGTAATTAAAATACTTTAATTTCACATTTCCTAGACTATGGAAAAAAAATTCAATTCATTTTGTTTAGACTAATGGAAAATGCTCAGTCTTTGGGTATGAACACAATGCGTGGGAGGTAAAATCTAGTTTGATTGATGATAAGGAGGATCACAAGATTCATACACACCATAATATGAATTTCATGATGTTTAAGATCATAATTCATGGACATGAATTGGGGAATAAGGTTCAAAAATGTTAATATATTTGTGGCTAGGACCGAAGAAAAGATATGCATGAATATCTACATATCCCATGAGTATAAGAATCAATTCGCACATAGTTCTTGAAACACATTGTGGTAAGAGAATAACTTTGGTGGGGGAAATCCTCTATGGAAGTGAATCTTAATAATCCCATAATTATCATGGGGCATCCTAAAATTGTTCAGGGTAGGGTTTCAGTTTTATGTCATGCATTGTGGACATTAAATATTAGTTTCAGGTCCTATATATTGGACCATAAGGGAGGCGATCGAAGAGGAATATTCATAATGTGATGGAATAGAGGATCCCTCATGAATGTGGACCATGGGGGGCCACAAAAACCACATGTGAATTCTGGAGGAAGCTCACAAACAATTTGAAGTAATTTTACTTGAAATATGCTAAGGTAAGAGGGTCCAAAGTGGAATTTTCATTCTAGGAATATACATGTTACACTACAGGTATCAATCCCAATTATAATGAGGGCCAAAAGATCCCATGTATCACATATATACCTTAACAATAACTGATTACTGTTTAGGGTCATGGATCTTGGACTATGATCAAGGCTAAGGGCCTGAAGGTTTGAATGAGTTTTTGGTTGAGCTCAATGATAGAGTGCATGAGAATCACTACATATCCCATAAGGATGGGAATCATGCCACACAAAGTTCTTCATTTCAGGAAACAAATTTACTTTAAAGTCTATTGGTGAGGATGTTGGCTCTTATATAAGGGTTTTAGATTTTGGACCATAGGGAGGGTGTCTCAAATTGTTATGCGTAGTTAGGTTTCATAAAAACTATTATAAATGAGGCAATAATAGCCTAATACCAACCACAATTTCATGATTACACTTTTATATTATCCCCAAATACATCTGTATGGCATGGAGGGATGGAAAATATGATGTGAATAGTCCATGGAGGCATGTACTCCGTAGATGGGGCTTAAGAGAAATTGAAATAAGGGTATGTAAATTTTCATCTAGGCCCAAAGAAAAAATGTCGAGGAACCAATAAATATCCCATAAGGATGGTAATAAAGACAACCTTAGTTATTAATGAGAGGATCTCTCTGCTTGGTTTTGACACATACACATATAGGGAATCATTTTTGTTGTTGTTTTTTCTCTTTTTTTGAGTGGTTGGGTGACTATGGAGAACCCAGAAATTACTTGGTATTTAGTGTGGATAAGAATCAGGCCACATGTAGTTCTTGATAGATGAAATGGTGGATGACAATTGCTAAATAAAATATCCTCTCAGGCAAGAACACCACAAAGTAGTGTCATTTTTTCGTGTGGCTCAGAAAATGGTACCACAATATAATGTCATGCGATCAGACTAGTCTATGAAGTTTATCTTCATGGGTTGAAGACTCTAGTTTCTACACCATTTATTATCGTGTGGCTAGGATATTAGGTGGGATATATTCTAGAGGGTATGCGTGTGGCATTGAAAAATAACCCGAAATGAATGAAGACTACATAGGCTCGCACCACACAAAAACACATCGAGGAATAAATCAGGTAAATTGGCTGAAAGGTTGAATTTATGGTTGCGCCCAAGGATATAGTTTATGGGAATTCCTAAAAATCACATAAGGATGTAAATTAGGCCAGACATATTTCTTGATAATGGTAGGGTATGAACTCAATTCTAGATCTTTTTTCCTCTCAGACGAGAACCTCATTGTGGTGATGTTTATTATAAAGTCATTATAGTTTAGACTTTACAATTATTTGTTTATGGTTGAAGAATTCAAGCCATAATGGGGAGGGCCCATGTGATGGACATGTGCATCATTGAAGGGTGACAAAAATCGATGTGAATGTGGTCTTAGGAGGCCCAATTTCACACAACACATTCTTAAGGGAACTCGCATATTTTTTATAGTTGTGATGCCTAGACAAATAGTGAGATTTGAATAAAAAATAAGGGACATTTGTAGTGCAATGGGAATAACCTAACCTGAATGAGGGTCAAAGAGGCCCACACTATAAGAAACATCATCAACAGAAACCTACATATAGTTTAATGTTGTATGTCTTAGACTTGGGTGCCCATTTGGACATCTTTTGTTTGGGATGTGGGGTGGATTGAAGTTCTTCTGAAGCAGAAACATGTAGCCTGGAGTGGTGATGAACCCAATGTGAATAAGGACCAGGAAGGCATGTTTCCACATGTTATCTTCCTAAGGATACTTTCATATATTTTAGTTCATGATGCTTGGACTATAGGGGTTTTAAATAGTTTATGGTTATAATGCTTGGGCCTTCTACAAATAGTTTATGGTTATGTTTACTATATCATAGTCTCTTAGTTTATTATTGAAACATTGGACAGTGAGTAAAAAGGGATTTAATAGGATATATGTGGCGTGGTGGTATGGAAAACCTGATGTAAACGAGGGATTAAGAGTATTCAATTCCACATGAAACAATTTGAAGAGAATTCTTTATATGGATTAGAGTCATAATTCTTGGACTCTGGGATCAGTTTAACATCATGTTCTGGGAATTTAAAATTCTATTTAGTTTACCACTATGAAACCAAGATGATGTGTAGAGGAGTATTATCAATGGAGTTATATGGTGTATCCATTATAACTGTTTGTGAATTAGGGCCCATAATAACCCATAAGACACAACATACTCATGAGAGAAACCTAGACCAAGGGGTAAAAAGGTTGAAATTGTAGCTGGGCCCACAGATGAAAAGTATGGGCATTACTAAATATCCCATAAATATGGGAACCAAGACATGCATAGTTATTTATGATGGTAGGGTAAAACACCAGTGCTGAAAGTGATGTATTCTTAGAAGAGAACAACACAGTGGAGCTATACAGTTTATATTCATGAAGGTCAGAATACATGGTTCTTTATTTAGGGTCATATAATTCGGACCAGTGGAGTTCTGTAGCTCTCCAATATGGGTAAACAACCCTACCAAATCTCTCAATCCCACACGAGTCATGATTATTGTGAGAAATAAGGAATAATATCAATCATTCCCAATTACATCCACTTCAACATAGGGAAGTGGGAATTGTGAATCATGATGTATATTGTTTGGAACAAAATGAGGTTGGTTTGATGATGGAGGATAACATCTGACCATGTTCAAAACAAAGCATCCATATTGTGTTACCAGGAATGGGTATATAAAAATGATGGTTGATGGCTGACGATGGTCCAAATGTAGGACCTATCTCAAAATTTCGTCTGAAACCTTCTAGGCTGTTATCCTAGGATTTTTGGTGATTCATTTTGGTCAGTCACCATACCGTTAGGGGGTCCCATAAGACGTGGAAGATAAGGGGGATCCAAATAAAGAGAGATGTGAAGCATGGAGATAGGTTGAAATAATTTTCATGTCGAATCTAACACTCTATGTCTCAATCTCAGGAACATCAGAGCATGTCAATGGGAAAACACCATAGGAATTGAGGAAAAAGACCTTGGTATTAAAAATAGTTTAATGAATCATTTCTTAGAATAAAGGATATTAGTTTAATGTCAAATATTTTAGGTCATTGATGCCCCATTTAACATCATGTGTCCAGGACATGCCCATGCAGTTTAACGTCATGCAGTAAGGATGTTGCAACACAATTTAATCTTATGGTGAAGGGATAGAAGAGGAAAGGAGTTAAGAGACAGATGTGTGTTATTTGGTAGTTATAAGTCAACCTGAATGAGGACCAAGGGGTTAGTTCAACACAAAAAAATTCTAGGGGGGAGCAATACATAGTTTAATGTAATGATATTTTGACTTGGGTGCCCAGTTTAATGTTATTTTCATAGGATGTAAATTTTTTTGTAGTTTATCATCTTCAAAATATGATGATAAAACATAGTTTAATTTCATTTTGCAGCGGTGTGGGGATTTTTCTTTTAGCGTTTTGCAGAAAGGACCACCAATGCTATGATGTTTAGTTTCGTGATGCTAGAATGCTAATAGCACTATGATGTTTAAAGTCCTCAATCTAGGAAGTGGAATTCCATGTAGTTTTTATGTCATTGTGTGAGGAATGTGAACACATAGTTTAATATAATACTGTAAAGATGAGGTTCATTATGCATTTTAACATCGAGAAACTAGGATTTTTGTGGTGCTATGTAGTTTATCATAGGGTAACTAAGAAGTTGGCAGTTCTATGCAATTTAACATCCTATAATTATGATATTGGGGGTGCTATGAATTTTTACATCATCCAGTTAGGTCGTTGGAGGTTCAATGAAGGTTAACATCATGTAGCTAGGATATTGGTGGTTCTATTCATCTTTACATCATGTAGTTATGATGTCGGAACCTAATTCATTCAATGTATTGTTTGAGCAAAATAGCATTGGTCGGATTGGTGATATTCTCTCAATCCATGATGACCAAAGAAGAGGAACCACTGGGATATACCCTGTGAATAAAGTATGTTCCTTCCTACATGGGTTCTAACTTTTGTGGCTCCCTACCATGTATCATCTGTGTCCTGGTATTCAGTACTATATCACCATGATAGAAGGAGCATAGATAGACTTTATTGTTAAAAGATATGGCTATCTTGTTCAGGTGTGTATCTAGAATATGAAAGGACTATATAATATTCTCATTGAGGGCTTATAGTTTGGATAAGTAGACATCAAATACCCTATCTAATGTCTTTTGATCTCAAATAGTTATTCAGACTGATGGAAACTGGATCTAAATGGGAAAGATGGCCTATGTTTCGTACAATATGGAATATGGAGTCTCCTGGGTGGAATTGTGGGTCATCATCCGATAACCCAAGATATCATTGGGGAGATTGTCTCACCAAATTTTTCTCCTTATGACCCACCATTTTTGAAAGAATTTTGGAGTGGGTTTTATTGAAAACCTCTACCTATCCATTTCCATGTAGAATTTAGTGGGAATTGTAGATGGACTGGTCCTTGCACATGAAGTACAACTTCAAGAGCTCACACGCCCAGAAGCGGGTGCCATTATGAGTGAGAATGGCATGAGGGAATATGAATCGATAAAGGATGTGGGATCTCAAAAATTCAACAATATATCATTCTTCTACATCCTTCATAAACTCTACTTCTACCCACTTAGAGAAGAAATATGGTGTCGTCATAATAAACCTGAAATGAAGATCTTTTGCTAGTGGATATTGTCATATGAAATCGAGTCCATAGACCGTAATGATCTATGAGTACATGGTATTATGGAGGGGATCTGGTAGTTGATGAAAAAAGTTGTAATGGATAAAAAATGTGTGGCATCTATCGGTGAACTCAATACAGTCATGGACTATGGTGGGCCAAAAGTAGACCAAACTTCAACTCTAATAAAAGAGTTTCAATGATTCGTGATGGGATCCATAGTAACCAGCATGAAAATATTAAATAACCTTGAAAATAATGCCTCCATGAATTAAAAAAAATAGAATTCTATGTAACCCACATTTATAGAGAGTTATCTCAAGGCTGGGACCACTCTTGAGGGTGAACTATATCGTGCACCAATGGATCTGCTCATGTTCTGCTTTGTCTGGTGGGAGACTACCATGTTTTATATACTCAATAAAGGGAGTCACCCAATCATATATTTATTGAACTACATGGGGATATAGAGGTCCTAATGTTAATGCACTAAATGAAAGGTTATTTACCTTTTGGCTATCATCGTCGTTCGAAGTGACATGAGTGATGACCCTTTAGTGTGCCATATGTATGAATAGATCGTATTGGTTATGCTCTATAAGAGATGCAACTATACTAGGAAAGGCATCAAATCAAACATTCTGTGACCAAGAAACAAGAGTTAACTTTGGATGAGAAGGGAATCAAGCCATTAACTAGAAATTGTGTTTGAGAAAGTGAACAATTTCTAGCTTGCTAAAAACGTAATCATCTCTAGTCTGCTTTATGACTTACCTGAAGTCCCCATTGACATAAAAATGGGAAAAATAAATATCTAGGTCCAGCTCGAGACCATTAATGAGACCCTGATACTCTAAATCATTGTTAATTCATCCATCTGATAGCATGAACAAATACGGAAGGACATCCTATGTTGGGTTGTTGAAGACAGTCTCTAGGCTTACTCTATGGAGTTGGGGATCGTTGATCCTTCTTTCGATAGGGCTCTGGGAGGAACCATCAAAATCTATCATAGAACATAGATTATCCTAATCCACTAAGAGGATTTCCTCATCTATGAAATCAAGATCTATGGAATACTCTGTGGGGTGAATATGGGAATCTAGGAAGTCTTTTAATGCATGAATGTTGATGGTCTTCTATGGAATGAATCTGATGTCGAACTATTGAAGGATCACTACCTAATGACCTATACAGACTGTCAACGTAGAACGGTTTAGGATATAATTTAGTAGATCCATGTGGACAAGCTATATCTCATGATACTATAAATAGTGATCCAAATTATTTGACTATGAAAACTAGTGTGAGGAATCTCTTCTTGATAAGAGGGTATTAGGAATCTACATTTAGGAGAATGTGACATATATTTTATAAGTTGTTTTCTGCCCATTATTTTTCTTTTGGAAAAGTAGGGTCTCAAGGGATCATTCCAAGGTGGTCATGTAAAGGACCAAAAACATCCCTGAGATGGGTGGCATCAAAACTGGATACGGTGGAAGGAATTTATTGATTTCTTCATTCATGTTATATCACTCTTCATCCCATTGGTACATGATTACTTTTTTCAAGAGTCTAGAATAGGTGTTAAACATACTATACTGATTTGCGATAAATTGACATATATAGGTTATGTGGCCTTTGAGGCCTCAGAGCTCTCCGTGGTGGATTCAAGGAGGCATCTGACTGAATTCATTGATCTTTTCCAAGTTGATATCGGTGCCTCTATATCTGAAAATAATGTTGATAAAATTTCAAGAGGTAGCCCTGAAGGTACAGTTCAATGGGATCATCTTGAAATTCCATGAATTAAGGAATCCCAACACTTCCACAAGAACTCTAAGATGACTATGGTGGTATTTCAACAAAACAAATTCCACATAGAATTCCACTACCATCTCGTGGATTGATTTCCACTAGAATTCTGAGGATCAATTTAAAGATGAGGTGCATAACATGATTATAGGTGGATCATACATTCTTTAAATAGAAAGGCATTACCTGATATAAAAATGTTCATGTTGGCACCCTAAATGTGGTGGAATATTCATCATTGGGTGCCATCTATATCTAATTGTATCAGGAATACCCATCCTTGACGGAGAGACCCTATATCATTGCGCTGTCATCAATAAACAATCATCGAAAGAGAAAAATCTTCCTTCATAAAATGGTGGTTAAGGTAACGGAAGTCAATGAAGACTCTGATGTGTGAATTCTTTTTTATGATATATTTGATGTTGTCCATCCATATGAGGTACCAAAATTTTTTGATGAATTTATCTTTGATAAGATTATCTATATATGTCTCAACCATGGAACCATGATAATCGTGCAACTTCTTGGGAGGCTGCTTGAACATGTGATGACTTAATAGAAGACCAAGATGGTGGACATAGACTTGAGGTTCTTGTGCAATAATTTAATCAAAACTCCAGGAAAAGACACCGTGATGCTAACTCTGTAAATCCACATACTAATTTTGTTCCTCTACAAGCATGACTGCAATGATCAACATCAACTTGATATCTTCCTTCGTACCAAGATTCACCTGAACCAACTCATCGACAGTGGTGGAGATGCCTTATTCAAATGTAGGAGGAGCTTCTTCCAAATCATCTTCATTATATCGGGTGGGGTGATCAGTTTGATAAAATAGTTCATCCAAGTCAAATTCTCCCGAGAAAACACTATTTCACACTTGGGCGGACCCAAAATCATCACTAAGGAACTTATGATCTACAAAAAAAAAATCATGGTGATGAATGTTTTCATCCCAATTCCATTAGGGCTTTCACTTAGGGGTCCATTCTTAATGTAAAATCAATAGTGTGGAGTCAGTCTATGTCATGTCAACTTGGATCCGAAGAACAAGTAGATATAGATCATAATTGTAGTCATGGGGCAAACATCTTTACACCTTATGGGGGTAAGGGGTTCTGGTATCACTCAATCCTATCCTATGTAGGAGTACGGGGTGATCATATGAAATTTCTTGTACCTAGGAGTGCTTATCACCATCTTTTTAGAAATTATGAAGCGATGTCCTAGGTCTTATGTGGAGGCCTCCAACCGGTGAATAGGGAGTATGAATGAATCATCCATGTCCATCCATGGGATGGCCTCAGTAGTAGTGTTCTCAACTTCATTGGTCTGAACCCATTTTATATTTTTCTTATAGTAGTCGGTATCCATGTTGTGGGATTCACAAGAAACAATGGGAGACACATCACCTTGGATCACACCCACTCAACTGCTTAGGGAGTGAACAAGGTATTTTTGATACCTAGAGGGAACCGCTACATAAAGATGGAGCCAGGTTCTACCCATAATTACATTATAGGTGGTATCTGGCATGAAAAATGTGAATTTGGTGATTTCAATAAGGCCACCAAACTAGGTCTTCAGGTGGATTATGTCACACAACCTCTACTTAGTCATGTCATAACCCAATATCTTCATGTCCAAGGGACCCAAATATTCTTCAGTTAGTCATAGAGTGTGGAGCATATGGGCTGGAACAAGGTTAATCATAAAACCTATGTCAACTAGATAGTGGAAGAATTATACTACATTGAACTGGATGATGATTTACAATGGTAAGATATATCCATGTAAAGGGTAGCCTTTATGTAATCCTCAGAATGAGATGATGGCAGGGCATTATGGTCACTCATCTTCCTTAGCATAAATGTATTCTATGACTACTACTTTTATTTCAAACTGGAGGGGAATCCTTAAATCTTATGTGAGGGATTATGACATGTCTTCTAATATATTGAGGTAAGCGAGGATTGAAATATTTGTAGGAATGTTGGTGAGGATATTGAGAACATTTACATTCATGCTAGGTGCACGATTATACCTATAGGAGGTTTCTCTTTGGTAGGGGCATGAAAAGAACTACTGGTCAAATTGGAAAATTACGATTAGTGCTGGGAATATCTAGATGCATGTCAAATAAACCCTGAAAGGTCACTACTATATAACTGTCAGATGGCTGATAGCGAACCATAGCTAGAAGAAGATTATCACAATGCAGTGGTGGAAGTTATTCCTGGCCGATTAGAATGGCCGGTGGAGAAAATTAATCTGAAAAGATGCGCTGAGAGGATTGTGCCTGATTGGTCCTACACAGAACCTACTACCTAGACTTAGTATCATGTGTTTATTGTAATTAATCACTGGAATGGAATTCCATATGATTCTCATCTCCTCATCTCCTTCAATGATGTCATTGAATATAGACATTCAAAGGATTATCCTAAAAATCTTTGTCATCGGGAACTATATAGGGATCCACCTACTCAATGGTATTCACAAAGGTGAACTTCTGGTCATAATTAGAAGAATATTCCAATACCAGGAAAACTCTTCGGGTGATCTGAATCCCTAGAGGCAGTAAATTTCAATGCGAGTGAGATGGAATTAGAAGCAAATTAAGATTTTACTTTCCATTTCATTTCCAGAAACCACTCTTCTAAGAGGTTGAAGATCACGATGTGGATACCATAGATATAGAGGAGGTAGCCATGGGAGGTGTAGTGGCTTCATAAGGGTTTAGATAATTTAAACATGAACCTATGAAAACATTGGTGAGATTGAATATTCTTTAATCCAATTAGCAATCCTATTTCTGTGTCCCACAGTTGGAGGACTTTTTCCACTAACCCTTTTTGTCACTCTCAGGATTCACAGATATTCATGCTTCTTGATCTAGTGTGGGACCTTACTTGATCATATTGTTATCTACCTGGTCCTGAAGCCAGTCCTTGAACACATAACATCTCTTAATAGTTTCCCCTGGTTCCTATTATAATGGAAGTAATTGGGGTAATTAGTGAGATCGGTGTCATAGGGCTTCCATCATTATAGAAGCTTTAGAATTTCATGCTCTAAGAAAATTCAGAAATATATGAGAACATGGTCCTTATTGAATGGGTGGGTTTGGATTCTCCAATATGGTAAGGGTGCTGCATGGGCACGGACCTTGCGATGGGTTGGATCCTGATGGGGGATAGAGCCTTATTCTCCAACCTAGGTGATAGTGGTGAATTATGGGTTGGTGCCTATTGATTCTACGCTGAGCATTGTTGACCATGAGGCTAGGCCTGTGGTAGTTTCCCTCTGTGAGGACATATAAGAGGCTCTAACAGTAACAACTCTAATCTCCTAGGGGCCTCTATCTTAGTGATAATAGAAAAGTCTTCCTTGGAGGTTCTTATTGGAAGATTCATAAGAGGCAACATACAACCCTGATTGACCTACAATAAGGCTTCTTCTAGGCATTGGGTGTTGAAAGGAAAATCCCAAAATCCACTAGGGATGTTCTGAGTGATGAGGAATTGACCCAATTCATTCTTATCATTCTAAAATAACATTTTAAACAACTACTCTTAGGTTATTGGAATGTTGAGAGAATATGTAAGGTACCTACTCCTTGTGAATAAGTATGATACATGCTTGTCTGGTAGTCTGTTTCACTTGAAGAGTTCAGTAACACTTACCTTTTGGGTGGTTCAACTGAACTAATAGAGAATCTTTCTACAAAGATATTCCAAAACAAAAATGAAACATATAGAAATATTTTTGTACAAGATGAATGATTACCCTTCCATTGTCTGCAAAAAAACATCAGATCATGGCAGTCCTGTGTTGCTTTAGAGTTCCCAACATGGGTTCAAAACCAAAGATGAAGTGTGTTAGATGTTGTAGTGGGTCACCCATCCCATTAATAGAGATGAAGGTTGGATTCTCGAAACCATGTATTCTTACATATCACCAAGACTTTTCGGAAATGACTTTCCCTCAGATGGGATTGCCTCCTTTCACATCTCAAAAGCTTTGAGACGAGTAGTGATAAATGTTATCTAATCATCCTGGTAGGGATCTAGGTCTCGTCTTGGATTATTGACCACCAATGTGTTGAAAGGATCAACGACATGATATATTTTCTAGTATCTCATGGAGCGACTGGTGGAGAAACAAGTGGATAAAATGGAAAAAAACTACCTGAGGAGCGTCCTGATCCAGGTCCCATAGAGGGTTACCACATCACTCGTATCGATTTATTGATGCATACCATGGTCATTATCAATAAAATAGTCCTCTATCATACCAAGGTGTGTTGGATGGTCGAGATCAATATGAGGTAACTGACCACGAATAGCTTGTGGATTCTCCTACTACCTCGGTGAAGGGACATGAATGTATCAAGGATCCCCATATTATGGACACCATTTAGAATAGTCCTCCTCAAGAAGATCATTAATGAAACTCCACTGATTTTCTAGCTACTGGAGCAAGGAGACCGTATCAGGGTTGACCTCTGCCTTCTATGCTACATCAGATGGTTCAGATGTCTTGGTAGTCCTAATTAGACCTTTACCCTTGTTGGAGTTCCCACTTATGGGAAATATTTCAGAGGGGTCTCCAAGGCTATGTTAATACCTTTTGATGAGTTTGAACACCGACAGGGTCCACATGATCTTGTGTTTTCCTGGGGCAGGGTCATCTTCTTCATACCCTTACCTATTCCCCCTTCCGAGCGTATTGTGGGGATAACCATGTTTACCATTACGATTCCCAAATGTATATCCAAAATATTATCAACTACATATGGATATCACAAGATGAGAATGAAATGGAGAGCAGTGTACTATCTATATCATCGTATCAATACATGAGGAGATGCCTCCTCAATTTTACTACAAAGATCCATGAAGCGCTGGATGCATCGTTTTTCAAGAGTCTGGTGGTATCCAAGTGACACAAGGTGGTGGCCCACTATGAGCACTTCCATATAAACCATGCATCACCTTTGGTCAGGGTCATTGAAATTATCCCACCTCTTTGGGTAGACTACTTAATAGTCATGGAGGCAGAAATTAATCAACCATATGGTTTAGAGAAAGTATGTAACCTCTTCTAGGGTGATGAAATCCAAAATGTTGATTTCATGAACAACAATTGGCTAGAACATCTAGGATAACTAATTTGAGGGTTTCCCAAAATATTCCTTTGCCTGAAGTTGGATCTGGATCTTGGATACCCCAAGCTCCAATCAGTGTTTGATGAGAAACTAGAGATGGAATGGTTGAGATCATTGCGATTGTGGACTGGCCAGTGGGGTGACTATCACATGCACTAATTGATCACTATACACAAGGTCATATCTCATAGGTAGTTCTAGCTAAATTATCACATGCCAATAGTATTTGGTACATTCCATTACCTCATGTGTGAGGGAAGGGGAAGTCGTTTGTGGGTCTATCAGGTGATCATGGTCTATCAAGTAACATTATTACTCCCTATGATCAATTCTATAGGTAGATAACATAGCTTGTTATGGAAAAGATGACTATATTATAAGAAACTAGAAGTGATAAATATCATTATTCACCCACATGTACCTATGAAGGGATTTGGGGATTTGGTGCATATGTCATTTCAAAATGATGAATCTCACATATCAGGCTCTAACCATAGAAATTTATGCATATGAATAGGTGAAAGATCCATAATTGAATCACATTCTCCATAAAAATCTATAAAATGGGCTATATTTACAATGATGTAGTTCTTATCATAGTTTTTCCTTTGACAGAGCAGGTTATCCTTTCTGCCTCCAGATGACTCCTTAGTACACAGATGTCATTTTTCACAAGGAGTTCCTTCATACTGGTTGGTGTTAGAGTGGGGATGACCTCTGTATGAGCTAACTGGGATACAGTAAATACTTTCATATAGATTGTTGTTATATTTTGGAGGACCTCCACCCTAGATACTGATGTAGTAGGGATGAAAACTAAATAAGCCGTTGAGAACATATGGAGGAATTTTATGTTGGTTATTGGTGTAGTGGAGAGGACCTATGATTTGGTGAGTTCAGGTGTGAGAAGAACATAGACATATATCAATTAGGACATAGGGAGGACCTCTATACTATGAAACATGATTGTGGGGAGGAACTCCATACCGATTATTAGACACATGAGGAGGACCACTACAATGGTGAGTGTAGGAGTGGGTATTATGTATTATTTAGAAAATTGAAACATGGGTAGGACCTCCATGTTTGTAGATTATGGCATGGAACAGACATACATTTTTTCTAGAAGTGGTACCATGAAGAATTCCTACGTACTGGTCATCGATGAAACAAGGAGGTCATCTTCATTGATAATTTCTAGAGTGGGGAGGACCTCAACATGAGCAGGGAACGACGTGAGGAGGAAATTTATTTTGGCAGTTAGTGACACCGAGATGGCCTCCGTATCAGGAATTGTATGCACAGGGAGGACAACTGTGCAGGACGTTGATGAGGTAGGGATGGCCACCTCTTTCGTCGATGTTGGGGACATGGGTAGGGAATCCATTTTGGGTGAGAGAGTGGGGAGGATCCCAAATTTATCATGGGCTGGTCTGAGGAGGGAATTTTTACTGGATATCATCATAATGGGTCGGCCCGCAAGGATAATATTTGTTTTATATGATTGAAAGAGTCAGCATGACCTACATATGAGGTAGATGGGTTCTTGATTCTGATCAGAAACTTATCTATACCAGCTTTTTTGTAGTAGTGTTATGGTGGAATTAACTAGTGGTGGCATGGGCCATGGAAGATGTGGAAGATAATTATCCCTAGTAGACATCCTTTCAATCCAAATATCACTGTTGGCATCCGTTCATTTGGACTGTGATTGGCAGAGTAGGGGTGTATACCAACTATTCTTTGGCCTAAAGGTCCAGTCAATGGTGGTGCTAATGAGGCCTGCTGGGTTACCTCCATGGAAAATCTCAGGAGGTAGTCATTGCTGGGATGACCCGAGCATCCCCGGACTCCATATCACAGGGCAATGAGTTATAAGAATACTCATAGTCACAGAATCCTACAGTTCCTAGTGGGCTATATCATTTATAGGAATGAGCCCCTCATTATCATATGAGAATACGAGGATTTCGACTACCCTACTATGGATGATTTTAGTGGGTGATACGGGGTGTGGGAGCCTTTTAGTAGTTTTCATAGTTGATGTCATAATGATGGTAGAACTATGCGTGGTTTCAGCACCATTACTTCTCCTACCCGTGAATCTATGGGTGGGGGTGATTAGTTTCCAATAGCATGGGTATTTCAAAGAATGAATATTTAACTATCAATATAGATATCATGAAAGAAATGACTAATTTCCCAGCATCATCCAATTTTCCATGGTTGAAGAGAAAGATGCACACTAATGAGGTCATAGACCAAAATTCCCAATGATTAACTACCCAAAATTATGGTGATATTCACTTCAGGTCCACTATTTTTTTTGTAGGACATAGAAATAGAAATCTAGATATAGTTACATGCTTATCCATACATGTCTATAATGATAAACATTCCTATATTGATAAGAAATGTTCACATCAGGTTCACAATTCTTGTTTTTGATGCTCATTTCGAGGCGCATTTTCCACGTGAGTTTTCAAACATTGGAACCAAATTTAACCTTGAATTCCAAATTTATAAAGGAGGGAAACATTCCTCACATTCTTGGTGATATTAGACCCTTCATCAAAACAAGATGATAGGAGGTTGGGTCCTCCTTAAGTGAATTTCTCCTCAGAACTCATTACCTAGTCCTGATATCTTTTATAAATTAAGATGAGTTCATGAAACTCATTCATGTTTCCATATATTTGTGGATATCAATTAATTATATTATTGTTTTTATGATATTCCAACAGGTTTGGTCAAGGCATCAACCTTCGGTTAGGGGTGTATTCACATTGGGCATTGTTTGCATGTCTGGATGCTGGAACATTGGTCACCTATATTCTTCCTCATAAGAAGGATTCTCAAGGGCATGAATCCCAATGAATCATGTGGAAGCCAGAAGGTGTCTTATGCCAAAGGCATGTCTTTCGAGGTTTTCATGAGTTATCCCTTGTTTAACATGGGGTAGGCTATGAGTTTAACATCTTACATAGATGGAGTATTAATGATCATAATTCTCCATGAAGTTGGATCAAAGAGTCATGTCCCTATGAGGGAATACCCAGAAGGTTTATCAAATGGATGGGCCAGAATGCCCAATGAGAGTGGATCATGGATGGTGTGTCTCAGAAAGAGGAGTCACACCATGAAGGCTAACCCTAACACAAAGGAATGACTACCCCATACTTTTAACATCTAATATCTTATTTCACTAAGCACTTGAGAACCATTAACTTTATAGAAAATGAATTTCCCAAGGTATTAGAGAATTGCGATAAACCCTTTCATTTGTTCCTCAATTCCCCTACATATGTTTGGGATTCCTGTTGCGATGGTATTTTCCTTTTTTTCGAAGAAGGAATCCATTTGGTTCAGTCAAGGCTTTGGGGAGATTTCACCCATCAAAAAGAACTATTCCACCCAATGACGACCCAATAATAAGGTATGTTCACCCTTATTCATGCAGATCCTTCCTCTTTGAAGCCCATGTACTTCACAAAGAACTATAACTTCAAAAATCCATCCTTAATGTGCCCCATGTTTCCTAAGAACCTTATTCATGTGGCCCTCCAGGCTCACACGTTGTGATTTCATGGTCCCTTGTGAGGTGTTCCTTGTTGTGTTGCACCACTAATTACTTTCTATAATAGGTACACTAATGCGTATTTATTTTTCACATACCTATGCTTACATAGACCCCATGATCAAACACTCCTCCACCCCACTCCTGTAAAGAATTTCTAATGCCTTTCCTTCTCCCTGTGTGGGTCGGTATCAGTTATGTATGTCTAAGTGTTGAGGAGTGGGCTATCTCCATCTATTATGCAAGATGTAAAACTGCCAAGCACCATAATACTTAGCACATGATATTAAATTGTAGCCTCGCCCCATACAACGCACATGGGTTTCCCCTCCTTGGGCATTTTCCATGCCCACTTGCGTTCATTGGAGTGAGATCATCACACAAGGAATGAGATATTCCTCACATGGGATGATTTCTACCCCATTGGGAGGGGAATCCATCTTGGAGTAAGCCCCTAACGTTTTATATGGGAGGAATCACTATTTCTATACTTCAAACCCTCAAGACACAAATACTAGTGAGGTTATGGGATTCATGGACTCTCAACACGCAATCCCTCTCTCTCTTTGGGCTTTGTCTCCACAGTCATATTCAACATCTAAGCCCTACACCACCACTGACTGACTCCTCTTCCCAAATGTGACTAGTTGTTCTAATGATTCCTCTTATTTCTCACATTGATCATGAAGTGGGTGGCATTAGATGTTAGTATTGACCATGACTCACTCCTCCTTCTAGTATTCCTTCCTGAAGTAATCCCCATTTTCAACATTCATGGGCCACTATCCATTCATAAACTCCATCCCTTTGGAACTACATTGGTTTTGATCCCTTCCTTCTAAATAGGGAACGTAGGAAACCTCCTTGATGTTAAATTTCAATGAATTATAAACCTTGATCCCATTATTATAGGTGATCACCTCTCAGATCCATGTAACATCTCCATCACAACACTCTTAACCCATTGAGATCGTGACCTATCCTGGAAGTCACATCTCCTCTTGGTCTCCATGGGAATCCATCCTTGTGTAAGCCCCATCATTCACATCTCATATGGTTAGCTTCCTTGTGTAATCCCTAACCATATAACTCATTTTTACTGGGCCTCCATCATAGGTATAGGCCCTAACATCCCATCTATGACTATTTGAACATTGATTCCCAACCAACTAGGATACATAAGAAACCTCCGTGAGGTTGATGCCCAACACCAATAATAATACATCCCCTCTGTCCTCTTCATCCAATCCATCCATAATGCATCATGACATTACCTAGTCTTCCACATCTCAATAAATTAATTCCACCCATTTAGGGAATTTCTACATGTAATCCCCATCCACATCGCTACTCTAAACAACACTAGGGAAGCTAGTCGTGCTTCTTCCGCACATCACTCACTATCCCACCAAGATAAATACTCATGAATAAGGTAGGTAACCATGTGTAATCTACACACCACATGATTTTGACCTATGGGGGTTTTGATCCCTAATTTCTAAACAAGGTTCAGAGGACACCTCCCTGAGGTTTAATCCAAGATAATGAAAACCTTGGTGTCTCATCCCAGGGGTGTTGCCTCTCTGATCCCCCCCAGTGGTGTGTAGATCATCATTCATGGTGTGATACCTTATATTTATGAGACACACTATCTCAGTCTTGATATCATTACACATTCTTACCAACCCATCTAATGAACCTTTAGGGGGTTCCCACCTGGGTACATGCCTCTCAGATCCACCATAATGGGGAATTATGATCATTTATACTTCGTATCTAAAATATATTAATCTCACTTCCTACCCCATGGTAAACATGGTATTTTTATGGAAAACCCCTAAGAAATTCCTCTAGAATAATATATATTGTGATATCCATAGGATGATTTAGGTTACATACCCTTGTGAAGCCCTTTTTTGATGAAGAATACATGTGACTAATATTCCAACATTCAGACATGCCAACGATTTCCAATGTGACTACTCCCCTGAACAAAGGATTCATCCCTGTTATGACCCCTTGTAATATCCAAACAGAACCAATGTAATTTACCAGTATCCACAAAGATCTGTCACCGAAAATGAGTTACATGAACAAGTCATAATCTATAAGAGACACATGAACTAGGTATGGAGTTATGACGAGATGTCCATTGAAGGAGGAACCAAATTCACATTATTCAATTTCGATCAAGGAGTAGAAATCACTGAAAATGGGATGAATTTTACACACCTTTAGAAAGTGGGAATGTATGGAAACAAATGTCATTCCAGCGTGTGACAATACACGAGGAAAATTTACCATAGTGGAAGAGTAAAAAACAATCAATATGTCATAACAAGGTCATATAAAACATTCAAAAGGGATAATAACATGAAGTTGATCAATTTACAATTAAACCCAAAAAAATTAAGGATAAAAAAGGCATGGAACAAAATATCTTTGAGTCTGTCAAGACATTACCTCAATCCATCCAACTCCACCATCCCATTAGCTCGATGTAGGGCCCTTTCCCTTTCTAGGTCCTTAACCATAATGTATTCATGTACAATGATATTCCCTTGCAGGTTGTGATTATAAAATTTATAGAAAACCATGAATATATCACTACTTTAAGTGAATATATAAAATAAAAAAATTTGTGGTGATTGAAAATAAATATATAATTGAAAACCAAACCCATTAGGTTATCATGCACTAACTATATTTTCACAAACCATGACCCTAAAAGCATTGGATTTATACTGAATGGAAGAATCATGAATGGAAATATTAGAGTATTCTGGACATATGCACATTGTTCCATCACCATGGGACCAACCATCTCACTCTTGGTTTCCAAGAAGTATACTTAATAATCAACTATATCACTAAATCTTTTCTCACATATCATCATTGGACTGAGTTATCTCACTCAAGACTAGACCACTTCGCTTCGAAGATAAACAATATCACTCATAAATAGCCTTTATCACCCTCCGATAGATATTCTTCTAAGTCGTTATTTTCCAACATCACCATTCCAGGCTTATCCATATCCCTCATGTCAACCCCATAATATTATACAAAATTGTATATCATTAAAAAATGTCATTATAGCCTTACCTAAGACAGAATAACTAATTACAATCCCATTAATCATTGTATACATAATTAACCCTAAACACAGTACAAGTATTATTTTCCACCATCCTAATATCTATCACTAAAAATTCCCCTCTAAGGGTTCGACTACATCAATACATACCTTACCCAATCACATTAAAACCAAAAGTGGAGGTATCATAATGATATGGATGCACCCAAATAGAACTTGAGGCATATAATTCCATAAAGTGTAGTACCATGGTATGGACTTATTAAATCATGCACAAAAAGATAAACAACAAATAATTTCCACCTGACTCTTGTATAGAAAAATGGTTTTGAGAAATCAACCCTAATAAAAACATATTTTGGCATTAGAAACGTAAATAAAAATATATATATAAAAAATAATAGATATAGGGTGGACTTAATGTTATATTACTGAGAGGATTCCATAGGATCCAACAACGTTTCAATTTGATACGAAATGAGGTCATAAGGGATCAAAGAAGCCAAAATCTCCTATTTCATCCAAAAATATTGAGTTGAGGTTGTGGGGAAGAAATGAGAGGGTTCTCTGTGAGTTTCATTTTCTAAAATACCAATAAGCACTACTAAGGATATGTTCATGGTGCACACCATAAAAGTAGTGAGGTAGTTCCACCAACGTTTTCCCTTATGGTTAAAAATGTGTACTAAAATTTCACACTGTAAACCTCTTCTCATGTATCCTACTAGCTACATCGCTATGTTTTCCTTCAAATCACAGCCACCCAAACCTCTTCCAACACCTCATCCAAATAAATTTTGGTGAGATAAAATTGATTACGGAAATTCTTACCCATAATGAATATCAGAATTCAAGGGTCATGACAGTCATTTATATTATTAAAGACTATAATCTTTTATATAGAATGAATAACCATGATAAATCCATTAATAGAAATCTAAGAAAATGTTTATATGTTTTCATTTTTATTAAGAATAAATACATTACCACCAAAAATTTAAAGTAATTAACCTTTTATTTTCTACCCTTCCACTATTAATAAAGAGTATTATTTGAGAGAGGTATTATTAGAACCTTATTAATTAAATATAAAATAGTATGCATACCTTCTTCCCAAAAATAATTAGTTATTTCATTCAAACTTATCACGGTCCTAGAAATCACTTCAAGATTTTTGTTTCTCCCTTCAACTACCCTATTTTTTGAAGTGTTCTTACGAAATGAAAATTGTGTATATATATTTGTTTTGAACATAAATTCTTCAAATTTTAATTCTCATATTTAATACCATGATATCTTAGAAAAATTCATAATGGTATGTCCACTATCATTTTTATATATTTAGCATACTTTGAAACACATGACCATGATTCGATTTTTTTATCGTGGATAAACACCGAAGAAAATCATGTAAATGCATCCATTATAACAAAAGAATAATGAATTTCACCTAGTCTTGAAACTATATAAGGTTTAAACCAGTTAATTTGAACGCATTATTGGGTTTGATAGGTAAACACCTATCACTTTTGTTTGAAAGGAATTTTATGATGATTTTTGATTTTTGACAAGGTTAAGAACTTTGTAATTTTGAAATATTTTTTTTGTAGAACCTCAAATAATTTATCTCTAACTATATTCCTAAGTCAATTAATCAATAAAGAAATTGTTTTAGAAAATATTGTACATTATTTACAATATATGCATTTTCATTCCTCGTAGTAGTACAAACTAAATTTTTCATAGAATTATAACTTTCCAGAATTAATCACAAATATAACAAGATAATAACCATAAAACAATTTAGGAATACTAAGAATGAGATAATGTAAACTATTAACTTATACAACTTTACAAATTAACACAGTTTTAGTATTGTCTATTCTTTCAAGAACAACGATATTTCCTTTATCATTATTGTCGAATGTAAAATTTCCACCATAAAAGTTCACATTATTCATGAAGATTATATAGTATAAAGTTATATTTTTAGAATATACACCATCCATTTACTATATACTCTTACTTGTACAATTTATGTATTTTTACATATACTGAATTATCCAAAAAATTATTTTGGTACTAACACGTTTACAAGTAAAAAAATGATAATAATGATTTTAGTATCATAATTTATTTTATATATTTATAATAAAAGAATTAAAATATTTTGAGAGAAAATATTATTTGGTAAAAATTATATTTCTCAACCTCAAAATGTTCTTATATAGTTGAAAATTAGGATTCTACTAGAATTTTAACAACCAGAAATAAAAATTATTCATGTAGAACATTATTTGTTGTCTAAAATTATATCTTATACCAGTTTTGAAATTAAAACTTTCTTGATTATTTAATATCATATTTATAGTATGTATTACATTTCTAAACTATTCTCAATATTTTCTAAATAGTTCATTTGTAAATTTCATATTATTATTTATTTTAACCACATATAATTCTTTACTTTTTTGAATAGAAGTATGATTTTTTATCTATGGAGAAAACAACAATATCATAAAATTATTATACATATCGTTAATCTCATTCATGTTTATATCAATACTAGAATAATATTATTATAACTAAATATTAAAAATATATGATTAACCATGAAAATAATTAGCAAAATGAGTAAGATTGGCTGCAGTCACATGTACCTCAGATTTAATGGGATCAAAAAATAATTTATCTTATTCACATGAATCATCATTGTTTGAATAATAATAACTACCTTATGATTCACTCTTGGTAGATTTAATTTCATTCATTGGACTTATTCCACTATCATCATATTTCCTTTTCTATTTAATCTTATTAAAATCAACTGTGATGTTGGACTTCCATTTATATTCATAATATGTAACTTCTCTAGATGATTCATCATTCCTCTAGGATTCCTTCTTTTCATATTTTCCATTATAATTAAATTCCAAAAAAAATATCCATGTAAAAATTATTAAATCATGTAATAAGTTGTTTATATCCTTATCACTATTCTTGTTATATTCACTTCAACATTTATTATCATTTTTATTACATTAATTTGAAATCAAATGTATTTAATACAAAATATTTCTTATTTGGTTTAACTTAGTCATTGTCACCTTTATCGTTTTGATAATACATATTATACATTCATTACAACTCATTTACTTGAATTTTATTAAAGTCATATTATGATATAATAGAAACTACTACGATTTTTTATTTTATAGGAAGAATTATTTTAAAAAAATTACCTTCTTCTTCTCATCTATTGTGTGTCTACATGAAATCATGGTATTGTTTTCTCATTGACCCCAATGTACATTTAAAAAATATATTCATTAGGTTTAATTTTAATTGAATTATATTTTTATGTATATGTAACCACACAATATATTACTAATTATTTCCCATTAATAATCATTATCTTGAGTAACATATGTTACATGTAATAACAAACTAAACAAAAAAACTCAAAATTGTATAATGATCGTTATAGCTGTTTAACTTGTGAGAATAGATAATACTCAATTACTTTTAGATTAAAATATTTAATATATATTTAGATTTTTAATTTTATCAAATTAACATCATTTTTGGATTTATTTTATAAATATTATCAATAGATGATTTTTTTGGTATTTTTCAAGAATAATTTATTTTTTAGTGAATAGTAAAAAATTCCATTTTTTCTAAAAAATTATAAATTTTATAATACAAGAATTAAATAAAAAATAATGAAATAATTTTCATATAAAAAAATTATATTAAATAAAAATTTATAAATATCAGGTTGAATTTAAAATTCACATGTTTAATGGTTTTGAAACTCAAGTAAAATTTGACACTAGAAACTGTTTAATGGCCTTATAATTAAATATAGGCTTTATCACTTTTTGAAATTTAATATAGCAATATTTAATTTTAATTTTATTTAAAAATATCAATATTATATAAAAATTTCATAATTATGTTTAGTAAAAAAATATAATATTTGTAAGATGAGTGTTAATTACCTCAATAATAATAAAATAAATTTTTAAAGAATTTTTTTACAAATATCATGTGATTTTTATTTATTGAATTTTAATAATATAATTTGAATAATATAATTTAAATAAAAAATATAATGTTTTTTAAAAAATTTATAAAACATTATTTACTCTTATTCTGTTTGTAATCAAAACAATATAAGATTAATAACCTATAATGGTCAAAATGTATTTTTTTCTTATAAAACAGTATTTCTACACATTACCTATTTTAATTTAAAAGTTAATTTTGTAATATAAATAAATTTAATTTGATTAAATAGTGGTTAAATATAGTTTAATGAAAACAAAAAAATTTATATGGGTTATGTTATATTCTAAATAGAAAATAAATTCACATAGTTAAAAACTAGTAACCTAGTTTAAAAGTAAAATAATAAAATGTAAAAATGTAATGGTAAAAACCTTATAAAAAGTCTAAAACATGTGTGGGATGTATTAATTGAGACTTATTTGAGCATAAATCAGACTAATATCCATTATTACAATTTGTTATAGGCATAGAACATGTTATTGTGTAGTGATATTGTGGACGGGTAAAAGGTATTCCCAAAAGTTATCTTTTCCTCACATATAAAAGGTTATCCATTTCAACCCAGCATGGTTACAATTACCATTATAATTTTCCATTAAACATAGAAATAATAACTATCTTATGATTACTTTTCTCATTTCATAATCCCATAGTTACTCTAAGTTATCTTAAGGCCTTCACTTATTATGAAATCTCTAAGAGAGGATCATGTCTGCAATGTAAGTATGGATTCTTTTAGAACATTTTCTCCAAAAAATTTCCATTAAAATTTTCCAAAAATACAAAACAATATAATTAAATATGTATCATTATGTTATATATATATATATATATATTATTATATTAATTTAATAACAGGTATTTATTCCACCACATCCACTAGGAAAAACAAAAACACAATTAATGTGTCACCCAAACTACCGCCTCCACAATGAAATGAATTACTTTTTTTATCACCTTTATTCATTGATGATAAAAAGGATAAATTTTGATGAAATTAATGTGATATAATTATTTTAGATATTTTTATCATTTTTATATATTATCAATCACATGTTCCTCTCTAACTCAATGATAAATGAAGATATTAATTGTGTGTTCATGCATAAAATCGACCCCACAAACAATGAGTATCATTCTCCACCACCACCCATCATGGTTGGATATATAAATAAATTTTCTATATAAAAATTATACACATAACCTTGTTAATACTTTTATATTATGACCATATTTTAAAATGATTTCTACAATGGTGAACATATATAAGTGATAAGAAATTCACTAAAAACCATAAGTAAATGACATAGGTATGAGAAATTTGTTAAAAATAAATAATATATTATATTTAAATGAAATTGTAATATAAATTATAGTCAAATAATGATTTTATATAAATATTTATTGAAATTAACCGGGTTATTTAAGAAGCTAATCTTATGTCCATAATGAATATGGAACCTGAGGTAAGGGGTCTCTCATAACTCCTTCATCATTTTTTGGTTTCAGGTTGTCTTAATTTCAATCCTTTTTTATGATATAATATTCTCATATAACTCTTTCAATTTTTTATATTACCATTATATATATATATATATACCTAGTTAAAGTTTCCCTTCATCTTTTGGGTTATACATGTTTTTGATTCCCTTTGGAATATACGCGTTTATGTAATCTTGATTTAAGGGAAATTTTCCATTTCTTGTCTCATATAAATCTTCCACTATGGAACATTTTTAGGATATTAATATATTCTAAAAACCATCGTAATTTTATATAAAACCATCTTGATTAAATTATAGTTTATTGAATATAGTAAGGACATTCCTTCTTTAAAAATGTCACTTACTTATTTCACAATGCCCCACCCAGGTGGTAGGCTTTTATTATTTCTTCCCCAAGATCCTTGTGACGAATTTTATAAATCAGATGTGAATGTTGAAAAACTATTTTCATTTTTAAATTATTAATGTTAAAATGATTTAGGTCATTCATCACTTGGGAATCCATATGATTTAGCCTTCTCTTATGCCTTGAGTTTAAATCATGAATCAAACTTCCTTATCATGGTTTTGGTCAAGATTATCTTTTATGGATGGTTTATTTCATTTCAAGTGGAACACATATGTACACTTTTCATTTATTCGATGGGTGGGATTGAAATTTTAAATCCCACCAATGAATTAGGAATAACTTTATATCTCATGAGAGACTATGTAAGGGATTATGGATATAAACTAAATTTACCATGGGACTTTGTCCACATTATATTGTTGGTCTTATTAGAAATAATTAGATTATTTTAATAATATATGTTTTATAAATTTCCCCATGTTTATGATCTTATAACTTAATTTACTTATACCATGTCTCCATTCTTATGATCATAGTATTTGTGATATCATATTAATCCTGTTGACTCTCATGTTATGATTTATTGTCAATTTTATTCCTCTAATTATATTTCTATGTCACCCTTTCCATTATGTATTTTCCTTTGTATATCTTATATATATTTTCAAGATCTGTGGATTTTAGTATCACTATATGAATTTTTAAATATAGATGATCATTTTATGTTTATGTTCATTTATTTTTATATCTATATTTTCAAGAAATTGGACCTATTGATTTCCAGTGTTAATTTTTTGGAAATGAATTATATGAAATATGAAATATTATGTGTTTAATTCTTTGGTTTTCACAGTTGGTTTTAAAGTAAAGAATAGTTTTTTTGAGAATAGGATGAAAAAAGTTACTTAAAACCCTATGTATAAGTGTGAAGGATAATCCTATATATAGGATAATATCCAAAAATACTAGAAAAGTGGATATTTTATTGTTTTCTGATAAATACATCGATATCTTTATACTATCAGTGGTGCTGGTTTTATAATATATGATTCTAGGGGTAATGAGCCTAAAAGAAGTTTGTTAGGTATATATCAACCATCATTATAGTGTAGGGTGATTGATCCCTTACCTTGTACATGTTTTGACACTCTTAGGGGATTTTATTTGGTTAATTAACATTCTTTTTCTAAACCATTATGATGGATTTAGGAATATTTTTTTGGAACCTAATTAGTTTAGAGAAAATAATTTAATGATGACCTTGGATTACATAGATTGATACTTATTGAATCATAATTTAGGTTCTTCACATCATTAAAAACTTACTTCTTTTATGTATATAATTTACATTTTTTATATTTAAAAATTAGCATATTCTCATCCCTAATAATAATTCATTTTATAAAATGAATGGAAATAAGAGAAATCATGTCAACAACCTATTAAATTATAAATTTGATGATTACCCTAATGAAAGTCCTAACATTATTAGATTATGTGTTTTGGAATTCTTGGATTTATTGGAATAAATAACTCCACTAATAAGAAATAACATAAATTGTGTGGAACGTTCTCCAGGAGATAATGTTGAAATTGGGTTTTTTATATGTTAGATTCATCCAACTTTTAGTGGGTCTTATAACTTCATAATTATTTTAAAATGGATTATCTCAATTGAAATGAAAATTTCTATCCTTCCATGATCTGTAAAAGATAGTGTTTTACTACCTGCTTGATTCCAGGATGGGGATTCTAATCAGCGGTGGACACTGATCAAGAATATAGATCCCATGGAAGACATAGAATATAGGGAGAGAAATGAATTAATGATTATATTTATCAAAACATGTTTCCCTAAAACTCTACATATTAAAATAGAGATGGAGTTCATTGAACTCAAGAAAAATGAATAAAAATATATCAAATGGTTTGAGGTGAACTCCAAAATGATTGTAAGAAATTCCATTGGTTTTATCATTAAAAGTGAATGTAAAATTAACCACTTATTTAGTGGGAAAATTCCATGAATAAAAAGACTTTTTCCCACTTAGGAAATTGATAGATTTGATGAATTTTTGTGATGTTCCTAAATGCTGAGATGGGAATAGTTGATGCTAAGTGGTCTCGTACGATGGGAGAGAAGATGAAAATAATTGATTTTTTTATTTATAGATCACCATATAAATATAACACCCCAAACCCAAAATCACTATTCTATAATTAAAATCATCATCTTTATATTTATGGATTGATACATATAAATGTGACCCAAATTTACCTATCCAAAACAAACACCATCAATCAAGAATATTGGATCACTTATACAACGATGAACCTTCCAGCATTTGAATTTTTGAGAATTTAGAAAACGTCTCACATTAAAATACATATCTTCTCTACTTATTAAATTTCTTACTGTACCTATATTTTCTTATATAAAAAAATTCATCAGCATATTTTTAAAAATTATCAAATAGAAACCCTAGTTTGAGGTACACATTCATTTAATTGTTTTTTATTTTTATGAGTCGATGGGTTAGTATACTTGAATTGATTATAAGTATAAGAGGAGAAGATGTAGGAACATGGATGCCTAAAACTTTGTAGGAAATATACATTTTGTAAATACTGTGTTCAAGATATGCATCAATATTGGGAATATACCAAGAAATACCATCATAGTTTGAAAATTTCCTTTGGGTGCTTGAATGAGTCCATTTTTTATGTGAAATTTGTTAATGACATAAAAGAGATTCTTTAAAGACATATAATGTGGTGATCGTATATTTAGGGAAAAACCCACCTATCAACCCATCAACAATGTGAATGGTGGATTCATCTCATGAATCAGTCACATCCAGCAAGTTTTATTCAATTTTTCACATCTGAAGCCCCAGTCATTTGACTTTTCTTCCCATTGATCTTTAGTTATGACCTTATAGATTTTGGTAGATACATAACATTATTGTAGGTTCCATGTGCAATGGAAGGGTGTGGATTGGTGTAGCCAACTTTAATTTTTTTCCATTAACAATGATCTTTCTGAGATCAATCACGATGATAAAACACTGGATCATCGAAATATAACAAATATCAAAAGAATAGAGTGGAGTCCCAAAACCATAGAGAGGATCATCATATGTTGGTTATAATTCATCTAATTAAAATAAAAAAATTAACTTGATGGAATTCCCTCCCTTTTGATGTTTTTGGTCATGATCCTATGAGATCTATCGTTATTTCATGGAATCCATGTGTAGACTTCCTCTAGAGGTGATCCGCACGTGCTCCACATATCTCTGGATATTGCTGAAGGGATCTTCGGGTACTAGCACGGAAGAGCCTTCGATTGTGATGTCTACCTTTGATCGCCTAGAGAACTGCTTCAAACGTGATCCCCTTGATTTGCTGGAGGGGGATCACTCTTGTAACCAGAGAGAGTTATTGGAGAAAAGGAATTCTCTCTTGGATTGAGATCTTTCTCTAGATTTTTGGCGCACAAGGACAAGAATGTACTGGGTTAATGAGAGTATTGTAATTTGGATTTATAATAAATAGAATAATAAAATGAACTAATTACCAAGAAGAATTTATAAAGTTCATTTCAATCTTAGTAATATTCCATGTTTAATAATAAAATGTGACTGTTATTATTATCACTTGACATGCACCTAGAAAATTACACCAAATATTATTTAATTAAATAAATAATATTATTTCTGACAAGTACCCAGAAAAACTAGACGACGTGTATTTATTAATATACATGACATGCACTTTTCCATTTCAATTTTCTTTATTTCCTCCAAAACATGTATTAGACCTTGAATATTTACAATTTATTTCTTAAATAAATATCACTGCATTACTTTCTAATAAATATATTATTTCACCCACAATATATTCTCTCGAATAACTAGTGTCGAAATAAATGAAATCAGTCATCCTTGAATAATTAATAAACAAAAATCAATAATAATCTTTATTGATCTTGTTAAATGAATATTTGACTGAGATACTTAGACACACTTAGTGTATGACCCTCTAGGCCTCTTTCTCAGTGGCATGAGGTATATCCTACCTAAATTCCAAGGTTATCATATAACAACATTCCAAGGCACCCATAGAGAAATTATTTAACTTCGCAATGACGTGTCACCTTCTATGAATGCTTATTGTGTAATGTAATCCCTTTGTCTCGATATCTCAAATCAATCGGGTTGCATGTTAGTGCCATCAACTCATGTGATCGATTATTCTTTCTTTGAATTTATGGAATTGAACACACCCATTCCTCACCATAGACATGGAATTTTTTAGGATATATCAATTCCATCAAAGGGCCTGAGATATCAACTTCCATTATGGAATAGAAGGGACAAATACTTTCTATCATTATCTATTAATGCAGTATTAATCGTGACACACCCAACATATCCTACCTCACTGCGAATAGTGTGTTCTCATAGTTTCCGTCAATACATCAATGTTTGCATGTTTTAATACCCATTAATAATAATTTAAAATTCTAAAGTCCAATACACACATCCGCAGATAGAAACATCCAATGAAACTATAAAATAAAGATTTCCTACAGGAGGGTCTCGTTCTCATAATATCCCCCTAAATATTACTAAGGGCGCACACCATGTAAATGTGCCTCAATGTTTTTTGAGTCCTCGCCACTAATGTCTTGTATTATTTGTGTCCCTCAAATAACATCATCCATACATAGAACATATATTAAAGAATTGTGTTACGGCACTTCTAGGTTCTCATCATAGCAGGGATCCGCTATGACCCTTTGGTTAAATAGTTGTCCTTATGACATTATCACTTGGATTGTCACATAGAAGAAAATTCAAGTTGTGATAATGTATTTATTAATGAATAAAGTAAAATGTAGTTGGTTCTAGGCCCCAACTCCAACAAACTCCCACTTGGACTACAACCAACATCTAGCAACCTTTAAACCACTAGTTCTCACATGATATGAATGATTTTACTGAGATAGGCCTTTACTCATGGGGTATGCCATAATTTATTCCATGGAAACTCTTCTCAATGAAAAATTACCCCATTGATATAAAACCTTCAAGAGGTGATACTTCTAGAGAAGGTGATTTGTCTGTTGATGTGAACTTGTTTCTTTTACAAGATCCACCATTGTAGTATTATCACAATACAATGTTATAAGATCTTTACTGCTAAGAACCACATCAAGATCCTAGACAATGCTCTGAATGTAGACAACTTCCTTTGCTACATCAGAAGCCACAATATATTCAGACTCCGCTGTAGAATCGACATCAACTGACTACATTGAACTCTTCATACTCACAGCTCATCTGTTGAGACAGAAAACATATCATGATTGCAACTTCAGATCATTCTGATCTGTCTAAAAACCAGCATCATCATACCCTCAAATGAAAAGCTCCATGTCTACTCCATACACCATGAACATAACCATAGTTCTTCTCAAACACTTAATGATAGTCTTAAAAATAGTCTAATGTTGTTCTCCTGGATCTTCTTGATATCTACCTACCATGGTTAGTGCATAGGCAACATCAATCATGGAATATAACATGGCATATATGATGGATCCAATATCCAATTCATGTGGGATCTTACTCGTCCTATCATTCTCCTATTGTGTTTGAGGAAACATTCTCTTAGAAAGATGTAAGCCATGTTAAATTGGAACAAATCCCATATTAGATTGTTCCATACAAAATCACTTTAGTATTTGGTCAATGTATGTAACCTGACTTAGTCCAAGTAGCCTCTTGGATCTATCACGAATGACCTTCATCCCTATAATTTAGACTGTTTTACCTAAGTCCTTCTTGGAGAAACAATTGTTCAACCAGTCCTTAACTGACTAAAAGACTATTACGTCATTTCCAATAAGTAATATGTCATCAACATATACTACTACTATAATGACTGCATATCCATTAAATCGCTTATAAACATGTGGATCACATTCATTCATAATGAAACCAAATTTTTATATGGCTTTATTAAATCAAATTTTCCATGACCTGGATGCTTTCTTTAATCAATAAATGGATTTTTGAAACTTGAAAACTCATTTGGATTCACTTGGTATCTCAAATACTACTTGTTTTTTCATATAGACATCTTACTGAATGATCCCATTAAGGAATGCTATTTTGACATCCATCTTCCAAATATCATAGTCACAGTAAGATGTTATGGAGAGAATGATTATTATGGATTTAAACATTGATACTGGTGATAAGGTTTCATCATTGTCAATTCCTTGACATTTTATGAATCCATTAGCCACCAGCGCTACTTTATAGGTGCTATCTTGACCTTCCAATCCATCTTTCTATTGAATTCTCATTTGCATTTAATAGGTTTTACATCAACTAGCTCATCAACCAGAACCCAGACATGGTTCTGGTACATGGAATCCATCTCAAATTTCATAGCTTCTATCCATCATGCAACTTATGAGCTCTCTATTTCTTCCTTTTATGATATTGGTTCATCATTGTGACACAATAATTATTCACCATCCTTGGTAACTAGGAAACCAAATCTCTCGGGTTCCCTTACCTCTCTTGTGTTCCTTTTCATTACTTGTGTTTCTGGACCCTCTTCCATGAGGACCTATTGAACTTGTTCCTGTACCAACACCTGTGTATCATGAGCATCAACATTGTCAAATAAAATCTTGCTCCAACTATCTTTTTGAGTATGTTGTCCCTCTCAAGAAAGAAAAATTGTATGGTGATAGTCACTTTATTTTCTGAGATGTTATATAGGTAATATCCTTTTGTTTCCTTGGGATATCCATTAAAGATACACCTCATTCCCTGAGGTTATAGTTTGTTTCTTAGGAAGGCCTTAACAAACACCTCACATCCCTATACATGTGTGTGCGAAAAAAATGAGTTTCCTTCCAGTCCATAACTCAGAGGGAATTCCATTTTCCACCTTTGTTGGTACTTGGATTAATGTGCATGCTACAACATGTAATGCATATCCCCAAAAAGATAATGGATGATCGATTGTCTCATCAATGAACTCACCATATCAAACAAGGTTCAATTTCTCCTTTCACTAACACCATTACACTTTGGGGAATAAGGATGAGTGAGTTGAGATAGAATCCCAGACTCTCGTAAAAGTTTGATGAATTATTGGTTAAGATATTCTCCACCTCGATCCAATCGTAGCTTATTTATCTTCTTACCAAGCTGATTATCTACTTCATTCTTCAATTCCTAAAATTTTTTTAAGGACTCTGAATTATACCTCATTAAGTAGATATAGACATATATACTCAAATCATCAGTAAATGTAATGAAGTCTGAATATCCACCTCTAGCTTCTACTTGAATTGGTCCACACACATCTGTGTGCACCAATCCTAGAATCTTTGTGCGCATTTCACCCTATCCAACGAAAGGTGATTTGTTCATTTTACCTTGTAAACAAGTGTTACATATATCAAGTGGTTTTATATTAGTATATTTTAAATAACCATCTTAGAAGAGCTTTGTCAAGTTCTTCTCATTTACATGGCCAAGATGGTGATGCCACAACAGATTGTTGTATGAGTCATGTGACTTTGTTCCATTATCAATTACCAAAACTTGGTATTCATAATTTCATATATAGGAACCATTATTCAAATGCGCCATTACAAAACATATGTTGTTCTTATAAAATAAAAATCCCTTATTTCCAAACATTAAAATAAATACATCCATATCAAAACATGATACAAAAATTATGTTCATGGTAACACTAGGAACATAATAACGATTATATAAAACCAAAAGCATCCATGTTTTCAATGAGAGATGGTAATATCCAATGGCCAACGCAACCAACCTCATTCCATTGGCAGCTCGAAGATCCACCTCTCATCTATAAATCTTCCTATATTTACATGGTTCCTGCATTTGAATATAGATGTGCACCCGAAAATTAGTATCCAATACCCAATATGTAGAAATGGAAAGATTAATCTTGCTAACGAATTCATCTTTAGTATCCCCATGCTTCTGGGTGCAGTAACTATTATATTGGATGAGATTTCCCCATGAAAAACACACTGCCTCCCATTCGTTTCCCTACCTCTAGATCTTCCCCATCATGGAGGGACGATGCTCAGGGGTTCAGACCGAATATAAATATTTGGCCCCTTGGCCTTGTCCTTCCTTTTCTTATTCACCATAAAGAATGTGGGGTTTTTATTCCCCATGTCCTTATCTACCTGGTGAATTAAGGTTAGATTTTCTGATAGGCTCTTCTCATTGTTTCTCATGTAGTAGTTTAGAATAAATCAGGAGAATGTCTTGGGAAGTGATGATAGGATGAGATCAATATGCAACTCATTTGTGAACTTAATCCCTAAGATGTCCAGGTGTTCAATGTATCCAATAAGCATGACTATATGAGACCTAGCTGGTGTAGACTCTCCAAGAGTAGTTGTGAAAAAAGTGTTGGAGATCTCATATCTCTCCTTTCTCACCTTCTCTTGATAGAGATCCTTAAGGTGAGACATGATGCTATATGCGTCCATCTTTTCATGTTGCTTTAAGAGTTCATTATAAATGGATGATAGCATGAAACATAAGAAATAAATGGCATCATCCATATGTTTTATATAGAGATAAATTCCCTTTCTCTACCCTCTTTTATAAGTGCAACTGGAATAGGCATGTCTAGCATATAAAATTTCATCTCATGGAGAAGGATGACACGTAAACGCCTCTACCACTCCTAGAAATTGGTGCCTGTGAGAAGGTTCTCTTTCTCATGTATGGTTCACAATGATATGTATGAATTCATTTTTCTTATCATTTCTTTAAATTTTTATAATAAAATATTTTGTACTTTATCATGATAAAACTGAGACAAATAAATAAATTAATAGTTATTAGTCTCCCACTATTTTATCAAAATTAAATATCCCTCACCATTGACTTTGGAATATTCAGTTTCATGAATATTCTAGTGGAAAGGATCTATATTAACCTTCTCATTACCCTAAATAGGGTTTATCAAGAAACTTTAAGGGTGTTAGGTAGGCATTCCAATTTCCAACTGCATTAACTAGCAGCTCTTTGATCCGTTGAGTGGACTCCCCAATCCTGAAATCCATTTATTTTCGATTTTATCATCCTCTGCCTCTTGGTCACACTTAGTCCTATTGTGGAAGTCAACCCTTTATGTGAACCAAGTCATGTCAACCCAAAACCTTAATTATATTTTCTGATAATTGAAAGCACCCCAACTAGGGTTGCTTAAGCACTTTGAACTATGGTTTGATTCTAACCAAGATTATGGAAGGCTATAACGACTTAATATTTCATTGAGGGATTTTATCCTAATACATAATTTCCATTTTTTTATCTGTGACTACATGCTAGTTATTATAAAGTGGGATATACTTAAGTGATTAACCATGTCTTAGATAATATTTATGCATAATCCGGTCTTATTTTAGTTCCATCTTGAATATTTCTTTAATTCCATATTTGTGTGATCATGACAACACACCCACAATAATTAAACCATGAAACCGATAGAAATAAAATAAATTACATGATCAAGATCTTGTTCTATTGGTTCGTTTATCTCATAGTTGATAAACTAACCTAATACTTATGGGATAAAACACCTTGAACCTTTTCGGTTTTTGTTTATAGTTTTCCACATGTCCACCTTTGTATCTCCTTAGGTTGGTTTCACCTAGGATCCTAACATGATCTGCCTCTACTAGATTGGGAGAAATATCCATTACATATGATTTTATATCACCCATAGGTGAGGGGTACAACGGGGTTTTATATAAAAGAAACCTTTGGCATGTAGGCCCTACATATTAATAAAGAGAAGGCTCACATGCCAATAAATTTAATTTAAATAAATAAATTAAAAGAAACCATCCACATACAAAAGTCTTGGTCTAGATCATGATCATCCATACATGAAATGCCATTTACACACAAATTAAACTAGCATTCAATTCTTTAAATGTTATTGTTTAAGATAAATCACGCTCGAATCAATTAAATATCTTTAATTAATCAATGCTTTTATCTTAAACCATTTTTATGAATTTCCTTGAGATTCTCATCCATCATAATTTTAAACAATTAAATTCATTTAAAATTATCATTGTACATAACTTGTACCTTAGAGGCAACTCAGTGAATTCTGGTTCATAACTACCCAATGAGTATAAATGAACATTACACAGATGTTAAATTAAACGCACACATATAAAACACATATCATGGGTTGTGTCTCATATTTATGCTCGCATCATGGTACATGTCTCAAGGTTTTGTATAATATACTAATAAATTTTAATAAATCTGCATAATTTGGATGAGTACATGACATGTAGTTTTGACTACACGACGCGTAATATTGTTCACCTTCCATCCAATACACACACCCGGGGATACGACGTGTGAGTGTAATTTAGAAATCTTTGGAGTACAAGGTGTGTCTAGTGGGCCACAGACCATGTAGTATCCACGTCACATGGTCTCTAGCCGGGAAAGCCATGTATGGGATACACAGTCCAACCCTAACCCGATGGGACTACATGTTGTGTCTTGTGGGCCATGATGTGGACTTAAAAACAAATGTTTCACCGCATATTTTTAATTAGTTTTTATCAATTTAATTATTTATTTTAGCACTTTTTAATAAATAATGGATCATTTTTATTTTTATTATTAATTTTAATAATTAATCAATTTTTATAAATAATTGTGTATTTTAAGCTTTAAAATAATTAATTAATTTCTTAATTTAATTTTATATTATAATTACTTTTTATTTAGTTTGGTATCTTTGTCTGTATATTTAATGATTTAACATTTATTATTCAATTAATTAGTTTTATTTTTCACCGCCACTGGCCATGTTGGGTTGAACCGTGAGCAGATTCCATCCCAATGTTGCCGCACTACCACGAGACTAAAGTGTATCTCATTCATTGACACCAGAACTATCCTTTGCCTCACCTCTGCCATACTTATAGTCATTGTCACTACATTCATCGGTGCTGCAAATCCCACACCACATACCTAGAACCAAAGCATAAAAAAAACCCTATCCAAACTCGAATCTAGGAACATTCCACCTTCTACCGAAGCCATCTCTACTCGATGGAGGTCAATTCGAGGAGATTCCATTGCGAGAGAAGTCGTTTTAAGGGATGGAGTCATCGATTCCTTGCTGCTGGAAGTACCAGGTTTCTAGCTCCACTGAGGGAGGATCTGTCGTCGTACCGCCTAGTCATTACTATTGGAAACAAGCACTGCTGAGCTGTATGTAGTCTTGTGAGATGAAGCTGATCCACCTACACATATTCTCCCCTTTCACAGAAATCCACCGCTCGCTACTTTGTTGAGCAAGTAACCGCTGGTTCTTGTTTTTTGTATCCACGAGGAGGATTTGAGGCCACACTTGGAGGGTCCTCCACTAGCCGCTAAAGCTGTTTGGATCATGTGACGCCGGTGATGGAGGAAGATGAAGTCGCTGTCCTGTTTCCTGGAGAAGAAATCCTCCCCCTATAGCATGGAATCTGTGGGCAAGATAGAGATAAAGAAATAATAAAAAGAAATAATAACGTAGAAGTAGAATATATAATAATATATTAATTAAATAAAAATAATACATAATATTATATATATATATATATATATAACTATAATAATTATAATAAGTAGATAAGTATAAAATAAAATATGAGACAAACTAATAAAATTTTATAAAATTAATTTATAAACCATAATAATTTATAAATTAAGTTAAATTTTAATTTATATAAGTACATTAACACATTAATTTTTTTGTAAACAGAATAAATATATTAATTACATTAATAATGTAACTAATTTTAATATAATTTAAGAATCTAATTATGTTATACTATCTGATAACTTAATTATTAATAATATTTTTAAAAAATAATTAAATATTTCGTTATAAATTTATAATTATTACAATAATATTGTTTTATAAATATTAATTAAGATATTTATTAATTAACATTAGTTATTAATACACTAAACTAAAAAAATTACTATCTTTATTTATTTACATTTTCATTTATTTATTTTTCTGTTCTAACATTGGAGGTTCATTCAAGGAACGGGTATACGTCTAGATTCACACAACTAACTCACCTGGAGTTACTTGTAAGGGTAAAGTTAGTGTGATGTGTCAGTCACGAAAAAACACACGTGTGCGGTGCACAACTGAGGGACTTTTGAAGTCGGTGGTAGCAAGCAGTGACATGCAGTGGATGACGGATGACATAAAAATAGAGTTGCAACAGAATTTGTGTGGACTTGCTCATACTCATTACATGATCACATCTGACCATGATCAGATCCAAGGACAATCATCCACATTTGACGCACACGTTTTTTTGAGAGCGAACATCCAGGTGCGTCATATGAGTAGAGAAGGAGACAAAGGAGCCTGGAAGTAGAGTATTTATAGGGGAGATTTCATTCCCTTTGTCCATAATTCATGTACTCTATTTTTGGTTTTTTTTCACTACTTTAATCAAGATGGTTAATGGATGAATTGTCTTAGCTTGGGAATTCAATTTTTGTGGTTAATCTGTTAAACGTTTTCATTCACTTTACATTTTTTAGAGTCATAATCAATTGGTGAGATTGATTAATGATTATTTGTTTAGTTGCTTCACACCTCAACTGTTTTCTGAATTCATAAGTTCAAGATCAACTGGCGAGGTAGTTCTTGAATACATTTTTGATGTGTTAATGTCTTATCATTGGTAATTTATGGTGAGTTTATTTTCAAATTTTATCATTTTATAATTGTCAAGAAGTTTAACTAAATTTGGAGTGGCGAACTCCAAAAATCAGTTTACGGTGTGTTTAGTTTCCTCGCGATGGATACTATTCACCTTTTTTCTTGAGATATGATTCAATAAAGTGTAGTGGGGAAGATATCCTTTAATCCAGTAGTTTGTAATTCTCAGGTATTACATTTGATCTGCTCCTTCGACCATGCTACTTTATTCTAGTATTTTGTTCTATTATGTTAGATTAACTGTAGTTATTAGTTCATTAGTATACTAGTAATTGATTTATTCTCCTTGATTAAATAAAATTAAAAAAATGAAAAGTAAAGAAAACTATAAAGATGTTTACCTCGTTGCTGACAACAGTGAGGTTTTTAGTTTTAAACCCATAGAATTTACTCACATGCATTCTCTATGGATCGACCCTTCACCACTATACTAGTGTTAGTTATTTAATGTAATTTTGAGGGCCATGATGACCTCCGGCCTCATAAATATTTGGCTCCATTGCCAGGGACGGAACGCGTTCGGTGTTCAATGTTTTAGTATATTTAAAAACAAAACTCAATAAAAATACATAAAAATCATATTAAAAATATTTCAAAAAATATTCTGTGAACATTTGTTACTTGTGTTTTCTTTTTAAGTTCTATTGGAAAATTTTTGTGTGCATTTAATCTAAAATTTTTAAAAGAAATGGAATGTTATGAAGGCTCAATCTAATGCAATAGAGCTTACTATGTTTGTAGTGGAGATTATGGACATACTGCCTAGGAATGCGTTTATAACCAACCACAATAGATTGATTACATTGAAGAAAATGAACTATATGAGTTTAGTCTTGACACCCTAGCTAAAATTGACCTAGTAGATTCTATATTGGATGCTAGGGTGGAACTATTAAAAACATGGTTAACTAAAACCCATGAAATTAAACTTAGAGATTCTCAAGAGCAAGATCAAATAATGAAATGATTGGAAAAAATGCTCTTGGAATTACAACAAATGGTTAAAGAACAAGAATAATTTGAAGAAAATGAAAAAGAAAATGTTAAAAAAAGATTTTTAAATTAGGTGGAAGAGGAAAGTGATATTGAAACTAGACAAAAAACCATTTACTTTTAAAAACACTGATTCAGTTGAACTAAATCTAGTAATAACCAACTCACTGAGTCCAGAGAATAACGTTGAATATTCCAAAATGAATTTTAATGATGTTTAGTTGGACAACTTTGAATATGAATTAAAACAAATTGAAAAATATTGTCTTGTTCTTTACATCATCCCTTATTTATAGAAAAATCAATGTTGTAGATGTTTTGAGAATGAAGTCACTTGGGTTGAAGTCAAACATGAAATTGAAAACTTGAATGTTAAAAATTCTTCACCCAAAATTTCTGAAATTCTGAACATTGAGCCTGAATTTGATATTGGGTATGGTTTAAATGAGAACATTAAACTGGAAGATAAGGAATCGGAAATTTTTGAACCTAAATTGATGACCACTCTTCCATGTTTTGAACCATTAAACCCAATAATTTCCACATTGTTGTTTGATAATGAGGAAGAGGGAATGATGTTTCAAGAAAGATTAAATGATGAGCTTTCATCTCCCTATTTTCAAATTGATTGTTTGATTCAAATTGAGTGTACTGAAATTGAAAATAGTGATGTTACACATGGGGGTAAATGTTTGAATTTGAACAATCTAGAAATTTAATTTATTGATGCGGAATTGAGCATTTATCCCCCCTGATTTGATCTTTATAGAGCACAATACAAACATTGTTTTTGAAAATTAACTCTCTGAGTGTGAAACTAAAAGGGATATTGAACACACACTTGAATTAGGATGAATTGATTTGTTAGAAGCAGTAGATGTTCATTGTGAAATAACGAATGAGGATCTTTTGGAAGAGATTTACAATATTGTTAGACCTGAATCTGTTTGGGATAAAATAAATTCTCTTCCCTTTTTTTCACTTTCATCCTCAACTGTGAAGGGTGTTGAGCATTCTAATGATACTGATAGTAGTCCAGAGGGGAAACTTCACTTGAGTTCCAATGTTTATAATTCTAATCAGCACTTTATTGGATCCCCTCTTGAACCAACTATTCAGTATTCACCCACAAGCACCCTTGCATTTGAACCTGTTAGAGTTGAGGATAAGAGAGATAGCTATGTGGTCAATGTCACAGCTTTTGAAGCATATAGTACTGTGTTGTCCCTTCATGTGAACTCAAATCTGAATAACTCTGAAACAATTCTGGAAGTGGACAATATTATGTTCACAACTCTTAAAGGATGTTTTTAGGGGTTAATTCAAGCTATGAGAGTTTAGTTTCAGTTGTGTTAAGTCTTGAGCAAACATAGTTCAACTTTTTGTTAAAAATATTTGGTCTAAACACATGTGGTGGTTCCTATTAATGAAACCACATCCACCTAGTGTCTACAGATAATTTATAGGTGAGTCTGGCTGGGGACTATAAATCTAGCATTGAATGGAAGGAAATCCATGGTTTTTGTTGTGTTAATAAATAAGAAATTGTGATTAAATAAAACCTATCTGAAGACATTAAACTCAGTGCTTCATGGTAGTAAACCCATTCTTTATCTTTTTTTTCACTTTTGTACTCTTTTGTGTTGAATAAAGTGTTGCTTTGCTGCCTTCCTTAAGCTTTGTCTTTACAGGTGATTTGTTCATGGTTTATATGATATGTTTTTTTAGGATGCTGCTGATTGGTATCATTAAAGAGTGGAATTCCCATGATGAAGGTGTAAAGGCATCATGGATTCAGGAAATTTTTCTATTTTTATATTTTCAGTCATTTTCTACACCTATTTACATTGAAAAATTATGTGTAACGTGTTACTGCTTTAAAAAAAATTTGTTTACTAAAAAATTATGCTTGTATTTGAAAATTTTGCTGCATGTGCACTAAAATTCTGTTGCTACTTTTGGAACTTCTCTTTGAACTGTTTAAGATTATGCTACATGTCATGCTACTGTAATAAATATTCTGCATTTATTTCACTTCTAGAAACCGATTTTCATTTTATTTAAATCTTTGCACTATGTGAAACTAAGTGTGGGGGAGGGGGTACATGAAAAATGGAAAATTTTCTATTGAATTTTCTTTTAATATGGGGTGTGTTTTCATTCATTTGTCTTCTCTATTAAACACATTAATTAATCCAATCCGATAAAATGCTTACACCCAGCACATGGTGCACTTACAAGTCACTTGTTACTTTTGAGAAGTATTGAAAATATTCACTGGGTATAAATGATAATGCATGTTTTTTAATGAACCTATTGATAAGTTATTCATTGTGGGAAACAATATTTTTGAACTTCATTGATACACTTTATACATGTCATAAATATAATCTATTAGAAATATATTTTGAACCTTAATTGTTTAACTGTTCTTATCCATGTTTAAAATTCAACTTTGAGAAAAAAGTTGGGTTTTAGGTGTGGGGGAGGGGGTCAATTCTTGACTGTGCTAAACTATGCTTTAATGAGATCTTATCAATTCTCCATGCAACTTTAAACATTGTGTCAATAAATGGGTGAAAGTTTTCAAAATATTTTCATAATTTTACAATGTTCACTGTTTATCATTTGGGTCTTGCCTTTGAATGGTACCTAATTGGTAGTTAAGAGCTTCTTTGATTCTGAAATTATTGAGGTTATATGATTGCTGAGTGATATTTACTTAGTGATTAAATGAATATCTTGGTTTAGGGACTTACTTCTGAGAGTGACATGGTTGATCTGTTGGTGGAGTTATGATCATTATCCTTGGAACTGGAAGTTTAAATTGATCCTAGGGGACACACTTCTCTGTTATTTATTTAAATTAATTATCTTAATAAGCCAATATAAATGGTTTTTATGTAAAACTTTTGAAACTGGAGTAATTTGGCATCTGGGATTCCACGGTGAGTCTCTAAGACCCCAGATGCTGGGAGTGTTTCTGATTACTATAAGCCCTCTGTACACTTTGCGTAAGTGCATTTCAATGTGCATAGAACATGATACGTGGCTTGGGAAAAAAATAAAGTGTCTAGGGTCAAAAATGAGTTCATTAAGGTGAGGGGAATGATGACCACCAGATGAAGAAGGGGTCAACTGGTTTATATGGGATTCATTTATGTTGTTTCATTAAAATGATTTAAAAAATTTATTATTTATTGTTGGAACCTAGGTGATGAGTCCAAGTACAAAGTTCCATTGGTTATGTTCTTAATTCCACAAACATTTAACCTCTTGTCACTCTTGAGATTAGGTCTTAAGTCTGGATTGAAGTTAGTCACCTATAAATATCACATATGAGGAATGACATCTTCATTTCTCGACGATTCATAGTTATTTTGAAAACCCTCTGAGTATTTGTTCTGTACAAGACTTGTTTTGAAAATTTCATTTTTAAAAACCTATTGACATGTTTTTGTCCTTTGTTTCTAATTGCTAGACATGTTTTATTTTGAGAAAAATCATTAATACCATACCTTTTTTTTCAAAGATAATAAAACATAGAATTGTTTTGGAACAAACAATGATTAAGTGTGGGGGAATTTGATGTGGCATTTAAAACACATATTTTTTCACATCTTTTAAATTAATTTTTATCAATTTAATTTTTAATTTTTACACTTTTTAATAAATAAATTCTCTTTTGTATTTTCATTATTAATTTTAATAATTAATAAATTTTTATAATTAATCATGTATTTTAAGCTTTAAAATAATAAATTTATTTCTTACTTTAATTTTATAGTATAATTACTTTTTATTTAGTTTGGTATCTTTGCCTTCATATTTAATGATTTAACATTTATTATTCAATTAATTAGTTAGCTTTTGAACATAAATTTATTACTCTTGATATAACATTACATGTATTAAAAATTAATTAATATAACATAATTAATAGATATCTTTTAAAAATTCATTAATTAAAATAAAAGATTGTATCCCTGCTTCAATTATTAAGTCTTTTATTTTAAATTTCATTAATTAACATAATGGTTTAATAATTTAATAATTATCTTTCTAACTTATATTAATTTAATTTGATACAATTACTATTATAAAAAATTTAAAGTTGTTTTATAATTGTATTATTTTTATAATAACTTTTAATAACTTAGTTGCATTCTTTAATTTTAGTTTTTACTTGGTAACGATTTTATCATTATAAATTAAAGTTAATATTAATTCAACTTTAGTTTATTTGTTTTTATAAGTTTATTTTATTTTATGAGTACCTATATTTTCAATTGTTTTAATTATTATTTTTAGTTTTCACTAATTATTTGGTTCAGTTTTTATTTGAGTTTCAATTTATTTTTCTATGATTATATTGCTGATTAATGGTGTCAATGTAACCTTTGCCACTGTTTCATTTACAGTGGCACCAGGTCTCACCCATTTACTATCTCACCATTTCACCTTTTCCACCGTCAATTCCAGGGTCTCACTTTCGGTCACCGCCAGTTCCTGTTTCCAGTAGCCGCGAGGAGGATTTGAGGCCACACTTGAAGGGTCCTCCGCTGGCCGCTGAAGCTTGTTGGATCAGGCGACGTTGGTGATAGAGGAAGATGAAGTCGCGATCTTACTTCCAAGAGAAGGAATCCTCCGCCTGTAGCATGGAATCTAGGTGTAGGATAAAGAAAAAAATATTAAAAAGAAATAATAAAGTAAAAGTAAATTATAAAATAATAAATTAATTAAATAAATATAATACATAATATTATATATATATATATATATATAACTATAATAATTATAATAAGTAGATAAGTTATAAAATAGGATATGTGACAGACTAATTTTTTTTATAAAATTCAATTATAAAAAATAATAATTTATAAATTAAGTTAAATTTAAATTAAAAAATATATATTAACACTTTAATATTATTTTTAACAGAATAAATATATTAATTAAATTAATAAATAACTAATATTAGTATAATTTAAGAATCTAATTATGTTATACTATCTAATAACATAATTATTATTAATAATTTTAAAACTTAATTAAATATTTAGTTATAAATTAATAATTATAAAAATAATATTTTATTATAATTATCAATTAATATTTTTGTTAATTAACTTTAGTTTTTATTACATTAAACTAAAAAAATTACTATCTTTCTTTCTTTGCATTTTCATTTATTTATTTTTCTATTATAACTTTGTAGGTTCATTCAAGGAACGCGTATACCTCCAAATTCACACAACTAACTCATCCAGAGATAGTTACAAGTGTAAAGTTAGTGTGACGTGCCAGTCACGAAAAAACACACGTGTGCGGTGCACAACTGAGAGACTTTTGAAGTCGATGGAAGCGAGTGGTGACATGCAGTAAATGATGGAGGATATAAAAACAGAGTTTCAACAGAATATTTGGAGACTGTCTCATACTCATTCCACGATCACATTCGACCAAGAGAAGATCTTGGGATGATCATCCATATTTGACGCACACATTTTTTTGAGAGTGAACTTCCAAGAGCGCCATATGAGCAGAGCTGGAGATGAAGGAGCCTGGAAGCCGAGTATTGCCAGGGGAGTTTTCCTCCCATCTATCCATAATTCTTGTACTCTATTTTTGGTTGTTTTCACTACTTTAATCAATATGATCAAATGATGAATTTTCTTAGCTTGAGAATTCAATTTTTCTTGTTAATCTTTTAAAAATCTTCATTCACTTTACATTTTTCAGAATTTTAATCAATTAGCAAGATTTTTTAATGATTCTCTATTTAGTTGCATCACACCTCAATTGTTTAATAAATTCCTATGTTTAAGATCAACTGGAGAGGTAGTTTTTGAAAACATTTTTGAAGCATTAATGTCTTAACATTTTTAATTTACAAAGAGTTTATTTCCGAATGTTATCATTTTATAATGGTCAAGCAGTTTAACTGAATTTGGAGTGGCAAACTCCTAAAATCAGTTTACTGTGTGTTGAGTTTCTTGGTGACAGAGACTTTTAACCTTTTTTCTTGAGGTAGGATTCAATAAAGAGTAGTCAGGAAGATATCCTTTAAGCCAGTAGTCTGTATTTCTCAAGTATTACATTTGATCTTCTCCTTCGACCTTGCTTCTTTATTCGAGTATTTTGGTATCTTATATTAGCTTAACTATAGTTATTCGTTCATCAATATACTAGTAATTGATTTAGTCTCTTTGCTTAATGAAAAGTACAAAAAAAAATTGAAAATTAAATAAAACTATAAAGATGTTTACCTCATTGGTTACAACAGTGAGTTTTTTAGTTTTAAAACCTTAGAATTCACTCAGCTGCCTTCTCTGTAGATCGACCCTGCACCATTGTGCTAGTGTAGGTTATTAAATGTAATTTTGAGGGCTATGATGACCTCCAACCTCATCAAGCCACACAACCTATAATTCGGAAACAGCGTGCCACCTGTTCCTAGTCAACACACGGAGTCATTTAATACTTAGATAAACTCAAACACATGGCTTGGTTTGGTGGACCAGTCCTGGTGCGTTGAACCTTAAATATATAGCATGTACTGCCGAATACATGTTGTGTGTTCTTGTGTTATACGACCATGAACCTTTGGCACCTCCGGATGAGATCCTTTATTTTATTTTAATCAACATTAAAGGAAAAAGATCATTTTTAGGTGAATGAGAAACGAAAGAGGAGGAAGAGATCTCGAGATTCAGATATCCAAATGATTAACTTGAATTGAAACAACTAAATTATTAAATGTGTAAATAATAAAAGAAGAACCAAATAATTATAATTTACGATATGACGTCTCTAATACCACATATATGTTATAGGCATAGCGAAAGCGCTGACTGCACCCAATTTTAATTGTTTTACATTAACAATGATGAATTTTAGATCTGTCACGATGATAAAATTCCAGATCTTCAGAATAGAATGAAGAATGAAAGAGAAGAGGGGAGTCTTGGAACCATAGAGAGGATCATCATATGTTTTTTATAATTAATTAAATAAAAATAAAAGAATTATCTTGATAGAATTTTCTATCTTTTGATGTTTCTAGTCACTATCCTATGTGATCCTTCATTGTGTCGTAGAATCCAAGCGTAGGATTCCTCTAGCAGTGATCCCCACGTGCTCTAGGTTTCTCTGGATGTCTCTGAAGGGATCGTCGGGTGCTATAATAGAGGAGCCTTTGGTTGTGATTTCTTCCTTTGATCGCCTTCCAAAATTCCCTCCTTGATCTTGTGAATGGGGATCTCTCGTATAACATGAGATTGTTCTTTGAGGAATGGAATTCTCTCTTGGATTGAGAGATTTATCCAAATCCATTGTACACAACCACAATAATTTCTAGGCTTAATGAGAATAAGGTAATTGGTATTTATAATATTTATAATAATAAAATGGATTAATTAACCAAACACATTTATTCATTTCATTGAATTCATTGTAATACCCTAAGTCTAATAATAAAATTTGACTATTATTATTATCACTTGAAATGAACCCAACGAATTACACATAATATTATTAAATTAAATAAATGATATTATTCCTCAAAATCCCCAAAAGTACTATACGACATGTATCTATTAATATACATGACATAAACTTTTGTTTTTCCTTTTTCTTTAATTCCTCTACCATATTTATTAGACCATGAATAATTAATATTTATTTCTTAAATAAATATCACTGCATTACTCAATAGAAAATTTATTATTTCACCCAGAATATATTCTATCGAATAAGTAATGATGAAATAAATGTAATCATACATTGTTGAATAATTATTAAACCAAAATCATGAAAAATCATTATTTATCTTGTTAAATGAATATTTAACTGAGATACTTGGACACCCTTAGTGTGGGACCTGGTCGGCCTCTTTATATGTGGAATTAGGTGAAGCCTGTATAAAGTACAAGGTCGGGGTCTAGAAACATGCCATGGAACCCGTAGAGAAAGAAGTTAATGCCGCAATGACTTTTCAACTCCTATGAATGATTACCGTGTAATGTAATCCCTTTGTCTCGATATCTCAAATCAAGTAGGTTTCATGTTAGTGACATCAACCCATGTGTTTCATTATTATTTCTTTGACATTATGGAATTTAACTCACCCATTCCTCATCATGGACATGGATTTATTTAGGCTTTATGAATTCCATCAAAGGGCATGAGATAACAACTTCTGTTATGGAACAGAAGGGACAAATCCTTTCTCGCATTATCTATTAATGTAGTATTACTCGTGACACACACAACATATCCCACCTCACTAAAAATAGTGTTTTCTCATAATTTTCTTCAATACATATAAGTGTGTGAATTGTAATACCCATTAATAATAATCTTAATGTCTAAAGACCAATATACATGTCTGCAGATAGGAACATCCAATGACACTACCAAATTTTGATTTCTTACTATCAAGTCTCATTCTCATAATATCATCCTTGATATTAGCAAGGTCGCACACTATGAAAAGGTGCCTCAACATTTATGAGTTCTCACCCCAAATGGCCTGTATTATTTTGGTTCCTCAAATAAAATCATTCGGACATAGAAGATATATTCATGAATAGTGTTATGGAACTCACAGGTTCCCATCATAGTAGGGATCCGCTCTGACTCTTTGGATAAAAAGCTATCTTTTGGACATTATCACTTGAATTATCATGTAGAATAACAATCATGATTTGATAAGGTATTTATTAGTGAATAAAGTACAATGTAGTTTGTTCTAGGCCACCAACTCCAACAATTATGTCTCTCATTACATTGTATCTTTGGGAACTCAATTGTGGAAACCAACAGTTAGGATTTATTCCTTCCCCATTATATTGCACCACTTTCTGTTGGGCTATAATAGAACCATATATTAGCTTGTGATACCTGAATATTTTTTTGGATCAATGATAATGAGATATTCACAGTTTTTGATATATGATCAAAAGGGATAGATATTAAACAAGGAATAATACTTGATATTTCCAATCAATTAACATGTTGTAGGTGGATTCAGTGTCACTATACTATTCTTGAAAATCATGTATTCAGTTTTCCTAAAATTTTCATATTCTTTTCTTGGAAATTCAATGAAAAATTTTACAGGGTAATTTTTTATTTTGATGTGAGCTCCAATAAGGGGTGTTTTGAGAGATGCAATTAAAGTTAAAATTAATATTTTAATTAGAATATTTATATAATTGTGTTAGTGTGTGTTTACATGAAAATGGTAATGAACTACTATCATAATGATATGGTGTGTGTTCATGAGGTGACACCATCAATGTGTGAAACTAATCGTTAGTGTTTTGATGTAAGTTTTTGTGTGAGTGATTATTAGTATGACTATACCATGTTTCATGAAATGGTTTAAAAACATTTTATTAATGTTTTCCATGAAACATATTTATAACATTTGTTACATTTTTATATAATTCTATTATATTTAATATAAAATGTGACAACTTCTTCTTATCTTAGTGACGTGTGTTGGGAATCGTTTTGGGAATTCTTATAGAGTTATATAATCACCCCCTTCTTAAGAACTTTGGTGTGTTTGTAGATGTCATTTTCTGATATAATAGTAAGGGACACATTTCATACTTCATTAGAGGGTTTCCATGATGTTTTTGACTTGGTTGTTAGAGACAGACCTTGGGAGTGTCCACGTCTTGGTTTGGAACAGTGCTGCATTAGTGTCAATTTCATTACTTTTAGAGCTTTAACATTGCACCATTATACTATTCCACTATTAATTTGACATTATTCTTGTAATGATATTTTATTATTTATAATTTTATACTCTATTATATTATATATTTTATCTTGGTACATTTATTCCATGATAGGTTTTTGGGTTTTTAGGTAAAACTATCCCACATAATCTCTAAAACCCTTGAAAGTTATTTCCATTCATTAGTATATTGGGACGGTCACCTATGATTAGTATCATTATTCCATCTCTCAGGAAAATGATTTATAGTGGGATTTCACAAATGGTATAATAATTTTTAGATCCTAGATCCATGATGGTAGAAAAGATATAGAAATTTAAAAACCTAGAAATTATATACTGAAATAATAATAAATCTATGATTTTGTTTGCTGAGATTCAAGATACCATGGTAGGTTGGGCAGAAAAGTGATCAAATACACCTATTGTAATGATTATTACTAATCATAATTGGTTTTTCCGATGACAATTTAATATCTTGAATTAGTAATTAAAATTCCCACTAGTAGTACATTTCAAATAATCTTTTTATTTATTTGTGAAGAACGATTAAAATGGCTAAAAACTTTTTTTCTTTATTGATAATTATAGAGATAGTAGTTTTTGATTGTTGGGAATTTTTAATCATTTTGTTCCTAGAGATTTATGAATAAATGGTGTTTTTTTATAAAAAGAAGAACCTGGTAGAAATTTTAGAAACCATTAGGAAAAATCTATGGAAAATATGGTTGCACCTGATCTATAGGTTAACTGACAACCTGTATAGTGTATTGTGTACGCTTTTCAATCCATTGTTAGAGGAAATAAAAATTATAAACCAAGTAAAGTGGAAAATTTGTTTTAGTTTTAGAATTAAAACACTCCAATTTTTTAAGGGCATTTAAAACCTAAAAAATTAGTGTTGTGGCTCAACTAAGTGATCATTTTTTCCTTGGTACACTGGTAGAGATGAAATTGAATTTTGTGGCCTATATATTGGATAATCTAGCATGCCAATGGTGGTATTTAGTTGTCCAGGATAAATTTAACCACATAATTAGTTGGGGGATTTTGTAAACCTTTTTCCACAAATAATTCTATATCCACACATTCAAGATATTAATATCAACTTAAATTTTTAGTGTAAAGAAAGAAAATTGATCTTTGATGAAGTATGCATCTAAGTTTATTAACTTATCGCATTTAAATCTAAAACTATATGCTAGGGTTCCCTTGAAGGAATGAATCATTGAGTTAGGATTGTGAGAAGAGAATTATATCTCAGAGAACTATCCCATGTATTATAGATTATATAGAGATGGTCAACAAGTAAACAATGGTGAAAAGGGTTCTTGCTAGGAATCCCATAGGAGGAAGTATTTTTATGTCCAAGGTAACGTGTGGGAATAAATGTATTAAAATAAATTAGATAAGGGACGCCATTTTTCAAGGAGATGGAACACCTCATACTCATACTTCTAAACTATTCTACACACCCGGATGATCTGAATGAAGACCCATTTGTTTCCAATGTGGTTTTCTTAAGCATAAGAAAAATTTAAATGCTACACCTCTGAATAATTTCCACCGCTTAATCAATGATGGTAATATCATGATATGATTTCTTAAAACTCAAAAATTAGTATGTTGTATGGGATAGAATAAGACATAGGTATATTGGGCAAAGAAGAAACATCCCCATTAGAGTATCTTTCATCGTAATTTTCCCCTATGATACTTCCAAGACACGTTAGGTTTCCAGTCGACACCTCATCAAGGAACAAAGAGCTATACTTTGAAAGATGATCAAAATCTTTATAGAGTAGAGAACTCTATAGTGAGTGTGTAACCAGGTCCCTCAGTGGTGTAAGGTATTACTCATCTAAAATTTATTCTTACAAATGTTTTATTTGATACTAGAATATCAAATTATTTAATTAATTATTTTTTTGTTCAAGAATTTGTACTAAAAGTTGAAATAATTCATCATATCATGAGTATCGAGAAAACCCTTTGAATCCATAAGTATTAGGGATTCAAATTCATAACATGTTCTATTATCATTGATGAAGTGCAGTTTCACTAGGAGTTTATTATCATTGACATGGATGTTTTTTATTTTATCCTTTGTGTGAATTGGCTTATGGGATTTAAATCCCATATCGACTACTTCACATGATAGGTAACATTTATTTCCTTATATGTATCCCATCATGTATTAGATGGGTACTGGGATATAACTTATGCTATAGAAAGTCATTTAGTGCCAATAGAAGAAGTCATATCTGGCTAGTTAATAGTATTGACCTTGAAAATTGTAGTTGAAATGAGAAATTTGACTCTTCCTGTTATAGTGGATCAATACCCGGATGTCCTTCAAAATGATTTCTATGCATTATCACCAGAATTAGATATCGAAATTTCTATCGATCTACAACTAGGAAAATCCATATTTGGTTACCATCATAAAAAATGGAACTAATACATCCTTGAGAGTTAAAAATAAATACTTCATCATACATAATCCATAACCTAGGGATTCACCAGTATTGTTCCTAAAAGAGGTATATTGTACCATTTGGTTATGTTTTGAATATAAAAAATTGAATCAAGATATAAATAAAAAACATTATCCACTTCCTCAAATTGATGATCTTTTTTATAAATTTAAAGGAGCTAATTGGTTCTTTATGATTTATCTACACATATGACATCATCATCCTAGAGTTATAAGAGAGGATATTCCAAAGAAAACATTTATAATTCACTATGGTCATTATGAACATGTTTGTATGCCCTTTGGTATAATGAATTCACCTAAAGTGTTTATGGACATGGTGAACCATATATTCCACAAGTACCTAGACTATTTGTTTTTGTATTTATTAATGATATATAGGTTTACAATCAATGTAAGAATGATGAGTTAGGAGCCCATGGAATTTTACCAATTACATTGAGATACAATTTTTTATGGTATGTTTTATAATTTTGACATCTAGGTCCATGAAATTAATTTCCTTAGGAACTACACTTCTAATGAATGAATATATTCCTACCCTCAGAATATAAAATCATTTATCACATGGAAGATACGAAATAATGTTTTCTAAAGACATATTTCTTTCATTAAAATGATATTATCATCTCTTTGTTAGATATTTCTCTAGGATTGATTATGTCATGATTGAATTTAAACAAAAGAGTGTTCTATTCACATGAAATAATGATGATAATAAATTATTTCTAGATCTTCAAAAATGACTCACATCGACACTGATATTCATATTTCTAGAATTAGGTTAGGAATATGTGGTAAATTATGATTCCTCAATGTCCATTATTGGTTTTTTCTCATATAAAGAGATTATATTGTGGCCAATGTATTGATGTAGTTTCAAGAACATGAAAAAAAAATTTGACAGGTAAACTATAATTAAATATAATTGACCACAACATAAAAACATGACAACATATCTTATTTAGAGAAACATTCATTGTTTTCACTGGTCTTAAGTATTTGAAATATATTTTTTCTCAGTGAGGCCTGAACATGAGGAAATAAAAATGGATGGAGTATCACCAGATATTTGATTTGGACTTATTATACACACCCAGTAAACAGAATTTTGTTTTAGATGCATTGAGTCAGAAATTTTATAGCAATATGTTCTAAAAGATAAAGACCAATGACATCTGCGAAGCATGATTGATAAAATTCATGTTTATTGAACTACGCTGGATGTACATTCAATATTGTTTCCAATTATTCTTCTTCCAAAAATGATAGTTTTGGTAAAAGATACAAAGATAGTGGAGACTTATTTTATCCACATTATATCAAACCTAGATTCTAGTGAGACATCAGATAGCTGTATAGAAGATAAAAAATGTTTGTTATATTTTTAGAATCGAATTGTAGTCTATCAATCCTTATAGAAATAGATTCATTAAACATATCTCCATTTAAAATTTGTTATTAATCTGGGAGTTTAGAAAATATAAAATATGAATAATTTTAATTTATTGTGGTTAAGTATGACAATGAAGATTACCAATTATGTTATAATATGAAGAACTTGATGATAGGTAAATGCTAAGAATCAACAACCATGTGTTGTGTAGGATTCCATTCATATTCCTATATGTAAGTGAAAATTGAATGAAATAGAATTTTTAATAGTTTTATCATGAATTTTATGGAAGTAAAACTCTATTTGGTTAATTTTGGATCGAAATACTAGGTTTTCACACCTTTTATGAATTAGAGAGACCAGATCGATAGAGGATTTAGCATATTTTTATATTCGAGATGTTGTGAAGATTCATGGATTTCAAGTTTTGATTGTATCTTATAGATATACATGTTATAGTTTTTGATTACGGTGGTCATTACATCAATCATTGGGGGGTCTACTAACCATGAGAACCACATATCATCTATTGAGGGATGGGATGTTAGAAGACAAAATTCAGACAATAGAAGATATGCTCAGAGATTATGTCATAGACATTCATGGCACTTGGTATGACCATATCACAGTGATGGATTTATCTTATAATAATTACATGTTGGTTAAAATACATATGTACCAATGTGGGGAATTTTATATGTATCTTTGCTATTCTCCACTATTAGTTTTGTGGAAATAGGGGAGACATCATTGATTCAATGGATTTTTTTCCAAGAGATTATAGAGAAGATCTAAATGATCTGAATGTGGATGATTATGGAGAAAATACAAAAAAATTATGTTAATAACCATAACATGACTGTTATCTTTTGATGTGAGTGACCATGTATTATTGAAAGTTACCACAAAACATAGTCATTAATGATTGGGGAAACATAGAATTTTAGTATCATGGTACTTGAAACCATTTTATATTTTTGAGTGTATTGGCACCAATAAATATCAATTTTCCTTAGAATCAATATTTACTACTACTCATAGCATATTCATTATTTCTCAACTAATAATGTATCATTGGGATCATGAACATGTTATATGTGGATATCATGTACCTACTGATCAATATATGACTTTTAACCATTAACAAATATAAATTCTATATAGAAAATAAAATACCCAATGAGGGAGAAGTATTTCCTTTGATAGATTTTTATAGAGGCATGGTCTAATTCAAGGGGAAATGTGGGAATGGAATTTTTTTGGGAATAACAACCAGATATATTCAAGGGAAATGTTGATATCCATATTCCTAATTATGAAAATCCCAATAGTTGAGAGATTATAACTCCCATGGATTGAGTTACTTCATTATTTTATGCTTTTTTATGTATATGTGTGTCTGAGATAGTCCACTAGAAGTGTCAAGTGGTGTAAAAAGAGATAAACATGGAACTTGGCTATAAGAAATGCATTAAGGAATATTCATTCCATGAATGGTGTTTTAACGATGTGATTCAACCACATGTATATGCTATGAAATTTCAGTATAGCGTGAAATGTTTCACTTTGTTTTATCAAAGTCATTTAATGATTTGAAATAGGTCTACAATGTGAATGATTTTTTTTTGAAAATTAAAAGAGAATATGGGTTTTTTATTGAGAAAAACACCTCTTGGTCCATTCACAATCAAGAGGGGGAATCTAAATTGTGATTCAGTTACTTTTAGATAGTTTTATTCTTTTTTGTAGGAATAGTATCATTCTGTTTCCTTGTTATTCCTCTCAACCACAAGGGATTCCCTTTGTGATAACTGGTGATCCTCAATGTCCAGTTTCCAATTCCAATGAATCATGGGTGCTTAATTATGGAATCCAAAGGTTTGGATTTTTTTGTAATTTGTATATCATATCTCTATATATTGGTTTATTTGTAACTATAAAACATCATGTGATACCTAGATTTGAGGGGTTTTATTTTTTTTGATGATAAATTATTAGGTTTTGATAAAGGATCAAATGTATGCAGAAAGTTCTATGGAATTGTATTTAATCCATAAAATCAATTAACTTGTGGTTAGTGGATTCTCTTACTCTACAATTCTATAGATTGTGATGGATTAAGTATTCATAAATTTTTCTTATTCTTGGCATGGAAATCCTTTAATAACTTTTTTATGGAATTCTGTTTTTTTTTGTGATTTAAAAATTTTATTTTTTAAAAGATGGAGTTTATGTTTAAATAAATATTAAAATTGGGAGTTTGGAATAATTGTTTTAGGTGTGTGTTTATGTGAAAATAAAATTAATCATTGTAACACCCCGAGATTTTATGAAAAATATTCTTTTTAATTTTATTGATGTCTTGTGTTGTACGCTACATCAAAGGAGTATTTCACAACACGCAACCCTAACTTGGCTGCATTACACACAATCACTACCTTCCTCGATAGCGTGTGTTGTACGCAATACCGAGTTTCACTAAACAACGATATGCTATTACAATATTATTAAAACTAGCCATTATGAATAGTAATAACCACTTTTTGAAATTTTGTAAATTTCATCTTTCAAAATGGACTTCATTTTTGGGTTCGGAATATCAAAATTAGCCTAGGGTGAAATTTTGGTATTTTTCTGAAAACTTTCAATTTTTTATGAATAGTGAAAACACTGGGTTACTATTTAAAAACCGACTTTTTATTTAAATAATTATTTATTTTATTTAAATTTATTTTAGGTCAAAATTGATACATAATACCTATATAAGTTCAATGTAATTCATTGGATTCATTTTATAATAATTTTAGATATATAAAATTTTTATTGAACTTTTGACCGTCTTTTACCCACCTCTTAGGTGAATTTTCAAATTTACATAAAACTTAATTTTACCGCTTTTGTGAATGGAATTTCAAAATTCCGAGAGACACGGTTGATGTCAGTAAGTAAAATGTGGTTCAATGAGATGAAAATAATTTTTGGTGAATAGTAACTTTTTACTTTTATTTACCACGATTAAAAGTAAATAGGGTAATTAAGGGTAAAAATGATATTATTATTACCCAAAAACATGTCTTAATTCTATTGGATAAGTGTAATTCGACCAAAAAAAACCTTAGGAATAAAATATGACCATTCAGGCCCACTTGTATAAGATTAGGACATTTATTATTAATTTATTTAAAGAAGGGTTAAAATAGTTAAAATCAAAGTTTAATAAGTAAATCATTTTTAATTTAGGGTTATAAATAAGATAAATTCAACTATAAATATTAATCAGAAAGATAAAAATATTTCCTACATAATGATATTTTATTCTTAATTTTTAAACTTTAAATAATTTAATTTATTTATGACACAATGATGATGCAGTAATAATCTTATTAATGAAATATTGACATAATTGATGTTATAAATACCCAAATAAATGTAATTTGAGACTTTTTATGAATTCAAATAATTTTATATGTTAATATCTCATGTTATTGTTGATTTAATTAACATTTTCTGAACTAATCATTCTGTTATGATTTTCAAAAAAATAAATTACGAAATAGTGTCAAAATTGACATAAAATAGTTTTTAAAACAAATATTATATTATTAATTGTTATTATATTCCTACAAATCTAAGGTTCGTCCAAATGACTTATATAAGGTTATATATATTAATAATAAACAACTTGGGGTTCGTTTGTCTTGTTATAGTAAGTTTATTAACTTTATAGTGTAAGAACACAAAAAGACACGGTAAAAGTAAAATTATCTAACTTAAAGTTAAATCTAAATGATAAGGTTAAAATAGGAACCTAAACTTTTCTAAATGCTATTGGATGAGATGATTTCGACCCATCCCTACCTTATATTTGAAATAACTCAATTTGGAGCTATTAAAAACCGAAGATGACTTTATAATAAAATAATATTTTTAGTTATTCCAAAGGTGCCCCTCTCCTCCCTTATAAAAGGGAACCTCCTCCCTCTCTTCCTCACACCACTTTGAGCCTTAAATCTCGGCCAACCCCTGTCAATTTCTCTTCTCCACTTACCTAGAAACATCCTAGAGGTTCTGGTCTTCTTCAAAGACCAATATTAGTTCCCTAAGAGGAGGTTTCAAAAAGGCGTTTCAAAGAAGAGGTAATGCCCATTACTGATTCTTTCAACTTTATTTATTCTTCCACTTATTCTTATTTAGTTGTTTCATTATGAAGTAATAAAATCAGTATCACTCATATAATTATATGTTATTATAATTATGAAACAACCCTATTTCACCATCTATCCATCCTACGGAAAACGAAATCACCTCGCGTGCGTACGTACGGAATACCATCACCACGATGTGGTGTAATCTATTTTTCCACCACCACCTTACATGGATGGGTATAATGGTGTAAATAAATGATTATTGTAAAGTGATATTTATTCTGAAATAGTATACATACACTCCAATACAATTCCACAATCATGGTAATGATATCATCGCTCGTGCGTACGTACGGACTACCGTCTCCACGAATGCGATGAGATTCATTTTCCATGATTAACCATTCAAGAATGATTATAAAGTATATATAATGAATAATAATGAAATATATGACATAATAATGATACTGTATTTATATATATATATATATGTATGTCATATACTCAATTCCATTCAATTCAATAAGGAAACGAAAACACCGTTCATGCGTACGTACGGCCTACCATCTCCATGAATGGTGTATTTCATTACTTTTATCAATCTATAATATATATGTATATAATGAATATATATTATATATAAATCATGTTTTACATTCTGGAATTATGTAAATCAGGATATAAGTAATAATATCAAGAACGACGAGTCGAAACACATACGATAAATGAAACGATTTTACCCAAAACGCTCTTTAACATGGAATTTACAGAAGAACGGGTAATATAAAGTCATAAGTAAACCATATATGATATCATAACAATGAATATGATTCTGTAATAATTCAATGACATTATTTAAATCATTATACAGGAGGTTCAGATACATACGAATCATATCGAACATAAGGTAAGGGATAATTTTGCAAATCTCATTTTTATCCGAGATTGCTTATACGTAAGTATTTACTGGGGTTATGTTTATCATCCATGACCATGTTCTCTAAAAATGTTTTCATAAAATGTTTAAAATTATTCCATTAATGTTTAAAGTCATTTTTACCCTTTATTGACTTTTTACCACATTGTATGAATGGAATCTTTCCTTTGGTTACCATATATGGTACTTTTTGACTTTTCCGACAAAAGTACGAGGAGAATGTTATTTTTAACTTATACGGCGTGAACATATTTTTACGGTTTCATAACGCCTCATTTTCAAGAATCTTCCTCTACAATATTGCATGATTATTTTCAACAAAACCCTTTTCTTTTAAAATTTCATGCAATTTTTTGAAAAGAAAATGATTTTAAAGAAGAAAGGATATTTTCCTCAAGAATTCATTTCAAGTGTTTTGCCAAAACTATTTTCCATCTAAGATGACATTATTTCATATGTGCATGTTTCAAGTAATATGTCTCTATGATTTAAATGGTTTCAATTTTCTTATGATGAAATGATATCAAAATTTTATGGATTATGTTATGATGGCATGATGTTTAAGAATCCCATTTTATTACATGGGTTATGCTATGATATATGATTTATGATTTTGTGACACACAAAAGAATGATTTCATTATGAGATGGGTGGGACCTATATATCCCTCCAATACATTGGGTAAAGATTTATATCTCATGAGATAGACATGACTGGAATGGTAAGTTAATCTGGTTCAGTGTTACAGGACTGAAACGAGGAGTGAACTCGATTCAGAAAGGGACTTTGTCCACTAAGATGGTCTTGGCAGCAATGCCTTGGCTACTATGGAAATCATGACATGTGCTGAATGGTTTCCAAAATTACATGTTTTATTCCCATTTTATCATGGTTGATGTTCTATTATGATATATGTGTTACGTACTTCCACGATTTATGTCTTTGCTCAAGATTTTGATGTTTAAATTTCATGTTCATGTTTTTACTTCCAAATGTTTAGGGATTGTTTTATGTTATCTATGTTTTCCCTTACTGAGCATTTGAGCTCACCCTTTTTATGTTTTATTATCCCCAAGAAGTAAAGAAAGGTTTTAGGTAAGGAAACAAAAATGGGAAGATCATTATGGGAGTTGTTGAAGATCTTTCACCACGATTAGAAGATTTTATTCCGAGTTTCCAAAGACACTAAACTATTACGGTCCTTGTGTGTCTATTTTTGTTATGTATTAAGTATTACTCAAAAGTAATGTATTTTCCATGTACGTCAAGCTTCGGGTCTCTACAGTTGCTATCAGAGGCAAAGGAGGTAGGAATGTATCCGATCCTTGGGAACTCTCACATGTGAGCGTTGGACGAAGCATGGATCTCCGCCCAAGGGCTTCATAAGGAAATGGCTTCCACTGGGGATGGTGGTGTGTCCCGCCCAGGGGGTGTAGCCGCCCATGGAGTGCCCTGATAGGTAAAAATTATAGTCCACTGGAAGTAATTCCAGACCGCTACAGTTGGTATCAGAGGGAAGGTTTAGTCAACCTTTGGAAATTAGGATGCGAAAACGTTAGTGAGATCCCTAGAGATATTTATAAGGTATGTCTAGGGATGTTCCTGTAGAGACCCGAAGCCTGACGTACATGGACATTACATTTCTTTTGCGGAATACTTAGTACATAACAATAACACACACACAAGGATCGTAATAGTTTAGTGTCTTTGGAAACTCAGAATAAAATCTTCTAATCGTGGTGAAAGATCTTCAACATCTCCCATAAAGATCTTCCTTTTTTTTTACCTAAAACCTTTCTTTATATCCTGGGGAAAAGAAAACATAAAAGGGTGAGCTCAAATGCTCAGTAAGGGCAAATAAAGGAAATAAAAATCATATCATATCTTTTTTGAAAATCAAAACCTGCAAAAGAGATCATAATATCTTAACATGGAATAAATCATAGAAGTGAAAATGAGATCCCCATAATCATAACATGAAACTTGAAACTTTGTGGAATGCACACATAATCATAGAAAAACATTTCTTGTTAGTCATGACTCATTGCCAAGACTATCTTAGTGGACAAAGTCCCTTTCTGAACCGAGTTCACTCCTCGTTTCAGTCCTGTATCACTGAACCGAAATAACCTTCCGTTCCAGCCATGTCTATCTCATGAGATATAAAATCTTTACCCAATGCATTGGAGGGAGATATAGGTCCCACCCATCTTATAATGAATCCTTTATTATGTGTGCCACATAATCATAAACCATACATCTTAACGTAACCCATGTAATAAAAATGGGATTCTTAAACAACATGACATCATAAAACAATTCATATAAGATAAAGGAATTCATAAAAATAATTCCATCACAACATAATCAAATCAATGTAAAAATATGGATAGAAACAGAACCCTTTATTATCTTAGATGGAAAATAATTTTGATAAAACACTTGAAATGAATTCTTGAGGAAAATATCCTTTCTTCTTCAAAATCAATTTCTTTTCACAAAACATCATTCAAATTTTAAAAGAAAGAGATTTTATTGAAAATATTCATGAAATCTGTTGGAGTAAGCTTCATGAAAATAAGGCTTTATAAAACCGTAAAAATCCGTTCGTTCCGTTTAAGTTAAAAAAAACATTCTTCTTGTACTTTTGTCGGAAAAGTCAAAAAGTACCTCGTACAAAAAAAATGACAAAATATTCCTTTCATATTCTTTAATAAAAACTCACCGAAGGGTAAAATTGGATTTAAACTATTGTAAGTAGATGGAAACAATATTACATATTGAGGGAACATGGATGTGGATGATAAAATACACCCCAGTAAATACTTACGAATAAACAATCTCGGATAAAAATGAGATTGTGATATTTCCCTTACCTTAGATCCGACTTGCTTTGTAAGTGTCCAAACATCCTGTATAATGATTTAAATCATGTTATTGACTTATTCCAGAATCATATTAATTGTTATTATATCATATATGATCCACTTATGACTTTATATTACCCTTTCTTTTGTAAATTCATGTTAAAGTAGCGTTTTGGGTAAAATCGTCTCATTTGTCATTCGTTTTTTTTAACTTGTAATTATTCATATGATTACTTAGATCATGATTACTTAATTCCAGAATATAAAACATGATTTATATATATATATATATATTCAGAATATACATATATAATAAATCAGTAAATGGAAAGAAATACACCGTTCATGGAGACGGTAGTCCGTACGTACGCATGAACGCTGTTTTCGTTTCCTTATTGAATTGAATGGAATTAAGTAGATGACATACATATAAATAATTCCAGTATCATTATTATGTCATATATTTCATTAGTACATATTATATATACTTTATAATCATTCATGAATGGTTAATCATTGAGAATGAATCTCATCGCGTCGTGGAGACGGTAGTCCGTACGTACGCACACGCGGTGATTTCCTTTTTCCGTAGGATGGATAGAAGGTTAATTAGATTTGTTTCATATTTATAATAACATATCAGTATTTAATTAATACTGATATTATTACTTTGTCATGAAACAACTAAAGAAGAATAAGTTGAAGAAGAACGAAATTGAAAAGATCGGTAATGGATATTACCTCTTCTTTGAAACGCCTCTTTGAATCCTTCACTTAGGAAACTAAGATTGGTCTTTGAAGAAGACCAGAACCTCTAGGATTATTCTAGGGAAGTGGAGAAGAGATTTTGGCAGGGGTTGGCCGAGCATGAAGGCTCAAAGTTGTGTGAGGAGGAGGGGGAGGAGGTGCCCTTTTATAAGGGAGGAGAGGGGCACCTTAGGAATTCTTAAAAATATTAATTTATAATAAATCTAACCCCACTTAAAAACCTCCAAAAATGACTCATATTCGAAGATTAGATGAGATAGGGTTGTAATCTCATCAACCAATCAAATTAAGACATGTTTGGATCTTATTTTAAACCTTATCATTTTGATTTATCCTTATTTAATCTATTTAAGTTTATTTGTGGTAATAAAATTCTAAATTTTAAATTATAACAAATAATTACTTATTTGTTGTGGATTTTCCATAATTGTTTACTTTATAACATTATAGACCATATAAATATAAATTTATAATTTTTAAATATTTTTGTGATTTTTAAACAATTTTATAATATGTTATTTTTGTAAAATAACAATAGTGTCAATTTTGACACTATTCGTTTATTTGAATTTAAATAAAATATATACAGAATATATATTCGAACTAAAAGCTTTAATAAATTAATAAAAGGTCATATGTATCTATAAAATTAGTTTATAACATTAAATAGTTCATATAATATTTATTTTATTATTTTTAAAACCATTTATTTGGTTTATCTCTTAATAAAATAATTACTACATCATTTTTGTATAATTATTTAATATACTTATTTGTTGTATAAAAATTTAAAATAAAATCCTATGATGAAGATAAATATATTACCTTTCACAATAATACTTTTAATCTAATTTATCATCTTAAAATCACAATATATAAATTGTTATATTTATTAAATTATGAAGGTGACAACTTTGGAATCATTTAAAATAAAATAATATAAGTGTCATAATCGCTTTTATAAGGATCCAAATGGTCAAATATTAGACCCTTGGATGCTTATGGTTTACATTTACATTTCCAATAAGTTTTGGTTAGGTATTGGTGCATTTTATGGTCACTATTAGTTAAAAAAAAACAATATTCTTGATTTTTCACTAGATAAACAATTTCTGCATCACTATTGTATCATAATTAATGATAATTATTTAATCCCTAAAAATTATAAATAAATTTATATGATGTATATTATTTCGTTAGATTTCTGGAGACTATTCATGTTCGAAGTTTCATGAAGTTTATCACTAAATTAAAATTAATATACTTATAAGATTTAAGAGAGTGACATGTTGTCACTTTCTTTGGTTTTAATAATAATTAAGTTATTTTCATGGACAAATGTCCATTAAATGATTCTAATCCGACCCTTAGGTGATATGGGTATACTTTTAGTCATCCAATAGGATTTTGACATTTGTTAGGGTAATTTTAAAATATTATATTTACCCTTAATTACCTGATTTACCTTTAACTAAGGTAAATAAAATTTACCGTAGTTACTATTCATAATTCCCAAAAATAAAAAGTATCCTATTAACATAATTTGGACCCAATGATTACAAATATGGAATCCATTTTTTAAAATTCAAATCACAGAAGTTGCAGAAATTAAATTAAAATTAATCCCGTTGTCGAATAAAAACGGGTTTTTGTTTAAAACATTGCAAAAGATTGAATTAATTTAACCTACGAATTCAAGGTAAAATCAATGCTAATGACATACATTATATTAAATGGTAAAAATATATTCTATTTATACTTTAAAACCATTAAATATTATAATTTAACCACATAAGATATTACGATGAAAAAAGTTGTTTTTAATTAAAATATAGCGTGTTTTTACTATTCATTAAAATATGAAAGTTATCGGAAAAATATCAAAACTTTATCTAATGTAAATTTTTATATCCTGATTCAAAAGAAGAATATTATTTTGTCAAATTTAACATATAAACATGTCAAAAACTATATTTAATGTGGGTGCGCCATCAAAAGGCGGTAAAACTGCATTTTTTGAAAAATACTTATTTTACCTGAAAAATTTATTTTGTTCTTATACCATGTTCTAGAAATGTGTAAGATGAATAATAATTCAAAATTTAGTTAATACTATTCATAACGGCTAGTTCATGACAATATTATAATAATATAACATTGTTTATTAAAACCCGGTATTGCGTACAACACACGCTATCGAGGAAGGTCGCGATTGCGTGTAATGCAAGCCAAGTCAGGGTTACGCGTTGTGAAAGAATCCTTCGTTGTTTCATATAACAGAATCCAACCATATTTCATTTATACATTTAATATATATATATATACTCAATGCTGCGTAGAATAACTATTATCAAAATTATGTGTAACACGGTCCAAGAATAGTGTTGCGTATACTGCAAGCTAATACGGTGTTGCGTATAGCGCAAGGTAATCTTGGTGTAGAATACAACATAAGACATTAATGAAATTAAAATAATATTTTTCATAAAATCTCGGGGTGTTACATTCTACCCCGCTTAAAATGAATTTCGCCCTCGAAATTCGTCGGGGTTATAAATGGTTTACTATTTGAAAGTTTCTTTGATAGAAACCCACATCGTAAAAAGGAATACCAAAACTTATCTTTAAAAACAAAAGTATGAAATGTAACGGTTACCCAAATAAACTAATCACTGGGTTTCCATATAGGTGAAAATATGGATATGGAAGAGAAATCTAACCATCATGTTCTGATGGAGAGTGGTAGAGAACATGGCTATGGAAAAGCCAGCAATCACAAAGCCATAAATTTGTGACGGTCTAGGGTACCATCTGATTCATCGGATATAAGGGCACTAGGACAACATTTTTGGTTTTCAAGATCATTTCCCTAAAGTTGAAGAATTTGAATTAGAATAAATACTTACTTTATTTTGGTACAATCTCACTGTTGTTCGTGCCTTGAACAATTTCCACTTCATCTCTTATATAAATGAAGTTGAATTTGTTATTCGTGAAGTGTTAGCAGATCATGTGATATAATAACGGGTCATTCCATCTGTCTCAAACAAAAGGTTAGCAAAAATTATATACATAAGTCGATCTATAGTGAGATTAATCATATATGGTTCCTAAAATGGACTTATACTTCATATATCATACTGCTTAATATAATAAAACTAGTTTCTACTAAACAGGGACTTCCTGTAGGCCAGTGGTAGGCGATAAAGGCCAGTCGCACTTCGGTTGTGGGTTCGATTCCCACAGCCTTGTCCGAAGCGATGGGCTGTCGCCCGTCCTGCAGGTTGTCCTTTTTCAAAAACTATATAACATCCCATCAATAATATCGAAAAACAAACAATACTAACTTATGTCCAACATAATCCATTCCAATCTTTAGGCTTATCCATAATACTGCAGTCGACTCTCATAATATATTGAAAACGATTACCAGAGATTTAACACCATCGTCGATCCCCATATATCATAAGATATGTTTTGTTGGTCACATTCCAAACATTCAAAGTCCTTAATCGTGTATTCTCTTGAATACCTTAGTGAAAACATGAATGCAGTTAAAAGTTAACACTTTTCACATACAAAAATCCTCAAAATTCTATATACTCAAACTTAGTCCTTATATCAATCATGAGCTCATGAATACTATCAAACATTTAATTTTCTCCTTATCCCTTCACTATGCGCATATCATCTACATTCCAAAAATATCTGAATAACCTTTCATGGATACTGGTAACATTAATCATACACTTTCAAAACACAAGGAAAGACAACAGTGTAACAATCCATAGATGTCTCTTTATTCCATAGTAGCATGAGATTACTTATACAAAATTACACATGATAAACATGTAATCATTCTACTACATTCTCAAACCATTGACCGAGCTTCAAAAAAATTTCATCTCACATATCATTTGTAGTATCTTCATCATCATCCACATAAATACTACCCATATGACCATACTGATTCTCTTCATGAGTCTTTCCCTTAGGGCATTTGTTTGCATAATGCCCATACATTCCACATTTAAAACACTTAACCATTTTTGATGTCGTAGCAATACCATTATCCTCATCCATGGTGTTAACCGACCCTTTTCCTTTGCACTTACTTGCTTTGTGTCCTTCTTTTCCACACCCAAAGCATCTTCCAGTTCCCTTGAAACATTCTCCCTGATGCCTCTTCCCACATGATTTACATAGGGGAAATTGAACTTTCTTTCCTCTATGATCATCATGGAACTCCATCTTTCTCTTATTAGTCGAGTCGGGAAACTTACCAATTTTTTACTTTATTGATCATATTATGAGATTGCTGATTCGGCATAATAATGATGTTTGGACTTCCAAATCCCATTTCATTTGGTTGCTCATGAATAATATCATTCCATTGTCTATCATATCCTCCATTATTGTGAATCATCTTGTTTCCATCCATTTTCTAAAACCCAAAAAGAATAGTGTGAGAGGAAAAAATTATAATAAAGGGGGAGTAACTTAAATATCTAACATATTTGGTTTAATATAATATCGTTACCATAGTTCTAGGACTATATCCTATACGTATACTTATCCTTAGGGGCATCCCTAGACATACCTTAGAAATATCTCTAGGGATCTCACTAACGTTTTCGCATCCTAGTTTCCAAAGGTTGACTAAACCTTTCCTCTGATACCAACTGTAGAGACCCGAAGCCTGACGTACATGGACATTACATTTCTTTTGCGGAATACTTAGTACATAACAATAACACACACACAAGGATCGTAATAGTTTAGTGTCTTTGGAAACTCAGAATAAAATCTTCTAATCGTGGTGAAAGATCTTCAACATCTCCCATAAAGATCTTCCTTTTTTTTACCTAAAAAATTTCTTTATATCCTGGGGAAAAGAAAACATAAAAGGGTGAGCTCAAATGCTCAGTAAGGGCAAATAAAGGAAATAAAAATCATATCATATCTTTTTTGAAAATCAAAACCTGCAAAAGAGATCATAATATCTTAACATGGAATAAATCATAGAAGTGAAAATGAGATCCCCATAATCATAACATGAAACTTGAAACTTTGTGGCATGCACACATAATCATAGAAAAACATTTCTTGTTAGTCATGACTCATTTCCAAGACTATCTTAGTGGACAAAGTCCCTTTCTAAACCGAGTTCACTCCTCGTTTCAGTCCTGTATCACTGAACCGAAATAACCTTCCGTTCCAGCCATGTCTATCTCATGAGATATAAAATCTTTACCCAATGCATTGGAGGGAGATATAGGTCCCACCCATCTTATAATGAATCCTTTATTATGTGTGCCACATAATCATAAACCATACATCTTAACGTAACCCATGTAATAAAAATGGGATTCTTAAACAACATGACATCATAAAACAATTCATATAAGATAAAGGAATTCATAAAAATAATTCCATCACAACATAATCAAATCAATGTAAAAATATGGATAGAAACAGAACCCTTTATTATCTTAGATGGAAAATAATTTTGATAAAACACTTGAAATGAATTCTTGAGGAAAATATCCTTTCTTCTTCAAAATCAATTTCTTTTCACAAAACATCATTCAAATTTTAAAAGAAAGAGATTTTATTGAAAATATTCATGAAATATGTTGGAGTAAGCTTCATGAAAATAAGGCTTTATAAAACCGTAAAAATCCGTTCGTTCCGTTTAAGTTAAAAAAAACATTCTTCTTGTACTTTTGTCGGAAAAGTCAAAAAGTACCTCGTACAAAAAAAATGACAAAATATTCCTTTCATATTCTTTAATAAAAACTCACCGAAGGGTAAAATTGGATTTAAACTATTGTAAGTAGATGGAAACAATATTACATATTGAGGGAACATGGATGTGGATGATAAAATACACCCCAGTAAATACTTACGAATAAACAATCTCGGATAAAAATGAGATTGTGATATTTCCCTTACCTTAGATCCGACTTGCTTTGTAAGTGTCCAAACCTCCTGTATAATGATTTAAATCATGTTATTGACTTATTCCAGAATCATATTAATTGTTATTATATCATATATGATCCACTTATGACTTTATATTACCCTTTCTTTTGTAAATTCATGTTAAAGTAGCGTTTTGGGTAAAATCGTCTCATTTGTCATTCGTTTTTTTTAACTTGTAATTATTCATATGATTACTTAGATCATGATTACTTAATTCCAGAATATAAAACATTATTTATATATATATATTCAGAATATACATATATAATAAATCAGTAAATGGAAAGAAATACACCGTTCATGGAGACGGTAGTCCGTACGTACGCATGAACGCTGTTTTCGTTTCCTTATTGAATTGAATGGAATTAAGTAGATGAAATACATATAAATAATTCCAGTATCATTATTATGTCATATATTTCATTAGTACATATTATATATACTTTATAATCATTCATGAATGGTTAATCATTGAGAATGAATCTCATCGCGTCGTGGAGACGGTAGTCCGTACGTACGCACACGCGGTGATTTCCTTTTTCCGTAGGATGGATAGAAGGTTAATTAGATTTGTTTCATATTTATAATAACATATCAGTATTTAATTAATACTGATGTTATTACTTTGTCATGAAACAACTAAAGAAGAAGAAGTTGAAGAAGAACGAAATTGAAAAGATCGGTAATGGATATTACCTCTTCTTTGAAACGCCTCTTTGAATCCTTCACTTAGGGAACTAAGATTGGTCTTTGAAGAAGACCAGAACCTCTAGGACTATTCTAGGGAAGTGGAGAAGAGATTTTGGCAGGGGTTGGCCGAGCATGAAGGCTCAAAGTTGTGTGAGGAGGAGGGGGAGGAGGTGCCCTTTTATAAGGGAGGAGAGGGGCACCTTAGGAATTCTTAAAAATATTAATTTATAATAAATCTAACCCCACTTAAAAACCTCAAAAAATGACTCATATTCGAAGATTAGATGAGATAGGGTTGTAATCTCATCAACCAATCAAATTAAGACATGTTTGGATCTTATTTTAAACCTTATCATTTTGATTTATCCTTATTTAATCTATTTAAGTTTATTTGTGGTAATAAAATTCTAAATTTTAAATTATAACAAATAATTACTTATTTGTTGTGAATTTTCCATAATTGTTTACTTTATAACATTATAGACCATATAAATATAAATTTATAATTTTTAAATATTTTTGTGATTTTTAAACAATTTTATAATATGTTATTTTTGTAAAATAACAATAGTGTCAATTTTGACACTATTCATTTATTTGAATTTAAATAAAATATATACAGAATATATGTTCGAACTAAAAGCTTTCATAAATTAATAAAAGGTCATATGTATCTATAAAATTAGTGTATAACATTAAATAGTTCATATAATATTTATTTTATTATTTTTAAAACCATTTATTTGGTTTATCTCTTAATAAAATAATTACTACATCATTTTTGTATAATTATTTAATATACTTATTTGTTGTATAAAAATTTAAAATAAAATCCTATGATGAAGATAAATATATTACCTTTCACAATAATACTTGTACTCTAATTTATCATCTTAAAATCACAATATTTAAATTGTTATATTTATTAAATTATGAAGGTGACAACTTTGGCATCATTTAAAATAAAATAATATAAGTGTCATAATCGCTTTTATAAGGATCCAAATGGTCAAATATTAGAACCTTGGATGCTTATGGTTTACATTTACATTTCCAATAAGTTTTGGTTAGGTATTGGTGCATTTTATGGTCACTATTAGTTTAAAAAAAAACAATATTCTTGATTTTTCACTAGATAAACAATTTCTGCATCACTATTGTATCATAATTAATGATAATTATTTAATCCCTAAAAATTATAAATAAATTTATATGATGTAGATTATTTCGTTAGATTTCTGGAGACTATTCATGTTCGAAGTTTCATGAAGTTTATCACTAAATTTAAAATTAATATACTTATAAGATTTAAGAGAGTGACATGTTGTCACTTTCTTTGGTTTTAATAATAATTAAGTTATTTTCATGGACAAATGTCCATTAAATGATTCTAATCCGACCCTTAGGTGATATGGGTCTACTTTTAGTCATCCAATAGGATTTTGACATTTGTTAGGGTAATTTTAAAATATTATATTTACCCTTAATTACCTGATTTACCTTTAACTAAGGTAAATAAAATTTACCGTAGTTACTATTCATAATTCCCAAAAATAAAAAGTATCCTATTAACATAATTTGGACCCAATGATTACAAATATGGAATCCATTTTTTAAAATTCAAATCACAGAAGTTGCAGAAATTAAATTAAAATTAATCCCGTTGTCGAATAAAAACGGGTTTTTGTTTAAAACATTGCAAAAGATTGAATTAATTTAACCTACGAATTCAAGGTAAAATCAATGCTAATGACATACATTATATTAAATGGTAAAAATATATTCTATTTATACTTTAAAACCATTCAATATTATAATTTAACCACATAAGATATTACGATGAAAAAAGTTGTTTTTAATTAAAATATAGCGTGTTTTTACTATTCATTAAAATATGAAAGTTATCGGAAAAATATCAAAACTTTATCTAATGTAAATTTTTATATCCTGATTCAAAAGAAGAATATTATTTTGTCAAATTGAACATATAAACATGTCAAAAACTATATTTAATGTGGGTGCGCCATCAAAAGGCGGTAAAACTGCATTTTTTGAAAAATACTTATTTTACCTGAAAAATTTATTTTGTTCTTATACCATGTTCTAGAAATGTTTAAGATGAATAATAATTCAAAATTTAGTTAATACTATTCATAACGGCTAGTTCATGACAATATTATAATAATATAACATTGTTTATTAAAACCCGGTATTTTGTACAACACACGCTATCGAGGAAGGTCGCGATTGCGTGTAATGCAAGCCAAGTCAGGGTTACGCGTTGTGAAAGAATCCTTCGTTGTTTCATATAACAGAATCCAACCATATTTCATTTATACATTTAATATATATATATATATACTCAATGCTGCGTAGAATAACTATTATCAAAATTATGTGTAACACGGTCCAAGAATAGTGTTGCGTATACTGCAAGCTAATACGGTGTTGCGTATAGCGCAAGGTAATCTTGGTGTAGAATACAACATAAGACATTAATGAAATTAAAATAATATTTTTCATAAAATCTCGGGGTGTTACAGTTCCTAAGGATAAGTATACATATAGGATATATTCCTAGAACTACGGTAATGATCAAAGAATTTAACCTAAGATGTTAGATATTGAAGTTACTCCCCCTTTATTGTGTCGTTTTCCCTAGCATGATTTTTGTCTCTCACAGTATTCTTTTTGGGTTTTAGACGAAGGCTAGAACCCGAAGGAACCGTGTTGATCAATGTAATGGACAATGTAATGATTGTCCTCCTGAACAAACAAATGTTATGGGAGATGGAGTGAAAAATCTTATTGCTATACATACCCAAGCTATGAATCATTCTGTACTTCCAAATGAGCAGAGAAGGGAACAGTATTCTATTGAGTCCTTCATGAGGCAATGTACACCTTCTTTTAGTGGGTCTTCTGATCCACTTGTTACTGAACAATGGATCAGTACCACTAAAAAGATATTTTCCGTTCTTCAATGTTCTGAACATGATTAAGTCATCTTAGCAGTATATCGTTTGGAAGGTGAAGCTGATCAATGGTGGAATCTTATCAAGAATACGAGGCCAAGAGATGAAATTGAGTCCATGGAATGGGACGAGTTCAAGAAATTATTTTTCAATAAGTACTTCCCTCGTATTCTTCGAACAAAGATAGAGAAGGAGTTTATTGAACTAAAGAAAAAGGATGATGAATTTGTTGGTATATACGAAGTGAATTTTACAAGGCTTTCAAGGTATGCATCTGGCTCTATCATCCAACCTAAAAGTAAAATTGATCGATTCTTTAGTGGCTTAAAACCAAATATTTGAAGGGAATTAGCTATAAGAGACTTCAGTAGCTATGAAGAAATTGTGCATTGTGCTATCAAGGTAGAAATGGAAGTTGGTGTTACATATCCATCTCATGGTTTTGACAAGAAACGAAAGATGGAGTTCAAGGAGAAATCTTAGAATAATGGTGAAAAGAAGATGAATGTTTCCTTATGCTCAATGTGTGGAAAGAAGCATGGTGGATATTGTCTTAAAGGGGCTAGAAAATGTTTTAAGTGTGGAAAATAAGGTCATCGAGCAGCTGAGTGTCGAAGTAATGGAAAAAGGGTTTCTAATGGTGTGAATAAAGAAAAGACTGCAGAGAACGCACTAACAACACTTTAATGATTCAGGTGCAATGAAATGGGGCATTATTCTAATCAATGCCCTAATCCAAGGGTTATGATGATCGACATGAGCAACCACTTAAGGAAAAGGACAAAGGGAACTCACATGCGATCACTATTGGCGATGTTGAATATGACAACGATGTGGTGGAATGATTACATGTTTATGTAATGGGATTCCAAAATAATTCTGTATATAGTATCGTGGAATATTGGAATATATATGTATTGGTCAATTGTGGTTTTCAATAATTTTATGGTACCAGTAACCCTGGAAAGTGATTGAGAAATTTTGGTAAGCATATGATATGCACCTAATGAAGGGATAAGAATACAATGAGATGTTTGATTGTATTCATGAGCTCATGATTGATATAAGGACTAAGTGATATCATGGTTTGAGTATAAATAATTTTGAGGGTTTTGGTATGTGGAAAGTGTTAACCTTTAACTGCATTCATATTTTCACTAAGGTTCAATGGGTATTCATTCATCAAGAGAATACATGATTAAGGTATTCACATGTTTTTAATTTGACCAACAAGATATATCTTATGATATATGGGGGATAAATGATGGCATTCACGTAATTGTTATGTGACATTTCAAGTAATAATTTTCTTTATACTATGAGCTTGGACCTAAGTATTTTAGATAAGCCTAAAGATTGGAATGAATTATGTTGGACATAAGTTAGTATTGTTTAAGGATAGAACTTTTTTCGATATTATTGATGGGATGTTATAGTAATATAGTTTTAGAAAAAGGACAACCTGCAGGATGGTCAACAGCCCATCGCATCGGACAAGGCTGTGGGAATCGATCCCACAACCGAAGTGCGACTGGCCTTTATCGCCTACCACTGGACTACAAGAAGTCCATGGTTAGTAGAAACTAGTTTTATTTTATTACTCGGTATGATATATGAATTATAAGTTCATTTTTGGAATCGTATACAATTAACCTCACCATAGATGGACTTATGTATATTCGATAACTTTTGCTAACCTTTTGTTTGAAACAGATGGAATGACCCATCATTCTATCACATGATCTGTTAACACTTCACGAATAACAAATTCAACTTCATTTCTTTAAGAGAAGAAGTGGAAATTTTTCAAAGCACTAACAATAGTGAGATTGTTCCAAAATAAAGTAAGTATTTATTCAAATTCTTCAACTTTAGGGAAATGATCTTGAAAACCAAAAATGTTGTCCTAGTTCCCTTATATCCGATGAATCAGATGGTACCTTAGATCATCACAAATCTATGGCTTTGTGATTGTTGGATTTTTCATAGCCATGTTCTCTACCACTGTCCATCAAAACATGATGGTTAGGTTTCTCTTCCATACCCATATTTTCACCTATGTTCCCCTATGTGGAAACCCAGTGATTAGTTAATTTGGGTAACCGTTATGTTTCATACTTTAGTTTTTAAATATTGGGTTTGGTATTCCTTTTTACGATGTGAGTTTCTGTTAAAGAAACTTTTGAGTAGTAAACCATTTATAACCCCGATGAATTTTGAGGGTGGAATTCATTTTAAGGGGGGTAGAATGTAACACCCCGAGATTTTATGAAAAATATTCTTTTTAATTTTATTGATGTCTTGTGTTGTACGATACAACAAAGGAGTATTGCACAACACGCAACCCTAACTTGGCTGCATTACATGCAATCACGACCTTCCTCGATAGCGTGTGTTGTACGCAATACCGAGTTTCACTAAACAACGATATGCTATTAAAATATTATTAAAACTATCCGTTATGAATAGTAATGACCACTTTTTAAAATTTTGTAAATTTCATCTTTAAAAATGGAATTCATTTTTGGATTCAGAATATCAAAATTATCCTAGGGTGAAATTTTGATATTTTTCTGAAAACATTCAATTTATGATGAATAGTGAAATCACTGGGTTACTATTTAAAAACTGGCTTTTTATTTAAATAATTATTTATTTTATTTAAATTTATTTTAGGTAAAAATTGATACATAATACATATATAAGTTCAATCTAATTCATTGGAGTCATTTTTTAATAATTTTAGATATATAAAAATTTTATTGAACTTCTGACAGTCTTTTACCCACCTCCTAGGAGAATTTGCAAATTTACCTAAAACTTAATTTTACCGCTTTTGTGAATGGAATTTCAAAAATCCGAGAGACACGGTTGATGTCAGTAAGTAAAATGTGGTTCAATGAGATGAAAATAATTTTTGGTGAATAGTAATGTTTTACTTTTATTTACCACGGTTAAAAGTAAATAGGGTAATTAAGGGTAAAAATGATATTATTATTACCCTAACACATGTCCTAATTCTATTGGATAAGTGTAATTCGACCAAAAACAACCTTAGGAATAAAATATGACCATTTAGGCCCACATGGATTAGATTAGGACATTTATTATTAATTTATCTAAAGAAGGGTTAAAATAGTTAAAATCAATGTTTAATAAGTAAAGCATTTTTAATATAGGGTTATACATAAGATAAATTCGACTATAAACATTCATTAGAAAGATAAAACTATTTCCTACATAATTATATTTTATTTGTAATTTTTATACTTTAAATAATTTAATTTATTTATGAAACAATGATGATGCAGTAATTATCTTATTAATGAAATATTGACATAATTGATGTTATAAATACCCAAATAAATGTAATTTGAGACTTTTTTATGAATTAAAATAATTTTCTATGTTAATATGACATGTTATTGTTTATGTAATTAACGTTTTTCGAACTAATCATTCTGTTATGATTTTCAAATAAATCAATTACGAAATAGTGTTAAAATTGACATAAAATAGTTTTTAAAACAAATATTATATTATTAATTGTTATTATATTACTAAAAATCTATGGTTCGGCCAAATGACTTAGATAAGGTTATATATATTAATAATAAACAACTTGGAGTTCGTTTGGCTTGTTATAGTAAGTTTATTAACCTTATAGTGTAAGAACACAAAAAAACATGGTAAAAGTAAAATTATCTAACTTAAAGATTAATCTAAATGATAAGGTTAAAATAGGAACCAAAACTTGTCTAAATTCTATTTGATGAGAGTATTTCTACCCATCCCCACATTATATTTGAAATAACTCAATTTTGACCTATTAAAAACCGAATATGACTTTATAAAAAATTAATATGTTTAGTTATTCCAAAGGTGCCCCTCTCCTCCCTTATAAAGGGCACCTCCTCCCTCTCTTCCTCACATCACATTGAGACTTAACTCTTGTCAAAACCCTGAAAATTTCTCTTCCCCAGTTCCCTAGAAACATCCTAGTGGTTATGGTCTTCTTCAAAGACCAATATTAGTTCCCTAAGAGGAGGTTTCAAAAAGGCGATTCAAAGAAGAGGTAATGTCCGTTACCGATTCTTTCAACTTTATTTCTTCTTCCACTTATTCTTATTTAGTTGTTTCATTATGAATTAATAACATCAGTATAACTCATATACTGATATGTTATTATAATTATGAAATAACCCTATTTCACCATCTATCCATCCTACGGAAAATGAAATCACCACGCGTGCGTACGTACGGAATACCGTCTCCATGTCGTGGTGTAATCTATTTTTCCACCACCACCTTACGTGGATGGGTATAATGGTGTAAATAAATGATTATTGTAAAGTGATATTTATTCTGAAATAGTATACATACACTCCAATACAATTCCACAATCATGGGAATGATATCATCGCTCGTGCGTACGTACGGACTACCGTCTCCACGAACACGATGAGATTCATTTTCCATGATTAACCATTCAAAAAATGATTATAAAGTATATATAATGAAATATATGACATAATAATGCTACTGGATTTATGTATATATATATATATATGTATTTTATATACTCAATTCCATTCAATTCAATAAGGAAACGAAAACAACGTTCATGCGTACGTACGACCTATCATCTCCATGAATGGTGTATTTCATTCCTTTTATCGATCTATAATATATATGTATATAATGAATATATATTATATATAAATCATGTTTTACATTCTGGAATTATGTAAATCAAGATATAAGTAATAATATCAAGAACGACGAGTCGAAACACATACGATAAATGAAACGATTTTACCCAAAACGCTCATTAACATGGAATTTACAAAAGAACGGGTAATATAAAGTCATAAGTGAACCATATATGATATCATAACAATGAATATGATTCTGTAAGAAGTCAATGACATTATTTAAATCATTATATAGGAGGTTCAGATACATACGAAGCATATCAGACATAAGGTAAGGGATAATTTTGAAAATCTCATATTTATCCGAGATTACTTATACATAAGTATTTACTGGGGTTATGTTTATCATCCATGACCATGTTTTATAAAAATGATTTCATAAAATGTTTACTATTCTTCCATGTATGTTTAAAGTCATTTTTACCCTTTATTAACTTCTTACCACATTGTATGAATGGAATCTTTCCTTTGGTTACCATATACGGTACTTTTTGACTTTTCCGACAAAAGTCCGAGGAGAATGTTATTTTTAACTTATACGGCGTGAACGGATTTTTACGGTTTCATAACACCTCATTTTCAAGAAGATTCCTATACAAGATTGCAAGATTATTTAAAAAAAACCCTTTTCTTTTAAAATTGCATGGAATTTTGTGAAAAGAAAATGATTTTAAAGAAGAAAGGATATTTTCCTCAAGAATTCATTTCAAGTGTTTTGCCAAAACTATTTTCCATCTAAGATGACATTATTTAATATGTTTATGTTTCAAGTAATATGTCTCTATGATTTAAATGGTTTAAATTTTCTTATGATGAAATGATATCAAACTTTTATGGATTATGTTATGATGGCATGATGTTTAAGAATCCCATTTTATTACATGGGTTATGCAATGATGTATGATTTATGATTTTGTGGCACACGAAATAATGATTTCATTATGAGATGGGTGGGACCTATATATCCCTACAATGCATTGGGTAAAGATTTATATCTCATGAGATAGACATGGCTGGAACGGTAAGTTAATCCGGTTCAGTGTTATAGGACTGAAACGAGGAGTGAACTCGATTCAGAAAGGGACTTTGTCCACTAAGATGGTCTTGGCAGCAATGCCTTGGCTACTATGGAAATCATGACATGTGCTGAATGGTTGCCACAATTACATGTTTTATTCCCATTTTATCATGGTTGATGTTCTATTATGATATATGCCTTACGTAATTCCACGATTTATGTCTTTGCTCAAGATTTTGATGTTTAAATTTCATGTTCAAGTTTTTTGCTTCCAAATGTTTATGGATTGTTTTATGTTATCTATTTTTTCCCTTACTGAGCATTTGAGCTCACACTTTTTATGTTTTATTTTCCCCAGGAAGGAAAGAAAGGTTTTAGGTAAGGAAACAAAAAGGGGAAGATCGTTATTGGAGTTGTTGAAGATCTTTCACCACGATTAGAAGATTTTATTCCAAGTTTCCAAAGACACTAAACTATTACGGTCCTTGTGTGTCTATTTTTTTATATATTAAGTATTCTGAAAAAGTAATGTATTTCCCATGTATGTCAAGCTTCGGGTCTCTACAATCATGGTCTTGAAGTACCTCCCTCAATGTGGGAAGGAGTATGATAAAGAATTACCACTATTAATTTGTGACACCAAGCTTGATTGTGTTGACGTATTTCTGTGTGTGTGACAAATTATTAGTATGATTACTCCATGTATCAAGAAATTATTTTATTTTTTTTTTAATTTTTTTTCTAAGAAACTTCTTTATAATATAATTAAACTATTTATATACTTCCATATTATTTTATATAATTTGTGATTAATTGTTCTTATTATAGTGGCCTATGTTAGAAAGTCAATCAGGAATTCATACCGAGTTATATACTCACCCCCTTCTTGGGTAATTTGGTGAGTTAGTAGATTACATTTTCTAACATGTAGAGAAGAGTCATGTTTTACAATTATATTTTGGGGTTGTTTTATATATTTGATTTGGTTGCTGGATTTGGAGCAGGGGAGTGTATAAATATTAGTTTGAAACAATGCCACTTTAGTGAAAAATTATTTACTATTGGAGTATTTACTATTCACTTTTTGGCACCGAAATTACACCCAAAGATTCACAAGGTAAAATTTTTGAAAACCAAAGCAAGAATTCTGATAAAACAAAGAAAGGTGTGTTCTAGTTTCATCATGTGTGATAAATATCAGAACTTGTTCTCAAGAGTCTTGGGTGTTAAATATGTCAACATTTAATTTACCTCTAGAAAGGGAACTCGAACAACTAAGGAAAACAAATGAAATATATCAATTTTTCATACAAGGGACCTATCCCCATGAAATAAACACGCATACCAATGGAAAAATCAAACTGATTGCTTCTGCAGGTGGAAATTGTAAAAATGTATATAGCACTGTAGAATCCTTTTTTTACCACAATCATGCACACCTATATTCGAAGATTTCATGTATACATTTAAGTTCCCCACCCCTCTTAGAGGTATGTATCTAGGGGAATAAGTTTCACTCTTTTTCCGATAAATCCAATTATCTGTGAAATCATGAAAGCATGGAACCAACATGATTGAAAATCTTGTGTGACAGGATCCCTGTAGGTCCACCCTTAACTAGGCCCATAGTTGTGTAATCCTTCCCCAACATCTTTTTGATGAAATAACGTATGCACAAATTCTCATCTAGTTTGCACCCAAGACTTTTCATTCATACCCCCACTATTTCACTCACACCTTATTTGAAGCTCCATGGTTTAAATATGTGTCAAAGCACCATGTTTGGGGAAACATTTCATGCAAAACACCAACCTTACATGCACACCTTAACACAACCCTCCAAAAATGTTCACAATAACTTAATGTCCCCTAGTGAGACATCCCCTATACCTATAGTTCATGCATTTCTAAACCTTTTTCTTCTTATCATAGTTACACTAATTCCTTTTTCTTCTCAGAATAGGCATGTTATCATGGACCTCATGATGGACACACCTCCCGAAAATCATACCATAGAATTTTTAAATCCATTCCCATCCTAGTGCCACATGAGTAGTGGTTGTGTAAGACAAATTGGTAAGGAGTGATTCCTCAACATTCATGCAGTATAACATAAAACTACCCAGTACTAATTTCCTCAATACATGGTGTTAAATTGTGGCCCAACCATGTGAAATATGTATAGGATGAACCATGTGTGAGTGGAATAAGATGGTCCTCACACTACCTACCCTCACAGGGAATGAGATCCTCCTCACATTGAATTTGTTCCTCCCCATATGGAATTGCATCATTCTCAATCATCTTCCATGAAAAATCTCCACACCATATTTCATTAGAACATCTTTCATGACATGAGTGTTAGGTAAATTTCTTCCTCTTGGTTATCACACCGAGTCTGATTTGTGTGGGATCAGAGGTTAGTAGTGAACTTGAAATCCCCCAATAAATATTATGGGGCACTCCCATTTTTAATCACCAACCGACCTCTTCCCAATGGACTGCTCCCATGCATAATCCCTAACTAGCCTCCACTCCATGGGAAGCTCCTACGCATATTCCTTAACCATACTCACCCAACATGCCTCCTCGTTAGGTTTATGCCCCATCCCATTTTGAAATACATGCGATTTGATTCCCAAATAACTGGGATATTTAGGAAGCCTCCTTCAGGTCCAAACCCAACATATGAATCCATCCTGATCTCCTCCAAGTCACATACCTGGTAAAATCACATCACTCATATTGGATACCCCTTCTCCACCAAGTCCCACAAGAATCTAAATGTTTAATCCCCACACCATCTAACCTAGTGAAATACTATTGTCATGGGAATATTTCTTATGTAATCCCCACACCATACCTCATTGATGATCCCATAATATTGTGATCATCTGTACCACATTGAATTAAACTTCATGGATTGGTCCTATCACAAAAACATAAATTGTAGCATCAAACTACACGGTTATTTGATCACTTTCTCTTAAAAGTAAATTTAGGATGCCTTCCTATGGTTCAATCTTATCTAATGGAAATATAAGGTGATCCCTACTAGGGATTGACCTCCCTGATCCCCTTCAAGGGGTGTTTCAATCAACCATCATGGTGTGAATTCTTTTATTTATGGGGAAAACCTCTTGGATCTTATCCTCTAGAGTGTTTTAGTCCATACATCGGTAATCTTACAATTGTAAAATATTCACTCTTATGGATACAACTTCTTAATCTGCCTCTATGGGGTATCTAGATCAATAAAATATTTCTCTAAATGTTGTTAAACTAGTGACCCCAAATAAATACCCTATTAAAACATGGCGTGATTGAGGTGAAATACTTAGAACATATTCTCCTATGGTGTCAGCTACCATAGAAAACCTGGGATTCCTAATGTAAAAGACTTGTAAGATAGATTAAATTAGTGTTAGATACCTCGTTATCAACAAGGGATGCCTTGGGTTACACACCTAATATGCCACCATTATATTCCCTATAATGAGGAAGAATACAAGTGACCAATGTTCCTAGAATACTGACATGTAAACAATGCCCAACGTAACTACTCTCCTAACCAAAGGTTGTTTCCCTGTATAAACAGACACAATGTCTAGATAAATGTAATGTAATTAACCAACATCCACATATTGATGGCACTGAGAATGTGTTCAACAAGCACAACTTAACTCTTTCAGAGAGACCTGGACTAAGAGGCAAGTTCCCTGGAGGAATCCAAGGAAAGGGGATCCAACAAACTATTATCCTATTTTGATCATAGAGTAGAAATATCCATTGAAGGTGATGAAATAAACCCACCTATGTAATGTCGAAATGTGGGGTAACAATGCATTCAAGTGAACAATAACATGCAAGGTAACACACTCTGACAAAAGTGTTGGAAACAGAAATGGTAATCCTAATGTGATTCTATTATCCCAAACATGAAGAATAGTATAATTTAAGACATAAATTGATTAGCATGTCACCGGGTCCAGCTATCTAGTTCCATAACCCACCAAGAAAACAATGGTCTTGACATGGAACTCAAAAAAATTTTGGGTAGTTAAACATTGGGCATTCTAGTATGCGATATTGTCAGTATAGATCTCTCTCTCAATCCAGGATTGTTTGGACAATGTGGGTGAATTTGAAATTAATTTTATTGTATTTTTTTGGAATATGAATCCAATTTCATTGACGGACCCAAGGTACCAGAAAATAGAAAACCAAAGCGTACAAACATAGTGGTAGGGGAAATGTTAATGATGTAATCCTATATGACATAACCTCCAAGATGACTTCTTCTCCAACTATAACTACTAAGTTCCTCCAATGCATATTACCCTTGTTTACCATACATAAGAGGATGGTGGACTACCTCATATGTCACTAGGATTAGGAGTGGGTAATTTTCACAAGGGATATGACCCAACATCACTTGGAGGCTTTAGTGCCTCACTGACACTGCTACCCCCCTTGGGTCGGGCATGAAGAATCACTTACCTATTCATATAACGAACAGTTTATGGTGCCCCACTCTATAGGGATCCTATAACCCACTCACTGATTTCTTGGGAGTGGTGGATTCCCGAGTCACCTTAGTTGATACTACTTACAATGAATTGGGAAAAGGTCTCCAACCAGGCCCCATCAGTTCTAGTAATGACCAATCATTCAAGACAAAGAATAGTCTAACTATACAACTACTCTACTGGCCCCCTTCCAGACCACCAAACATCAATGCTGGGCCCATGACCAAGATAATTCCCAATAGGGGGCATCATCTTCAAAATTTTTAGAGGTCTATACCATTTTTGGCATATTCCACTAGATTCCTATGGCGAATGAGAGGGGATCCAGCCTTGCTAAGTTGGGATCAAAAACATAGATGACCCATAGTCTAGCTATGTGGACTCTGGGAATCATGAGTACCACCAATAGTAGTTATGATCCAACCCATGAAGATGTGTTATAGTGTGGTGGTCCACCCCACTCCATCACTAACCTAAACGTAGGTGTTACGAACTATGAAAATCAAGGTGATGGTCCTCCACATGCCATTCCCCATCCCATCAGAGCTCCTCCCTGTGCCACTATTCCACGTCAATAAGAGGCCCTCTCCATGTCATATCCAATCAGCATGATGGGACTCCACCTATCATTCCCAGATTAAGTGGAGGTCATCCCCACTCGAAGTACTGATCATTGTAGAGGTCCTCCCCAATTCATCGACAATCAACATAAAGGTCATTCCTATGATCCCACTGATCAAAGTAGAGTTCCTCCCCTCTTCATCACCAATAATTATGGATCTATTCCATGTACATATGATTCTCAGAAAGGAGGTTCTCCCCATTCCATTACCAGCTAGATTAGAGGTCCTCCCCACTCCTTCAACAGTCAACATGGAGGCCCTCCTTTTGTTTCCACCAGCTCCATCTAAGGTCCTCCCCTCTATAGTATTGATTAGTGAAAACGTCATCCTCATTATTCTACTCATTAGTAAGAATTTTCTCCCCATGATTTCACCACTATATATGATGGTGGTACTCCCTATGTTCCCAATAACCAAAGATAAGGTCCTCCCTACTTCATCAACACTAGAGTGGAGTTCCTCCATACTCGTATAGAAATCAGAGGAGAGGTCCTCCCCACTCTGATAACAAGTGATATGGAGGCCCTCCCAGTATCAAAAATAATAAAAGGTACTGTCCTCCCCACACAACCACCCACTAGTATGGAGGTCCTTCCTATGAGAAAGAACTTCCATACCCCAGAAAACCCTCCTAGGGAATAAGGGAGACTCACCTCCACCGAAGGCAATATTCTGGGACGAACTGAGTCATCTTCAATCTCGTTCACCTGTTATATTCTGAGACAATTGTGATTTAATGATGAAAACCTCACCCCAATCCATAGTATCATAGTCTAGGAAAAAATACTAGGAGGTGAAGTTCAGCATCCTATAAGATAAGATCCATAGAATCCCCAATTTTCTATGCAAGTACAAGTTAGTGGAGGATGATTTGGATCCCTTCCAGGGGATCATGGTATAATAATCTATATCATTTCAATTTTACCTCTCCCCTTATTAAAAATATTAGAATGTAGTGTTATGGAATGGGATAGATGATGAACATATAGTTGAGCCAACAATGAGCACCTCCTCCCTCACATATTATTCCATGATGAGATCGCCATCCAACATGGATGTGATGACACAGTTTGTGCCACATATGAGATATGTCCTAGTGTATAGCAACTAGTCAACTCACAAAATGACTCATACATTGAAAATTAAACTGATAAATCAATCAAAATTAGTTCCCCTACCAATCCCTCTGTTAGAATTTATTTATTTGTTGTCCAACCAAGAGCTGAGCCCCACTTCTATTAAAAAAATACTATGGGAGACACTCTATTTTTATTAGTTGTTAGTGGTATTTTGGCCTAATGTAATGACCAAATTCAATATCCTAGAGTCCCATATTGAGTTCCATGTTGTGTGCTTTGGAAGAACTATTAGGTTGACACTTAAACATCTCTGTAATGGTTTGTTATTCAACCAAAGAAGGGGGTAGAACATCGAAAACATTGATCAATTGTTCAACATGATTGATTTGGAAACACTCTTAGTTTCTCATCACCCTTCATCACCTGGATACCATCAAACCCCACAACAGAATTGTGCCAAGATCCTCATAGTGATCCATAGAATCATGGAAATAGAATCTCTATGCATGCAGATCTGTGGCTGGTGACAATACCCTACTCTCCACTTCATCCATATCCTATGACAGCCTAACCTACCTATTGATATTGATTATTTTCCACTAGGTTTTTTAATGTAAAATATGATTTTCCCTCTGATTTCCAAAGATGGGGGAATAAATATAGGGTCTAATGGAAAAAACCCACACCATAGGGAAGTGTGGTATTAGGTAGACCCTAATAGATGTGTTGTTAACCACCAATAAAGGTTGAAACATGGCCTCAAACATCCCTTCATATCATTTCCCACTAGTTAGAACATGAAAAAGGGAAAGTGGCCACTCGATCCCTTTGATCCATATGATAATACACCAGGGATAGAGGCCAATCCAATGATTATCGACTAGATCCAAAAGGTCATATTTCAGAATAGAATTATTGATGTGCTCCTTGTTGAGAATCACTCATATTATGTGACTCTCTAACATGATCTTATTCCTCTTCTATAGGGGAAGCCAAAAGTCCACCTCTGTTAGTTTCTTCTATTTTACCCTGAGGATCCCATGAATCCGATAGGGGAAAGGTGTGAGTTTATGAAAAGAGACCATCATATGGGATGGGAAATCTGCCTAAGAATTATGATCATATTTTATAGGACCCAGATCATGTCACTCGATGAGCCACCATGTTTTTTCCATCATGGTGGTGAGCATGTCATAAAACTGGTGGTGAGGTACCATCATCAAGAAAGGAATAGACCCAAAGATGATTATATAGCTCTTTCATTGCTTTCCCCAAACCATTGGAGACATAACCGACAAAGATATCACTTGAAGGAAGGTCGTATCAGAATTGGGAGGAAGACATGTGGGAACCCACTAATTTTGGGAACCCTAGATTCTCCCCTTTCAACAGGATGGGAGAACTGCTGTAGCATTTGTTCCACTTCATCTCATGGACCAGACCTATATTAGGAATCCCAGAGCAGTAGGAGGCCACCATGCTCTGATGTTTTATTTGGAAATTGAAAGGGCATGTGTTCATCTGCTATAGGCAGTTTCCCGTTGGGTCTATCACTATTTGGGAAGATTTTCGAGGGAGATTAATCTATAAATTTACTTCCACCATGCACAATATAATCATCTTAACACAATTTAAGTGAACGAAAATATCTGATGATATTGTTACATAATTCACCACCCAGTGGAAGGTCCTCAATTATTAACTCGACATACCGATGAAACATGAATAGTTTCAAACGATGAGCATGAGGTACTTCAAGACTGAGGTTGTCCCTACCCTCATCAATTAGAAATTCCTCGGTGGTTTTTTGGATTTATTTTAAAAAATCCAAATGCTTGGAGAAATCCTTGAAGACTTCAAAGCATGAACATCCATTTCCTCTCCTTTCTCCATCAAGAGTAACCACTAAGGATAAAACTGCATCTTCTATATAGGTAGAGGTCCTAGAGCCAGTAGAGTTGTTTCCTCCATTCACAGAGATCCCCGCCAAGTGAAGTAGACTCATCAATCTCAGTCATTCCCAATGAAGAATCAGTAGAAACCATCATACCAAACAAAACCACCTAGACAAGAGAATACGGTTCTCACCCCATGTCAAGAACCAACACCTTGATATTGTAAGGCTCCTAGAGTTCCCTACCTATATTGGATAAACTGATCCTACACTTTCAAGGATTCCCAGATTTCTAGTTATTTCCTCAATGCCTTGGAACATAGTTTTTTAAAGTGTTCCTGGTGCATGAAATTTCAATTAATATTTGTACACTAATTTCCCTTACCGTTGAAATTACCACAAGATCATTGGACATACCATAAAAAAATGTTTTGTGTTCAATGATTGGCTCCATTGATCTGAACACATCGCTACTGAGCCTAACAGTGAAAGTGATAGTGAATAGAAGTAGGTTTCCAACCACAATACTTAGAAGTGTGATGAATGGTTGGATCATAGAGTAGCTTAAAACAACCATGGCATCATATATAGCTACTTAGGCTAGCCCTAATCTCATTAATTAACCACAGCTTCTTGGGCTATTGCTTCTTCATCTTCCTTTCATCCTTTTACATCTCAAAAGAGTAGACACAAAACGTTCAAGGGTAAGTAAAGACACTCGCTGGTACAAAATCCATCATGTACTCTCAGTGATTTCATTCCTCTAGAATTGTGAATTCAACCTATGGTATTTCCATCATTGTAAGGACCTTCTGATGATGGGTAAGAGTATACCTCTTTTAATACAGATGAGTTAGTTGATGCCTTTACGGTCCCTAATGATGAGGAGTATCATTAAAGTCCCACTTATTTCCCTCGTTCAATGTCGTTGAAGAGGAAGTGAAAGAAATGGAAACAACAATAATGGTTAGGAAAGTTATCCAAGATAATACATGCATTTTACCAAGACCAAGAACAAGTGTTGTGCATATATCAATAAGAAAAATCATTCCATCCTGCTCTTTCAGACACACCAACACATATTATCATGCTAAATGATTAGGAAGAACAGCAACAACCACATCGTTATTGGATACATCTTTCAACTGAAAGCCCTCATCTAGTCATTAGTCAACTAGTGGTGGTTTTGTTCAAGTTAGATAATGACAAGAAGGACATTTCCATAATTAGTCAAGATCCAATGGTTTAGCTGGCAATGCATTTCGTGCCTCTATCCAAACAGAGACCCCCTATAGGAATAAACATGAATTTCACACAAAAGTAAGATATATTGAAGATACATAACCACATGCATATAGGTATATCATTCCTAAAGGACCTCTTCCTATCACAACTGAGGAATGAGTCTCTTAAAGATTCCTTAAAGAGCCCCCTCTAGTTCAAAGTAGAGGTAGTAGCCACAAATTCGTACTATTCAAGGGTGATCGAGCAAGAAGAATATTAGGTCATCATCTCCATTAATAAAAAGGATGAAGGTGTTATTTTGTAGGGGAAAATTAAACCATTTCACACCACAAACAAGTTCAATGGAATGTATGTTCAGCACTTTCTGGTTGACAAAAGTTATTGGTTCAATCTCATATCAACCCGAAAACTCTATAAGTTGGGACTCGCATTGGCTAACTTGAGTCCATCTGACCTGAATATTTTGGGTTGTGATATGACTAAGAAAATACCATCTGGTAGGATTCATTTGATGACCCAATTTGTTGTCTTTGTAGACATTTTTGAATTCCTAGTGTTCTCATAGGTTATCACCTAAAACATGGAAATGGGTCATCCTTAGCTACATTTTTACACAATAGTACCCTCATTATTTCACTAATGCCTCATATACTCGCTCAATAGTCATGTAGATGTTATTCAGGGTGACACATCTCCCATCGAATCCTATGAATCCCATTACATGGATGCTGGATTTTACTATATCATATAAAAGAAGTTTTTGACTATTGAATTTGGTCACACTACCTTTTTGGTCACCGCATGTATGGATTTAGAGGATTATTTTATCCTCCCAATCCTTCGGTTTGAAGCCATGATGCCCAACATGGGATGTTTATTTTTCATTTATAAGAGGAAGGTTTTTCTTTAAACAAAGTACAAGGAATGTAAAAAAATAATGCCTCATAATCCGACACAGGCTTGGACTAGTTGATAACAGAAATCTGCACCCATTTGATTTACTTTGACGTTCACCCCATAGATTCAATTTTATGTCCTACACACCTATTTCACCAAGCAGGGTTGAACCAACAAAATCTGACCCACCACCATTACTTTGATTTTAAGTATGAAACTCACGATTGAATGCTTGTTGGGATTGGTTCAACATCCTATGTCAACATGGTATCAATAGATAATAGTTCCCATTAAGGAATCCATGACATCCCATGAAGGCACTAGCATTCCCCCAGAATCTGTCAGCTCGGTTGAAATATCTCCTCCAACTGATTCTACTTCCTCAGATGATGAAGAGGATTTGTAATACGCACCTCTATCATTTGAATAGTGTTTCTCCACCACTTTAGATGAGTTGGTACAGGTGAATTGTAGTACTAGGGTAGATATAAGGCCAATGATGTTTGGAGAAACCATGCCTATGGAGGTACATCAAATGTGTGTGGAATTCCAAAATAAAGATTGTGATGTGTACTCCTAGACTTATAAATATATCATAGTCTTAGAATCTTAGGCCTCCATACATTATCTGGGTATCCAGGTGATTCATGGTAGGATCAAGAAGCCTCCTAGGAAAATTCACCCTACTCATGGTTCTATGGTCGAGGCTATAGTTTATAATATTATCAAAACAAAATTGATAATGGAAATTTACTACCCGATGTGTATTGTCAAAATCATCCCATCTATGATGAAAAATAGATAGATCACAGTCTTTATTGACTTCTAGGATCTACATTGGCACTGTATAAATGATGATTTTACCCTTCGGTAACAGATTTGTTCATTGTTTCTACAACCTGGTTCTAAACTCTCTCCTTCCTAGATAGTTACTGTGGATATAATTATATCTATATGACCCCCAAATATGAGGATTATGTTACCATCATAGTGTCTCAAGGAACCTTATTCTATCATATAATTCCTTTCAATATGAATAATGTAGGAGCTAGATATCATTTATCAATGCACCAAATCATCAAAATGATCCTCAGAACACTCATGGAATGTAACATTGATAATTTGTTGGTTAAATACCCCCTTCATCATGAACATCCCTTAGATATCAAGAAGTTTGTTGGCTTCCTCCACCCATAGAATATGAAGGTGGGAACCCTGAAGTGCACATTCAAGGTTACCTCTTGGAAGTCTCATATCATTTTTGAAAGATATAGAGTAATTGAGGACAATATAAATAAATGTAAGTCCATTAAATAGATGCATCCTCTGAGCAATATCTAGGAGATCCGATGCATCTAAGTACACATAGACTATATATTCTGAATCATTGTGAATATAGCTGGAAAGTGTAAGTTATTTTCATGGATCATGAAGAAAGTTATTGTTTACTTGTGGAATGAGGTGTACCAGATTACATATAAAAAAATTATGTAGAATCTAATATATCCTCAAGTTATGATTCCACCCATCTGCAGGAAGCCTTAGGTGCTCTATGTGAAAACCATAGAATAGTCCCTCATGAACCCTTATCACCAAAAAGAACAATGAGGGGAGATGGAGTATTTTATACTATCTCAATCAGATGCTTATAGATATTGGGAATGAATTCTCTCATATTTAGAAGAACTATATCATGTGGGTTTTCATAGTTTCCAATCTTATGGCATTAACTGCAACATAATGAGATACAAATGGTGTCCTGTTTGGATTAACAAAATTATATCATGAATCATCCAATTTTTATAGAATGGATATCATGATGGGAAGTGATATTTCATTAGTTTGACATCATGTTCATTCCACATAATTTATTCAATGATCATCCACTAGAAAAGTTCATAACCACTCATTCGATTCCCAAAGAATCACCTATTTATCTCAATTTCCCAGATGATGATATCCCCTCAGTGGTCCAGGCTATGCCAAGATGGAAAATTCATTTTTATAGAACACTCACAGCCCCACCAATTAAAGGCTCTATGATCTTAGGATCAAAATAGTAGAACTAGGGATCATCTTCATTAATCCATCATAGTATGTCCATCCTTACCATTTTCACATATCATAAGGCTACACCAACAATGAGGTAAAGTTTCAAGAACTCCTTACTAGTCTTGAATTAGCTATTGAGACTGATGTTCCCGACTTACACATGAAGGGATAGTTAATGTTAGTCATTAATAAAATCAATGGTGACTATTCCAGCTAGAATCTAGAGCTCGTTCTCTAGATGGAGCACACTATCTAGATAATAGACTAGTTCTCTTCTCAGTTAAAGGTGACTCATATCCCTAGGTTAAATAATGTCCAAGATGATTCCTTGGCTGCTCTAGATACCTTGGTTTCAGAGCCTGACTAGGATAATCTATTAATTAATGTTGTGCACCAATTCTTCATTGCTCCAGTCACTCTATATGATATTAACAGCCAAAAAGTAAACTATATGACTACAATACTTCTATATCAGGGGCACCCGGTACCCCCTTAGAAGTAGAATCATCTGATTGGACAACCACATTATTCATGTATCAATATATTGGCACTATCCTGCTTGGCCGAACCGATAATGAATGAATTCTCTAGTGTGCAATGTAGTTAACCCTTTGGAGTGGTCTTAACCTTGAGAAATCCTTCTATAGATGTGTGTTTTATGGGATTATCCTATATCTCATACAAGGAGATGTGATTCCATAGGTCATGTAGTATGTTCATATTATATCCAGTAGTTCTCATCAAGAATGGGTAAAGATCTAACACCATATTCAAAGGTGGGGTTTTTTTCCCCACCGTGGTCCTTGACTATATCAGGTTCTCCAAGAGGTTTTATGCATGTTAGATCCATCCCATCATTTTTCATAGACCATTGAATACCCTTCATACCACCATGTATTCTTGTCCCTATGTAGTGTGGGGACTCAATGTTGTAGGACCCTATCTTCCAGCAACATCTCACTAGTATAAGTGCATTTTGACCATGAAGGATTTCTTCTCCATGTGGGTGGATGTGTTTCCTATTATGGATTTTAGGGCCCAATTAGTGGTCAAATTCATCATCTCCAATGTCATTCATTGATTTTAAGTCCCTCATTCCATTCTCATCGACAATGACACAAAAATCCAAGATACTAAACTAAACAAATTGTACGACATGTATAGTATCTGTTCCAACCATACTTCCTATTATTACATGCAATGAAATTGACATATTGAGGCATTTAATTAAATCCTCTCTAACATTCAACAAATGATAGTGGGCTAGAATAGGAAGAGTAGGTCAGAAAATTTCAATAATTCCCTCAAGGCCTATCAGATGAAAAATCAAAATTTTACCTAGGTGAATCCATATTCCATGTTGTATGGAACATAGGTAGTCATATCCATCATGTTTTAGTTTCCATTACTCTGAACAAGCTTCTATGATCATTAGATTCCAAAAATGAATATAAAAAGTCCATATAGCTAAGGTGGAAGGCCTCAAAGAGAACATGATTTAGGAAATGTATAATATTGTGAGGCACTAGAATAAGATTAAATGAGAATTCAATATAAATATTCACCTATACTCCATTCTCTAGTGTGACATGGTAATGGATCTCAAAAAACCAATGATTCTTGGTAGGAATCCACTAAATGTGGATCCCAAGTGGGAAGGTCCATATATCATCCATAAGTTCAATACAAATGGTGCATACCCTTTGATCACCATGGATAGAGAGTGAATTACTACTCCCCCTAATAACATTTTACATAAGAAATACTATGTATGAGGACCTCACAACATCTTTAATGAATGACATTAAACTACAGGGACTAGTCCTGTCACATGACCTTAAACTATGACTTTATCATCCTAGCCACATTATGATAAACAACATATTCCAAACACCGTAGTTGCATGATGTTAAAATACTTAACAACAAAAATCCAAGTTTCATGATGTTTTACTATATAATAATTATCGTTCTAGCTACACGATGAGAAACTGCACATCAACATAATGTTCTCGCTCGAGATGATGTCACCCTCAGCATTAGTCATCTACCATTACACATTTGAGAACTACATACTTTTTGATTTATATCCACATAAAAGACATAATTATTCTTGGATTTCATATCATAGTCAACCAACCCCCACCAAATTCCCCCTCTATGTGTATGGGTTAGACCTACACAATGAGGTTACCTTCAAGAATGACGTGTGGCATGATTACATTCCTTGTAAGATATCTAGTAATTCCCAAATCATGGGCCAAGACATAATGAAACTTCTTTCATGTGAAGTGACCCTTATCCTAGCCACATGATGATTAAATGCATACCACCAGTGTCTTAACTACATGCAATTAAACGTTTTTGCATTGGAAGCCCTCTCGGCATGACCTTAAAAGGCACATACCATCATCCTAGTTTCATGTCATTAAACTGCACACCCATCATCGTCCACATCGTACAATGTTAAAATGTGTGTTCATGTCCCAAAAACATTACATTAAATTTTCCACTAAGACCATGCATCATGACATATAATTTAATTAAAGCCTCCTCATGAATACATATGTGGTATGTGGGCCTCTTTGGTCCTTATTCACATTGGATTTTGTATGCCACTGCATCATGCATATCACATTCAGAGTGCTCACCCCATAGTCCATGATTTAATAACATGAACTAGGAATCATAGTCTAAGAATCATGACTTTAAACATTACACATGAATTTCCCTAGGAATGTGTCATGCGTCATGCGCCTCCATGGTCCTCATTCATGTCGAGCTACACCTATCATTCCCCAAATATCCCTTTTGGTTGAGATTCTACCTTAACAATAGGATGGATATTCTCCAAGATGTATCATGTTTTATTTTTCATCCTTGGTCATTTTCACATTAATACGCTATACTTACCCCTTTCATACATTTCTGTTTTAGGGTCCACACTCTATGACATTAATATAGTAGTTAACATCCTCAATACACGATGTTAAATAGTGATCCTACATTGAAAATTATCAGGATTTCTTTTAAACACATAATAGTTGGTTCTTACCCCATTCTATGAATATGGGATGACTCACAATGACCATGTGATGTTTTAGTTCCCTTACATGGGAGGATTCCACCCACCACTATTAGTCTCTCACCAAGTAGTGTTTCCTTAACTACATGTGGCTTGATTTCCATACTTATTGGATAGATAATGACACATAGACACTTTTTATTTTGGACTAGCCATAAATTCCCCAACCCTTCAGCCCCTTGGCCCCACATCATGGTCTAGGAAACACATTCTTAAACTGTTTATAGTATGTCTGATCCTCATGAATTTAAACTATATGTGAGTATCCTATGGAATGTGTTGTGTAGTGTTGTATCTCCTTGGCCCCTAATTCATGTCATGTTTATCATGACACATCACTACACATATACACATTAGACACTCTACTATTGTTGAAACTCTTTGATCAAAAACTAACAGATGCTATGTTTTAATCACTATGAACTTAATCTATTATTAGATTGTACAAAAATCATGACCTTAATAAGTTTATAGTTAGATAAGTCATCACAAATTTAAACTATTTTTGGGACTATCCTCAGAAATATGTACTGTGGCATAAGACTTATAGTTCCTTATTCACATCATGTTTTAACTCTTCTACACTACACACATCTTATTGAGACACCCACCTATGTTCTAATCCTTGTATTCAAAAAATAATATCCATCCCATGGTCAATGAAACATGGACTTAAATTATTTGCAATATATCTGATCATTTTGACCTTAAACTATTTGAAACCCATATAGTCTGAGTTGTATTAAATTAAACTACAAATCCTTACATCCTCAAAAAATGAAATGAAAATAGAAGTCTACCCCTTAAAAATTGGGATTCATAATGGTTTCACATTAGGATTAATCAAGATAAATGCGAGACACCTCAAATTCTATCTATAGTGAGGAATCACCCCTATCAGTGTATGTCATTTACCATGCCATGTTCTATATCTATGTATGACATGATTCATATCCTAGTGGGATATTTAGTGATTCCCAGATATTTTTTATTTGGGATCAGCCAACAATTAATCAACCCTTGGCCCCTTGTCCCAAATTATGTTCCCTGAAATACGAACCTCAACTATTTGAAAAAATCGAGTTTGAATCCCACATTCTGATACACCCAATTCGAAACTTCGATTCTTTCTCATTTTTGATTTATATCATCTTTAAAATCAAAACAGACCCTCTAATTGAGAGGGTGTTAGGAAAATTCCCACCCCATCCATGTCTATTGCCCTAATTTATCTCCAGTAACAAATGAATGATCCTCTATTTCTAACATGGTTGATAGTCGATCTATCATTTCTCACCTCATTCTTAACCGATGTGGTTGATATTTATGTGATTATAATATAGTCAATAGACAATCCCTACCTATTATCCACCCCTGATATAGACCTCAGAAGACTCATCTTACCTCCTTTCCACATCCCTATATGTAAGTGGAATTATAAACCCTTAGTTTCAGCCCTAATGTGTGCTTCCATATGTCAGGAAAACCCCCTTATCGTTTCTTGTTTCAAACACCGAGCATGACTCATGTGGGATTAGGAGTTCTGGTAGGGTGTGTTATGATGTAGGCGAGCTACACAAAATATTCCTTGGTCCAAACTCCATGACCATAAACTATGGTTCAAGTCCAACCATTATGACTTTAAACTTTATACAGGTTCTCTTTATAGGGATATGTTTTATGGAATTCATATTTTCATGGCCCTCAATCACATCGTTTTTTTACTTTTTCACACTATACATGTCTGTTTGGGATATTAAACATAAGGTCCAGATAGTATGACCTTAAATAGTGAGCAATGTCTCAGTAACATGATGTTAAAACATGAGATTCATCCTGATTAGATAATGTGAAAATGTAAAATGATACATCCTTAATGTATGAAATTAAAAAGTGTGTCCATAATCCTAACTATAAGTTGTAAAACCAAATATCTATCATTTTTTTTCATGATGAAAACTATAGGGTATCTTAGGCTCTTTTCTGATAACCCTTCCATAGGTGTCAATCATCCACCACATCTCTCATGGTCCCAACGCCCTCTTTTGGCATATGAGATAGCACTCCAATTGAAGTTATGTTTGAACTTTGTTTAGGCCAATTTTATTACACTAATGTTCTCTAAGCCATGGATTCATAATTCCAAGTGTTTTGGAGTCCAATAAAATATTTTACCACTCCATTCCCAAACTTTTCCTACCCATTATTTGGATCCTCATCCTCATCCAAATCTGTAGGGACCCCCTAATGGCTTGTTCTCATTCAATTTTCTATCACCTAAAATGATGGGCAAATATCCCAAAATAATTTAGATGACATTAAAAGATGATTTCTATGATTCAAACTTGGTTATTGGTCGGCCCTCAATTGGTTGTCCCCATTAAAGGCTAATAGTATAGATACTATGATTTGAACATAGTCAACTATTATCCTGTATCACCATGCTACTTTCCTTGTGTTTTAGATTTTGGGCATTCTGATTCACACATATCATTCCCCTTTTATAGGATATAATTTGATTCCCCTGGGATTATCTTGTTCATGAATTAGTGCATGTTTGAAAATGAAGTCAATTGTTCTAAGAGCCATGTTCTCCTTTCATGGCCCCTCTATGACTGGATAGTATTGGTGGATAGTCAACAATAGCAGACCCTAAGTGTTAAATGATTATCTAATACTATCATACAAATGATAAATCATGCGGTAATGTATTGTTACTCACACCGAGCATGACTCAAGCGAACTTTGAGATTTTTATGTGTATTTTACACAAATATTATCAAAGTGATGTTATTTGGAGTAGAAATAAAATAAATATTTCAATAATCATAAAAAAGGTTTGAAAAGTAAAAAATAATGTTATGAAATTAGAAATAGTCATCCACATGTTGGTTCCTCTCTTGAGTCTTCAAAACATTTCTGTTATGGATCTACTTTGGTGATTGGGCACTACAGCTCTGCCAACCACTCGCATGTGGAATCAAAGATCTACTACCTCCTCCTATGATATGATTCCTCATTATTATCTAATAGATGAAGCTCATCATATTTGGTCTATTCCTAGTATCTCTCACCATATAGGTTGTATATTTGAGTAATTACCTGCTTTGATTGATTATTAACCTACTCCAGCTAAGCCCCAAGTATGTTTATGGCCATTGATTGAGTTTTGAGGAAATAACCGCACTCATCCAGTTGTTCCTCTATATGATGGATCACTTGATTGACTTATGTGAATGAAATCAAACTTCTCATGATGCCATTAAATGTACAGATGATGGTATCCCTTATGAACTTACTAGTGAGAATGTCGTGGACCAACATGTGAATACGACTATTATCCACCCCTCCAACCCACAAAATGCAGATCCAATGGAGAGGAGACCACATCATTCCCACTGGTTATTGTTTCAAAGTCTTTTTGATGAATAGTTGTATGGGATTCCATTCCTTATATTGGATTAAGAAATTTTATTCTTCTAAATTAGGGTATGTGTCTTCCAACTCATTAGGTTGAGACACCGCATACTTGGTAAAATTTACAAGAAGGCCAGTAGTAGGAATTTCATCAAGTATCCTCTTAGATAGAATGGTATTCATATCATGAGGTCTGTTATCCTCACTCAAATCTTCCTTAATAGCCTCTCCCCTATCAGACCTGAGTTCCTCCCCACTAGTTGTATCACCCATAACCACAGCTGACTGTTCATCTGGGAACAAAGCCGGATCATCTTGGATGACTGACTCCTCTTATGCCAATGCGAATATCAGAGAAGGGTCCTCAGATTCCCCAGCCTACTCCACTCACTGGGAACATAGCTATTCAAGAACATCATGTAATGGGAATACCTCAATAAATAGAATAATGTATTTAAATGTCTGACTCTATGAATAAAAGAAACTTATGGGAGATGATCGAAAATATATTAAGCTCCTAATTCAGAGTAGGGGTTCCACCAAAGGATACCCTTCTCCACTGGTTGATATTTCAATTACTAACACCAATTATTGTTACACTATTCATGTAAGAGATACATTAAATAGGAAACCATATTGATGGGAAGGCTCTGTGAAAATCAAATAAAGGCCAAATGACTCAAGATTTTCTCTTACCTTATGATAGAGGAATTTTGATGATGTGTAGTATCGGGTGAACCACATCTCCATGAAGTGGTTTGTACCATTAATATTCTACGATATAACTCCCCATTGTTGATAAAAAGAATATAAGGCTCAAAAATTTTCAACATGACCTCCATGGATGGCCTACTAGAAACCTCAACCATAGACGTAGGCCCCAAAATGTTCTTCTTCACAACTATCAGTGTACCTTCTCCCAAATCATTAGGGTCCCCTTACCCATAATCGTGATTCCTATATATAGGAGAAGCATTAATTATTGAATATATATATTGAACGGGTAGGATCAAAGAATGATGTGAGTGATTTTTGGTTTACCTCAATGTACTCAGCATAGTCTTGTTCAGATGTCACGATCTCACAAATTTCATGGGGAACCCCTTTATGGGAATATATTCTCCAATATTCCATATTAGTAGATTCATGTTCTTTTTGGTGTTTGGTTCCTCCTCAGATGATTAGATTTCAAAATATTTTATTTCACCTTGATCTAAATCATCGCCAAAAAGTACTTGTACTAGGGTAGAAGGAGGTTCGTACTCCCCCCACTGACATGAATAGTTGTCCATCATGTTCAAATATACATGTCTCTAGTGGAATCTCACACCAACCAGAATCTAAATGGGACTGAACTTTGGAAACTCGATCCCATATCACTTCAACTTCTGTCATAGGTCTTCTATCGACAATGAAATTTGAAGCACCTGCAAAGACATCCATAGTGATGGAAAGATGGCATCAGTAGTCGGTAATAGCAGGTACCCCATATTCATTCCAAGAGCATCAATTTATTTCCCTTGATGTCTCTTCAATGGCCATTCTATTGTAGGAGGTGGTGTGGGACCACACCTTGCGATGTCCCTGCCACAGTTTCACCTTTCTCCATCCTAGATGTCTGGGTCACCACTCAAGGGGGAAGCCTACCTGCTTCCTTGTGACTCTGAATCCTCATTCACATATTCGACCACCTTAATTCACTTCCATATTATTGCCTCTAGATATTCTTCCACCCATTTTTTGGAATATTCCATCTACAAGACAACATCGATGTTGGTTGGGGGTAGCCAAATGGTTTCTTTAGAGACCTCATTCACTAGCATTAACCATATCTGATGAAGGGTATAGGGGTCCCTCCCCACATGGATCCCCATTTATAATAACTTCGTCACTCGATAAATTCAACCAAACTTCATGGAAAAGAAGAATGGATTGTATGGATCACTGAATATGTGGTCATAAATAATGGACACTAGAACTCCCTCCTTAGAAACACTACAAGTTGATATGTTCCCCTCTTCCTTCCAGGTTCTCCACAATTGGGATAACTGTGATTGAGAAGGGGTGGAAGTTAAAATTATAAAGCTTACCAATCCAAACCATGATCCCAGCTTTCTCAGGCATCATATGATGGACCCCAAAAATGTTTAGTAGAGAAGTCCATAGACTGGAGTATGGAGGGATGATGGTGTTCATGAATTCATAACCCCCGAGGTGCAATGTGATCCAGACATGCAAGAATTGGAACAGACCAAATATCATTATGTTCATGTTTCCCCATACAACATGGAGTAGTATACTATAGAGCTAAGCAATCATGAGTACCCCAAAAAAGAATTTATTTTTTGTCTACTAGAATCACAACCATCACCAACATCGCTGGATGTATTACCATCTATATATCGATCACTGGAAGTAGACATTCACTCATTAAACTAGTGATAAAGTTGGTGTAGAGGATCAATGGACCCCAGCCTCCCACCATGTTATACCACCAATTATGATAACTTCTTTCCTCTATGATCAAAAAATATGATCCCGACTTCATCCTCTATGACATTATTTGAAACTTTTTTCCCTAACCCATTATCCTTGATTTTGGATCCTTCTTGAGAAACATGTCAAACAATTACTTGGGAGGAATATCCCTATAAAAGTTGGGAGCATGATGTAGCTTCTACCTTAGTGCCACTAAGAGGTTTTTCACCAGGAGAGGAGTCCACTTCCTATCACATTATACATTCTCTGATGGATGAAACTTTTCATACTGTAATCTTTCTAATGGAATGTCTAGAATGCATTAGATGTCCCACAAACTGATGTTGACTTCCCCATGATGAAAATTGATTTTTTTTTTGTGTGGGGACTATCAAATAAGGGGATATAGAACCAACTCATGTTAATGTTAAATGAGGAATTATAATGTCCACACTACCTCATATAGTCTGATATGTTACAACTATTCCATGTACTCTTGGAATGTGTAATATACCGAATAGACCCATTCCCATTCACCAAAAAAATTACTGCCAGACCTTTGGTCCCAATCCATGTGGAAACAGAAGATGTTGTCCATCATACCCCTATAGAAAATGGTGGTGTAATGTTTGGGGGAATTTATCTATCTCAGGCTAGACCCCTATGATTATCTTGGACCACCTGTTCAGCAAATAAATAATGATGTACTCATGCTCCCTGGTAGGATAATTGTGAATAGTGATGTTGGAAAAATTGAGCACAAATTCATTTGTGAACCATGATCATGGTGCATCATCCTTGAAAGTTGGGTTGGTAACTTCACCGAGCAAACTGAAATTTCGCAGTAGGAGATAGTCTCTCAGTGGATACTCTTATGGGCCTCTGATATCATATCTAAATGAATCTTATTGTCTAATATGGCACTCCTAACTTTAGAGATATGATTATTTCTAGTCATATCAGTTCTCTAATCATCATTAGTGCTTTCAATGTTGTTGAGATTTTATGGATCAACAATGATGAGTATGTCTGAGAAATCTAAAAAAATTTTGTACAAGAATTGAGTTTCAGTGTGTAATATGGTGGTTCTCCCATAGAATATTTAGTGTGAAAGAATTAAATTTTGGGATGAAGAAGCCTTCAAGGTTTAGTATTTTTCCTAGATGAGAAATCTTACACTAGAGAGAGAAAAGATTCCTATCACACAGAAAGTCAAAGGTACTATGTAGGGTCCCTATCAGATTATTTATTGGCATGGACGTAGTCTTTCACACACATGTAAGTGACTTATGTGCCATATAATGAACTTTTCATTCACCTATTATAGAGAATCCCTCTCTTCAGTGTTTCCCTAATAAACTGACATTTTATCCACTTTTTATATTAGATTTTCAGTGGGGAGAATTTTTTGTTGTTGAAATTCCATAATATGGGGAATATGGAAAATGTTGGGAAACCTGAAGCCATATTATTATTTGAATAAGAATTCTAGGAAAATAAATGAAGGTGTGTGCAAGTTCCAACTTGTGTGAGAAAGATCGGAATCCACACACTAGAGTCATACACACCAAATACAAATGACATTTCCAGTCCCTTATACAATGGTCACTCAAATAGAAAAGGACACATTACAAAATAAATTATTTTTTCATGAAAGGGACCCATATGAATTAATGACACTTGCAATACAAAGATGAAATAAAACTAATTCATTTCATCGATGGCCAATGCAGAAATGGATATAGGTACGTGGAATAACTTTTTCGTGACTAAAATATTTCATGCATGATAGAGATAATATTTTCCTCATTTTTTATATTCATTTAATTTTTTTAAACCCTCCAAATTTATCAATTTCTTATTATTTACAACAATTTTGGATTAATGGTGTCTTTTGTGATAAAATGTAAAAATTTCTTAATTCAAGAATTTTAACAGATTTTAATCACAAAGGGAATTTTGGGAATATTATATAAAATATTATTCTAATTTAATTGATTATTTTTGTAGGATTACATGTTTAATTTTCATAAATATTTTATTTAGGACCAAGAAATGATTCGAACATCTAGAGGCTGGAAAAAATCATTGAAGTTGGAAAATATTCCGGGCGGACAACGTTGACCCCACCCATATAACAGAAGAAAAACTCCATCTAAAAACATTTTATTGATGTGATTCTTCTTGGATAAAAAATATAACTCAATTTTACATTATTCCAAAAAATTACATGGTGATTTGTGACAATTAATGTAGCATTTGAATGATATACGTTGAGGGAAGATTCCTGGAAATCTCAGCCAGAGAATGTATTGTTCAATAATAAATCCACAATTCCTATATATTTTTCCCAATTATACTTCAATATTTATGGTGAATTAAAAACACATTTATGAAAAAAATTCATGAATGAGGAAACACATTAAAATATAATTTATTTGGGATAAAGAGCGTCAACATTCGGAGGAAAAATTATGATTATAAAATGAGGGGAGATCCTACCTATAAAAGCAATCCAATCCATCCCATTCCATCCGGGGCACTAAGAAGAGAAATCTAGGGTCCATTTTTAATTTCTATATTATTATATTTTTATTTTAGTTTTATTTTTACCATATAATACCTTAATATTTTTATTAATGTTTTTCCTTTTCTTCTTCTATCTCTCTTTTTCTTCAAACACTAATTGTTTTCTATCTCATACATCATTCTATCGTGATCTCTATTAAAATTAAAATGGAATGTTAATAACATGAGGCATGTCCCTAGGGGTGGTTTCATAGTGTTCTTTGCAATTTCACTACTACTAATTTTTTTTAAATTAATATTTGGTGTTTTTAGGTGTATTGCACGGGTGCGGCAGTTGTCCACCACAATATTATTTTCAATTCTATTTATTTTAATTGATTAATTATTTTTCACTCCCTTATTTTTGGGAAACCCACCATATGATGGAATCGGATTTTTCAAACGAGGTGATACGAAATATATTGGAGTTGGGTTTTTGAGGAATAATATTCTCTTTTGAGGTGTTATCATATTTGACTATTGGAGGAGTTGTGTTCGGTGAGCCGGAGGCATGCTAAAATAACACATATATTAAATCAAAGGAATCCAATTAATTAAGGTTGTTTCAAAAAAATAATTATAAAATTTAATTTAAAAAACAAATAAATAAAAAATCATGACATATTATCAATCTCTAGACCAAAACATTTCTTCCATAATTTCTTTTTCTTAGTATCTACAATTATATTTACATTTTGAAATGAATTATTTTAATTTATTATTTTCCAAAACCCATAAAACCATCATTTTAAATAAATTATAAAAAGAAACAAAAATAATTAGAATAGGTGAACAAGAAACATTTATTGAAATGGAAATGACTCTCTTCAAGTGAGACAACCTGAGTCATCCATTGTGCTGCATTAGGAAAATGAATTTCCTTTTACTATGCCTGGCAACAGGTGTGCATCAAAACTGGCACCGTTTCTAGGGAACTAATTTATTTTTTACTGTAATTTTTCTATTTTCACATTTTATATAGCTTTCATTTTTTTCCAAATAAAAATCTTAAAACATTCTTTTCCATTATGCATTGAAAAGTCTATTTTTTCAATTAATTGATCAATTACTCACGGGTGCAAGAGCAATAAATAGATTATACTAAAGAGGAACTCCAATGAAGGGGTGATTATCTTATGAAAAATTTTAAGTAGTTGCAAAGATTCCAAGATATATGGATCTCACCACAAAGTTTGATGATCTTGATCAACTAACTCTAGATTGTCTTGCAATGATTCAAGGCCAAGAATAAAGTGTCACTGGTATTTCCTAATATCATTCAATATATCCATGAAGTTGAGGTCAAACTTGAGGTGGATGAGACTGAATACCTACCCCCATCCATCGATAATAAACTCCAGGAGGCCCATTTCATCAATGAAGATATTCAAGCCGAATTAGCTCTGGGAGATGATAAATTATTAAACACAAACTCATTTAATTTTATAGAAACTACAATGAGTATTACTCCCATATTTATTGAATTTTCAAAATTTGTTGAATCTTCTTATGACCAGGAGGATGATGATAAAAATGAAATTTTACCTATTTAAGAACACCTAGATCTCCCTTAAGACATTGAATATTTATTAGTGGGATTACAAGAAGAAAAGAAGGTATTTCACAAGTAGCAATGAAGGAGGAGGAGGTTCCATACATCATTCTACCCCACCATGAAAGTTGTACCACATTGTGAAGGGGAGTATCTGATGTACTATACCCATAGATTCATCCATAATAATAACAAATAACTTCACGCTTTGATGAAAAATATGTGTTGGTTCAAGTCAAAGAAGATCCACCCACCATCAGATTATGTATAACAGCTTGTACTTCCCCCTGAAGGAAGTAAAAATTCATGGTACAATTGGGGGATCATACCAAGTTTTATCATTACATCATTTATATGAATTAATATTTCAATTTTATTTTTTAGGATTAGTCCAATATGTATCCCACTCCCACTTATATACTTTTAGCTTAAATGACATCATCCATTTTCTTAATTGAGTAATTTTATATTGGAGGTTCATGATGGAACAAGGCATACCCCAATTTGTGGAGGAGAACCAAATCATTATTTCAAAATTGATTTCACATTTATTTTTCATATTTTAAACTCTGTAGATTTTTTTCCAACAACATGTTTTGAGATGTAAATTTTAAATTTAATTCCCACACATGAATACATTCATTACTTGACTTATCTAAGAGATTTAAGTTTCTTTGGAATCCAATGTTTCCATGTTTTATATTTTAATGTTAATGATATTGAATGTGTAAAATAAAAAAATTAATGTTTATTGTGAATCATGGATACTAAAATGATGACTCTTGATTTTAATGAATTAGTTGATTCGTGTAAATGAAATTTCCCAATAATTTTGCATGCTTTGAGTTTCTAAAATTAATGTGAATTAATTTTTAATTATTATTCATTACTTGAGTGATTCAACAATATAATATTATCATTACCAAGAATATTTCTGGACTATGTACTTCCTATTTTATATTGAGCCAATTTCTTGAGTAATCTGGTGGCATTAAACCTGTTAAAACTATATTTTGAACATGTAAAAGATATAACTATGAAAAAATAGATTTAAAATGACTGAGGAATCCATTGAAAAAATATTATCCTTAAAGTACACCTTTATATCAGTACTTATTTAGTCAATAGATTCCATGAATTTCTGTTATAGGAATGATACACATTTCAAGACATTTTTTACCTATTCATACATTACTCTTGGTATTTGAATAATCGTTTAAAGTTGAACTGTTGGGGTAGAGGGAATAATGGTGGAAGATATGATATATAATGTTAGTAATAAGTGTGGGGGTAATATTATCGGTAATTATAAAGTTCGATTGATTCATTCTTTATACTATTTATTGTTTTCACCTCCTGTATAAAAAAATAATAGAAAAAAACAAAAAAAGGAATAAAAATTGGTTATGATTTGGGAAAACCAAAAATCATCATTACTTGATTGATGTTTTTTATTATATGTTCTTAGGTGGGGGATATTTTGTTTGATTCAATCATAAATTTTTAAAAAAAATTGAAACAAGAAAAATCAATAGGGTGAAAAAACCATTATTTATGCATACTTTTATAATGAACATACATTGAGTCTGGGGGAAGTGAGAGTTGCTACATTGAAAGGGTTAATTTCATTACAGTTTCTGATATCATGCATTGTGCTTAATAGATAAATATCCTCCTGGAGCCTTAATTTTTATATCATTAAATCCTACTGACCTTAAGCCTTAGAATCATTAGAACCATTATTGAAAAGTCATCATGATTTTATGTTTCTTGGTCTTCACAAAGTGGAGAACACAATTCATTTATAAACCAATGGATAAGGATCAGGTTCTCAGGATATGTGCATAACTCTACTATAATTATATAATGAGAGATGAGATAAAAAAATCAAAAGTGAGGTAAATTATGACTTGGCATCTTTAATAATAATAAATTGAGAATATTTAATGAATTAAAGGAGCAGTTTCACCATTTTTCAATGGGAAAAAATAAATTACATGAGTTGAATGTTTTTTACCAAAATTAAAAATTAAATTAATATTGTATGAGTATTTTTGACTGATTTTTTTGACATTGATGTTTTTGATTTAATTACTTTGGAATTTGAATATTGGTAATACATGCGTCTTTTTAATTCTATGTTTAGATTTTATTCTTAAGGAAAATCATGCTTTATATTTTAGAGAATTTGATAGAACCAATATTTTATTCATTTAATATATGCATTTTAACTATTTAAACACTCCCAATTTATCAATTTGAGCTTATTTACAAAAATTTTGGATTAAAGGTGTGTTTTTAGCTAAAATGTCCAAATTTTTTAATTCTGGAGTTTTAACAAAATTCAATCACAATGGTATTTTTGGAATAAATTTCAAAATATAATTACAATTTATGGGTTTCTTTTTTGTAGGATTACATGAATAATTTTTTTAAACATTGTCTTAATGGCCAAGAGAGGATGTGAAAATATAGAATCTCAAAAAATTCATTGATGTTGAAAAATCTTCCTGGAGGAGAGTGTAGACCCCAACTCCATAACGAAACCATAAATATGGATAAATACCTCCAATTGAGATGACTCGACCTGGATATTAAAGATATCGCAATGTTGTGTTATACCAATAAATTATATGGAGTATTGAGACAGTTAAGGTGGAAATTGAATGATATATATTGAAGTAAGGTTTATAAAAATAATCTAAAAATTTTCTGGTCAATAATAAATACATAACATTTACATAATTTGGCCAATTAGGCTGAAATATTTAGGGTGCACACGAAACACATTTAGGTACAACTTTTATGAAAGTTTAAATGCCTGAATTGATCATTTAATTAGACTAATACATGCCAGATTTAGAATCAGAAATTCTGTCTATAAAAGGAGAGGAGATCGTGCCTCCCAAAAAAATTCCAATTCATCCAGTTCCATACAAGGAACAAAGAAGAAGAGGCAAAGAGCCATTTAATATTTATCTTTATTTTATTTTATTTTATTTTTATTTTTCCCATTTAACAAATTCATATTATTATTAAATTGTTTCCTTTTATTCTTCCATCTCCCATTTACTTATAACCCAAATCTCATTCTCTCTCTTCCATATTACATAGTGATCAATATTCACTTTACAATGAAAAGTGAATAACCTAAGTATTGATTCTTGGGGAGGATTCATGGTGTTCATTGTTATTTAACTTCAAATCAAAATGTTTTAAATTTGTTGGTGGTGGTTGCGGGGGTATTTCACGGGTGTGGAGGTCATCCATCATGCCATTATTTTCAATTACATTTCTCTTATTTGATTAATTATTCCCCCCCCTTCTCTTAGGAAAACCTTTCATATGGTGGTCTTGGGGATTTTTTAATGGATGAAACAATATACGCTAGAGTTGAGTCTTCTAGGAATATCATTATCTATTAAGGTGTTATCATATTTTACTATTGGAGGAGGTGTAGTTGGGGGTGTCAGAGGCATGCAAACATCACAAACTCAATAAATCAAAGGAATGTAATACATTAATGATGTTTCTAAAAATGTGTTATCAAATTGAAATTTAAAAAAATAAAATAATAATGTATTATCAAACCCTGGAACAAAACATTTCTTACCTAATTTCATTTTGTTTTAATCTGCATTTATATTTAAATCCCAAAATGTACTATTTAAATTTAATGTTTTCCAAAACCCTTAAAACCATCATTTTCAATTAATTATAATAACAAAAAAATTAGAATAGGTGAACTATAATCAATGATTAAACCGATTGTGATGCTCCTCGTGTGAGATAACCCTGGTCAGCCTCTATGCTGCATTGATAAAAGAAGTTTTTTGTTTCCATTCCCTATAAAAGGCATGTGTTACTGCCCATCAACAAATATTTGTGATATAAATTGATGTTCTCTACACTTATTCGAGGTGACACTCTGGAAGATGAATCATCATACTATTTCAAGTAATAATAGTGTTCCAGGACAACAATAATGCATAGAACCATGAAGCTAGAAAATAAAGCATGAGAGGTTCCCTACATGTCCACTATTCATTGGGCCCATAATTTTGTAATTCTATCCAATATTTTTTTATAACGAGTGAGGTGAACACATATTATACTATTTTGTGCACCCTTGACCTTGCGTGAAACCTCCAATCTTGTGTGCACCACTTCTTTGCTGCTCCATGGCGTACCCTAATGTCAAAGAACATGTTCTGAGGTCCCTTTGCCTGGAAAACTCAACCCATTAAAGAAAATCATGCATCAAACCCTCCAAAAAAGCATGAAACAATTTAATAGTCCCTCGTGAGATGTCCCCTATTCCTTTAGAGAATGTTTTTTCCATAGATTATTCTTTCATAGTAATGATAAACTAATGTTTTTTGATTCTATGCATAAATATGCTAATATAGAACTTGTGATTATCCACTCATACCTACCATTGTACCCTATAATTTATAAAGCCATGAACCTACCAAAGGTTCATGATCATTGTTTTTTCCATCCTAAGGGCTAAGGATTCAATCCCCCACTTTGGATCTGTATGACGTAAAAATTCCTAGTACCAATATCATCAACACATTACGTTAAACTATGGTTCCACCCTATTAAATAAGAAAGGATTATCCATGTGTGAGTGTAATGTTATGGTCTTCACACCATATAAATTCAAGGGGAATGAGATCCTACCCACATAGAATGGAATCCTCTTCTGGATCCTTTTGTGTTTAATCCCTTCACCATCTCTCATTGGCACTTCATTCATGACAAGAGTGTGTGGTCTATTGCTTCATCTTGTTTCTCACGTGATGTATGAGTCATGTGGGATTAGAGGTTTTTATTGACCTTGAAATATTCCCAATCACCCCCGTGGGCTGGTCACATTTGTAATCCCCAACAAGCATCCACCCTATGGGCCTCTTCCATGTGTAATCCCCATTCAATATCCATTCCATGGGCCACTCTTATGAGTAATCCCCAACCATAATCACCCTACGGTCCAACACCTTATGAATAAGACCAAATCCTTTATAAACTAAACTAGTTTTGACTCCTAACAAACTAGTATAAGTAGAAAGGATACCTAAGGTCCAAACACAACATCTTGATCCATCCTAATCTCCTCCCAGTCACATCCCAGGTAGGATCACATAGCTTATATTAGAGACCCCATCTCCACTAGGTCCATTGGGAAGCTTAATGTATAATCCTCACACCCTCAAACCAATAGAAATACTCTTGTTAAGGGATTCTTATATGCATAATCCCTATACTATAACTCGTTGGTGCTCCCTTCACAGTGCGATTATCCCTACCACATGATTTTAAACTTCAGGGACCAATCATTTCCCATGAAAATAAACTAGGAAATTTAACCATATTGGTTTAGATTCTTATTTAATAGATAAGATACATTGGATGCCTCCCTCGGGTTCAATCTTGAATAATGGTAAAATAAGTTGCTCCCTCTTAGGGATTCAGTAACCTAATCCACCAAAAGGGGTGTTATGATCAACCTTCACAATGTGAAATCTTCCCTTTATGAAAAACTCATCCTAGATATTCTCCTACAGGGTGTTCTAATCCATACATAGGTATTCTTCCATGTGCGACGTCTTCCCACCGAGGGAGACACCTTCTTGATCCACATCCATGGGGTGTCTTGATCAATCGACTATGTATCTACAAGATATTAATCCATAACCCCAAATATATACCCTATAAAAAACATGAGATTCTTGAGGTGAAATTCATGGAAGATATACGTCTATGGCATCAGATACCTCATGAAAAAGATGGGATGACTGAGGTAAATGCATTTCATGACATACTAATTTGGTGTTATATACCTCATTATCAACACATAGTGCCTTTGGTCCCATACCTAAGATGCCTCCAAGATGTTTTCTCTTATGATGATGAATGAAAATTACCAATGTTCCAGGCGTCAATAAATAACAAAAATTCTCAACATGACTACTCTCATAACCGAAGGATACTACCCTACCCAGACATAAATAGTGGCTAGATAGAAGCAGTGTAATTATATGGAATACAAAAGGAGATTGAATCAATAATGAGTTCCACAGTCATGAATTAAATCTACGAGGGAGACCCAGACAAGGTGACAAGATCCTAGGAGGAATCCATGTAATAATGGACCCCCATCATTTTATCCCACTTCAATCAAGGATTTATTTTCTCCATTGAATGAGATAAAATTATCCCACCTCTGTAAAGACGGGATATGGGGTAACAATTCACTTTAGCTCACATTATCATGCATGAAAACATGCTGTGAAGAAATCCTTTGAAACAACACCTTTATTTCCATTTTAATAGTTAATATGATATGGTTTTTATACCAATATTTTATTTATTTATGTATTTATCTTACCGTGAATTGTATTTATTTTCTTCACTATATTCTATTATTGACATTTTGTTTGTTTCTTATTGAAAACCACCCAATGTTCTTTGATTCTAATGTATTTTATTTCTAGACTTTTCTTAATATGGGATTTCGCATATGGTTTATAGAACATTTCCTCATAACATACTAATGAGTTAGGTTTGGGTGTTAAAATTTACCCAGGAAAACATTCTATACATTACTCATTTGAAATCAATCTTTGTATCCTTGTGAAATGGAAAACATAAAAATTTGAGGTCAAATGATCAGTGGGGACACAAATATGAATTAAAAATATAAGTTTATCATTTAGAAAAATTTGAGAATTGCAGTAGTTTGAAATAATAAATGTTCTTGATCTTAACATAAAATAATTCATACCCATAAAAACCTAGATCATTAAAAATGTGACATGTCTTAATGCTTCAAAAAAGATAAGATTAATAATAATAAATAAACATGAGAAATTTTATTCCAATATTGATCAAAGGAACCATTAAACACACATAGAAATCATAAAAGAAACATATTTTTTCTTAGAACAACATTATAATTTCTCTCTAACAATCACTCTAACAAATGGAATTACCTTCCCTGTAAATTCAAACAACATATTAAAATAACCCTATAACTGGTTATCACAATCTATTCACCCAATGAATTTGAGGGATATTATGGGCCCACCCATCTGTTCTTTAAAAAATAATGACCCATACTTTTTCTATAATGGAACCATGAATAAATATATCCAAGTACAATATCAATATCAAAACAATTAGAAACAATCATTTTTCAATATAATAATAAGAATTGTTCATTCATTTCTTAATTTAGCTAGAGAATGGAAATGGGTTACATGAAAATATCATTGACATAATCATAGTTTACATAAAAAATGAGTGATGATGTTATAATTATAACAAATCTATAGTGTATCTTATGTTAAAAAATGAATTTTTATCATTTATGAATAAAAAAACCATTAAATTATCATTAGAAACGTTATTTATAGAGATACCATTTACACATTGAAATTCACATTTAAAAGCTATAAATTTATAAAATAATAAGAAAAAATTTCATAAAACATAACCATGGAAAAATTTAGAGGAATATTTGACACAAATATATTCATGATGGGATAAAACAAATTTAATCCATATATGATAAAATAAAACATTCCTATTAGACTTTTGTAATTAAATTCAAAATGTGTTTTTTAGAAAATGTCAAGAATATTATTTATTGAAACCATCGTAAGTGAATTCAATTATAATAAAAAATTTACATGATAAATAATTTATTTATAAATAAAATATTCATAAAACATTATTGTAAATTTTTTAAATATAAGAGAAACAATCATTATTTAAAAGAACATACAAGATTGGTATCACTAACAAAAATCATTCTTAGTACTTCTTTGAAAAATAAGGTAGGAAATAGAAATTAAACATTTTAAAAAATTAAAAACATGTGGGAATGAAATAGATGTGTTTCAAGAAAATAAGAGTACATGACCCCTCTAAAATAAACTTTAAACATACACAATCTTAAAATAATATTGGATTCTTCCATAAAAACCATATAATTTTGGTAACTTATGGAACATAAGACTCTAAAATAAATTAAATAAAATGAAAATTTTAATATAATTAATATGCGGATATGCATGATATAACATTCTACGAGTCAATATATACACCTCAAGCATGAATATAGTAACATAATTTAAACACAAGTCCTAAAGATGTAAAATTCAAAATCAATAATTCATTCAAAGATCATATAATTAAATTGAGAATTAATCTAAATTTAAATTATGTGCATAAAATATAAATTGAAAAAAATTAAAATTAAAATTTAATAGAAAAATTTAATTTCAGAAAAAATATTATAATACTATAATCAATAAACAGGTGATATGACCTAATAAATGGAAACTGAGTTAAGAAACCCCTAAATTGAGTCATGAGTCTCTAAGAATCTAATTGAAATCATATATAATAAACATATATAAATTATCTAATTTTTAATGAACCTTTTATATGTTAATTAATTTACCATTAAACAATTTTTTATTTATTTAAATGACATATTTTATTACTTCACTGGTTTAGTCTTCGTTGTGTGTTTTAAGGATGTTTGGTTAATAGTTTCAAGATGAATTTTGTATGTTGATAGTATTTAAGAGATAAGTTTACCATCATATAAAAAATAATAATCATTAAATAATTATAATTCCTATACATTAAATATAGTTTTGTAACTACCCATAACATAATACATGAATAATCTATCACATCGCTTTATAGATATGGTAATCCACAATTGCGAACAAACAACATTATTATTTTCTAATTGATGGAGAAGTAAAAAAATAGATGATATGTTATCTTTACCTAATGATAATTATATCATGGATTTTATATATACATCAAATACATCATTATAAACAACCATTAGAGGATGTGATGCAAAATGAAACAGATCACTTTATGGAGGTGACAATTCAGATGTACACAGTAGTGATGTTTTCATTCTCCATTTAATGGAAAAGGAGACGAAAAGGGTTCTAAAATATTCATAATGACATTTACATATATTTTAAATTATGATGATATTATATCATAATGTATTAATAATATTTGAATAAGGTAGATAAAGAAATAAACCTGAAATAATTTAGTTAATACTTATACCTTCTCCTCAAATAACCTCTTAAAATAACACCTTAATCCACCTAGGTTTTTTTTATTTCAGATAGACTAGGACCTCTAAGAATTGTCAAGGGATATTGGGAAGATATTTTGTAAGTTAATATCTGAAATAGAGCGCTCAAAATGTGTGATGGAGATAGTGGGGGAGGTTCCCTTTTAAAAGTAAGGGGAGGGTCTGTATTAGAATTAGATAAAAGTTTAAATAAATATAAATTAATTTTTGTGAAATGGGGAAATTTTTTATATATTTATATTATAGGATGATCCATAATCTAAATAATCATATAAAATAAAATTTTGAATGTTTTAGGTTTTTTAACCCTTATATCGTAGTTTTAACCCCCTATCAACCATTTCTATGATTACCTCATTATTAATGTTTATACTACTTAGAGGTCAAGAAAGTTACAATAGAAAGATTATTTAAAGAAAAATGTAAAATGTTTAATATTTTCAATCACATAAAATTCACTTGAAAAAATATAATATTTCTATGAGTTATAAACCATTAAATAAAATATTATTTGACATAATATACCATTAAATTCAATTGGGAGACTATTAACATATTTTGACTGTAATGACATCTTATAATAATGTAATTTGAATATAAAAATTTAACGCATCACTAATATTCCATATTTTCATACAAAATTAGTAGTATACAATAAATCCACTAAACAATATTGATTTTAAAACTTTCAAAATCATTTACCTGATTTTTCTAATACAATCTCAAGAACTATGTCAACAATGCAAAAACATTTATGGTAATTATTTCATCACTAAAAATTAAAAATAAATTTACAGGATATAAAAATTTATTATTATTTAAAATAATTATAACTAAACATAACCACTCTCTATCTATATTAATGAATATTATAGACCTTAAAACAATGAGTGTGGTTTTTTTATTCTTTATTTAAAATCATATTAAGGTCATTATTAAATGAATATTTTTCAAAAGTTCCAAATTTAATAAAATTTTATTGTCATTGTATAAAAAGCATATCTAATAAAGTAATGATATGTCTTAGGGATTATTTTAGGCCTTATCACATTATTTGTATTCTTAATTACCTGATTTACCATTTATGAGGTGATAAATATTTATTACAGTTACATTTCATGGTGACTAATAATAAAAGGATCAATTGAAGAAACTTTTATCCCTATGATTAAAAATATGTGTTTAATTTTTCAATAATAATTTTCTAGAAGTGGTATAAATCGATTCAATTATATATTATCAAAATGCAATTAAAAACCGTTTTTTTGGAAAAATGCGCTTTTAAACAAAAAATGATCTTATATAAAAAACATGTAAAATGATGATACCTATATAATTATCCATATAATATATAATTATATATAAATTAGATAAATTTTAGAAAATATTAACAGAATAATGAGACTTTTAAGAAAAATAAATTAAAATTTAAAAAAAGTCGCTATTTTTCAATATTTAATGTAAATGGAGTTTTTAAAAAAATACAAATATACCACTCATAGATAATTTTTATATTATAATTTAAAAAATGATCTCATTTTAACCAAATATAATTTCTAAAATTAGAGGAAATTAATTATAATAATTTACTTCAAAAAATAAAAATATCTTTTGAAGAAACATTATTTTTAAACCATAAAATGACTTCACTAAAAACTGAATACTTATTTATTATGAATTATTAAATAAATCTTAATTATATAAAACCTTTATACATAATTTTCATAATATGGTTATTACTATTCATGTGTACAAATTTAATGCCTAGGTTATAATATTCAGTTTAAAAAAATATATTTATATTATATCATAATTCAGTTTGGGATCAATGTTGTGTGTTAAAAAAGATGTCCAGAATATTATTATATTAAACTGAATTCTCAAGAAATTATAATAAAAACATTTAGGTAAGAACTTAAAACATACCACATGTCTAATGTTTTCAATTAAGAATCCAGAAACTATATTAATGGGACTATAAAATGTATCATGTGTAGAAAGGATGGTAATCATGACAATTCATGTAGAATTGACATAAAGAATCCCTTTAATGGGACCAATGAAACAAATGTCCAAATCAACCCTCATCAGACTATCAAGTGTTCGACCATCAAGGAAATTGGAAAAAATTCAAAATAAAAATCACAAATTTAGGGGTTTCTAAAGACAAAAAATTGTAACATCCCCAAGGCCAGGAGATAAAGGGAAGAATTATTCTATTACAACTCCAAAGGTGGATCAAGGTAATTATGTGGTTATAGGTATGGTAGTTATTATTTCCATAATAGTGAATTTCCATTATGATACTGGTTCTACAAACTCATTAATATAATTTATGGTTATTATAACCATTCAAACACTAATGAAAAAAATATAGGTTATATTATAAATGAAAGTTGTAAGTGGGGGAAATTTTTTCATCTGAAGTACATAAGTCTTCCCTAATTGGTATGTGTGGTTAGAGTCTCTTAAAAAAACTTGTTAAAATATCTGTAGTATAATTTGAGTATATTGTGGGAATGGAATGGTTACTTCTATATGGTTCCCACATGAACTTTCAATGGAAATAAGTCACCATTTATATCCTAGATTGCCCTATGATACTATTCCTGTTTAAGGATGAGGATGAATCAACTTTGGAATCTTCTTCATAAAAATTCATATTGTTTCCATATAATAAATAATATCTTTCCCAAATTATTGAACAAATAGAGAGGACTGATCATGAGAATATTCCCATTTTATGGGATTATATTGAGGTATTTATAAAAAATAATGGGTTTACTCCTATTATTGAGTTCTAACACATGGGGTTCATCCAACCTCTTTTTCAAGAAGAATGATGGGCCTTCACATCTCTCTATTAATTATATTGAACTCAACATGATCATGTAAAATAACATGTATCCTATGTAATGGATTGATTTATTGTTCAACGAACAATATAGAGATCAATCCATCACAAAATTTGGACTTGTGTGAGGATATCATAACATTTAGGATAATTAAGAGGATTATCCCACTTCCACTATTCATACTTGGTATGAGAAATATGATTTCATGTTCATTCCATTAGGACGCACAAATTCCCCATAAATCCTTATGGGTATAATGAATGATTTAATTATATATTAACTTAATAAGCTTGTTGATTTATTTATAGATGATATTTTATATAATCCAAAATCAATGTGGAACATGAAGACTATGACATAATATGCCCAGTCCCCTCATATGTGACCCAGTTCTGTGATCACATGGCGTCAAGAAAACCTCTATAAATACTAGAGGCTATCAACTAATAGGGAGGGTCTATAATGGTACAATGGAGAAACTATAGCCTCTTTATTAGAGTAGAGAACAATGATGAAGAATATAAAATTTTATCGAAGAAATAAAACAAAAACAATATAAATTAACATCAATACAATAAATAAATAAACAATAATTAGTAAAAAAAGATGATAATTTCATGATGTTGTATAAAAACTGGGAGTAAGGGGAACAAGGTAGTAGGAATACAACAATACACGATGTAAAAAAGTGTATAAGAGAACGACATCTAAACACTAATAGCATCAAAAGAACTCGGTCAGTCCTCTAATCACTTACACCACCATATCATAGAAAATCAAGCATTATTAGATAGGTTTTTACCCTTATCCCTACCAGCATCTATAATGTTTTCCTAGGTACAATGTGGCATCCAAAATAGTGTATAAATAAATATAATTGTGACACAACTGAAGGCATTTAATAATATTCAGTAAATAAATAGAAATTGAACAATATGTATGTTAAATAAATATAAGAAGTAATGAAAATAAACCACTCAGGATTTGGATCGAAATGGGTACTTGGATGACTATACATACTTTAGGCTAATCCAAAATGTATCTCAAAATTTATTATTTCATAAAATATGATTAGGATTAGGGTCACATGGACAATGTTTCTTTACATAATGATAATCATTTATGTTATGAAGAATTACCTTTTCCTTTAAGAGATATAAATCAAAGGTATACCAAGACAACTACATATTTAATACATTGACTAAATCCAGGTGTGTTCTATGATTTAGAAGACACACCATTGAATCTATTGGTATCATGGTCTCATCAATGGAATTATATTTCTCTAATACTTTTATAACTCCAGGAAAAATATAATTCCCATATCCTTTGATCCAGTCCAAGGATTTCCATGTTAGAATATGTGTATAGCCTATGGTATGTTATAATTTAATTTTACCTACTTTCCCATCCAAGGTATTTCATGTAGGAATTAAGGTATCACCCATGGTATAATATAACTCTATAGACCTTATGATACTATCCAAGTTATTCCATGTAGTAACCTTGGTATCTCCCATAGAAAAATATAATTACATCTACCTGGTGAGTCCATACAATGTATTCAGAATCAGAATGAAAGTATTTCTAATGGCATGATATAATTCCATCTTATTTATGATCCAGTCCAAGGAATATCAAATCGGAATCCAAGTATCTCCAATGAAATAAAAAAATAATGGTCATGATCTCGTTTATTATACATACCATATAAATATTCATTTAAATCAAATTGGATTTAAATTTTGAATGGATAACTCAATCATAAAGTAATAAGAAAAGAAGGGGACAAGTGACATGGTTTTATTATTCACCTTTTTAATTTATTTAAAAATTTCATGTATATTTTATATTAAAAAAACACATTAATGGGGTTAAATTACTTAAATAAGGAAAATATGGCCATGAAATATAATAAACATACACAAGTTCGTGTTTTATCTTTAAAATTATTTATAACAACCAAGGAATATGAGCCACACACCCAAAAGGGTGGTTCAATTTAGGGTTTAAAACCTACAGTGATACAATATGATTTATAAGGCATATCTAATTAGTGGTATTAAAAATTTTTATATATAATTATAATTTAATGCGGTGGTACATGGAAGGTCTATCACACAACATAAAGGCACAATATGTAATAAATAATAATTTTGTGAAATGTTCTAGACAACCTATGTAAGGACCCGACCCCAGTTACCCAGAGCTGGTGCCTTATTGTTTACATTAGCATACAAGAAAGTAATAAGCATCCCAAAGGACCAAGTAGTTTAGTATTATTCGAAACAAGATACATACATAAGTTCATCATTACAACTTGAAATGGAAAACATCATAGACACTCTTTAGACAACTTTAATAACTCCTAGGTTATTTCAAAATGTCATTCATAATAGAATTCTTCTTGCCCTGAGAACATGAATCATTATAAAGGGGCGATATCAAACACTCAGTAAGGTTAAGCAATACAGTGTAAGAAAACATAAACATTAGACATGGTAAATAATTTAAAACACACGCCTTTAGAAATAAACTTGAACATTTTATGGCGGAAATATGAGCTAAGTAAATATGTCCATAGCATAGCATAATTAGGGGTATTCTACAGATCAAATAACCACATGAACCATCAATATTATATTCATAGTGAGGTAATGCATAATACGTGACATCATATCTATACCGTCAAGGCCTTGTGCCAAGACCATAAATAATCATTTTGTCAAGGTCTTGTGCCAAGATCGTAGTTTGTCTCATGAGACCTACCAATGCACTGAGGGGCTATAGCGGGCCCCAATCGAAACTTACTATGTCCAATTCATTCCTCATATGAATGGAGATAAACATAAACAATATACACATTAATATATTAAATGTATATAGCTTTCCCGGAACATCAAGACAAAACACTAACCATTCGAAGTAAACTGATGAATGGATTAATGATAAAACATCAATAGACAAAATAATCATAAAACATTAAATTTAATATGTTAGATGATAATATGGAGTACTAATCCCAATATTACATATGAATCAACAAGTTTGTTGAAATAGAGTATGATACTCTTATAAAATCTTAGAGTAATTCTTGAAATATATACTCTTTTACATTGAAAAGAGGAGTTATTTTGGATAAATATTTGTATAAAACTATAAGGGAAGTAAGATATTATTTTCATAACAAAATTATTGATCTTATAGATTTTATGGTTTCCAAAAACATATTAGAGATTCCCATTGAAAATAGGTAAGAAATTGAGATATTCCCTTGAATCGGGCTTGTATTTCGGAAACAATTTGAAAGATCCTTTTAAAGAATGTAACTAACCATAAAATAAAGAAGGATTATGGATTGTGTACATATATAGAACACTCAAACAAGAATTTATTATGATTATACAATAATACATAAGAATTTCATTAAGGTAATTTTGACAATGAGAATAACCCGAATGGAAATGGAAGTTCGGGTGAAAAAACCCTTACATTAAATCCGAATGTGTTCCCCTCTTGAACTTATGGTCCTTGAATATGAAATTATACATATAAATAACTTATTTAAGAACCTAATAGTCATGTATTTAGTTTATCATAATTCTGTTCATTTCATTTATGTTATTATTTTTAAGTTATTATATTGAATTTTGTCGTTCCCGAGTGTTTGTTTTCTTAATTTTTATAACCGGTTCACTTGTTTTTAAGTAATGAATTTCATGTGGAATGGTTGTAAATCTCCAGAATTGAAATTACATATTATTTATGAACAACCAAAATTGTTAATGGCCACTTCTATCATTTGGATACATGTAATTAGGATGAATCATTATATGACAATCACTTCGATTATTTGGCGGTATTTGGATTATTATGAACTAGTTTTTCCATATGATTTAATAATATGTACATATACTGGTTTTTGAATATTAATTAGGTTATGATACATTTATTATAGTCTGTTTAAACCAGTAAAATGGTTTCATGACCAGTAATGAAGGATAAATTGATGAATGAAACTTCGTCGTCCATGAAGGTTATAAATTGGAACCTTATGGATGTTGATTTCGTTAATAAAAATAAAAGGGAGGGACTAATAATATTGATGATGGTTCTTACATTAACATGATATTATTCCAGTACATAGATGACACTGGATTTTATCATGGTCATTTTGACAGAGTATGTGAGGAGAGAAAAATAATATTGATGATTCTGAAAATAAGAGAAAAGGTGAGAGATCCCTTATGAAAATTCGGCAGCCGAACATCATCACTTAATATTTCATAAAATGAAATTATGAGAGAAAAAGGGTACCTCATCATATTTAAATAAAATTGAGAGTAAAAAGAATACATAAAATAAAACCCTATCATATTATAATTGAAATTAAAAGAGATAACATAAAATAAGTATTGACTAAAAGAGAAGGGTGAAGGATTCCCTTACCTTGTAGAGTAACTCCTAGAACTTGAAGGTTGGGACCATGGGGATTAAAAACACTTTGGGAGGACTCTTAGAGAGGTAAAACCACCAGAGATTTGAGGATGAGGGATTTTTAATGAAAGAAAACGAATGGATGTGTGGGTATTTATAGAAAAAGAGCGGGAGTTTTTTAATAATTTCAAGGGGACACCTCAGTAGTGGTTTTTTCCAAAACACAGGCTTGCCCATGGTATTTGCCCATGCTTTTATCCACTTTGGACACCTCATGTTATATGTTACTGTACAAAAGTATACCAGCCTTTTATTTTAATTATTATGTCATTATGATTTCATTAAACTACGGAATACTAAAAACTGTATTTTTCACTATTCATGAAAAATTCACGTATTTTGAAAAAAACCCAAAAATTCACCCCTACCATTTTTCGACGTGTAGAATTAAAAAGTGAAATCCATTTTTCAAAATTAATTTTATTAATTTTATTAATTTATTTTTTAAATAATGTCATAGTTAAATCTAAAAATAACAATTTTAAAGGTGCAATTAGTTTTATATCACATTGAAAATTTAATTAAGATCTCATTATCTTATTTCCTTACGAAAATAAAATAATATTATTATTTACTATTCCTAAGGTTCATGTTACTATTCATATTACTATTCATAAGGGTATTTTACTATTCACCAAAAAAACCAAGTTTGCTTTATCAGACTCCAAATGACTTACTGATCATAACTATAGATGCCCATTTCTCAAAATTCCAAACACAGAAGAGGAAATGTCGTGTTTAATGGATAGATTATAAAATGAATTCAATATTTATTTTCAAAATCTTGGAATGTTACATTCTCCACTCCTTATAATAATTTCATCCTCAAAATTTCATTTTACAATCTAAGCCAAAAACAAGTGGGGGTACATTTCCTTCATTGCATCCTCCAGTTCCCCTGTTGCCTCTTCGTACTTATGGTTTCACCATTGTACCTTGAAAAGATGAGTAGTCTTGTTGCGTAGAACTTTGTCTCTACGTTCCAAGATTCTCACTGGCTTCTCTTCATAGGAAAGATCACCCTCCAACTGTACCACCTATGAAGAGAGTACATGTGAAGGGTCTGGTATGTACTTCCTTAAGAGGGATATATCAAAGACATCAGGTACTTTTGACATGGTAGGTGGATGTGCCATTTGATAGGCCATAACTCTGACTCGATCGAGGATCTCAAAGGGCCAATATCCCCGGGACTTAGCTTTCCTTTCTTCCTAAAACTCATAACCTTCTTCAATGGAGATATGCGTAGAAATACCAGGTCTCCAAATTTGAATTCAAGGTCTCGTCGATGATTATCTACATAGCTCTTCTGCCGAGTTTGGGATACCTTGATATGTTGCTGAATGGTTTTCACCTTTTATGCCATTTATTCAACCAATTCAGGTCCTAGCCGCTTTCTCTCACCAACTTCATCCCAACACACTGGTGTTTTACACCTTTTCCCATAAAGGGCTTCGTATGGTTCCATTCAGATGCTCGAGTGGAAACAGTTGTTATAGGAGAATTCAACCAGTGGAAGATGTTGGTCCCATCCTACTTTGAATTCCATAGAACATGCTCTCAACATGTCTTCTAGTGCCTGGATAGTTTGCTCAGACTGGCCATCAGTTTGAGGATGATAGGGCGTACTGAAGTTCAGTTCTGTGCATAGAGCATGTTGGAGACTTTTCTAGAACTTTGAGATGTATCTAGGATCACAGTCAGATACAATAGATAGTGGTACTCCATTCAGCCTTTCCCCTTTTTTGATGTAAATCCATGCTATTTGATCCAATGAGAAGTCCTCTGAAATCACGATGAAGTGAGATTTCATTGTAAGACGATCCATAATGACCCATATAGCAATGTTTCCCCTAGATTTCCTTGGGAGTCCAGTGACAAAGTCCATGGTAATGTTCTCACACTTCCATGTTGGTATGGGTAGTGGTTGCATCATCCCCTTAGACTTTAACCTCTTAGCCTTTAGTTGTTGACATACTAGGCACTTTGATGTATAATCAGCAATCTCCCTTTTCATATTGTCCCACCAAAAGTTTTCTCAGAGATCTCGATACATCTTTGTTCCACCAGGGTGTATATAGAAATTAGAGAGATGTGCATCATCCAACAGTTCTCTCTTTAGCTCAGGAATAGCAGGAACACAAAGCCTCTTCCAGAATTTCCAAATTCCTCCTTCATATGTGAATTTAGTCAACTTCCCATCATTTAATGCTTTAATTTTCTTTTGAAACTCCTCATTATCAGCCTGGGATTTTATTATCCTTTCTAGTAACGAAGGTTGGGAAACCATTTGAAAAAGTATTGATGTGTTACTTTCCTTTATAATTCCCATATCCATCATTACTAGATCCATGAACAAAAGATCCCTTTATACTCTTATCTTGTTCAGAACTCCATGATCCTTTCTGCTCAATGAATCTGCTACCTTGTTTTCCTTCCCCAGGTGGTAGTGTATTGTTAAATCATAGTCTTTGAGTAGATCAATCCATCTCCTTTGTCTCATGTTGAGTTATTTCTGTGAGAATATATATTTTAAACTCTTATGATCTGTATATATCTCAAATTGTTTACCGTAGAGGTAATGTCTCCAAATCATTAAATCAATGATTACCTCTTCTAACTCAAGATCATGAGTTGGATTGTTTTGTTCATGAATTTTTAGCTGTCTAGATGCATAGGAAATCACTTGATCATTCTGTATGAGGACACAACTAAGTCCTTTATTTGATGCATCACTATAGATAACAAACCCATCATTCCCCGATGGTAGGGTTAGGATCAGAGCATTCACTAACCTCCTCTTAAATTATTCAAAACATTTTTCGCATTCCTTTGTCCATACGTACATAACTCCTTTTAGTGTGACCTTTTTCATTGGGTTGGCTAAACGAGGGACGTTATGAACGAAATTCCGATAATAACCTACTAAACCAATGAAACTATGTACCTCAGTTACGTTCGTTGGAGTAGGCCATTATTGCATAGCCTTTGTCTTCGTCGGATCTACAGATATTCCATCCGTAGACACAATGTGGCCTAGAAAGGCAACTTATTGGAGTAAAAAATCACACTTTCTAAATTTCCCATATAATTTATTTCTTCTCATAGTGTTCAGAATAGTGCGCAAGTGATTTTCATGTTCTTCATAGCTTTTAGAGTACACTAGGATATCATCAATAAACACCACCACAAAGATATCAAGATATTCCTTGAAAACTTTATTCATCAAATCCATGAAAACAGATGGTTCATTAGTTAGTCCAAAAGGCATTACTGTAAACTCGTAATGTCTGTACCTAGTTCGGAATGCTTTTTTTGGAATGTCTTCTTTCCTCACAAGTAACTGATGATATCCAGATCAAAGATCAAACTTTGAAAAATATTGGGCTCCATGAAGTTGATCGAATAAATCATCAATTCGTGGCAGATGATACTTATTTTTTATTGTAACATCATTTATTTCCCTATAATCAATGCACAAACTAATAGAGCCATCTTTCTTCTCAACAAAATGAACCGAGGATCCCCATGGAGAAACTCTAGGGAGAATAAATACTTTATCACTCAATTCCTCTAGTTGTTTCTTTAGCTCTACTAACTCCACAGTGGCCATTCTATAAGGGGTCTTTGATATGGGACTTGAACCACGAATTTAGTCAATGGAAAACTCAATTTCCTGCTCTAGAGGATGTTCAGGTAAATCCTCTAGAAATAAATCAATATATTTTTGCACAACAGGTACATCTTCTATCTTTACATTATTCTCCACACCCATATTTATTTAATTACCTTCCTCTCCAATAATTTAATTCAGTAGAGATACTGGTGGTGGATATATATGAGAATCAAATGGTGAGGTTAATGCTCTAAAAATAAGGGATTCTACCCCATTCTCAAGAATTGTAACTTTCTTATTCTTGAAATAGATCTTCGCATCATAATTTGAGAGCCAATCCATACCAAGAATTATATCATAGTCAACCATTTGTATGATGAAAAGGTTAGCAACTAAAGAAAATTTATGTGTTATGAGGGGGACTAATAGACACACCTTTGTTTCAATGATACATCCACTAGGAGTTTTGACTGATAACTCATTTATTAAATCAAATTTGACATATCTAATTTTCTTGGAAAATTGGGAAGATATAAATGAATGTGATGATCCAGAATCAAATAAAGTATTGGCTAAGTTGGATGAAACAATCAATGAACCTTCCACCACTTCGTTAGGAACTTCAACCTCTGCAGTTGTAACCACGTACACTTGGCCTTGCTCCCTTAGCCTTCTTTGGGGAACATTTCCCTGATTCTTAGGACATTCATGTGCATAATGTCCCATCTCCCTTCAATTGTAGCACATAACATTGGTAGATTCTTTCATCCCCTTACAATCCCGAGATAGGTGGACTTTTTCTTCACACTTTTAATAGACTCACATTCCCTTCAGGCAAGTTCCAGGGTGTTTCGTCCCAAAATTACTGCATAATGGAAATTAAACTCTTCCCTTATTCCCAATTCACTTATTTCCTTTCCAAGAGTTTTTAGATTCCCTCTTCTTATATTGATTTCCTTTAAAGTCCTAAGACTTAGAGAATTCATTTTTTGTCATGATTGCACTTGAGACTATATCTTTATATGATTCAAATCTTTGGGAGACAAGACCCCTTTGAAGGAATTGTTTTAAACCATCAAATAATCGATCAATTTTTCTCCGTGGATTATGTATGTAGTCCACAACATGCCTTGGAATCCTTGTAAAGTTGGATTCATACTTGGAAGTATTTTCATCATCCTTCTGCCTCCGATTGAAGAATTTCCTCTCCATATATTCTTGTAGTTCATGAGGGAAATACTTTTCTAAGAAGATTTCCATAAAATCCCTCCATTCCATCTCATCTATTTCTCCCTCCACCTTTTTATTTTGGACTAAGGACCACCACTGATCTGCATCACCTGTTAGACGATAAATATCCATGACAACCTTCCCTCTTTCATTACATATCAAAGAGATAAATATCTTCTCAAGGGAACATATCCACTGCTCTGGTACAAACGGGTTTGTAGTCCCATTGAATAATGGAGGTTGTTGTCACATAAAGCAATCTAACAAAGCTCCTCCACGTGGTGGATCTGGATTCTCCATACGAGTAAGGTTATTATTCATAACCTAAGTAAGTTTTCCTAGTATAGTTATGTGTTTCTCAGCACCAGAGCCAACATCAATATCTTGCATCGAAGGGAAGTCCCTACAGGGAACACGTGAGTTTGTGCGATTTCCATTCCTTCCACTTGGCACCATCTCTAGATAATGGAATACACTAGATTAGGTTATGAATCCTAATGTATAATATTAACTTAGAAAAATACATAGCTAAATTTGAGATCCTACACATGGATAATCCCATATTCACAAATGGTTTCTTTGAGGAAAATTTTACATTTCAATCCTTCATAATGGCTTGTAAAGAAAATGTGAATTATCCAAAGCATATCCTCTGGGAGTGTCGTAACCGAGAGTGCAGCAAGACCCGCTGTCGTGCACCAGTTTCCATTCGAGTCTATCTCAATGTGGTGTTTTCAGTTTTTTCCCCTAGATACATCTGTGCCAGAGTCACCTCTACCTTCTTGTATCCAGACAGGGATGTATTGCTTGAAATATCCCCATAATCTATTCCTTACCAAAATTCCAGGACGTTATTGTATGTATATCCTCAAAGACTAACTTAGGGACTCTTCCTTAATTCTACGTTTTCTAAATCTAGTTTCCAAGTATTCAACTAAACATCCTTTGATACCAACTGTAAGGACCCGACCCCAGTTACCCAGAGATGGTGCCTTATTGGTTACATTGGCATAAAAACAAGGAATAAGCATCCCAAAGGACCGAGTAGTTTAGTATTTTTGGAAACAAGATACATACATAAGTTCATCATTACAACTTGAAATGAAAAACAACATAGAAACTCCTTATACAACTTCAATAACTCCTAGGTTGTTTCAGCATGTCATTCATAATAGAATTCTTCTTTCCCTGGGAATATAAAACATAATAAATGGGTGAGCTCAAACACTCCATAAGGTTAAGCAATACAGCATAAGATAACTTAAACATTAGACATGGTAAATAATTGAAAACACTTTCCTTTAGAAATAAACTTGAACATATTATGGTGGAAATATGAGTTGAGTAAATATTGCCATAACATAGCATTATCATGGGTATTCTACTAGTAGAATAACCACATGAACCTTCAATACTATATTCATAGTGATGGAATTCATAATATGGGACAACATATCTATATCGTCAAGGCCTCATGCCAAGACCATAAATAATCCTTTTGTCAAGGCCTTGTGCCAAGATCGTAGTTTGTCTTAGAAGACCTTCTGATATACCAAGGGGATATAGCGGGCCACAACCAACACTTACTATGTCCAATGCATTCTTTATATGAATGGGGATAAACATAAACAACATACACATTAATATATTAAATGTAAATGGCATTCCCCGAACATCATACCAAAACGCTAACCATTCGAAGTAAACTGATGAATGGTTTAATGATAGCACGTCAATAGACAAAATAATCATAAAACATTTAATTTAAAATGGTAGATGATAACATGGAATACTAATCCCAATATTACGTAAGTATCAACAAGTGTGTTGAAATAGAGTAATATACTCTTATATAATTTTTGAGTAATTATTGAAATAAATACTCTTTTACTTTGATTAGAAGAGTTTTTTTGGATAAATATTTTTATAAAACCATAAGTGAAGTAAGATATTTTTTTCATAACAAAATGATTGATTTTATAGATATTATGGTTTCCAAAAATAGATTAGAGATTACCTTTGAAAATAGGTAAGAAATTGAGATATTCCCTTGAATTGGGCTTGTATTTCGGAAATAATTTGAAATATCCTTTTAAAGAATGTAACTAACCATAAAATAAAAAAGGATTCTGGTTTGTGAACATATATATAACACTAACACATAATTTATTTCGAGTATAAAATAATACATAATAATTTCATTGAGGTAATTTAGACAATGAAAATAACTCGAATGTAAATAGAAGTTCTGGTGGGAAAACCCTTACCTTAAATCCGAATGTGTTCCCCTCTTAAACTTAAGGCAATGTAATATGAAATTATACATATCAATAACTTATTTCAGAACCTAATAGACATGTATTTAGTTTATCAGAATTCTGTTCTATAACGACCCATAATTTACACACATTGTTATTGCTTCAAAATTTACGTACACTTATTACAACATATAACAAAACCATGAATGGACCGTATAGGTATAGTGTATTTAGAAACTGGGAAACATAAACAACTGTCTCATAAATCATTTACATTGTCTCCCTTTTATTTTATCATATCTAGATTCCCTTTTTGCATATATTACTTAATAACCTTCTTCCTGGCCTGGGGAAAGAAAACATTCAAAAGGGTGAGCTCAAATGCTCAGTAAGGGTAAACAAAGGAAATATCATATTCATAAGAACATAGCATTTTGAAAATCTTAACCTGAAAAAGAGATAATAATATCATAACATGGGATAAATCATAGTAGTGAAATATAATCCCAATAATCATAACATAAAACATGAAACTTTGTGGCATACACACATAATAATATAGAATCATTTCTTAGTAGTCAAGATTCATTTCCAAGACTATATTAGCTGACAAATTCCATTTCTGAACCGAGTTCACTCCTCATTTCAGTCCTGTTTCATTGAACTGGATTAACCTGCCATTCCAGCCATGTCTATCTCATGAGATATAAATCATTACCCAATGCATTGGAGGGAGATATAGGTCCCACCAATATCATAATGATACAATTCTTATGTGTTCCACAAGATCATAAATCATACATCAAAGCATAACCCATGTAATAAAAATGGGATTATTAAACATCATGCCATCATAACTTAAATTATATAAGATAAAAGAACTTCAAAAAATTAATTCCATCATAACATAATCAAATAATTGTAAAAATAGGGATAAAAACAGAACCCTATATTATTTTAGATGTAAAATAATTTTGATAAAATTCTTGAATTCCATTCTTGAGGAAATTATCTTTTCTACTTCAAAAACATTTTCATTTCGTAACATGTCATAAAATTTTAAAATAAAAGAAGTTGATTAAAAATAAACTTGAAAACTTATAAAGGAAGATTCATGGAAATAATGTTCAATGAAATCATAAAAATCCATTCAATCCATATAAGTTAAAAAAACATTCTTCTTGTACTTTGGTCGGAAAAGTCAAAAAAGTACCACGTACTAAAAACGACAAAAGATTCCTTTCATATCTTTTACTAAAAACTCACCAAAGTGAAAAGTTGGATTTAAAAAATTGTAATAGGATAGAAATAATATTACATATTGAGGAAACATGTATGTGGATGATAAATATTCCCTAGTAAATTCTGAAGTATAAACATTCTCGGATAAAAATGAGATTGCGTGATTTTTCCTTACCTTAGGTCTGATTTGCTTCGTACGTGTCCAAACCTACTGTATAATGATTTAAATAATTTTATTTACTTATTCCATAATCTTACTCATTGTTATGATATCATATATGGTCATATTCTTAGCTTCGTATTAGTAATATTTCATTACTACTTGTTATTCGGGTGTTTATTTCTTTTTTGTTCTTATGCGTGTTTTGTTGAATAAATTCTTATTATTATTTTTAGGTTATAGATTACTCATTTGAATAATGGTATTAGTGTAATCTATATCATATTTATTCATCCAATTCATTTATATAATCATTATTCATTGAATATCATGTAGAACGAGTTGCATCACATCGTGGAGACGGTAGGCCGTACGTACGCACGATTGATGATATTGTTCCCATGATCATGGAATTGTATTGAAGTGTATTTATACTATTTAACAATCAATATCACTTACAAATAATCATATATAGTTATTATTTACACCATTATACCCATCTAAGTAAGTTGGTGGTGGAAAACAGATTACAGCATAGTGTGGAGACGATATTCCGTACGTACGCATGCGCGGTGATTTCATATTTCGTAGGATGGATAGAAGGTGAAATAGGGTTGTTTCATATTTTTAATAACATATAAGTATATGGGTGATACTGATGTTATTACTTTATAATGAAACAACTAAAGAAGAAGAAGTAGAAGAAGAAATAAATATGAATGAATTGGTAACGGACATTACCTCTTCTATGAAGTGCCTCTTCTTAATCTTCTCTTAGGGCACTAAAGATGGTCTTTGAAGAATACCAGGACCTCTAGTATGTTTCTAGGGAAGTGGAGAAGATAAATTGGCAGGTTTATGCCAATATTTAAGGCTCAACGTGGTGTGAGGAGGAGAGGGAGGAGGTGCCCTTTTATAAGGTTGGAGAGGGGCACTTTAAGAAAAACTTAAAATATTATTTTATAATAAAGTCATATTTGGTTTTTAATAGATCCAAACTGATTTATTTCTAGGATAAGGTGGGTATGGGTCGAAATCCTCTCAACCAATCAATTTTAGACAGGTTTAGGTTACTATTTTAACATTATCATTTAGATTTAACTCTAAGTTAAATAATTTAACTTTTAGAGTGTCTTCTTATTTTCTTACACTATATAGTTAATAAACTTACTATAAAATGATAAAAGAACCCCAAGTGGTTCATTATTAATATATATAACCTTATCTAAGTCATTTTTCCGATCCTTAGAATTTTAGTAATGAAATTACAATTAATAATATAAAATTTGTTTTAAAAACTATTTTATGTCAATTTTGACACTATTTGGTACTTTATTATTGTGAAACTCATAACCGCATGATTAGTTCTAAAAAAGTTTCTTAAATCAGTAATAACATGTCATATTAACCTATAAAATTAGTTTAATTCATCAAAAGTCTCAAATTACATTTATTTGGGTATTTATAATATCAATTATGTTAATATTTCATTAATAAGGTAATTACTGCATCATCATTGTGTGATAAATAAATTAACTTATTTAATGTCTAAAAATTAAAAATAAAATAAAATTATGTAGGAAATATTTTTAGCTTTATAATTAATATTTATAGTTGAATTTATCTTATTTATAACCCTGTATTAAAAAAAATTAGTTATTAAACATTGATTTTAACTATTTTAACTCTTCTTTAAATAAAATAATATTAAATGTACTAATATAATATAAGTGGACCTAAATGGTCATATTTTATTCCTAAGGTTGTTCGTGGTCTAATTAAACTTATTCAATAGAATTAGGACATGTGTTAGGGTAATAATAATACCATTTTTACACTTAATTACCCGATTTACTTTTAACCGTGGTAAATAAAAGTAAAAAGGTACAATTCCCCAAAAAATATTTTTATCTTATTGAACCACATTTTACTCTTAGATATTAACCATGTCTCTTGGATTTTTTAAATTCCACTCATAGAAGCGGTAAAATTAAGTTTTATGTAAATTTTCAAACTCTCCTAGGAGGTGGGTAAAAGACGGTGAAAAGTTCAATAAAAAATTTATATATCTAAAATTATTATAAAATGACTCCAATGAATTACTTTGAACATATATAGGTATTATGTATCAATTTTTACCTATAATAAATTTAAATAAAATAAATAATTATTTAAATAAAAAGTCAGTTTTTAAATAGTATCCCAATTTTTTCACTATTCATCAAAAATTGAATGTTTTTAGAAAAATACCAAAATTTCACCCTAGGATAATTGCGATATTCCAAATCCAAAAATGAAGTCTATTTTGAAAGATAAAATTTATAAAATTTCAAAAAGTTGGTATTACTATTCATAACGGCTAGTTTTAATAATATTTTAATAGCATATCATTGTTTAGTGAAACTCGGTATTGCGTACAATGAAAGTTATCGAGGAAGGTCACAATTGCATGTAACAAAAGCCAAACTAGTGTTGTGTGTAGTGAAATATTCCTTTGATGATAACATAAAAACAAAATATTTCTCATAAAAATCTCGGGTGTTACATTTTACCCCCCTTAAAATGAATTTCTCCCTCGAAATTCATCACTTTGTAACAAACAGATGAGGATACCTCTCCCTAATCATATCCTCAAGATCCCATGTAGCTTATTCTAATTGGTGGTTCCTCCATAAAACATTCACCAAGCGAGTGGTCTTGTTCTGTAGGACATTTTTTCTACGATCCAGAATCTCTATCAGTTGTTCTTCATAAGAAAGATCTTGCTCCAGCGGTACAACTTCTGAGCTGAGTACATGTGAAGGATCAGGTATGTACTTTATCAGGAGAGATACATGGAACACATCATGAACTTGAGAGAGATTTTGTGGAAGCACCAATCAGTAAGCTACCTTCCCAACACGATCCAGTATTTCGAATGGACCGATATACCTAGGGCTCAACTTTCCCTTCTTTCCAAATCTCATTACTCTCTTCCAAGGAGATATTCGTAAGAACACTTTATCACCCAATTCAAACTCTAGGTCTTTTCTTTAGTTATCGACATAAAGTTTTTGTCGACTCTAATCTACTCTTATCGGTTTTTGAATATATTTGACCTTTTCTGCCATCTCATCAACAAGATCAGGTCCTAATAGCTTTCTTTCCCCAACTTCATCCCAACAAGTTGGAGTCCTTCATTTGTTTCCATAGAGAGATTCATAAGGAGCGATCTGAATACTTGAGTGAAAGCTATTATTATATTAAAATTCCACCAAAGGTAGGTGTTGATCCCAACTACCTTTTAAATCCATAGAGAAATATCTTACCATATCTTCTAGAGTTTGAATTGTCCTCTCAGACTGACCGTCTGTCTGAGGATGATAAGCAATGCTGAAACTCAACTCTGTATCTAGAGTATACTAAAGACTTCACCAAAACTTTTAGGTAAACCTCAGATCCTGATAAGATATAATGGAAAGTGGTACTCTATGAAATCGTACCACTTCCTTTACATATATCCTGGAAAGCTGATCCAGAGAGAAATATTCTCTAATAGGAATAAAGTGTACCGACTTTGTAAGACGATCAACTATGACCCAGATAACATTATTGCTTTTAGATGTTTTAGGATGTCTGGTGACAAAGTCTATAGTGATATTTTCCCATTTACATTCGGGTATGGGTAATGGTTGTACCATCCCCTTAGACTTCTGTCTCTCAGCTTTAACTTGCTAACAAACCAAGCATCGAGAGACATATTCAGCAACATCTCTTTTCATGCCATCCCACCAGAAGTACTCTTTCAGGTCCCTATACATCTTTTTACTTCTAGGGTGAATAGAGAATGAAGAACTATGAGCCTCATCCAGTAGCTCCTTCTTTAATTCTGGGATGGGAGGAACAAAAACCTGATTCTTGATCCTTATTATCCCATCACAATCACGGTTGAATTCTGGAACATTTCTAACCTTCTTTGAAAACTCTACATATTTTTTTGTGCCTCTCTAAACATAACATGTATAGATGGTTGAAAATTCATTTGATAAAGATAAGATTTTTCCCCATCCATAATAATTCCAAGATCCATCCTTTTTAAATCCATAAATATTGGATCTTTTGTGATCCTTATCTTGGATAAGCTAGCATGGTCTTGTCGACTTAATGCGTCTGCCACCTTGTTTTCTTTCCCAGGGTGGTAATGAATTGGGAAGTCGTAATCCTTAATCAGATCCAACCATATTCTTTGATGCGTATTAAGCTCCTTTGGTGTGAGAATATACTTTAAACTTTTACGATTAGTATAAATATCACACCTTTCACCATAAAGATAATGCCTCCAAATGTTTAATGCAAAGATTACCGTAGCTAACTCCAGATCTTGTGTTGGGTAATTTTTCTCATGGATTTTGAACTGTTGTGAGGCATAAGCTATCACCATATCATTTTTCATGAAAAAAAACTTCAATACCTTCTTTGATGCATCACTATAGATCACAAACCTTTCTGCACTACAAGGCAGTGTGAGCATAGGTGCACTGGATAACCTTCATTTCAACTCCTTGAAATTCTCTTCACACTCCTCAATCCACATGAACTTAACTCCTTTTTGATTCAACCTAGTGAGTGGATTAGATAATCAGGAAAAATATTTCACAAAATGTGGATAATATCCAGCCAAACCAAGAAAACTTCGGATCTCTGTTACTTTTGTTGGTCTCGACCATCTTTCGATAACCTTTGTTTTTGATGGATCCACAGATATCCCCTCTTTTGAGATTATGTGAACCAAAAATGAATCTTTTTGAAGCCAAAATTCACACTTGGTAATTTTTTCATAAATATTCTCCTTTCTCATGGTCTTCAATACAATTCTAAAGTGATCTTAATGTTCTTCCTTGCTCTTTTAATAGAAAAGAATATCATCTATAAAGACTACCACAAACTGATCAGGATAATCTCTAAAGACTCTGTTCATCAGATCCATGAAGATAACAGGGGAATTAGTAATCCCAAATAGCATCACTATAGATTCATAGTGTCCATACCTTGTACGGAAATCCATCTTTGGTATATCCTCCCTTTTGACCCTTAATTGATGATACCCTGAATGCAGATCAATCTTGGAAAAGTACTGAGCTCCGCATAGTTGGTCAAATAAGTCATCAATTCATGGGAAATGATATTTGTTCTTGATATTTATCTTGTTAGGTTCTTGATAATCAATGTATAGTCTCATTGATCCATCTTTCTTCTTAACAAACAGAATATGTGCTCCCCAAGGTGACGCACTAGGGCGTATGAATCCATTAGCAATATTCTCTTGGAGTTTCTTCTTCAATTACTTCAACTCAATTGGGGCCATTCTATAAGGTGTCTGTTAAATGGGGATAGCACCGGGTATGAGTTCAATTGAAAACTCAACTTCACGATTTAGTGGAAGACCTGAAAATTCCTCTAGAAAGACATCATCAAACTCCCATACAATGGGCATATTCTTAATCGTGATTTTCTCTCCAACTATTTGAGATAAATAACCTTCATTTAGTAGAATCAAGACCCATAAGATGGAATAAATTTCCACTGGAAGGTTATGTTCATCCTTTCATCGATAGATGATCATAGATTGATCTGGAATATGAAATGTGACTTCTCTTCTTTGGCAATTGATATGAGCCCCATATAATGAAAGCCAATCCATGCCATGAATCACATCAAATTCCACTATAGGAAGGATCACAAGATTTTTAGGAAGCACTTTCCCACAAACTTCAATCGGAAAAGAATTATAAACTTTTGATGCGATTGTTGTGCCATGAGGGGTTGTCACAGCTAACTCAACATCTAATTGTTGAGGTAATACGATGATACCCTTAGAAAATTATTCAGAAATCAAAGAGTGGGTGGATCTGGAATCAAATAAAACATTTTCTACTTTAGAGTGGATGGTAAGTGTACCTTTCACCACTTCATTATCATACTCCACATCGCTGATAGAAATTTCATGTGACATTCCTTTTTCTTTGGACTTAAGTGTTTGTTGAATTAGATCATCGTCAAAAACCCTTGAATTAGGGAATTTATTGACATAATGCCCCATTTCCTTGCACTTGTAACATTGAAGTGTAGGAGGTGCACTCTGTGAAGACTTTTCTTTGTTCACATCACTAGACATCTTCTTCCCATCATTGCAGCATTCAAATGCATGATGACCTTCCTTTCCACATTTGAAACATTTACTTGTCCCTTTAAGAAAAATCCCTCCATGTTTCTTTCCACACTTTGTGGATAAGGGAAAACTCATCTTCTTTTTAGTTTGGTCTTTAGATTTCCCTTTGAATTCCATTTTCCTCTTGTTATCAAACACATATGACTGATGGGTTACTCCAATATCCATCTCAACCTTGAGAGCACATTGAATGATTTCATCGTAGCTATTGAAGTCACTTATGGCTAATTCCCTTTAAAGACTTGGTTTTAAGACGGTAAAGAATCCATTGATCATACTCTCAGTTTGGATAATAATACTAGAAGCGTACCTTGAAAGTCTTTTAAAATTTGCTTCATAGATACCAAGAGATTCATCATCCTTTTGATTTAGTTCAAGAAACTCCTTCTCCATCTTTGTTCAAAGAATACGAGGGAAGTACTTATTGAAAAATAAGTTCTTGAACTCGCCCCATTCCATGGACTTAATTTCATCTCTTGGGCTTGTATTCTTGATAAGATTCAACTATTGATTAGCTTCACCTTCCAAACGATATACTACTAAGATGACTTTATCATGTTCAGAACTTTGAAGAACTGAAAATATCATTTCAGTGGTACTGATCCATTGTTCCGCCACTAATGGATCAGTAGACCCACTGAATGAAGGTGGAGGCTGCCTCATGAAGGATTCAATAGAATGTTGCTCTTTATTTTGCTCATTTGGAAGTCCTGCATGATTCATATCTTGAGAAAGTTGTGTGAGCATGGGTACAATATTTTTCATTCCATCTCCCATAACATTTGGTTGCTCAGGGGGACAATCATTGCATTGCCCGTCACATTCCGCATTAAAATGGTTCCTTCGGGTTCCAGCCATTGACTAAAACCAAGAAGAATAGTGTGAGCAACACTAATTATAATAGGAAAACAAAATAATCAAGAATAAAGTTTCACACTAAAGGTCTTATCATAGGTTATTCATGTCCATTTCTAAAACACTTAGATCATGTTCAATGGTTAGATATACCCTTAGGCTTCTTACTAAGGATTTCACATCATAGTTTCCAAAGGTTGATTATACCCTTCCTCTGATACCAACTATAACGACCCATACATTACATACATCGTTATTGATTCAAAATTTAATTACACTTATTACAACATATAACAAAACTATGAAAGGACCATATAGGTATAGTGTCTTTAGAAACTGGGAAACATAAACAACTGGATCATAAATAATCTACATTGTCTCCCTTTTATTTTATCATATCTAGATTCACTTTTGGCATATCTTACTTAATAACTTTCTTCCTAACCTGGGGAAAGAAAACATACAAAAGAGTGTTCTCAAATGCTCAGTAAGGGTAAACAAAGGAAATATCATATTCATAAGAACATAGCATTTCGAAAAACATAACCTGCAAAAGAGATCATAATATAATAACATGGGATAAATCATAGTAATGAAATGTAATACCAATAATAATAACATAAAACACGAAACTTTGTGGAATACACACATAATCATAGGGAATCATTTTTTTGTAGTCAAGACTCACTGCCAAGACTATCTTAGTGGACAAAGTTCATTTTTGAACCGAGTTCACTCCTCATTTCAGTCCTGTATCACTGAACCGGATTAACCTGCCATTACATCCATGTCCATCTCATGAGATATAAATATTTACCCAATTAATTGGAGGGATATATAGGTCCCACCCATCTTATAATGATACCATTATTATGTGTGCCACAAGATCATAAATCATACATCATAGCATAACCCATGTAATAAAACTGGGATTCTTAAACATCATACCATCATAACATAAATCATATAAGATAAAAGGACTTCATAAAAATAATTCCATCATAACATAATCAAATCAATGTAAAAATAGGGATAAAAAACCCTATATTATCTTAGATGGAAAATAATTTTTATAAAATTCTTGAATTCCATTCTTGAGGAAAATATCCTTTCTACTTCAAAAACATTTTTCCTTTATTAACATGGAATTAACTTTTAAACTAAAATAAGTTGATTAAAAATAAACTCAAAAACATATAAAGTAATCTTCATGGAAATAATGTTCTATGAAATCATAAAAATACATTCAAGCTGTATAAGTTAAAAAAACATTCTTCTCGTACTTTGGCCGGAAAAGTCAAAAAGTACCTCGTACTAAAAACGACAACAGATTCGTTTTATATCTTTTACTAAAAACTCACCAAAGGGTAAAATTGTATTTAAAAAATTTTAGGAGGATAGAAATAATATTACATATTGAGGAAACATGGATGTGGATGATAAATATTCCCCAGTAAATTCTGAAGTATAAACAATCTCGGATAAAAATGAGATTGCGAGATTTTCCCTTACCTTAGGTCCGATTTCTTTCTTATGTGTCCGAACCTCCTGTATAATGATTTAAATAATGTTATTGATTTATTCCATAATATTACTCATTGTTATGATATCATATATGGTCATGTTCTTAGCTTCGTATTAGTAATACTTCATTACTACTTGTTATTCGGGTGTTTATTGATTTTTTTGTTCTTATGCGTGTTTTGTTGAATAAATTCATATTCTTATTTTTAGGTTTTAGATACCTCATTTAGATAATGGTATTAGTGTAATATATATCATATTTATTCATCCAATTGATTTATATAATCATTATTCATTGAATACCATGTAGAACGAGTCGTATCACATCGTGGAGACGGTAGGCCATACGTACGCACGAGCGATGATATCATTCCCATGATCGTGGAATTGTATTTAAGTGTATGTAAACTATTTAAGAATAAATATCACTTTAAATTAATCATATATGTTTATTCTTTACACCATTATACCCATTCAAGTAAGGTGGTGGTGGAAAACAGATTACTCCACGACGTGGAGATGGTATTTCGTACGTACGCACGTGCGGCGATTTCATTTTCCATAGGATGGATAGAAGGTGAAATAGGGTTGTTTCAAATTTATAATAACATATCAGTATATGATTGATAATGATGTTTTTACTTCATAATGAAACAACTATAGAAGAAGAAGTAGAAGAAGAAATAACATGAAAGAATCGGTAACAGACATTACCTCTTCTTTGAAGTGCCTCTTCTTAATCTTCTCATAGGGCACTAAAGATGGTCTTTTAAGAATACGAGGACATATAGGATGTTTCTAGGGATGTGGAGATGAGAAATTGGCAGGGTTTGGCCGAGCATTAAGGATCAATGTGGTGTGAGGAGGAGAGGGAGAAGGTTCCCTTTTATAAGGGAGGAGAGGGGCACTTTAGGAAAATCTTAAAATATTGTTTTATAATAAATTCATATTAGGTTTTTAATATCTCCAAACTTATTTATTTAGAAGATAAGGTGGGTAAGGGTATGAATACTCTCAACCAATAGATTTTAGACAAGTTTAAGTTACTATTTTAACATTATCATTTAGATTTAACTCTAAGTTAAATAATTTAACTTTTACCGTGTCTTCTTATTTTCTTAAACAATATGGTTAATAAACTTACTATAACAAGCCAAACGAACCCCAAGTGGTTAATTATTAATATATAAAACCTTATCTAAGTCATTTGGACGAACCTTATATTTTTAGGAATAAAATAACAAATAATAATATAATATGTGTTTTAAAAACTATTTTATGTCAATTTTGACACTATTTGGTACTTGATTTTTGTGAAAATCATAAGAGCATGATTAGTTCAAAAAAAGTTAATTAAATAAATACTAACATGTAATATTAACCTATAAAATTAGTTTAATTCATAAACAGTCTCAAATTACATTTATTTGGGTATTTATAATATCAATTATGTTAATATTTCATTTATAAGGTAATTACTGCATCATCATTGTGTCATAAATAAATTAACTTATTAAATTTCTAAAAATTAAAAATAAAATACCATTATTTAGGAAATATTTTTATATTTATAATGAATATTTATAGTCGAATTTATCTTATTTATAACCCTGTATTAAAAATCTTTTATTTATTAAACTTTGATTTTAACTATTTTAACTCTTCTTTAAATAAAATAATATTAAATGTCCTAATCTAATCCAAGTGGACCTAAATGGTCATATTTTATTCCTAATGTTGTTTTTGGTCGATTTAAACTTATCTAATAGAATTATGACATGTGTTAGGGTAATAATAATACAATTTTTCCTTTTAATTACCCTATTTACTTTAAACCGTGGTAAATAAAAGTAAAAAGTTACATTTCACCAAAAATTATTTTTATCTTATTGAACCAAATTTTAATCCTAGATATTAATTGTGTCTCTCAAAATTTTGAAATTATACTCACATAAGTGGTAAAATTATGTTTTATGTAAATTTTCAAACTATCCTAGGAGGTGGGTAAAAGACTGTGAAAAGTTCAATAAAATTTTTATATATCTAAAATTATTATAAAATGAATCCAATGAATTACTTTGAACTTATATAAGTATTATGTATCAATTTTGACGTAAAATAAATTTAAATAAAATAAATCATTATTTAAATAAAAAGTTGGTTTTTAAATAGTAACCCAATGTTTTCACTATTCATAAAAAATTGGAAGTTTTCAGAAAAATACCAAAAATTCACCATAGGCTAATTTCTATATTCCGAATCCAAAAATGAAGTCCATTTTGAAAGATAAAATTTATAAAATTTTAAAAAGGTGGTATTACTATTCATAACGTCTAGTTCTAATAATATTTTAATAGCATATCATTGTTTAGTGAAACTCGGTATTGCGTACAATGCAAGCTATCGAGGAAGGTCGCAATTGCGTGTAAAGAGAGCCAAGCTAGTGTTGTGTGTAGTGAAATATTCCTTTGATGATAACATAAAAACAAAATATTTCTCATAAAAATCTTAGGTGTTACATGTTGAGTTCATTTATGTTATTATTTATATGTTATTATATTGAATTCCGTCGTTCCAGGGTGTTTGTTTTCTTGATTTTCATAAATGGTTCACTTTTATTTAAGTAATGAAGTTTATGTGGAATGGATGTAAATATCCAGAATTAAAATTAAATATTATTTATGAACATCCATAATTGTTAATGTCCACTTCTATCATTTGGTTACATGGAATGAGGATGAATCGTTAGATGACCATCACTTCGATTATTTGGCGGATTTGGATTATTATGAAATAATTTTGCCATATGATTTAATAATATGTACATAAAATGGTTTTTGATTATTAATTAGGTTATGATACATGTATTATAGTCTGTTTCAACCATTAAAATGGTTTCATGACCAGTAATGAAGGATAAATTGAAGAACGAAACTTCATCGTCCACAAAGGTTATAAATTGGAACCTCACGGACGTTGATTTCATTGATAAAAATAGAAGGGAGGGACTAAGAATATTGATGATGGTTATTCCATTAACATGATATTATTACAGTATATAGATGATGCTGGAGTTTATCATGGTCATTTGTACTGAGTATTTTAGGAGAGAAAAATAATAGAGATGATCTTGAAAATAAGAGAAAAGGTGAGAGATCCCTTATGAAAATTCGGCAGCATAACGGTGTCGATAAATATTTCATAAAATGAAATGATGAGATCAAAAGGGTACCTCATAATATTGAAATAAAAATGACAGTAAGAATAGTACATAAAATCAAACCCAAACATATTATAATGGAAATTCAAAGAGATAACATAAAATAAGTGTCAACTAAAAGAGGAGGGTGAATGATTCCTTTACCATGTAGAGTAACTCCTAGAACATGAAGGTTGGGACCATGGGGCTTAAGGAAACCTTGGGAGTACTATTATAGTGGTAAAACCACTAGAACTTCGAGGATGAGGGATTTGGAATGAAATAAAACGAATGGATGTGTGGGTATTTATAGAAAAAGAGAGGGAGTTTTTTAATAATTTTAAAGGGAAACCTCATTAGTGGTTTTTTCCAAACCATGGGCTTGCCCATGGTATTTGGACATGGTTTTAGCCACTTGGGACACCTCATGTCATATGTTACTGTAAAAAGGTCGAACATCCTTTTATTTCAATTATTATTTCATTATGATGTCATTAAACTACTGAATACTCAAAACTGTATTTTTCACTATTCACAAATAATTCAAGTATTTTAGAAAAATCCCAAAAATTCACCCCTACCATTTTTGACTTGTAGAATTAAAAAGTGAACTCCATTTTTCAAAATTAATTTTCTAAATAATATTAATTTAATTATTATATAAATTCATAGTTAATTCTAAAAATAACAATTTTAAAGGTGCAATTAGTTTTATATGACTTTTAAATTTTAATTAAAATCTCATTATCTTATTGCCTTAAGAATATAAAACAATATTATTATTTACTATTATTAAGGGTCATACTACTATTCATATTACTATTCATAAGGGTATGTTACTATTCAGAAAAAACCGATGTTTGTCCTATCAAACTCCAAATGACTTACTAATCACAACTCTCGATGACGGGTTCTCGAAATTCGAAACACAGAAGAGGCAATGTTGTGTTTAATGGCTAGATTATAAAATGCATTCAATATTTATTTTCAAAATCTGTGGATGTTGCAACCTACCTTATCACAATAGATATATCCTCATATGGTAAGATCTTTTGATTCAATTTGGGATGAGGGAAATCAAATAAATGAGACAAAGACCCTGGAAATAGGGTATATGATATCACATAAGGATCATGCCAAAGATGGTAATGGAAACTGAGAAAATAATAAATGGTATTAAGAGACTAACCATGAGTAATCCAATGTAAAAAATATCACTTGAATCAGAGTTGGTACGAAGGAGGTATCTAGGATCATATAGAGGAGAATATTGAGGGCCCTTACATTGTGGAGGCTACCATCTAAATGAGGAAGATGAAAGGAGGAAATCAAGTTAAAGGGTAAGAGTAAAAAATGGCCACTTCACCCTCTTTAATGTGGCCCATGGGTTGGGAGAATGGATTTACAAACCATTCAATAACCATTAATTCCCCACTTTATATGGAAAGGTTCCTCCCATGATCCATGTGCACGGTTTTACAGACCGTGCGCAAATCGTGTGCTCAGAACTGTCCATGGTACACACCCACACAGATAGGTGAAAATTTTTTAGTAACTATGCACAATTAATGAAGTATAAACCTAGAAAACATTACCAGTTATTTATAGTTGTGATCCATTAAGTTCATAGTTTGAAAAACCATGTGGGACCCCAACATGGATACATTTTTCAGGTGCATAGTTATAGCTTATTTTGTACTAGACATGAACCTTCCAAATTCTCTTTTAAATCAAGACTTTTGGACTCCAACAAAGATTGAAATTCTTGGGACCTCCATGACATCTTTAGGAACATCAATTTACAACAAATGAATGGTTTAAGATAATATTTAAAGGATTAATAACTCATATAAAAACTAGGATCTTACAAGGATCATTTGAATGATGTGTCAAATAATTTTAGGAATGTGCAGTTATATACAATGTATAGTAAATGAGAGTTTTGGATAGATCTTGTAGCCTTCATGGGGCATAATATCACATGTAATGGGATATTTTTAGAACACTAATTGAATAAGGGGATTGATTGTTGTCCTATAGTATCATCTATTATGAAGATCCATTGTTTTCTTGGATTAGGTAAGTATTGATGGGGATTATTGAGAAACATCACAATATTTTCAAACCCACTACTTACTCATAAGGGAGTTGACTATGTCTATGAAGATGAGTTTGAAGAGATATTTAAGGACATTAATAATAGGAAAACCACAAAAATTTCACTAACAATACCCACAATATTGGATGGATTTTCGATTTATAGTGATGCATCGAAAAGGGATTGGGTTGTTTACTCAAGCATACTGATAAAGTGTTAGCCTATACCTCATGAAAGTTGAAGGTTCATCAATAAAACTATTTGAATCATTATCATGATTTATCCACAATTATCATTGCATTGAATACTTACATGAATTATCTATATAGAGATAAGTTGGATATATATATATGGACTATAGTAGTATGAATGATAAATTAACAAATATGAGGATAAAGATGCGCCAATTATGATGGTTAGAGCTGATCAATGATTATGATTTCTCAATACACTCCCTATGGGGATATTGTCCAATGTTGTGGACACTCACAGTAGAAAAGACCTTGAAACCTTATCATTAATGAGGATTGTTATTAATACAATGAAAAGGAATGATATTAGAATGATAAAAAGGTGAACATCATCCTACCTCTCTCAAATGATTTCTCAGCCCTAAATAGTTGAAAAGATTAAGAAATATAAAAGGGATGTTTTGGAAATATAGAAGAAGGGGGATTAAATGAGTAAGGGGAAACCCTTTAGTTTTAGGTCCATTGTAAAGGAATTTTGATATTTATAAAAAAATTATGTTCTATTAGATTTGTATATAAATAAGGATCTAATTAATAATGATTATATATAGGTATATATTATTAACCCTTGAAACTAGAAAATTTATATTGATCTATGAGAACTGCATTGGTATGAAACTTGGGGAATGATTTTTTTGAATATATTTCAATGTTTCTCGGTGTGGCGATAAGTGATGTATTAGAAGAAAAAATTCTAAAGGGACGATTCAACCATTTCACATGCCTATATGAAAATGGGAAAATATTACAATGGATATTTTCATGGGTATTCCAAATACATCAAAAGGGAATAACTCAATAAAGGATTCGGTGGACCTTCAATATAATGACTTACCACTTCATTCGAGAGGACTTCTAACTCGGTCACCCTGGAAAGACATATATTTGAGAAGTAGTGAGTCTACATGGAACCAAAATATCAATTGTATTAGATCAAGGCCTAATGTTCACCTCAATATTTAGAAATAGTCTTCAGTATTATATTGACACTGAATTGAACTTTAGTATTGATTTTCATCCCCAAACAGGTGCCCAATCTAAATAAACTATTGAGAAACATGAGGATATGTTGAGATATTACTAAAAACCATCAAAGCAAGATGGGACTACCATATTCATCTAATCTAGTTTCACACAACAACATCATCCATTCAAGCATCAAAATATCTCCATAAGTGACCCTATATAATAAGATATTTATAAAATCTATGTGATAGCATGAAGTAGTTGAAAAGAAATCTAGGACTTGAGATGGTTAAAGAAATTAGAGAAAATTTCCAGACCATTCAACATCAAATTGGATCACCAAAATGTCTATAGAAGAGTGATACTAATAACCATCAATAAGACCAAGTTCATGAAGTTTATAATGACCCATTATTTATGTATATTGATATTACTTCAAAATTGAAGTAAATTCATTATAATATATAAAACAACCATGACAGGGCTATATAGGTATAGTTTCATTAGAAATTGGGAAACATAAACAACTGGTTCATAAAAAACTACATTGCCTCTGATTTAATTCTTCATAACTAGACTCCTTTTTGGAATATCTTACTAAATACCCTTATTCCTAACCTAGGGAAAATAAATATGAAAGGGTGAGCTCAAATTCTCAGCAAGGGTAAAAAATGAAATATCAATCTTATCACATTTATAAGAACATAACATCGGAAAATATTATCATGCTTACAAAAGAAAATAATATCATGTCAAGAGATATATAATCAAAGTACAATGTAATCCTGGTAGTCATAACATAAATCATTAAATTTTGTGTCATACACACATAATAATAGAAAATCATTTCATATTATCCATGTCTTATTGTGAAGACAATCATAGTAGAAAAAGTCCATTACTGAACTGATTTCACTCCTCGTTCTTTCCATGTACTACTAAATTAGATTTAGTTTCCAATCTAGCCCTGTCTATCTCATGAAATATAAATCTTTAACCAATTCATTGGAGGGAGATATATGTACCACCCATCTCATAATGAAACGATTGTACAGTGTGCCATAAAAAAATAATCCATAAATGGATTTAATAAAAATAATTTCTTCATTTACATAATAAAATCAATGTAATAATAGGGATAAAAACATAAACCTTTGTAATCTTAGATGGAAAATATTTTTGATAAAACACTTTAACTTAGTTCTTGAAGAAAATATATGTTCATCATCAAAAATGATTTCTTTGTTCATAATGCCATGAAAATTTAAAATAAAAGTTTTTAGTTGAAAATAAACTTGGGATAGTGTATAGGATACTTCATGGAAATAAGGCGTCATGAACCCATTAAAATCCATTCATGTCATATAAGTTATGAAAACATTATCCTCTTACTTTTGCCGGAAAAGTCAAAAAGTAACTCATTTGGTAATCCAAAGAAATATTCTATCCTTACAATGTAGTAAAAATCAAAAATAGTTAAAAATGACTTTAAAAATACATTGAAGAATAATAAAAATTTTATGAAATAATTTTTAGAAAACATGGGCATCAATGATATATATATCCCCAGTAAATACTCACGAATAAACAATCTCAGATAAAAATGAGATTTGAAAATTTATCCCTTACCTAAGGTATGATATGCTTTGTATGTCTCTAGACCTTTTGTATAATGATTTAAATAATGTTAATGATTTATTCCAAAGTTATAATAATTTTTTATGTCAACATTTATGATCATATTTTCATCCTTTTTAGTAAAATTTCATTGTTACTCATTATTCGGGTATTAACTCCTTTATGTTCTTATGCATGTTTTGTCAGATAAGATATTATTACTATTTTCTGGTTATAGTTACATCATTTACAGAGTGGTATTAGTATAATATATATCATATTTATTCATTAAATTCATTTATATAATCATTTTTTAATTAATATTATTTAGAATGAATCACATCGAACAATGTAGATGGTAATCCGGATGTACGACTGAACGAAGATATCATTCCCATAATTGTTGGATGGTATTAAAGTGGATGGTGTATAGTATCTCATAATTTTTATCCTGTTATAATAATAATATATATTTATTATTTCCACCAATATACCCATCCAGTTAAGGTGGTGGGGGAAAACAGATTACACTTCTTGTGTGGAGACAGTAAGTCGTACATACACACGCGCGATGATTTCATTTTTTGTAGGATGGATAGAAGGTGAAATAGAGATGTTTCATATTTACAATAACATATCATTATTCAAGTGATACAAATTTAATTACTTTATAACGAAACTACTAATGAAGAGTAATTAGATAAAGAATGAAATTTGAAAGAATCGGTAGAAGAGATTACCTCTTCTCGAAGTACCTCCTTTAAATTTCCTCATAGGGCACTAGAGTTGGTCTTTTAATAAGCCCAGAACCTCTATAATAAAAATAAGGAAGTTGATAAGGAAACATGGTAGGGTTGGACGAGTTTGAAGGCTCAAAATGAAGTGAAAAGGTGAGGGAGAAGGTTCCAATTTATAATTGAGGTGAGGGGCACTTTTGGAAACCTCAAAAATATTAATTTATAATAAAATAAAATCCTACCCAAAAACTACCAGTGTACCAAATTATAAGATTAGATGAGATAGAGATGTTTTCTCATCAAAAAATAAATTTTGGATAACTTATCTTTTCAATCTAAACCTTTTCATTTTAATTGACACTTAGTTATTCAATAAAATTGTATTTTTGGAAATAACATTTTAAATATTTAATGGTAATGAATATTTACATATGTTGTGTTAATTTACCATAAATGGATAATTTATATAATTTTATACCTTATAATTATTAATTTTTATTTTTTAAATATTTTAATGATTTTTAAATATTATAATAAAATGTTATGTTTATAAAATGTCAATAGTGTCAATTTTGACACTATTCATTTATTAGAATTTAAATAATATTAAAACAGAAGATAAATTCAAAAATAATATTTAATATACTCCTAAAATTTAATATAAACCTAAAAATTTCTTGGAGCACATTAATTAGTTAATATGATATTTATTTTAATATTTTTAATACAATTTATTTGATATTTATATTAATAAAGTCATTTTTACATCACTATTGTGTAAACATTAATGGTAATTATTTAATCATTAAAAATTATAAATAAATTTCTATGATGTAGGTAATTATTTTATATTTTTAGATGTTATATATAGTCAATTTTATCTCCTAGTTATCCAAATATTAAAATTAATGTACTTATATAAAATGAGATTGTGACATTTTGTCATTTTCATTTATTTTTATTACATTCTTGTCATATTCATAGGTAAGTGGCCATAAAGTGAATCAATTTAAAAACATACATGATAAGGGTATAATTTAATCATCCAATAGGATTTTCACATTTGATAATGTAATTTTATTATATTATTTTTACCCGTAATTACCAGATTTACCTTTAATCATGGTAATAAAATAATTACCATAGTTACTATTTATAAAGGACAAAACTGAAAGTAGAAAATTAACATAATTTGGACCTAAAGGTTATAAATATGGAATCCATTTTTCAAAATTCAAAACATAGAAGTTTTTGTAATTAATTTAAAATTCATCCTATTATTAAGAAAATGTGTTTTAAGAGTTAAAACATTGCAAAAGATTGAAATGTTGTTATGTTTGAATTCAGTGTAAAATTAATGCTAATCACATAAATTATATTTAATGGTAAAAATATATTCTATTTATAATTTAAAATCATTAAATAGTATAATTTAACCACATGAATTATCTCGATGAAAAAAAATATTTTTTAAAAAATTAGTGTATTTTTACTATTCATCAAAACATGAAAATTATCATAGTTATATCATAAATTTATCGAAATTAAATTTTTATATCCCATTTCAAAATATAATATTTATTGTTTCATATTAATATTATTAATGTGTAAAAATAATAATTTAAAAGGGGGTTTCCATTCAAAGGTATAAAATTATACTTTATAAAAAAAATACGTTTTATACATCAAATAGGGTTTTATTCATACCGTATGACTGAAATATCCATTGTATGAATATCAAAAAATATTTTATAAAGTATATTAATCATATATATCACATTAATTTCATTTCCAAAAATAATTCACCCAAAAATACAAATATCAAAGTAATTTATATTTTTCAGAAATAATTGGTTGCCAATAAATTCATAAAGAATTTTAATAAGTTAGTTATAATTATTATTGACAACCTAACGGATAGTATATAATGGTAATTTTACAATATGGGAATCCCATAGATTTCTAAACTCATGATTTCATGTCATGCAAGCTACTGAAGAATAAAAAATATTTAAAGAAAATATTTCATAAAAATATCCTGGCATTACATTATACCCCCCCTTAAACTAAATTTCGCCATAAAAATTCGTCACTTGGAAACAAATAGATGAGGATACCTCTCCCTAATCATATACTCATTTCCCACGTAGCTTATTCAAATTGTTGGTTCCTCTATATAAATTTAACAAATTGAATGGCCTTGTTTCTTATAACTTTTTCGCTATGATCCAGAACCTCTATCAGTTGTTCTTTATTAGAAAGAGAATGATCTAGCGGTACAAATTATGATCTTAGTACATGTGAAGGTTCACGTGTATACTTTCTCAGGAGAGATACATGGAACACATCATTAACTTGAGATAGATTTAGTAGAGGCGCCATTCGGTTAGCTACCTTCCCAGCATGATCCGAAATTTCAAAAGGACTGATATACCTAGGGCATAACATGCCCTTCTTTACAAATATCATTACTATATTCTAGGGATATATTTGTAAGGACACCTAATCAACTATAACAAACACTATGTATTTTTTCGATTATCAGCATAATTTTTTTTTCAACTTTGCGTTGCTCTTATGTGTTATTGAATATTTCTAACCTTTTTCCCATTTCATCAACAAGATCAGGTCACAATAGATTTATTTCCCCAACTTTATCCCATAAATATGGAGTTATGCACTTCTTTTCATATTGTTAATCATAAGTATCCATCTGAATATTGGAGTGAATGATATTACTTTAAGAAATTTCCACCAACGGTAGGTGTTGATCCCATCCACCATTGAAATCCATTGAGAAATATCTCAACATGTCTTCAAGAGTTTGAATTTTACAATCAGACTGACCGTCTATCGAAGGATGATAAGCAGTGCGGAAACATAACTCTGTATATAGAGAATGCAGAAGAATTATCTCGAACATTGATATAAACCTCAATTCTTGACCAGATTTAATGGAATGTTGTACTCTGTCAAATCCTACAGCTTCCTTTACATATATCCTAGAAAGATAATCAAGAGATTAATCCTCTCTAATAGCAATGAAGTGTGCTGACTACATAAGAAGATCAATTATACCCATATAGCATTATTACCTTTGGATATTTTGGGATGTCTGATGACAAAGTCTACAATGATGTTTTCCCATTTCTATTATGGTATGGGTAATTGTTGTAACAACCCCTTAGACTTCTGTCTCTCAGCCTTAACATGCTGGAAAACATAGCATCAAGAGACCTATTCGACGACCTCTATTTTCCTTCATTCCCACCAGAAGTACTCTTTCAGGTCCCTGAACATATATTTGCTTCCAAGGTGAAAGAATTACTATTATCATCATCCAATAACTCCTTCTTCAATTATAGTATGGGAGGGATAAAAACCTGGTTCTTGAAACTTATTATTTTATCATAATTGAGGTTGAATTCAAGAAGATTTCCAACCTTGTTTTGTAACTCCACATCTTCCTTCTGGGACTATTAAATCTTAAATTTTATAAATGGTTGAACAATCATTTTAGAAAGATAAGATTTCCCCTTTCAATTAAAATTTCATGATCCATCTTTTTCAAATCCATAAATATTGGATCTTTCATGATCCTCATCATAGATAAGCTTATATGATCTTTTCGACTCAAAGAAACTGCCACATTGTTCGCTTTCCCAAGGTGGTAATGTATTGTGATGTCATAATCTTTAATCAACATCAACCATATTTTTAGTGCATATTCAGATCCTTTTGTGTGAAAATATACATTACACTTTTATGATCAGTATAAATATCACACCTTTAACTATAATGATAATGCCTCTACATTTTTAATGAAATGATTACCATAACTAACACCAAATCATGTGTTGGGTAATTGTTCTCCTATATTTTCATCTTATTTGGGGCATAAACTATCACCATATCTTTTTTCATGAGAATACACACCATACCTTCTTGGATGCATAACTGTAGATCACAAACCTTTATCTACTACAGGGTAGTGTGATCACATGTGAATTGGCTAACCTTATTTTTAGATCTTTGAAATTCTCCTCACATTCATCTGTCCAAACAAAGTTAACTCCTTTCCTAGTCAAATTGGTGAGTGCATTAGATAATCATGGAAAATATTTCAAAAAACTTCGATAATATCCATCCAAACCAAGAAAAATTCAGATCTTAGTTACTATTGTTTTCTCGACCATCTGTTAATAACCTCTTTTTTTTCTAGATCCATAGATATCCCCCCTTTGGAGATTATGTAACCCAAAAATGAATAATTTTGAAGCCAAAATTCACACTTGGTAAATTTGGCATAAAGATTCTCGTTTATCAAGGTCTTCCGTACAATTATCAAGTGATCATCATGTTCTTCCTTGCTTATTGAATAGATAAGAATATCATCTATAAAGTTTACCACAAAGGTATCATGATAGTCTCTAAATACTATATTCATTAGATCCATGAAGAAAGGAGGGGCATTAGTAAGACCAAAAGTCATCACTATAAATTCATAGTGTCCATAACTTGTATGGAATGTTGTCTATGGTATATCCTCTTTTTTGACCCTTAATTGTTGATATCCTGATTGAAGATTAATCTAGGAAAAGTATTGAGCTCTAGGTATTTGGTCAAATAAGTCATCAATGTGTGGGAGAGGATATGTGTCCTTGATAGTGATCTAGTTATATTCTCGATATTCAATTCAGAGTCTCATTGATAAATATTTCTTATTAACAAATAGTACAGGTGCTCCCCAAGGTGACACAGTATGGCATATGAATCTCTTACCATGATTCTCTTGGAGTTGCTTCTTCATTTATTGCAACTCAATTGGGGACATCTTATAAGGTGTATTTTAATTAGTCATAGAACTCGGTATGAAATCTATTGAAAACTCAGCTCCTCGATTTGGTGGAAAACTAGGAAATTCCCCTGGAAAGTCCTCATTCAACTCACATACAATTGGTGTACTCTTAATCATGAGTTTCTCTACAACCATTAGATATAAATAACCTTCATTTATTAAAATAAAGACCCATAAGATAAAATAAATTTCTACTGGAAGGTTATATTCATCCTTGAAATGATAGATGATCATAGATTGGTTTGGAATATGAAAAGTGACATTCCTTCCTTTGATATTGATACGAGATACATACAATGAATGAAAATCCATGCCAACAATCACATCAAATTATACTATAAGAAGGATCACAAGATTTGGAAGAATCACTTTCCCACAAACTTCAACCAGAGAAGAATTATAATGTTTTTATGTGATTGTTATGCCATAAAGAGTTGGCATAGATAACTTAACATCTATTTGTTGAGGTAATATGGCGATACCATTTGAAAAATCTTCAGAAATAAAAGATTGGGTGGATCCAAAATCAAATAAAAAATTTTCTACTTTAGAGTTTCTGGTATGTGTACCTTTCAACACTTCATTATCGTACTCCACATCACCGATAGTGATTTCATGTGACATTCCTTTTTATTTGGAGTTAAGAGTTTGTTGATTTTGATCATCATCAATAAACCTTGGATTAGGTCATTGATTGTTATAATGCCTCATTTCCTTGCACTTTTAACATTGAATCCTAGGAGGTGCATTCTCTGTAGTAATTTCTTTGTCTACATCATAATGGCTCGAAGGCCTTCATTTTTTATTTTTATTTTTGATAATAAACCTTTCAAGGGGTGAGGTTGAACCCTTAAAAGGCCCGAAGGCTTAGAGACAATTACATGACCCATAGGTCTTAGAGGGAATCACCCAAACAAGAAAACTTAGAACTGCTCCTCCCCAGCATATGTCATGATATCAGCACTCCACCTTCGCAGGGATGGTCAGTTAGTTGTTCTATGAAAAGCTATATAGTCCTGGTACCGAGGTCAAATCGATACCCTCTCATTCTTCCAAATCTAGTTAGTTGTGCTGTAGTGAATGCGCCTTCCCTAAATCCACATCTGAAGCCTTGTTCCTTTTAGTAAAACTGGTAAATCTGAATTCAAGTCCCCTAAGGCCTTGGGGGTGGCCCTAAGGCCTTAAGGTGGCCCTAAAGGCCTTGAGAATCGACTACCCCGAAGGCCTTGGCTGGCCCAAAAGCCTTGCAAGACCCGAGGTCCAAACCAGTGACCCAAGCCCCAAATGGAAGAATAGTTCCAGCTGCTACAGTACCGAACAATGCCTGCTACAGTGCTTGATACAGTAATTGCTTCAGTGCATGCTACAATAATGATAAAGTACTACTACATTATTGCTACAATACCCCCTAAAAATACACCTCACCCAGATTTGATCTCGGGTCTCTTGGATGCACCTACCGAGTCCTCACCAACCGGGTTTCTTCGGCATTCAACAACCTTATTACCTTTTTTCCACACTTAATCATTTACTATTCTTTTTATGAATATTCCCTCCATTTTTCATTCCACAGATTGAGCATAAGGGAATACTCATCTTCTTTATAGTGGGGTCTTTAGTTTTTTTATTCGATTCCATTTTTATTTTCTTATCATGACCATATGATTGATGGGTTACTCCAATCTACATATCAACCTTGAGAGCACATCAAATAAATTCCTCATAGCTATTGAAGTCCCTTGTGGATAATAACCACCAGAGACTTGGTTTTAATCCACTAAAGAATCAATAAATTTTACTATCAAATTGGATAATAATTCCAAAAAGGTACCTTGATAGTCATGTAAAATTTTCTTGATAGGTACCAACGGATTCATCATCCTTTTTATTAGGTTCAAAGAACTCCTTCTCCACCTTTGTTTGAAGAATACAAGGAAATTACATATTGAAAAATAAGTTCTTGAACTCATCCCATTCCATGGACTCAATTTCATCTCTTTGCCTTGTATTCTTGATAAGACTACACCATTGATCATCTTCAGCTTCCAAACGATAAGATGCTAAGATGACTTTATCATGTTCAGAACATTGTAGAACTGAAAATATATCTTCAGTGGTAGTGATCCATTTGTTCATCCACTATTGGATCATAAGACCCACTAAATTAAGGGGGACGAGGTCTCATGATGTACTCAACAGAATGCTTCTCCCTCCTTTGCTCGTTTGGATGTCCTTCATGATTCAAAGCTTGAGAAAGTTGTGTTGGCATGGGTACAAGATTTTTCATTCCAGCTCCCATAACATTTGGTTTCTTAGGGGGCAATCATTTCATTACCCATCGTATTCAGCATTAAAGTGGTTCTTTCAGGTTCCAACCACTGAATAAAACCAAGAAGCATAGTGTGAGAAACACTAGTCATAATAGGAAAACCACATAATCAAGAATAAAATTTCAATTTAGGACACATTAGGTTTTATCCATGGTTATTCATGGTCTTTTCTAAAACACTAAGATTGTATCCTATATTTAGATATATCCTTACTGTTCTTACTAAGGATTTCTCATCCTAGTTTCTAAAGATTGACTATAACCTCCCTCTTATACCAAATATAAGTACTCGTTCTCTACCTAAATTGATATTACTTCATAATTGAAGTACATTAATTTCAAAATTAAACAATACCATGAAAAGACCATATAGGTATAGTGTCTTTAGAAACTGGGAAACCTAAACAAGTTGTTCATAAAACATCCACATTTTCTCCCATTTATGTTTTCATAATTAGAATAATTTTTGGCATATCTTACTGTAGGGTCCTGAAAAAATCCGCAAATGAAGATAATAATCCCCTTCATTTGAGAGATAATTTTTTACCCAATTCCCTTCAACGAATTGGGAAAAGGAAGAAGGCCAATACCCAAAATTGGAAAAGGACAAACTGGTCTGCGAACCGGCCTACGTGTTATGCGGCCGGTTCAGCAAACTGTTCCCCTCTGCAGACCAGCCTTGTTCGCGAGATGGAGGTAGAGATCCTCCGTGGGTGCAAAGAAGAAAAGGCGTCGAGCCGGTCCACCATCCTGAACTGCCCCATCCACAGACCATGTCGACCGGCCCAAGCCGCACCCGCTGTCATTCGCGGAATGGAGGCGGAACCCTCTGCGGCCGCGAAGCACTCTCCGAGCTCATTCTGTTCATAGGAGAGATCATTTGGTTCGCGGGCGAGATGCACTCAATGCCCCCAACGAGTTGCGAATTGACCGAGTAATCCGTGAATCGGGTTTTCGGTCATGGGCATCCGCAAAAGGTACCGCATGACTGTAGATATATCCTTTTCCACGCTCTATAAAAGGAGATCGAGGCGAAGAGAAGGGTGGATTTGTAGAACTCATAGAAGATCAATCAGATTTGGGTGGACGGATTTCAAAGGAAGGATCAGAATTTCAGAAGTTCCAGTTTGTGAACCAGAGCAGGTATGAACCTGGGAACGAACTAATAAGAAAAAAAAATGCATAATAACTTGGTGAACTGTGAACCTAAAATAACATAGAAGGGAAAACTGTGAACCATGGTCCCTCTGTAGATGTACTCCCCATGGAATAGGGAGTTTATGCCTCTTTTCCTATCCGCTGCACCACGTAGCACCCTCCTACGTGGGCGAGACCCCGACCGGTACCGCCCTTGGCCACCGCTGCTCGCATGGAACCCTCTACGAACCACCCTGGTCCGTGGATCAAACCCGATGCCACGAACCACCCTGGTTCACGGGATTCTCATCATTTCGCGAACCACCTTGGTTTGTGGGATGCCCATCAGTCTACAGACCACCCTGGTTCACGGATGGCTTCTCCAACCGCATAGCACCTCCCTACGCAATGGGAGCCCCTGCCCATACCCTGGTGTGGCCCGCCGAATCATTCGGATATCTAGTTCCATGAGCCAGATAAAATCCTCCAAATCTGGCCTGATCCTATCTAATTCCCTCACTGGCTTACTCATCATCCCCGAGCAGAGGTCTCCACCAGAGCCACCAGACCCATGTGATGTAACCAGCAGGTTAATCAGTACACCGTTTTGAGTTCACATACCCACGATACACTGGGTTCAAGGGGTTTCTCCGACCCTTGAGGGGATTTTCGATGAATTTCTGGGTTCACATTCCCACGGTAATGTGGAGTATGAGCTCGAGAGCCCCCTTTATGCCCCTCCACTTGTTGGGGATGGAGAACTTCTCCCTTCTTCGGGGGGTAGTAAAAAAACCCATCAGAAGGATGTCCCCATGCACTTTGGTACTTCCCCCAGGAATAAGGGAGGTGACGGGCATAGGATCACCTCTTTCCCTCTCCCGTTGGGCTTTGTCTCCATGGGCATCCATCTCGGAGTAAGCCCCGACCTTACGGGCCGCCCTATGCGTAAGCCCTACTCCACTTCTCATGGACATACCATTCACGACATGATCGTCTGGTCCCTGTTGCCTCTTGTTTCTCACACCGAGCATGACTCATGTGGGTTTAGAGTAAGCATCGACCATGACATCCTCTTATGGGTCTCCTCAGGGTGTAATCCCCAATCCAAACCATGGGCCTCCTCAGAGTCTAAGCCCCAATCCAAAACATGGGACTCCTCAGAGTGTAAGCCCCAATCCAAACCATGGACCTCCTAAGAGTATAAGCCCCAATCCACCCCTTAGGCCTCCTCAGAGTGTAAGCCTAAAGCTAATGCGAACTACTAGAACTTTGATCCATGTCAAGGCATGGTACGTATGATGCCTCCCCGAGGATCAAGCCCGATCAACATCAGACCCCCGGGTCCACCTTCACGTCGGTTCTCCGACACCCTGATTCGAACTATGTGGACTTTGACCCCTCTCTCCTAGGCAGGGTATGTAGGAAGCCTTCCTGAGGCTCAAGCCCAACAATCGGTCGATCTGACTATCTTCACGTCGGTTCACCGAGCCACTCCTAGCACCGTCTCAATGAGTTCAAATTCTTCAGAGTCATTACTCCAATGAGGGATGGTAAACCTCCAGCCTAAATGATTCTGAACCCCAGCGTCCATCTGACCATTTCCAACTAGGATTAATCCGTGGATACTATTCTTGGGTATATACCAAATATTCGTGAACATATGAATACATATTAAATCTATAAGAGAGTCCCGGAATAAGTAATAATTACCAAAAAAAGGGTGTCATGAGCCCGACTTCCCATCCTCTCGACCAATGTGAGTTCTTATGTGTCACTGCCCAAATCGCCTGGAGAATTCCTACCTTTGGAAAGCAGGTCCACGCATCATCAGATATAGAACAGTTGGGCGTTTCAAGACCGAATTGAAACAAAAATGGTGAACCCGACATGAATCTTTAACCAAGCATGACGGATTTAACCCAATTCCACTCTGTGCCCCAGTATACTCTCAAGGAGGGCCAAGCAAGGTCATTAAATATGCATGGGATCATGAGATGCTACTCTGGCGAGTTTTCTTTTTGTAGTTGTAAAAATATTTTACAGGTACCACACTAAACTCCCTTCGATCCAATGGCGTCCCGAAGGAACTCACAAGCGTGTGATTCCAACAATGCAATGATCAGACGTCCTCTCCAACGGAGGAACCCATCACCTACCCAGCCTCTTCAATGCTGGGTCTCAGACGCATTGATCCGAGAGTACCACGCGAACGGTACTCTCCCGACGGTGGAGGCGGCCATTCACACCCTCCAATCTGCCAGGACTCGCCGGTCGCCTGCCCAGTAGCGACCGCAACTGCGGATCCAGACAGCCCATGTTGCTGTCTCCAACCATTTCGAGAGTCTATCCCTGGAATAGGACAACGCGTACCTCCCTTATCTTATGGAGGCGGATGCGGTCGATGATGAGGACCTCATCCCCGCTGAATGGGGGTTCTTCTCCAAGCCCCCCACTGGAAGACGACGTCTCGGTCACACCATGACTCAACATCCTCACACACAAGAGGATGTAACCCCGAGGATTCAGGCCCATGCTCCCCGAGCACCGGACCCTCGGACCGCCCTACGAGGGCGGAAAACATACAACCGGGTACCGGTCATCACCCTTGTCTCCGAGGAGGAGCTCCGCTGCCTAGTCACGGAGACGCATAACGAACACGCACATACAACTGTTCACTCCTCCCATGTCCGCCATCCAGATATAGCGGCATCATGTGAGCAGGCGCGCATCCATGCCAAGCTCCATGAAGCTCGTCGCTCACACATGACGACACTTATCGGGCATTCACTTCTCCCTGCCCAGGGTCGTGAAGTCCACCAACCTGACGTGGTGGCGACCCAACGCCTGCAGGTCCAGATCCTAGCATATCCCCTTGACACCCACCATCCCAGCATGGTGGCGACCAACAAAGCCCACCACCCAGACGTGTCGGAAACTCATAGGCGGGCACGTCTCCCCGACCACAAAGGCCACCGACTCGATATGGTGGGAAACCAATATATGTAGGGATAGCTCCCTGTGGATGTAAGTAAAGTCCGCCATCCCGATGTGGCGTCAAACGGAGAGATAAACCTGCGTATCCCGGAACATGGGTAGATTCGTTCACCTGCCCCAACATAGGAGAATTGTCAGTACCCATTGACCACCAGAGGACCAGAGCAGGATATTCCAACTCTGATACCGAAATGGGCCTTCATACCCGTTCTAGCCAAAGATGTATCTCTACATATCCTGGAAATTATGGAGGAGTAGGTATCGATCCGAGATCATATCTTGCAGAATTTCTAGAATGTAATTGCATCAGTGGAAACAACAAGGACTCAGGCCTGTGAGCTCATCTCCCCAATTGAGGTGACTCATCTAAGAGACGAGATAGCCACCTTGGAGCAGATCTGCATCCCTGCTCCCACCCAGGAGGGTCCCCAGCTATATTTCGCGATGCAAGGGAAACCAAATCGATCAGCTTCACTCGTTCCAATTGGGGGACACCCGTCTATCACGATGGATGCTCCAGAGCAGGCATATATCCCTGCTAAAAGTCAAGATGTTCGTCGGCATATCCCGACAGCATCACGCGACCCAATTAGACAGGGACCCAAAGGTGAAGGACATTGTCAACAGCGGATGGTCCTTGCTGCCCGCAAGAGGGCGCCCCGAACGTGTCGAAGGTAGCCAGAAAATAAAGAGTGGGACCATGACCCCGCGCCGCTAGAAGATGGGGTTCCCAAGGCCGATAAGAACACATCGCAGTCTCAGAACCCTTCCCACCCATTACCATATTATGGGAGCGGCAGTAGAAATTGTGAAGTTCCTCCCCACAATGTCGACACTAGCAGCTCTGAAGGTCCTCCCCAGAGCACCCACGGGGGCCTCCCCCACGGGCATATAATGATCGATCATGAGAGCTCCTCTTTTAATGCGAGTAACGGAAACCCTCCACGTGACCAGAAGATTGAGAAGTAAGAAGGCCCTCCACTTCTTTCTTTCCACCCTGAAGGTCCTCCTAGGGTTATACACTGCAAACACTCTCCATGCATTGGGAGCAAAAATTATGACAGTAGTCCTTGCTATTATAGTCGCAACTGCGAAGGTCCTCCCCACAGTGACGTCTCATCATGACAAGAAGGCCCTACCCTTGTCATAGCCTGCCCTGAAGGTCCTCCCCAGGGGTTACGCTGCAACGACACTCCGCGCATCCGGGCGTCAGATAACGGTGGTAGTCCTCGCCACCCTGATGAAGGAGGTCCTCCCCGTAGAGACGTCAAGAAAAGAGAAGGCCCTCCCCTCATTGCGGTATATTCTAAAGGCCCTCCCCAGGGTGCACCCTATAGATATTCTCCATGCGACAACTGTAATGGTAGTCCTCCCCTTGCTACAACATGCCTTGGAAGTCCTACCTAGGGTATGTACTGCAAAAGTACTCTATGTAGTGAGGCGTCAAGAAGTAATTGTATTTCTCACCATTACAGCCGTCATTGTGAAGGCCCTCCCCGCAATGAAACATCATTTCGACATGAAGGTCCTCCCCCTGCTGAATCTAGCACAGAAAATCCCTCGTATGCCGAGGCACTCAGAAGGATGAGATCGACCATGTCAGATTCCCAACTAGTTTCCAATAACATCCTCCTTCAATCAGGAGACAATCCAGGGCCACGTTCATCTTCTGAACCACCTCGGAATCGTCCACATGATGATTCAGCACCATCCAGTCCCACTGCCTCCGACCACAATATCGGCAAGCGGCTTAGTTGGGCCGACTAGGTAGAGGAATTACTGGCGGAGGAGTACGCCAACATGTTGCTCCTAAGGAAAAGACTGGCTAGGGATGATATACCAGTTATCTTTTGGCCTACGACCACCTATCAGTTCGACATACCCAGATATTTGTCGTAAGAATGCGTGCATGACATCTACCACAATATATGTACAACCCTCCACTAGCTGAAATCAAGCTTACTACCCTACGACGGGTATTTAGAACACATCAAGACAATAGGAGACCTCCTGCATCATATCAACCTGGAATCTCTTCCTTTACAGCGGGAACAGCGACCCGAGAGGTGCAAAGGGAACATGGAGATAGCCTGCCTCTTTGTGCTGCACCAGCTGCACCGCCTCATCGGTGATGCTCCGACGACAGTCCATATCAGAGGATGGGGGGAACATGGATCTTTGCATCTCACTCCACTCCCCGCCCAGAATAACCCATTCTACATGGTTTCTTGCAATGTCATCACTTCAAGATGGAAATCGGGTGGTCTCCCTATTCTCGAAAGGCAATACACCCAACAGAGCCGGGCCTTGAGTAAGTCCCAGAAGCGTCAGGCCCGACGGGAACAAGTTACTCAAGAACTCTTGAATCAGGCCACCGAGAGCATATAATAGTCTTCTCACCTAAGAGAGGCCAATCAAAGATCTTTTCCTACCTCCCTGGAAGGGATTCATTTACAGAAGAACTCAACACCAAACCCAGTTCACCCCCGAATGGGGGCACACAAGATCAGGCAAGAAGCAATAGCAGCAGCCACTGCCGCAATCCAGGGTCAACCCCAGCCTCTAGGGCTGGGGGCATTTTTAACAACAAATGTTCCCCATAAAACCAATAATAATGGGAAGAGACCCAGCGTCCAGGGAACTGAGCCAACCCCTGCCCTCGGGGATGGGGGCATTATTACCCCCTCAACAACAATCTCCCCCATGAGAGTCAGTATTCTCTCGTCTAGGGAGGACAGTCAAGAGAGGAGGTTACCATCCCATACATTCATTTGAATCATCATCCCCTCTGAGAGGAAGGCGCACCATGAGGTAGCATCAAAGAACTCTCTACGTCACCCTTAATCAAGAATTCTAAAGGCAATCCCAGGTCATGAAAGGGAAGGCCAGCCGAAGACGCGAGAGATCCTCTTACTATTTGGAAGATGACATCTTCTCCGCCCCACGATATGCATCTATCAATATAATAGAGTTTAACCCCATGGATGAAACCAGAGATGCTTCAAATCAGGATGGATCGGGAGACAATAGTTCCGGTCAGGCTGTGACTCACGAAGAACCACCAGTTGTGCACACCCAGAACTAGAGGGCTGCCCTAAATATGGCCGCCCCTTCAGCTAACCTTCCTCTTCTTACCATGCGAGCTTCCAACAAGGATAAGAACAAAGGACCGATTACCCTTAATCCATCTCATTCTATCAACAAAAACGAGCCACTCACGCTCGAAGAGAGGTTCGCTCGATAGGAAGAGGAAATGAAGAAATCGACGAGGCTTAACGCCGAGCTACTCCAGAGGAACCGTCTTATTGAAAACGCGTCCCAAGAGGAACCAAATCATGCACTCCTAGTAAGTGCACCTAAAAGACCGAGATCTGCCCTGGAAAATGAAGCACGGTCAGGGCTCCCACCCAACGAGGCACCTGGCCCGTCAAAATACCTAAATGTGGATCTGGATGAATACCATGACTTCCCTCCACTTAGGAAGAAACCAGAGAAAGAACGTCTGAACCCTCTGAGGGTGCCCTGAACTGAATATGCACCCTTGGTGCATGCTGAGCCGGATCCTCGAGCAATGTCTCATGCTGCACCTTCCCAAGACCGGGCCCCACATGATGTAAACCTGGGACTCACCAGCACCATCAAAGCACTAATGCCTTGATCGGAAGCAATGGAAGGTCGGTGCGCTCTGATACATCCAGAGCGGAAGCCCTATCGGATTGGGTAAGCAACAAGCCTCCTCCACCCAATTTTAGGAGCCCTGTATTCCCTAACTTCAATGGATCTGGTGATCCGGAACAACATTTGTACTACACATCCTATTGCGACCCTATGATGGGGAATCCAGAACAAAAAGAAGCAGTGAAACTCAGATGCTTCATACAGACCCTACAAGGATCTTCCTTTATCTGGTATACAAGTCTACCAGCCCAGTCAATAAAAATCTAGGAAGACCTTAGGCAGCAGTTCATGTTCCAATTCAGCTCAACTTTTCCTAAGACAACGGTCAGCGACCTCATGAACTACAAGTAGAGGGAGAACAAGAGGGTATCAGATTTCATCGCTAGATGGAATGGTCTGACCTACTCTCTAAACAGGCCAATGCCTCAAGATGAGTTTCTTGCCATATGCATTGAAAATATTTGAGACGAGCTGCGAACTCCGCTCATACCAGTGGAGTGCACCACTGGCTTCTGCCATCTCTTGGCCATTTCCCAGAGAATTGAGGACTCCCTACAGTGGACCAATTTGATGTCCTGAATAGCCTCGCAGGCTCCCAAAAAGAGAGCATCCAGAGCTGAAGCGTCCTCTGTCACGCGCGCTCAAGCCAGCCCCGGTGCCCGCTCCACCCCTCAGGCCTCCACCAAATTGTCAAGGGACCCCTGTATATCAGCGGCCACCTCCACCCAGGTGGGGCGATCAGAAAGGGGCTAAGAGGAACCAGTTCGAGGAATGAAGACATAAAGCATACTCATTTCGAGAGGACCAAGTCCGTAGCTATTTCATCGCTGCCATGAATTGAAACTTGCTCCACCTCTCAGAGCTGAGGAAACCCAAAGAGTTCTGCCACGATGACAGGCCAGACTACTGTCCTTACCATCGAATGTTGGGACACAATATTCGGGAATGCTTCGTCTTTAAAGACCTCCTACAAAGGATGGTAGACTCCGGCCAGGTCGAGTAGGGACCACCCCCATCACATGTGACGTATATTTCTACCACTGACTCCGACAAAAGGCAGGGGTGGCAGGAATTCACCAGCAAAAAGGGGCAGATATATGATAACTGGATGACTCAGAAGACTATCAACTGAGCCCAGGGCATAGTTCGAGCTCAGCTACAACAACCAGTGTTGCCGCCAATAGCCCCTGATGCCGCACAACTGATAGTATCGGCCTCAAAACCCTCCACGAGCCGGTCATCCATGCGTAATCGAATAAGGAAGAAACAATCGCAAGAGGAGCAGTCCGCAACGAGGCCAAGGTTAGTCCCGACCGTGGAGGATTATATACCCTCTAATTTGGTGCCACGGGCACCTACCCACCAAACAACACCATCAGGGACGACCGACTAAGTTGACCGGTTAAAGGATGAAGAGCCAATATTTGGTTCTATCAACATCATCAATCTTATGGAATCGTTCCCTGATGAAGGGTATGGTTATGAACCTAAGTTCCCAACACGAGGAGCTAGGACGAGGAATCAAAGAGGTAGGAAATACCAAGGGAGGCATAGTCGTGACCGAAACCAACCCTACGGTTGGACCTCGTCCCAAACCGTCAATATCGCGAAAACCCGTGGGAGAGCCCTTCAATGGACTCAACAGGAGAAAGAACATACCTCCACCTCCATAAGTGGCCACCCTTGCCCCATTATTCTGCGATACCCATCAGAGGAGGAACAAGCGTCTAGCCGCTTAATGCGCGCAAACAGACCGGCCATGCTGAGTCCCCAAAACCTAGGAACATCATCAGCACCCGACCCCGCAATGAGTCCCTTCTCGTCACATACTTCAAATCCCAAGACGCCTGCTAGAAATCTCCCGCCAGTGGAGAAGCGTCGGCCATTGGAGAAAAAGTACGATATCCTTAAGAAGCTGACGTCAGTACCAGCCAAGCTGTCCATCCTGGAGGCCCTGGGTTTGTCAGCCGACCTCAGGGAGGCACTAATAGAAACCTTGCTCAACTCCCAGGAGTTTCAAGCCAAGGTAGTTGCCGCCGAAATTTACCAGAAGGAGACATGCTTTGATGAATGCAATGTGGTGATTTCCTTCACCGATCAGGATGAAGATGCCTTCATGCAAGGACACATCAAACCACTATATGTGTCAATCACATTAGATGATGTTGAGATCCGCAAAGTCTTCATTGACAACGGTTCTGGAGTTAACCTCCTTCCCCTACAGACACTCCGTAAGTTAGGCTACAGTGAGGATGATCTAATACCCTCATTGACCACTTTTTTTGTTATGACAAGAGCAAGAAGAAGACGATGGGACAAATCAAGCTAAAGACCCATTTTTGTGACCTTATGGCCTATTCAGAATTCCTGGTGGTCTGACAGAACACAACATTCAATGACTTGCTGGGGAGGCCGTGGCTCTATAAGCACATGGATGTTCCTTCATCCTACCACCAGTGTATTAAGTACTGCGTCAATGGGAAAAGTGGGACCATGCACGCCAACAAGGCCCCTTTCGAGCTCTCCAAGTCACACTATATTGACACTAGATTTTATGAGAAAAAGAAGAAGAAGACTTTGGCCGATGGTGTTGACTGGATCCCCACTCCAAATGGTCTGGAAGTGGTTCCTGAAGACCCCCTCAGGCAGCTTGGCGGAGACTACGTACTTCCCATCAACCATATTGAAAGTAGTGGTTCATGTTCGGACACACACTTAGATGTCTTCATGAATTCATCCACAATGGCCGAGCGTGACAATGCGGGAACGTCCGCCAACCCACAATCGGGGGACGAATACTCGAGCGGGGATTCTCAGGATGCCTCACCCTCAAACCCTTGAGAACCGGTGCTGGAAAAAGTACCCCCCATCGGATCAAGAAGATGAAGAGTTGGGAGAAGAAGAGGTGGAAGATCTCAGAGATCCACCTCCCGCATTTGAGGTGGGTATCTCCACCACGGTGGACAAGCTCAGGGAAATAAACATGGGTACCGAGGAAGATCCAAGTCCTACTATCATTAGTGAAACCATGTCCCCCGAGGAGCATGAGGTATATACCTCTTTCCTAAGGCAACATCGGGATGTTTTTTCTTGGAATTACACGGAAATTCCGGGAATAGATCCCGAAGTGGCGATGCATCACCTGGGACTTCCAGAAGACCACTGGGGCTATAAGCAGGCCACCAGAAGGACACATCCCTCACATGCCGCCAAATTTGAGGCTGAAGTCGATTAACTCATTAAAGCAGGCTTCATTCGGGAGGTCCAGTACCCCATCTGGTTGGCCAACATTTTCCTTGTCAAGGAAAAGAATGAGAAAATACGTGTCTGCATCGACTTCAGAGATATTAATCGGCATTTCCCAAAAGATGACTTCCTGATCCCGATCACCGAGTTATTAATCGACGCAACGGCCGGGTATGAGGCTCTCTCCTTCATGGATGGATATTCTGGGTATAATCAAATCCGAATGGCCCGAGAAGACGAAGAAGCAACTGCCTTCAAATCCCCCCAATGAGTATTCTGTTACAGGGTCATTCCCTTTGGCCTCAAGAATGCTGGCACCACATATCAGCGCGCCATGCATCGTATTTTCAAGCCATTTTTGGGGATGTTCATCGAATGTTATGTAGATGACTTCGTGGTCAAATCAAGGCAGCGCTTAGATCACCTGTCGGACCTTGAGACCGTCTTCAACAAACTTCGACATCTTATCCTAAAATGAACCCCTTGAGTGCACCTTCGGGGTTACCTCAGGGAAATTCCTTGGCTTCATTGTATGCCATTGTGACATCAAAGTCGACCCTAAAAAGAAAAAGGCTATTCTCAGCCTACCACCTCCCCGAAAACTCACTGAGTTGAGAGTATTCCAAGGGCACTTAGACTATATCAGGCGATTCTTAGCCAACCTGGCAGGCAAATGTTTTCCTTTCACTAGGTTAATGAAAAAGGGAGTCACGTACCAATGGAAAGATGACTGCCAAGAGTCGTTTGACAGCCTAAAGAGGTACCAATTAACCACACCAGTGCTCATGCCCCCGGTTGAAGGAATACCTCTCCTCCTATACGTAACGGCTATAGAGCGGTCACTGGGAGCCTTACTCACATAAAAGAATGACATCGGCAGTAAAAATAGTCTCTATTACCTCAGCCGATCAATGATTGATGCTGAGACTCGATACTCAAACATTGAGAAGAGTTGTTCGGCCTTGGTCTTTGCGGTTCAAAATTTGTGACATTATTTGCAGAATCATGATGTCCATTTGCTCTTGCGTAATAACCCACTCAAGTACTTTCTCATCCGCCCAATGCTGACCGGGCGCCTATCCCGATGGGCAGTCATCCTGCAACAGTTTGACATTCAGTTTGTGCCTCAGAAGGCCTTTAAGGGCCAGGAATTTTCATATTTTCTGGCAGAGCACCCCTTAATGGGAACCACTGCACCCGACATCGAGCTACAAGATGAAGACATCTTCACGGTTCAAGAGGAGCTCCCAACATGGGAAATGTACTTCGACGGCACATCCCGAAGCCCAACCGGGAAGAGGATGGAAGACCCAAAATTTAACTAGGTGGGATTGGGGATAATACTCCTATCCCCAGAAAAGGCATTCTTTCCATATTACTTCCTCCAGTCAAAAGGATGTACGAACAATGAAGCAGAATATCAATCCCTCATTGCAGGCTTGGAAATCGCGCTCCAGGAACAAGTACAACACCTTAAGGTAAAATGTGACTCGGAACTGGTCATCAAAAAATTCAATGGTGACTATGCTATCAAAAATGAGGATCTGATTCCCCTATTTGACCATGTCTAAGGGTTAATGGCAGAATTTTCCATGGAACCAACATTGAACTATATTCCCCGGTCTCATAATGCCTAGGATGACACATTATCCAACGCGGCGACAGCCCTTGCCGACCCAGACTGGGATGAAACAGTCATTATTATTTCTCACTGCCGAATGGTCTTTCCATATGTTCAGACCAAGACAGAGGAAATCCATGAAGTCAGTCCTGCCCCAGAGCCATATGGTCCCACCACCGGTTGGATGACCCCCATTGTAAACTACCTTAAATGGGGGGAACTTCCATCAGAAAGGGATGAACGAGAGCCAATACGGAGAAGGGAAATCAACTTTGTCCTATATGGCGGCACGAGTCAGCAAGAAGTCCTCTACAAATGAGGCCTCGATGGAATCCTCCACAGGTGCATTGATGGAGAAGAAACTGCCGCCGTCATGACTGAAGTGCATGCCGGAGTGTGTGGGGCACATCATCCGGGGACTAAGCTTTCCCATCAGGTTCGAAGACTTGGGTACTATTGACCCACAGTGGTACGAGATTGCGAGCACTTTACTGCAAAATTCCACTCATGCCTAATACATGACAATTTCATACACCAACCCCCGGAGTTACTTCATCAGGCCATGTACTCCTGACCATTTTCCATTTGGGGAATGGCTGTTGTGGGACCATATCCCCCCGCCATAGCCAAACAGCTGAAGTATATCCTCACGGAGACCGACTTCTTTTCCAAATAGGCAGAAGTAGTACCCCTTAAGGAAGTTGGGGAAAGAAGTGTTGTCACCTTCATGAAAACCAATATCATCACCAGATTTGGTGTCCCTCATACCATACTGACATATAACGGCACCAACTTCTACTCTACTGAATTGGAGAAACAATACAAAGAGTATGATATCAAGGCTAACCACTCATCCTACTACCATGCGGTGGCCAACAGACAGATAGAGGCTTTTAATAAGACCATATCCAACATTCTTCAGAAAATGGTGGTCAAAGACAAGAAGTCATGGCCAGATAAACTCCTCCATGCATCGTGGGATTATCTAACCACAATTTGCACCACTACTCAGGCCACCCTGTACTCGTTGGTATATGGAACAGAGGTGGTACTTCCCATTGAACTCCAACTCCCCTCACTCCATGTTGCCATCTCTGATCAATTGTCTAATGATGAGCAATCATAAAACCAGATTGGTGAATTGGAATAGCTGTACGAGAAGCCACTGCACACTTTTCACCTTCTGGAAGTCTATTAGAATCAGATTGCACGAGCCTTCAATAAAAAGTTCCATCTTCAGTCTTTCTTGGAAGGAGAATTGTTATCAGTCCTCCGGACCCCAATGATACCTGGAAGGAAACCTCCAAAGTTGGAGCCCAAGTGGGAGGGACCATACGTGGTACACAAGGTCTACTCTAAAAGAGAATATACCCTGATCTCCATGGACGGGAAATTCACAATGACTCCTACCATTGCGAGATTCCTGAAGAAGTATTTCACATAGAGACCAAGTGTATTTCGTCCTTACCGCACGACGTTAAACTACACAGATAATAAGGGAAACTTAGAGTTAAAAATGCCCCCTTCACTTCATGTGTGGACCAGACCTTCATGAGGTGTGTTATTCATTCGAGCTGCATGACATTAAACTGCCAAGCACCCAATGGTCCAAACTCTATGACCATAAACTAAGAAGCATTTCGTCCTCACCGCACGACGTTAAATTGCATGGACAAGAAGTTTTAAAAATGCCTTCTCCCCCGTGGAGGGAATAGACCTACATAGGGTGTATCCTTCGTCCTTACCACATGATGTTAAACTACACTAATTTCAGAGAACTACATACAGCTTGATTCCCACCTTCGTAGGATACGTAGCGATGCCAGGGTTCCCCGTCCTAGCCCAGCCAATCCCAAATTAAAGTTAGAATACCCCCTCCCCCCGTGTATAGACCAGTCCTACACGAGGTGTATTGTCTTTCATAGAAGTATGTATGGCTTGATTCCTGCCCTCATAGGATAAGTAGCGATGCCAGGGTTCCTCATCCTGGACCATCGACCTCTCAAATAAAAAAAATTCCCTCATTCCCCTGTGTATGGACCAAACCTACACGGGGTGTATCCTTCGTCCTTACCGCACAACGTTAAACTACACGGATGTTAGAAAACTACATACGACTTGATTCCTGCCCTCGTAGGATACGTAGAGACGCCAGGGTTCCTCATCCTGGCCCAGCCACCTCTCAAATAAAAAAAATCCCCCCTTCCCCCGTGTACAGGCCAGACCTACACGGTGTGTATTTAGTGGAGAACTATGTACGTCTTGATTCCTACCTTCGCGGGATACGTAGCGATGCTGGGATCCCATCCTGGCCCAACCTCTCCCAAATGAAATTAAATAAAAGTTAACAATGTCCCCTTCCCCCATGTACGGACCAGACCTGTACGGGGTGTATTTGGCAGAGAACTACGTTCGGCTTGATTCTTGCCTTCACAGGATACGTAGTGACCCCAGGATCCCGTCCTGGCCCAGTTAATCCCAAATGAAATAAAATAAAATTAAACAATGTCTCCTTCCCCTGTGTACGGACCGAACCTACATGGGGTGTAATTCTTCCTAAGAACTACGTACGGCTTGATTCCTGCCATCGCAGGATATGTTGCGATGTCGGGGTTCCCTATCCTAGCCCAGACCCCCAAATAAAAGATAAAAATGCCTTTTCCCCCCGTGTACGGACCAGACCGGCATGGGGTGTACTCCTCGTCCTTACCGCACGATGTTAAACTGCACAGATAGTAAGGTTTAAAAATTCCCTCTTTCCCCCGTGTATGGGCTAAACCTGCACGGGGTTTATTTTTATTTCCTCACCACACGATGTTAAACTACATGGATAATGAAAGTTAAAAATTCCCCTTTCCCCCGTGTAGGGACCAGACCTGCACGGGGTGTATTTTTCGTCCTCACCGCACGACATAAAACTGCATGGATTCTATCACGAACGACCTAAGATATATGGTGAAATGAGGTGGAAATACTCCTTGCGCATTTGGATGCATCCTCCCCATACATTAGACTCCACATCCCAGATAATTATGGATTTTCATAACCATTCATGGCCATCAGAAGTGGAATGTCATCAACCCGTGGAGACCTTTGCATGACTATGCATACCATTCCCTTAGTGGCTCTTCATATTGATAGCCCTTGGCATGTCTACTAAATGCAAGATTTCCACAGGCGACACTCTTCCTAGATCAGTACACTTACCGACCCTAGAGCCCCATACCATACCTCATGATCTAGAAGTTTATGGCGTAGTGGTTTACAAGCTCGTCCCCTTTTCAAATCCAAAATCTCTAGGGTATCCCTACTCGGTTAGCATATGTATCCGCCCATGGTTCACATGACGACCTGTGTCTATGAACATCAACCTAGGACTAGGAAACTGTGACTCAATGGACAATTGCAGTGAAAACGTTTCTTGTATGCTCGGACACCACTATCCCCACATGCCGAACTCTGTGCTGTGAGAAATATCGGATTTTCATAATCATTCATGGCCACTGGAAGTGGAAAGTTATCGCCTCAGGGACAACTTTGTACGACCATGCATACCATGCCCTCAGCGGCTCTGCATAATGATATCCCCTGGATCGTCCATCAAAGGCAATATTTCCTTGGGCGGTACTCTTCCTTGCTCCGTACACTTACTGGCCTCAGAGCCCCCGCACCACGTCTCCTGGTCCGAGAAACCTCAGAGTTGCAGTTTACAACCTTCATCCCCCCACCCTGTTCCGAGTATATCAGAGAATGTTAACTTAGTTGTACTTCAAGTGACTGTAGCAATAGTCACCCATTGGTCTGAGCTCTATGACCGCTAAACTAGGAGTACTTAGTCCTTACTGCATGACGTTAAACTGCATGGAGTGAATGTAAAGCCCCGCGCACAGAATAAATCAGCACAGGGAGATCTCTAAACATTAACAGGAACCAGGGCGGAGTATGCCCGACATGTCCATATATTTCCTTCCCAAATAACAGACTTAATTTCCTAGATAATTGTGGATCCTCATAACCATTCACGACCATCAGAAGCAGAATGTTATCAACCGATGGACACCGTTGCATGACTATGCATACCATGACCTTAGTGGCTCTCCATATTGATTACCCATGGCCCGTCTACCACATGGAATATTTCCACAGGCCACACTCTTCCTAGCCCTGTACGCTTACCGACCTCTGGGCCCCCATATCATTCCTCATGATCGAAGAAGCCCTAGAACTGCAATTTACACCAATCAACCCCACTCCACGTCTTGGACATGTTGAGATGCTCGAGTCCAGTTACATCCTAATTATGAGTGGCCTTTGCAACTACATCCTTACCAAATGACGTTAAACTGCACGGAGCATTGCGGCCGCTTCACGTAGATCTGCAAAGATCGAGCATTAGACATCTAGGGAAATACCTCTAACCACAAGCATTTTCACTAGTTTAAAAATACCCCCCGTCCTTACCGCCTGACGTTAAACTATACAGAATCTAATAACACTCCCCGTACTCGCTGCATGATGTAAAACTGCACAACATCCTTTAAAAATGATCTTCATCTTTACCACATGACGTTAAACTGCAAGGAAGTTGTCCTCACCGCATGACGTTAAATTGTGCATAACCCCCCTTTCCTTTCACATCAAGTCACCTTTGTCCTCACCACATGATGTTAAACTATATGGAGTTCGTTCTTACCACATGACGTTAAACTGCAAGGGATTCATCGATACTCACCCAAGATATATGGTGAAATGGGAAAGGGATACTCCTGGCGCATTTGGATACATCCTCTTAATACACCAGACTCCACGACCTGGGTAATTACGGATCTCCATAACCACTCATGGCCATCAGAGGCGAAAGACCATCGACCCGTGGACACCTTTGTACGACTATGCATAACATGCCCTCAGTGGCTCTGCATAATGATAGCCCCTGGCTCGTCCATCGAAGGCAAGATTTCCCCAGGCGATACTTTTCTTATCTCCATACGCTCACTGGCCCCAACGCCCCCATGTCATATCTCCCGATCCAAAAAAATTATGGTCCAGTGGTTTACAAGTTCATTCCTCACCCGAATCCAAGTGTTGTCGGGGCACCCTTGCCCGATGAGCCTATGTATCCACTCGAGGTTCACATGACAATTTGCATCTACAAGCATCAAGCCAGAACTGGGATACCCTGACTCAACGGGAAACTACCGTGAAGATGCCTCCTTTGTGATCAGGACACCATTATCCCCACATTCCAAACTATGTACTATGATCAATCTTGGATTTTCATAACCATTCATGGCGATCGGGTGTAGAAAGATACTGACTCATGGACACCTTTGTACGACAATGCATACCATGCCCTCAATGCCTCTGCATAATGATAGCCCCATGCTCATACATCAAAGGAAAAATTTCCCCATGAGATACTCTTCCTAGTCCCGTATTCTTACTAGCCTCAGAGCCCTAATATCATCTCTCTTGATGAGGGAAACCCCAGAGTTTCAGTTTACACCTTCATTCCAACACACTTATTCAGAGCATGCTAGAGCATCCTAACTCAATTGTCCTCTGAGTGATTGTAGCAATAGTCCCCCAATGGTCTGACCTCTATGACCATTAATCTAAGAGTACTTCATCTTTGATGCATGATTTTAAACTGCACGGAATGTAAAAAAATGTCCCTCGTCCTTACTACATGACGTTAAAATGAACGGACCCCGTCTTTACCGCATGACGTCAAACTGCATGGCCAAACTCATCATGAGTCCAGCCAGGGATAGGGGTTTTCCTCCCCCCTCTGCGCAAAGGACAAACCTACACAAACAACCGCCTGAAATCAGCATAAGGAGGGATGACTTCACCCATTCCTGAAAATTTAGTCCGGGCATTTTTCCCATGTCTAGGCCTCCTCTTTTCATAAACCATACTCTGCACCCAGAAAGAGCTGAACCCTTGTAAGCCACCCCTGGTGGTCTCGAATCTCAACTTCCCTGAAGTTGCTTGGCTATCAAAAGAATACAATCATTGACCTAAGGACACCTTTTCATGACTATGCATACCATTCCCTCAACGGCTCTTCATATTGATTTCCCCTAGCTCGTCTACCAAAGGCAAGATTTCTTTAAGCAATGCCTCTTTCTGTTCGCTTGTTGGCCTCTGAGCCCCCCATATCCATTCAGAAACCATATGAGATGCAGTTTACTATCCCCTTTCACAACCCTGAATAAATATGGTGGAACGTCTCTGAAAAGATTACCGAGGACCAGGAGAAGCTGTTCCATTCTAGATGACGTCCCAGCTGCAAAACTATAAATTGTACCAAGCCCCAACCGTCCTTTATGCTAGATAAATGCGTAGGACAAGAACCTTGCTTCCACACTCTTGATTGATACTGATGTTCTCAAAACCATTCAGACGTCACATACCTTTTCCAAGCCACCCCTGGTGGCTTTCATAATTCTTTATGCCGCCCATGGTGGTTTCCATAAGCCGGACTTTCATGAAGTCCTACAGCCATCAGAAATAGAGAGTCATTGAGTTAAGGACACATTTGCACGAATATGCATACCATGCCCTCAGCGGCTTTGCATATTGATCTCCCCTAGCCTATCTACCAAAGGAAATATTTCCTTAGGCGATGCTCCTCCCACCTCTGCACACTGATACAACTCCCATACCTTGAGACATGCCCTGCAAGTCATTCAAATCTAAACATGCTCGCTCCACATGCATCTGAAGGAAATTGAGACGTCTTTTAATCAACCAATACTCATTGGGGACCTTGACCCACTATATTTGGTCAAATGTTTTTGACCTAAAACATCAGTAATGATAGTCTTGACGATGGGACATTAAACCGCTCACAAAACAGGCATAAAGCCTATTAGGCCGAAAACCCGAAAAGGGAGACCTAAGAAAAAGTCGGGCCATATCCGCTAGGTTCACACTAAATGAGACCAGGAAAAATTAGGGCATTAAATGAAAAGACAAAAATTTTGTGTGGTTTTTCTACAGAACCCTAGAAATAGTCAAACTATGCTCACTAGACCCCATGGTCCAGGAAAAAGTTAGAGTTTGTTTTCCTGAGTTATGATTAATTATGATTCGGTGAGTTGTTATTTACACAACAATTGTTCTAGTAACAATCAAATTTTACAGCAACAAGCGATTGAAAGAGATTGTATTCCATTCGAACAAAAAGGGAGGAAGTCCACAAGCTGAGGCCTCTCCCTAAAAAAAAGAGGGGTAAGTAAAATAGAGAGTACAAGAATGTCTCTGATAGTCATAAAAACTCATGGCTCGCCCTCTCCACCAAATCAGCGACCGTGCGGTGGAGGTCGTTGCATGTCTGCTCCAGCATGTCTGCTCCAGCATGTCCTTCTCCCTGGCCTCAACCTCGACCACCGAACAAGTATGATCCACTGTTGTTTGTATATCGTTGATCCCTTTTCTGGTGGCTTCAAGGTGACCAGTCATAGTTGATAATTGTTCCGTCAGCATCGCTACCCATTCTTCACATTCATGAAACTCGGAAGATAGGACGAACACCTGATCTTGAGAGCTCACATTCTGTGTTGTCAGTTGATGGAGCTTTATCATGGCTCCCTCCAAGGATTGGGTCCCGGAATGAGGGGCAGCGACGTGAGAAAGTTTGCGCTCACTAGTAGAAACTTCCTCATAGGCAATGACAACCTGGCAGGCGAGAAAATAAAACTGCCAATAGTCAAAGCCACCCGACCCCAAACCCAAGAAGAGTTGTCAGAGTGCTTCACTTTTAGTTGCCATTTCGTCCAGGGGAGTTTCGGTGAAAATCTCACGAATCCGGGGCCAGTCCCACCTTCGCACTAGTCGGTGATCCACCATGACATGAGGATCTTTGGTATCCTCACTAGAAATCACAAGAACAAAGTCTGGAATTGCAACCAGTGCAGGCATCTACACGCTAGATAATGGTTCCAAAGCTGGAAGACCTGAAGCTTCTAACCCCAGTTCGGGCTTGGGAGTCAAGTTTCTAAGACCGGTATTGGTCGGTAAAACTTCAGGAATTGTCTTGATGGGTCCTGAAGCCATAGGGTCTTCTTCATCCACATCCAAGAAGGTTGGGTCTATTTGAACTTCGGCCGTAGAGGAGATGGGAGGGGAAAATCTCCTAAGTAACTTTGACCGACGAGCCATCAATCGGTCCTCCCTCAGAGCCAATGAGGAAGGTGCGATAGGAATAGAAGCCTCATTGACTCTTGACTTAGGAACCTGCTAGATAGCCTTCCCCAGGATCCCATTGGGGAAATGTTTGACCCACATTCTTGCATGCTCCAATGATAGGCTGGAAACAGCTCCCATACCAGGAAATAGAATGCTGGTATCAGATCCCTCCCACGTCAGCATCAACCACCATTGACAGTGAGTGGCTGGGTGCAGTCCTTGAGATTTAGGAGGAGGAACCGAAACATGGAGTTGCATACACCCAAACTGGCGGGAAAATTATGTGGGGCATACAACTTGCAGAGAGAAATGACATCAATCCATGCAGACAAGAATCCTTCCCATAGAGAAATCATGTAAAAATGTTCTTCAAGGATCCCCCTACCATTTTCAACCACGACTCCAGAAGGTGTTGGCTGGGGATTGAAGGAAAACTAGGAGAAATCACTCAGAAGCTCAATGACTTCGTCAAAACTAAGGGGCTTCAGACGAACCCTAGCTATATCAAGCAGGGTAGGCCGAAAATTAGGAAGCAGGATGACCATGTTATAATGATATTCATAACAACAACAATGATCTATGATCAACCCATATACAAATTGAAATGGACCACTTAGACGGTAGGGTGACCCGCCCTCCTGCATGTGACTCAGTAGTTCATAAATATGGGACAAAGTGGGCACGACTAAGTTCATCTGGCGGCCCTTTTCCAACTCAACTGCCATCATCAAGGTGCAAGCTCTGACGCCGGGGTTGATATCCCGAGAAGGGAATAGCCACCCTCTCAAAAACATAGCAAACAGACCTGCTGGCCTGAGCATAGGCGGTACACCGAGGTGCACCTCATAACCCCATGAAAAGGTAGTCACCTACCTCCAGGATCATCCAGTAGGAACCTGGGATGGTTCGTGACTGTTGAGAAGGATGAGTCTTGGGGCGCTTGATCTTCGACATAGGACCAGTGATGTTCAGAAATAACCCTATCCAGGTGCTATAGGGAATAAGAGAGCGGGCACACAAGGCCTGACCTAGTAATTTCTCTGCCACAACCAGCAGATCCCTTGCCAACGAAGGACCTTGATCGACGTCGTCCCACACATCAGGGGTGGGAAGAAACTCGTCGTACATCTCAACAATAATTGGGAGCCCTCCCAATTGGCAGATGTCCCACATACTAATGCCAACTTCACCATGGGCAAGGTGAAAAGTATTAGTGCTTGAACACCAGCGACTGAGCAGGTCAGGAAGGATCAAAGATGGTGGGTTGATGGAAAAATGGGAGGCCCATACTGTGGAGTACAAATTGACTGCTTCCAGTGACTTGGGAGATTCCCAGCAATGATGATGGACCCAAAAGGGCCAGGCCCAGTCGTTCAAGAAAATCCCACCAGACCGAAGATCCCACCTAGAGATCCACCCCACGTCCGTGTCAACCTGAGTAAGGTTGATTATGGAGGTATAATTCTTGAAGACGGATTTTTGAGATAAGTCTTGAACGTATTGATCGCTTTGGGTCCACACAGAGCCTCTGAAAATGAAAGTGTCTTCTGGATCAGAATCAAAGGTTATCTCCCACAATGGGGTATGGCTCGACTAAACGCACTTTGGTAGAACTTATAAGAAAGGAGACGAAAGACCCGAGAAAGTAGGGGGGATAGGGATGTCATCCTAAAGAACGAAGCCGTAAAGTGGAAGTCGATTTGATAGTGGATAACTCAGAATCTCAGGGGAGAGTAAGTCCTTAAAGACACCATCGTCAAGAATTATGGATTGACTGGTGTCCTCTTTGATGATTTAATCTCTCCGAATCATAGCCAGACGTCTTCCTGAACCAGTTGGGAGGGGCTATGCGGCAGGTCTGGTCGTAGGATGTGGAGGAACCATAGTTATCTTCTCCCATGCGCCATGGAAATCCTACAGGTAGTTAGTCCAAAAATAATAAAACTTGGACAAAATACTAAGTAATTGCAAAGGATTCCAACCAAGATGCAAGGTGGCCTCATAGGTTGGTTCGCGATGACAGCATCCAATGAACCAACCTTACATGGAAGGCATTCGCAAAACCCTGGCCCATGGAGCGTTGGCCAGAAAACCGCAAACTAGTCTACCTCGCGGATCCTCAGATCTGATCATTAAGCATTTAAGTTTGGACATAAAGTTTGTTTTTCAAAGTTTGGATCATTTTGGTCTACAGACCATTTGAAACCACGAAGAAAATTCCTCCACAGCCCATCGTGACTTACTTTTTCATTAATTAAAAGTATTAGTTTGTGGTGAGAGATTGTTCCGCGGGTGAAGATGACCGTGAAGGAGGAATGGTTCGCGGAAATAGTAGCTGGTTTGTGGATGAGGTGTTTCTGGACGGAATGAGCATGCAGAGACAAAAAGTGATAGGGATCTGGTTTAGTGAAGAATCCAGAAAAAGAAAAATGAAGGCCCCCCCGTATTTATAGGCATTGTCCCCTATTGGGTCCACCCCTCTACAACAAACCATCTAAGTTTCATGACCACTCTACATCAGAATAGCCTCCTTTTCGTTCTTATCAGACCCCATTCTGAAGGGGGGCATCTGTAGGGTCCTAAAAAAATCCTCAAATGAAGATAATAATCCCCTTCATTCGAGAGAGGATTTTTTTTACCCAATTCCCTTCAACGAATTGGGAAAAGGAAGGAGGCCAATACCCAAAATTGGAAATGGACCAACTGGTCCGTGAAACGGCCCGAGTGTTACGCGGCCGGTTCAGCGAACCGTTCCCCTCTGTGGACCTGCCTCATTCGTGAGATGGAGGTAGATATCCTCCGCGGGCGCGAAGCAGAACAAGGGTCGAGCCGATCCACCATCCCGAACCGCCCCAGCCGCGGACCACATCGACCGGCCCAAGACGCACCCGCTATCGTTCGCGGAATGGATGCGGAACCCTCCGCGGCCGTGAAGCACTCTCTGAGCTAGTTTGGTTCGTGTGTGAGATCATTTGGTTCACGGGGGAGATGTTCACAATGCCCCCCATGAGTTGCAAATTGACCGAGTCATCCATGAATCGGGTTTTCGGTCATGGGCCTCCGCAAAAGGTTCTGCATGACCATAGATATATTTTTTCCGCCCTCTAGAAAAGGAGATTGAGGGGAAGCGAAGGAGGAGGATTTGGAGAACTCAGAGGAGATCAATCAGATTCAGGTGGAAGGATTTCAAAGGAAGGCTTAGGATTTTGGAAGTTCCATTTCGCGAACCAAAGTAGGTATGAACCTTAGAACGAACTAATAAGGAACAAAAAACGGATAATAACTTGGTGAACCGTGAACATAAAATAACAAATAAGAGAAAAATGTGAACCATGGTCCCTCCGCGGATGTACTCCCTGCGGACCAGTGGGATTATGCCTCTTTTATGAGCCGTCGCACCGTGTAGCACCCTCCTATGTGGGCGAGGCCCCGACCAACAAACCCCGGACTAGTGCCACCCTTGGCCGCCGTTGTTCGCATGGAACCCTCCAGGAACCACCCTGGTCTGCAGATCGAACCTGAGGCCGCAAACTACCCAGGATCGCGAGATGATCACTTTTCCACGAACCACCTTGGTTTGCAGGATGCCCATCAGTCCTCGGACCACCCTGGTTCACGGACGACTTCTCCAACCATGTAGCACCTCCCTACGCAAAGGGCACCACCACCCATGCCCCGATGTGGCCCGCCGAATCCTTCGGAGTTCCAGTTCCCTGAGCCAAATAAAATCTTCCCAATCTGGCCTGATCCTCTGTGACTCCCTCACTGGCCTACTCATCGGCCCCGAGCCGAGGCCTACACCGGAGCCACCAAACCCGTGGGATGTAACCCTCAGGCGCATCAGCGTGCCTTTTTGAGTTCACATACCCACAGTAAGCAGGGATGAAGGGGTTTCTCCGACCCTTGAGCGGATTTCCAGAGCATTCATGGGTTCACATTCCCATGGTAATGTGGAGTCTTAGCTCGGGAGCCCCCTTTCTGGCCCTCCACTTTTTGGTGCCGGATCACTTCTCCCTTCTTCGGGGGGTAGTAAAATACCCATCAGATGGAAGCACCCATTCACTTTGGTACTTCCCCCGGGAATAAAGGAGGTGACAGGCACAGGAGCACCTCTTTCCCTATCCCGCTACGCTTTGTCGCCTTGGGAATCCATCTCGGAGTAAGCCCCGACCTTATGGGCCATCCTATGTGTATGCCCCACTCCACTTCTCATAGATGCACCTTTCACGACGTGTTCATCTAGTCCCTGCTGCCTCTTGTTTCTCACACTGTGAATGACTCAAGTGGGCTTAGAGTAAGCATCGACCATGACTTCCACTTATGGGCCTCCTCAGAGTGTAAGCCCCAATCCAAACCATGGGCCTCCTCAGAGTGTATGCCCCAATCCAAACCATGGGCCTCCTTAGAGTATAAGCCCCAATACAAACCATTGGCCTCCTCAGAGTGTAAGCCCCAATCCAAACCATGGGCCTCCTCAGAGTATAAGCTCCAATCCACCCCTTGGGCCTCCTCAGAGTGTAAGCCCCAAGCCGATGCGAACTACGATGACTTTGATCCATGTTAAGGCATGGTACGTAGGAAACCTCCCTGAGGTTCAATCCCGATCACCATCGGACCCCCGGGTCCACCTTCACATCGGTTCTCCGACACCCTGATTCGAACTACGTGGACTTTGATCCCTGTCTCCTAGGTAGGGTACGTAGGAAGCCTCCCCGAGGTTCAAGCCCAATAATCGGTCAATCCGACTATCTCCACGCCGGTTCACTAAGCCACTCCTAGAACCGTCTCAATGAGTTCAAATTCTTCAGAGTCATTAATCCAATGAGTAATGGTAAACCTCCGGCCTAAATGATTCTGAACCCCTGCATCCAGCTGACCATTTCCAACCAGGAGTAATGCATGGATACTATGATTGGGTATAAAACAAAGATTCGTTAACATATGAATACATCATAAATCTATAAGAGAGTCCCAAAATAGGAAATAATTCCCCAAAAAAGGGTGTGATGAGCCCGAATTCCCATCCTCTGGACCAATGTGAGTTCTTAAGTGTCGCTGGCCCAGTCGCCTGGAGAACTCCTACCTTTGGAAAGCAGGTCCATGCATCGTCGGATATAGAACTATTGGGCATTTCGAGACCAACCCAAAACACTTACTTAATACCCTTCTTCCTGACCTGGTGAAAAGAAACTTACAAAAGGGTGAGATAAAATTCTTAGTAAGGGTAAACAAAGGAAATACCTGTCATATCATTTTCATAAGAACATAATATTTGAAAATATTAACCTGTATATAAATTATCATAATATCATGTCATGAGATAAATCCTAAAAGTGAAATGTAATCCTAGTAGTTTTAACATATGACATTAAATTTTGTGAGATACACATATAAACATAGAAAATCATTTCATATTAGTCCAGTCTCATTTCCAAGACCATCATAACTAACAATGTCCATTACTGAATCAAGATCACTCCCTATTACAATCCTGTATTACTAAACCAGATATACTTATCCTTCCAACCATGTCTATCTCTTGAGATATATATCATTACCCCATGCACCAGAGGGAGATGTAGGTCCAACACATCTTATAGTGAAACCATTCTTACGTGTGCCTCAAAAACATAAAAACATTCACCTTAGCATATCCCATGAAACAAAATGGGTTTCTTAATCATCAAACCATCATATCATATTCCATAAATAGATTTCATAAAAACAATTTCATCATTTACAAAATAAAATCAATGTAATAATTGGGAATGAAAGATAATATTATGTAATCATAGATGGAAGATAATTTTGACAAAACACTTGAACTTAGATCCTATTGAAAATATAATTTCTTCTTCCAAAATGAGTTTCATTCTCAATATGTAGTGAAAATTTAAAAGAAAGAAATTTAGTTGAAAATAAAATTTAGATAGTGTCGAGAAAGATTCATGGAAATAAGGTGTCATAAAACCATAAAAATCCATTCATACCGTATAAGTTAAAAAACATTCTCCTCATTCTTTTGTTGAAAAAGTCAAACAATACCATGTATAGTAAACCAAAGAAATATTCCTTCCATACCATGTTTTAAAAGTAAAAAATGTTTAAAAGAGACATTAAACATACATAAAATAATTTTAAATATTTTATAGAACTAATTTTAGAAAACATTGACATGGGTGATAAATATATCCCCAGTAAATACTTACGAATATACACTCTCAGATAAAAATGAGATTGGAAAATTTATCTCATACCTTAGGTCTGATATGATTCATATATAACTGAAACTCATATATAATTATTAAAATAATGTTAAATATTTATTCTAGAATAATAATAATTTTTATGATAACATTTATGATCATTGTTTTCAGTTTGTTAGTAACATTTAATTATTACTCGTTATTCATGTATTTATTGCTCTATATTCTTATGCATGTTTTTTCAGAAAAGTTCTTATTCTTTTTATCTTCTTATAGTTATATAATTTACAAAATGGTATTATTATAATTTATATCATATTTATTCATTAAATTCATTTATATAATCACGGTTTAATGATGATTCTGTAGAACGAATCACATCACACCGTGTAGACGGTAAGATGTACGTATGAACAAGTGACTATATCATTACCATAATTATTCAATGGTATTGAAGTAGATAATATATAGTATCTAAGAATTAGTATGATGTTATAATAATAATATACAGTTATTATTTCCCACAATATACCCATCCATGTAAGGTGGTATTGAAAAAAAAAGTTTACACCATAGCGTGGAGATGGTAAGTTGTACGTACACATGCGTGATGATTTCATTTTTCGTATGATGGATAAAAGGTGAAATATAGTTTTTACATATTTACAATAAAATATAAGTATATTAGTGAAACTTTTGTTATTACATTATAATGAAATAATTAATTAAGAGGAATTAGAAGAAGAAACACAATTTTAAAGAATCAGTAGAAGAGATTACATCTTCCTTTACGTGCCTATTTTAAGTTTCCTCTTAGGGAACTAGAGTTGGTCTTTGAAGAATACTAGAACCTATAGAATTAAAAAAGGGAATTTGAGAAGGTAATATGGCTGAGGGTGAGCTTTAATCCTCAAAATGATGAGAAGGAGGTGAGGGAGGAGGTACCTATTTATAATTGAGATGAGGGGCATTTTTGGAAATCTCCAAGATATTAATTTATAATAAAGTAAAACCCTACCAATAACCTCCAAAGTGTCACAAATTATAATATGAGATGATATAGGGTTATTATCTAATAAAAAAAGAAATTTTGGATAACTTTTTTTGTGAATTTAAAACTTATCTTTTAAATTGACACTAAATTATTCTGTTATATTTTAATTTTGGTAATAACAATCTAAGTATTTAATGGTAAGGAATATTTACTTATGTGGGGATAATTAAAAATAAATTGATACGTTATGAAATTTTATACCTTATATTTATCATTTATCATTTTTTAATATTTTTATGATTTTTAATTAATATAATATTATGTAATGTTTATAAAATGTAAATAGTGTGAGTTTTGACACTATTCATTTATTAAACTTTAAATAAAATTCACACAGAAGATATTATTGAAAAAAAATATTTAATACACTCTTAACATGACATAGTAACCTAAAAAATTCATGGAGAACATTAATTAATTCATATGATATTTCTTTTAATATTTTTAAAACCATTCATTGTATATTTCTATTAAAAAATTAATTTCTACATCACTATTGTGTCATCATTAATGGTAATTATTTTATCCCTAAAAATTATAAATAAATTTATATGATTTAGTTAATTCTTTTATATTTTTAGAGACTATATATAGGATATTTTTTTATCCCTATTATCAAAATATTAAAATTAATATACTTATATAAAATGAAATTTCTGACATTTTGTCATATCCATTAGTTATTAATAAATTCATGTCATATTGATAGGTAAGTGTCCATAAAGTGATTAAATTTCGAAAAATAGATGATAAAGGTTGAATTTAGTCATAAAATAGGATGTTCATAGGTGTTAAAGTAATTTTATAATATCATTTTTATCCTTAATTACCCGATTTACATTTAACAATTGTAATAAAATAATTACCAAAGTTACTATTCATAATTGCCAAAAATTAAAGTAACTTATTAACATAATTTGAACCTACTAATTCAAAATATGGAATCTATTTTTAATAATTAAAAACAATGAGATTGTATTAATTAATATAAAATTAATACCGTTATTTAATAAATATGTTTTAAAAGTTAAAACATTTCAAAAGAATGAATTATTTTAACTATGAATTAAATGTAAAATTAATGCTAATGACATACATTATATTGAATGGTAAAAATATATTATATTTATACTTTAAAACCATTAAATATTATAATTTTACCATTTAAATTATCTTGATGAAAAATAAAACTAATTTTAGTTAAAATTTCGCGTACTTTTACTATTCATCAAAACATGAAAATTATGAGAAAAAAATCAAAAATTAATCCAAAGTAAATTTTTATATTCCGTTTCAAAATAGCATTTTTGTGTTTTCATATAAATATAATTAATGTGTGAAAATATTAATTTAAAAGGGGTTCTCCATTCAAAGGTGTAAAATTAATCTTTTAAAACAAATAGGTTCATATAAATCATTTAGGGTTTTATTCAAACCATATGACTACAATATCCATTTGATGAATATCCAGAAATATTTTCTTAAGTATATAAAACATATATATCACATTAATTTAATTACCAAAAATAATTCACGCAAAAATAAAAATATCTAATTAGTTTATATTTTCAGAAAAAATTGGTAGCCAAAGAATTTATAATCCATTTTCATAAGATAGTTATAATTATTCCTGCTAACCTAACGGCTAGGATATAAAGGTAATTTTATAATAACGGAATTCCGCAGTTCATTTAAACTCAAGATTGCGTGCAAGGAAGGCTACTGAAGGATAAAAATTATTTAAAGAAAATATTTCATAATAACATTTGAGTGTTATATGGTTTGTGATAATGTATTCCTCCTGATATATTTATGAAGGTGTTTCATTGAATTTGGGAAGAAGGGGAAGCTATGTCTGAGATATATTGGCACATTTTAGATTATTTATCTCATCAGAGCTATGAAGTATCAACTAAAACTCCCATAATACATTTCCAAATTATCTAATCTATTGTAGGTATCCCCTACGAGGAAGTACATTCCAGATCCCTCATAAGTGCTAAATTCATTAGTGGTATAGTCATATAATGATCTATCTTATGAGGGTAAACCAATGTAAATAATGGACCATAGAGACAAAATACAATAAATAAACCATATATTTTAAGAGACAACATGGGATGTTGAAGAGACCATAAAAAAATTATAATCATATAAATTTAACCTACTATATGAAATAAAATTTTAGTAGTGAAATTTTTTAAGGGGGGATAATGATGTCCTAAGATATTAATGACTATTTTTCATTAATAATAATTATGTTTTTTATCTTCTGTTACATGCATTAATAGACTAAAACAAAAATCAAAAAACAATTAAGATGACTGTTATAGTAGTTAAACTATCAAGAATAGATTTCCAAAACAATTTTTTGAACCCCTAAACTTATAATAGATTTATGCTTTTAATTTTACCAAATTAAAATCATATTTTTATTTAGTATAAAAATATTATCATAATATGTTTTTAGGGTTTTTAAAAAAAACTTATTTTAAGGTGAATAGTAAAAATAAAAAAATTGTTAAAAAGTATCACTTTTATTACACAAGAGTGAATAAAAATATTAATAAATTCTATTTACATAAAAAATTATTTAAAATTATTAAAAAATTACTATATTGAATATATAACTCAAATGTTTAATATTTTTGGAACTCAATTAATATTTCACACTAAACACTATTTTTCTGCACATATAATAAAAATTAGAATTTATCACTTTTATAAATTAGATATAAAATATTTATTTATTATTTGAGTTCAACATTCCAATGTTAGTTAAAATTTTCAATTTCCTGTTAATTCATAAAGACTTTATTATTTATTATATTGTTAATTTCCATGATAATGGTAAAATAGTTTTTTATTATTTTTTATCAATATTATGTTATATTTATTTATTTAATATAATTGATCTAATTTAATTGATAACAGTAATATTATTTATAATCATATATATATATATTAATACTCATTAAATTTTCAATCAATACTAAATAATTTGGGGAAACCATAATAGTCCAAATGTATTTTCTCCAAAAATATTTTTTCAACACAATACCAATTTTAAATTAATGGTTAATTTTATAATATTTAGAAATTAAATTGAATTAAATATATGTTAAATTAAGTTATATAACACCCATATTTTGTTATATGGGTAATTTTATATTTTTAATAAAACCTAAATTTACTTGGATTAATGTTTGTTACTTCATTAAAAATTAAAAGAGTTAAATGTAAAAATATAATGGTAAAAAGCTATATAACTTATTTAAAACATATTGGAAGGAATATATTGAGGATGTATCAACCCCAAATCACCTGAAAATTATTATTACTATTTTATAGAGGGATTTATGAAATAATATTGTCATGATATCATGGAAAGTTAAAGGGTGTTCTGAAAAGTGAAAATATCTTCACTTATAAAAGGAGATCACTCCCACTCCTCCTTGGTCATACTTAGAATTCTCATTTTTAAATAAAATATTCCAAAAATTCCTATAATATAAATACCTTTCACATAATTAATCCACTATTCTTTATAACATTGTTTAAGTTCATCAATTCCATGGAATACTCTACGAAAAGATTAAGTCACCAACATAATTGTTTCAGTTTTCATAACATGCACACCTTAATAATTCTCTTCCAAATAAATTGTATTCATAAAAGTATAATAAAATTAGTAGAATTATAATAAAATATATTTTGTTATATTAATATAATAACCATTATTTAATCCTTCCCATCTTCTATGAAAAGTAAAAGTATTGTTAGTGTTGCTTAGAGTACCACCACCACAAAGCGACACCTTCCATTTTCTATCGCCTCTATTCACGGATGTTAAAATGGTTTTAATGTATAAGTAAATATGATAACAAAAATAAAAATATGAATATTTTATTTAAAATTATCATTTATCGTTTGTCCTCTCACTCAATATGTAATATAAATATTAATCATATGTACGTGTGAATTATCCCATTCATAAGAAGTAAGTTTCATTTTTCATCATCAGCCTTCATGGATGGATTTAAAAATATATTTAATATATAAATATTATTTACATAAAACTATCAATTCTATGAATATTATGAAACTATTTAATAATGTTTTATATTATTTTCATCATACGAAAGGAGATACGAAAAATTTACTGAAAAGTGTCAACCGACATAGGAAAGAAAACTATATTAAAAATAAGTGACATTTGATTATTAAAGGATAAATTAATGTGGAATATTTATGGATATTATTCTTAATTAAAGGTTTAATAAAATTAATTTCATTAATTAATATGTTAAGTGTGTGCATTGAATGAATTTAGAACCTTCGAAAAGGGAACTTCTCTACATCCTTCCCAAATTTTTTATTTCTTATTCTCTTTATTTTTCCCATTACATGAAATATTATTCAAATGAAACCATTTTGTTTTATATATTTCCTTTAAATATAGACATAATTAAATATACCCCTCATTGTTGGGGATATATATTTTTTTATTTCCATTCCAAATTACTGGTGTTGGGTAACCCTAGTTTAAGGGAGCATTCATGTTTCTTTTATCACCTAAATCATCACACACAACATTTATTTAAAACATTAATATATTAAAAAAACTCATTATTTTATGGGTAACCAAATCAGTTCAGTTATATTTTTATGTACTAACAAGTGTGGTCTTTCCTTCTTAAAAAATTGTCGTTTAACTATTTCATAAATCTCTACACATTTTATACACTTTTTTTCTTTATTCTACTAGATCCTTCTCAAGAATTTTATACATTGGATCTTATTTTTAAGGAAATATTTACCTTTTTATATTATAAAATTTTAAATGACTTAATTCTTTATTATCTTCTAAATCCTTATGAGATAACCTTCATTTATTCATTGAATTAGAATTATAAAACCCACTTCCTTCCCATAGGTTTCATCACACTTATGATATATAAATGGCTTATTTTCTTCATGAGAATAATATGATTTTTTTTATTTATGTGAAGGGTGTTACTGAAATTTGATATCCCTATAATGTGTTGGGTAATTATTTATATCTTAAGAGATGTTATGTAAATTATTAGGGTGTAAACATAGATACACCATGTGACTTTTTACAAATAATGACGTTAGTCTTGGGAATGACCCATGAATTATGTTTAGGATATCATGTTTTATTTTTTTCCACATGTTTATGATCTTTTGAAATCATTCAATTTTCTTATTTCTCTATGATTACGATCATTATCATTATATTTTCATATCATGCCCATTTAATCACATGTTATTTTTTATATCCACGTTTATCAAGTAACATGGATTTCTAGCTCACCCATTTCCTTATATATTTTCAACATGATATCCTATAATGTTATAAAATTTCCATGGTTATTAGTTGAACTATGTTTATTTTTCTATAAATATGTTTTTATGCATATGTAGATATATATTTTTGTCCAATATTTCAGGGATAGTAACACTCTTGATCCTGATTGTATATCTCTTAGAAATTTAAATTTAGAATTATGAAATATTTTTATTTTAACGATTGGTTTGTCATATTTTAGGTATTAAAATACATTTATTTAATATTTTAGTTTCCCTATTTTGACAAAACATGTATATCCTAGATTTGAGGTGCAGTATCACAAGTATACACATGATTGAATCCATATTCTCTTAATATACAAAATAAGGCACTAATTTTTTAACATTATAATCATACATATCCTTAGTAGTATAACTCATTAGTTTCCTAGGTTCTTTAGGGTTTTCACCTTGGTCTTTCAATTTTACCCAAATGTCAAATCCAATAGTCTGAAGGTTTATTTTTAATTTTATTTTACAATGTAGAATAATTATTCTTACTAAAAAATGACTTTTAATAGGCCCACCCTTATCTATGGAAGTATCCAATAATACAAAATATGAAATAAATATAAATAATTTTATCTTATTTAAGACCTGATCAATGTAAAAAAATAATAAAGTCATTAAAGAGGTTAGAAAGAAATATTTTTCTTTCAGGATCTATGATATGTTTCTTTGATGCCAAATGATAGTCCCCGTGGAATTATCAAGAGGAGGAAAATTTATGATTCCATATAAAATATTTTCTTTTTGAAAATTATTTAAAATCTATTTAATTAAAAATTATGATTTTAACATATATTGTAGCTATATATGATTTGATTCGTTAAAAAAATTTATCAAAGGATGTGATTAATACCCAATTAATATAAATGAAATTACTATATACTCTAAAACTATTCTACTAAATATATATATATATTACTAATAAATTATGAAAATCAAATATTTATTTTGAAAATTCATTTATAAAATATATAGTGGAAAAAATAGGATTGAAGGTAGTTAATATAAAACATACATTGGAATTAAAACAATATGTTTAGTTCCTAGATAGAACTTATTCCTATACCCTTAATATTAATACACTTACAAGAAATTTTAATACAAATAAACTTATAAAAATCATATATTAGGCTAATAGATCCACGTCCTGGAACATAAATAATGGTAGAAAACTATACATAAGAAGTCAGGTCTTATAACTAAGACCCTTCTATATTTAATCTTAGGAGAAAAATATGAGGGGAAAAAGATTGTGTATCACAATAATCTTCATCACATTATAATATATTATGGTAAATAAATATTTAGTTTACATGAACATAACTCAAATGTAATCAAAAATATATTTAAAGAGAGAAAATTATAAGGAGGTGTGTGATTATACCCTTCTATTTTCATATTTGGTTTATTAGAAATGTTATCTTCATATTTAATTATCATATAACAAGATGTAAAGTAGATACATTATATTTTAAGGATTCCCCTTTGGTTTTATAATGTTATGTAGAATATAGAGTGTCAAGAAGTAATAAAATACAATAATATCTTCCCTTAGTTCATATGTGTGTTTGATATGGGAAAAATTGACTTATTTATAAAATACTCTTCTCTAGGTAACGATTGAAATAAAATAATGAAGAATTATCCAAACAAATACTTACTTCTCTAACACCCTCATTAATTTATTTAAAAATTATATATTGTTATATAGGCATTATAGGAAAAAACTAAAATTTGACATTGGGATTTGAATCTGACTTGTGGTAGGTTGCATTGATTTTACTATCAATCACTATCATGGTATGTCTTTTTCTATTATGACAGATCGACAATTGAGTTTAATGTAGGACAAAATCATTTGGTATCTTCATCATTTACTCTGTTAGATTCATAACATGGTAGTCTAAAATCAATTTCTAGTTGATCAAAAACGTCATAATATTTTAAATTGTACTTAATAGATTGGTACAAATGATTGATATTCTTTATACAGTTGATTTGATATCTTTATCTAGTTGATTCAACTCATAGAAAAATTTTATTTTCATTCTTCTAGTCTATATGAATGGTTTCTTATATTCTACATAGTTGATCCTCAACAACATCTAGTTGATATTACATAGTATTTTGTTATAGATTACCTGTTAAATATATGTATATTTTCTTATTGAGTAACATGAAAATTTTTATGTAGAGTTAATATAGTTTACATGGGATCTATCCAACATAAATTATGATTAATCCATCATTTATTATTTTCTTATTGAGGTTATCATTCTATATTACAACATATGAATGATTAGAATAATAATAAAGATGATTATTTAATTTAGAATAATAAATTTATGTACTAAGCCAACACCAGGAAATGAGATATATACATTGAGATATCCATTTTCATATTTCCCCACAATAACTATTCCTTGAGATCAATATACGACATTTTTACTTATAGGATGGGTAAAAAAATATGAGTTCTTTCCTCTATGTAGTAGCTCATTCTTTAATTATTGTATTTAAGGGATACATTTTGGTAATAGAATCTTATCATACCATAATATACATGGTTGAAATCTAGTACATTCCATGCCTTATTTAGCATTTCCAAATCGTTATGATGAACCTATTTAATCTTCAAATGGATGTATGGTTTAACGTTCATTTTATAAATGTATGACTTCTCCAATTTACTGAGGATTTCAAGTTACATCCCTTTGAATCCAAAAGTATTGTACCTTTTTTAATAATATTCATATATATGCTAACATGATCTTTCTAACTCAGCTCATCAGCCACATTTTTTCCCTTACAAGGGTGGTAATGTATTGAGCAGTCATAATATTTAATCAAAACCAACAATATCATTTGAAGAATATTCTTATCATTCTATGTGAATATGAACTTCAATATTCTTGAGATCAATATATTTATCCTGCATTTCAATATAAATATTATTCCTCCATTTGTTGATGAAAAAATTCCAACATATATTTCCAAATAATTATTCTGGTAATTTTTTCCATAAACCATCGATTGGCATGAGGAATAAGCTACCAAAATTAATTTTCTATGAGAAAAAATATCATACCATAATTTGATGCATCAATATATATCACCAACCCTTTTAAACTATAGTGTAGTTTATAAAAAGGTATAATAACAAACCTTCTCTTCCACTCCACGAAATTTTAGTTACATTCATCTATCAATGGAAATTTTTATCCATTATAAGTCATCTTTTTTACTGGATTCAATATATTTGAAAAATGTTTAAAAAACCATCGATAGTATCCAGCCAATCTAAAAAAAATATTGACATTAATCACCAAGGTTGTTTTGGGACATTATACAATGAATTATAACTTATAAGGTTCCACAAATATATCACTTCCTGTAATTAAATGAATCATTAATAATAATTTTTTTGTATAGAATTGACATTTTATTATTTTTCCACATGAATTATTCTTTCTCAAGGACTTATAATCAATCCTAAAATGATATTAACACTCTTCATTATTTATATAATATATTAGAATAGCATCTAAATAGACTACCATAGACTGATAAAGGTAATCACTAGATGCTATATTTATTATATCCATGAATATAGGTGGGGAATTGGTATGTGTGAATGACATTACAACAAATTCACAATTACTATACATCATATGAAAGGCTATCTTGGATATACCATCCATTTTAACACTTAATTTAGGATTTCTAGATTTAAGGTGAATATTTGAAAATAATTGATATCTCTTCAGTTTAAAAAACAAGTCATCAATATAGGGTAGATGATACTTGTCATTTACAGTGATCTTTTTATGTTCATGATAATCAATGACAAGACGCTATGGCCAGCAATTATTTTTAAGAAAAATAACTAGTAAACACCTATGTGATTCATTTTTTAATATAAATCCATTTTTAATATTATCTTAGAGATTCTTCTTAAATTCCTATAACTACGTTCAGTCCCTACTATAAGGAGTATTTGAAATAGGTGTAGCACTAGTTTTGAGTTCTAATGAAATCTAAAAAACATTATTCAAGGGATGAATTAAAAAATATTAAGGAAACACATATGTATATTCAGGAACAACACACATTTAGTTAATATTGAGTTTATTACCAACAATTAGAGATATATAACCCTCATGGATAAATAGTAAATTCATATAATGGAAGTAATTTTCATTATATTTTCATATTCATCCCCACACCAATAGTGTATCATATATTAATTTGGTATATAAGATATGACATCCCATCCTCAAAAATTGATAAGGATAATATATAGTGAGATCCAATCTATTCAAAATTCACTTTGAATTCAAATGGGGGGGTGAGTGATAAGAGTTTCTAGAAGAAAATTCCCACAAACATATGTAAGAGAGAATATAATTAATTGGGATGCAATCATTATACCATTATAAGTTATCATCAATTGAGGTTACACCATAATTTTATAGATAATTATTAGATCCTTATAGATTAATATTATATACATCTAATAATATCACATGCCCTAGAACTATAAAAGGATTATCATACATGGATACTAGATACATAGACCACATATTTCATGAATAGTCATAAATATCCCAAATAAGTTTCTTATGACTTTATACCCTTCCTTGACATACCATAAATAAATCCTTTCTTTATTATCTATATAACAAAATCCTATGAAAGAGAGAGCATAAATTCTCAATATTTTTAAATATGGGAGATATCAATTGATGATCATATGGAAGTATAAGATAAGAATAATGGTATGTGATCATGATGAAAATATAAAAATTTCATACTCAATCTTTCATAGATAATATACATGAGTAAAAGAAAAAAAATATTCTTTTCAAAATTCATAATTCATAAGTTTGAGTAATAATGATAAATGAATCAGGATCTATGAGATCTAATCATAAGAATAAAAAAGTCAAAATAGTGTGGCAATATCATAGGTAAAAACCATATTATATGAAACTATCAACTTTCAAGACCATCATATTGTATTGTATTTGTAATAAACATGTATTTACCAAATCCTAGTAGATTCAAAATCACAACATGTATACCATGTCATAGTCTACTAGGAATCACCGTTAGTTTCCCATTGTGTATTGAGCACAATAACTCATTTAACATAATTATCTCATGAGATATATAGATTTACTAAATTAATTGGAGGGCTATATAATTCTTCTCCCACACATCACATAATAATAATCCATTCATAATTATTATAAAAGATCATAAAATAATCATAATATCGTCATAGAATAACATGTGGAAAATAAAAATGTTTCTTAAACATCTCATCATAATGATGTCAGGTTGGATGACTAATTATTCATCAGTATACCATCTTTAGATCCAATATAAAAGATCATTAGAATGTTATTTTAAGAATACCAATGATTATAATTAGTTTTGAGGGAGGTTCAGAAGCAAATTGGATATGGGTATGTTATGTTTTATGGCTCTATGTTATTTAAATAAGGGAAACTAGGGGTTTCCTTTTATAAGGGTGGGAAGGTTTACTTTTTGAAATTCAGAAAATATTATAATATAATTGTTTCTAAATCATTTAAATCTATTAAAAAATTAAATTTCATGAAATATAATTAATATATAGTCATAAAGAAGTCATCCACCAAATTTTTAACATGTTTAGATATCATTTTAAACATTATCTATTTGGTTTACCCCTTATTCAACCAATTTTTACTTTAACCATAGTAATGAAATTTTCAAAATTAAAGTGTAATAATTTTAATTATATTGTGATAGTTGGAACAAAAATGGAAAATTGATTAAATTTTAGGTCATTTATCGTCATAGTTTTTCATTTTCATGTTTTTTATTATTTTTAAATAGTTTTATAAAATATTATTTAACATAAAATATCAATAATTTAATTTTTAAACTATTCATTTAGTATGAAATTAAATACAAGAAGTGTTGGACTCACCTATTTTGATAATCCCAAATCATGTTTCATTTATTAGATAATCATGTTTCGGTTATATGATAATCTTGTTTCATTAATATTTCTAGTTTTTATTAAGTAATAACCATGTAATTTTATTCTTACTACATTCTTTTTGAAGTTCATAGAGAACAATTTATCTATATAAGAAAGGTAAAGAATATAGAGGTCATCGATAGAAAGGTCACAAATAAAAAGGTCACTGATAAAAAGGTCACTGATAGAATGGTCACTGATAGAAAGGTCACTAATAGAAAGGATACCGATGAAAGGTCACCGATGAAGGTTACCATTGAAGGTTGCCGTTGAAGGCCACTGTTGAGAAGGTTACTGATACAAGGTCACTGATGAAAGGTCACCGATGAAATGTCACCAATGAAGGTCATCGATGCAAGGCAACCACTGAAGGTTACCGATGAAGGCTACCGATGAAGGCTACCAATGAAGGCTACCGATGAAGGATATCGATGAAGGATACCAATTAAGGATACCTATGCACACCTACTATTGAAGCCTACCATTGCGAAGGCTACAATTACCAGTCTACCAATGCTTACTGTTTTACTCTATAATTTGTCAGATTCTTAATATTATTCTAACGGACATATTTGGTAATCTTAATGCTTCTAAAAATAATTAATGCTGATTGTAGACATATCAAGAGACCATATTTGGGGACAATATGAGGTACAAGGAGGAATGTACGTGGTTTACATATTCCTATTGTCGGACCTCAAATATAAAAGAGAAGACCAAGGAAGAAAACAAGATTAGTAGAGAAGTTTCAAGAAGTGCACTTGAGAAGTGTGTAAAAATAGATGAATTCATGAGAAAGAACATAATCACTTGATCAAAGAGAACATGTAAGAACCATTCGATGCTTACACTGTGAACCTTAGAACCTGAAGAAGATCATTTCAGGATAACAATTTCAAGGATGTGTTTTGTGCTTCATCAACTCTTTATCAACACAAGAAGTAGAACACTCATTTCCTGAAAGCTAGATCCCAGAGTTACGACACTCTCTTTTGAGGAAAACTTCTAGAGAAAGACTCTAACCTCAAATTATTCACACCATGAAGTCAAGATCTAAAATGCAAACACATAGAGCTTTCTAAACTCAATCTTATAATCTTTTCTCTACTATGTACTTTTATTTTACATTTCTGATAAGTGTTTGGGTCTTTCTATTACACACAATATCTCATGTGCTTAAACTGGAGGATACTAAAAATCCTCAAATCATACTTCACATATATCTTGTTTCCCACATATAACTATGGAAGAGACCTTTGGGGGTCTGTATTGTTTTTTTTCTATAAAGAACTGTGGTAGAGGGAGTAAGCCCTGGATAGTTCGAGAAAACTATTGTAAAGCCCGATACAGGTAGTGTATCATGTTTATCATTTATATAAACTTCTTGGTGGCAGGTGATCGCCATGTGGAGAGGATTAACTCTCAGCTTGAGACTGAACCACTTGTTCAACTCTACTGTGTACTATATTTTGTAATACTCTATTTTATCTATTTTCTCCATCTTATAATTTCTAAATCAGAAAACTATTTTTTCATTGACGTTGATTGTTAGTTCTGGTTAGTGTTTGTATGTTTTTAATTCATTAAACTTGTATAAAAAGGTAAATATTTCCTTTTCAGTGATTCAACTGAGGACTAATCACTCTTTGAGAAACATGTTGACCAAATAAACATTTATATCTCTACTTCCTTAATTAACTAGACCGTTTCAAAATTAGTGGATGTTTAGCATATAGTTATTAATAGAAATTTTATGTACAAACTCAATTTAATCCCTCTTGGGATTCTAGTCTGACCAACATTTGGTATCAGAGGTCTTTTTATTGCTACTATCTGAACTATTGTGCAATTTTTCATATTCTATTCAACTATGATTTTAGTTTTATCTTAAATATCATAAAATTTCTATAATTTCAAAATTTTCAATTCTTTATATTCTAATTAACATTGGATAATAATGTTGAGCATGATTCTACTAATAGTACGCCTTTCATTATTGGTAAAAACTATGCTAAATGGAAATTAAAAATGAAAATGTATTTAGAGAGCATGGGTCTTGAAATCTGGGATACAATTAAAGAAAAACATACTTTGCGTCTTACTGCTAGAGACACATGGTTTCAGTTGACTAAATCTACATATAACAATAACTGTAAAGCAATTAATGTTTTGTACTGTTCTCTAGGTGATAGAGAAGTCAATAGAATAACTTCCTATAAAACTGCATATGAAATTTGGGATACTTTGGCTATTTTTCATGAGGGAACAAGCAATGTTAAAGAAATGAGAGTAAATACTTATAATATTAAATATGATAATGTTAAAATGAAGATTGAGGAACTTATATCTGAAATTTATATCAGGTTTAATGAAATAGTGAACACTATGAGTCTACTTGGGAAACTAGTAGAAAAGAAAGAACAAATTATAAGGTTTCTTTGATGCCTACCTGGAAGATTGAGAGGAACTTTGATTTCTATCCAAGAATCCTATGACATAGGAAAAAAAGAAATGAGGTAACTAATTGGAAAACATATGATGTATGAAAAAGAGCTTAAGGTAAATAATGAAGAATATGAAGAACCAAGAAAAACATATGTAGCATTCAAGACTACTAATTCAAATAGAAAAGATAAAGAAAAAGTTCATGATCCTATAGACACTTCCACTTATGAAGACTCTGACTCTAATAGTAATGACGAGATGGCTCATCTTACCATGAGATTCAAAATGTCGCACCATAAGAAGAAGTTCTTTATAATGTCAAACTATAAAGGAATGTATGATAATAATGGAAAGTGGAAAAAGGACAGAAAATGGAATGACAACACAAATGAGATAGTCGACTATGAGTGTAAACAAAAAGGACAATGAAGGCTAATTACCCATGATGAAGATGAAAAAGAAATATGAAGACATGGGAAATGGATAAAAAAGCCTATGAAAGCTACTTGGAGTGATTCAGATGATAGCTATGGTGGATCTAACACTACTAATATTGAAAATAATATACATGCGAACCTGTGTTTCATGATAGAAACTTCTAAGGTAACACCCAATTCTCCTATAACTAATTCTTACTATTCTGGGAATGAAAGTTAATATAATAATGATGAGAATATGACTAAGGATAAACTATTTGAATATTGTGGAATTCTTGAGGATAAATTTAATAAACTCAAGAATATATATAAATTATTGAAAAGGAATCATGCTTTAAATGCTAATTATAAGTATGATTTGGATATTGAGAAAGAAAAATGTGCTCATCTATTAAAAGAATATACTGGACTTAAATTATCAAATGAGAAATTAAAAAGGTATCCTGAGAAGTTTACTACATGTAGAGATACCTTGACTCAGTTTCTAGGGAAACAAAATGCTCCAAAATATACAATAGGTCTAGGATATCAACCAGGATAGAGAAGAAATATTAGAAATAGATTTGTTCCAAAATCTGGACAGTTCACTACTAGTTCATGTTCTTGATCGTCTTATGAAGAAAAATTCTAAAGGACCTACTAAAGTGATCATGTCTCAAAACATATCTTTTGATTACAGGAAACCTGTGAGACAAGTATGGGTTCAAAAAATTTTACTTTTTAACCTCTCTGGACCCCAGAATATCTGGGTTCCAAAGTTACCCTACACTTAATCTGTTTTGAATGAAAATTTTCTGAAGAGCTCCTGTAAAAATCTATGGTACATGGATAGTGGATCTTCAAGGCATATGCCAGGAGAATATTCAGTATTCAATAGTCTATTTAATTTTGATGGTGAATATGTCACATTTGGTGATAATTCTAAAGGGAATATCATCGAATTAGGCTAAATTGGTAACCCTAAAACTGTATTAATTTCAAAAGAAATTTTTTTTGATGGGTTAAAGTAAAATATACTTAGTATCTATCAGTTTTTTTATAATGGTTTTAATATTAAATTGGAAAATTATACATGCAATGTTTTTAATTATAAAAAAAAAGATTTAATATTAACTACTCTTATAAATGGAAATGTATATGCTATTTATTTGAATTCTTTAGCTATGAAAAATATTTCTTGTTTAAATTAATTCATAAGGAATCCTGGTTATGGCATAAAATATTAGGACAATTCAATGTGCAATCACTTAGGAAACTAACTAGGAAAGCTTTAGTGCGATACTTGCGTAAATTGGAATTCACACATGACAATGTTTGTAATCTGTGTCAAAAAGGAATACAATGCAAAGTGTCTTTCAAACTAAATAAAGAAATTTCTACTTCTCAACCGCTTGTGTTTGTTCACATGTATTTGTTTGTCCTATATAGTGTTTCATGTTTAAAGGGGATGTACTATGTTTATGTTCTTGTAGATGATTTTTCAAGAAATACTTGTGTATACTTTCTATCTCACATAAGTGAACCATGTTCTTACTTCATTAAATATTCCATGTTTGTAGAAAATTTTAGTGGACATAGAATTAAGACATTCAGAAGTGATCATGGCTGTGAGTTTGAAAATCAGGAATTTGAATCTTTTTGCTCAAAATATGTCAATAATCACAATTTCCCTTCTCCTTGAACACCTCAACAAAATGGAGTTGTAGAAAGAAGAAATAGGACACTTTAAGAGATTGCCCGAACTATGCTAAATGAATATAATATACCTATCTATTTTTGGGTTGAAACTATTAATACATATTATTACATAATCAATAAAGTCATAATTAGAACTATTCTTAAGAAAACCCCTTATGAGCTCTGGAATAATAAGACACCTAAGGTTAATTACTTTATAGTTTTTTGTTGCAAAGACTTTATCCTTAACACTAAGGATAATCTTGAAACATTTTCTTCCAATAGTGATGAATGAATTTTCCTAGGTTACTCAATCTCTAATAAAGTGTATAGAGTATTAAATAAGAGAACAAAATGTGTAAAAGAATCAATTCATGTCAAATTTGATGAGACTTATCCACATGAACCCAAAACTACTATTGAAAATTTTGAGGAAGATATATCAATTCTAGAACATAATGATAGAGACAGTGAACCCTTTGTGAAAACAACTAGTTCTGGAAATTTTCTAGAATATGTGCATGGTGAATCTGAACCTATAGACAACCCTGAGGAGTATATTTCAACTCTTTCTATAGGTATTATAACTCTCAAGAATCATCCTTTAGATGTTATAGTAGGTGATCTAAATAGAGGAACACAAACTAGATCTTCTCTAAGAAACCAGGTTGAAAATCAATCCTCTCTTTCATAGATTGAACCTAAAAATATTTATGATTCTATCAATGATGAATTTTGGGTAATATCTATATATGAAAAATTAAATCAGTTTGAAAGAAACATGGTTTGGAAATTATTAGAAAGACCTAAATACACATTGACCATTGGTACTAAATGGGTGTTTATAAATTAATTTGATCAATCTAGAAACATAGTTAGAAACGTGGCTAGACTAGTTACACAAGGATATAGTCAAGAAGAAGGAATAGACTATTAGTAAACCTTCACACCTGTATCTAGACTAGAATCCATTATAATACTACTTTCTTATACAGATCATCTATGTTGCAAATGTTATCATATGGATGTCAAAAGTGAATTTCTAAATGGGTACTTAGATGATGATGTATTTTTATAACAAACCCCTAGTTTTACAAATCCCCATTTTTCAAATCATGTTTTTAAACTTTCTAAAGACCTATGTGGTATAAAATAATATCCAAGATCTTGGTATGATAGAATTTTTGCTTTTTTATTTCAAAAGGTTTTCCTAAAGTAATCACGAATCCTATGCAAGATGAATTTGAAATTAGTTTAATGGGGGAACTTAAAATTTTTCTTTGAATTTTATATTTTTCAAAATAAAAAAGGTATTGTTTTAAATCAAAGTAAATATATTAAGGATCTTTTCAAATGTTTGGATTTGGATAGTAATAAAGGTAGTGATACACCTATGAGTACCACCTGTTAGTGGGATGTTGATGAAACTAGTAAACCAGTGGATCCAACAAATTACAGATGTCTGATTGGGAGTCTACTCTATCTTACTGCTATCAGACATGATATTATTTCTAGTGTATGAATGATTGATAGTTTTCAAGCCAATACCAAAGAGTCTCATTTATATGCTATTAAAAGGATTTATAAATATATCAAGTATACTACAAACATATGACTATTTTATCCAAGAGGAAAATCATTTGATTTAATAAGTTATTTGGTTGCTGACTTTTCTGGTTGTAATTTAAATAGAAAGAGCACCTATGGAACATGTAATATTTTTTGAAATTCATTAGTATCATGGTGTAGTAAGAAATATAATTTTGTTGCATTTTCTACTATCGAAGGAGAATATATAGCTGCTGGTAGTTGTTGTGCACAAATTCTATTGATGAAACACACTTTACTAGATTATGGATATCAATTCAAACAAGTCTCTATAAACTGTGATAATTCAAGTGCTATTAACATCTCTATAAATCCAGTATCTCATGCTAGGACAAAGAACATTGATGTGATATATCACTTCTTGAGAGATCATTATCAAAGAGGTGACATCACTCTTCAATTCATTGGCACTGAACATCAATTGGATGATATATTCACCAATCCTTGGAGTTATGAGAGGTTAAATTACATCAAACAAGAGTTACATATGATACACTTTTTAGTTATGAATCTCATTTTTAGGAACCTCACCGTTTGAAACCTCACTATTGGAACCTCACCGTTAGGAAACTCACTGTTGGACCTCACCGTGAGGAACCTCATCGTTGGGACATCATTATTGTCAACTTACTGATTGTGGATGTTTTCTGGTCTTATTGTTTTTTGTCATAATATAAATTTTTTTAGTATTAATTATTTCTTTTTCTTGATTTGTTTTTTGGATCCCTAAATGAAAAAATTAATGTACAAAACACATTATGATCTACTTCTAATCTCTCCTGAAACACTTGCTCTCTAACCTCAGAACCTCATCTTCTATTAAAACCCTCGAACCGCTCCAGATTGAAATGGTGATATTGAAGACACCGTTGTTCAGTGATGAAGGAGATGCGCCAAATCCTAAGAGACCTCGAGCTGGGTCGAGTAGTGTAAGCCAGATAGTGGCAAAGCTAATCAACCCACATTTATTGAAGAAGGAAATCATGGTTGAGAAGGAACTATGTTCAGAATGGAGGATGTTGAGTTGACATTTAGTGGTAAAGGCACTTCAAGCTCATGGTTTGGTGGAATGATTTGAAAATAACAATGGACCTTATTACCCAATGTTACTGAAGGAATGTTATGAATTTTCAAAATTAGAGCAGTCTGATGATGAGAATAAAATATCTTCAAAGGTAAATGGGGTATGTGTGGGATTTTCCTATGTTGAATGCGATGACTTTTTTAGAGTGGAACATCAAGGTATTTTTGATTACTACTCAAGAGTGGTGCCTCACACTAGTGAGTTATTTTATTATAAAGAAGCCTTGGTTGAACTGACAGGGAATAAGATCCCTAGGAAAGTGATTGCTTCTAAAATGGAACAATAAAACAGGTTGTTTTTAATGTTTGTTCAGCATGTTTTGAGTCCCTGAAGAAGGGGCGTTGCTACCATGAAATTTCAATATGTATTTCTTTTGTATCTCTTGAAGCATGGACAGAAGATATATTTGTGAAGATTTTTGATGATTCAATTAGAGGTTATGAAAAATCCCATTTCCAAATTTAATGCTTTGTTTCATGCCATATTAATATCCTTAATGTTGAAAGGGAAAGGAGTTTCTAGAAATAAGGAGAAAACAATTGTTTTAAGAGATAATTTCTGCATCACCAAGATAATTTTCATGTTTATGATAATCAGCTGGAACCCTTGGAAAAGAATATGGGTAAATGATGAGGCTAATCTATACGAGGAACACAACCCAGTTACTAATCCAACTAGGCCTAAGGATAAAGGAGACCATGTTTTGAAGCCTAATGAAGTGGATCATGCATACTCAGATGAACAAGAAGAGGCTGCTATTATGAAAGTCTGAGAGGATTATTTTATAGATGACAGGAGGGATCATGTCCTTCCTTATGTTAATATTGTATCTTTTGGTGAGCCTAGCCCACCAAAAAGACTGCCTAGAAGGGAGACTATCCTAAGGGACACTGATGATGCAGAAAATAGTTATGAAAAAGGAGATCAAAATATCTTAATAGATAATAGAGAGACCTTAGAGGAAGAAGATGACACCATATATAGTCATGATGACTTTGAGACAGTTATTGGCGAAATTTAAGAAGAATTTATAAGTCACAGTACCTTGAAAGGGCATACAAGAATTGTAGAAAGTGTAGATGAGGTGGTTGATGAATCTGTAGAAGGTGGAATTGCATATTTAGTATTTGAATATTCTGTAGAGGATGTGGCAGTGGACCCTCTTGTTGATGCAGTTGATCAAGGAGGTATGGGAGAGATGAATGTGGTTGATTAGGAGAATGCTCCAAGAGAGGGGGAGGAACCAGTTGCTATAGGTGTAGTTTTTGTTTCTCACAGGATAGAATATTGGTCAGAAGACCCTGGATTTGTGGTCTTGGGCATAGACTGTTGAGATTTTGATGATGACCAGCATATCAGAATTCCTCCAATTTCTTCTGTTACAAAGACTACTATTTTACATCTAGTAGTGATTTTACCTCAAGACTATGTAAAGAAGGATGACCTAGAATCTTTGATGTCAGGTTTGAAGAGACTCTTTGATGAGAAATCTATTGAGATAGAGAGAACATTGGCCCTAAATGAAGAACTTTGGCATACTCAATGGAATATGTGAAGTAGTCTATTACCAAATTATACTCCTATATGGCATCAAGGGCTCAAGTGGACAGAGATCTTAGATATGTTAAAAGTGTGGTTTAGCAGATGGTCACTGTGTTTTAGGACTTTAAGATGTTTATGGAGACACATGTGAGTGGCCATGATAATGATGTGAAGAGGCTAATCAGTGGTCTGACCAAATATTTTAAGGATAAAGTAGATTTTACTATGGAAACTCTGTGTGCATCTGCTTCCTCTTCAGTTTCTCATCTTGTTGATCTAGAAGATATTAGATCAGTTTTCAATGAAGAAGTGGAGAAGATCTCTGGTACTAGTACCTCATACCCTCAGTCTATAACTCAGGTCATTTCCACTTCCATGGAAATTCATAAGCTTGTGGGATATTATCTAAGTGAAGCTTCTCAAGATCAGAAGGAAATTAAAGAAAAAGTTGATTTCTTCTACAAAAGGGTGCACACTAAGCATCAGATGGATGTTCACTTTATGATGCTATTGAAGAACATGAGGATCCCACCTGTCACTCAGGAATTTAAGGAACAAGTTAGCAAATTTAGAGAGCCGAATCCTACCATAGAGTTATTTATGAAGAATAAGGATAATTTTATTTCAGCTATGGAAAATGAAGGAAGTATTATTATGGATTTTATAAATCTTCTTTTACACTTCCTCCATGTGAACTGCACTCCCATAATTTTTCCTCCAGCTTTACCCTCTTCCTCGGTTGCCTCAAGATCTACCAGTGTTGTATCAATGATGAATCCTACACAGGCCATCAAAAGCTTGATCCCTATGATTATTTAGAGACCCACTCATTATAGGTATATTAATGCCTCTGTAACAGCTCCTCCAACCCTACTGACTACCATACCTCATCATATCCTTCTATTTTCTGGACCTGACTCCTCAGCTTCCAAAGGAAAATCTCCCTTGTACATATCTGATGTGGATTGAATGTAGGATGTCTTAGTTGATAAGGATCTTTGTACACTTTTTGTATCTTGTATTCTTGCTTCATTAATAATAAAATACTATTTTTTTCTCTTTTTGTCTTCCATTCGTTTTGTTAATCACAAAGGGGGAGAAGTTTTAAGTTACCTGTAATGGGGATAAGTTTTTAAGTTAAATAGAATATTTTCATATATATACTATCTACAATAAACATGGTTTAATTTAACATATACACATATCTGAAGTTATTTACCAAATTTGCTTAACCCTGATTCAAAAATACTTACATAATTTGTGATTATCAAAAAGAGGGAGATTGTTGGACTCACCTATTATGATAATCCCAAATCATGTTTCATTTATGTGATAATCGTGTTTCTGTTCTATGATAATCATGTTTCATTAATATTTCTAGTTTTTATCAAGTAATAACCATGTAATTTTAATCTTACTACTTTCTTGATTAAGCTCATAGTGCAAAATGTCTCTATGTTGGAAAGGTCACCAATAGAAAGGTCACTAATATAAAGGCCACTAATAAAAATGTCACTGATAGAATGGTCACCAATAAAAAGGTCACCGATAGAAAGGTCACTAATAGAAATGTCACTGATAAAAAGTTTATCCATGAAAGGTCACCAATGAAGGTCATCGATAAAGGTCATTGATGAAGGTTACCACAGATGGTTACCGCTGAAGGCTTCCATTGAGAAGGTTACCGATGCAAGGTCACCGATGAAAGGTCACCGATGAAGGTCAATGATGCAAGGCTACCACTGATGGTTACTGATGAAGGCTACTAATGAAGGCTACTAATGAAGGCTATCGATGACGGCTACTGATGATGGATTCCAATGAAGGCTACTGGTGCACAGGTACTATTGAAGCCTACTATTGTGACTTCTACCTTTACCAGTATACCGATTATTACTCTTCTAATCCATAATTTTTCATATCATTAAGATTATTATAATAGTCATATTTGGTAAATTTAATGCTTTTGACATTAATTAATGTTGATTTAGAAATATCAAGAGACTGTATCTAGGGACAGTACAAGGTATGAGGAGGACCGCATGTGGTTTACGTATTTCTATTATCATAACTCAAATATAAAATAGAATAATGAGGAATAAAATAAGAGTAGTAGAGCAGTTGCAATATGTGCAAGTTAGAAGTGCGTAAAAATAGAGGAATACATGAGAAAGAACTTACTCACTAGATAAAAGACAACAAGGACGAACCATTAGATGCTTACACTGTGTACCTGAGAACCACTAGAATATTATTTAGGGACAATATTTTCAAGGCTTCCTTTGTGATTTATCAACTCTCGATCAACACTAGAAGCATAACACTCAATTCTTGAAAGATAGATCATGGATTTGCAACACTCTATTTTGAGGAAAACTTCTAGAGAAAGACTCTAACCTGAAATTCTTTACACCAAGGATTTGAGAGATGAACTGCAAACACATAGAACATTATAAACTAAATCTTATAATCTTATCTCTACTGTGTTATTTTATTTTACATTTCTAAGAAGTCTATGTGTATATCTATTACACACACTATATTCTATTCTTGAACTGGATGATACTGAAAATTCTCACATCAAACATCACTTACAAATTTTTTCCCACGTATAAATATGGAAGAGACTGTGGGTGGTTTTTTTTGTTTTTTTTTCAACGAAGAACTATGGTAGATGGTGTGTGGCCTAGATAGTTTATAAAAACTATTGTAAGGCCCAATACAGATTGTGTATCATGATTATCATTTATATAAACTTCTTGGTGGCAGGTGATCACCAAGTGGAGGGGATTAAGTCTTATGTTGAGACTGGACCTCATGTTTAACTCTACTATGTACTATATTTTGTAATACTCTATTTTAACTATTTTCCGCTGCTTATAATTTCTAAAACAAAAAACTTTTTTTTCATTGACGTTGATAGTTAGTTCTGGTTAGTGTGTGTATATGTTTGATTTAGTAGACATGTTTTAAAAGTTGAAGAATTGTTTTACACTGATTCAATTGAGGACTAATCACCCTTTGAGAAACCTGTTGACCAACTAAACATTTATATCTCTGCTGCCTTAATTAACTGGGTAGTTTCAAAATTGGGGGATCTTTAACATATAGCTTTTCAAAAAAATTTAAGTAGGAACTCAATTAACCACCCTCTTGGGATTCCACTTTGACCCACAAGAAGATCAGAATGAATTTTGAATACCTAACATTAAAACAATTATAAAATGATATATAGTTTTATAATTTTTTAGAAGCACTATAACTCCATCAAAATATATTAATTTTATTGTTTTTAAAATCATTTAATAGATTTTTTTACAGACTACACAAGCACTCTATCGGTGTTTCCATGGAATTTAATTAAATTATTTAATTTTCAAAAATACAATATTATAAGGAAAAAATTTATTTTTTTACTAATAATTTATAATTGTATATATTTTTTTATCCACTTCACAAGATATAAAAAATTTTAAATGGAAGCGAGTGACATTTTTCTCACTATTATTTACCTTAAATATTTTGATGATCAAAAAGAAATATAAATAGAAAGATATGGTCATATTTTCTAATATTTGATGATTATGGAAGAAATATACTCATCCAATGAAATTAATTACAGTGTATTAAGGAATTTAAATCCCTATCACAACACTTTTAACCCCAATTAACACATTTTAACTTTACCCTCGTAACACAAATTTCTTATGTTTCAATCATATTGACCAAAATTTAAGAATAACAATATTAATTAATATTAATTATTTTTATTCCAAATATTATATATATTTTATCAAATTCAAGTCTCATTATTTTCATAACTTAATTTAAAATTAATCCCCAGAAATGTGAAAAAATTGTTTTGTTGGATATATTCCTTACTTAGTGTATTTTTTATACCATAATCTAGAAAATTTATTCAAATGAACTAAATTAGATTACTCATAATAATATAGAAATAATTTCTCTTTAAAACCTATTAAAAATTGGTAACTTTTAAATGAATCAAATAAAAATATATTTTTGAACAAAAATCATTATTTTTCATTATTCATTGAAATTTTTTTTTTCAAAAATTAAAAAATAAATATAAAAATAATTTTGAAATGATAAAATAAAAAATGTTATAATTTTAATCAAATATATTTTTTAAAATTTTAATAAATAAATTATAATATTCCCCTATATAATTTAAATATAATAATTTTGAATAAAACAAATATTTGAAGCATAAAATTTCTTTACTGAAAAACTGAGTTCATATATGCTAAGAATTAATCAATAAATTTTTAACTTGTAGGGAATTTATATATATTTTATAACACAGTAAATCCTATTTATAGAATCTAATTTAACAGCTAGTTTATAACTACAAAATTTAAATAATAATTTTTAATGGTTCTGTTAAACTTGTTGTTGTGTATTGTTTATTCTATCAAATAGATTGTTATTTTAAACATATAGGATACTGAAATATAACCTCTTTAATAAATTTTATCATCATAATTTGAACTTTAAATTTGCATGCATGTTTTTTAAATCTAAAAATATATTTTTAAAACCCCATAACATAAAAGGGTTCACAAAACATCTTTTTTGAAAAGAGAAAATAGGAAATATGTTGGCCATCTGGAATGAAACATAATTGGGATTACAAATAAAAGAACATTTTTGGGATGTGAAAATATAGATATAAAGAAAAAAAATTAAATTCCAAATAATGATAGAGAGTCATAGTGAACACTGATCATAAGGAAAGGAATAATCATGATAAAGTTAAAGATACAAAACTATAAGTTATTGAGGTGTGAAAAGGACTATCATTTCATCAGAAATGGATGTAATAAGGCTAATTTTCATTCAATGTTATTTTCCTAGACATGATTAATTTCCTTACCATATTTTCTAAGAACATTTTAGAATTAATATTTAATTATTTAATCAATTTCCACCACAATATCATCCTTCGCTCCAAAAAAAATGAATATTCATGATGAAAGTTTCATGCATGAAGGACTAAATTTAATAGTTTAATGGATGACATAATACACAAGGAGATAAAAATATTTTCCTCATATATTTAGAGAATAAACTAAACTAAATTGGTTATAAAAGGTTAAAAAATAAAAAAATTCATATTAATAAAAATTTCATTAATCTTCAAAATTCAACAGTAATACCCAATGTTCAAACTAAATCATTCTATAAAGAACTATCCAAAAAATAATTTAAAATACTCCTAACATGGATTTAAAACATAGAATTTTTTTATCCCATATTCTAAAAAGATAAACGGATCATTTTTCTCAAAATAACATCAAGAAATCATAAATTATCATACCTAAAATTTATATTCCATAATAACATAATCTCTATGATATCATAATCATTACCTTAAATAAATATAATCTCTGTAATTAAATAAATTTCATATATTCTTCCAATAGCTCATTAAAACTTTATTCCATAAATAAAATCACAAATTATCCCAAAATATTTCGATTTACATTAATCATATAAGGTAAACAAAATAGTAAAATTCTTCTGAAATAACCTAGATCACTTAATCACTAAATAACTTTTCAATCCCATTGTTATATATGTGATAAAGAAATGTTGTTCTAAAAATCATCATAATATTTATATTTAATTTTCTTGCTAAAAACTACATACTAACTAGGACATCATGTATACTAGTGGTAGATACTGCACCCTTGTCTCCCTTTACTTATAGGTTCAATCCATGTGGTCTTGCTGAATCCGACGGGTTATCACCCAACCTAAAAGTGGTACCATTACTTAAACTATATAGTTTCTATAACATTCCAAAAAATATAATTAAAATTATTAAAAATGACCTTAATCACATCAAATTTTAATAATGTTTTAATCTCAAAGGTTATCTCATTCCATTTAACATACATCCCCAAAAAGAAAATAGCATTATTCTGAATTAATCCTTTATAAGTTAAATTTAACTCAACATAATAAAATGTCTCTAAAAATATCATTGATCACATAAAAATCACATCTCATAAACCATGAATATGGGTGTATATGCCTTTGAACCAATGATAAAATGTAAAAATTTAAACCCATGATGGTATCCATAAATCATAAGTTAACCTCACACAAAAATATCTTATTCTCCCTGGTTATCAAAACATTTACTTTGACATCAACTATAATAGCCCTAGACAAGAACTCTTTGGTCCAGTGAAAAAACATAATATTTACTTTTATAGAATTAATACTGATAAAGATGACCCAATTTTACCTCTTCAAATAAAATAACACCAAACTGAATTATTGGATCTCTAACATATTTAATGGGCTTTTAGGTTTAGATTTTAATATTATTAAGACAAATTCTTACATAAAATCATGGATACACAAACAACGGGTTCATAAAAATCTATTGTATCTCACATTAAGATATTCACAACTAGTATCCTTATTATGCATAACATACATAATAATATTTAGCCCAACATGGTAAAATATAGACATAATATGGGTGATCTCAAATGATCAAGAAGAGTTATTATAACAATTAAAAATTGAATTTCATTAGTGAGAATATGATGATAAAAATAGTATGATCAGATAATCACTATATATGTCTATTATATAAGATAATTAATACCCATAAAAACCTTGATCGTCAAATATGGGTTTCTCTTTCATAGAATTATGGCATTACACATTCAAATAAAATCATATATTACATAAGTGGTCACTTTTAACGAGTATCCATTTTTTCCAAAATATAAAACATATAAATTAAATTTAGTTTTCCTTTAATGATAAATCTTCACGACTTTAAAAATGAATGCTTCTATATTATTAAAAATCCATTAGCCCTATGAAATGAATTTATAATTATTGGATGGGAATAAAAATATAGTGTGGGATATAATATAATTAATGAAATTAGACGTTTAGATAACATGAAACCCTATAAAATATTTAATTTTATTAGAATTTTCCTTAAGAGTATGAAAAAATAATTTCCTCATGAAAATAACCCATTTTTTTGACACATTAAACATTTAAATCCTATAATAAAAAAATAATTTTGGACACCAAGAGAATTATATTTATAACCCATGTTCACTCATATAAAAAACAACATATAGTTTAAATCCTTGGGAGAAAATTCTTTGTTTAACTCCATAATTCATAATATTAAATATAAGTAATATTTACCAATTAATTAGAGATATATATCAGGATAACCCATCATATAAGCTTTAAAAGATGACTTATTTTGTATGTTGTACCAGGAAAACTTGTATTATTAATTGTATTGGTATCTCCCATCATATAAGATATATTAAGATCACTAGTCTGTATCAACAATGTCTAAGTACCTTTACTAAATAAAATATTTAGAATAATCCTCCTTTTAACATTGCGTACTTGAAAGCAAGCATTGTTCTTTATAGGATTTTCAACTCATAGAATATAAATGAGTTTCATAATATCCTGTTTATAATAATCATCATAATAAATATGAAGAAAAAAGATAGATGGTATCATAATATCATAATACATGTAAAGTAGAAGAATCATTAGAGGATATAGACATAGATAAAAATACCATGTAAATAACATTAAAAATATTTTTTGGTAAATAAGGGAAAACACAATTGTTTTGGGAAAACTAAAAACCAAAAAATAAATAAAAAATCTTGTGATAATAATTTTCCTTAAAAATGTTTATGGAAATATAAAAATTAATCTCTAAGGAAAATAATGGTCATAATGGTGGTACAATCTATCCATGATGTAAATTTAAAACATTAAAAAATATTTTCAATATTTTATAACGTATAACACCAAACAAATATACTGTAGGAACATTATATTATATAGTATGTATGACACACAACACTAAGCTAGTGATGTAATATAATATCATTATAATTTATAATCTATTTAATATTTCAAATAAATCATTATATTTTATAGTTTTGAAATGGATGAAACATTGAGTTAGTGTACATCACACACCTCATTGAGATTATTCAATTGCTTGCATTACACACAAGAACATGTTTTACCGAACAATAATATATAATAAAAATATTATTACTTAAAAACATATACAGTAGAAATTATAAATATTATGTCATAAATTATAAACAAATATTGTTTACACAACAAATTCATTGTTTAAAATAAATTAGAAAACAATATATAAGAACCAATTGAATATAACAAGTATATTTTTTAGAAAACTATCTTATACTCACACAACTATTTTATCCTAATAAATTAATTTAATTAAAATTATTGAGTGATATTAATATATATATATATATATATTATTTTTAATCAAATATTTCAAATATTCATAAAATATATTTGATAAACATAAGATAGGAAAAAACCCAATATTTCACATAAAAACAAATATTACTATAAAACAATTATCACCTTTTAATGGAGAGAGAATATTGAATAAAATATTTGGAACATTTATAGGTTATAGTTTTCCAAATAAACATAATCCTCTTATTATGATCATAAAATTTGATTAGGCTGCATTTTTTGTATTAGTCTCGGAAGTTTCATTTTGTATTTAATAATGTAATATACCGAATTATAATTCAAAACTACCTTTTCATCTACATTATTTATAATGATAAGACATATTTTAATTTTTTTTTATATTTTAAATAGTTAATTTTTTTAATTAATCCAATTTAGGTAATTTTAATCCATTTCACTTTGAAATTGTCTATAAAAACATAGCAAACTTTTAGTTGTTTTTATTTTAAAAACCTGCATGGTTGTCCCATCTAAGAGATTAAATTCAAATAAATTATTTCAAATTATTTGATAATTATTTGATAAAATATATATCATATTAGAAATAATAATAATTTATAATTTATAATATATTAAACTTATACTTTTACTAAAAACATTAGTGAATTTAATTAAATTAATTACAACGATTGAGGTAATATTATGTTTAGTAAGGGACTAACCATTAATTTTAAGGGATCAAATGAACAATGAACCTTTACAAGAGACATTTCATGGAAATAGTTAGACCCTATCACCACTTATATCAAATTTGTAACATTATGGTATCCACTTCTAATATGAAAAACATGTATGGAATTCTTTTGTAAAAATATTATAGGAGGGCCACTCCCCCCCACTATAAAAGGGACTCCTCTATTAAAACTTCCTAACAACTATCAAGGAAATTTTGTTCCTAAAATATCTACTAAAATATATCTTAAATATCCCTCACGTAATCCTATAATCATATAATTGGTCATAACTCAATCCATGTAATCCTTTTGGTATAAACTAAAAGGAGTTACTTGATTAAGAGGTAACATATTTCCATAAGTTCTTTGGTTTTATTTCAATTATTTACCCCCTAAACTCTTATTATACAATTATAATATACAAAAAATTATCCTAAATTTACTATTATTTTTTTATGGGGTTTACCTTCACTGACACACTCTCCCATCTAATTGGTAAAGAACATACCGTTTGTGTGAATAATGAACTACCGATATATGAAACGATAATTATTTGTTCTTCCTTTACCACCTCTCATGGTGGTCATTATGAGGAAAAAATATTTATATAGGTTATATAAGATATTTATAAAGTATTTATACTTCTTTAATTCATTTATAAAACATATATTTATGCACTCCAGTTTTTGGGAATTTTATAGCATCATTTGTGGAATTGTGGACTACCGCCTCCTAAAAGGGAGGTGATGCGTCTGCACGATAAATGGAATGTATAAATGATGCTTTTAATTAAACATATGTGACATTGAAAAAATATATGTGATATTAATTACATAATAACTTTTTTTTAAATATTATACATATCATTTTCTTTAATTCCCTTTCACACACTAAAAAATTTATAGCGCCACTCATTGACATGTGGACTACTGCCTCCTCGACATCTTGTGATTCTGTTAACATCACAATATTTATATATATATGTTTATATGATTAATAATATGGTATTTATGATTTAATTATTATTATTTAGCGATATAATTATACTTACCTTCTTTCCATAATAATCATTGAAAAACGATAACATTACTAATGTGTTTGTACGGTATAGTGTATCTATGATTGCATCATTGAATAATTTTTCACAACCATATATAATGATTGTTTTTAAAAGTATAATTGATGTATAAATATAATAATTATGTCATTATTATTATTTGAGAGATGTTATATAATTACCCATTTGACCATAGATTACCAACTAATTTGTTTTTACACATAAACCAAATTTGGTCAAAACGCCCTATGTAAACGTAAAATGATTAAGTAGTTGAATAAAACATGGTAGTAAGAGAAATAAAAGTAAATATAAACATGAAAAAGGTTATGAAAAAAGTATATAATTAACATAAGTTTATTATTACGAAAGTTAAAGGATGTTCACCCAAATGGAAACACATGGTAATAGATTTTATCTCAATTCACATTCCATTGAGACTTATTTTATGTTATGCACAAGTTTCTTTTATATGGTGTATATAATTCCCTTTGATATTTCATATCATGAATATCATTATTATACTGATATTATAAGTATAATTTAATTATATTAATTCACATATATTATTATTAAAATGTTTCTCAGTTGGAAGGGACACTTTGAAAGGTTTACAAATTATTCTTCTCAAAAATGTGTTCAAGGATTATATTTGAAATCTCACTTTTTTGTGTGATTGTTAACATAATAATTAAACAATAACCTTATTTTTGTGCACCTAATTTAACATATATGGTGTATATACTTTCACTTTTTCATATAATATTATCATTCATTATTTCTTTATGATATTTCAGTTTAAATTGGATTTCATTCATTTAAAGGGGATTTGAGTTAAAAGTAACCAAATAGAAGAAAATTTCATAAACTAATTCCTTGGGTTATGTTGCTTATTTATTGTCATTAATATTCTATTATTATATGTGTAATTAAATTTTACTATATATTATTTTTTTCCACTTATTTTATGTGGATTCTCATTTGACACACATAATCTATTCATTGGTTGAGTTTCACATCAATGATATTGTCTTTTCAAGGATTTACCTTATAAAAAAATTTGGTTCTGTATTTTTTACACCTGAATTACCATTAGACTAAAAAGATGGATTATTTTCTAGTAAAACATTTAACATTATTCTGCAATAGTTATTCATGTATTTTATTAAGCATTAGTGCGATTTTCCACTCTTTAGTAATCAATATTTTTTAAAAAATGTTTTTAAGAAACCCTGACATTATTTATCTCTTTAGTCAAAGAACCCATTTTCATCTAAAAACCATATTTTATAAATGGGGTTTTCAAACTAAATTCTTACATTATTTGGTAAAGGCATTTTTTCATTTTTTTCTTTTACTAATTATTTCTTAGTCATTTTTTTATTTCTAGATATTCCATTTTCTATCCTTTTTACTATACAAAAGGATTGTTTTTACCTCATAAAGAAAGTACATATTTACTTATAATTATTTATTTTAAGATTACATTTAATGTCTAAAAGGATACCTTTTAATGAAAATTATTTCGAAAGATATTTTCAAATAAAAGGGGTTTCAAAATAAAAATATATTTACCTTAAAGTGAGTTTTTGGAATATATTTTTATATTATTTATATTCATAAATTATGAAAACCTTTTATTTTTACTCTACATGGGACATATTTTATTGATACTATCCTTATTCTTCCTATAAATGGTTTTTGATTTATTTAACAAATTATTGTTTTCATAATCACGTCCTTGAATTAATTTTGAGGCCCCTTGAAATTTTCAATATCCTATAATAATTGAATATTGAATTTCCCCTAAAATATCCATTTCATTTATTGTGGATTATATTATTTCCTAAACTATATTCTATTTTATAGATGGTGTTTACATTGATAGTTATTTTATTATATGAGGATATATTTATAATTCTTTATTCTTTATTCCATATAGATATTTGATAAGGAATGTTATTTACTTTTACTATTTGTTATAAATAATTATTTAGAAATGAAATCATGGGTGTGTCCTAGAAATTATGTAGACCCTCAATGCATTGATAAGTTCTTATTAGACAAATAAGTTGTGCATACTAAGTGGGATTCTATCTATAGTTTTAAATTGTATTGTGAAACATATAGATGGTATATGTTTCCATATCCCCCCTGCATGATGTCCATTATGAACACATTGGATTCATTTAGTTTCATTTATTATTCAGAAATGCTATTTTCACCAATATATCTATTTATAAATCTCATTTTCTGTTCTAGGATTAAATTTCATGTGTTTTCATGTTCTAACCTTGCCATATTTATTTTCCCTTATTAAGTTATTTTAAGGACATGTGTTTTCATTTTCCTTTCCCTTTTTACATATTCACTTGCTTTTTAGATTATTGCTTACATGAAATGTGGGTTATGTTATTTAACTTTCCAAGTTGATTTATTACTATTGATTCATTATTTATTCCACAACACTTTACCATTACTGATCATTTGAGCACACTCTTTTTATGTTTCCTTTTCCCAAGAACTCAAAAATTATACTATAAAATAAAAAAAATGATACACTATATAGAATAAAATAATCCTCAATGTTTTATTTTGAAAATATTTAATTTTAATTAGTTTATTGATTTTAGTACATGGATCATGTATATATCTAATTTTCCAAGAATAGAAAACTTTCAATCCTTTGGGATTTCACTCGTTGAAATCATTTTATTGTAATTGACTTGAGACACTAGCTCTGAGACATCTGGGGTCAAGAATCTATATAAAAGGATTTTAAAGTGACCCATGTGGAAAATGTTAGGAAATTATATTTTAAAATCAATTAAAATAATTTCAAATAGAATGTAAAAAACATTAATAAATTATTTATTTTTACAAAATAATTCTTTTTATTTTTCATAAACATGGATATTTAATAGAGATTTTCTCGATTTAAAAGAAGATATAAGATCAGTATCACTAACAACCAAATTTGTTGATGTTTCATTAATCAATAATGTAGAAAATTAAAAATGAACTTATAAACCAAATTCATAAACATAGGAGGAAAAAATATGTGTCATTTAGCAAAATGAGAGCCTATAACTTCCTCTAAAAGAAACATGAACCAAAATAATCACAAAATGAAATGAGGTTGTTATAAAAAACTATTATCAAATTGGTATCTTTTGAAATCAAAATTATTTGAAAGAAATAATATGATATTTAAATGTAAATAATATAAATTTTATGAATAAATATTTCAAAATCCATTTATGAGGTAGTACGAAAACCATACAGAGAACTCATGGTGCACTAAATAAAACATGTATCATGAAAATGATATTGAGAAATATAAAACACTTAAAAATATCATAACTTTTGAGGTGAGAATAAATCCATGATTTGATTATGTACACATATCTGAATCAACAGAAAAAATATGGAATAAAAAAAATTAAAGATAAATTCACAAGTTACCATGATTAAAAAATTCAAAAATATAGAAGTCTAACCTAATGAATGAAAATTTAGTTATGAAACCCCATATCACTTGGTATCATTAAAGTAATTTCCATTTGAATGAAGTAATTTTATTTAAAACATGAAATTCCTTAGGTTATGAATGATTCATTATATAAAATGTAAAATGATAGTATATAAACTATATAAAATAAATAAGTTTCATAATAATAAAATATGTCTCACCTATGGGAAATTGAGGAAAAATATCTATCCTCGAGTCTCGATCATTAAGTATGTTACATTAATTCTATATTATAAAATTATATAAATTATTTTATTTCAATATAGAATTTTCTAGTTTTAGTTTTTTATTATCAAAAAATTAAATAAATTTACTTTAATGTCATATTTAATTTTTAAATCTTCTAGGTTCACATTATGTTTATTGAGGACGTTATACTTCAAAATATGTTCAATATGTTGTTTATAGACTATGATATATTTATTTCATCATATCATGAATTATAATCACGATATAAATATTATTTCCTACATCAATTATACTTTTCAAACCAGCCATGATAGATGGTTATGAGAAATGGCCTACATTGAAATGACAGAGATGGTAGGACATTCATACGCATAAGTAATGTTTCAATATTTCAAATGAACCAGAGAAATATAATGTAATTATCATTTTATATTAATATAATTTTGATTAAATAAAAAATATAATATCTTTTATTTAGTTAAATTACATATATCAGCATTGTGATGTCGTGATGAAAAAAGAATCACTTCACTTCATAGAGGTGGAAATTGACTCGTGTGAATAAGAAATTTATCACTATTAAATTGATGGAATGGTAAGATTATAGATGATATATAATCTTTTTAGAATGAAAATTATTTAAATAATATCCTTGTTTTATCAAGAATGAAATGAATGGGACCAGGCCTGATAGTTTGATTGTGTGTGTGTGTGTGGGGGGGGGGGGGGTTAAAGCCTTTCTCAATCACTCGCATCAGGTTTTAGCATTTTTTTAGCATTCCTTAGAAAATCATAGTGGTTACCAAATCCATAACTCAGTATGAACCTGATATCGAAATCAAGGTGGTCCTTTTGGGATTCATATGTAATGATGCTTAGGAACTCACATTGGCTAAGAGGATGGGAGGTCGGGCTCATCACACCCTTTTGGGGGGAATTGTTTCTACTCCCAGAATCTCTTATAGGTTAAAGTTATTTTTATGAAATCATTTCAAGGATAATTTATGGGGATTTTTACCCTTGTTTCAATATCATCATTATTAATATGTATTGATATGAACAAACATTTTTCATGTCCCTGGTTCTCAATCAGCATATAATTTATTTATGATTCTTTATTTTGTTGAAATGTTCAGGAACACTAGAGTATAACATCATCCAAGGGAGTAGTTTTTATATTGGAAATTGGAATGAAACTCTATGATTAATCCTACATATCCTATGAAATTCTGAATCAAAACCCATAGAGTTTATTTTATATTGTTTAATTTTTTGTGGCTGAACCCAATCATGCAGTTTAACGTCATGTAATAAGAATGTTTATATCAGGCTTGGACATCAGGGAGGCATCTTAAGGATCCTATTTAAGACAGGAATGAGAGCCTTCATAGTTCTTATAATAGTCATCTGTTTCATGAGTGATATGATAATAGAGTCCATTGGCATGACTTATGATTATAATACTACCATGGATTTTTTTATTAGGAGTATGTCCCTTTTGGAGAAGATAAGATGTAATAAAACTTACATCCCAATGAAGATCCCACACTGGTGGAATTCTCATTATGCTATTTGCATAATCATTGCTAGAATCTAAGCCCACATGATTCAAACTCGGTGTGAGAAAGAATAGATAGTAGAAGATCAAACACAGTTCATGAGAGTGTATTCATGTGGGGAATTACACATTAATGTTTCAATTTGAGAGGTATGGTTTTCCATAATATGGATGATATAGTATGGTTCTTTATCATTTGAAAGGAATCAAGGGTATCTTATTTTATAACAAGAATCAGATTCATCATTGTTTGATTTATCACTTACTTGTTTATGGTTTTGAGGTACATAGGGGGATGGTTAGGGATTATACCTAAAATGATGCATGTGTATGATCCATCTCCTTATCTTCTGATCGATGGTGAAGAATGGTAGGCTTATGGGGGATGGACAGATATATAAAAAATTTAATTACCATTTGATTTGGGCTCTTGAGAAATCATCCAACATTAATTGGTTATTACAAGAATCATAGTTCTCCATGTTTAGTTAGTCAAGGCTCACACAATGAGGTTTCCCTTTTTGTCGAGGGACATATCTTATTATTACACTAATGGGGGATTACACAATAAGGTTTCACTTTTCACACTCATTCTATTTCTCTTGAAAATAATGTGATATTATGACCATTAAAGTTCTATATGAGAGCATGACACCAATGGGGTCTCATGAATTTCTAACCCTTTCCCATTAAGAGAACATATATTTAAAAGGGGTATGATGTCTATGGTTATTATATAGGGTAGAAATGGAATGAGTGTAGCAGTATCTACTGGATAATTTGGAAATTTCATAGGGAATTTTTCTAACATGTCTTGGCTTCCAGCTAGACTTGTCTCGATTGTCTGGCCGGTATGCTTGGTGAATTAGTTTGACATGGAAGACACATAAAAGTTGCATTAAATTATCAATTGAATTTTCATATATGTATTCACATGAATAAAGTGGATTTGTAAAATATTTTTTTATAAACAAATAGTATATTTCTAGGTCTTTTCACATGATCGATGTCGACAAGGTTATATACTACCGCTTAATCAACATAACTTTTCATCGAACTGCCGCATGACAATGCTGACATGTCAATGTGCAATCAAATGATCATTATGACATGTCAATAAGATATCATGAGATCTAGTTGACTTTTATAGATCCTTTCTTCTGACAACTAAGACACGTCCTTTGATTTTTGACAAATCAGTCTCAGTTCTCCTCTGGTTGTTTCCAAATAGTGACAATATGTCAATCATCTATTATGAAGTCAACATGAGTGGTCCAAGGATTTTATTGCAACCAACAAGACATGACAAAGGCTTTCCAAATGACCCAAATGATTTTTTCAAGGTAACATAATGATATTCTGAAATGAGTGTAGAATCATACAATAGCATGACCTTATACTATTCCTATGGCGGGGTCATACAAATATGTTTAGGATAACTCACATGACAAAGGGAGCCCACTCCAGGGTTAAGGCATCTTGTGTAATGTATTTGTGTCTAAATTTTAATGGGAAAAAATTCACGCTAGAGTGTTTATGTCAAAGTAATACACCATAGGTCTTTCATGGAGAAATTAGTTATTGTCCAAAAACTCATAAAAACATCAAATGGAACTCAGATGATGACTGGTAGTTCATTTAATCTACATTAACTCAAAAGGGCCTTGTGAGGGAGTAAGAAACCATGTACATGATATTACTAATGAAACCAAAATAAAGGGTTAATGTCCATTATTCATATAGCCTTGGGGGTTTTCATGGTATTTATACATATGAAAAATCCACCTGTATGGTGATGGGTGTCTTCATGATGCCCAAACTAATGCATTCTTCACAAACTTTATAAGGTCTTGAACCTGGTCTTGTATCAATTCCATGAGGCTGAGCATGGGGTTATTTTAATCATCCACTAGTGTATACCTACAATCACTCACATGAACACTTCACATAAGAGGAATCTCTTTATGAAGATCAATTAATCATGTTGTCTCATGATCCCAAAGGAATGATGCGAGGAAATATCACTACACCTAAAAACAACATGCCAAGGAGGGAGGGTTGTGAGATTGAGATATATATGTAGAAATTCAAAGATGAATGGATAGACCATTTCATAGGGATCACAGTTTTTATAATTTATTTCTTTTTCATGTGATCATGTGATCATAATGTGATCACGTAGTGACTTCTTGTGATCACCTGAGGGAGTTCTCCAGTGGGCGGTTGCCAGATTCATCTCCTGGATTTCCATTATTTGAAATTATATCTATCCATGCTCACAATTATCCCCCTATCTCATGTGTCTAATTTTATAAGAGGGTAATTGGTATTTAGATGATTATTGAGAATGAGGTTGATGTATACTTTCATGGTGGGCATGTTGTGTGTATCGGCTAAGGTGGAGGATACATTTTTGAATCGACATCATGCATTATTTAGATAGTTTTTTATTTATCCCATGGTTACTTCATTGGTAATGAAAATAATTTTTTCCCTTATGAAATTCCACATGAAATATTCTAATAATTCCAAATTAATTTAGAAAGAAAATCGTACAGAATATGCAACGGTCTTGCAGTCGTAAGCTTCATGCAATGATTTCAGTGATTTCCATCACCTTCATCACATGATAAAAGGATGATCACATGATATATTTGTGCTTTGGTGTGATTTTATTTGAAATTAAACTAGTTCTTGAAATGGTATTTACACAATAGTCTACATACAAGTTAGGTAGAAGATGTTAATTATAAGGACATCCATCTTGGTTGTCACTGCCCTATTTGTATATTAATGAATGACTGCATTTTGTAGGGATGTCGACTGAGTTTTTCACATGTATTTCAATGTTGAACTAGGGTTTTTTGTGGTTAAAGATTAATTTTATCACTACATGGGATCAAATAATTGCAAATATGAATAGTACAGGATCTCAACTTTCAACTAGTGCCACATGAGATTTAAATCGATAATCACGATCATACATATAGAAGGATCGAGATTATATATGAATATTTAAATCATGAGTGCACAATACCTATGGATTTAAATCACACATATAAATTCCATTGATACTTACCCCAAATATATCATCAAATCCATGACCTCTATTCTGTCTAACCAACAATGCATTTCGTCACATGTACCACATACACACACCACCACACAAGATTCATCCCTATGGGATCTCAGCCCATGCTAGTTGCTCCGACGTTCTAGTTTACCATGGGTCCTAGAATGGGACCATCCTTATCCATTTAGGCATTATGAATTGGACCTATGGATAGAGCAGGCTAAAACCCATTGGATGTGGTTGACTCCAGTACCACATGGGCCTATAGTCGAGGTTAGGTATGGACGTCCAGTGGAATGGCTAAATTTTTGGCCAAGGGTGGGAATATCTAAATATTAATAAGTCAAAACAATGTGGATGACCTTGTATCCAATAACAGGACGATTCATCAAAGATTATATATCTAAGTACTTGGTTTAAATTATATTAATACTTTTCATAGTCTTCACACGATTGAATTATTTAATGTAAAAGTGCATATGAAACAAGTATTGGTGTTAACAAATACCCCCCCCCCCCATAATGAGATTAATTTGGAATGAAACAAAAAATTTTCTAAGGAAAGAATATATCACTTTTCCACATATATTTAATTTTTATGGGATTTGATACTGAGCCCCATGAGATGATTGATCAAGAGTATATTGACTACAGAACTTCAAGTGTCATCGAGAGAAGGATTCTAACAATTAATGCATGGATGAATGCAATATAGGAAGTACCTTTGTCTTAGGTCATGGATACCATGAAATTTTAATGTCAATTAATTATAAAATGCAATAGGTATTTGGTGAAAAGGAAATTTTGGATGGATTTGAAGAAATCTATGTGGATGGTGCTACAAATCCCATGACAAGGGAATCATATTGGATCCAAGGGATCTCTCTGAGGGAATCAAATTTTGGTTTGTGTTTTTTGTCAATTCACATTATGGTGATCATGGAGTTTTCTAAGAAAATGATCTTAACATAAAATATGACTATAATGATTATGGTGGCATCATTTCCTAGTGTTTGTAATATTTTTGGATATAAAATTTGGAGAATGGAAAATTGTGTTTTTTTCAAAGGAAGTGTGTGTAAGATTAAAGGTGAATGTATGTGTTTTGTGAAAATTATGTTTTTGGATCATCTCAACAAAGTATAGAAAAGTAAAAGATAATGAAAATATTTATTTTTACATGAAATATGGTTTCTGTGGTAGGATGGTTTTGGTGAAAATCTACAGGTGTGAAAGAATCTTACATTCAAAACAAAATGTCTAAATTGATTTACTAGCATTTGGAGTTTTTGGATCTTCACATAAAAATAGGTAAAAGGAATGATCTTCTTAAAAATTCTGAATTTAAATGAAAATATCATAAAAATCAAATACAATTTCCACATCATGATTCTACACATAGAGGAAGGTGCACAAGAAACATGTTTATAGGGTCATCTAATTCTATAAATAACAGGATACCCCCATACAGATCATAGAAATTTTTCAAATGAATAACTGGTGTCTTTATCATGAAAAATAATAGTGTGTAGAAAAATTAAATACAGTAAATCTTTCATGAAAAATGTTTCTTACATATTTCAGGACCATGTGAAACTTAAGGCGTGGTTGTAAAAAAAATATAAGGTTTGTGAAAAATGCATCTTACTCAATAATCCTAAATGTTGTGTTCAAGAATACGTGTTGCATGCAAGTGATGAGTTTCACTTCTATTAGGTGTTTAATACCCATTTTGTTTGATTAGTGTTTTCAAGTGCCTCAAATGAGAAATAAAATGCAATAAAAGTCTCATGAAAGTCACTAATAAATAATTAAATTCCAATCTACTAAATCAACCTTTAAGTCATTAAAATTTGGTAAGTCTTCACCCAAAGTATTAATCAGGGGGGATTTGTTGAATGTATTCCAGGGGTGGAAATGTTATATTACTAAAATCCTATAAAGGAAGTGTGCCTATAATATAGTGACCTTGTATGAACTTTTTTATTAAATAACCAGTGAATATTGGTAGATTTTGGTATAACCAAAACATTATCGATGTTAATCCTTGGACTAGACCTTAGTGGTGAAGCATGAAAAATTGTTTTGTTTTCTCATTTATTATGATTGTTTGATTTCTACATGTTTCCATCAGACATGTTTAACATGTTCTAAACAACATGAGAATAAGAATCGTTACTTTAAAACAAAAAGTTGACACCCTGATTCACACCTTCTCTCTCATGGTGTTCTAAGGTCCTACAGTTGGTATCATAGTGAATAGTTTTCCAGTGTAAAAGTAGTTCTCTTTTTTTATATAGGGAATTCTGTAAATGTTAGGGTATTCCACATATTTCATTGAATAATATTCTACATTAGGAAGAATAATATGATATATCATCTATGATATCTTGGAATATAGGTACTATTTAACACTGTATAGGGGATTCATGTCACTAATGAAATATGACTATCTATGACTAAAATAGACTGGGAAATGCATGATAAAGTTGCCAAAGAACAGAATTCCATCACTATAGCTTTATTTTATCAAATATATCTGAAGGTAATAAGTTTCAGTTTATAAAATTTTATATGGGAAAAATAGAATTATATATAATTGGGACAATGAAGTGAAGGAGGAGAAAATACATGTTTTTCAGACTAGATTTGATGATCTAAAGATGCATCCGGATGAAAATGCAGTTACCTCTTTTACTCGAATTACAAAATATTTTGGAGAAATTCTAGGACTTGGTGATGAAAATAAATATATTGAAATCTATAATAAAGTTATAATAAGGCATTAACCTCTCTACAATCCAAAATATTTTTCCCTTGTAGAATTTTATCGATATACTCATTCATATAATTACCATCTAAGCATGATGGTGGCTTATGAAATGGGAGTTAAACCAGAAGATGCAATAGCTCTACTTAGTATGGAAATGGTATTCAACTCCATGTAAAAACATTAGGTTTTTAGAGATAGGTTTTATGAGGATAATTAGGAAGACAAGCATCATTATATTTTTCATGAAATTCAAGAGAGGAGAAGGTGGATTTGAAGAAAATATTTATCTGGCCTATTTTTTATGTGTGAGAGTTAGGAACATTTCCTCTCAGTTCTCTGATATGTTATATAGTGAATATAGTGAAGTTGAAAACATATAAAAGCATTATAAAATTATTCCCCAAATTGGAGATAAAAATTAGGCAAAGAAATTATGGAGAAATAGTTTCATCTTTAAATAAGAACAATATGATAATATGATTTTCAATCATGAAGATCCGGAGTTTAAATATGGAACCTGAGAGTCCATATTGTATATGGTTGAAAAGTATGATCCCTCAAAAAATAACTAATAGGATTATTAGTGGATTGGTGTTGTTGATCCCAAGATGCATGTTGATGATTATCTTGATAATAATGAAAATCAAAGAAAGTGAAATAAAAAGATGAGAGCTATTATAAAATAGTAATCATAGTATAATAATCAGATTGAAGTAAAAATTTATCAAGTTAATGAAGGGTAAAAATAAAATTCAACATATCTTCATATCTTGAATGTTGTTGTGGAATTTAAGCTCATGATTGAACAATAGTCAAAGGTCATCAATAACCTTACATCCAGACTGGGGGAGAAATTTATGAATATTGAGGGGCTTGAAGAATAAGTTGTTACCTTGAGGAGTAGACTAGAATCTAATTCATGTTAATGGGAAACAAATAATAATATACATTTTCAAATATTTTCATTTATAGATATTTTATTCAGAGAAAAGTGTGGTTTTGATGGACTAGATAAGGAATTAAATGACCAAAGATCCAAATGTATGGGAAAATGTGGAATTGGTTGTGATGCTGAAACATAAATTATTTGAAATAAAATGATCCAATATAAAGGGAATCATGCAGTTAGAAATATCATAGAGTAACCTAATTTCCTAACAAAAAACATCAATGGAAATATAAAAGAGATCTGAAAATTATCCTAATCTATTCATTGATTATTTATAGTCAAATAATTTTTCAAATGAAGGGTAAATGAAGATGATTGTAAGTGAGAAGGCATTTCCTCTTATGAAATATCTATTTGGGGGTTATCCAGGCTGTATAATGTCATATTGTGAAGTTGAAATGATCTATTTAAATAGGGAAGTACTGGAAAGTCATCAACTAAGAAGGAAACCATATCCTTTTTTGTATAGAAGAAATAGTTTCTATGGATATTGTGTTATTTTTTATAACTATATCCATAAAAATATTCATTGTAGTATGTGAAAATGCAGGAATAATACCTTCCTTACTCAGAGAGAAACCAATACCCATCATCAAAGAAACTTTTCTCTTTCAAATATGTATTATTATCTAGAATAAAAATTCGAGTATGCTGAACCCATACACATGGGAAAGAGATTGGAATGGTCCTATTTAGCTTACACTCAATTAAGTATCTCAAGGAAGGAAAAGAAGAAAATTGAGAAATCTAATATTTCATAAATAGCTTCCAAAGATATAAAGAACAATAGAACCCGTATTTATAATAGGGAATTCTCACCCCATATGATGAGAAATACAGATTTATTGAAGAATGTTAAGAAATTGGTTGATGATAGAGTGAGGTTCGACAACGAGGATACTTTAAATATCAAAGTTTGTGGAATTATAGAATTGGAAAATGACAAGCTTAGGAAAATTGAATTTATCTATGTGGATGGATTGTTTCAAAATATATTGAGTGTGAGTCAACTATGTGACTCGGAAATGATTGTGAAATTTAATTAAAAGGGGTGCACTATCAATGGAAATAAAGGTAATTTCATCAATAAATGATGATGAAAAATATGGCCATGTATATTTAGTTGATTATAAAGAGAACATTTGTCACTTAACAGTTGCAGAGAAAAACAATTGGTGGCATCGAAGGTTTGGTCAAATTAATCAACAATGCATGTAAAATATATCTATGTTGAAGATAGTGATTAATATATCTAATTTTAAGTGTGAAGGAGAAAAAACATGTGATGCTTTTATGTGAGGAATGATTGTATTCAGTTCATATCATCTAAATAAGAAAAGGATATTAATTTTTCTTGATCTCATCCACACAGATATATGTGGTCCAGTAAATTTGGAACACTCATATGGAGATAGATACTTCATTAGTTTGATTTTATGTTTATCGTGCAATAGATTGTGTAATGATTATACTCAAGAAATATCATGTTCTAGATTATAGGGAAACTTATCATTGAATTGTTGAAAATAATACTAGTTGCACAATCAAGGTTCTATGATTTGGAAATAGAGGGGAATCTACATAAATAGAATATGAAAATTACCTTGAAACCCATGTAATAAATCATGATGTGGATGCAGTGAAAGCCCCACAGCAAAATGGTGTTGATGAACACAGAAATCAACAGGTGAACAATATGGAAAGAAATATTCTTATTTACATTCGTATCTCCCATCAGTACAAAAAAGTGGTTGTTCAATTATTATTACACACATAAAATAGAACAGGTATTTATATAGAAGATAGCAAGACACCATATGAGTTTTGGTATAAATAGAAGCCCTTTTTGAAGTATTTTCATGTTTTTGGAAGTAAACGTTTCATCCGAAAATAATAAAATCAAGTCATGTATCATGATGCTATAGATGAAGGAATATTATTTGGATATTAAATGAAGAGTAAAGCCTATAGGTGTTTAAATAACTACAATGGATGAATTTTGGAAAGTAGTTATATCAATATTATTGAAGAAAAAATAAAAAAATATCAATTTTATCATATGATGATATGATAGAAGATGAATAAGAATGTGGAAATAAAAAATAATTCATATAAAGAAGTAGAGGAAGACATGAAAAATATTCAGGTGTCATAAAATAATGATGATTCAGAAGAAGAATTGTAAGAGGAAACCATGGATGAATAAAAATCATTTAAACCTCACAATAGAAATAGAATTGCTGAAATTGATCAATCCGACCTAATTGGGGATAGGAAAACACCCAAATTGATAAAGACAATGAGAAATGTTTCACATTAAACCTTCGTATAAATTATGGAACAAACATCATTTTAAGAATAAACAAAATAATAAATCATGGGTTAATTCCCTGAATAAATAACTATATTAGATTGACAAGAACAAGGCATGAGATCTTGTTACAAGAAATGAAAATCACACTGTTATTGGAAAAAATTGGATCTTTAAAAATAGATTTGATGATAATGTAAATTTGATTAGAAACAAGGCATGTTTAGTGTGTATGTGATATTCACAGATTGAATGAATTGATGATAGAGAAATGTTAGTAGTAAGACTAGAGTTGATCAGTATTTTTCTTGCTATGGACTTCAAAGAGGATACAATTTTTTTGAGATGTATTTCAAAAAAAACATTCATAAATGGAGTTATTGAAGAATAATCCTATATTGAATAAACAGTGGTATTTCTACATGTAAATGATGAAGAAAAAGTTTTTATATTAAATAATGCCCATTATGGTCTAAATCAGGCACCGAGGGCATGCTATTATTGACTAGATGCTTATCTAAAGAATATTCTATTCAAAAGAAGAGGATTTGATCATAATATCTAAGTGAAGAATTCAAATAAAGATATATTTATGGTGATTTTTTATGTTTATGATGTTATATTTTGTGGAAGTAAGAAGTTATTAGTAGAAGAATTTTCCAATCACATGAAATAATAGTTTGAAATTATCAATGAATAGTTAACTCACATACTTATGGGGGATATTGGTTATTTAGACTAAGGATTACACTTTCATTTATTTGAAAAAAAATTAAAGAGTTCTACTAAAGAAATTCAATATAAAAGACTCCAAAATAATATGAAATCCGATTATGGTTTGTACAAAAATTGGAAATCACGAGGACGGAAAAAACTTGGATCGCAAACAACATAATAGATTCATAAGAAGTTTATAATAATTGACTGAAACATGGATGGATATCGTCTTTGAATCTTTATTAGTATCCTACATTCAAAGTAATCAAATGGAAGTGAATTTGGAATTATTTAAAATAACCATGTGATATATTCAACATACTATCAATTTTTTCTTATACATACCTTATCTTAGATATAATAAATTAGTAGAATTCACTGATGTAGACAGGACTGGAGATGTGGTGGATAAAAATTCCATAAATGGTGTATAATTATTCATTGGAAGTTAATGTGTGGGATAGTTGATAATAAAACAAGAAATATTTTCTCTTAGTACAGCTGAAGGATAATATATCTATGAAACAAAGGGTTTCACTCATCTATTGTGGAGAAGAAATAAATCACTAATATTGGTGACGAGGTGAAACAACCAGTTGTTGTTCACTATGAAATCAAGAGTGTGAAAAATCTTATGAATAATTTAGTTTATTATTCTCATACAAAATATATTGAAATCATATATCACTTCATCAAGGAAAAAGGTTGAATAAGTTGTGATTAGAATGGAGCATGTCGGAACTGTTGACTAAGAGGATAAAACAAAAACAAAGCCATTAGTAGAACTTGTTATTGATAATCATTGGTTGATCCTCAATTATTAGCCACCTCCCAGTGTCTGAGGAGGTTATAGTTGTTCCACTCTCCCCATTTGGATGAACTATTTTAATATTTTTTTGAAGTGATGTAGGTTTATTAAGGAGATATGATCCATATGCAGTCTATTTTAATCTGTACAAGTAAAAATAAAGGTTCTTTGGGTATATTTACAAAGGGGGAGAATGGATAAATTCAATGAAGTCTTAAAGGGTTTCTGGTGCTAGGTTTTTGACAATCCATACAATGCCTTTATGAAACGATGACAATTATTTGTTATATGGAAGCACTCAGAGGTTTGCTCGAACATATTTATTATTCAAAAACATGATAACAAAATTCATGCCTCCCTCTTGTTTTTGACATTATTCATTGATCACCTAGACGTAGTTTTTTTAGGGGTTTTACCTTGTATATAGATTTTAATAGAGGATCATTCTTTATTGAATTTGACTACAAATTAGAAGCAAACCCAAAGGGATTTTTTTTGAACCAAGGATTTCCTTTTCTAGGAATAGTGTCTGGTTTTTGTTTCTCATTAATCCACACCGGGATGACCATGGAGGTTTAAAAGAATGATATCTTATAGTTCAACCAGACAACAGTGTTGAAGGTGGTGTCATTTCCCCTTGTTGGCCAAATTTTTGGGTCTAAAATTTAGAGGAAGGAAAAATGTGTATTTGGAAAAGGATATTGTGCACAATATTAATGGTGTCTCTGAATGTTTCATAAAAGTTAAATTTTAGTATTCTATCATAAAAAAATAAGTCAAACTAAAGGATCATGAACAATATCTATCTTTCCTAAAAGATTTTTGTGCAACAAGAAGGTTTGTGCATAATAAAGAAAGATCAAAAGAACGTTACACACCAAATATGACTTCAAAATTGAGTTAAGATCATGTGGAGTTTATATATCATCACATGAAAATATGTAAAAGTCATGATATACACACAAAATATGAATTTTATAATAGGAACTTACACACCAAATATGACGTAAAAATTCGGCTTACGCACACGGATGAAGGTGCCCAAGGAACTTTCCCACATGGTCGTCCATGTCTATAAATAAGTATCTAATGTAATACATAACATTCATATTTTTCCTATAAGAACCAAATTAAATAGTTGCATGCATATGAATTACACTTAGTAATTTTTTCTTGAATAAAGTTCATTTCATCTATCAATACCTAGTGAAACATAAGTTGTGGCTGTGAAAAATATAAGTGTTTCAAAAAATAAAAATTGTGAGAAAATCCTAAAAGATGTGTTAAATAATATGTTTTTTGAATAAGTGATGAGTTTTTCTTCTTTTAGGTTTAGAATATCTTATTTTTTATCAGTTATTTCATGTGCATCAATTTTGTACAACGGTGCAAGATGAGTACCATGCAAGTCAGAGACAAATATTTAAATTCCAATCTACTGAAGAAATATTCATGTAATAAAAACTGAGCAAGACTACACCAAATTCAGTGATCTAGAGGGAGTCAAAAAAAGTATTCCAATGGTGTCATGGTTTTATTCAAAAAATATTATAATGGTATTGTTCCTATCATAGAGTGACTATGTCAAAACATTTTATTCCATAACTAGTGAAATTTTTTGTATTTTGGTACAACTTAAATAGTTTTGATGTATGCTCCTTGCACTAGACCTTTATGTTGAACCAAGTATTCTTTTTTGTTTTTATTTTCTTATGATTTCTAGATTTATGCATGTTTCCATCAGAAAGTATTAAATGTTCCAACCAATTTGGGAATGAGATCAATCACTTTAAAAGAAAACATTGACACCATAATTCACCCCTCCCCTCTAATGGTGTTCTATGGTCCTATAAATCAATTAATACTTAGTTATGAAATATAAAACAATGAAAATCTGGATCATTCATATAAAACATAGGGTTGTGGATAAATAAATCTATCATGAATGACCTTATTTAGATCTATCTCATATATAGGTAGGTTAATGTCATTTTTTAGGAAACAGATAGTAGAGGCCCATGTTTAGGTGGATATTTTTCCTCAATCATCCATGATTCTCATCCTTTGTATGTTACACTAAATAGATCCAATCACCAGAATTTGAGTTCTTAACCTATAACAGTTTGCTCCTGAGAAATGTGCATGAATACCCACCAAAATTAAAATCTTCTTTAATGCACTAACTCTAGTTGTATTGATATCATCTGATTTAAAATTATATTTTACGCATAGTGTCCCCCCAATGGTAGAATAATCTAACTTCTTCTTAAGTAAAAGGACTTAGTGAGAATAACTTTATTTTTTCAAATTCCATATGGTTGGATTTAGAAGCTTTGTATGTTTTTATTTATTTTACCATAAATTTATACTAGGATTTATAACCCTAAAGACTTGGCTGGAACGGTATTGGATTTTTCTTAGGCCTCCTTGTTATAGGTTTTTGACCTAATCAGTTTTGTGCCTCTTAAATTCTATAGATGAAAAATATTTCCAAATTCATAGAAAGTTCATGTCCAGTGAGAAGATACACAAAATTTTCCTAGGATGGCCTTTTTGGGGTTTTAACTTGGGGAGTGTTATGTCTCATTCATTTGGTTGTGTTATGGTCTTGTAAGATTGATCATCATTGCAATGTATTTTATAGTCTTGAAGATGAAACCTCTATCATACTGTAGTTTATGATCATCTAGAATTGACCTTTTATGTGTTATAGTTTAAGGAATTATATATTGGACCTTTTTTCTTATATAGTTTCTGGTTTTCAAGATTCATCCTTTGATGTGTTATAGTTTATGATCTTATAGCTTGGACAATGAGATGCTATGTAGTTTAAATTATTTCTTCCAAGGAGTTGACTGATGAATATGGAATGGGGAAGACATTCCAGGTATGACAAAAAACACCCTAAGGTTCTGGGATTCACTATAGTTTTTAAGGGCTCATAAGGATTGGATTCATTTTCTTGCTAGGAAGATATTCCTCTTGTTGGTAGTTCAATGTATTCATAAAATTCTAGTATAGAAAAACAAAGGGGCCTCTAATCTTTTCCAAGGTCCAATGAAGATTTATTAGAGTAATATAAGAATATTTCAGATGTATATGGATTAAGGAGTCTAGTTGGATAGTTGGAATATGGGTTGTGAATATCATGTGTCTATGATCTTGAATTGATAAATAATGAAATGGGTCATACATTTCAATGAGGACACAAGATTCCCTAGGTTTATGAGTTCCACTATAGTTCATCAGGGTTCATGAGGATTGGAGTTATTTTCTTATAAGGGTTAGATTCCTCAAATTGGTATGTCAAATACCATATGCATGATCCCATAGGGATCACATATATGGCGAGGTAGATTTGATCCTCACTCATTTCAGAAGGATGTGAAATATTTTTAAAGATTTAGGTGTCTTACCAATGAAGTTGAGTATGGAAGAAATTATATCTTGGAAGGGCTCTCACAACCTAGGGAAATTTATCTCATAATTTTATTCTTGATCCCAATTCCTTTTGGTTTTACATCATGAGGTGTGGGCCTCCAAAAGGTTTGGTAGTGGTATGTTTCATCTCTTTATTGAGAAAGGGTACAAAACAATGTGATGTAACATTGAGGATGACAAATCCATATCAATAATCTGGTAAATAAAATCTTAAATTATGTTCTATGGTTCTCATTTCATGAGAAATACATGGGACAGTCATGTTGGGAATAATCTAGAACACTCTAAACTATTGGTTTCTTCCATGGAGATGTCATTCTCAAAAAAATTAGAAATCCCTTTATATTTGTAAAAAAAATTCTCTCGTTGGAAGGTTAATTCCCTTATGCATTAAAAGCGATGCCAACAAGAGAGAAATATTTTCATTTCCAAGGGATATGAAAGGTCTGTGATGACTCATGGTGCTTAAATCCCAAGGTGTGATTTATGGAAAATGTACGATTCAATAAGGGTTTGAGTTCCCAAAAAGTTGTAACACCTCATAGAGAACTTTTTCTCATAGTGAGGAGATGTGAGAAACCATTACACAAACATTTTCTTGGGACAAGGGGTCAAGTAATAATTTCTTGGCTTTTACTAGAGCTACATAGTAGTCCCTCTAGGCTTTATTCATTATTTATTGTTTTCTCTGATTTTTTTGATAAACTTGGAAGATGAAGAGTTTAGCGAGGTGATACTTGAATTTTTCTATGGCCACTTTATGTGGGTTTTTAACCTAAAAAGGTTTTTGTCTCTTTAAATATAAATTTAAGGTCTTGTAATTTGGACCATCATAAGACATAGTTTAATGTCATATAGCCTTGACTATATTGCATGTTGTTTATGGTCATGGCATACATAGACCAGATTTAGGGGATTCTAAACAAGATACCAATTAGGATACCAAGGGTCAAGACAATTACAACATCCTTCTATGTGGAAGGTGAAAATGATTTTTTAGCATGGATCACGATTATCAACTCTTGAGGAAGGAATGGTTCAATCATGTTCGGAATGACCTAGAACACCATTAGTAGCTGGGTTCTTCTACATTAATGTCAGGCTCACAAAAATTATAAATCCTATTATATTGGGAAAAGATATCTCTAGTTGGTAGGTCTAGGCCCTTATGCATCAATAGAAAGGCCATGAGGATGGAACCTATTTCCTTTCTAAGGGCTATGAAAGATTGGAGGAAACCTAAGGAACTCATGACATGAAGTGTGGTTTATAGATCAGGGTTCTTAAAATATAGCAGAACCACCACATACTCTAGTTGATAAAAGTACAGATATTATGGTTCTCTAACAAGGAATGATAATAAGTTATTCCCTATACGTTTTAATGAAATTTAGTGGGGTATTATTTTTATTTCAGTTTTAATGTCATGAAACCAAATAATTTTGTATTCATTTTAATGTCATGTGGTAAGGTCATTTTCTATGGAGTTTAACATCATGGTGTAAGGATGTATTTGTTGTGTAGTTTTAATGTCATTAGACCAGGATTCTTTCATTGTTGTTTAATGTCATATTTTAAGGATGTGGTATCCTATGTAAAGGATTCTGAAAGATATATTACATCCATAAGAATTCCACATGTTGACCTTACTCCTATATAGGAAAAATGGACTTTTATGTCTAATCCCTCTGTGTAGTTATGGTGACTTTTCCATCATCTATTGTAGATGTGCCCAATATTAGAGATTTTGGTGACACTATGTATTCTATGATGGAATTAATCATTCCACATATAGTTATTGAACGTGAAACACCCTATTAAGGTCTGAACCATATGTAGTGGTCGAAATTGTTTCTATTTATTATTATAGCTAGGCCCATAATTGGGGGCCCTAGAGTCACTACATATCTTGTGATTATAGAAATCAATCCACACAAACGTTTTGAGAAATCATGGACTTTAACGTCATGTTTCAAGGACATGGGATTCCCAATGTGAAAAGGGGTAGTGTGACAGGACCCAAATATGAAAATATGGGGTCACTACATATCCTATGGTAATAAGAATGAATCCACACATAGTTCTTGATGAAAGATATTATTGGGAAGGTATGAACTATGCACATGAAGAGGGCATTCCAATGCTTATTATTTATGAATGGACCCGATGTTAGATGTTTGGGAATCACTAAATTTCTTGTGTCAATAAGAATCAATTCACATGTAGATATTTAATGGAGGTGTGCCAGAATACAACAAAAACAATAGTGGTCCTCCCAGGTGAGGTCCATAAGAATTTACAATTTTATGTCATGAAAAGGAAATCAACTATTGATTTTAACATCATTCATTAAGGATGCAAGGTATTCCTTTTAGGCCATGAATTGAAGACCATGATAAACCTATCATGAGATAATATGACTTTCTATTGAGGGAATTCCCTATCGAAATTCATATGTTCATGTGATCTATGATCGGTTTGAGAAAGAAGGAACAATTAGGGTTTATCTATACATTAAGAGGAAACTAAACCATGTATATAGGTCATTTTGTATCAATTGTAGACTGTACCAAGATATAAGACCAAGGAGTCCCTATATGTCTCATCGAAATGAGAATCAATTTAAAAGTAGATCTTCAAACCCATGTAGATTAATGTCATGTGGGAAGGGAATTAGTCAATTCGTTTAACGTCTTGCGGTAATGAAATCTATCATGAAGTTTATCATTATGTAGTAAGAACATATGTTGCGTAGTTTAATTTCATTTGGTAAAGATGAGGATCACCCGAAATGAAAGGGAAGTAACATTATGAATCCATGTAATTTTTACATTATACAGTAAGGACATTTTCCATGCAGTTTAACATAATTTGGTAAGGAAATCTTCCTTATGGTTTAACATCATGTGTTACAGATGAGGTTCAACCATTGTTAAAGAAATGAAATATTGATACTGGACCCAGTACATGATTTTTTGGTGTCACTATGTATATTGTGATGGTTGGAATCAAGCCACCTGTTTTTCATAAGTATAGTTATCTCTTATGTGAATCTAACTCTCAGAAAAGTATTGAGGCATGTCAATATTCCTTTTCATATATCTAGGTCATGTATGATGTGTAGATAGTGAGACGGTGAATCCTGTGTAGTTTGAAATCCTATGGTGAGTACATCTTCTCTATAATTTAATGTCAAGAGGTAAGGACATGTTTCAAACAGTTTAACAACATTTGCTTAGGATGTGAGATATTATGTAGTTTAATGTCTTGCTACTAGGACAAGGGTTGGACAATATGAATAATGATGATCCATTGGGGGATCAATGTAGTTTAACATGATGGGGTGAGGACATTATTTGTATATTTTAACATCATGAGTTTAGGATGTGGGATGTTGTGTATTTTAAAGTGATGCAACCAAGACAAGATATGTCATCCAATTTAATATCTTACTTTTATGACATGTTCTAGACATTTTAATGTCATGTTTTTAATACATACATCATACAATTCAAATTCTTGTTTTTATGAAGTTCCCTATGCAATTTAAAACCATGTACTCCAAATTAACTCTGTACAGTTTAACATCTTGTGGTTAAGATGAAATCTATACAGTTTAACGTAATGTGGTTAAGACATGATTGATATCGTTTATTGTCATGTGGTTTAGACGAACCCTGTACAATATATAATAATGTGGTTTAGACATGATTTGTATAGTTTATCTTCATGTGGTCTACATGAACATCGTACAATTTAATGTTATGTGGTTGGGAAATTCTCTAGAACTCCATTTTTGACCCATTTGTGATCTTATTATTTGAAATAGAAAGGGATGTGGGCATCTCTGGGAGGATTATTTTGGCTAATAAACTTTATATCTCTATGTCAACAACTTCTTAAAAAAGTATATGTCATTACTAGGGAATACTATAGATTAACCCTCTCTAGGTCATCTTATAACCATTGTAAAGTGATTCTGATGGTTGATTGGAGAACTGTATATGGTTAACTCTAGTATTGTGAGCATCATTATATATAAAATTTCTTGATATTTCTTTTCACATAACTATATAAAGGTGTCTGAAATTTTTGATCACATCTCTATATGTGGGTGTATGTTCATGGGTAGGATTTTATTGTCCATGGGAGATACCACTATAAGGAGCTTGACCATGGAGGATGTCCATAGTGGAGTCCATGTGATACATCAACATACTACCATGAGTAGAAACATCTTTGTAAAGATATCCTTCATCTTCAGTTGAAAAGTTTATGGACCATTGAGGTGTTCAAAATGTGTCTCAAACCACCTAAAGGATAGTTGGACTTGGGTAGGTAATGTGCTTGAGCCTCTCCCTACATTAAGGCCCGAATATGTCATCCCTTCATTTTGGGTTTAAGAGGGGATATAATATTTCTCTATGAAGATTTATAGAATCTATTGATAACTTCCTAATGTAGTGGGAATTTGATCCCACTACTAAAAATATGATATAATATTCCAATTAGATCCTCTGATAGGGATATATGCTTTTCCTAAGGCATTCTCCACTCTCACATGTTGTGTCTTGGATAGAATAAGGATATGTGACTGCTAATAGTCCTTGAGAATAAGACCGTGGTCTTTTTTTACTAGATTATGAGTATGTCCCAAGGAATGTGACACTCAATTTGTGAGCCTCAATTGGTATGAGAATATGATCTCATTCCAAATATGTATTCCTCATCAGAATATGTTGAAAGACCTCCAAAATGGGTTTCAGGATACGTGCCTCCTCCTAAGAGCTACTAAAATATTTTGAGTATCTTTGTTCACATGATTATGATCTTGTACAAAAGAATGCTCCACTTTAACATGGTATTCCTTGAATAGAATGGGTATATGAGCCCATTATTGGGCCTTTGGAGTATGCCACTATTTATTTTTTATATGAGTATGAGCATGTTTCTATGCATGTGTTTCTCTCACTTAGTGAGCCTTAACCAGAATGAGGTTATGAGCCGAATCTAGGGATTTTTTAATATATCTGAAATCTATTTTGATAGGAATATAATATTTTATTGTGGCATGTTCCACTTACACTTTGTGAGCCCTAGTCAGAATAGGGACATGAGCTATGTCCTAATGTTGTGTCATTTATCAGAACATGTTGATAATCCTCCTAGATATGAATTTTCTCTAGAGTAGCCACTTGTTCATACTGATCAAATTGTTGTGATTATCTATCTATCTAGATAGTAATATATTTTTATCCTTTCATCTTCACTATAATACACTTGTGAAGATCCTATGTTGTTGTCACAAATCACTAGCACTTCAATAGGGTATGTATAGGAATATATGATACTACTATCTCATCTTCCTAGATATGTTGTTCAATATATTTGATTATTGTGGGGACATAAAACCCCTCTTGTCCTCCTTTTACAATCAGAATATACTGATGGACTTTATGCATGAGGGAACAGATTCATACTTTCCCCATGATTGTTTTCTGGATATGATAGAAATCTTTGTTTGATCTAGTTGTGGTAAGAGCCTGCTCCCTCTAGCCCACAAATTTACACATTTGAAAAAATTTCCATGATTATCAAATCTGAATGCTTGGGTTGGTCAACTATTAGAGAACTACCTATATAGGATACTAAGGGGTATTTAGGATTTTTTGATATAACTGGGAGTGAGTTTATAATGTATCAGTGTTGCATCTAGCAACTATAATTTCAACCTGATGCTGATGATGCCTCATAGAGATTGAAATTTCACATAGTCTTTCATCCTATGAATGGGACATGTTTTGTTCAGTTTATCATCATGCGAAAAGGATGTTACTATATGTGGTTAGAACATGATATAAAATTGGCCATCCCTATATATATCATTAGGATAATAATAAATCTATTCATAGTTCTAAAAAACCTGTGCAATTTAATGTCGTGCAAAAAGGAATTTTTCCTTACAATTTATTTTCATGTGTTAAAGACATGAATATAAGTGTTTGGTCCAATATATCAGATAATTCAACCCTATGTGTCTCATTTGGATGAGAATCAAGCCCAATGTAGTTCAAAAGACCCATAAAGTGCAATATCCTATGGTAATGACATTTTCCATTATGTTTAACATCTTTTAGTAAGGACATGAATATAGGTGTTTGGGCTATGATATAGGATCCATGAATCCCTATTTATCTTATTAAGAAGAGAATCAATCGATATGTAGTTCTAGAAAAACCATACAGTTTAATTTCATTGGGAAAGGACATTAGTCGCTCTGTTTAATATCATGCAATAAGGACGTTAATATAGGTGGATCAAATATTATATTGGATATAGGTATCTCTACACATTTAGTTATTATGATAATCAAGTGATACATAGTTATATAAAACTCACCCAGTTTAATAGATTGTGGAAACGAAATTTTCTTTCATTTAAATTTATTGTTGTAAGGAAATGAATATAAGTTGTTGGGACAAGATATATGATCTGGAATACCTACATATTTATTAGGATGATAATCAAGCCATACATAGTACTAGTGACCAAGGAAGTTTAATGTCGTGTGGTAAGGACATCAGTTGTGTACTTTAACATCATGTAGTAAGGAAATGAATATAGGTGGTTGGGCCACGATATAGGCTGAACACATCCTTATGTGTCTCATTAGGATGAGAATAAATCCATACATAGTTCTAGAAAAATTGTGTTCTTTAATGTCTCATAGAAAGGACATTGGCCATGTAGCATAATGTCTTGTGGTAACGATGTAAATTTAGGTGATTGGGCTAAGATATAGGATCCATGAACCCCTACATATCTCGTTAATATAAGAATCAAGTTATACTTTATTGTATAAAAATAGTGTAATTTTCTATTGTGTTAAATGGATAATGGCAATATAGTTTAATGTCTTGTGACAAATATATATGATCCATGTGTCCCTACATATCTCATTAGGTTGAGAATCAAGCTTTACGTAGTTCATAAAAAATAATGTAATTTAATGTCTTTCAGAAATGACATAAGTGGTGTGGTTTAACATATTGATGTTAGGATATACATATAAGTGGTTGGGACATGATATTGAATCTTATCTTCCCTATGTATCTCAATAGTATAAGAATCATTCCATATACAGTTCTAGAAAACTTGTATAGTTTAATGATGTGTAGAAACATTATTTTCAGTACATTTTAACATCTTATGGTAAGGACATGATCTATATAGTTTAATGTCATGTAGTAAGGATGTCCACCATATAGTTTAATTCCTTGCAGTAAGGACATTTTCCATGTAGTTTACTATCCTGGTGTTAGGATTTCATCCTTGTTGTTTACTTTGTTGATGTAAGTATGTCATCCATGCAGTTCAATGCCTTGTGGTAAGGATGATGGCCATGTAGTTTAATAACATTCTATAAGGACAATGTCAATGTAGTTTAATGTCTTTCATCAAGGAAAATTTCTATGTAGTTTAACATCATGTTGTAAGGATGATGGAAATGGATTTTAACATCTTGCAATAAGGATGATGGTATTGAACTATCAATTAAGTGTCTCTTACGATGGAGCATGGATAAATCTTATTTATATATCATGAGTTATGGGATCCTTAAGCTCTATCAATCCTTCACTAATTTGTATCTCCAACCAATCCTTTATTACAAAGAAGCTATGTATTGTGTTTGGAAGACATTGATGGTAGGGGAAATGGTTGTCATGGCTTGTCAAACCTACCTCATTTGGATCCAATATTGTTGGGATTTCCATAAAACCATTTTCCATGACATAATAATAATACATGAAGAAATTATTTGTTTGGAAAAGTTAGGTTTATTTTAATCATTCATTGAATGATGGTCATTTATCACTGGGAGGTAGGTGTATCATACTCCGCTACACAACTAGCACATCATTTTTAGAGTGATAATATGATTGGGGCAGGGATTCAACTATCAGGGGTTCCAATATCCCCATGTCCATCTACACTTGAATCATATGTTTAAAGGAAAAGAAATCATTTATTGTGTTCCCAAGAAATATATGGAAGGGGAAATGACTGTTACGGCCTACAATCCTTGCCTCACTTGGATTTCTCATTTTTGGGAGATCTATCAAACCATTTTCCATGGAACAGTTGAAATACCTTGGAACATTTCTTGATTGGAAAGAATATATGTTTCATTATATATCCTCAAACATGGGTGATAATGCCACTTTCCCTTGATGTCATATATTCCACTAATAGTATGGGTGTATGGTTGAGTTTTGATCATGGAGTATATACTCAATGTCTTTATTTGTTCAGCTGAAGGTGTTGAAGCATTGGGGGTCTTGGACGATGCATATTCTTCCCACTAATTAAATTATCCCAACTATCCTGCATGTTTCATGGTAATATCTGAGGTCATATGGTTTTCAAAATATCCCTGATGAGGAGGTAGAAAAGGTAGAAATACCCCCAGACCTATCGACTTCGGATAGGTGTAAGGATGTATTTATTTCACATGATGAGTTAATGATGGATATGAAAATTCCCCTAACCCTGGGGGCTTAGGCACTTCACTATAATATGGGATTCCATAGGCAAGTACTGTTACATCATTCCATGGTAGTGGTATTAGGAGTATTCCGATAATTATATCTTATAGATAACTATTCTCATTTTAAAATTTGATGATTCATTCTTGTAAAAAAATTTCTTTTCTTATTCAAGGAGATGGATGGAAAGATCCATGAAAACACCTTATAATTTATCAGTGGTAGGGTGAGTGGATGATGACGGGAGTTCTAACATGGACCCTATAGAATAAATCCACGATTACTAGTGTCCATATGGTTCATTGTTATTACCCAGTGAAATTAAAACATGAGCTGTATCACCCTCTATAGATTCTAGAAATATACCAATGAGCCTTTCTTTTTATGTGCCATTTGTAGAATGTAGGACACCCAACCATGACCCAGAAGACTGCATGAGCGTATTAATGTACTCTTCATGAGTTTACTCATATGGATCAAATGAGGACGGTTATGATCTGATTGATATCATATTCTATGAGACATAAGTGGTTTGTTTCTCCTCCTCTATTGAGTATCTCGTTTGGTTGGTCATTGCCCGTTATTTTGTTTGAGGGGTTGGTGCATGTGGTACCATTTAAGGCGTTGGTTCCCATGATACCATATTTGGGGTTGGTTCCCATGATAATTTTTAATGGTTAGTGACCATGATAACATTTTAGGGCCAGTGCCCAGGGTACCATTTGAGGGATTGGGGTCCATGGTACCTTATGAGGGTTCGGTGCCCCTAGTACCATTGGAGGGATCGGTGCACATGATACCACTCTAGGGGTTGGTTCATGTTGTACGGTTTGAGAGACTGATTCTCATTGTACCATTTTAGGGGTCGCTTACTATTTTACTATTTGAGGGGTTGGCTCCCATGGTACCATTTGAGGGGACATCACCCATGATACAATTTGAGTGTTTTGTGCCTGTTGTAACATTTGAGGGGTTTGTTCCTGTTGTACCATTTGAGGGGTCATTTCCCATTGTATCATTTTAGGGGTTAGTGCTCGTTGTACCATTTGATGGTTCAGTGATCTTTTTACCATTTTAGGCGTGACTAAATTCATATAAGACTAAATGCCTATAAGACTTCCCTAGATTGCATTACCAGTAGTATAGACCTCTGAGTGAATATGAGATTCAATAAAACTCACATCCCAATGAAGATCCCACAATGGGGGGTTTATCCTCATACTATTCATACAATCACTACTAACCACTTAGCCCATATAAGTCATACTCAGTGTGAGAAATAAGAGATAGTAGATAATCTGACACATTGCATGAGAGGGTATTTGTATGTGGCATTACACATTATATTTGACCTTTGAAAGGTTTGATTTTCCATCTCATGAAGGATATGGTACGGTGATTATACCTTAGGATAGAATCATATATATCTTGTTTTATAATAATAATTGGAGTCATTGTAGTACAATTAATCCCTAAACCAATGATGGGTTCGGGGAACATGGGGGCATCGTCGGGGCTTATACTTAAAATGATGGCAATATATTATCCCGCTTGTCATTCGTTGATTGATGGTGAAGAATGGATGGCTTATGGAAGATAAAGGGACATAAAAAAAGTTAATCCACATCATAGATTGAACCTTAGGAAGGCATATTACATATCTTAGTTATTGTAGGAATCAGAGTTCTCGTAGTTTAGTTTGTTAGGGATTACACACTATGGTTTCCCTTGTATCGTGGGATATATCATATTAGGCCTCTAATTGGGGATTACACACTCATTATTTCCTTTGGATTCTCACTCTATCTCTCTTAATAAATAAATAAATATCATGATCTTTAATGGGTTTTCCGAGACCATGACACCAATATGGTCACATGATCCTATAACCCTTTCCCATCAAGGACACGTCCCTTTAAAAGGGATATGCAGCCAATGGTTCATGGTCGAGGCCCACATAGAATGGGTCTATGTGTATATTTCAAATGAAGTGGACATGTCCTAGGGGATGTTCCTTATATTTCCTGGTTTTCTATTAAAAATGTATTTATTTTATGCCTATCATGCTTAGGGCATCAATATGACATGGCAGACACATCCAAGGTGCCTCGCATGATCATTTGAATTGTATTGGATGCCTTCGCATGAATGAAGCTGAAATTTACATGATTCCTTGCATAATAAAGTAAGAAAATTCTAGTTTTTTTTGGGAATGGTCTAAGTATACATGGATATATAAAAATCACATGATCAACCTTACTTGTCGTCAGACTCTCACATGAAAATACAGACATGTCAATGGGAAATCACATGATCATTCCAACATGTCAATAAGATGTTGTGAGATTTACATGACTTGTCGAGAGCCTATATTAGGAGAATATAAACATGTCAAGGTGTTTTCTTCTTATCAATAGGGTTTTTCTTTTGTATATTACTTCATAATAAAAAATGTCAATCATTTGTCACAAGGTCAGCTAGAATTGTCCAAGTCTTTTCATGTGACCAATATGTCTTATCCATGTCCTGTCACATAAAAAGACTAGTCTAAGGTCATCTAAGGACATAAAAATATCATTGGATAATTGTTTAATCATGTGACCTTAATCTATTCACATGGTGGGGTCTCATTGACATGATTAGGATCACTCTCATGACAATGGGAACACACCCGACGATTGAGGAAACAATTCAAAGGTTTTATGTCTAAAATTTCATGGTGAATGATGCACAACCATGTGTTCATGTCGAGGTCATACACCATAGGGATTTCCCAAAGATATAGTTTCATATCCATGGACTCATAAAGATGTCAAATAGAACTCACATGATGACCTATTCTTCATGCGATTCACATGAACTCAGAAGGGCCTTGTGAAGGTGTCTGAAAACATGAACCAATTCTTCCCAATGACACCACAAACATACATAAGGGTGCATGGTGCATACAGATTAGGGGTTTTTCAAGGCTTTATACTCATTTCAAATCCACATGCTTGGTGATGGGTGTCCACAATATTCCAAAACACATGTGATCCATATGACCTTCATAAGGTCTTGCAGTGGTTCCTATATCTGCTCCATGAGACTGAGTAGGGGCATCGTGAGATTGAGCTGGGGGAATTATGATTCCAAGGAAATATTTCACACATTGTGTGCATACAACTTGTATTTGTAGAAAAAATGGATCCAATTTATTTAGGGAATGGTTTTAGAATTTAGGGTCATAGGTTCATGAGGCCATTGTGACACAAAGGATTTGGGTGATCGGTTATTCAAGACTGTCTGGGGGATTTTACATCTTCCACTAGTGGATAATTTCAATTTATCACATGAAAAATTCTCATGATAGTGATCCCCCCTTGAGGTTTAATTAATAATGTGGTCACATGATCCTAATGGAATCATGAGAGGCAATCTCACTACACCTCAAAACCAAATGACCCGGAGGGAGGTTTGTGATATAGGGATATATGACTACAGAAATTCATGCATTAATGGAGATACTATTTCAAAGGTATATCATGTTATTATCATTTATTTCTTTTTTCATGTGACTGAATGATCTTTAATTGATCACATGATAGCTTTTTGTGATCAACTGAGGGAGTTCCCCAGTGGTTAGTTTCTAGCTTCTTCCCAACTGCTTCCCTTCTCTAGAATTCTCTCTATCCAAAATCTCTCCTATCCACCTACCTCATGTGTATTTTTAATTTAATTAGGGGTATTTAAAGGCCTATGTTGGCCACGTATTATGTCACCTTTCATGGTGGTAATTCCACGTTTATTGGTTGAGGTGGTGTAGACTTTTCCAGATTGAGGTCATGTAATATAAAGATGGATTTTTATTCATCACATGGTCACTTTATTAATGATGTGATGCATCATTTACCTTATATGATTCCACAAACCATATAATTATAATTATGAATTAATGTAGATAAATTCGATAAAGAATACATAATGATGTTCAGGTCATAAACTTCATGTGATGATTTCATTGATTGTATTCACGTTGATCGTGTGATCAAAGGATGATCACGTGTTTTATTTGATATTTTGAGGGGGTTCTTGTGAGATTCCTCTTGTTCTTATAATGGGATTTATATTAAGTCTCACATATAAGTTGGATGGAGGATGTCTATTGAAATTGAAAACATTTGGTTGTTGTCACACCCCGACTCCTTGAATTATTTTATTTTATTATCTATTGATTTTTTTAGCCTTGGCAAGGTGCGGTGCGAGCACGTGTCTAATAATTTTTTTATTGTTTAATGTTTTTTGGGGTTTCTGAGTAGTGTGCGGGAACCGCATGGTCAGATGTAGTCGCGTGGTCTGTCCACATACCTATGCAGTTATCTAATGTTTAAAATAAATAAAATTTTATAAAAATAAAATGTGTTAAATGTTTGTGCTAGGATAATAAAAATATTATTGTTGTGTAGATAATAATATTATTGTTATTGGAAGTGTTACTATTTTCATTAATATGTTTTAATGTTAATTGGTTGTTAAAAGTGTTTTTAGTATTCTATTTATTATGAGTAAATTGTTATTAAGGAAATTGTTAATGTTATATTATTATTATAATTAATGTTGTTAATCTTAAAAAAATATAATGACCAAGATTTTTATTTTTATTTGTCTTACTTTTAATATTATTATAATTATGTCATTTATATTATTATTATTATTTTTATTATTATAATTATCATTATTATTATTATAACATAGAAAAAATGAAACCCTAGACTACTCGGTTTTCCCCCCTTTTCCCCCCTGCTAGCCACGGGCTGCATCCCCCTTCCCTGTCGCCCTCGCTGCGCACCCCCGCACCGGCCCTCCCAGTTGCCCTCGTTTAGCACCAGCCTTCCCCAGGTCCTCCCTGCACTCCCCTCAGCCGGCTCGCCTAGTGCCTCTGCAACCCCGCTCCCCTCAGCCGGATCTCCCTCCTTCTAGTCGCAACCCTGTAACCCCCTTCCACCAGTGATCTCTGACTGAACCCTCGCACGGCGGCCCCCTATTCTCCCGCTCCGGATAGCGGTGGTGGGCTGATCTCTGGCCAGTAGAGACAGCGGCCTGATCTCCCCTCTCCTCCTGCTCTGGTGAACCCGAACCCCACCCCTTCTCAGCATTTTCATCGGCGCGACCAGAACCCCCTGCCCTAACACATTCGTTTTGCTTAAATGCGACCACGTTTCCCATTGACAGCAACCTGTTAGGCGGAGAAAAAGGGAGTGATGGAAAGAGGGGGGGTGAATTGCCTTTTAAAAAAAGATTAACAAATTAAAATCAAAGTTGAAAGTGCAGCGGAAATAAAAGAGGCAAGACACGCAATTGATAACGGAGTTCGGCCAAAAACCCGGCCTACGTCTCCGCTCCCAACTCAACCGTTGAGAGATTCTACCGCTTGCTTTTCAATGGTTGTAACAAGAAACCCACTAGCCTTTTTACAGGTGAAGGCTAGCTCACCTATTACAGCTTGCTTTTTAATGGTTTGAGCAAGAAACCCACTAGCCTTTTTACGGGTGAAGGCTAGCTCACCTTTGTCTCAAGCCTTTTACAAGGTAAGGCTTGACCAACCTCTTCACACCTTGAAGGTGGTGTGAGAACCCAAAGAAAGAGAGATGAGAAAGAGATAGGGTTTGTAGGCACAAACCCAAAATGAAGCTCAAAATGATAAACAATGAAAAACCGTATTGGGAGAAGCCTTGGGCGCCAATGAATTGATGGAGCTGATGAAGGGCGCTCCCAAGCTTCTTTGGAGGTGCTCCTTGGATGTGGAAGTGTGTTGGAGCAAGTGGGGTTCCCTTGGAGGAATCCGCCGGAGGTTCGCCAAATGATGGGAAATGTGTCCGTTGGCTTCACAATTGTTCCGGATATATTCCTTTTTCTTCCGGGGGTTCAAGGTCCTTTATTTATAGAGGGGGAACCCTCATATGGCCGTTGGAGGCCTTTGGAGCCGTTGGAAAGGCTTTCGGAGCCGTTGGAGGCCAAGTGGACCAGCCTGGTCAAAGGCCCAACGGCTAGTTTGACTGGCTCCACCGGCTGACCGGTGCAGAGCCACCGGTTGGCCGGTGTGTGCAAAATGGAGGAGGGCTCGGGCTCAGGCTCCACCGGTTGGCCGGTGCTGAGGCAGTGGCTGGACTCTCGGTCTGGGCTCTACCGGCTGGCCGGTGCTGAAGCCACCGGTTGGCCGGTGGACTGAATTTCAGTCCATTTTGGCTTTTTGCCTTCTTGGCCTTCTTGGCCCAATTCCTTGGCACCCTGAATTTACGCCTATCATCCAAAAACACTTAAAACAATATTATAAAAACAAGAGGTTGATTGTGATCATGAAAATAAAACCACGAGGGGTTCGAGAGGTACAACAATCTCCCCCTATTTTGATGATCACAATCACCAAAACAAACAATGTAGAAAATGAAATGAAAAGCATGCTTTAAAATATTTCTCCCCCAATCAACCAAGAATTTCTCCCCCTTTGTGATTATCAAAATAGCACGGGGCATAAAACTTGATTGAGGGATTCAAAGAATTTAAACCAATTGAAATTTTTGAAATTTGAATTGAAAGTTTTGAATCAAAAATTTTGAAATGAAAAATTTTGAATGAAAAATTGAATAATAGTTTGAATTGAAAGTTTTGAGAAAAATTGAATAACACTTTGAATTGAATATTTTGAAATGAAAAATTTGATACCAAGAGTTGAAATTGAAAGTTTTTGAATCTAAAATTTTGAAATTGAAATCAAAAGGGCTTAAACGAACCTAACTCCCCCTAAATAAAAACAACAAATCACCGGGGAGAGGTTTTTGAAACCGAGACAAATTTTGGCCCGGAGAGACTCACTATAAGGGATTTTTCAATCCATACTTGTCTAGTGGCGGGTCTTCTCCTATAAAATTCATCATTAAAGAAAATGGTTTTGGGCCTACCATACCGGGCATTTTTACAATTGCACTCATAGATTAAGTGCCCGGGTTTTTTACAATAATTGCAAAATTTAAATTGAGAGCTCCCCCTTACAAAAATAGTAGGTGCATGGGAAGAGGAAGCTTGCTTGGAATAGCCAAGACCTTGGGTGGTTCTAGATACGCGTTGGGAACCTAAGAGTTTGGTCAGATTTTGTTCCCCTTGGGTGAACTTGGCTAGTGATTCCCTTAAATCTTTGATTGTTGATTCCATGGAATCAATATCGGGAAGGTTTTGGATTTTGAGGGTCAACTCTTCCTTCTCTTTGAGAAGTTGTTCTTTTTCGGAAGAGAGTTTTTTGAAATTCTTTTTTAAAGAAACAAATTTGGAAGAAAGTTCGTGAAAACCTTCCTCCAATTGATCTCGCGCATGTTGGAGATCCTCGTATGACAAATGATTTAAAGAATTTGAAGAACAAGAGGATGAGGAGTCGGAAGATGTTACCTCATGGAATGCCATTAGGCATTTATTACCGTTGTCGCTCGAGGAGGAGGAGGAGGATGTGGAGCTATCACTCTATGTGGCCTTGAAAGCCTTCTTCTTCTTCTTTTGTTTGGCCTTTTTCTTGTTGAGTGGGCAATCGGGCTTGTAATGGCCTTTCTCGCCACACCCGTAACATTTTACCTTGGGCTCGTATTTTTCGTTGGATTGAGCCTTGCGAGCCTTCTTCTTCTTGTGCTTCTTCATGAACTTGTGCATCTTGCGGGAAAGGTTCTCCATTTCAGAATCGCCGCTTGAAGAGGAAGAAGATGATGAAGAGGAGGAGCTTTCTTCTTGTTGAACTTTGAAGGCGATGTTCTTTGGAACTTTGATCGGTTTGCCTTCTTTTTTAGCTTGCCTCCTCATGGTGATCTCATAGGTCATGAGAGATCCGATTAGCTCTTCGACCGGCATGTTCTTTATGTCCTTTGCTTCTTGGATTGCCGTGACTTTTGGTGCCCATGAGCTAGGTAGGATCCATAGGATCTTCTTGACCATTGTTTCTGCAGAAATATTATCTCCAAGAGATTTTCTACCATTGCAAACATCAGTAAAACGAGTAAACATTTCAGAAATAGATTCGGATGGATGCATGGAAAAAGACTCAAAATCTTGACGAAACATGTCCAATCGAGTGTCCTTGACTTTGTTGGTCCCCTCATGGGTAACCTCCAAAAGTTTCCAGATTTCATGTGAGGAGGTGCATGTGGAAACTCGATTGAACTCATTACGATCAAGGCCGCAATGTAGAGCGTTCATGGCTTTGCCATCAAGCTCGAAATTTTTTATATCGGCTTGAGTCCATTTGGATTCATCGGGGGAAGAGAGAGTGTAACCTTGCATGACAATTTTATAAATGGGATATCCTATGCTTCTAAGAAAAGTAGTCATGCGGGTTTCCCAATAATTATAGTCGGTTCCATCAAAAAATGGAGCACGACCCAAAGAAAAGCCTTCGGGGGAGAAAGAGGTTGAAGCCATCAAAAAAAGATCTTGAATTTGAAACCGGTGAAGGTATTACTCAAATTTTTCCTTTGATACCAATTGTTGGACGGAAAAAAAAGTGATGGCAAGAGGGGGGGTGAATTTCCTTTTAAAAAAAGATTAACAAATTAAAATCAAAGTTGAAAGTGCAGCGGAAATAAAAGAGGCAAGACACGCAATTGATAACGGAGTTCGGCCAAAAACCCGGCCTACGTCTCCACTCCCAACTCAACCGTTGAGAGATTCTACCGCTTGCTTTTCAATGGTTGTAGCAAGAAACCCACTAGCCTTTTTACAGGTGAAGGCTAGCTCACCTATTACAGCTTGCTTTTTAATGGTTTGAGCAAGAAACCCACTAGCCTTTTTACGGGTGAAGGCTAGCTCACCTTTGTCTCAAGCCTTTTACAAGGTAAGGCTTGACCAACCTCTTCACACCTTGAAGGTGGTGTGAGAACCCAAAGAAAGAGAGATGAGAAAGAGATGGGGTTTGTAGGCACAAACCCAAAATGAAGCTCAAAATGATAAACAATGAAAAACCGTATTGGGAGAAGCCTTGGGCGCCAATGAATTGATGGAGCTGATGAAGGGCGCTCCCAATCTTCTTTGGAGGTGCTCCTTGGATGTGGAAGTGTGTTGGAGCAAGTGGGGTTCCCTTGGAGGAATCCGCCGGAGGTTCGCCAAATGATGGGAAATGTGTCCGTTGGCTTCACAATTGTTCCGGCTATATTCCTTTTTCTTCCGGGGGTTCAAGGTCCTTTATTTATAGAGGGGGAACCCTCATATGGCCGTTGGAGGCCTTTGGAGCCATTGGAAAGGCTTTCGGAGCCGTTGGAGGCCAAGTGGACCAGCCTGGTCAAAGGCCCAACGGCTAGTTTGACTGGCTCCACCGGCTGACCGGTGCAGACCCACCGGTTGGCCGGTGCTGAGGCAGTGGCTGGACTCTCGGTCTGGGCTCTACCGGCTGGCCGGTGCTGAAGCCACCGGTTGGCCGGTGGACTGAATTTCAGTCCATTTTGGCTTTTTTCCTTCTTGGCCTTCTTGGCCCAATTCCTTGGCACCCTGAATTTAAGCCTATCATCTAAAAACACTTAAAACAATATTAGAAAAACAAGAGGGTGATTGTGATCATGAAAATAAAACCACGAGGGGTTCGAGAGGTACAACACAACCCTCTTTCTACTGATCTATGGGTATTTCATTTCTTTTTGGGGTTTTTCTTCAAATTGAACAGACCCTAATACCTTAGTTTGTGATTTGCATATTTTTCTTGGGGCCTAGGTTATGTTATTAAGGTATCAGGACCCATTGGTCAAGGTTCCGGCATTTTCTGCCAAGGGCAGGGCGGATGAACTCGATTTTCCTTGCCGCCAATTTTTTGGGTAAGGTTAATTCACCCACTTTTTTGTTTTGATTCATCCAATTTAGTGTCTTATGTTGTTTTTGAGTCCCTGGTATTTATTTGGTTGTGCGTTGGTCTTTGTCACACTGACTTTGGGTGTCAACTGTATTGTTAAGGTGTGGCGATATTTTTTTCTAGTGTGTGTGCCTTTGTGGGAGTTCGTGTACGTGAATGTGTGGCCATGTGAGTTTTAAAGCATTATCTTGACCAATTATTTGAGTTAGGTGCTTCCATGCCTTTTTTCCAATTTCGTTCCATGCGATACTTGTATTTTAGTATTTAATTGTTACACCCTGATTCGCACATTTATTACAAATGTACTTAGTTTATGGTAACGATTTATTGTTAGTTTAACTTTCTAAATATAGGTTTTGACATGTCCTTCAATTCATGCACATGTTTTTTCCTATGCAGTTGAATGTTGATAAATGGTATTGTTTTCAAAGAATAATTTTTGTTAAATGATTTGAGTGTAATTTGTAATTGTTTTATAAGGTGCTTCAATGGTTTATTAAATTATGAAAGAAGTGTGAAAATATTTTTGGAAAATGTTTTAGAGTGCCTATGGTTTGAAAAGTGGATTTCGACATGTGTGGCACATTTTCATTAAGTTTCACTTACCACATGTTTTATTTAAATGGCCCGATTGGAACATTAAAAATGATTGGTAAATTCTTCATGAAAAGGCATGTTTGGCTTTTGAAATAGATTTTTGGAAAATCCTTCTTGGGTTGTTATCCCTGCCTAAATGTTGAATCATGATATGGAAGGGTCCTTGGTATGAGACTTCTTTGAATGATAATTATTTTGAGGCAAGGGACAAACCCTTGAGGTGGCCGGGGCGGTGCCATTTTATGTGGTGTGTTTGATTATATGTATGTGACTTGTTGTTTAAATGATATGGCACACCCTCTTGAAAACATTTCAAGGGAACCTAGTATTGAAAAGATATTTACTGAGAATGGTTGCTGCACTAGTTTAGACTACGCACTGACTAGTGGCCCCATAGCAGGGGAATACTGAGTTATTGATGCAATGGGGATTGGGCCCCTCGGTTAGGCCATGTATGGCTATGTTGAGTGTTAGGGAGTTATGATGTCTTCGAATTAGGGCATGCCTTCAGGATGAGTCACATGTATAGTATGTTCTGGTCTTCCTCTACATTATCCTTAGATTTCCCGTTTTTCCCCATTACGAGTACTATTAAAGCCATTTCCCTCATTATGTGGACACATTTTTCATTACACCTGGTTTTGGTATTTATTTAGAAAACTGTTAATTTGTGATTACATTAAAATGGATTTAAATTAGATGTTCATAAATAGAAAGCCCAACTCCCCTTTCCTTCCCCTCATATTTGGTTTTAAACATGAAGGTTAGGGGATCATGTTTGTTTGTCTTTGTTTTAAAGCAAAGTGTGTATGAAAACATAATTTTATAATGTATTTCAAACTAGTATTAATGGAATGTCTTGTGTAAGAAAAGACATGGAATCTGTGGTGGTTGCCTACTAAGCGATTATCTCACACCCTACCTATACCACTTGGTGTCGGTAGACCTGAGCTGTTTTGCAAGTTCAGTCTTTGTTCAGGTTTCCCTAGCAGGTTCTTGATGTTGGAGCATAGATGGTCTTATGGTTGGTGGTGGCCAAGAGGTCACATGGAGATCGGGTTTTGGCGGTTTGGTTTGTTCGTTTGGATTTTCAGTTATGTATTTTAGTTTTCTGTCTGTTGAGTTGCACCTTGTATCTGGATTAGTTTATTTTATTAATTTTCATTTATCTATGATGTTGCGTCCTTAGTTTATTTTATTTATTTATCTGGTCCTGGTTGTTTATTTGTTTTGGGTTTAAATCATTCCCAGGTGTATGTTTGATGCCCGATACTAGTTTCAAGCCCATGGGGATCAGGAACGCCCCTCGGGCCATGCCGCGGGCCAGCTCGTGTGATCAGTTCAGGGTCGACCTGGGTTGGTTCGTGAAAAAATGGTATCAGGGAAGGTTCTTATTATTTGGGGTGTCTGGTAGAAGGATATTATGACTTTTGTGGCTCAGGACGTAGGTTATAGGTCGGTGCCTGATCACCACCGCTCGCGACGAAACATGAGTTACCAATGGTAGTCTGGGATTTGAGTCTTTTGTCTTTGGTTATTATGGATTGTGGGATGAAAATGGGAGCTAATCGGTTCACGTTGTTGCCTCGCATGGGGTGGTGACCCATGTAGAGTCCATGTGCCTGGTTTAAGGTCCTCTTATTGTTATGACCTACTTGGGGAATGGCTCACCACCATGTCGATGGGTTAGGCACTTACAATAGTTCCTCATTCCAATGTTTTATGTCTGGTTTTGTTTCATTTTGAACTCAGTTGATGCAAGTGTGCATTAAAAGTGAAATTGATTTTGAAATTTAAAAGTTTTTCTTTTAATTTGTTTTGAAATTGGTGATGTGAGTTTTTAAAGTCCAGGTTTATCGGTTTAAAAAAAATGTGGTGTGTGTTTAGATTGGGTAAAGAAAATAAGTTTCTGAACCTTGTCACTCTTTATGGAGGGTCACACGTGCGTGAGTATGTACGGAGAGTGCACAAGGGCACTTGTTCGTAGATGAATGTGAGCGAGATTTAATGAACTCACATGTGACAGTTCATATGCTTCCATAGGTGAGTTTTAAAATTTTAAAGGAGTAATGGTTTTTGAAATGTGATTTATTCTTGTGTTTGTATATGTTTGTATTATTGGCCTATTTCTCTGGTATTGTGTTGTTTCCTTCATTGAGTTTTGGCTTGATGCTAGTTTCGATGTTGTTTTCCATGTTGTTATGAGTATGCGACCTAGAAAGCCTCCAGAAGTTAATAATGAGTTATGCCTAGTTTACAGTTCTTTTTATGTGTTTCCCACTTATCGAGGTAATAGAAGTCTGTTAGAGGCAGTTGTATAGTTTGGGAAGATAGTGTGTGTATTTGGGTTACGGGGAACTCCCGGTGATGATAAAGGTTCATACCATCTCAAGTTTATTTGAGGGTCCAGTTCTAGACTAGTAAGGATGATATGTCTCTTTGTCGTTGGAGTTTAGGATGTAGTTTGTGGTGGTCGGTTTCTGTGAAGGTTCCCCTTTTTGCAAGTGGGGTGCACCAGAGGAATCTATTTTAGAAGAATCTTGTTCTTCGGTGCCGACTTCCAGTTCGTCAGACCGTTCTCTTGCATGCCACTAGTGTAGCTGGTTCAGGCATTCTAAGATTCTTTCTCGCATCAATCCAACGACTTACTACTGTGTGAATGCTCAGGTCACCGAGGAGAGTTCAGAAAGAGCGACATTCTGGAGGGAGATGGATATTGGAGGATACAAATGTCTGACTGTGAGGCAGGAGATGCTTTAGCCATCAGGGCCTCAGCCACAAGTCTCAGGGTGAAGCTAGCGCACAGTTAGGAGTTGCCGAGGGTGTGTGGAACCTCAGTCCGATTAATGTGTTTAGCTTTGGGAGGGAAATATCCAAAGTTTTCTTGTTCTATTCTTGTCACTCTTGTAAGATCATCATAGTTGTGGTGATGTGATGAACTTGTTCTACCGCAGTCTAAGTGGTCTTATCTGTTCTTAGTGTGTTTTCAAATCATTCGGATTTCCTTGAAGGGTGTTGGACCCGATAATAAACAAGTCACCTAATTTTATGTTGGGTCTCAATTTTGTTCTTTAGTGGGATGTTTGGTTTTGTGAAATTAACGAGCAGTGATTCGGGGTCCTTTCTGAGTTTGGGCTAGGAATTCCCTAGTCTCTGGTTATGGTGATGATTTTATTCGGTCGGTGTGTGAGGGGTTTAGTTAATTATTCATGCTTAAGTTGTTGGGTTGTGTTGTAGCATGTTTTCCGACAAAGGCTCAGGTGTGTTATTTGGTCCAGGTTGGGAAAGTGAATGAGTTTAGTTTGGGAGTTCTAGCATTGACCCCCCTAGGGGGGTAGTGTGTTTGAGTTTCGAGGGCTTCCATGTTAGTGAATTATTGTGGTGGGGAGAACCCTCCCGTGTTCTCCCATCAACATTGGGAAATGATTGTTCATGAGTTGGTTGGGTGTGACGTGTGTTGGTAATTGTCACCCCGAGCCTCTCGGTTTCTTCTGGTTTGGTCTAGTAATGGACTCTAGTTGTGTCAATTGTTGTCTTGGTGTCTTTCCGGGGGAAAAACGTTTTGTGGAGGGAAGAATTGTCACACCCAGACTCCTTAAATTATTTAATTTTATTATCTATTGGTTTTTGTTAGCTTTACCACGGTGCGGGGCGAGCACGAGTCTAATATATTTTTTTATCGTTTGATGTTCATTTGGGGGTTTCAGACTGGTGTTCGGGCACCGCATGGTCGGTTGTAGCCATGCGGTCTTTCCACATCCCTATGTAGTTATCTAATGTTTAAAATAAATAAAATTTTATAAAAATAAAACGTGTTAAATGTTTGTGCTAAGATAATAAAAATACTATTGCCATGTAGATAATAATAATATTATTATTGGAAGTGTTACTATTTTCATTAATATTTTTTAATGTTAATTGGTTGTTAAAAGTGTTTTTAGTGTTCTTTTTTTATGATTAAATTGTTATTAAGGAAATTTTTAATGTTATATTATTATTATTATTAATGTTGTTAATCTAAAAAATATAGAATGAACAAGATTATAATTTTTATTTTTCTTAATTTTATTCTTATAATAATTATGTTATTTATATTATTATTATTATTATTCTTATCATTATTATTATCATTATTATTATTAAAACATAGAAAAAAAATGAAACCCTAGACTACCCGTCTTTCCCGCCCCTTCCCCCTGCTGGTCACGGGCTGCACCCCCCTACTCTGTCGCCCTCGCTGCGCACCCCTGCATTGGCCCTCTCCGTCGCCCTCGTCCAACATCGGCCTTCCCCAGGTCCTCTCTGCACTCCCCTCAGCTGGCTCACCCAGCGCCTCCGTGACTCCAATCCCCTCATCCGGCTCTCCCTCCTCCCGGATGTGACCCTGCACCCCCCTTCTCCCAGTGCCCTCCGACAACACCCCCACACGGCGGCCCCATCCTCTCCCGCTCCAGCCAGCGGCGGTGGCCCGATCTCCGGCCAGCAGTGACGGTGGCCTGATCTCCCCTCCCATCCTGCTTCGGTGAACCCGACCCCCCATCTCAGTGTTTTTTTTTCAGTGCAACCCAAACCCCTTGCCCTAACGCATTCGTTTTTCTCCAACATGATCGCGTTTCCCATTGTCAGAATCCCTCTTTCTTCCAATCTATGGGTATTTCATTTCTTTTTGGTGTTTTTCTTCAAATTGACAAGACCCTAATACCTTATTTCCTGATTTGCATATTTTTCTTGGTGCCTAGGTTATGTTATTAATGTATTGGGACCCGTTGGACATGGTTCCGGAATCCGCCGCCAAGGGAGAGGTGGATGAAATCGATTTGCCTTGCCACCAATTTTTTGGGTAGGGTTAATTCACCCACTGGTTTGTTTTATGTCATCCAATTTAGTGTCTTATGTTGTTTTTGAGTCCCTGGTATTTATTTGGTTGTGCGTTGGTCTTCATCGCACTGACATTGGGTGTCGACTGTATTATTAAGGTGTGGGGATGTTTTTTTTCTTGTGTGTGCGACTTTGTGGGAGTGCGTGTACATGAACGGGTGGATGTGTGAGTTTTAAATAATTGGCTCGGTTAATTCGTTGAGTTAGATGCTTCCATGACTTTTATTCCAATTTTGTTCCATGTGATACTTGTATTTTAGTATTTAATTGTTACACCCTGATTCACACTTTTATTACAAATGTACTTAGTTTATGGTAACAATTTATTGTTAGTTTAACTTGATAAATATTCGTTTGGACATGTCCTTCGATTCATGAACATGTTTTTTCCTATGCAGTTGAATGTGGATAAATGGTATTGTTTTAAAAGAATAATTTTTGTTTAATGCTTTGAGTATTATTTATAATTTTTTTATAAGGAGCTTCATTGGTTTATTAAATTATGGAAGAAGTGTGAAACAGTTTTTGGAAAATGTTTTGGAGTGCATATGATTTGAAAAGTGGATTTCAATGTGTGTGGCACATTTTCATTATGTTTCACTTACCGCGTGTTTTCTTTAAATGGCCCGATTGGAACTATAAAATGATTGGTAAATTCTTGGTGTAAAGGCCCATTTGGCTTTTGAAATTGATTTTTGGAAAACCCTTCATGGGTTGGTATCCCTGCCTAAATTCTGACTCATGAGATGGAAGGGTCCTCGGTATGGGACTTCTTTGAATGATAATTATTTTGAGGCAAGGCACAAACCCTTGAGGTGGCCGGGGCGGTTCCAGTTTGTGTGGTGTGTTTGATTATAAGTATGTGACTTGTTGTTTGAATGATATGGCACACCCCCTTGAGAACATTGCATGGGAACCTAGCATAACAAAGAGGTTTATTGAGAACGATTACTGCACTAGTTTAGACTACGCACTGACTAGTGGCCCCATAGCAGGGGAATACTGAGTTATTGCTGCTATGGGGATTGGGCCCCTCAGTTAGGCCATGTAGGGATATGCTGAGGGTTAGGGTTTTATGACATCATCAAGTTATGGCATGCCTTCAGGATGAGTCACATGTATAGTATGTTTTGTTATTCCTCTACATTCCTAGGATTTCCCGTGTTTCCCCATTATGAGTACTATTAGAGCCATTGCCCTCATTGCGTGGACACTTTTTCTTTGAACCTGGTTTTGGTATTCATTTAGAAAACTATGAATTTGTGATTACATTAAAAAGGATTTCAATTAGATGTTTTGAAATACAAATCACAACTCCCCTTTCTTTCCCCTCGTATTTGGTTTTAAACTTGAAGGGCAGTGAATCATGATTGTTTGTCTTTTTTTAAAAGAAAAGTGTGTATGAAAACCTTATTTTATTATGTAGTTCAAACTAGTATTAATAGAATGTATTGTGAATGAAATGACATGGAAGATGTGGTGGTTGCCTACTGAGCGATTAGCTCACACCCTACCTATACCACTTGGTGTCGGTAGAAACGAGTTGTTTTGCAGGTTCAGTATTTGTTCAGGTTTCCCTAGAAGGTGCTTGATGTTGGAACATAGATGTTATTATGGTTGGTGGTGATGAAGAGGATACATGGAGATCAGGTTATGGAGGGTTGGTTTGTTCGTTTGGGTTTTCAGTTTTGTATTTTAGTTTTTTGTCTGTTGAGTTGCACCTTGTATCTGGATTAGTTTATTTTACTTATTTCCAATTGTCCATGCTGATTCATCCTTAGTTTATTTCATTTATTTATCTGGTGCTGTTTGTTTATTTTTTTGGTATTAAATTGTTCCTAGGAGTATTGTTGATGCTCGATACTAGTTTCTAGCCCGTGGGGATCGGGAATGCCCCATAGACCATGCTGCGGGCCGGCTCGGGTGACCAGTTTAGGGTCGACCTGAGATGGTTCGTGACCATTGTGCCATGTTTTTTTGGATATCAATGATGGAATATAGATGTCAGTTATGTCTAGTGGGTGTCGAGGGTGTCTTGTGATGTCAATCTAGGGTTTAGGGAGGATAAAGATGAATTTCAGCACTGTGTGGGATAATATTATCTCAAATATGTGTTTTGTAGGTGTTGGATATGAATTCCGCTTGAGGCCATAGATGGGATTCTTTTTGAAACCCACAGACACATTTTAACTCATCGAAAAATTCTGAGAAACCTAAGGGAGTCATGTGTTAGTTTGGATGCTTGCATGCAAGAAGTGAATTCACGCAAAAGGCCATCACGTTCCCAATGGGATGTCAAACTCATTACTTTCCCCAAACTCCAAAAAAGAGAATTCATATGCATGAAAGAATAAAGGGCACTGTGAAAAAGGCTGACATATGTGTAAATCTCATACATACCCAATTTGACATCAACTGGCCACTTTTGCGCTACAAATATTATGCACTCTTGTTATGACATTTAGCCTATAAATAGAATTCCACTACTTCCTTTTGGGGGTAATCATGTGGAATCCAAACTGTTTATCTCGTGCGTGCAGGACGATCCCTTCAGTGACTGGATGCATTTCATGACTTCAAGGTATATGATCTTATGAAAAAGGTACCCCAAATGTCCCCCATCATGTGGGACCATAAGCAATCAACTGTCGCCAATTTAAATTATCATATAAGGAAGTGTCTGTAAATGACCCTTCCTATGTGAAAAACATTCCATTATGTAATAACTCATTCGGTCAAACCCCTCTATTTTGTGAGAAATACTCAAATCAATTTTGCACCCCCTCCTTTTGAGATTATGGGTTCTATTCACTCTAAAACCTCATTTTCAAGAAACTCTTACATGAAACTACCACATATTGCACATGAATACTTCGTGAAACCCTTTAGGATTGTGTGTTGTGATTTCTTGGTCCCTCAAGTGGTGTCTCATGTTGTGTTACTCTAACTAATTTTTCTCCTCATAGGTACTCTAATAGCTATTTATTCCTCACAATGATATGAAAATGTGGACCCCTTGACTAAAAACTCTTCCACACTATTGTGTCCTAGAATTTTTGATGCCTTCCCTTCCCCATGTTTTGGGTAGGTATGAGTTATGCATGTCGAAGCGTTATACAGCAAGTCCTCCTCATCTAAATTACAGGATGATAAACTACTAATCACCATCGCCATCAACACATTATGTTAAAATGTAACCTCACAGCATGAAAAGCACATAACGTTGCCTACCTCAGTCATATTACATTCCCAATTGATTATATGGGAGTGAGATCATCCTCACAATAAATGAGATCACCCTTACATGGAACGACATTTTTATACAAGGAAGGGAAACCCACCTGGTGTAAGCCAATATAAATTCTTGTAGGAGGTAGCACCATTTCTCCTCCTTGCCTCCTAAGGGCTCAAATAACCTAGAGGTGATAAGCATAGGGGACTCTCGAAACATCATCCCTCTCCCTTTTTGCTTTGTCACCATGGGATTCTAACCATGCTTAAGCCCCAATATTCATCACATTAGGTTACTAACCCTGTGTAATCCCTGCACCATTCCTTACATACACATATTTCATGATGTGACTATCTAGTATACTTTTTCCTCTTATTTCTCACATTGAGCCTGACTCACATGGACATAGAGGCTAGAAATGTCCATGAAACCCTTCATTTTGGAATCCATCATAGGGTAAGCCCCAATTTCCACCTTTTCGGGCAGCTACCCTTGCGTAATCTCAAAACCACTAAACTACATGGGTTTTGATCTCTATCTTCTATATATAATACATATGAAGCCTCTCTGATGCTCAATACCAATCAATGGTAAACTTTGGTTCACCCTCCTAGGAATGTTCCCACATTCTGTCACATCATAACTTTATGGGAAACATCCCTAGACACACCTCTGTGAGGCGTTTTGATCAATCTACCATCACTTCATTCATCACCTAACCCTTATCATAGTGAGATCACTCTACCCACATCCATCCATTTGGGCCGCTAACCTTGTGTAATCTCCAGAATGTCAAAGGGAATATATCCATATGTATTCCCCAATTCCATCTAGAACTACATGGACTTCGATCCCTGACTATTATACATGGTATATAAGAAGCCTCCAGGACATTCAATCCCATCATTATCATCAATCCTTCGATTAAATCATCAAGTACTCTACATTCATCATGATTCATAACTAAGATGCCACATATTGGTGATATCATGAAATCCACATTATAACTACTCTAAAGAGTATCCACGAACCTAGCCATGTATTATCCTCACACAATCTATATTCATCCAACCAAGAGTGCTCCTTTTGTGATGGGAAACTAGTCATGTGTAATACCCACACCATTCCCTTTCAAACTACATGGATTTTGATCCATTTCACATTTATAGGGTATGAAGTAATCCACCCCAAGGGTCAATCCCAGCCAATGGTAAACCTTTGTCTCCCCCTCATTGGGGCCCACCTTCATTGATCTTCCCTTCGTGGTGTTTAGATATGCCTTCCCTATGTGAAACATTCCCTTCATGAGACATGCTACATCTGTGTCCGTCCTCATTGGGGGTTTATTAAATACATCTAGTAAACCTTCTAGGTTCTCCCTTCTAGGGATGCTCCTATATGATCCACCATCATAAGTGTTCTTATCTACCCAATCCAATCTACTAGATGATAAAACTCACGGAATACCCTATGATAAATATGGTATTTCGAGGAAAACTCAGAGATATTCCTCTAGCATACGATACCCCATGATAGATGTGGGAAGCCATTGGTTCTTTGTCCTTTAAGAAGCCCTCTCATGTAGAAGAATTCAGATGTTCAAATGTTTCAGCATCTAACCATTCTCAATAAGGCCCCACATGATTAATCTCTTGATTGCAGGTTGATTCACTAACCAGATCCTTTGGAATGTCTAGATTGAAGAAACATAATTAAACAGTGTACACAAAGAGATGTAACTGGGAACAAGTTTCATGAAGAATGTCTTAATCTATAAAGGAGAACCAGACTATTAAATGATTTCTAAGGAGGAATCAATTGAAGGAGGAACCTACATCACATCATCTCATTTCAATCATGGAGTAGAGATCTATAAATAAGGGATGAATCTCGCCCATGTTTTAAAAGCGAGAAAGAGGGGAAACAACCAATGCATCGCTATGATGATTTGTTCCCTATTGGAAAGCATTGGACACGGAAACGGTGAACCTGAAATGAATTATTTCTACTTAAAAATGAGGATAATTAGAAATCAAGACATATCAATACAAAATATCCCCTTTGGATCATAATTAAAATAAATATTTGATGTCATTCGTGAATATATATTTTGATAAAATGTTAGGAAAAATATTTTTGAAGAAAATATAAATATTATTATAAAAATATATTTAGAAATAATAAATTATCAAAAAATATTTTGAAAATACGTTTCTTTTAAATTAACCATTAAAAATGAATCTTTAAAACATTGATTTTTCCTGAGATTAGGAATATCTATTTATGATTTATATGCTAAACCCAATAATACATTAAGATTTTTCATAAAATCCAAATAGTACTTGTTTGGAAAATGATATACATATTTATTTCAAAAAAAATTTAAAAAATTAAATCAAGTTTAAATTTTAGTATAATAAATATGTTTTAAAATTTTTAAAAACATTTTTATTTTATTAGAAAACATACATTTAGAAAAAAAATTGATTTTCCCCAAAAAAGATAAATAATTGGGTCTTTTATTAAACACATTTTATCAAGAATAATAATTAAAAAAATATTTGAAATGGTAATGTTACTTTAAAAAATCCTCAATGAATATATTATAATGAAATAGATTGGTTTTATGATAGAAATAAAACAATTTTCTCCCAAGAAAGACTTAAATAAAAAAATCTCGAATAATAATGAGATTGTGAAATAAACTACTAATAATTTGAAAAATTTTGATTCGTAATCCCCATGAAAGAAATAACATAAAATAAAAAATTAAATACCATGAAGATAAATAGATTCATTATATAAAATATAAAAAGGGTTAATATATACACTACACAAGTGAATAAGTTGTGAATATGATATATGTATCATGAAAGTAAAAGTGAGATTAGAAACCCTTACCTCAAATAAAATTTCTTCAATATGTGACTTTCTCTCATGTATAATAAATATAGATTTATTATACATATATTACAGAAAAATACTAAAATATTTAATTCCATATATGATTTACTTAGAGTATTGTATGACATGTTTTTAACAATTATTTGTCAAAATCATTATTTCATGTGATAATTACATCATCGTTCATGTATATTTTTGGTCAATAATTTCAATAAATTTACATTGATCATGGATAAATAATATATATAATGTATGAAATGATATAAATATAGTATATAATCATTATATATATATATTTACAGTAATATAAAAAAATCAAAAGATATAAAATGTATTACATTGTTCATAGGGATGGTAGGTCATATGTAGGCATGAATGTTATTTCCATTTTTCTTAGTGGATGTAAGAAAATATTAATTAATATGAATTTTTTTATTATTTTATAAATATAATTTATATCAATCAAATATATACTTATTACCATCCATGATAAAATAATATAAAAATATTTCACATCACTACGTGGAGTTGGTAGTACAAACTTACGCAAGGAGAACATTATTAATTTCCCAAACATTGAAAGGTAAGAATTTAAATGTGATATTATATTTATAGAATATTTTTTTTTCATAAATGTTAAATATATTTATTAATTTTAAAATTAATACCTTCTATGTAAAGAATAATATATAAGTGAATCAGATTCTTGTACGAGGTAGTAGTCTGCCGTACACACAAGAGATTTTATTGTATCCCCCACAAAATGTAATATAAAAATTTATATATTATATATAAATTATACAAGTATAATAATTTTGTTTATGTATTTTAAAAATTTATATCCATAATTATATATATCCTTGAAAGGTGGTGAAGGAAAATGAATTACATCTGTTTGTTAGGCGGTAGTCTGTCATACACATGATCGACATATTCATTTCCTATTGGATAAAAGTTATGAAGAATATAGATTATTAAATTAAAATAGTAAAATATAGTTATATTGGGGATAGTGTTTTATTATATTACCATAGTTTAATATTATTTTAAAGATGTTAAATAATAAATAAAACTGATATTCATGTTTAAAAAGTTTACCACTTCTTTGGAGAGCATCTTTAGGTATATACCTAAAGCCTTGTTATGAGGAATTAATAAAATGATATGGAATATAGGAAGTGTTTTGGTTTTTAGTGATAATATTAGAGTAGTTATTGGATGTGAAAATGGTATTGGAAATATTAATATGGGAGGAGAGTGGGTTGCCTTATATAATCGTGGAGATGACACACATAGAAATTTTAAAATGATAAAGATATAACCATGTTTTTATTATTTTAGAAGCATAAAAGTGTAATTATCAATCCTATGAGATTATAATGTCTAAATATTTCCATCCAATGTGCTTTTGACATGTGTTAGGTCAATTGTAACCCTTATTTGATTGGTTTAACCCACATAAAACCCATTTTCCCTTAACCATGGTAATTATATTTTAATGTTCTCACTAATCATTATGATAAAAATTTATTTTAAATTATTAGATAATATTAATTATTATAATTAAAAATATTTAATATATTATTTCCAATTCATTTCATATAAGTGGATGAATTCAATTTATATTTAAACATGAATTTGCGATGAAAAAGCGGGTTTCCAATGAGAAAACTCTAATAAGCTTAGAAGGTATTAATACAAAAATTCAATATGAAATTTATTTAAATATAATAAATTGAATTTATGGTCATTTATTTCATCAAATTTTAGGTTAAAACCTAATTAATATATAATTTATCTTTTTAAATAATTTTAACGAAAAGGAAATGTTCAATAAAAATCAATATTTTTCGAAATTTATCAAAAAATAACAATTTTCAAAACAATAATAGATTCAACATAACTTAATATTTATATAATAATTTTATAATTTTATTTTATTTTATTTTATATATTTTCTAAAAATTTTAATAGGTTTTTTTATTATAAGTGTACCAAAAACGACAAAACTGTTTTCTTTGATAAAATACAGTTTTTAGAAAAGATGTCTTTTACTTTAAAATGATTCTAATTTTTATATATAATAAATTTAAAAAATGTTAAAATATGTAAAACATATATTTTTCATAATTTAGTTATTACTATTTATACCTTCCATTTTTCTTCTTGGATATAATGTTCATGTTTAAATTTTTTAATAGAGTATTATGTTTTCATTAAACCTGATGTTATGTGCATTAAAAGCTATCAAAGACATTGAATTATTGAAATATTTATACATTAGAAGGACTCGACATATTATATTTTTGTATTTTCATGGTTTTTCTTTTATTTCATGCTATGGGACATGATGTTCAGCTTTTTAAATATTATGTTCTTAGAGTATACAACCTCAAATAAATTGGATCCTTGTGATTTAATCACGATAACATTAATTAGGTGTTTGACATTGGAAAATATACTTTTTTGAAACCCCACACAATATCAATGGTATATAAAACATCACCATTGTAATAGACTAATTTATTTATGATGTTTATATTTAATAACACATATTAGGTTTCCAAATATGAGAACATTGTTGGAATGTGAATAAATGGACAAAGAAGAAAAGATTAAATAATTATGAATAATAGAAGAGCTCATCCACCACAGGAAAGGAAATAATATTGAAATGTTTTCCCTGAATTTAAAATTTCCACTAGATCACTTTTCTTGGTCATCAGTTTCATTCCTCATTTGCACTCAAATCCTTTAGAAAAAAGTAATATAGTACAATTCATATACATTACATAATTCTAATATCTACAACAGCGATAATAAAATACTCACATACCATTTTTCATGTATCAAAACACACATGCACATTAATAATTCCTCTTTAAATTTAGTAATATCATAACATTCACCTTGATCCCTTATCTTATTCTAAGGTATATTCCCTTGATGATAAGTGAATTCATTTTCAAAGTGATCCATCCTCTTATAGTTGAATAACTGAATATAAAATGTATCTTTATTACCCTTTGAATCATGTTCCTGATGTGTTTCCTCTTTAAACATGAATAAAACTCGAATTCCTTAATAAATGTAAAAATAATTTTCTTTCCACAATTATCACATGTGGGAAAATCATACATTTCGTTCATCGCATTACTTATTTTTTTATATTTTTTACTCTTCTCATTTTTCCCTTTGAATCCATAATACATAGGTATTTATTTTTCATTATAGATATAACATGATTATATTTCTTTTTATGATGAAACATTTCGGGACAATGGTTCCCATAAAATTATTGTCTTAATCCCATTAAAGAAACAATCATTCTCACTCTTTAGATTATTTAAATTAATATAATTCTCATTCATTTCAATAGGTTCCATTTATAAATGATGAGTTACATTATATTGGATCATTGAATTATGTGTCATACTTATTAATCCAAAAACACGTGAAACACATAAAATAAATTAACAAATTTATGCATAGGTAATCTCATAATAATAAAGATGGATTCATTGGGGAATGATTTCAAATCCTAAAAATATTTTTGAATACATAATAATGGATTGAAAAGAAAATGTAAATTTCCCTATGAATATCCTTGGGGTGTTTCAAACCATGTGTTTAGAAAGGAACATTTTCATATACCAGGGGATGTTCAAGTCAAATATCAATGTTCTCTTTTCTATGTTATTGCCCCTAACAACAAATGTTCTAGAATCACGCATACTTTTATTATCCAGAAAGGGTTGTATTTCTAGGAAAAATTAGATAATATCTCTTTATCAAAGACGTTAATATTATCTTCTTTACTTATCATTAATGTATATAATAGGTTCATGTTACTTAATCTATTGTTTTTTAAATAATGTTTTGAGGATTCTTCAAAACTTCCTTATATACCAACTATAAAAAACCTGACCCTAGCTTCCTAAAGATAGAGGTTACTTTATTAAATTGGTATAAGATACAAGAAATCTCATCCAGAAGGAATTTATATTTTATTAGTCTTAGTATATAAGAGAAATAATTTATTCTCAAATTGTAATTTCAAATATAAAATAAAAGATAATATTTTGTTCTAGTGAATAATTATTTACTCTATAATAAACCTACATATTAAATATAATACAAATGGTGACATCATGGGGGAAGAAACATAATAAATGAATGATTTCAAATGATCAGTAAGAGTATGTTTACATCTGAAGATGTCATTTATAAATTAGAATAATCATTACTGAAAGATAAATAACTGAAGCACATTCCATTTAAATAATAACCTGATCATAATATGGTAGGAATAAATGATGACAAATAAAGCCAAAAAAAATAATCACATGAGCTTGAAAACTATCCATGGTTATTATAACTAATTAAATAATTAAATAGATTTTAATAACTAATATCATCATGAGGTAATAAAAAAGCTTAGACATCTCAAACATACTCTCAAAACCTTTTACAAGACAGTTTAAAACATGGGGGAAAACTGGTCTAATTTTTCTAGCGGGTCTGTCTCATGTGACCTATTGAAGCATCCAAGGGCTATATATAACTATGCCACATACTTAAATTATTATGTACAATCCATTACTCATATTAAAGTTGTTAAATATAATCAACATAAAAATTAGTATTTCAAAAAATTAATTATGGAATGTTAACACTTACGCTAACAAACTAAATAGTATCATAAACTAGCCAAGGTAATATAGTGAATGATATCAAAATTGTACAAATTTGGTCAAAAAAATCATAAACCATCCAAAAAAGAATAAGTATGATATAAATAAAAAATATTTCTGGTGGATCATATATATAATAAATGGTTGATGAAATTGATTAATTTAAAAACAATAAGAATTTCATTAAACAAATTTATGAAGATATTAATCTTTTAACATTGAAATTTTTTTTAAACACCAAATATTTTGGAAATAATTTTATTGAAAATAAAATTTTAAATATATAAAGTAATATTTAAATAATTCACTGTTCATAATGAAATAATGTTTCATTCATTCCATACATGTTAAAATAATGTTTTATTTCACATTTTCAGTAAAATCCAAATATGCCTTGTCTTGAAAACAACATAAAGATTCTTTTCAATTTTTTTAAAACTAAAAAAAGGGTAAAAATTTCTTTTAATATTTCATTTTTAAAATGTTCATAAAAATTTTGAAAACAGTTTTAGAAATCATGTTTTTAGAAGGAAAATAAATTTTGTTCGAAAAGAGAAAAAATGTTGGGTTTTAATAAAAAATATTTATCCATCAATTAAAGTGATAAAAGGTGAAAAAAGGGTACTATTACATGATAAGTGAATAAAAATAAAGAGTAATAAAATAGAATTATTTTATTATAGTAATACATAATAATTCCCCAAATGTAGACTTTAATAAATACAATCCTGAATAATGTAGAGATTCTGAAATTAACCCCTACCACTTTGGTATCATATTGATCATAATCCCCATGAAAGAATAAAATTTAAATGAATCCTTAAATACCATTAAAATAAATATATTATTGATATAAAATATCAAAAAGGTTATTATGTACACCACAGAAAGGAATAATTGCTAAATATTGAATATGTCTCCTGGAAGTAAAAGTGAGATGATAAATCCTTCCCTCCGATCATATTTCCATCATATGTGTCCATACATCTAGTATAATAAATATTGATTTATTATAAAACTATTATTGAAAAATAATAACACATTTCATTCCATACATGAGTTACTTATTGAAACATCACAATATTTTTAAAAAGAAATTCTATTTTTGATCTCATACAAGATATACAACATTGAGCTTAAAAGAACATAGAAACATTGTTTTTTTAAAATGACCATTATAAAATAGCCGTGAAATTAGATGGAATGAATAAAATTAACTAAATTATAATATATATGATAGTTATACTCATTTTTTATATGTTAATGTTTTTTAAATATGTACTATATTTTTAGTAAAGTCATTTTATTGTTCAAACAATGAGATTTTTCTACTTTTTTAAGTAAAAATTATAATTTACAGATTTTATATAAATTTATACGACAAATTTGGTTTCTTTATTAATTAATAATTTTAATATTATCTTAATATTAATTTTTTCTAATTTTATTCGAATATGGATTTTTTAAATGAATAGTTAAAAATACTGATTTTTGTTGAAAACTTTATTTTATTTTAAATTATTTACATGCTAAAATTTTGTTTTTTACTAGTTATAAATTATTATATGTTAATTTTTATATAAAATAATCTAATTATATCTTTTTAAATTGTTTTTATTCTTGAATATAGTATGTCAACATTTTATATTTTAAAAGGGATATTTTTCTATAAAAAAATTATTAGGGTTTTTTCAGTTTTATTTTAAATTTTATTTTGAAAGATTATTGTTTAAAATTTTGGAAAATGGATCCATATTTGTAGAAAGTTTGGTCTAAATTTAATAAATAGATCCTTTTTATTTTTTTAAATATGCTGCAACAGTGCTTGCTGAAAATTCAGAACCTGATGATGGTACACAGCCCCAGGATGCAGACCCGGCTGATAGCCCTGGAAGTGTCCCTATTCCTACTGATGCTAATGTTGTGACTGTTGAAAGGCATGATGCAGAACCTGCTTCCCCTGTGGATCAAGGTCATGATTCAGGTCCTCGAGATGTTCCTTTGGTGACCCAAAATCATGATTCGGGCCCTAGAATAAACCCTGACCAGGTTGCCGAGCATGTCTCTGGTCCTATTGAGCTGGGGGATTTCTCACAATTCCATACTTCTATGGCTGTAAAAAGAATACTGCATGCTGTCATGTTGCTTGTCCAAGCTGATTCAGTCAAAAGATTCTCCTTGCTACAATCAGTGGGGGAGGACACTTGACCTGAATATGATGACCAAATATCAGATGATGCTGATGGTACATTCTTTATTCCCTCTGAGAAGGATGATAAACTGATTTATGATGGTCCTAGAACTAGGCTCAAGTCAAAAAAATGAAGATTCTCTTCTGGAATTGTTAGTTGATTGGGAATCCTCCCACGACCAGATCCCCTAAACATCTTATTATGACCAATAGGTCGGTTCTTGTTGGAATTGCAGAGCCAAGGATGAAATTTGAGAATTGTAGCTCCTTCAAATGGGCTTCCATGAGATATTACCTAGATGCAAGCAATCAATTTACTTGGATTTATTAATCTATGTGGGTGCAGAAATATGACAGTGTTGCTCTTAACTCCATTTTAGCTAATTTTCAGTATGTCACTCTTTCATGTTACATTAATAATGTCTATCTTGCGGTAATGTTTGTTTATGCCTTCAATATTTTCACAAGAAGATGATAATTGAAGAGGTGATTAGCTGATATTTCTGAGATCATGAAGGGAAGTTGGGTTCTTCTTGGTGGTTTTAATACGTTTCTGAGGCTGGAAGAAAAAACTGGGAAATACTTCTATCATGTTTCGGCCTTTAATGTTTTATATTTCATTGACAAATGTAGACATTATGAGGTCCCCATTTGTAGAGACCCAAAGCTTGACGTACGTGGACAATACATTACTTTTGTGGAATACTTAATACATAACAAAAAGAGACACACAAGGATCGTAACAATTTAGTGTCTTTGGAAACTCGGAATATAATCTTCTAATCTCATTGAAAGATCTTCGACAAATCCCATAACGATCTTCCCTTTTTTGTTTCCTTACCTAAAACCTTTCTTTATTTATAGGGGAAAATAAAACATAAAAAGGGTGAATCAAATGCTCAGTAAGGGCAAACATAGGGAACATAAAACAATCTATAAACATTTGAAAGCAAAAACTTGAACCTGAAATTTAAACATCAAAATCTTGAGCAAAGACAAAAATCATGGAAGTACGTAAGGCATATATCATAATGTAACATCTACCATGATAAAATATAATTGTAATAAAACATGTAATTGTGGAAACCATTCAACACATGTTATGATTTTTATAGTATCCAAGACATTACTGCCAAGACAATCTTAGTAGACAAAGTCCCTTTCTAAATCGAGTTCACTACTCATTTCTGTCCGGAAACACTGAATCGGATTAACATACAATTCCATCCATGTCTATCTCATGAGATATAAATCTTTACCCAATGCATTGGATGGAGATATAGGTCCCACCCATCTTATAAGGAAATCATTCTTACTTGTGCCACAACATAAACATAAATCATTAATCATAACCCAAAGAATAAAAATGGGTTTCATAAACATCATCCCATCATAACATAATCCATATAAAACAAATAGATATCATTTAATCATAAGAAAAGTGAAATCATGTAAATCATAGAGACATTATACTTGAAACATACACATATGAAATAATGTCATCTTATATGGAAAATGGTTTTGATAAAGCACTTGAAATGAATTCCTGAGGAAAATATCCTTTCTTCTTGAAAATCATTTTCTTTTCACAAAATTCCATGCAATTTTAAAAGAAAGGGATTTTTTTGTAAATAGTCATGAAATCTTTTGGAGGAATATTCATGAAAATAAGTCGTTATAAAATTGTAAAAATCCGTTTGTGCCGTATAAGTTAAAAAAACATTCTTCTCGTACTTTTTCCAGAAAAGTCAAAAAGTACCTCTTAAAAGAAAGATTCCATACATACCATGTAGTAAAAGACAAAAATGGGTAAAAATGACATTAAACATACATGAATTTTTTTTTAGAAAACCAGGACATGTATGATAAATATAACCCTAGTAAATATTTATGAATAAACAATCTCGAATAAAAACGAGATTGGAAAAGTTATCCCTTACCTTAGGTCCGATATGCTTCGTATGGATACAAAACTTCTGTATAATGATTTAAATAATGTCATTGACTTATTAAATAATCATATTCATTGTTATGATATCATATATGTTTCACTTATGACTTTATATTACCCGTTCTTTTGTAAATTCCATGTAAAAGAAGCGTTTTGGGTAAAATAATTTTATTTTTCGTATGTGTTTCGACTTTTCGTTCTTGATAGTATTACTTATATCCTGATTTACATAATTCCAGAATGTAAAACATGATTTATATATAATATCTATTCATCATATACATATATATTATAGATCGATAAAAGGAATGAAATACACCGTTCATGGAGACGGTAGGCCGTACGTACACATGAACGTTGTTTTCGTTTCCTTATTGAATTGAATGAAAATAAATAGATGACATACATATATATATATACATAAATCCAGTAGCATTATTAAGTCATATATTTTATTATTATTCATTATATATACTTTATAATCATTATTGAATGGTTAATCATGGAAAATGAATCTCATCGCGTTCGTGGAGATGGTAGTCCGTACGTACGAACGAGCGATGATATCATTCCCATGATCGTGGAATTGTATTAGAGTGTATTTATACTATTTAAGAATCAATATCACTTTAAAATAATCATATATAGTCATTATTTACACAATTATACCCATCCAAGTAAGGTGGTGGTGGAAAATAGATTACACCACGGCGTGGAGACGGTATTCCGTATGTACGCACGCACGGTGATTTCGTTTTCCGTAGGATGGATAGATGGTGAAATAGGGTTGTTTCATAATTATAATAACATATCAGTATATGAGTGATACTTATGTTATTACTTAATAATGAATCAAATAAAATAATTAGATGTATAAGAAGAAATAAAGTTGAATGAATCGGTAACGGACATTACCTATTCTTTGAAGCGCCTCTTTGAGACCTCCTCTTAGGGAAGTAATATTGTTTTTTGAAGTAGACCAGGACCTTTAGGATATTTCCAGGGAAGTGGGGAAGTGAAATGGGTATAGGTTGGCTAAGCTTAAAGGCTCAAAATGGTGTGAGGAAGAGAGGGAGGAAGTTCCCTTTTAAAAGGGAGGAGCAGGGCACCTTTGGAAATATAAAAATTATTAGTTTATATTAAATATCAAACCCACATGAAAACATCCAAAATGACTCATATCCGAAGATTAGATGATATAGGGTTGTAATATCATCAACCAACAAAATCTAGACATGTAAGGAATTTATTTTAAACATTATCAACTTGATTTACCGTTATTTATCAATTTAATTTTATTTGTGGAAATAACATTATAAATTCTAAATTATTATAAATAATTAATTATTTGTTTTGAATTGTCCATAATTGGAAACTTTATAACATTTTAGACCATATAAATTTAAATTTATAATTTTTAAATATATATGTGATTTTTAAACAATTTTATAATATACTATTTTTATAAAATAACAATAGTGTAACTTTTGACACTATTCATTTATTTGAATTTAAATAAAAATATACAAAAGATAAGTTCAAACTACCAGGTTTAATAAATTCATAACATGTCATATATATCTAGAAAATTATTGGAGCACATTAAATAATTCATATAATATTTATTTTAATATTTTTAAAACCATTTATTTGATATTTCTCTTAATAAAATAATTTCAACATCACTATTAAGTCACCTTTAATGATAATTATTTAATCCCAAAAAATTATAAATAAATTTATATGAAATAGATAGATTTATTATATTTCTTGATACTATTCATGTTCTAAGTTTCATGAAGTTTATCACTAAATTTAAATTAATATACTTATAAGATTTAAGAGAGTGACCTGTTGTCACTTTCTTTGGTTTTAATAATAATTATATTACTTCATAGTCAAAATTCTATGAAATGAATCTATTCTGACCCTTAGGTGATATGGGTCGACTTTTATTCATCCAATTGGATTTTTTCAAGTGTTAGAGGTATTTTATATTCTTATTTTTACCCTTAATTACCTGATTTACCTTTAACTATGGTAAATAAAATTTACCGTAGTTACTATTCATAATGCCCAAAAATAAAAATTAGCTTATTAACATAATTTGGACCCACTAATTTCAAATATGGAATCCATTTTTCCATATTCAATACACAAAAGTTGCAGATATTAAATTAAAATTAATCCCGTTGTCGAAAGAAAACGGGTTTTTGTTTAAAACATTGCAAAAGATTGAATTGATTTAACCTACGAATTCAAGGTAAAATCAATGATAATGACATAAATTATATTAAATAGTAAAAATATATTCTATTTATACTTTAAAAAAATTCAATATTATAATTTAACCATATAAATTATTACGATGAAAAATGTTGTTTTTAATTAAAATATAGCGTGTTTTTACTATTCATTAAAATATGAAAGTTATCAGAAAAATATCAAAACTTTATCCAATGTAAATTTTTATATCCTGATTCAAAGAAGAATTTTATTTTGTAAAATTGAACTTATAAACCTATCAAAAAATATATTTAATGTGGGTGCTCTTTTAAAAGGCGGCAAAACTGCATTTTTTGAAATATTCTTATTTTACTCGAAAAATTTATTTTGTTCACATACCATGTTCTAGAAAATGTGTAAGATGAAATAATAATGTTATAACATTCAAAATTTAGTTAATACTATTCATAAGGGATAGTTCATAATAATATTATAACCATATATCATTGTTTAGTGAAACCTGATATTGCGTACAACACACGCAATCGAGGAAAGTCGCGATTGCGTGTAATGCAAGCCAAGTCAGGGTTGTGTGTAGTGCAATATCCCTTTAGGGTAGCGTAAAACACAATATATCAATGAAATTAAAATAATATTATTCATAAAATCTTGGGGTGTTACACCATTTTTGGTGCTGATTACATGTGGAGTAGTTACACTATTAATGGGAGAGAGGCAAGTAGACTAGACATATGCTTTCTACAAGTGGATGATAGGAATACGACGATTGATATGGCTGGGAGAAACCTACCATGTTTACATTCTAATCATAATCCTATACTTCTTGAGGTCTTTCCCAATAAATTGAGGTCATCCCCTCTGCCTTTCAAATTCAATAATGCTTGGCTTTTTATTCCTGGATGCAGAGAGATTGTTTTAGATGCCTGGAATTCTAGTTACTTGGGTAGCTCATTGCAAATTCTCTGTTGTAAACTGAAACTAGTTAAGGCCAGGCTGAAGCAATGGAGTAAAGAGTCCTCCTCTCTTGACAGTGATATTAGAGAGGCTGAAGATATCCTATCAGATCTTCAAGAATCTGGTCTACCCCAAGAGGTTCCCTCTCCAGGGGTAATACAGGCTGCTTCAAGACTGGACAAGCTGTTGTCCCTTAAGGAAAATATGATTCATAATCAATTAAATGTCATGTGGTTAAAGGCAGGTGACAATAACTCAAGACTCTTTCATTGAATTAACAAAAAAAAAGATCAGGAGGAGTCTCAATGCTCTTTGCGTTGATGTGATGCTTTTTGATTCAGAGAGTGTGATTGTTGATGTTGTGGCAGACTACTTTGTGAAGCTACACTCAGATATTGGAAATGACAATTCTGATAAAATTATCCAGTGTGATGACGCCTCTATTAAAGATTACCAGAATAATAGGCTCATTGACATCCCTAGTGCAAAGGAGATACATGATTCCCTATTCTCGCTGAACATTGATAGTGATGTAGGTCCATATGGATTTGCTAATAAATTCATCATGTTCTACTGGGATATTGTGCCCATCGATGTTACCAATGCTGTGAATGAATTTTTTAGATCATCTTATATTCCCTTTGTGATGAATTCAAAATTTATTTCCTTAATTTCTAAAAAGGATAATGCCTTGGACATTAATTATATTAGACATGTTCCCATTGGGAATACAATACCAAAGGTCATCAGAAAAATTATGTCTCAGCGGTTGGGTAAAATTTCTAAAGGACTCATATCTGGGAATCAATTTGGGTTTTTACCAGGGAGAAACATCCAAGATAGTCTATTTACTGCCTCTGAGTGTGTGAATGCTATGAAAATAAAGGATAAGGATGGAAATATGGCCGTTAAAATTGATATTTCAAAATCTATTGATACCTTAAGATGGAGTTTTCTATTTACTATTCTCTGGATTCCTGGCTTCTCAAAGAGGTTTCTTGATCTAATTGAGTCCATTTTATCCATTTGAAGACTGTCTGTTTTTGTGAATGGTTCTCCTAGAGGTTTTTTTCAAATTTCAAGAGGTGCCAGGAAGGGTGACCCTCTTTTTGGAATGCCGTTTTCCATTGCTGAAGATTATTTAAGTTGGTGCCTCACTGATCTTGCTAATTTTGGATGGTATCAACAAATGAGATTTGGAAGGTACTTTTGTTCCACTTCACACTTACTTTATGCTGATGATATCATTCTATTTGGGAAGGAAAGCAATGAAACCATTTCTTGTATTAAAGAAATTTTCTCGCACTATGAAGTGGTTGCAGGTCAGGTCATTAATTGAGGAAAGTCCTATATTTATTTTAGTGATGGAGTTACTACATTAAGGAAAAATAGAACTTTGATGAATCATGGAGTTAAAAGGGGCTCCGTTCCTTTCGTATACCATGGTGTACCACTTTTTTCGGGCAGAGTTAAAAGATCTCACTTAGAAAATATTACTTTGTGAATCACTAATAAACTATCAGGCTGGAGAGGAAAAAATACATCCCAGGATGGGAGAATTTGTTTGGTAAAATCAGTGATTACCTCAATGTTTGTTTATTCCATTTCTCTATATAAGTGCCCGAGATCACTGATTAAAGATATTAGTGGCAGAATTAGAATCATTGTTTTTGGACTAGCTCAATTAACGAGAAGAAAATGGTTACAGTTTCCTGGAATGATTGTATTAAGCCAACACAAATGGGAGGATTGGGTATTAAAGACATAAAAAATTTCAATGACACTCTGATTGAAAATATTTTCTAGAAGATGTTTTCAAATCCTTATCCCTCCATGGAGTTTTTGACTATTAGGTTTTCTGGAAAATTGCAGAATGGGTATGTCAATTATATGAGATCCACTGTCTGGACTTCTCTAAAGAAGGCATATTCTGATCTTATGGCTCGTTCGAAATGGTTGGTCTGTAAGTAGTCCAATATGAAATGTTGGACCACCACATGGCTATCACATCCCATTCTTGATGAGATTATCATTCCACTAACTCTTAAACTCAAGTCGATTGCTAATTTTGTTGCAGACCTGTATCTTTCTGAAATTCCTCCCAGCCACCTGAGAATAGAAGCTATAAGGTACTATTTTACTGATTATGACATTCTGGTGTGAACTCTAAATATGAATGGCCTCTTCATCACAAAGGAACTCTACAAGTCTCATTTTGGTGCCTCGATAAACCCCAAAGATGGGTTATAGACATCACTATGCCTTTTATCCCCCTTGCGCGCTCTCTACTTTTATGGAAAATATGGAAAATAGGTTACCCTTGCAGTCCTTTTTGCAGTGCACTTGGATTTCCCTTTCCCCGGTCTGCCATATCTACTTGGAAGCAGATGAAGCCCTCTTACATATTTATGTCTCCTGGAACTTTGATTTTGAACTATAGTGTTTCATACAACATATTTTTCAATGCTGCCTGAATTTTCATTCGGTTGATGACTTAATGCAGGCCATTGGCATGACTAATTTCAGTAAGCAAGTTCATTCTTTTGTTTTGGCTGCAACGACGGCTATTATTGACTTTATCTGGAAGTCCAGAAATGACATGCTGTTTAATAACATTAAGTCGTGGTTTCAAAATGGTGTCCTGACAATGCATCATGCCATTCACATGGATTCCAATATCCATACCGACTGTATGAGAAATGATGTTTCTGACCTGGTTTTATTGAGATATCTTGGTCTTAATGGAACGACGAAGAATCCACTGATAGTGAAATACATCTGATGGATTCTGCCTCTTCCCTGGTGGATAAAGGTTAACGTTGATGGGGCGGCCTTTGGTGCTCCAGGGCCATTTGGTTGTGGTGGTGTTTTCTGTACCCCTCGGGGGTTTTTCAAAGGTTTATTCTTTCATTTTATTGGAAAAGGATTCACCATTGAAGATGAGCACTGGGCTATAATTATGGAAATTAGGTATGTTGTTCATTTTGGTTGGAATGGTTTATGGGTACAATCGGATTCGACTGTTACAGTTGAAATTCTGAATGAGTGTTCGAGGAATGTGCCGGGGAGGATTCCACCAGCCTTGATTGATTGTCTTCGGCTTCTTGTCTCACTCTCCATTAAAGCCACGCATGTTTACTGTGATGCTAATCAAGTGAAGGATGCTCTTGCGAAAAGGGTAATTAATGAGGTCTCCTCCTTTTGGTCATTTGTGGCACCTAACTACTGTTCTATTCATGTTCATGCAAATTATTATGGTGAGGTTTATTCTCATCTTTGTAGAGTGACTCTGTGATGCATTAAACTATACTTTAGTTTGATTTTATTTGATTTCTTTAGGATCAGGTTCTCCTATCTCCTATATTTCTTGGTATATGTATACCATATTCATATAAGTGTCGAATATAGGACCTTTTTGGGTCACATGGACGAGATTATGACCTCTATAATATTTTATGTAATGAAATGTCAAACATGTCACACTCTTTTTTTTGTAATTGTATCATTTTTAATATGGTGTTAACCAAAGGATATGTTTGACTCAAAATAGTATTTGTAATGAAAAAATATTTATATTTATCATGCTGATTAATTTTAAATTTTCAGTAATGAAATAGTTGTCTTAAATTCTTTCTCAAATATAATACAGAAATTGTTTAATTTATGGAAAAATAAATAAATGTTATTAAAAATGATAGAAAATGTATAATTTGAGACATATAATTTACTAAGATAATTTTATATATTACTTTTACATGTTTGGTTTTTAAAAAAAATACATTTGAATTTTATGTGTTTTCATGAAATTATGAAAGTCAATACAATGAATAATTCTTAAGATTTGACAGTATGGATATTTTGTAATAAATAATAGTTTAATACATAATATAAAATTTATAAAAAATAATAAATTATGTTGAGTTATTAGGATAATGTTTAATATATCAACCATGGAATATATATTTCACCATTTTCATTTTATAGTTACTATGATAACCCTCTAAGTGTAAAAATCCATGTTTTCTTGGTAAGAGTTAATGGGGAGAAATAATGGTTAAAACCAAAAGTTATAGGTATAAATATAGTCAAAAGTTATATATTTTTTATTTTATGATGGTATTTTGGGCATAATAGTCATATATTCTAAATTAATAAATTTGGATCCTTTTCAAATTTAAATTTTTATATTAATTTATTATTTTCAAAAATTCCAACAGTCCCCCTTCCCTCCCTTAAAAAAGGTTACTTATTCTTCTCATTTCATCACAATTAAAATGTATTTTTACAGAACATGTCTAAAAAATTACCTTAATATAATACATCCATTTATTTGGTATTTATTTCTTTTGAAATTACACTAGCCTTAGTGGTGTAAAAGTGTTAAGAAAATATGTTTTTCAAGAGAATAGTAATCATTTTTAATCAAACGAGTTTTCCTCTTTTTCATTAAAATCCCACAAACCATCTTGAAACATAAAAAAAATAAAAACTATATTATCCTAAATATATGGAAATTTTATTATTCCTGTTTCAAGAACCATATACACCACCAATTCTACAAAATATTATAATAATTCATCATTTGTTTGTTTGGTAAAATACCACCTCACAAAACGATGTAATTCATTTTTCATCACAGTATCTCAAAACTATTTATAATGATAGAGATAATGTTTATATATGATAATCCTAAAAATTTAATCATTATTAAAAAATAATATTTCATTTTAATTCTTACATTTCAATTCACTTAAAAATGATAATGTCGTTCGTGCATATGTGTGGACTACCACCACAGCGAATCAATGTGATTCGTTTTCCATCACCACATCACTTGGATGTTATATATATATAATTTCACTAAAAGATCTAAAATTATATATATGATATTATTATGATTTTTTAAATACATAATAATATGTACTTTATATGGTAATGATCAGTGAGAAATGGAATTGTTACTCATGTGCACGTATAACATACCTCCTCCATGATACTAACATAAATAATTTTTCATAAACTTATTTAATGGATGGATTTAAAAGTATAATAAATCTATAAAAATGATTATTATATCATGAATATTATTCTATAGGTGATGTAATTCTGACAACTCTACCCATTCTCAATCAACCAAAGTCATTTTGTAGTTAAGTATCAAATATTATGCAAACACCCGATGTTAATTTAAATGATTAAGTACTTAACATGATAAAAAATAATATATAATGAATAATGAAGTTGAAATTTTTTTCTAATATTGTAAATAAATAAAATATGTCTATTATTTAGAAGATAAATTATATATGTGATTATGTGTACATAAATTAAAGGATATTCTTTTTGAAAAAGCATCTTTTAATGTTCCTATTTCATTTTTTAAGTAGTAAGAAATTTATTTCATAACTAATAAACCATGAGTTGATTTTCCTCATGTAATGAAGCCTTTATTACTTAAATAAACCTTTACACATTTATATGTCTTATTTTCACAAAAAAACTCATGTATGTGAAAAATTTAAATAAAAATATGTGATTTCAAAAAAAAATGGTTCCCATCCATTAAAATATTTTTATGATACAAGCATTCAGGATTTATTATTATGATATGGTTATTGGGATTTTTTATATTGATGTTTGTTATGTTATTATCCAATTACATCTAGTTCTGTGATGAAACTTGGATGTGTGGTAACATTATAATCTCCAATGCATTTGGTACTTTGGAGATAGAAGTTAATTGTATGGTTATTACATATATAAAACAGAGTTAATTGATTAGGTTTTCCATCAGATATAATGAGAATATACTGTAATAGGTTTTCCATGATTAACTGAGATTGTTAGTCAGGAATACCTTTGATGGTTCCTCTAATGTAATGATTGAATATTAACCGTGAGGGTCATTCATGAGTTTTTGTTGTTACTCTAATGATTCCCCATGTTTAAAAAAATGTTCTCTATATTTTATATGGGGTTTAAATGTTTTAATTGATATGAAAATTTATTTTCTTCATTTAGAAAAGATTAATTCCATAAAATCAATGAATAAAGTGATAAAGATAATTATAATATGAATTTTCATGTTTTCCACTAGAAAATTGTTTTTATTTTTTTAGTTTACTTAATGATTTTGCTCATAATATGTTTTTAAAATATTTTTCATATGGTTAAAGGATGATTAGGGACATTTATGGGGTAAATATAAAGATTTTTAATATTTATAAATAAAAAAAATTATTTTTTTCCAAATTATTTTCATAGAATATATAGATAATAAGTTTAAGTTTCCACATGTAATATAGGGTTAAATTTATATTATTTATACATAATTATCTAATACTCCTCCTTATTTTAAAAATTTAGTCATAGTTACAAAAACTATTATGTAATTTCTAATTTCGTTTCATTGCACTTACATTATTTTATAACCCATTTGTCAACAATTCATTGTTAAAATAACTATTCTAGGTGATAATTGTTTCATTTTTCATGTATGTTTTGCTTAAATTATTTCTATCATTTTTTGTTGACCGTGTTTTCAAAAATTCAAAAAACATAATATATGATATGAATATCATAAATAATATTTATTAATTTATTTATATTAATCCATAATAGTTAGTGATAGAAAAACTATTACATTTTTTTATGATGATGGTAGGCCGTAATTGGACATCAATTTTATTTCAATTTTCTTGATGGATAGAAATAAGTAAAATGAATATTAATTTGACATTAAATAATAATAATTATTTTATAAAAAACATTTATATTATAAAAATCCTTTATAATTATCATCCATGAGAAAATAAAATGAAAGATATTTCACATCGCTACTTGGAGGCGGTAGTCCACACATACACATAAGTGACATTATTTTTTTTACCATGTACCAGAAGGTAATAAGTTGTTTTTATGAAATAATTATTGAAGTATATTTTGGTCATAAATATCACACATATCCATTAAATTTAACATTTTTACCTTCCATGTAAAGCGTAAGTTAGAAAAGTCACATCGCTTTGTGAGATGGTTGTCCGCCGTACACACGGGCAATGTGATCATATCCCCCATGGAGTGTAAAGTAATAATGTAATTGTGATATCATAATTACATAAGGTTATTAATTTAATAAATTTCATATAATATTTTTTAAATAAATCCCTATATACATCATTGAATGTTGGTGATGGCAAACAAATAGCAGCGGTTTGTGCGGTGGTAGTCTTCCTTACACCTGATCGATGATTCTATTTTCTCTTTGATGAAAGTACATATTTTTATGGTATATAAAATTAATATAATGAAATTATAGTATATAGAGAAAATTTTTATTATTATATTATCATATTTTAAAATGATTTTGAGAATGTGGGGGAATAAATAAAACAAATACACATGTTTATGACTTTTACCTCTTTTTTGGAGATCCCCCTTAGGTTTAAACATCAAACAATCCAATAGGGGATTAATATTATAAAAAGTTATATGGTATATGTGTATTTATATAAGGAAGAAATTTGAATAGTTATTGGCTGAAAAAAGTGTTTCGGAAGTCTAAAGATGGAAGAAGTGGGGGTGTCCTTTTATAAGTAGGGGAGATGACACACCTGAAATTTTTGAAAATATAAATTGATAACCACATTTTTTTCTCATGAAAAGAGACTTAAAATGGGATATTAGTCCAAATTAGTGATTATAGTGTCTATATATTTTAATAAAATTGGGTTGGGACAATATTTATGCCATTTTAACCTTTATATTATTAGTTTAACCCCAGGTAAACCCGTTTTTACGTTAACCACAGTAACTAATTTTTAAATTTTTCATTGTTCATTATGGTAAAAAATTAGTTTAAATTATTAGAAAATATTATTTTCTATGATTATTGGTATGGAATAAATTTTTTAAAATTCATTTCATAAATGTGGTTGAATTCAATTCAAGATTAAACACGTAGGCATGAGGAAAAAATAGGTTCCTGTAGAGAAATTATCGTATGTATAAGAGGTTTTAAAATAAAAATTGATCATGTAATTGATTTAATTTAAATAAATTGTATTTAATATAATATAAATTAAAACTTTATACATTAAAACAAATTTAATATATAATATAAATTTTTAATTATTTTAACTGAAAAGTCAATTTTCAATATAAATCAGTATTTTTATAAATTCTTAAAAACTGGAAATTTATAAAAAAATACCAAACATTAACCATAACATAATTTTGATATGATAATTTCAAAAATTATATTCATTTTAACAAATATATGCTCTAAACGTTCAACAAAAAATATTATCATGATCATGAAGGAAGCGACAAACCGCTTTCATTGAAAAAATAAACTTTTTCATAAAAAAATTCTTTCAATTTAAAATTATTTTCTCCTTCATTTATAATAATCATATTAACAAAAAATTTATAAACTATATATTTTTTTATAATATATTTAACCTTATTCATACATTCAAATTTAATGGCTTGGTTATAACAATCAAGTTTAAATAATATTCTAATAAAATAATATGTTTTATTTAATCAATGTATTGTATGAACCACATCTATCAAAGATATTAAATTTATTTAAAACAAATTTATTTTATTGTGTAAAGGTGTTATATTCTCTTCTATGCATGGTGTTGTGTGTCACACATGATATCATATAGGATGTTTATCTTTTAAAATCTCAGGGTGTTCAATATATAAGCGTATTTAAAGAAATAATATGACATTATTGATATAATCATTATTATATAAAGAAAAAATAATACTTACCTTATTTTTGTAATAGCTATTGAAAAATGGAAATGTTACTAACGCTCACATATGACCTACTGTCTCAATGATTCTAGAGTAGTCCTTTTTTCATGACCACTTTCATGCTGGGTTTTAAATTTAGAATTATTGTATAATAAAGGAAATTATGTCAATTTTATTATTTTAGGGATGATGTAATAATTACATATTTGACCATAGTCAACCCACAAAAGTCATTATTGACATATGAGCTGAATATCACCAAAACAGCCAGATGTGAAATTAATTGTTTATGTAATTATAGATTACATGTATTAAATTAATAAAAATATTAATAAACTTTTAAAATGTTTTTAGGAATATAAATAATTCCATCCATTTTTTATTTGGGAAGATAATGAAAATATGTGATGATTCACACAAAAGGTATGGGACTTTGTTTTTTTTAAATCCTGATTTAAGGTCTCCATTTCAAAAAATTTCTTTATTTTCCATGTTCTTCTAAATGATTCTAGAAAAATATTTTTTATGATTCAATGGATGTTAAAAATAATTTTTTACAATATTTAACTTTCATTATAATGTTGTAAAAAAGGAATATTTTTATATTTTTACATAAGGGAAAGTATACTTGAAAAAATAATAAATCTGTAAGGAATTATTTTTTAAATAATTCTCTTAAATGTCCATATTCTGAAATTTATTTTACAGATGTATTTATATAGAGATAAAATAATTATAATGGATATTTTATATATCTTTCAAATTTCATTCAAATGTCCTCAAATAGAATCATTATATTTATTTTATATGGAACATTGTGACTTTCTATAAAAATGAAAAACGGGTATTCTATTTAAATGTATACATAGTTAACAGATTTTTGTGTAGTAATAACAAATATTTTATATTTGTATTCTGTCATAATATTCTATGTTTCTTTCAATAAAAAACTCACCTTCCCGGGTTTTAGGTATTTATGTCTTTAAAATTTGTTTTTAAAATGAAGGGTATTTTGATATCAATATGTGTTTTGAATAAGAGTTGAAGTGATTTTCAAGGTTTTTTCCTGATATTGTCATTGGAAATTGATTATAATAATTCGTTATCCTTATATAGATCATGAATTCAGGTTTTCTTGGAATATATTATAAAATTTGTGTGCCCAGATAGCACTCCAATGAAATGGGTAATGATTATCCTCTCCAAAGAATTATATTGGAAGTTATCCATAAAGTTATTCAATTTTTAGGTTTATGTAAGGGGTCTACAAATAATACATCTCTTAGAACTTACATGACATTTCAATTATTTCTAATGGGGTTTTTAGGGAAGTGTTTTTTATGAAATTTAATATAACAATCATTTTCTAAAGGGTTGATTATACATGTTTAAGATAAAATGGTATAGTTTTAGGAAATTTTTTCTTAGGCTCTCATGTTTTTTAAGAAACCCGCATGATTACAATTTTTCTATAATTTTTTCTTATACAGTATCTTATAAAAAAAATAAAAAAAAATATTTTTATGTTTAGTTAAAGGGTTATTTGAGATGAAGTTTTATTATTTTAAAGGAAAACATCATTTATGATCTCAAGGATTTAATATGGATAAACAAGTTTCTTTCTTCTTTTATTCTCCCTTATTGGTATTTTATTCTCATCCCTTATTTACAAATAATTTTATATCGTTTAAGGATGTGTAAGAACAATGAATAAGTCTTGTTGATTTTTATAAATATTTTTCAGGAAAAAATCATCTTTCTTTTTAAAATTATTTTTTAGTGGAAAAAATTGATACTAAATAAAAGTGTATACATTATAATATATAGTTTTTATCTAAATATTTTGACCTAACTCTATAAGATTTTGAACCATAATGATCATTGGAAAATAAAAAAAGTGATTTCTATTATAAAGACACTAGAATAATGTTGGAGTGTGTTCCCTAGAACGAACTTTTGTGTAATTTGTGATGACCGTCATTCATATTTTTTAATATTAATAAAATATTTATGACATAATGATTCATATTATATGTAAGACAATATTTTATAATGTACTAAGAGTAGCTGTCACACTAAAAGTTCATAGTAGTTCTCCTCTATAATGAGAACCAGAAAGTGCTATGGAACTATTCTTAAATATATGTTCTATTTCCAAATGATATATTTTGAGGGAAAAAATTATACAAGCTATCTGTGGTGAGTAATCATATAACATTGAGTAACCTTTTTTTGGTGCGTGCACTTGGTAATATTCAATGAGGGATATTTTGAGAATGATAACTCTTAAAGGGAAATCCACATTCATACTCATCATTGGATATTCTTATCTGTGGACATGTGTATCCATCCTTATACCTTAATATTATCTTTAATTAATTTTATAACTCATGTAATTTGATGTGTTGATGAAATCCATGATGGCATATGTTTCCAGTGAGGTATTATACATTGGTTTCATTACAAATAACATTACATTAACAAATAATGCGAGAAAATATTTGTCTCTTAAGTTCTTTAACTAAAGTTGATATTATAATCCCTTATATAGAAATGATATATCCTAAATAAATCCATGACCATGAGGTTTTATATACATGATTTATTTCTAGAAAGTCAAAGAAAGTGAAAATAGTCACATAGGTTGATGGAATTAGGGTGAAAGCTTTATGATTTGATATATCATGATAAATGGGTTATATTAAACATTAAGTGTCTGTATGAGGTATTATTTCATTACGACATTAACTTCTTTATCTATGTGTTCTTCGGCATGTTTCTTGATGTTATCCTTGTACTTTAGGTTTCTTCTCCAAATGACACTAGGAAATATGTCTAGAGGGGCACAAAATATGTTTATCTAGAATCTAAGATAAATAATATTTATTATTATTTATTATTTAACAATTTGGATAAATATTATTCCCACACATAATTTACAAATTTTACATATTTTATTTATCTCACGTATTCCATCAATAGAGATTCAGGAGAATATAATGTGGGAATAATATTAAATAAATATTTATTTTCTATTTAGTTAATATAATATTTATTTATTTATTAGATAATAATATTGTGAAATTTATTTATTTAAAAATTATTATTTATTCAAGGCCTGATAATTATTATTGAGGAATGGAACACTGATTTTTTTTGGGTCTGATGAGAAATAATACGTAGTGAAAATTATTTTATTAAATAAAATTTAATTTAATTTTCATGTTAAGAGAATGTCAAGGAAATTATAACATGGGGTTCCAGAAAATATTAAACAAATATTAATGGTATATTGTGAAAATATTTATTTCTAAACCATAGAGGTATTTAAACCTGATTATATTATTTTTCTAATTGATCCAATTCTTTTTTTTTTGAAAAATTACAACCGAAGAATCCTATAAATCCCTAGAGAGATCCCTTCTCAATAAATGATCCCAAGAATAGAGAGTGGTCTTTCTCCACCTCTTACTCTCATGTATAGAGAGATCATGGAGAACACTTTGGAATTGATTCCTGTGGTTATCAAGATCAAATGACCAAAGAGTTAGGATCTATCATGATATCACTCAGAGATTCATACGAAAATGTTCAAAGATTTGTGGAACATCTGTGGATCGTCTCTAGTAGAAATATTATCTTGATTCCTACAATACAATGACATTAAAAAATATATATATTGGTAGATCCATAAATGAAAAAATAATTCACTCATGGTAATCCATTAATTGATTAAATTATTTGTAAACAATATGTAATGATCTTATTCTTGGTTTTGGTGTTTTATACCTTCTCTATTTTCATTTATTTAGTTCCCTTTATCACAACATTAATTATCATGTAAATCTATAGTTGATCATTGATCCTGATAAAAGAAACATTGGGAATGACCCATCACATTCTAATGTTTCTTCTGGAATCAATAAGTTGTATCAATGGGGTCACATGATAATTTATGATTGTTAAAAAATTATTGAGTGAATTATGCATTTCTCATTTTATATTCAATTCATGTTTAATCATTCTTTAATATTAATTGCGAGATATTATTATTACCCTTTCATTTCTCATATATCTAATCAAATTGATTAATTTAATAAATTAAATAAAATTGAAGATATCATCTAAAGGTTTCTAGGATTGTGTATATATGATAAAAGATTACATGAAATGTAACCAGAGTTACAAGACTTGTAACCAGAGTTAAACATCAATTACTAGTGTTCAATGCACTAGGAATTAATTTTTCATTAATAAAAAATATGTGCATTGAATACACATGGTGAATTTTATTTTTTAGGTGACATATTGACCAAGCTAGCCTGGTGTACGATAGGCTAGAGTACATGCCGTGCAGGCCAGGTACACTATGTGTAGTCATTTAAGTTATATATGAGCCATGGATTTTCATACAAGGCATACCTAACATGTAACTAGGTAACTCATAGTCCTTACACCATATAGTTGATGTACACGATATGTACTAAAATTTTTCAAAGGAATGGTTTAAAAATAGATTCCCTAGGAGAGTGTCTTGAACAGATGGTGAGAGACATGACCCCTATGTAGCTTCCTTGACCATGACATGTATTTATACCAAATTACACAGATATAAAATTAATTTGTTATACAATTCAAACATTATCAACATGTTCTGGTGTTTGTTCGTTAAGTTGATAGAACACTCCATGTGATAGGTTTTAATATATACAGATATATTTTTACTTAATTTTTGTGTAATCTTAAAATATTCATATCATGTATGAGTCATATTATAGTTAATACTCTACATGCATTGAAGCGTGCCACATGAAATAAAAATCAAGTAATTCCTATAATCGTTAAGCTGGTAGTTTATAAAAATAATTTATGTGTTTAGTCATGTATTCCACATGTCAAAAGAGAATATAATATATGAGTATAATGCATGATAGGTAGATTCATATGGGTATTCACCAAATTTCCTCCAAGTTACATTTATGTACACATTTATTTTTAAATAAATTTATTTTTTAAAATAAATTATGGGTGATTAGAAAATAATGAAATTCGGATGAGAATTAATAGAAAACAATTACTAATTAAAATATAGAATTAATTTATTTGAGCATGACTTACCTTAAATAAGAACCATTAAGAATTTAATGCTAGTTTTATAAGAAATTTCATTCATTTTATTCATGTGGATGATCTTGATCTCAGACTATAACATTGTATGTGATTGGTTTCGTATAATTTGTAATTAAATTAAATTGGTGTCTTGTGTGTAATCTCTCATCTCATTATGCATAGGCATGCATTCCCATGGTTTATTTTATGTAACCCATTTCCCCCTAACCAAAATGTATGTAATATCATTTGTAATGGATGGATATGCCAAGATAGTGGAGGTTGTTCTAGTTTAGATCTGAGATGAAACCAATCCAAGAGAGATACAATGGTGGACATGTGGAAACCTGTAATAAGAACATTAATTAGTTGAAGGTGTTTTCCCACAAGGTCCAAGGTTAGTTTGTATACTATTATATAGACTAACCATTAGTAATTTCTCATGATCATACCAATTTTTTATTTTATTTAGGTCACAATTCAAGGTTATTTTAGTATGGATTATTCCACAATATCTAATAAATTAATAATCATATAATATAGAACTAAAATAAATTGGCTTATATGAAAATTGTATCTAAGATATGGTTAATCAATTCAGTATATCTATTTAATATGAATAAGAATGTGATAAAGATAATAATATTCAATATATGTAAAAATGAAAAAAATCCATCAATTATATATTAAGTTAGTATAGCCTTCCACTACATCAGTTAATATCGAACCAAGGTTTAAAATGCAAGACAAGCCAATGTTGAGGTGCTTTCAATTAATGGGTAATAATAAAAGGATTTTATGGGCTAACATAACATATTTCATCTCAATTGTTGACTTATAAATAATTAATTTGTGTAACTAAGAGGCAAGGTTTGGGAAAATCTAATTTAAGGATTTCAAGATTGGGGAGTGTACTCAACAGATCAAGGAACTATGAGTTAATGTAGTTGGAATTTTGAATGCCTACCTAAAACCATTCATGTTACTTGAAAAACCCATTTCTGGGTATTGATATTTGGAATATAGATCAATGTCACTATAATTTCGAAGAAACTAAATATTCTGAAGCTAATGGTGAGGGATATTGGGTTTTTATAAAATAGCGGGAGATTAATAAATATATTATTTATTTATTTTTCAAAAACTTTATTAGATATTGTACTAAAATTATGATCATATTATTTATAGAAATGGTAATATAATGACTTTAAACATATCACTCTAATCCATACATGATAAGGAAAACAATATCACTTGAAAAAATTTCCCAGAGTGGAATAAGGGCTTACGTGTTATCATAAAACATGAAAAGAAAATTATATTTTCTTGAAGAACCAATTAAAAACGCACCTAGAAATGAGGATACTGAGGAAGATTTGTCTCTCTATGAGAATCATTTTCATGATACTACATATGTTCACTATTTCATGCATTCATCCATGACTAGTGATCTTTTGATTCAACATAAGGATATGTATGCATGTAGCATGTGGTCCATGCTTGAGTTGGTTCCATAGAACAAACTTTAGTATACATTATGATAAACATGTATTCATTGTTTTTAATATTAATTTATTTTTTATCATGTCATTATTATTCATCAACATGACATAGTATGTGATATTTTCTTAAGAGTAGGTGTCACACTAAATGGTCATAGAAGTTCCCCTCTTTGATGAGAATAAGATGTGCTATGACACTATTCTTGAATATATGTTCTATAGAGGGATGATATCAATAAAGGGACACAAATGATACAACCTATGAGGGCTGGAGACTCATAGGACGTTGATTCACCTTTTCATGGTGTGCGCTTTGGTTAATATTCATTAAGATATTATCATAATGATACCTGCCAAAAGGAAATCCACATTTATATATTTCATGGTATGATTCTATCTACAGACACATTTATCTATACTTAGATATTAATATTATTATTAATGAGTATTATGAGTGTCACACTTAAATATATTAATGAATGCCAGGATTATAGATGTTTGTGGTGATTTAGGATATGTTGGGTGCATCATGGGTAATATTGCATTAATGAATAATGCAGGTAGGTATTTTTGTATTCTTTTTATTAATATAATTTGATATCCTAGGACCACCGATGGAAATGATATTGCCTAAATAAATCCAAGGCCATTTTTTTCTAAAGGAAAGATCGTTTTCCAGGAAGTCAAAAAAGATGCATCGAGCACATTGCTTGATGGTGCCATCATGCAACCTACTTGATTAGAAATATCATGATAAAGAGAATATATTACACAGTGAGTTTTTTGTATGAGTTGACATGTCATTGTGAAATTAAATTATATATCTATGGTTGTCTTGTTGTTTTGTCAAATTCTAACCATGGACATTAGGTTACTTCTCCTAATGGCACTTGGAAATAGGTCGAGAGTTTCATACACTAAGTGTGTCCAGAATCAATGTTTAATAATATATATTATTAATAATTATTCTTTAGGTTGAATAAATATTATTATCGTATGTGGTTTAATAATTAATCATGTATTCTTGATGGTATATAAATATTTATATTCTATTTAGTAAAGATAATGTTCATTTATTTATTGTAAAATAATGCATTAGTGTTTATTTAATAAATAAATTGGCATTATTAAATGTTTAATAAATTCTATGGAGTAATGGAAGACCATGTTTCTAGGTCCAGTGAGAAATAATAAATAATAAATAATATTTTATTAAATAATATTTAATTATAATTCATAAGTTAAGATCATGTTGAAATATAATGATATTATTATTATTATTATTTTACATGGAGTTTCACTAGGATTAAATTAATAGATAAGGATAATTGTGAAATAATTTTATTTTAACCCTATAAATATATAAACCCTGCTATTTTATTTTCAAAAAATGAATATTCACTGGTTTTGGTTGTGGAAAATAGATTTTATGAAACCTCTCAAGCCTAGAGAGATCCCTTCTCCAATAATTATCTGAATAATAAAGAGGAATCATCCTCCATTGGATCATGTAAAATTATTTGGAATTAGTTCTCAAAGAGATCATAGGCAGATGATATAGGAATGACGATCTACAGTGTTAGAATCTAGGGATGGATTCAGCAACATCTGGAGATTCATGGAATAAATGTGGTTCGTTGCTAAAGGAAATCTACACTTGGATTCTACAACGCAGTGATGGTGGACTGCAGATCTGTGAATGGATTCATTAGTAATGAAATAATTCCCTAAGGAAACCATTCATTAAATTAAATTAATTATAAATAATATGTGATGATCCTCCATTTGGTTCCAGCATTATTTTCCATGTCTGTTTTCCTTGATTCTATTCCATAGATCCTGGCGTTTTTCATCTTTTATATATCATATTGATCATCTATCATGAAAAAAACAGTTTTTTTCACTACCCATCACACGCTTCTGTTACACTTGAGACCTACATGTGGTTTTATACTGGTCGCATATTTATTTTTAATTATTTATAGATCGTTGGTGATTTACACATTTAAGTTTATATTTTCAATTCAGGGTTGATCATTCTTTTAATAAAAATATTGAGATCTGCTTATTCCTTTTTCTTTTCTAATAGATCTAATTGAGATAATTTATTTTATGATTAAAATAAAATTTTGGAACACATTTGGAGGCGCCAAGGTTTATTGAAGGAAAACACCAGACTACACACCGTGTAATTGGTGTAACGTGCTTTTTAGTCATGTTCAATTCATTATAATTGATATAGAAATATATTCAATAATAAGCATTTATTATTGCCTTAATTAAAATCTTAATACACCATGTGTTGATGAGATTTTAATGGTACATGGTCAGCCATACAACATGATATGTATCCCATGTACATGGCATGTAGTACCATTGAATCACATATGGTTCATATATTCCATAATAGGTATACCTGACTGGTGACCATGTAACCCGGAGTTCACATGGGATCTAATCAATATGAAACACCATCTAGCCAAAAAAAATTGATGCAAGGATTACACGTCGAGTCCCTAGCCAAGTGTCTCAAAAAATGGTGAGAGGTGTACATGTCATGTAGATCATATCTACACTCTCGGTAATTATATTATGTTAAATAAAATTAAAATTTATATATTTTACTATGTTATCCTTGAGACATGTACTTTCATGTGGTCATCAATATAGGGCACACCATGTGATAGGATTTCATATAAAAAAATATAAATGTTTAATTAATATTTGAGTAATGCTCAGATCTTGATATCATGTATGGGTTGTATTACATGTTTTAAATCTATTTTCATTAAATCATAACACATGAAAAATTAATCATGTAATTTTTGTAATCAATTGTAAAGTACAAATTTTGAAAGTATGTGATACGTTTTTTATACAATGTGTCCCAATAGTAAAAAAGTATATGAGTATAATAAATGTTGGGTAGAATCAGACGGGTATTCACAGTGTTTCATCAAAGGTATATTTGTCTACAATGATAATTATAAATGAATTTATTTAATATGGAAAAAATATATATTGGATGTGAATCCCAAGGATATTTAGATCAAAATTAAGATAAAATTATTGATTAATTAGAGATTGTAGTTAATCGATTTGAGTGTGATTTATCTAAAATACGAATTATTAAGTATAGAATGCTAGTTTAATTAAAATAATAATTTATTGAATTTATTTGGATGATCATGTGCTAGAACAAACCATTTTTATGTGATTGGTTTCATTTAATATATTATTAAATTAAATTGTTGGCATGTGTTCATTATATCCTTTTATTATGTAGGGCATGTGTTCCCAAGGTTTCTTTTTTGTATACGCCTTTTCCGTCACTTATATTTGAGTAAATATCATATATAATGGATATATCTCTAATGCTATCATAGGCTGTTCAAGTACGGAGATGAGGCGGAACCAATTTTAGGAGATATATAGGTGGACAGGTAGAAAAATATAACATGAATCTTAATTGGTTCAAGGTATTTTTCCCCTCAGCCAATAATTAGTTTGTCAACTGCTATATAAACTAACCACTAATAAAAGATCATTATTATACCACTCCATTATTCTATTTCTCTCAGTTTCATGGATATTTCCTTATGTATTTCTTGTCATGATCACATAATTAATGAATTAACAAGCATGAAATATAGAAGTCAAATAAACTGGTTTATGCATAAATATTATCTAAGACATGGTTAATTACTTATGTAAATCCACTTAATACAAAAAATTATGTGATAATGATATTAATTGTAATTTTAAACATAAAAGGATAAAATCACTTAATTAAATATATTAATTAGGTATATCCTTCCATTACATCAGTTAATATATTACCATAGTTCAATGTTCTTGACTAACCCAAGTTGGGGTGCTTTTAATTATTGGGGAAATTTAATTTGAAGTGTTGGGTTGACTTAACATTGTTAAAATCATGGTTTGACTACCCTAGTAGGACATTGTGTAGCATAGAGGAAAAGGTTGAGGAAATCAAATTATGTATTTTAGCATTGGGGATTCCACTCATCAGATCAAGGAACTATAAGTTAATGCAATTGGTATTTGGAATCCCTAATAAATACCATTCACGTTACTTGACCAACCCATGTTAGGGTAATGATAATGGGAATATGGATCATTTCGGAAACAATGTCCTAAAAATAGGATATTATGAATCCAATGGTGAGGTCTATTGAGTTTCGAAAAAATAGTGGGAGAGTAATATATATAATATTTATTTATTTTTATATATATTATTAGATAAAGTACTAATATTCGTCTTATCCTATTTTTTAGAAAATAAAAGAAAATAACATCAAATATATTATTGTGATCCATACATTATAAGGAAAACCATCTCATTAGCAAAAATTTCCATGAATGGAAAAGGTAAATCTGTTTCATCCTTCATCATGAATGGAAATTTTATCTTCTTGAAGAACCTTTTCAAGATATTCCCTGTAATGAAGCAAGTTATGATGAATTATCATTCTATGAGAAACATCTGAATGATGTTATAGATGTTCATTGTTTCATTCTATCATCTAGGTCCAATGTTCTTTTTAAGAAACATGAGTATATGGATACATGTATCATGATGTCTCACCTTTAGGGTATATATCAATATAAATCAATACAAGAGATGTACGTGATCTACAATGAATTGTTTATAACTAATCTTGGAGAGTTTGTACCATTTAGGCCTTATGTAGTCAAGATTATTGGCTATATTGACTGCTTGTACATCTTTGGGATTAAATTCCCAGATAAGTAGCATACATATATCATTCATTTATCACTTCTCTAGAAATTTTATATAACATATGGGATTCATTAATTCCCTATAGGAATATGAAAAAACAAAATTTATCAAAAACATAACTTTGCTACTCAATAAATTAAAATGTAGTAAATTAGTAGTTCGAGATCAATCCATAAGGATATAAAAGTTATTTTCATATAATTTAAAACTATTTAATTGTATTATTTTTATGAAATTGGGGAGAAGTGTTTGGTCTTGATTTGATTTAATATATATAATTATGAAGGAAAACAAGATTGAAATATTGGAGTGAAAACAATACTAAAAGGTGCGCCGAGGTTTTTTATTTCAGGGTTCAGGTGGAATTTGATTTTAGAAAATAAGTTGATTCATAATTTATGTTGGATTTAAGATAAAGAATATACAATGGTCATGGTATCTTCTTTTTAACGTGGCAATATAGTATTTCCCATGGTCCGAAATTTTCTGGAGTTTCTAAATCATGTTTGTCTTGATACCATGTTTAATCCCAATTTCCCCCAAACGTTGATAGTGTTCATGCCTCTGTTAGGGTTATTAGTTACAAAATTTTATTCTTCCTTTTTAATTAAATTATCAATGGTCATGATAAATGTAAAATAAATGGATTGGAACACAAAGAATAAATTTTTTCAAACCAAACACGTGAATGAAATAAATCAATCCAACGATACCTTATACCGTTTAATTACATTACCCTAGAAAAAGAAGGATTTACCCTCTTATCCTAGTGATTATTGAATAATAGGGAAGGGTAAAAGAAAAATAATACATAAAGTAATAGAAAGAAAAACTTATTGAAAGAAGTGAGTCTTCCTCTGAGATTTGGTATTTGGAAAATCTGGATCTAAATCATAATTCCCTAGTAGACTAGCCCTCCTTTTATAGGCAATATATGGGCTCTACAATTAATGGATTCCACTATAGAATGGTACAATGGTGATATGTGGTGTGTATCTAATCAATGATTTGGTCAAAAATATGATTATTTGGATAATCTAGGTGAAAAATTTTCATCTATGAAGTTACCCATGTGTAACCGAGATACACTATGTGTAATTATTCCAGGATTCTTATCTGGGAAATTACACCATGTGTAATTTTATAAATGTGTTTATTTTCTTCACGTATTTCCCTTCCATTCATCATATTCTCCGATGAATTCCATGTATTGATTACATGACATTTAATTTGATTTTAATTCTTTATAATCCTTGTTTTCCTGGGTTCTTTGGTTTTAGGGCCCATAAGTACTATATGACCATCCTTATAAATATTTTGTTACATCACTTCACTTCGCTCGCAATGCCAACGATTGTTTAGCTCTAAAATTCACCTTTTTTTCTTTTTATAAGAATCAAAATATCCTTCCATAAAAACATAAAACAAGTAAACTTTTCCTGTATTTAAATGATTTATCAATTAAATACATTAATCAATACTTTAAAATAACATAAAATGTATGCATGAAATATATATGTCAAATACCCCAACACTTGAATTGATATTTTTCCTCATGGATGGAATCTAACCAACCTAAAAAGAACTTTTACCTTACCACATATAAGATTCAATTTCGTTTAAAGAAATTTATTAAATGAAAAATAAAATGTTTGAGCATCACATAAGAAAATTCATTAACACTTCACTTTTCAATGAAATATGTCAATCGTGTATTTTAATTTTCTCCTTCTGAAATAACGGATCCATTTCTTTCATGCATTTTCATTTTTCAATACATTATTAACATGAATGCCACTTTTAGTTTACCACACATGAATTTTTATGCTCATCATCAGGGTATGAATAAATATAGAGTTCAAAACATACATCAAGAACACATAACTTACCATAAGTTTTCAAGGAATCTAGCATCTCTACAGTGTAATGACAGAATGTAAAATAATCATGAGAGGTTTACCATTTACTATCAAATGACCCTCAAGATTATGGAAGGTAAGTAAATGCTGTAAAAACTTTATGTCTCAAAAAGAAGGATCAACTCTAAATTTTGTTTAATGATAACAAAAAACAGCTCAATGCCTATCTTCTCTTCCCCCAATATTTTAGAGAAGGAAAAAAACAAGATAAAAAAATTGAAAAGGCCTCCCTTTTATTATTTTTATTTACATTTATTTTTCAAATGTTGCACTAGGGAATATTATCAAATCCACCACCCAACCCCTAATGATCTCAGCAAGACACTATTTTTAATATTTATAATAATATCATTGGTCATGTAAATGGTTATATTTAAATTTTCTTATACACAACCTATTTTTATTTTTTTTATTTTTTTTCAAGAGGGTGAGAAATAAATACAATTAATTTTCCTTACCCAAATATCATGAAGTTCTTATAGAAAGTATTCATTTACAACATTTTTATCCCTTCTTCCTTATGTCTCTTCCCCCACTCATTTGATAATCATTGAAAATATTTAGAGGAAGGTAGGAGTGAAAAAAATAGGATTGTACCACTTTTCATTACCTAAAAAGGATATTCATGGGTTCTAATGGATTAAAAATGATTAATTTATAGTGGGTATTAGGATAAGGGATGAAACAAATATGCCTAAATGGTTTTAAAAGTGATTTTGTTCAGTCATAGATTCGTTAAGATGTAATGAAGGTTATTGAATTAAAATGCTTGAGTTTCACATAAAATATATGAAAGAAAGAATGGAAAATATTGGATCAAGGATGTCTTGGAAATGAGATAAATGGTTGGATAAATCAATCATGGAAATTCATACCAATAATTAAATCAATGAATGAAAACCTCATAATTTATAACATTACCAATTCTTAGGAAAATTTCTTCTTACAATGATCAATATACTCCCCAAAATAATGATTTTTCAAATACTAATCCACATTTTTATCTCTACTCGTTATTTCTCCAATTTTTATCATTATAATTTATTAAAAATGAAATATAAATTTTATTTCATGGTAATAATATTTGGAGGATTATTCCTTCTAGTTCAGTTGATTAAAGAAAGAATAAATTATGGGGAATGCAATTGGTAGATTAAAATTCTAATTAAATATGGAGAATGTGGTTTGAAAAATATTAAATTGAAACTTGTACTACCTTTGAAAATTTTCTTAAAATGTGAATGTGATGGTTCAGGCTATGGAAGATTCACAACGTGAAAATTCCCATCATAATGTGTAATTCTTCTTCTCTCTCTTCATTTGATTTCAACTACTTGTTTCTAGCCTCGGTCTTGATGGTATTGAAAATTAAAAATGACCATGTGATATCAAAGTCCATCATCAATTAATTTTGGAATATTTGGAGAGAGAGATTTTTCACCTCTAAAAATAGAAAATAAAAAAAAAACTCAGGTTGCCACCCAGAAGAGCTTTTTTTTACCGTCATTGGCTCGACCTTACCTCTATCAGCTCCAAATCACGTGATGGATGATCTAAATTTGTGTACTTATTTGGGGGAAATAAATAGTCTCAATTTTTTCCATTCAACACAGGTCATACCTTTCCCTTCTACATTAAATAGATTAATTCTTCTAGAAGGTAGTACTTTCTTAATATCAATTGGACCGACAAACCATTTTTTCCTCAATCCTTGTGAACTAAATGGATGTTCATGTACCATTTATACCAATTTTACTTTCTCAAATTTAGTTTGTGTGGTCCCCCTTTAAAGTTTATTCATCTTGGTCTTTAGTATCTCTTTCCTCTTCACTCCAGCATTCCTATTTCACAACAACATCTAACTCACATACCTCTTCAATTTCAGCAACATACTTAACTTCAGGTGTTTTTTATTCTCCAAACCAATTTTACTTTTCCACAATGTAGTTATTAATTGCACACTATATTTTTAAACTTACATAATCGCAAATAACTCGTAGACAATTATCTCTACGTTGATCATCAATTAGCGCACACCCTGTGGATAAAAATGGTGTTCCCAGAATTAGTGAATTTTACTCTTCATCAAAATACAATACTTGGAAGTCGATTAGGATTATGAACCATTCAACATTGATCAGGATATCTTTATTTACTCCTCTTGGGGATTTCACATTTTAGTCTTCCAATTGTAGAAGTGCTCTTGTGGGATTCAGTCTGTCCAGTCCCAAACTCTTGAATGTTGTGTATGACAGGATATTGAAACTCTCACCTAAGTCACGTAATGTTTTTTCAAATTTTTTATGAATATGGGAATTGAAAAGATACAAGTATATATTTTCTTATTTTTTAGGTACATATATACCACCATCAGACACTCCCATGTGAGTATAATGGTGCCAATCTCTTCTGGGTTCTTTTTTTGGTTACCATATCTTTCATGGATTTTGTATATGTTGGAATATTAAAAAGTGGCTCTATAGAAGATATATTAATATCAATTTTTTTAATTGTTTCAAAAAAATACCTTTATTTACATTATTCATCACTTATTCCATTCATTATGGAAGATTAATTCTTGTCTTGTACTGAGGTGATTATATTTATTCTTCAGCTACATGTTCCTTTTTTACTTTCAACTTACTCTTCTCTCGCTATAATTGGTTGTCTTCTTGAAAACTCTATAAAACATCCACTGGTTTTCGTCCCACTTATAAGTTATGTAGATTTCAAATAATTATTTTGGTGTACTTCAGGGAATCCTAGAAGTGTACCTCTAGGTCTCCCTCTAAGAAGATCTATAATTTGGCCAACATGAAGCTCCAGATTCCTTAATGCATATTTTTTGTTTGATGATTCTTCTTTTATTTCCTTGAATATATCCCAAGAAGTCATGAATATATCCAGTGTCTCTTCCAATGTATGGACTGGGCATGTTAGTGTAGGTACATGATGATCCTATTATTGGAACCCTTGTGGTATTTGATTAAATAATTTCCCATTTTTTATTGTATCAAACCCTGAAATTGATTTCCATGATTATAATCAGAATAATTCTCATCTTTAACATGCATTTCTTGAGTGTTTTGTTGTTGACCCATCATGATGTCCATCTTCTTGGTTAGTAACTCCAGTTGTGCTACCATCATGTATTTATTGATGATTTTAGGGATTCATTTCCATTTCATCCATTCTCCTTGCCACTAGAGACTATTACTCTACATTTCATCCATCTAGTTGTATCTTGCTTCATTTGACTTCGTAATTAGTGATCCTCCTACTGTAGTGTATGTAATTGACCTATTTCCCTGCAACAATCCCTTATAAAATTATTGGATTATAATTCGTAGTTCTATTCTATGATATAATCATTTTAGAGTAAAATCTTTGTATTGTTCTCATGCAGAATATTGCAACTCATCTTCAAATTGATATAAGTTATGAATTTTTAACCCTCGTTACATTGATTTATAAGGTTGAAAGAATTAGGTGAGGATGTTTCTAGATAGATCATCACATGTATTAGAGAAATGGGAAGGAATTATTTGGATCTATTCTTGAGATCAATCACATAATGAAAATCCGAAAATAAGAAGTCGTTCCACATCAAATAAAAATATTTCGGAATAGAAATGTGTCACAGAGCATGAGTATGTTTCAAATATTGTTGTTAGGATCTTCATATGATAGTCTAGTGAATTTCATGCTATTTTTTATCATTGAAATTGTTGTAGGCTTGATCTAAAAGTGGATCATAGAAATGAGGGGTGAAAGGATGCTTGGTTGAAATCCCGTGTTGGATGACCTCCTGTAGTTAGCAAGTGTATGCAGCCCTGGATCTCTTTGAAGAACAACAACATGTGTATTTTGTTCTGCAACTTACATGATTACATATAATTTAATCTTCAATATGGATTTATAATGGTGTTTTTACTCGATGATGTCTTTTTCATTTTAATAAGTTTTATAATTGGGCATTCAAAATATGAAATCCACAACACAAAATATATAGAATAAAAAAAATAAATTGAAACTAATTAAAAATTTTAAATGTTAAAAAAACTAAAAAACTACCATCCTTAGTAACAATTCCAGTTTTATATGACCAGAGGTCATCATTACCTCCCTATAAGACTTCGTAAAAATAAAATTTTAAAAAACTCAACTATGCTACCCAATTAATTAAAATTTAGTAAAGTTGTAGTTCAAGATTGATCCAGAGGGACGGAGAAATTATTTTTATCAAAATTTCAAAAAAAAATTATTAGTTATTTAAAATATGTGACAAGAGGATGATATTGATTTCAATTATGAAAGAAAATGATGAAAGAAAAGTAGATTGATTGATTGATTTAAATTTTTTTTAAAAAGGTGCTATAGGGTTTTGTAATTTTAGGGTTTAGGTGAAATTGGGTTTTTATAAAAAAAAATTGATTCATAATTGGTTTCCTAGTCGAGATGAGGAAGAGCCAATGGTCGCTATATCTCCTCCTTAACATGACTATACCATATTTCCCTTGGTTTGGTATATTACGGTGGTGTCAAAATAGGTTTGTCTCAATACCATGTTTAAACCTGATATCCCCTTTTGTTTAAAATGTTCATGCCTTCTTTAGGTTCTTAAGTTGTACAATTTTAAAGATCCATTTAATAAAATTATCAATGGTCATGATAAAATTAAAAGAATTGGATTATAAGATAAATAATAACTTGTGGAAAACCAGAAACATGATTAAAATAAATCAATCCAATAAAACCTTCCCACTTTAATTACATTACCCTAAAAAATGATGGTTTACCCCCTTATCGTAATGATGTAAGAATTAGAGGGAATGATAAAATAAAAAAATGTATAATGTAAAAGAAAGAAAAAAACTCAAGGAGGTCGTAAAATCTTTCTCCAAGATTTTATCTTCATCAAATCCAGATCTGAATCTAAATTCCCTTAATAGAAGCAGCCCCACCCTCCTTTTATAGGATCCATTTGTGCTATGAAAATAATTAATTCCACTATCGTATGGTCCAATGGTGATCAATGGTGTGTCCCATGTCAAAGTGTTGGTCAAAATAATAGATTTGGTTAATTTGGGAGAAAAAAATACCATCTGGGAAAATACACCATGTGTAACTTAGTTACTCCGCATGTAATTTTTCAAGATTCTCATATTGTAAATTGAACCACATGTAATGGAGTTACACCATGTTCAACTTTCCATAATTCTTTTATTTTCTTTACCATGTGTCCATAAATTTTCTAATTTCTTTGGTATTTGTCGCGTAATGATTACATGATGTGTAATTCCATTTTTATTGTTACACCAATTTTTTTACAAAGAAATTAAAATTCCTAAAACATTGTTTTAATTAGTTATTTATAACTACCCTTTAAACATTTTTTTTCGACTTCTACGATTTGAATTTCCAAAAAAATGGTCATATATGGTTGTGATCAGGGAGTTATTTGTAGTCTGATAGAACCAACATGTTTTTTTAGAATAGTAACATACCCTTACAATTAAAGATATTAATAATAATATGGACTTTATGAATACTAAATCATATTATTATTTTATTTTCTTAATGTTATAAGATAATGATATGTTGATTAATTCACCAAGGAGTTAAAAATGAGTTATAGATTTCAAATTATTATTTTTGAATAAATTAGGATTTTATTTAAAAATTAAATTAATAATTTATAGAAAATTATTTTCAAAAAATGGAGTTAATTTTTGAATTCTACATATCAAAAAATAGTTATGATGAATTTTTGGAATTAGTATGGAATTCTGGAATTTTTGATGAATGGTTAAATACGATAAATTACGATAAATGTGAAATAGTTGTTTTACTGCATCATAGGTGATGAAAGGATGATGTAAGAACACATGGTTCTAAATCAAATGGAATTATTACTTGTTTGAGTCCTATGAATCAAGACTGTACATATTCTTGAGAAAAAATATTTTAATGATGATTAAAATAATGTAAAATCCCCCCTCTCCTCCACTATAAATAACACCCACTTTCCCCTTTTCCTCAAACACCTCTAAAGCCTTGTACATTGTCTAAGTTATACAAAATCTCATCCCTGAGGTTCTTTCCCATTCCTAAGACCTACTGGTCTCACTGAAAGGCCAAAACCAAAGGCCGTAAGAAGGATCTCAAGGAGAAGAGATCAAGAGGTAAGAATCATCTACCTTTTTCATGTGTTTCTTTCCAATTCCTTTCTTTTATTATACACTCTTTCCCTCCACGTATCTAGTTGGTATGAAATCTCCAGAATATGAAATATTATTTATGTTATCATGTTCATGAAAAATATTCAACATCCTTCTTCCTCTCCTCTCCCTCTTATTCTAAAAATAAAAACACTGCCCACGATGAGCCGATTAATCAAAATCATGGACAATGTGTTTTCAATTTCTATTACATCATTCAAATATTATCATAAAACATTTTTAATGGTTTAATCATAAATAAATTTATATTTTTAATCTATTTTATTTTCTGGAATGAGAATATATTCATGAAATTAAAATATATAATGATAAAAGTTCATGATTATCAAGGAACTGCCAAAAATTATCTAAACAAGCATCATTATGTTTTATCAAATGATCCATCATCATATATTTTAAAAAAAATTACAGTATCATTATATATTCTGAAACATATGAATATCATTTCATTCTAATTCTAGAAATTCATTTCCGTACAAAAAACGCAAATACAATCCAACCATGGAAATCATGTGAAGAACGCACCCAAAACAATAGAAGGAACAAACTACTAACAATTAAAAGGTGAAATTATATATTTAAATGATCATATAAGGTTCTATGGAGATAAATATGTTTATTTTTTATATTAATAACACTCTTTTAACCATTATATAGAAGGTATAAACATGTTTGAAGTAATAAAAACCCCAGGTAAGGGAATTATTAACCCAATTTCCATTCATTAGGTTAACCATATACTTCATTGTTATGTGGTATTAAAATTGTTTTTTTATTAATATTGTTTATATTATGTTTAATTATGTGTATTTATAGTTTATATACATATTTCATCCATTCTATTAAGTCTCTCTTCAATTATATGTTATTTATACGGGGCATTTCTTTTTAAAATCCTTTTCTAAAATTCTGTTTTACAAAAATCAAAAGAAATATTTTTATGCAATTATTATAGTTGTATGATTATGTTCTTATTCTTGGTCATTTTATATGATTAATGGTTGGACCTATATTTACCTTCAATTCATTTTGTATGTGTAAGTTTTAGGTCGGACAAATGGTTACTCCAAGTGTAACTGTGATTGTTATATAATAAGGTAGTCGTGAGGGTTACAAATAATAGGGTAGCTGAGAGGGTTACTAGATTATGCAATTAATGCCCCGTGATACCTTTATGGTTCTGTTTATATTCTATTTTTTTTAAATCTCATGAAAATCTCAAGTTTCACAAAGTATGTTTATATGTATAACAAGTATGTCTTTTTTGAAAATGATTTCATACGTTACAAGTATTCATGGACTAATGTTTTCCTTCATACATTTTTATCCCTTATGAAGAAATTTGTGCTCAATCAAAAAATTTAATTGATTTTCACAGGTTAAAAGGTTTTTTACGACAAATAAGGTATCCAAGTCAAATATTTTGATGATTTTTCAATAAAATCTTCTTTTATTTTAAAAGTTTTATATTTTGGAAGAAATGAATACTATTTTTATGGTATCAACTCTCTATTAATGTGGAATGTTATGAATGTATTATGTTACCAATTCTCTAAATCTATAAAATTGATAAGATTCTAAATATAAAAGGAAGTGAGTTCTTGACTAAATTAAAAATTATGAAATGTAATATGGCTAGGTCATTATAGTTGGTATGAGATGATGGTTTAGATAACTTTCAGGGTTATGATGATGTTAATAAAATACCATAAATGTTTTTTAATTTATGGTTTATTTGAAATGATAAAGAATTTAAAGATTACAATGTTTTTTTCACTAAGATATGTTTTTTCATAATGGTTTTCTACATAACAAATAGTGAAGCTGAAAAGGAGAGGCACTGAATAAACAATATCCTTATTGATCTGCAGCCCGAAATGGTAGGTATTAGAACCGAGTAGTTTTTGAAAGTAATGGTTCAGAAAATGAAGGCAATAAATGGTGGTGGAATCCCATAAAGAGAACAACCATAGGTACTACAATAGAACATGATGATAGTGGAACATTTTATGAGACAATACCCTCTTCCTTTAAATGTATCTCTTGACCCAGTAGAGGATAATGGATTCCTAAAGGCCCTTAAAAAGATATTCAATTATATTGGATATTCTGATAATCACAATCTAAGTCTTACTATTTTTCATTTTGAAGGTTAATATGATTAGTGGTGGTCAATGGTCATAAATATCAGTGAAAGAGAATTTATTTATTCCTTATAGTGGGATGAATTTTAAAGTATTTTCCATGGAAAATAATTTCCTATGGTGGTGAGACTTATGATAGAGAATAAATTACTAAAATTTAAGAAAGAGGTGAAAAATTAAGTGGTTCTATATACAGAAAACTTCACCAGGCTGGAGAGGCATGCTCCGAATCATATTCTAGATCTTGAAAGAAAAATAAACCAATTTTACTTTGGTTTAAATCTATGGTATCGAAGGGCATTGGCCTACCTTGAATTAAAAAGTTATGACAAACTTGCATTATGTGATGAGGGGGTAGAGATGGAGTTTGCTGATGATCACATGAAATTTCAAAATAAGGTGAAGAACATGTCTAAATGGAAAGCGATGGGTATGAATCAATCAATGAAAAATTCCAGTAAGAAATTCCAGTTTCCCATTTGTGAAAAGTGTTGAAAAGAGCACCTTGGTAATTCCATAACAAAATAGGGAAGTGTTTTTTGATGGGGTAAGTTTGGAAATATGGCCCGAGATTGTAAAGAAAATGTTCCTAAGACTAATCCGGATAAGAAAAATATTAAGTGTTTAAATTTGGAGAGATGGGTTATTATGAAAATGATTGACCAAAGAGAGATCTGAATGACGCAAAGTAGACAAACTATATGAAGAAAGGTGTAGTGAGATCATTTTCAACTATGTCAGTAGACTTCGGGCCATTCAATGAAGTTTTATGAGGCACCTTGATTGTTTACATAGATTTTTATAAAGTTTTTTTTTTGATATAAGGTCAACACATTTCTTTGATTCTGAGGAATATTCTGGTAAATTTTAAATATCACCTCACTAAATGAGATTATATATTATTGTTAAAACACCATATGGAAATATTATAGGAAAGATGAATTATAATAATATTTATATTATGGTTTTTGGAAGGATATTACCTGAAAAACTTATTGGTTTTCCCTTAGTAGGTTTTGAAGTCATTCTGGGAATGGATTGGCTTTCTATTTATCATGCTAAGATTGAAGATAGAGCTAAAGAAGTTATTTTTTATAAAGTGTTTTAGTTTTTATACAAGAATGAATCCATACAATTGATAAAATATTTTAAATCCTATAATCTATTGATTTATGGAAATTAAAATATATCTTTCTGATATTGTTGAATATAAGGGAACCATTCAAATTAATTATGTGCAAGTGGTAAATAAATACCTTGATATTTTTTTGATGAGTTACCCTATGCCATACCTGATTGTGATGGAAAATTCCCAATTTAATTAGTTCCTGTTTCTAATCCAATTTCAAAACCTATATATTGAAAGGATCAAATGGAACATATTGAACTGAAAAATATGCTATAGGAGTATCTTGATAAAGGCTTCATTCATCTAAACACTTTACCATGGGGTTCTCCTATTTTGTTCATTAAAAAGAAAGATGGTTCCATGAGACATTGGATAGATTATAGAGCCTTGAATAACATAACTATTAAAAACAAGTATCCTTTTCCACATATTGTTGACATATTTGATTTGATATAGGGAGCTCAGTAAGTTTCCACGATTTACTTGAGATCCAGATACCATCATCTAATGTTATCCTCCTTAACCATTAGCTGATGGTTGTGTTTATTGATGACTTTACAGTATTTTAGAAAAGTAAAGAGAAGAATGAAAAACATATAAGGGTTATCCTCCTTAACCATTTACTTGAGATCCAGATACCATCATGTTTTTCATGCTTCTATTTACTTTTATAGAAATGGTGAGTTTGTCATCTACAATAATGCTTCATTGAAGGGACATTATTCTGTTCTAATGCATAAGGATTAAGTAATTTATTATTCTTCAAGACAATTAAAACCTCATGAGTTAAACTATCCCCCAAATGATTTGGAATTGACATCTATGATTTTTTTGCTTTGAAAATTTGGGGTGATTGTTTATTCAGAGAAAAATGTCAAATATATATTGACCATAAATGACTGAAATATATATTCACTCAGAAGAAATTAAACATGAGGTAGAAAAGTTGGATTTAATTGATAAAAGATTGGGATTTCATGATCAATTACCATCCATTAAAAGAAAAAAAAATTGGTGGATTCCTTGAGTCAAAAACATCATGCATCATTAACCATGTAACATTTGCAACATGGTACCTTGATTAAAGATTTGATGAATTTTGGATTTGAAGTTATATGTGTGGGAAACAAATATGTTTTGTTTCAGGTTTTAGTGTAGTCATTATTATAATATTGAATTAAGAAAGTGCAGACAGAAGACCATATGCTACAGAAAAATGTAGAATTGGTTAAAATGGGTAAGTTTTTATAATTTAACCTTGATAAAGATTGTGTGCTGAGATTTGGAAAAATATTTTTGGTGCCTGGTGATTCATAGTTGAAGAATTATTTATTGTGTGAATATCATAGTTCTCTATTATCAGGTCATATAGGAAATACAATAATGTATAGAGACCTTCAGGAATATTACTAGTGGGATGAAATAAAAATAGATATTGTTGATTTTACAATGAAATGGTTAACATGTCAACAAGTTAAAGTAGAGTGACAGTTACCGAAGAGGATGATTCATCCATTTCTAGTGCCATAGTGGAAATGGGAGAATGTGTATATGGACATAACAGTGGGACTACAATAGACTCCCAATTTAATAATGAGATTTGGGTTATTGTTGATCAGTTGGGAAAATCTACACATTTTCTTCTTATTCAAGATACAATTTCATTGGATCATATTTATCAACTGTATCTCAAAGAGATTTTCACATTACATGGAGTTATTCTTTCCATTTTATCTGACCAGGAAACCAGGATCACTTTTAATTTTTGTAAGGGAATTCAAAATTCATTGGGAACATAATGTAATTTCAATACAGCTTTTCATCCTCAATCTGATGGGAATTCAGAACTGACAATTCAGACTTTGGAGGATATGATTCAGGCATGTTCAATGGACTACCAGGGAAGTTCGAATCAACATATTTATTTATTTTAGTTCTCTTATAGTAACAGTTTTCGTAAAAATATATTAATGGAACCTTTCAAGGAATTGTATGGGAAACAGTGTAGAACTCTATCTTTTTGGGATGAAGTTGGGGAAAGGATGTTGATAATACCAGAATTAGTAAAGGTAGTGGTTGTTAAAGTAAAGATGAATCTAGAAACACATGATTATCGCTCAGAGTAGTCAGAAAAACTATGCATACAATAGGAGTAAAGAGTATTCATTTTTAGGTAGGTGATAATGTTTTTCATAGAATCTCATCATGGAAAAGTGTTATGCATCTTTGTAAGAAATGTATGATAAGTCCATCATTCATTGGACTTTATGAAATTCGGTAGAAAGTTGGAGTACTCAACTACCGAGTAGCTTTACCACTAATTTTATATCAGGTACACAATTTTTTTCATGTTACGATGTAGAGAAATTACTTCTAGATTCATCTCATGATTTGATCCCAGAGGTAGTTCAGCTAGAAGCAAAACTTTATTATAAAGAGAAACCAGTTTAAATTATTGATTGAAGGGAACATATATTGTGGAATAAAGTAATCTACCAGGTAATGTTTTTGTAGAGAAACCACATGGTTGAAGAAAAAACATGGGAATCTGAAAATGTTATGAGGGAAAATACCCTAACTTGTTTAATATGTAAATAAAATCATGAGGATGTAATTTACAAAAGGTGGGGATAATTTAACACCCCAAGTTTCCTAAAAATAAATTCAAATTCATGAACCGTTATTTTAATTAGATATTTATAACTACCCTTCAAAAATAATTTTTCCACTTCTAGGATTTAAATTTCAAAAAAATGGTAATCTATGGTTGTGATCAGTTAGTTATTTGGAGTCTGATAGAACCAACTATTTTTTGGTGAATAGTAACAAACCCTTATGAATAGTAATATGAACCTTATGAATAATAAATAATAATATTATTTTATTTTATTAAGGTTATATGATAATGATATATTGACTAATTTCTCAAGGTGTAAAAATGAGCTATAGATTTAAAATTGATATTTTTGATTAAATTATTATTTTTTATAAAAATTAAATTTTTAATATTTAGAAAATTATTTTCTAAAAATAGAGTTCAATTTGAAATTATAAATACAAAAAAAATAGTTAATGTGATGTTTTGGGATTTTTTGGAAATTATTGAATTTTTGATGAGTAGTAAAATATCATAAATGAGGCTAAATTCTAAATACTTTTTTTACTACATCATAGGTGTATTAAGGATGATGTAAGACCACATAGTTTAAACCACCTATAATTATCACTTTTTGTGCTCAAATGAATCAAGTATATTCATTTTCTTGAGAAATAAATATTATAATAATGATTAAATTAATGTAAAATCCCTTCTGTCATCTAGTATAAATACAACCCACTTTCCCCTCTTCCTCTCACACCTCTCAAGCCTTGATAACGGTCTAAGTTCTGAAAACTTCACTCCCCAAGTATATTACCCACATCTAATACATATTGTTCTTTCCAAAATGAAAAAACCAAAGTCTATAAGGAGGATCTCAGTGAGAAGAGATCATGAGGTAAGAATCCTCTTCCATTTTAATGTGTTTTCTTTGAAATTCCTTTCTTTTCATATACTATGGTTTCCTACAAATATCCCAAAGGTATGAAGTCTCCATAATCATATATATTCTTTATGTAATCATGTTCATGTACAATATTCATCACCATTCTTCCTATCATCTACCTTTTATTCTAAAATTAAAAACACTACCCGCGATGTGCCGATATACCAAAATCAAGGATGATATGTTTCAAATTTCCATTACTTCCATCAAATATTATCATAAAACCATTTTAATGGATGATTAATTATGAAAATTTTATGTTTTATCTTATTTTATGTCATGTAATGAACTTTTATGCATGGAATTAAATTATATACTTGGAACAAATTCATGATTAACGAGAAACCAGCAAAATTGATCCAAACAAACATCATTAATGTTTTATATAATGATCCATCATACTATATAATAAAAAAGTATTTATGGTATAATTAAATATTATATAAACATATAAATACAATTTAAATCCAATTATTTAATTTTATATCCATATGAAAAGAAAATTAAATAAAAATTGGCCATTGAAATCATGTGAAGAACACACCCAAGACAACGGAAGGAACAAAATACAAACAATTACAGGGTGAAATGATGTAATTAAATGGTCATATACATTATTTTAAAGATAAATATGTTTATGTAAGATATTAATAACACTCATTTTACAAATATACAGGTGGTATAAACAAGTTTCATGTAAGAAAAACATGAGGTAAGAGAATTATTAACCTGATTTCCATTCATTGGGTTGACTATAAACTTCATTATTTATGTGGTATTAAAATTTTTTATTTGGTAAATATTGTTTATATTATGTTTAATTATGTGTATTTACATTTTATATATATATTACATAAACTCTATTAAGTCTCTCTTTAAATATATGATATTTGGAATAGAATTTTCTTTTAAAATCCTCTTTTAAAATTATGTTTTAAAAAATTCAAACATGATGTTTTTATGAAACTATTTATGTTATATGTTTATTTTATGGTTCTTCGAAAATGTTTATGATGAAGGGTGGGACCTATATTTCTCTCCAATACATTGGGTAGATGTTATTTGGAGGTTGGGTGTATGGTTACTCAAAGATTAACTTCGATGATTAGACAATAATTTATTCACGAGGGTTACATTGTACGATAGTTATGAGGGTTACAAATTATAAGGTATCCAAGAGGGTTATAATATTATGTATGAATTTCCCCAAGATACCATTATTGTTATATTTATGTTCTATATGTTTTGTCGAAATATCATGGAAATATCAAGTTTCACAATTTAAGTTTACATGCGTAACAAGTTTTTCATTCTTGAAAATGATTTAATACGTTACAAGTATTCATGGAATAATCTTTCCTTCCTTATTTTTATATCCCCTACTGAGATTTTGGTGCTCATAAAATGTTTTTAATTGATTTTCATAGGTTATATGTTTGTGTAATAAAAATAAGGACTTGATGCTAAATATTATAATGATTTTTCAAAGAAATCATTTTTTATTTCAGAAGTTTTATATTTCAGAAAAAATGAATATTGTTTTTATGGTAACCATACTATATTAATGTGAACTATTATGAATGTATTATGTCAAAATTATCTAAACCTATAAATATGAAAAGATCCTAAATATGGATGGAAGTGATTTCTTGATTAAATTCAAGATTATATAATGTAAAAAGGTTGGGTCCCTATATTAATGATCTAGAAGCCTCATTTTTCCTCGGTTCTTCAACTTTAGGCCCCTAAAGTGCTCCATGATCATCCTTAAAAATATGGTGCTGCACCGCTTCGCATCACGCATATAGAAAAAAATATTTTAGCACCAAAATTAACATATTTTTGTTTCTTTTTCAAATAATCATTGTATCCTACCATAAAATGAAAATACAATTAAATTTTTCCATCATTGGAAAGAATTATCAATTAAATAAAAAAAATAATACATTAAAATACCATAAAATGTATGCATGAAATACAGATATCAATATTCTCCATCATTATTGTTAATTATTATATAATCAATAATTAGAAGAGTATTTTATTACTTACTACATTGATTCTCCATGTGGATAAGGACTTGATCAGTGGAAACCCCATAGTCCTTATAGTGAATATGAAAATGAAGAACAAGGGAAAGGGGACCAATACTTATAAATTCTCTAATTCCCTTGAGAGCCATCCTACCAAGAAGAAGAAGATCTAGAGGTCTATCAAGGAAAAGGAGGCAACATGTTTTTCATGTGGAAAGTTATGAATCTTGAAGAGGAACTTCAACCAGAAGTAAGGGGAAGATAAATGTACATTGGTTATTGAGTTTAATTTTTCAATATATACACATTGGCTATTAGATATAGCTCGTGGGTCTAACATCTATATCAAAATTATTGAACCATGTATATTCTGATACATTTACACTTGAGTGGTGGATATGAGAGATACTAATGATGTGAGGATGCACTGACCATTAGTGATTACCACCTCTAATTTCCAATTGGAATGATTTTAGTTCCGTATGATTTTTATTATGTACCTTTAGATTCCAAAAACATTATTTCTATATCATGAATATATATAGATGGGTTTGTTTTGAAATTTTAAAAAAACGTTATTTCCTTTATAAGGACACTATATATTTTTTTATGGTGCATTTAAATAATTGTGTTTATGTATTAAATTATGAAATCTAATTGTTGGAAATTGATAAAAAATCATGTTCACATTACTCATACAACACCCAGCATTAGCATCACCATCTCGGTCATGTAAACAGGAAGTGTTATTAAAAGATCTATCTACATGGATATTTAGAATCTTCTGAGATAAAACCACTTGAATGATGTCATGATTGTTTAAAAGAAAAATGGTCATACCCCCATTTTTTGAATAGGGTGAAAGGGTTATTGAGTTTCTAGTATTGGTATAAATTAACATTTGTGGACCATTCCGAGCAGAATCTAGAGGTGGATATTCTTACTTCATAACTTTTTCTAATGATACAGGTAAATATGGATATATCTAATTGATGAGGTATAAGTTATATTCCATTGAGAAATTCAAGTAATTGAATAATGAAGTATAGATTAAACATGGTAAAAATATAAATAATATTTTATCAGATTGAGGTAAAGAATATCTTGACCAGGGTTTCATCAAATTTTTACTGGAGTTTTAGATTTTATCTCAACTCACTCCACCATATACACGATACTGGAATGTTGTATGTGAAAGGAGGAACCATACCTTTTTAGGCATTTTAAGGTCAATGATGAGCCATTTTGATCATCTATTATCCTTTTGGAGGTATAAAATATAAACTGAATCATACACATTAAACGAAGTTCCAATTAAGGTGGAAAATGGAATTCCATTCGAACTGTAGAGTGGAAAAAACCCATGTTGTCAGATAAAAATGTATTGGGTTGTGAGGTATTTGTTAAGTCCTTAATAGGAAACAAACTAGATCCCCATAACATGAAATGTATCTATACAGGGTATCCCATACAAACAAGGGAATACTTCTTATAGAACCCCTCAGACAATAAACTAAATTTCACCAGATCAACCGTCATTCTTGAGAAGGAGAACATCCATAAAAAATACAGTGGGAGCATGATTGACTTCAATGAATTTGTTGCTCAAGATACACAAGAGTTTGAATAGGAACAGATTATTCAGGTCCCCATGGAAGAAGTATTTCCTGAAACACATGTACTGTGTAGAAGCATGAGAGGGGTAAGAGATTTATAATGATATGATTTTCTATTCACTATGTATGGTGACTCATTATTATTTGACAATGATGAACCTTTATCCTATAAATAGGAAGTATAAATGTCAAAGTCTATAAGATGTAAATAATCCATGAATCCTAAAATGGATTCCATGTATCATAACCATGTTTGGGTTCTATTCGATCCTCTAGTTGATGTAAATCCTATAGGATGAAAATGGTTATTCAAGAGGAAACTAGACATGGAAGGTAAAGTAAATACCTACAAATAAAGGATCATGCATAAAGGTTTAATATAATGTCTAGGAATTGACTATCATGAAACCTTTTCACCTTTTTCCATGATTAAATAAATTATAATTATACTTGTTATAACAACGTACCAGGACTAAAATATTTGGAAGATTGATGTAAAACTTTTATTACTTAATGGGAACCTTCAGGAAGATGTATATATGACACAACTAGAATGTTTTGTGACCCCATGTAATTCAAAAAATATATTCAAGTTGCATAGATCTATTTATGGAATGAAGCAAGATTCTAGGTCATGGAACATTCAATTTTATGAAGCCATAACAAAATTTGGTTTTAATAATAAATAATGTGATCAATGTGTTTTCAAGTGGTTTAGTTGAATTTCAGTTAATATCCTAGTAGTATATGTTGATGAAACATTACTTATTAGAAATTACATACCATTCTTACAGTTAGTTAAGGAAAAATTTAAACAAGTATTTCCCCATGATAGTCTTAGATGAAGCAGCCTACATTCTAGGGAAAAAGAACATTGGTGACAGTTATCTAAGAGGCTATATAGACTATGTCAAAGTACATATGTTCACCAGATACTGAAGATATTTTTTATGGAACAATCCAAGAGGGCATTCATTCAAGTGTTGGATGGCTTACATATTTTTAATAAAATGTGTCCTTAGACACAACAAGAGAAATAGGGAATTAGTAATATCCCATACGATTCGGTGATAGGATCAATCATGTATTCTAGGTTATGTACTAGAATTGATGTTTCCCATGCATTGATCATGGTTGGAAGATATTAAGAAAATCCAAGAGAACACTATTGGGTTGGTGTTAAGTCTATTATTAAGTATCTAAGAAGAAATAAAGTTATGTTCCTTTTGTATGGAGATGATGAGAAAGGGGTCATCAGGGGTTATAATGATTCTATTTTTTAGAAAGATCAGAATGATCAGAATTTGAGAAAAGGATATGTTTTCAATTTTAATAGAGGAGCTGTGAACTGGTTATGTTTAGATCATCCAGTTGTCACAGATTATTCTGCGGAGTCTGAGTATATAGCAGCTTATGCTGAATCCAAGGAATCCATTTTGATTCAAAACTATTTCTATGATATTCATGTAGTACCTATTAGTAAATACCTTATCACCTAGTATTTTTATAATACTACAATGGTGGCTCTTGAAAAAGTGTCAATCTTACACCTACAGCCAAAGAAAATACTCCATAAGTATCACCTCTTGAGGGATTTATATCACAGGGGTGGGTTTTTAGTATGGATATTACCCACATAATAGAAGTTGGGAGACCCCTTGACTAAAGGCCCATCTCAGCAGAAACATGAGTATCAAGTGAGAGATAGTTGATTAAAGGTTGATAGTAGTTGGATCTATTGAAAGTGGGAGACTGTTAAAGTTGGTTACCTAGAGCCAACTTTTTTATACATTATAATAAAAATGTATTCATTGTTTTTAATATTAATATACTACTTATAATACCATGATTTATATTTTGTGTGACATATTATATGATAATTGCCTAATAGTAGCTATCACACTAAATGATCATAAGAGTCCCCCTTTATAATGAGAACCCATAAGTTCTATACCACTATTTTTTAATAAATATTATGTAGCAAGATGATATCATTTGAGGGACATAAATGATACAAGATATTTGGGTTCATGACTCATAGGACTTTGATGAACCTTCTCATGGCGTACGACCTTGGTAATCTCTAGTAGGATATTATGAGAATGAGACCCGCTAGTAGGAAATCTACATTTATATGTGTCATTGGATTTTCTGATTTGAGTATGTATGTATTGGTCCATATACATTATAATTATTATTTATGTTTATTATGATTCACACACTTAGCGGACAAAGTCCATTTCTGAACTGAGTTCACTCCTCGTTTCAGTCCTGTTTCACTGAACCGGATTAACTTGTCGTTCCAGCCATGTCAATATCATGAGATATAAATCTTTACCCAATGCATTGGAGGGAGATATAGGTCCCACCCATCTCATAATGTTACCATCTTATGTGTGCCACAAAATCATAAACCATACATCATAGCATAACCCCTGTAATAAAAATGGGAATCTTAAACATCATGCCATCATAACATAATCCATATAAGATAAAATAACATCATAAAAATAATTCCATCATAACATAATCAAATCAATGTAAATAATAGGGATAGAAACATAACCCTATATTATCTGATACGGAGAATAATTTTGATAAAACACTTGAACTCCATTCTTGAGGAAAATATCCTTTCTACTTCAAAAACATTTTTCTTTTCTTAACATGTCATAAATTTTTAAACTAAAATAAATTTATTAAAAATAAACTTGAAAACTTATAAAGGAATATTCTTGGAAATAATGTTTTAAAAATCCATTCATTCCGTATAAGTTAAAAAAACATTCTTCTCGTACTTATATCGGAAAAGTCAAAAAGAACCTCGTACAAAAAATGACAAAAGATTTATTTCATATATTTTACTAAAAACTCACCAAAGGGTAAAATTAGATTAAATTTTTTAGAAGAATATAAATATTATATATTGAGGAAACATGTATGTGGATGATAAATATTCCTCAGTAAATTCTGAAGTATAAAAAATCTCAGATAAAAATGAGATTGTGAGATTTTCCCTTACCTTAGGTCTGATTTGCTTTGTAAGTGTCTGAGCCTCCTGTATAATGATTTAAATAATGTTATTGACTTATTCCATAATCATAATTATTTTTATGATATCATATATGGTCATATTATTAGCTTCTTATTAGTAATATTTCATTGTTACTTGTTATTCGGGTGTTTATTCCTTTTTTGTTCTTATGCGTGTTTTGTCTAATAAATTCTTATTCTTCTTTTTAGGTTATAGATACCCCTTTTACATAATGTTATTAGTGTAATATATATCATATTTATTCATTAAATTCATTTATATAATAATTATGCAATGAAGATCATGTAGAACGAGCCGCATCACATCGTGGAGACGGTATTCCGTACGTACGCATGAGCGATGATATCGTTCCCATGATCGTGGAATTGTATTGAAGTGTATGTATACTATTTCAGAATCAATATAAATTTACAATAATAATATATAGTTATTATTTACACCATTATACCCATCCAAGTACGGCGGGGGTGGAAAATAGATTACACCACGGCGTGGAGACAGTATTCCGTACGTACGCACGCGCGGTGATTTCGTTTTCCATAGGATGTATAGATGTTGAAATAGGGTTGTTTCATACATATAATAACATATCAGTATATGATTGATACTGATTTTATTAATTCATATTGAAACAACTAAAGAAGAAGAAGTGGAAGAAGAAATAAAGTTGAAAGAATCGGTAACAGGCATTACCTCTTCTTTGAAGCGCCTCATTGAGACCTCCTTTTAGGGAACTAAAATTGGTCTTTGAAGAAGACCAGGACCTCTAGGATGTTTCTAGGGAAGTGGAGAGGAGAAATTGGCATGGGTTGGCCGAGCTTGATGGCTCAAAGTGGTGTGAGGAGGAGAGGAAGGAGGTGTCCTTTTATAAGGGAGGAGAGGGGCACCTTTGTAAAAACTAAAAATATTATTTTATTATAAAGTCATATTTGGTTTTTAATAGCTCCAAATGGATTTATTTCGAAGCTAATGTGGGGATAGGTCTAAATAATCTCATCCAATATAATTTAGACAAGTTTAGGTATTTTTTAACCTTATCATTTATATTTAACTTTAAGTTAAATAATTTTACTTTTACCGTGTCTTCTTGTTTTCTTACAATATAAGGTTAATAAACATACTATAACAAGCCAAACGAACCCCAAGTTGTGTATTATTAATATATATAACCTTATCTAAGTCATATAGACAAAACATATATTTTTAAGAATAAAATAAAAATTAATAATATAATATTTGTTTTAAAAACTATTTTATGTCAATTTTGACACTATTTGGTAATTGATTTTTTTTGAAAATCATAACAGAAAGATTAGTTCGAACAAAGTTAATTAAATCAATACTAACATGTCATATTTTCATATAAAATTATTGGAATTCATAAAAAGTCTCAAATTACATTTATTTGGGTATTTATAACATTATGTAAGAAATATTTTTAGCTTTCTAATGAATATTTACAGTCGAATTTATCTTATGTATAACCCTATATTAAAAATGATTTACTTATTAAACTTTGATTTTAACTATTTTAACCCTTCTTTAAATAAATTGATATTAAATGTCCTAATATAATCCAAGGGGGCCTAAATGGTCATATTTTATTGCTAAGGTTGTTTTTGGTCGAATTACACTTATCCAATAGAATTAGGAAATGTGTTAGGGTAATAATAATATCATTTTTACCATTAATTACCCTATTTACTTTTAACCGTGGTAAAAAAAATTAAAATGTTACTATTCACCAAAAATTATTTTCATCTCATTGAACCACATTTTAGTGTTTGATATTAACCGTGTCTCTCGGATTTTCGAAATTCCACTCAAAGAAGTGGTAAAATTATTTTTTATGCAAATTTGCAAATTCTCCTTGGAGGTGGGTAAAAGACGGTGAAAAGATAAATAAAATTTTTATATATCTAAAATTATTATAAAATGACTCCAATGAATTTCATTGAACTTATATAGGTATTATGTATCAATTTTGACCTAAAATAAATTTAAATAAAATAAATAATTATTTAAATAAAAAGTCGGTTTTTAAATAGTAACCTAGTGTTTTCACTATTCATCAAAAATTGAATGTTTTCAGAAAATACCAAAATTTCACCCTAGGCTAATTTCGATATTCTGAATCCAAAAATGAAGTCCGTTTTGAAAAATAAAAATTACAAAATTTCAAAAAGTGGGTATTACTATTCATAATGGCTATTTTTAATAATATTTTAATAGCATATCGTTGTTTAGTGAAACTCAATATTACGTACAACACAAGCTATCGAGGAAGTTCGTGATTGCATTTAAAGCAAGCCAAGATAGTATTGTGTGTAGTGAAAGATTCCTTTGATGATGTATATAACATAAAAAAATATATTTCTCATAAAAGTATCGGGTGTTACATTCCACCCCCCTGAAAAATAATTTCACCCTTGAAATTCGTCACTTTGTAACAAATAGATGAGGATACCTCTACCTGATCATATCCTCAAGCTCCCATGTAGCTTCTTCTAATTGGTGGTTCCTCCATAAAACTTTCACCAAGCTAGTGGTCTTGTTCCGTAGGACTTTTTCACTATGATCGAGAATCTCTATCGGATATTCTTCATAAGAAATATCTTGGTCCAGTGGTACAACTTCTGAGCTGGGTACATGTGAAGGATCAGGTATGTACTTTCTCAGGAGAGATACATGGAACACATTGTGAACTTGAGATAGATTCGGTTGAAGCACCGATTGGTAAGCTACCTTCCCAACATGATCCAGTATTTCGAAAGGACCGATATATCTAGGGCTCAACTTTCCCTTCTTTGCGAATCTCATTACCCTCTTCCATGGAGATATTTGTAAGAACACTTTATCACCCACTTCAAACTCCAGGTAATTTATTCGTTTATCGGTATAGATTTTTTTGTCGACTTTGAGCTGCTCTTATGTGTTGTTGAATAGATTTGACCTTTTTTGCCATCTCATCAACAAGATCAGGTCCTAATAGCTTTCTTTCCCCAACTTCATCCAAGCAAGTTGGAGTTCTACATTTCTTTCCATAGAGGGATTCATAAGGATCCATCTGAATACTGGAGTGAAAGATATTATTATTAGAAAATTTCACCAAAGTTAGGTGTTTATCCCAACAACCTTTGAAATCAATAGATCAAGCTCTCAACATATATTCTAGAGTTTGAATTTTCCTTTCAGACTGACCGTCTTTCTGAGGATGGTAAGCAGTGCTGAAACTCAACACTATATCTAGAGCATGCTAAAGACATCACTAGAATTTCGAGGTAAACCTTGGATCCCGATCCAATATAATGGAATGTGATACTCCATGCAATCTTACCACTTCCTTTGCATATATCCTGGCAAGCTGATCCAGAGAAAAATCATCCCTAATAGCAATGAAGTGTGTCGAATTAGTAAGAAGATCAACTATAACCCAGATAGAATTATTGCCTTTGGATATTTTAGGAAGTCCAGTGACAAAGTCCATAATGATGTTTTCCCATTTCCATTCTGGTATGGGTAATGGTTGTAACATAACCTTAGACTTTTGTCTCTCAGATTTAACTTGCTGACAAACCAAGCATCGAGAGACATATTCATCAACATCTCTTTTCATGACATCCCACCAGAAGTACTCTTTCAAGTCCCTGTACATCTTTGTACTTCTAGGATGAATAGAAAATGAAGAACTATGAGCCTCATCCAATAACTCCTTCTTTAATTTGAGGATGGGAGGAACACAAACCTGATTCCTAAACTTTATTATCCCATCCCAATCAAGGTTGAATTCAGGAACATTTCTCACCTTCTTTTGTAACTCTACATCTTCTTTTTGTGCCTCTTTAATCTTCACATGTATAGATGGTTGAACATTCATTTGAGAAAGATATGATTTTTCCCATTTTATTATAATTCCAAGATCCATCCTTTATAAATCCATAAATATTGGATCTTTTGTGATCCTCATCATGGATAAGCTAGCATGGTCTTATCGACTTATTGCATCTTCCACTTTGTTTGCTTTCCCAGGGTGTTAATGAATTGAGCAGTCGTAATCCATAATCAGCTCCAACCATCTTCTTTGGCGCATATTCAGCTCCTTTTGTGTGAAAATATTCTTTAAACTTTTATGATCAGTATAAATATCACACCTTTCTCCATAAATATAATGCCTTCAAATCTTTAATGCAAATATTACCACAGTTAACTCCAAATAATGAGTTGGGTAATTTTTCTGATGGATTTTCAACTGTCGTGATGCATAAGCTATCACCATATCATATTGCATAAGAACACACCCCAACCCCTTCTTGGATGCATCACTGTAGATCAAAAACCTTTCTCCACTATAAGGAAGTGTGAGTACAGGTGCACTGGATAACCTTATTTTCAACTCCTTGAAATTCTCTTCACATTCCTCAATCCAAACAAACTTAACTCCTTTCCGAGTCAACTTGGTGAGTGGATTAGATAATCATGAAAAATCTTTCACAAAACGTCGATAATATCCATCCAAACCAAGAAAACTTCGGATCTCAGTTACTGTTGTTGGTCTCGACCATCTTTCAATAACCTCTGTTTTTGCTGGATCCACATATATCCCCTCTTTTGAGATTATGTGACCCAAAAATGAAACTTTTTGAAGCGAAAATTCACACTTGGTAAATTTGGCAAAAAGCTTCTCCTTCTTCAGGGTCTTCAATACAATTATCATGTGATCTTCATGTTCTTCCTTTATCTTTGAATAGACAAGAATATCGTCTATAAAGACTACCAAAAACTGATCAAGATAGTATCTAGAGAATCTATTCATCAGATCGATGAATATAGCAGGGGCATTAGTAAGACCAAATGGCATCACTATAAATTCATAGTGTCCATACCTTGTACGGAAAGTCGTCTTTGGTATATCGTCCCTTTTGAACCTTAATTGATGATACCCTAAATGAAGATCAATCTTGGAAAAGTATTAAGCTCCGCGTAGTTGGTCAAATAAGTCATCAATGCGCGGGAGAGGTTATTTGTTCTTGATTGTGATCTTGTTAAGTTCTCGATAATCAATGCAGAATCTCATTGATCCATCTTTCTTCTTAACAAATAGAACAGGCGCTCCCCAAGGTGATGCACTAGGGTGTATGAATCCCTTGTCAAGATTCTCTTGGATTTTCTTCTTCAATTTTGGCAACTCAATTGGGGCCATTCTATAAGGTGTCTTTGAAATAGGCAAAGCACCCGGTACGAGCTCTATTGAAAACTAAACTTCACAATTTGGTGGAAGACCTGGAAATTTCTCTGGAAAGACATCATCAAATTCCCATAAAATGGTCATATTATTAATCGTGAGTTTCTCTCCAACCATTTTAGATAAATAACACTCATTTAGTGGAATCAAGACCCATAATATGGAAGAAATTTCCACTAGAAGGTTATGTTCATCCTTGCATCGATAGACGATCATAGATTGATCTGAAATATGAAATGTGATTTCACTTATTTGGCAATTGATATGAGCTCCAAATAAAGAAAGCCAATCCATGCCAAGAATCACATCAAATTCCACTATAGGAAGGATCACTAGATTTGCAGGAAGCACTTTCCCACAAACTTCAATCGGAGAAGAATTGTAAACTTTTGATGCAACCGTTGTTCCATTCTGAGTTGTCACAACCAACTCAATATCTAATTGGTCATGTAATATGGCGATACCCTTAGAAAATTATTCAGAAATAAAAGAGTGGGTGGATCTAGAATCAAATAAAAAATTTGCTACTTTAGAGTGGATGGTAAGTGTACCTCTCACCACTTCGTTTTCATAATCCACATCGCTGAGAGTAATTGCATGTGACTTTCCTTTATCTTTGGCCTTAAGAGTTTGTTGGCATCGATCATCATCGTCAACCCTTGGATTGGGGCATTGATTGGCATAATTCCCCATCTCCTTGCACTTGAAACATTGAAGTGTAGTAGGTTCATTCTCTGTATCCCTTCCTTTGTTTGCATCAGTAGACATCTTATTCCCATTATTTCGACATTCAATTGCCCTATGACCTTCTTTTCCACACTTATAACATTTTCTTGTCCTTGTAAGACAATTTCCTCCATGTTTCTTTCCACATATTGAGCATATGAGAAAACTCATCTTCTTTTCAGTGTGGTCTTTAGATTTTCCTTTGAATTCCATTTTCTTCTTCTTATCAAACCCATGTGACTGATGGGTTACACCAATCTCCATCTCAACCTTGAGAGCACATCGAACAATTTCCTTATAGCTATTAAAATCCCTTATGGCTAACGCCCTTTGAAGACTTGGTTTTAAGCCACTAAAGAATCGATCGATCTTACTCTCAGGTTGGATAACAATTCCAGAAGCGTACCTTGGAAGTCTTGTAAAATTTAAGTCATAGGTACCAACAGATTCATCATCCTTTTGCTTTAGTTCAAGAAACTCCTTCTCCATCCTTTTTCAAAGAATACAAGGGAAGTACTTATTGAAAAATAAGTTCTTTAACTCTTCCCATTCCATGGACTCAATTTCACCCCTTTGCCTCGTATTCTTAATAAGATTCCACCACTGATCAGCATCACCTTCCAAATGATACACTGCTAAGATGACTTTACCATGTTCAAAACATTGATGAACCGAAAATATCTTTTCAATGGTACTGATCCATTGTTCAGCCACTAATGGATCAGAAGACCCACTGAATGAAGTTCGGCGATGCCTCATTAAGGATTCAACAGAATGTTGCTTCTTCCTTTGCTCGTTTGGAAGTCCTGCATGATTCATAGCTTGAGAATTTTGTGTGAGCATGGCTACAAGTTTTTTCATTCCATCTCCCATAATGTTTCGTAGCTTAGGGGGACAATCATTGCATTTCCCATCGCATTCCGCATTAACACGGTTCCTTCGGGTTCCAGCCATTGACTGAAACCAAGAAGAATAGTGTGAGAAACACAAATTATAATAGGAAAACCACATAATCAAGAGTAAAATTTCACACTTAAGATCTTATCATAGGTTTTTCATGGCCATTTCTAAAACACTAAGATTGTGTTTTATGCTTAGACATATCCTTAGGTTTCTTACTAAGGCTTTCACATCCTAGTTTCAAAAGGATGACTATACCTTTCCTCTGATACCAACTATAACAACCCATACATTACATACATGGTTATTACTTCAAAATTGAAGCATACTTATTACAACATATAACAAAACCATGAAAGGACCGTATTGGTATAGTGTCTTTAGAAACTGGGAAACATAAAAAACTGGTTAATAAGTCATCTGCATTGTCTCCCATTTATTTCATCATATCTAGAGTCCCTTTTGGCATATCCTACCTAATAACCTTCTTCCTAACCTGGGGAATGAAAACATACAAAAGGGTGAGCTCAAATGATCAGTAAGGGTAAACAAAAGAAATATCAATCACATCATATTCATAAGAACATAACATTTTGGAAATCTTAACGTGCAAAAGATATCATAATTTCATAACATGGAATAAATCATAGTAGTGAAATGTAATCCCAATAATCATGAAACTTTATGTCATACACACATAATCTTATAGAATCATTTCTTAGTAGTCAAGACTCATATCCAAGACTATCTTAGCGGACAAAGTCCATTTCAGAACCGAGTTCACTCCTCGTTTCAGTCCTGTTTCACTGAAATGGATTAACCTGACTTCCATCCATGTCTATATCATGAGATATAAATCTTTACCCAATGTATTGGAGGGAGATATAGGTCCCACCCATCTCATAATGATACCATTCTTATGTGTGCCACAAAATCATAAACCATACATCATAGCATAACCCATGTAATAAAAATGGGAATCTTAAACATCATGCCATCATAACATAATACATATAAGATAAAAGAACATCATATAAATAATTCAATCATAACATAATCAAAAAAATGTAAAAAATAGGTTTTGAAACAGAACCCTATATTAACTTAGATGGAAAATAATTTTGATAAAACACTTGAACTCCATTCTTGAGGAAAATATCCTTTCTACTTCAAAAATATTTTTCCTTTCTTAACATGTCATACAATTTTAAACTAAAAGAAGTTGATTAAAAATAAACTTGAAAACTTTTAAAGTAATCTTCTTGGAAATAATGTTTTAAAAATCCATTCATGCTGTATAAGTTAAAAAAACATTCTTCTCGCACTTATGTCGGAAAAGTCAAAAAGTACCTCGTACGAAAAATAACAAAAGATTCCTTTAATATCTTTTACTAAAAACTCACCTAAGGGTAAAATTGGATTTAAAAAATTGTAGAAGGATATAAATATTAAATATTGAAGAAACATGGATGTGGATGATAAATATTCCCCAGTAAATTCTAAAGTATAAATAATCTCGGATAAAAATGAGATTGTGAGATTTTCCCTTACCTTAGGTTCGATTTGCTTTTTAAGTGTCCAAACCTCCTGTATAATGATTTAAATAATGTTATTGACTTATTCCAGAATCATACTTACTTTTATGATATCATATATGGTCATATTCTTATCTTCTTATTAGTAATATTTCATTGTTACTTATTATTCGGGTGTTTATTGCTTTTTGTTCTTATGCGTGTTTTGTCTAATAAATTATTATTATTATTTTTAGGTTATAGATACCTCATTTAAAGAATGGTATTAGGGTAATTTATATCATATTTATTCATTCAATTAATTTATATAATCATTATGCAATGAAGATCATGTAGAACGAGTCACATCACATCGTGGAGATGGTATTCCGTACGTACGCACGAGCGATGATTTCATTCCCATGGTCGTGGAATTGTATTGTAGTGTATGTATAATATTTCAGAATCAATATAAATTTACAACAATAAAATATAGTTATTATTTACACCATTATACCCATCCAAGTAAGGTGGTGGTGGAAAATATATTACACCACGGCGTGGAGACGGTATTCCGTACGTACGCACGCGCGATGATTTCATTTTTCGTAGGATGGATAGATGGTGAAATAGGGTTGTTTAATACTTATAATAACATATCAGTATATGAGTAATACGTATGTTATTACTTCATAATGAAACAACTAAAGAAGAATAAGTGGAAGAAGAAATAAAGTTGAAAGAATCGGTAACGGACATTACCTCTTCTTTGAAGTGCCACTTTGAGACCTCCTTCTAGGGCACTAAAATTGGTCTTTGAAGAAAACCAGGACCTCTAGGATGTTTATAGGGAAGTGGAGAGGAGACATTGGTAGGGGTTGGACCATCATGAAGGCTCAAAGTGGTGTGAGGAAGAGAGGAAGGAGGTGTCCTTTTATAAGGGAGGAGAGGGGCACCTTTGGAAAAACTAAAAATATTATTTTATTATAAAGTCATATTCAGTTTTTAATAGCTCCAAATTGATTTATTTCGAATCTAAGGTGGGGATGGGTCGAAATACTCTCATCCAATAGAATTTAGGCAAGTTTAGGTATCTATTTGAACCTTATAATTTAGATTTAACTTTAATTTAAATAATTTTACTTTTACCGTGTCTTCTTGTTTTTTTAAACTATAAGGTTAATAAACTTAATATAACAAGAAAACGAACCCCAAGTTGTTTATTATTAATATATATAAACTTATATAAGTCATTTTTCGGAACCTTATATTTTTAGGAATAAAATAAAAATTAATAATATATTATTTGTTTTAAAAACTATTTTATGTCAATTTTGACACTATTTGGTAATTAATTTTTGTGAAATTAATAACAGAAATATTAGTTCGAATAAGGTTAATTAAATCAATAATAACATGTCATATTAACATATAAAATTATTTTAATTCATAAAAAGTCTCAAATTACATTTATTTGGGTATTTATAACATCAATTATTTCAATATTTCATTAATAATATAATTACTGTATCATCATTGTGTCATAAATAAATTAAATTATTTAAACTCTAAAAATTAAAAATAAAATACCATTAAGTAGGAAATATTTTTAGATTTCTAATTAATATTTATAATTGAATTTATCTTATGTATAACCATATATTGAAAATTATTTACTTATTAAACTTTGATTTTAACTATTTTAACCCTTATTTAAATAAATTAATATTAAATGTCCTAATCTAATCCAAGTTGGCCTAAATGGTCATATTTTATTCCTAAGGTTGTTTTTGGTCGAATTACACTTATCCAATAGAATTTTGACATGTGTTAGGGTAATAATAATATCACTTGTACCCTTAATTAGCCTATTTACTTTTAACCGTGGTAAAAAAAGTATAAAGTTACTATTCACAAAAAATTATTTTCATCTCATTGAACCACATTTTAGTCATTGATATTGACCATGTCTCTTGGATTTTAGAAATTTCACTCACAGAAGCGCTGAAATTAAGTTTTATACAAATTTTCAAATTCTCCTAGGAGGTGGGTAAAAGACGATGAAAAGTTCAATAAAATTTTTAAATATCAAAAATTATTATAAAATGAATCCAATGAATTGCATTGAACATATATATGTATTATGTATCAATTTTTACCTAAAATAATTTTAAATAAAATAAATAATTATTTAAATAAAAAGCCGGTTTTTAAATAGTTTCCCAGTGTTTTCACTATTCATCAAAAATTGAAAGTTTTCAGAAAAATACCAAAATTTCACCTTAGGCTAATTTTGATATTCTGAATCCAAAAATGAAGTGAGTTTTGATAAATAAAAATTAAAAAATTTCAAAAAGTGGGTATTACTATTCATAATAGCTAGTTTTAATAATATTTTAATAGCATATCGTTATTTAGTGAAACTCGATATTGCGTACAACACAAGCTATCGAGGAAGGTCGCGATTGCGTGTAAATAAATCCAAGATAGTGTTGTGTGTAGTGAAAGATTACTTTGATGATTTATATAACATAAAAACAAAATATTTCTCATAAAAGTCTCAGCTGTTACAGTTAGGCCCATTTATGGATATGATATACCCAACATAAATTTATGTCCATGGTGTTATAAAAGAAATAACATTTTCTAGGAATTCAAAGAGAGTGACATCAAGAACATAGGTTGATGGCACTGGAATGTAACCTGCTTGATTAGAGATATCGATATAAAGGGATTATATTACACAGAAAGCATCCATATGAAGTGACATGTCGTTGTGTCAATAACTTTTTTCTCTATAGGTTCTTGGGCATGTTTCTAGATGTTAACATTAAACTTTAGGCTGATTCACCTAATTACACTAAGAAAGATGCCTAGATGGTCACACACTATGTGTATCTAGAATCTCAATTAAAAAAAATATATTATTATTTATTATTTAAGAGGTTGAATGAATATTATTCCCTTATGTGGTTTAATAATTATTCATGTATTCCTGGTCACATATAAATATTTGTTTTCTATTTTGAAAATATAATATTTAAATATTTAATATGAAACAATGCAGTTATATTTAATTAATAAATAAATATTCATTAGTCATTGTTATGGCTAGTTGTTTTTTGGAAATATATTCTTTAAATAATTTTTATTCTTCAGTAGCTTGATTTTCATGCAATCATGAATCAAAACGAACCATGTGATGCCCTTGTTATAAAATTACAAGTATAGCCTAGCCGTTAGGTTGTAAAGAATAATTATATCTAACTTATGAAAATGTATTATGAATTCTTTGGCTAACAATTACTTATGAAAAATATAAATAAATTAGATATTTTTATTATTAAGTGATTTTTTTTATGAAATTAATGTGATATATATGTGTTAAAAACTTAATAAAATATTTTTTAATATTCATCTAGTAGATATTTTAGTTAGAGGGTATGAATAAAATCCTATTTGATGTACAAAAACCTATTTTTTTATAAAGTTATTTTTACACATTTGAATGGAAACCCCTTTTTAAATTAATATTTTTACATATTAATAATTTTTATATAACAACTTAAACATGATATTATGAAAAGAGATATTAAAATTTAATTTGGGTAAATTTATGATAATTTTATGATAATTTTCATGTTTTGATTTATAGTAAAAATATAATATATTTTAACTAAAACTACTTTTTCATAGAGATAATATTTAGGGGTAAATTATAATATTAAATAGTTTTAAAGTATAAATAGAATATAATTTTACTATTCAATATATTTTATGTCGTTAGCATTAATTTTACATTGAATTCAGAGGCAAAAACTTTTAAACTTTTGCAATGTTTTAACTTTTAAAACCCGTTTTCTCAAAAATGGGATTCATTTTAAATTAATTACTACAAATTCTCTATTTTAAATTTTGAAAAATAGATTCTATATTTGGAATCATTAGGTCCAAATTATGTTAATAGGTTACTTTTATTTTTTTCCATTATGTATAGTAACATTGGTAATTGTTTTATTACCATGGTTAAAGGTAAATCAGGTAATTAAGGGAACAATTAATATTATAAAATTATATTAACACCTGTAAAAATCCAATTTGATGACTAGATTATACCCTAATAATATATTATTAAATATGGAATCACTTTATGTCCACTTAACAATGAATATGACTTGAATGTAATAAAAAATAATGAATATGACAAAATGTCACAATCTTAATTCATATAAGTATATTAATTTTATTATATAGAAAACTAGAAGATAAAATAAACTATAGATATTATATAAAAGTATAAAATAATTACCTACATCATAGAAATTTATTTATAATTTTTAGAGATTAAATAATTATCATTAAGGATGACACAATAGTGATGTAGAAATTATTTTATTAATTGAAATATAAAATAAATGGTTTTAAAAATATAAAAATAAATATTGAATGAACTAATTAATGCAATACACAATTTTTTAGGTGATAAAATAATTTTACGAGTGTATTACAAATTTTTGTTAAATTTTATCTTTTGTTTGAATGTTATTTAAAGTCTAATAAATGAATAGTATCAAAATTGTCACTATTAACATTTTATAAACATAACTTTTTATTAAATTATTTTAAAAAAATAAAAATATTTAAAAATTAGAAGGATATAATTATAAGGTCAAAAATTTCATATATTATCAATTTATGGTTAATTAACACCACATAAGTAATTATTCATTACCATTAAATATTTATAATGTTATTACCAAAATTAAATTTTAATAGAACAACTAAGTGTCAATTAAAAATACAAGGGTTAAAATGACAAATAAAAGTAGTCCAAAATTTATTGGTTGATGCGTTTACAACCCCATATCATCTCATTTTCTAATTTGGGACACTTTAGAGGTTTTTGGGTATGTTTCAATTATATTATAAAATAATATTTTGAGATTTCTAAAAGTGCCCCTCACCTCAATTATAAAATGGAACATCCTACCTCACATATTCACATAATTTTGAGACATCTAGCTTGGCCACCCCATGCCAGTTTTCTTCTCAAATTCCCTATTTTTATTCTATAGGATCTGGTCTTCATCTAAGACCAACTATAGCTCCCTTAGAGAAACTTTAAAGGAGGCACGTTGAGGAAGATGTAATATCTTCTACCAATTCATTCAAATTTATTTCTTCTAATAATTTATCTTCATTATTTCGTTCATTATAAATTAATAAAATTAGTATCAAATATATACTGATAGATTATTTTAATTATAAAACAACTCTATTTCACCTTTTATTAAACCTACGAAAAACAAAATCATTGTGCGTGCATACATACGACTTACTATCTCCATGTTGTGGTGTAATATATTTTTCACCACCACATTACATGGATGGGTATATTGGTGTAAATAATAACTATATTTGATTATTATATTATGATACTAATTCTTAGATACAATACACCATCCACTTCAATACTATTCAACAATTATGGGAACAAAATCGTCACTCGTGCATACATACGACTTACTGTCTCCATGGTGGGATGTGATTAGTTCTACATAATGATTATTAAAACAATATTATATAAATGAATTTAATAAATAAATATGATATATATTATACTAATAGAATTATATTAATTATATGACTATTACCTAAAAATAAAAATAAAAAATTATCTGAAAAAACATGCATAAGAACATAAAGCAGTTAATACCCGAATAACGAGTAACAATGAAATGTTACTAACTAATGGATTAAAATATGATCATAAATTTTATCATAAAAATTATTGTTATTATGGAATAAATATTTAACATTATTTAAATCATTATACCTGAGGTTTAGATATATATGATGCATATCGTACCTAAGGTAAGGGATAACATTACGAGTCATGTTTTTTTTCAAGAATGTTTAATCATAAGTATTTACAAGGAATATATTTATCATCCATTTCCATGTTCACTAAAAATGTTTCCATAAAATTTTACAATTTTTCTATGTATGTTTATTGTCATTTTGACCTTTTTTTACTTTTACTACATGGTATAGAAAGAATCTTTCTTTGTTTTACCATATGAGGTACTTTTTGACTATTCCGGCAAAAGTACGAGGAGAATGTTTTTTTCATCATATACAGTGTTAATGGATGTAGAGACCCCAAACTTGACGTACATGGACATTACATTACTTTTTCGGAATACTTAATACATATAAAAAATAGACACACAAGGACCGTAATAGTTTAGTGTCTTTGGAAACTCGGAATATAATCTTCTAATCGTGGTGAAAGATCTTCAACATCTCCCATAAAGATCTTCCCCTTTTGTTTTCTTGCCTAAAATATTTATTTATATCCTGGGGAAAATAAAACATAAAATGGGTGAGCTCAAATTCTCAGTAAGGGTAAGCATGGAAAAAATAAAACAAACCATACAGATTTGTACTTAAAAACATGAATATAATGTTTAATAATCAAATTCTTATGCAATGACATAAAACATGGAATTACGTAAGGAATAGATCATAATGGAACATAAATAATGATAAAATATTATGGGAATAAAACATTTAATTGTGGAAACCATTAAGCACATGATATGATTTACATAATAACCAAGGCATTGCTGCCAAGACTATCTTAGTAGACAAAATCTCTTTCTGAATTGAGTTCACTCCTCATTCCAGTCTTGTATCACTGAACCAGATTAACATACCATTGTAGCCATGTCTATATCATGAGATATAAATCTTTACCCAATTAATTGGAGGGAGATATAGGTCCCACCCATCACATAATGATATCATTCTTACTTGTGCCACAAAATAAACATAAATCATTCATCATAACCCAAAGAATAAAATGGGTTTCATAAACCTCATCCCATTTTAATGTAATCTATAAAAAAATGGATATCATTTCATCATAAAAATTGAAACCATGTAAATCATAGAGACATTATACTTGAAACATACACATATGAAATAATTTCATCTTAGATAGAAAATGGTTTTGATAAAATGAATTCTTGATGAAAATATCCTTTCTCCTTAAAAATCATTTTCTGTTCACAGAATGCCACACAATTTTAAAAGAAAAGTATTTTATTGAAAATAACCATAAAATCTTGTAGATTAAGTTTCATGAAAATAAGGTGTTATAAAACTGTAAAAATCCTTTCATGCCATATAAGTTAAAAAAACATTTTTCTCATACTTCTGCCAGAAAAGTCAAAAAGTACTTCGTACAGTAAACAAAAGAAAGATTCCTTAAATACCATGTAGTAAAAGTAAAAAATGGTTAAAAATTAAATTAAACAAACATGAAACCATTTTTAGGAAATATGGACATGGATGATAAATATAACCCCAGTAAATACTTACGAATAAACAATCTCGGATAAAAACGAGATTGGAAAAGTTATCTCTTACCTTAGGTCCGATATGCTCGTACATATCCGAAACTCCTATATAATGATTTAATAATGTAATTTACTTATTACAGAATCATATTCATTGTAATGATAATCTTATATGGTTCACTAATGAGTTTATATTACCCGTTCTTTTGTAAATTCCTTGTTAAAGCAGCATTTTGGGTAAAATCCTTTTATTTATCATACGTGTTTGGACTTGTTGTTCATGATATTATTATTACTTATATAATGATTTACTTACTTCCAGAATGTAAATAATTATTTATATATCATATATATACAGTATATATATATATAATAGATATACAAATGAAATGAAATGAAATACACCGTTCATGTAGACGGTACGCCGAACGTACGCATGAACGATGTTTTCCTTTCCTTATTGACTTGAATGGAAGTAAGTAGATGACACACACACACACACATATATATATATACATAAATAAAGTAGCTTCATTATGTCATATATTTCATTATTATTCATTATATATACTTTATAATCATTCTTGAATGGTTAACCTGGAGAATGAATCTCATCGCGTCGTGGAGACGGTAATCCGTACGTACGCACGAGCGATGATATCATTCCCATATATATTGAATGGAATTATAGTGGATGATATAATGTCTTAGAATCAGTATAATGTTATAAAAATCATATAATTTTATTATTTACACCATTATACCCATCCAATTAAGGTGGTGGTGAAAAAACTGATTACACCACAGCGTGGAGACGGTATTCCATACGTACGCACGTGCGGTGATTTCATTTTCCATAGGATGGATAGAAGGTGAAATATGGTTGTTTAATATTTATAATAACATATAAGTATATAAGTAATACTGATGTTATTAATTTATAATGAAACAACTAAATAAGAGGAAGTAGAAGAAGAAAGCAACATGAAAGAGTCGGTAGAAGAGATTACCTCTTCCTCGACGCACCTCCTTTAAAATTATTCTTAGGGAACTAGAGTTGGTCTTTTGAGAATACCAGAACCTCTATGATATAACTAGAGAGGTTGAAGAAAGAAATTTTCAGGGGTTGGATGAGCTTCAAGGCATAATAGGGTGTGAAGAGAAGAGGGAAGGGGTTCCCTTTTTATAAGGGAGGAGAGAGGCACCTTTGGAAAAACATAAAATATTATTTTATAATAAAGTCATATTCAGTTTATAATAGCTCAAAATTTATTTATTTAGAAGATAAAGTGGTAATGGATCGAAATCCTTTCATCCAATATGTTTTAGACAAGTTTAGGTTACTATTTTAACCTTATCATTTAGATTTAACTCTAAGTTAAATAATTTAACCTTTACCGTGTCTTCTTGTTTTCTTACACTATATTGTTAATAATATTAATATAACAAGACAAAACGAACCCCAAGTGATTCATTATTAATATATAACATTATCTAAGTCATTTGGACGAACCTTAGATTTTTATGAATATAATAGCAATTAATAATAAAATATTTGTTTTAAAAACTATTTTATGTCAATTTTGACACTATTTGGTAATTGATTTTTTTGAAACTCATAACAACATGATTAGTTCGAAAAGAGTGAATTTAATCAATACTAAAATTTCATATTAACATAGAAAATTAGTGGAATTCATAAAAAGTCTCAAATTACATGTATTTGGGTATTTATAACATTAATTATGTTAATATTTCATTAATAAGAAAATTATTGCGTCATCATTGTGTCATTAATAAATTAAATTATTTATGTATAAAAATTATAAATAAAATACCATTATGTAGTAAATCTTTTTAGCTTTCTAATTAATATTTATAGTCGAATTTATCTTATGTATAACCCTATATTAAAAATGTTTTAGTTATTAAACAATGATTTTAACTATTTTAACTCTTCTTTATATAAAATAATAATAAGTGTCTTAATATAATACAAGGGTAATATTTTTTTCCAAAGTTTGTTTTTGGTCGAATTACACTTATCCAATAGAATTGGGACATGTTTTAGGGTAATAATAATATCATTTTTACCCTTAATTACCCTATTTACTTTTAACCGTGGTGAATAAATGTAAAAAGTAACTATTCACCAAAAATTATTTTTATCTTATAGAACCACATTTTACTCCTTGATATTAATCGTGTCTCTTGGATTTTTGATATTCCACTCACAGAAGCGGTAAAATTAAGTTTTATGTAAATTTTCAAATTCTCCTAGGAGGTGGGTAAAAGACGGTGAAAAGTTCAATAAAATTTTTATATATCTAAAATTGTTATAAAATGAATCAAATGAATTACATTGAACTCATATAGGTATTATGTATAAATTTTGACATAAAATAAATTTAAATAAAATAAATAATTATTTAAATAAAACGTCGGTTTTTAAATAGTAACCCAGTGTTTTCACTATTCATCAAAAATTGAAAGTTTTCAGAAAAATACCAAAAATTCACCCTAGGCTAATTTCGATATTATGAATCCAAAAATTAAGTCCATTTTGAAAGAAAAAATTTATAAAATTTCAAAAAGTGGGTATTACTATTTATAACGGCTAGTTTATATTAATATTATAATAATATCCCGTTTAGTAAAACTTGGTATTGCGTACTACACATACTATCGAAGAAGGTCTTGATTGCATGTAATGCGAGCCATGTCAGGGCTGCATGTAGTGAAAGCTCTGTTTAGTGTTGCGTATAACATAATCAAAACTTATTAAACAAAATCTATACTTAATGTTGCATAAAATAATTTCCACAAAACTAACTTGAAATTGTGTGTAACACGAGCCAAGAATAGTGTTGCGTATACTGCAAGCTAATACGGTGTTGTGTATAGTACAAGCTAATCCTGGTGTACTGTATAATAGAATAAATCAATGAAATTAAAAATAACATATCTCATAAAATCTCGGGGTGTTACATTTTACCCCCCTTAAAATGAATTTCACCCTCAAAATTCATCTGGGTTATAAATGGTTTACTACTTGAAAGTTTCTTTCATAGAAACCCACATCATAAAAAGGAATATGAAAACATAATGTTAAAAATGTGAAGTATGAAACAAAACGGTTACCCAAATTAACTCGTCACTGGGTTTCCACATAGGATAACATAGGTGAAAATAAGGATATGGAAGAGAAATCTAACCATCAAGTTCTGATGGAGAGTGGTAGAGAACATGGCTATAAAAAAGGCCAATGATCACAAAGCCGTAAATTTGTGATGATCTAAGGTACCATCTGATTCATTAGATATGAGAGTACTAGGACATCATTTTTGGTTTCCAAGATCATTTCCCTAACATGGATGAACTTTTACAAAAGGAGAAATACTTGATTTCAGTGTAATATCATCATTGGTCATTCAATGAACAATTTCCACTTCATCTCTATTTAATGAAATGAAAATGAATTTTTCATTCATGAAACGTTAGCAGATCATGTGATAGAATGATAAGTCATCCAATCTGTTTCTATCACAAAAAGGTTAGCATAAGTTATTAAATATACATAAGTCCATCTTTGGTGAGATTAATCATATATGATTCCAAAAATGGACTTATAATACATCTATGATACTGCTTAATAAAATAAAACTAGTTCTTACTAACCAGAGACTTCCTTTAGGGCAATGGTAGGCAATAAAGGCATGTCGCACATTAGTTGTGGGTTCGATTCCCACATCCTTGTCCGACGCGACGGGTTGTCGCTTGTCCTACGGGTTGTCCTTTTTCTAAAACTATACTATTATAACATTCCAGAAATAATATTGAAAAACAAGTTCTATCCTTAAATAATACTATCTTATGTCCAACATAATCCATTCCAATATTTAGGCTTATCCAAAATTCATATATCCAATCTCATAGTATAAAGAAAAAAATTACTAGAAATGCCATCTACCTAGCATGTGAATACCATCATTTATCCCCCATATATCGTATGATATATATTGTTGTTCACATTCCAAACATGTGAATACCTTAAACATGTATTCTCTTGAACCATGGTGAAAACATGAATGCTGTCACAAGGTAACTCTTTCCATATACCAAAATCCCAAAAATTCTATATACTCAAACCATGATATCACTTTTTCCTTAAATTAGTCATGAGCTCATTAATACTATCAAACATTTAATTATCTATTTATCCCTTATTTATGCATATATTAGGTGCTTTCCAAAAATATCTGAATAACCTTTCATGGTTACTGGTACCATTCAACATATACTTTCAAAACTCAAGAAAAGGAGACAGTATAACAATCCTTAGATTTTTCTGTATTCCATAGTACCATACATTATTCTTGATAAACATACAATCATTACACTACCTTCTTAAACAACTGACTGAGCTTCATAATTTATTCCATCACAAATATAATTTGTAGTCTCTTCATCATCATCCACATAAATACTACCCATATGACCATGCTGATTCTATTTATGAGATTATCCCTTTGGGCATTGCTTTGCATAATTCCTGTACATTCCACATTTAAAACACTTAACCATTGTTGATGTCTTAGAAATACCATCATCCTTGTCCATGGGGTTAACTGAACCTTTTCCTTTACAATTACTAGCTTTTTGTCCTTCTTTTCCACACCCAAAGCATCTTCCAGTTCCTTTGAAACATTCTCCCTGATGCCTCTTCCCACATGATTTACATGAGGGAAATTGAACTTTCTTTCCTCTATGATCATCATGAAACACCATCTTTCTATTATTAGCTGAGTCGGGGAACTTACTAAAGTTGAAATAATTTATCATATTATGATATTTCTAATTATGTATAATAACGATATGTGGACTTCTATATCCAATTTCATTTGGTTTCTCATGAAGAATATCATTCCATTGTCCATCATATCCTCCATTATCGTGAATCTTCATGTTTCCATCAATTTTCTAATACACAAAAAGAATAGTTTGAGAGGCCAAAATCATAATCAAGGGGGAGTAACTTCAATATCGAACATCTTAGGTTTAATTCTAATATTTTTTCCATAATATAGGACTATAACCTATACTTATACTTAACCTTAGGGACTTCCCTAGACATACCTTAGAAATATCTCTAGGGATCTCACTAAAGTTCTCGCATCCTAGTTTCCAAAGGTTAACTAAACCGAACCTCTGATACCAACTGTAGAGACCCCAAATTTGACGTACATGGACATTAAATAACTTTTGCAGAATACTAAATACATAACAAAAACAGACACAGAAGGACTGTAATAGTTTAGTGTCTTTGGAAACATGGAATATATTATTCTAATCATGGTGAAAGATCCTCAAAATCTCCCACAATGATCTTCCCCTTTTGTTTTCTTACCTAAAACATTTATTTATATCCTGGGGAAAAGAAAACATAAAAAAGGTTAGCTCAAATCTCGGTAAGGGTAAGCATGGAAAAAGTAAAACAAACCATACACATTTGAACTTAAAAACATGAACATAATGTTTAATAATAAAATTATTGAGCAATAACATAAAATATGGAATTACGTAAGGAATAGATCATAATGGAACATTAATCATGATAAAATAGAATGGGAATAAAACATGTAATTGTGGAAACCATTAAGCACATGATATGATTTCCATAGTATCCAAGGCATTGCTTCCAAGACCATCTTAGTGGACAAAGTCCCTTTCTGAATCGAGTTCACTCCTCGTTCCAGTCCTGTATCACTAAACCGAATTAACTTACCATTCCAGCCATGTCTTTATCATAAGATATAAATCTTTACCCAATGCATTAGAGGGAGATATAGGTCCCACCCATCTCATAATTAAATCATTCTTACTTGTTCCACAAAATAAACATAAATCATTCATCATAACCCAAAGAATAAAATGGGTTTCATAAACCACATCGCATTATAATATAGTCCATATAAAACAAATGGATATCATTTCATCATAAGAAAAGTGAAACCATGTAAATCATAGAGACATTATACTTGAAACATACACATATGAAATAATTTCATCTTAGATGGAAAATGGTTTTGATAAAATACTTGAAATGAATTCTTGAGGAAAATATCATTTATCCTTAAAAATCATTTTCTTTTCACAAAAAACCACAAAATTTTAAAAGAAAAGGATTTTATTGAAAATAACCATAAAATATTATAGAGTATGTTTCATTAAAATAAGGCGTTATAATACCATAAAAATCTGTTCATTCCATATAAGTTAAAAAAACATTCTTCTCATACTTCTCCCGGTAATGTCAAAAAGTACTTCGTATGGTAAACAAAAGAATGATTCCTTAAATACCATGTAGTAAAATTTGAAAATGGTTAAAAAGTAAATTAAACATACATGAAACCATTTTTATAAAATAGGGACATGGATGATAAATATAACCCCAGTAAATACTTACGAATAAACAATCTCGAATAAAAATGAGATTGGAAAAGTTATCCCTTACCTTTGGTCTGATATGATTCATACGTATCCGAACCTCTTGTATAATGATTTAAATAATGTCATTTACTTATTACAGAATCATATTCATTGTAATTATAATCATATATGGTTCACTTATGAATTTATATTATCCGTTCTTTTGTAAATTCCATGTTAAAGCAGCGTTTTGGGTAAAATCATTTTATTTATCGTACATGTTTGGACTTGATGTTCAAGATATTATTATTACTTATATCATGATTTAATTACTTCTAGAATTTAAATCATTATTTATATATAATATATATTCATTATATATATATATAATAGATATATGAATTAAATGAAATACACTGTTCATGGAGATGGTAGGCTGAACGTATGCAAGAACGATGTTTTCCTTTCATTATTGACTTGAATGGAAGTAAGTAGATGAAATATATATATATATACACATAAATCCAGTAGCTTCATTATGTCATATATTTCATTATTATTAATTATATATACATTATAATCATTCTTGAATGGTTAACATGGAGAATGAATCTCATCGCGTCGTGGAGACGGTAATCCGTACGTACGCACGAGCGATGATATCGTTCCCATATTTATTGAATGGAATTGGAGTGGATGATATAATATCTTAGAATCAGTATGATGTTATAATAATCATATATTGTTATTATTTACACCATTATACCCATCCAAGTAAGGTGGTGGTGGAAAAAATGATTACACCACGGTGTGGAGACGGTATTCCATACGTATGCACACGCGGTGATTTCGTTTTCCATAGGATGGATAGAAGGTGAAATAGGGTTTTTTCATATTTATAATAACATATCAGTATATAATTAAAACTGATTTTATTACTTTATATTGAATCAACTAAATAAGAGGAAGTAGAATAAGAAAGATACTTGAAATAGTCGGTAGAAGAGATTACCTCTTCCTCGACGCACCTCCTTTAAACTTCTTATTAGGGAACTAGAGTTGGTCTTTAGAGAAGACCAAAACTACTATTATATAACTAGAGAGGTTGCGAAGAGAAATTGGCAGGGGTTGGCCGAGCTTCAAGGCTCAAAAGGGTGTGAAGAGAAAAGGGAAGGGGTGACCTTTTTATAAGGGAGGAGCACCATTAGAGAAACTGAAAATATTATTTTATAATAAAGTCATATTCGGTTTATAATAGCTCCAAAATTATTTATTTCGAAGGTAAAGTGGGTATGAGTCAGAATCTTTTCAACCAATAGGTTTTAGACAAGTTTAGGTTATTATTTTAACCGTATCATTTAGATTTAACTCTAAGTTAAATAATTTGACTTTTACCAAGACTTCTTGTTTTCTTACACTATATGGTTAATAAACTTACTATAACCAGAAAAACGAACCCCAAGTGATTAATTATTAATATATAATCTTATCTAAGTCATTTGGACAAACCTTAGATTTTTAGGAATATAATAACAATTAATAATATAATATTTTTTAAAAAAACTATTTTATGTCAATTTTGACACTACTTGGTAATTGATTTTTTTGAAACTCATAACAACATGATTAGTTCGAAAAACTTCAATTGAATCAATAATAACATGTCATATTGACTTAGAAAATTAGTTTAATTCATAAAAAGTCTCAAATTACATTTATTTGTGTATTTATAACTTCAATTATGTTAATATTTCATTAATAAGGTAATTATTGCTTCATCAATGTGTCATAAATAAATTAACTTATTGAATGTCTAAAAATTATAAATAAATTACCATTATGTAGAAAATCATTTTATATTTCTAATTAATTTTTATAGTCTAATTTATCTTATGTATATCCCTATATTTAAAATGTTTTAGTTATTAAACATTGATTTTTACTATTTTAACTCTTCTTTATATAAAATAATATTAAGTGTCCTAAACTAATCCAAGGGTAATATTTTATTCCTAAGGTTTTTTGGTCGAATTAAAATTATCCAATAGAATTAGTACAAGTGTTATGGTAATAATAATATAATTTTTACCCTTAATTACCCTATTACTTTTAACCGTGGTAAATAAAAGTAAAAAGTTATTGTTCACCAAAAATTATTTTTATCTTATTGAACCATATTTTACTCCATGATATTAACTGAGTCTCTTGGATTTTTGAAATTCCACTCACAGAAGCGGTAAAATTAAGTTTTATGTAAATTTTCAAATTCACCTAAGAGGTGGGTAAAAGACGGTGAAAAGTTCAATAAAATTTTTATATATCTAAAATTATTATAAAATGACTCACATGAATTCCATTGAACTTATTTAGGTATTATGTATCAATTTTGACCAAAAATAAATTTAAATAAAACAAATAATTATTTAAATAAAAATTCGGTTTTTAAATAGTAACCTAGTGTTTTCACTATTCATCAAAAATTGAAAGTGTTCAGAAAAATACCAAAAATTCACCCTAGTCTAATTTCGATATTCCAAATCCAAAAATGAATTCCAATTTGAAAGATAAAATTTATAAAATTTTAAAAAGTGGGAATTACTATTCATAACAGCTAGTTTATATTAATATTATAATAATATCTTGTTTAGTAAAACATGGTATTGCGTACTACACACGCTATTGAAGAAGGTCTTGATTGCAGATAATGAAAGCCTAGTCAGGGCTGTGTATAGTGAAAGCTCAGTTTGGTGTTGCGTATAACATAATCAAAACATATTAAACAAAATCTATACTTAATGCTGCGTAAAATAATTTCCACAAAATTAACTTCAAATTGTGTGTAACACGAGCCAAGAATAGAGTACAAGATAATCTTAGTGTAGTGTATAATAGAAGGCATCAAAGAAATTAAAAGTAATATATCTCATAAAATCTCAGGGTGTTACATTCTACCCCCCTTAAAATGAATTTCCCCCTCGAAATTCTTCGTTGTTATAAATGGTTTACTACTTGAAAGTTTCTTTCATAGAAACCCACATCATAAAAAGGAATAATAAAACATAATTTTAAAAAAGTGAAGTATGAAACATAACAGTTACCCAAATTAACTCATAACTCAGTTTCCACATAGGAGAACATAGGTGAAAATATGGATATTGAAGAGAAATCTAACCATCAAGTTCTGATGGAGAGTGGTAGAGAACATGGCTATAAAAAAGGCCAACAATCACAAAGCCATAAATTTGTTATGGTCTAAGGTTCCATCTAATTCATTAGATATGAGAGTACTAGGACAACATTTTTGGTTTCCAAGATCATTTCCCTAACATGGATGAACTTTTACATAATGAGAAATACTTACTTGATTTCAGTGCAATATCATCGTTGGTCATTCCATGAACAATTTCCACTTCATATCTATTTAATGAAATAAAACTGAATTTTTCATTCATGATGTGTTAGAAGATCATGTGATAGAATGATAAGTCGTCCCATCTGAATCTATCAAAAAAGGTTAGCATAAATTATTAAATATACATAAGTCCATCTATGGTGAGATTAATCGTATATGACTCAAAAAATGGACTTATACTTCATCTATCATACCACTTAATAAAATAAAACTAGTTCCTACTAACCAGGGACATCCTGTAGGCCAATTGTAGGTGATAAAGTCCGGTCACACTTTAGATTTGGGTTCGATTCCCACAGCCTTGTCTGACGCGACGGGTTGTTGCTAGTCATATGGGATTCCCTCTTTCTAAATCTATACTATTAGAACATTCTATAAATAATATCAAAAAACAAGTTCTATCCTTAAATAATACTATCTTATGTCCAACATATTCCATTCAAATATTTAGGCTTATCCAAAATACATCTATCCAATCTCATAGTATAAAGAAAACAATTACTAGAAATGTCATCTACTGAGCATGTGAATACCATCATTTATCCCCCATATATCATACGATATATCTTGTTGGTCACATCCCAAACATGTGAATACCTTAATCATGTATTCTCTTAAACCATAGTGAAAACATGAATGCTGTCACAAGGTAACTCTTTCCATATACCAAAATCCAAAAAATTCTATATACTCATATCATGATATCACTTTTTCCTTATATTAGTCATGAGCTCATTAATACTATCAAACATTTAATTATCTCCTCATCCCTTATTTATGCATATATTAGGTGTTTTTCAAATATATATGAATAAACTTTCATGGTTACCGGTACCATTCAACATATACATTCAAAACTCAAGCAAGGGAAACAATGTAACAATCCTTAGATTTTGATGTATTCAATAGTACCATACATTATTCTTGATAAACAGACAATCATTACACTACCTTCTTAAACTACTGACTGATCTTCATCATTTCATCCATCTCAAATATCATTTTTAGTCTCTTCATCATCATCCACATAAATACTACCCATATGACCATGCTGATTCTCATTATGAGATTTTCCCTTTGGGAATTGGTTTGCATAATCCCCATATATTCCACATTTAAAGCACTTAACTGTTGTTGATGTCTTAGCAATACCATTACCCTTGTCCATGGTGTTAATTGAACCATTTCTTTACAATTACTAGCTTTGTGTCTTTATTTTCCAAACCCAAAGCATCTTCCAGTTCCTTTGAAACATTCTCCCTGATGCCTCTTCCCACATGATTTACATGAGGGAAATTTAACTTTCTTTCCTTTATGATCATCATGAAACTCCATCTTTCTCTTATTAGGTGAGTCAGGAATCTTACTAAAGTTGAGATTATTGATCATATTATGAGATTTCTGATTAGGTATAATAATGATATATGGACTTCTAGATCCAATTTCATTTGATTTCTCATGAAGAATATCATTCCATTGTCCATCATATCCTCCATTATCGTGAATCTTCATGTTTCCAGCCATTTTATAAAACAGAAAAAGAATAGTGTGACAGGGAAAAATCATAATCAAGGGGGATTAACTTCAATATCGAACATCTTAGGTTTAATTCTAATATCGTTACCATAATTCTAGGACTATAACCTATACTTATACTTAACCATAGGTACATCCCTAGACATACCTTTGAAATATCTCTAGGGATATCACTAAGGTTCTCGCATCCTAGTTTCCAAAGGTTTGCTAAACCAAACCTCTGATACCAACTATAGAGACCCCAAACTTGACGTACATGGACATTACATTACTTTTGTAGAATACTTAATAAATAACAAAAAGAAACACACAAGGACCGTAATAGATTAGTGTCTTTGGAAACTCGGAATATAATCTTCTAATCGTGTGGAAAGAATTTCAACATCTTCCATAAAGATCTTCCCCTTTTTCTTTCTTACCTATAAAATTTCTTTATATCCTGGGGAAAAGAAAACATAAAAAGGTAGAGCTCCAATGCTCATTAAGGGTAATAATGGAAAAAATAAAACAAACCATACACATTTGAACTTAAAAACATGAACATAATGTTTAATAATCAAATTCTTGAGCAATGACATAAAACATGGAAGTACGTAAGGAATAGATCATAATGGAACATAAATCATGATAAAATATCATGGGAATAAAACATGTGATTGTGGCAACAATTAAGGACATGATATGATTTCTATAGTAGCCAAGGCATTGCTGCCAAGACCATCTTAGTGGACAAAGTCCCTTTCTGAATTGGGTTCACTCCTCGTTCTAGTCCTATATCACGGAACCAAATTAACTTACCGTTCCAGCCATGTCTATATCATGAGATATAATTATTTATCCTATTCATTGGAGGGAGATATAGGTCCCACCCATCTCATAATGAAATCATTCTTACTTGTGCCAAAAAATAAACATAAATCATTCATCATAACCCAAAGAATAAAATGGGTTTCAGAAACCTCATCCAATTATAAAGTAATCCATATAAAAAATGTATATCATTTTATCATAAGACAATTGAAACCATTTAAATCATTGATACATTATACTTGAAACATACACATATGAAATAATTTCATCTTTGATGGAAAATGGTTTTGATAAAATACTTGAAATGAATTCTTGAGGAAAATATCTTTTCTCTTTAAAAATCATTTTCTTTTCACATAATGCCACTCAATTTTAAAAGAAAAGTATTTTATTAAAAATAAAAATAAAATATTTTAGAGTAGGTTTCATGAAAATAAGGAATTATATAACTGTAAAAATCGGTTCATGCCATATAAGTTAAAAAACATTCATCTCGTACTTCTGCCGGAAAAGTCAAAAAGTACATCATATGGTAAACAAAAGAAAGATTCCTTAAATACCATGTAGTAAAAGTCAAAATGGTTAAAAGGTACTTTAAAAATACATGAAACCATTTTTAGAAAAAAGGGACATTGGTGATAAATATAACCCCAGTAAATACTTACGAATAAACAATCTCGGATAAAAACGAGATTGGAAAAGTTATCCCTTACCTTAGGTCCGATATGTTTTGTACGTATCCAAACCTCCTATATAATGATTTAAATAATGTCATTTAATTATTATAGAATCATATTCATTGTAATGATAATCATATATGTTTAACTTATGACTTTATATTACCCGTTCTTTTGTAAATTCGATGTTAAAGCAGCATTTTGGGTTAAATAATTTTATGTATAGTACGTGTTTGGACTTGTTGTTAATGATATTATTGTTACTTATATCATGATTTACTTACTTCCAGAATGTAAATAATTATTTATATATCATATATATTCAGTATATATATATATAATAGATAGATGAATGAAATGAAATACACCGTTCATGGAGATGGTAGGCTGAACGTACGCTTGAATGATGTTTTCCTTTCCTTATTGACTTGAATGGAAGTAAGTAGATGACATATATATATACACACACATAAATCCAGTAGCTTAATTATGTCATATATTTCATTTTTATTCATTATATATATTTTATAATCATTCTTGAATGGTTAATAATGAAAATGAATCTCACCACGTCGTGGAGACGGTAATCCATACGTACGCACGAGCAATGATATCGTTCCCATATTTATTGAATGGAATTAGAGTGGATGATATGATATATTAGAATCATTATGATGTTATAATAATCATATATTGTTATTATTTACACCATTATACCCATCTAAGTAAGGTGGTGGTGTAAAAACTGATTACACCATGCCGTGGAGACGATATTCCATACGTACACACGCGCGGTGATTTCGTTTTCCGTAGGATGGATAGAAGCTGAAATAGGGTTGTTTCAAATTTATAATAACATATAAGTATATAATTAATACTTATGTTATTACATTATAATGAAACTACTAAAGAAGAGGAAGTAGAAGAAGAAAGAAACTTGAAAGAGTCTGTAGAAGAGATTACCTCTTCCTCGACGCACCACCTTTAAGCTTCTTCTTAGGGAACTAGAGTTGGTCTTTTGAGTAGACCATAACCTCTATGATATAACTAGAGAGGTTTATAAGAGAAATTGGAAGGGTTTTTCCATGCTTCAAGGCTCAAAAGGGTGTGAATATAAGAGGGAAGTTGTGCCCTTTTTATAATGGAGGAGAGGGGCACCTTTGGAAAAACTTAAAATATTATATTATAATAAAGTCATATTCGGTTTATAATTGCTCCAAATTAATTTATTTAGAAGCTAAAGTGGGGATGGGTCTAAATACTTTCAACCAATAGGTTTTATACATGTTTAGGTTACTATTTTAGCCTTATCATTTAGATTTAACTCTAAGTTAAATAATTGAACCTTTATAGTGTCTTCCTGTTTTCTTACACTATATGGTTAATTAACTTACTATAACAAGAAAAACGAACCCAAAGTGGTTAATTATTAATATATAACCTTATATAAGTCATTTGGATGAACCTTATATTTTTAGGAATATAATAACAATTAATAATAAAGTATTTGTTTTAAAAAACATTTTATGTCAATTTTGACACTATTTGGTAATTGATTTTTGTGAAACTCATAACAGCATGATTAGTTCGAAAAACGTTAATTAAATCAATAATAACATGTCATATTAACCTATAAAATTAGTGTAATTCATAAAAAGTCTCAAATTACATTTATTTGGGTATTTATGACATCAATTATGTTAATATTTCATTAATAAGGTAATTATTGCATCATTAATGTGTCATAAATAAATTAAATTATTTAATGTCTAAAAATTATAAATAAAATACCATTATATAGGAAATATTTTAATATTTTGAATTAATATTTATATTATAATTTATCTTATGTATAAACCTATATTAAAAATGTTTTAGTTATTAAAGTTCGATTTTAAATATTTTAACTCTTCTTTATATAAAATAATAATAAGTGTCCAAATCTAATCCAAGGGTAATATTTTATTCTTAAGGTTTTTTTGGTCGAATTAAACTTATCCAATAGAATTAGGACATGTGTTAGGGTAATAATAATATCATTTTTACCCTTAATTACCCTATTTACTTTTAACCGTGGTAAATAAAAGTAAAAAGTTACTATTCACAAAAAATTATTTTTATCTTATTGAACCACATTTTACTCGTTGATATTAACCATGTCTCTTGGATTTTTGAAATTCCACTCATAGAAGCGGTAAAGTTATGTTTTATTTAAATTTTCAAATTCTCCTAAGAGGTGGGTAAAAGACGATGAAAAGTTCAATAAAATTTTTATATATCTAAAATTATATTAAAATGACTCAAATGAATTACATTGAACTTATATAGGTATTATGTATCAAATTTGACCTAAAATAGTTTTAAATAAAATAAATAATTATTTAAATAAAAAGTCGGTTTTTAAATAGTAACCCAGTGTTTTCACTATTCATAAAAAATTGAATGTTTTTAGAAAAATACCAAAAATTCACCCTAGGCTAATTTTGATATTTCGAATCCAAAAATGAAGTCCATTTTGAAGGATAAAATTTTTAAAATTTAAAAAAGTGGGTTTTACTATTCATAACGTCTAGTTTATATTAATATTATAATAATATCTCGTTTAGTAAAACTTGGTATTGCGTACTACACATGATATCGAAGAAGGTCTTGATTACATGTAATGCAAGCCATGTCAGGGCTGCGTGTAGTGAAAGCTCTGTTTGGTGTTGCATATAACATAATCAAATCCTATTAAACAAAAACTATACTTAATGTTGCGTAAAATAATTTCCACAAAATGAACTTGAAATTGTGTGTAACACGAGCCAAGAATAGTGTTGCGTATACTGCATGCTTAAACGGTGTTGCGTATAGTACAAGCTAATCCTGGTGTAGTGTATAATAGAAGACATCAAAGAAATTAAAAATAATATATCTCATAAAATATCGGGGTGTTACAATGGATTTTTACTGTTTCAAGAAGCCTTATTTGCATTAAGCTTTCTCTACACTATCTCGTGATTGTATTCAACTAAAATATTTTCTTTTAAATTTACACAAAATATTGAGAAAAGAATCCATTTTTGAAGAAGAAAAGATATTTTCCCCAAAAACTAAGTTCAACATTTTATCCAAATTAGTTTCCATCAAATATTACATAAATTTATGTTTATATACCTATTATTTTAATTATTTGAATATGTAAATAATGAAATTATATTTATGAAGTCCATTTATGGGTTATGTTATGATGTTCTAATGTTTAAGAAACTCATTTTATTTCCTGGGTTATGTTGTGGTTAATGTTTTTATGTTTTTCGGGCACACGTAAGAATGGTTTCATTATGAGATGGGTGGGAACTATATCTCCCTCCACGTCATTGGGTAAATATTTATATATCATCAAATAGACATAGATGGAATGACAAGTAAATACATTTTAGTAATACATTGTTTGAATAGGGAGTGAACTCGATTCAATAATATACTTTTTCTCCTATGATGGTCTTAGAAATGAGCCTTGACTAAAATGATATAATTTTCTATGCATATGTGTGCATGCCACAAAATTTCATGTCTCTTGCTGTTACTACTAGAATTAAATTTCACTTTTATTATTTATCTCATGACATGATATTATGATCTTCTAAATGAAGGATAATATTTTCAAATGTAATATTCTTATGAATATGATATGATTGATATTTTCCTTGTTTATCCTTACTAAGAATATGAGATCACCCTTTAATATGTTTATTTTACCCCGACCAGGAAGAAGGGTACTATGTATGATATTCCCAAAACAATTCTAGTTATTAATAAATAAACAAGAGACAATGTATATGTTTTATGAACCAGTGTTTATGTTTCCCGGTTTTTAAAGACAATATACTTATATGGTCCTATCATAGTGTTTTTATATATTGTAATGAATTTTCATCAACTCTGATGTAATATCAATGTATGTAATTGATGGGTTGGTATAGTTGGTATCATAGGAAAGTCACAGTTATCATTTGGAAACTATGATGAAAAATCCTTAGTACGAACCCTAATTATATATATAAGTATAGGATACAATCAAAGGGTTTTAGAAATGACCATGAATAACCTAGGATAAAACCTAAATTTTTCTAGATTTGATATTTTATTCTTGATTATATGGTTTTCCTATTATGAGTAGTGTTTCTTACACTATGGTTCTTGGTTTTAGTCAATGGATAGATCCCGAAGGAACTGCGTTAATTTTGAATGCGGCAGGAAATGAAATGATTGTCCCCATGAGAAACCAAATCCTTTGGAAGAGGGAATAAAATTTATTGTATCCATTATCACACAACTTTCTTATTCTATGAATCATGCAAGACTTACATATGAGAAACTGAGGGATCGATATTATGTTGAGTCCTTAATTAGATAGTGTCCACCTTCATTCAGCGGGTCTTCTGATCCATTAGTGGCTGAACAATGGATCAGTACCACTAAAAAGATATATTCTGTTCTAAAATGTTATGAACAAAATGATGTCATCTTAGAAATATATCTATTGGAAGGTGAAGTTGATCAATGGTGTATTCTTATCAATAATATGAGAAAAATAGAAGAAATTGAGTATATGGAATGGGAAAAGTTCAAGAACATATTTTTCAATAAGTACATTCATCGTATTCTTCGAACAATGATGGGGAAGGAGTTCCTTGAACATAATATTAAGTAAGATGAATCCTTTGGTAGCTATAATTAAAAGTTTACAAGACTTTCAATGTACACTTTTGGAATTATTATCCAACCTTAGAGTAAAATTGATCGATTCTTTAGGGGCTTAAAACAAGTCTCAAAAGGGAATTAGAGATCAGGGACTTCAATAGAAACGATGAAATAGTTCGTTGTGCTCTCAACATTGAGATGGATATTAGAGTAACCCATCAGTCATATGGGATTGATAATAATAGAAAAATTGAATTCAAAGGAAAATCTAAAGACTACACTGAAAAGAAGATGAGTTTTCCCTTCTGCTCAAAGTGTAGAAAGAAACATGGAAGGAATTTTCTTAAAAGGAAAAGTAAATGTTGTAAGTATGGAAAATATGGTCATCTGGAAGTTGAATTCTAAAGTGATGGGAAAAAGATGTTTAATGATGTGAAGAAAGAAAATACTACACAGAATGCACCTCCTATGCTTCAATGTTACAAGTGCAATGTAATGTGGCAATATACAGATCAATTCCTTAATTCAAGGGTTATTGATGATGAGCGACATCAACAAACTCTTAGTCCCATAGAAAAAGGAAAGTCACATGAAATCACCATTGGTGATATGTAGTACGATAATGAAGTGGTGAAAGGTACACTTACCATCAACTGTAATGTAGCATATGTTTTATTTGATTCTAGATCCACCCACTCTTTTATTTCTGAAGAATTTTATAAGTGTATTGTCATATTATATCAACAGTTAGATGTTGAGTTAGCTGTGAAAAGTCTAAAGGAAACAATAGTCACACCAAATGTTTATAATTCTTCTCCAGGTGATGTTTGTGGGTAAGTTCTTCCTAAAATTCTCGTGATCCTTCCTATAGTTGAATTTGATGTGATTCTTGTCATGGATTAGCTTTATCTATATGGATCTCATATCAATTTCCAAGGAAGGGAATTCACATTTCATATTCCATATCAATCTATTATCATCAATCGATGCAAGGGGTATATAACATTCTAGTTGAAATTTATTCCATCTTATGGGTCTTGATTCCAATAAATGAAGGTTACGTATCTCAAATGGTTTGGGAGATACTCATGATTAAGAATACGACAAATGTACGATAGTTTGATGATGCCTTTTTGGAGGAATTTCCATGTCTTCCACCAAATCATGATGTTGAGTTTTAAATAGAACTAATACCGGGTGATATACCTATTTCAAAGACACCTTATAGAATTACCCCAATTGAGTTGTAGGAATTGAAGAAGAAACTCCAAGAGAATCTTGATAAGGGATTCATATTCCCACGTGTGTCACCCTAGGGTGTACCTGTTTTGTTTGTTAATAAGAAAGGTGGATCAATGATACTCTACATTTATTATTGAGAACATAACAAGATCACTATCAAGAACAAATATCCTCTCCCACACATTGATGACTTATTTGACCAACTACATGGATCTCAAAACATTTCCATGATCGATCTTCATTCATGATATCATTAATCAAGGGTAATAAATGAGGAAATACCAAATATAGAATTCCATACAGGGTATGGACACTGAATTTATAGTGATTCCTTTTGGTCTTTCTAATGACCCAACCATATTCATGGATCTAAGGAATAGAGTCTTTAGAGACTATATTGATTAGTTTGTCGCATTCTTTATAGATGTTATTCTTATCTATTCCACGAGAAATTAAGAACATGAAGATCACATTAGAATTGTACTAAACACCCTGAGAAAGGAGAAACATTATTCCAAATTTACCAATTGTGGTTTTTGGCTTCAAAAAGCTTCAATTTTGGGTCACATAATCTCTTGAGAGGGGATATCTATGGATCTAGCAAAAACAGATGTTATTGAAAGATGGTCGAGGCCACAAACAATAACTAAGATATGAAGTATTCTTGGTTTGGATGGATGATATTGAAATTTTGTGAATTATTTTTTAAATTTATCTAATCTACTCACCAAGTTGACATGGAAAGGAGTTATGTTTGTTTGGATAGAGGAATGTGAAGAGAATTTCAAAGAGCTAAAAGGAAGGTTAGCCAGTGCACCTGTGCTCACACTTCCTTTTAGTGGATAATGGTTTGTGATCTACAATGATTCATCTAATAAGGTTTTGGGGTGTGTTCTCGTTCAAAATTATATGGTGACATCTTATGCCTCATGAAAATTGAAAATCAATGGGAAACAATTACCCAACACATGCTTTAAAGTTAGTTTTGGTAATCATTTCATTATAAATATGGAGGCATTATCATTATGGTTAATGGTGTGATATTTATAATGATCATAAAATTTTAAAGTATATTTAAAAAAAAAGAGAATAATATGCACCAAAGAACATGGTTGTAGTTGATTAAAGATTATGACTTCTCAATACATTACCACTTTGGAAAAGCGAAGAATGTAGAAGATGCTTTCTGTCAAAAAGACCATGATAGCTTATCCATGTTGAGGATAATGAAAGATCAAATAATTATGGATTTAAAAAGGATGGATCTTCAAATTTTAATGGAAGGGGGAAATATTATCATTCTCAAATTAATTTTCAACCATATATACATGTTAAGATTCAAGAGGAACAGAAGGAAGATGCTGAGCTACAAAATATGGTGAGAAATGTACCTAAATTCAACCTTGATTGTGAAGAAATAATAAGGTTGATGAACTAGGTTTATATTCCTCACATAACATAATTAAACAAGGATCTCATGGGTGAGGACCATATATATTAATTACCTATTCACCCTGGAAGTAAAAAGATGTATAGGTACATGAAAGATTACATCTGGTGGGATGGAATAAAAAGAGATTTCAATGAATATGTCTCTTGATGCTTTGTTTGTTAGCAAGTTAAGGCTGAGGGACAGATTTCTAAGGGGATGTTACAACCATTACCCATATCAGAATTGAAATTGAAAAACATCACTCTGGAATTTGTCATCATAATTCCCAAAACATCCAAAGGCAATAATTCTATCTAGGTTATAGTTGATCATCTTACGAAGTTGGCAGACATTATTTAATTTTGAGAGGATTTTTCTCTTGATCATCATGCCATGATAAATGTAAAGAAAGTGGTATGATTTCATGTAGTACCACTTTACATTATATTTGATCAAGATATGATATTTACCTCAATTTTATGGAGAAGTCTTCGTCATGCTCTGGATACAGAGTTATGTTTCAGCACTACTTAACATCCTCAGACAGACTGTCAGTCTGAGAGGACAATTCAATGTCTGGAAGACATGTTGAGATCTTTCTCTATGGATTTCAAAGGTGGTCGAGATCAACACATACCATTGGTGGAATTTTATTCCAAAAAAAATCTTTCACTCTAGTATTCAGATGGACCCTTATGAATCCTTATAAAGAAATAAGTGCAGAACTCAATCTTTTTTGGATGAATTTGGTGAAAGAAAGCTATTGGTACCTGATCTTGTTGATAAAATGGAAGAAGATGTCAGATCAATTCAACAACACATAAGAGCATCTCAGAGTCGACAAAAAACTTATACTAACAACTGAAGAAAAGACCTAGAGCATAAAGTGGGTGATATAGAATTCTTAAAAATATCTCCCTAGATGATTAAGGAGATTTCGAATGAAGGGAAATTTGTTCCCTATTTATATCAATCCTTTTGAAATTTTGGACCATGTTGGGAAGGTAGATTACCGATTGGTGCTTCCACTGAATCTCTCTCAAGTTTATGATGTGTTCCATATATCTCTCATGAGAAATTACATTCTAGATCCTTCACATGTACTATGATAATAAGTCATACTGATGTAGCAGGATCATTCTTATGAAGAATAATAGACAAAGATTATGGATCGTAGTGAAAAAGTTCTATGAAACAAGACCAGTCGCTTAGTTAATGTTTTATGGAGAAAACATAAATTTGAAGAAGCTTCATAGGAACTTGAGGAAATGATGAGGGAGAGTTATTTTCATCTATTTGTTACCAAGTGAAAACTTTCAAGGGATAAAATTAGTTTAATGGGGGTAATATGTAACACCCAGATGTTTTTATGAAATATTTTCTTTAAATAATTGTTTTTCTTCAGTGTCATTGTAGAGACCCGAAGCCTGACGTACATTGACATTACATTACATTTGCGGAATACTTAGTACATACACACAAGGATCGTAATAATTTAGTGTCTTTGGAAACTCGGAACGTAATCTTCTAATCGTGGTGAAAGATCTTCAACATCTCCTATAAAGATCTTCCCTTTTTTTTACCTAAAACCTTTTTTTATATCCTGGGGAAAATAAAACATAAAAGGGTGAGCTCAAATTCTCATTAAGGGTAAACAAAAGAAATATCAATCACATCGTATTCATAAGAACATAACATTTTGGAAATCTTAACCTGCAAAAGAGAGCATAATTTCATAACATGGGATAAATCATGGCAGTGAAATGTAATCACAATAATCATAACTTAAAACATGAAACTTTGTGTCATTCACACATAATCATAGAGAATCATATCTTGTTAGTCAAGACTCATTGCCAAGACTATCTTAGTGGACAAAGTCCCTTTCTGAATCGAGTAACCCTCGTTTCAGTCCTGTTTCACTGAACCGGTATAACCTACCGTTCCAACCCTGTCTATCTCATGAGATATAAAATCTTTACCCAATGCATTGGAGGGAGATATAGGTCCCACCCATCTTATAATGAATCCTTTCTTATGTGTGCCACATAATCATAAATCATACATCATCGCATAACACATGTAACAAAAATGGGATTCTTGAAACATCATGACATCATAAAACAAATCATATAAGGTAAATGACTTCATAAAAAATAATTTCCTCAAAACATAATCAAATCAATGTAATAATAGGGATAAAAACATAACCCTATATTATCTTAGATGGAAAATAATTTTGATAAAACATTTGAACTCCATTCTTGAGGAAAATATCCTTTCTACTTCAAAAAAACTTTTCCTTTCTTAACATGTCATACAATTTTAAACTAAAAGAAGTTGATTAAAAATAAACATTAATACTTGTAAAGGAAAATTCTTGGAAATAATGTTTTAGAAATCCATTCATGCCGTATAAGTTAAAAAAACATTCTTCTCGTACTTTTGTCGGAAAAGTCAAAAAAACACCTCGTATGAAAAACGTCAAAAGATTCCTTTCATATTTTTTTTAAAAACTCACCGAAGGGTAAAATTGGATTTAAACAATTGTATTTGGATGGAAATAATATTACATATTGAGTAAACATGGATGTGGATGATAAAATACACCCCAGTAATTACCAAAGTAAAAACAATCTCATATAAAAGTGATATTGTGATATTTCCCTTACCTTAGGTCCGATTTGCTTCGTATGTGTCTGAACCTCCTCTTCTTTGAAGCGCCTCTTTGAGACCTCCTCTTAGGGCACTAAAATTGGTCTTTGAAGAAGACCAGAACCTCTAGGATGTTTCTAGGGAATTGGAGAAGAGATTTTGGCAGGGGTTGGCCGAGCTTGAGTGCTCAAATTGGTGTGAGGAGGAGGGGGAGGAGGTGTCCTTTTATAAGGGAGGAGAGGGGCACCTTAGGAATATCTCAAAATATTATTTTATATTAAAGTCAAAATCGGTTTATAATGGTTCCAAAGGGTCTTATTTCAAAGCTAAAGTGGGTATGGGTAGAAATCCTATCATCTAATAGGATTTAGACAAGTTTAGGGTATTAGTTTAACCTTATTAATTAGATTTAACTCTAAGTTAAATAATTTAACTTTTACCGTGTCTTTTTGTTTTCTTTCACTATATGGTTAATACACTTACTATAACATGCCAAACGAACCACAAATTTTATATTATTAATACATATATCCTTATCTAAGTCATTTGGCCAAACCTTAGATTTTTAGGAATAAAATAACAATTAATAATATAATATTTGATTTAAAAACTATTTTGTGTCAATTTTGACACTATTTGATACATGATTTTTGTGAAAGTCATAACAGAATTATATGTTCGAACCAAGTTTATTAAAGCAACAATAATATATCATAGTAACCTAGAAAATTAGTGGAATTCATAAAAAGTCTCAAATTACATTTATTTTGGTATTTATAATATCAATTATGTCAATATTTCATTAATAAGATAATTACTGCATCATATTTGTGTCATAAATAAAATAAATTATTTGATGTCTAAAAATTACAAATAAAATACCATCATGTAGGAAATCGTTTTAGCTTTCTAATGAATATTTACAATCGAATTTATCTTACGTACAAACCTATATTAAAAATGTTTTAGTAAATAAACTTTGATTTTGACTCTTTTAACTCTTCTTTGAATTAAATAATAATAAATGTCCTAATCTAATCCAAGTGGGCCTAAATGGTCATATTTTATTCCTAATCTTGTTTTTGGTCGAATTACACTTGTCCAATAGAATTAGGACATGTGTTAGGGTAATAATAATATCATTTTTACCCTTAATTACCCTATTTACTTTTAACCGTGGTAAATAAAAGTAAAAAGTTACTATTCACCCAAAATTATTTTCATCTCATTGAACCACATTTCACTTACTGACATCAACCGTGTCTCTCGGATTTTTGAAATTCCATTCACAGAAGCGGTAAAATTAAGATTTATGAAGAAATTAATTTTTTTAACTACCACTTAGTAGATTCACTATTCATCAAAAATTGATGTTTTTCAGAACAATGCCAAAATTTTATCCTAAGCTATATTTCATATTCTGAATTCAGAAATGATGTCTATTTTACCAAATTCATATCATAGAAGTTGCATTAATTAATTTTATAATTAAATCCCGCTGTTAAAACAAAGAGCGTGTTTTTAAGAAACAATATCTATCAAAAGATTGACACTTGTTTATGTCTAGTTTAAATGTGAAATTACATCCAATGACCAACATTGTATTAAATTGTAAAAAAATATTCTAAATATACTTTAAAACCACTCAAATTAATAATTTATCACTATTAATTATTTTGATTGAAAAAGTTGTTTTTAACTAAAGTTTAGTAATTTTCACTATTCATCAAAATATGAAAGTTATCCGAAAATCACCAAAATTTCACCTTAGGCTAAATTCGATACTCCGAATCCAAAAATAAAGTCCATTTTGAGAGCTCAAATTTCTAAAATTTTAAAAGGTGGTTATTACTATTCATAACGGCTAGTTTTAATAATATTTTAATAGCGTATCGTTGTTTAGTGAAACTCAGTATTACATACTACACACGCTATCGAGGAAGGTCGCGATTGCGTGTTATGCAAGGCAAGTCAAGGATGCGTGTTGTGCAAGATCCTTTTGGTGCAGCGTACAACACAAGAAATTAGTGAAATTAAAAAGAATATTTTTCAAAAAATTTCGGGGTGTTACATTCTACCCCCCTTGAAATGAATTTCGCCCTCGAAATTCGTCGGGGTTATAAATGGTTTACTATTCGAAAGTTTCTTTAATAGAAACCCACATCGTAAAAAGGAATAACAAAACCAATCTTTAAAAACGAAAGTATGAAACATAACGGTTACCCAAATAAACTAATCGCTGGGTTTCGACATAGGTAAAAATATGGATATGGAAGAGAAATCTAACCATCATGTTCTGATGGAGAGTGGTAGAGAACATGGCTATGGAAAATCCAGTAATCACAAATCCATAGATTTGTGATGATATAAGGTACCATCTGATTCATCAGGTATAAGATCACCAGGACAACATTTTTGGTTTTCAAGATCATTTCCCTAAAGTTGAAAATTTGAATTAGAATAAATAATTACTTTATTTTGGTACAATCTCACTGTTGTTCATGCCTTGAACAATTTCCACTTCATATCTTAAATAAATGAAGTTTAATTTGTTATTCGTGATGTGTTAGCAGATCATGTAATAGAATGATGGGTCATTCCATCTATCTCAAACAAAAGGTTTGAAAAGTTATAAGTTCATATTATGGTTAGATTAATCGTATATGGTTCCAAAAATGAACTTATAATTCATATATCATACCGCTTAATAAAATAAAACTAGTTTCTACTAAACAGGGACTTCCTGTAGGCCAGTGGTAGGCGATAAAGGCCAGTCGCATTTCGGTTGTGGGTTCGATTCCCACAGCCTTGTCCGACACGATGTGCTGTCGCCCGTCGTGCAGGTTGTCCTTTTTCTAAAAAAAATTCTATCCTTAAACAATACTAACTTATGTCCAACATAATCCATTCCAATCTTTAGGCTTACCCATAATACGGCAGTCCACTCTCATAATATAGTGAAAACAATTACCAGAGATTTAATACCATCGTTGATCCCCATATATCATAAGATATGTCTTGTTGGTCACATTATAAACATTCAAAGTCCTTAATCATGTATTCTCTTGAATACCCATTGAACCTTAGTGAAAACATGAATTCAGTTAAACGTTAACACTTTCCACATACCAAAATCCTCAAAATTCTTTATAATCAAACCATGATATCACTTAGTCCTTATATCAATCATGAGCTCATGAATACTGTCAAATATTTAATTTTCTCATTTTCCCTTCATTATGCGCATATCATTATTTTTCCAAAAATATCTCAATCACTTTCCATGGTTACTGGTACCATAAAATTATTGAAAACCACAATAGACCAATACACAAATATTCCAATATTCCACGATACTATATACAACACTATTTTGGAATCCCATTACATAAACACTTAATCATTCCACCACATCGTTGTCATATTCAACATCGCCAATAGTGATCGCATGTGACTTCGCTTTGTCCTTTTCCTTAAGTGGTTGCTCATGTTGATCATCACTAACCCTTGGATTAGGGCATTTACTGGCATAATGTCCCATCTCCTTGCACTTGAAACATTGAAGTGTTGGTGGTGCGTTCTCTGGAGTGTTTGCTTTGTTCACATCATTAGAAACCATTTTTCCATTACTTCGACACTCAGCTACTCGATGACCTTCTTTTCCACACTTAAAACATTTTCTAGTCCCTTTAAGACAATCTCCACCATGCTTCTTTCCACACTTTGAGCATAAGGAAACATTCATCTTCTTTTCACCATTATTCTGAGATTTCTCCTTGAACACCATCTTTCGTTTCTTTTCAAAACCATGAGATGGATACGTAACACCAACTTCCATTTCTACCTTCATAGCACAACGCACAATTTTATCATAGCTACTGAAGTCTCGTATAGCTAATGCCCTTCGAAGACTTGGTTTTAAGCCACTGAATCAACTTTACTTTCAGGTTGGATGATAATGCCAGATTCATACCTTGCAAGTCTTGTAAAATTCGCTTTGTATATACCAACAGATTCATCATCCTTCTGTTTCAGCTCAAGAAACTCCTTTTACATCTTTGTTCGAAGAATACGAGGGAAGTACTTATTGAAAAATAAGTTCTTGAACTCGTCCCATTCCATGGACTCAATTTCATCTCTTTGCCTTGTATTCTTGATAAGATTTCACCATTGATCAGCTTCACCTTCCAAACGATATACTGCTAAGATGACTTTATCATTTTCAGAACATTGAAGAACTGAAAATATCTTTTCAGTGGTACTGATCCATTTTTCAGCAACAAGTGGATCAGAAGACCCACTGAAAGAAGGTGGACGTTGCCTCATGAAGGACTCAATAGAATATTGTTCCCTTATCTGCTCATTTGGAAGTCCAGAATGATTCATAGCTTGTGTAAGTATAGCAATAAGATTTTGCACTCCATCTCCAATAACATTTGTTTGTTCAGGAGGACAATCATTGCATTGTCCATTGCATTGATCAACACGGTTCCTTCGGGTTCCAGCCATTGTCTAAAACTCAAAAAGAATAGTGTGAGAGGCAAAAATCATGCTAGGGAAAACAACATAATAAAGGGGGAGTACCTTTAGTATCTAACATCTTAGGTTTAATTCTATGATCGTTAGCGTAGTTATAGTACTATAACTTATACGTATACTTAACCTTAGGGACATCCCTAGACATACCGTAGAAATATCTCTAGGGATCTCACTAACGTTTTCGCATCCTAGTTTCCAAAGGTTGACTAAACCTTTCCTCTGATACCAACTGTAGAGACCTGAATCCTGACGTACATTGACATTACATTACATTTGCTGAATACTTAGTACATACACACAAGGATCGTAATAGTTTAGTGTCTTTGGAAACTCGGAACGTAATCTTCTAATCGTGGTGAAAGATCTTCAACATCTCCTATAAAGATCTTCCCTTTTTTTTTACCTAAAACCTTTCTTTATATCCTGGGGAAAAGAAAACATAAAAGGGTGAGCTCAAATGCTCAGTAAGGGTAAACAAAAGAAATATCAATCACATCGTATTCATAAGAACATAACATTTTGGAAATCTTAACCTGCAAAAGAGAGCATAATTTCATAACATGGGATAAATCATGGCAGTGAAATGTAATCACAATAATCATAACATAAAACATGAAACTTTGTGGCATTCACACATAATTATAGAGAATCATTTCTTGTTAGTCAAGACTCATTGCCAAGACTATCTTAGTGTACAAAGTCCCTTTCTGAATCGAGTAACCCTCGTTTCAGTCCTGTTTCACTGAACCGGTATAACCTACCGTTCCAGCCCTGTCTATCTCATGAGATATAAAATCTTTACCCAATGCATTGGAGGGAGATATAGGTCCCACCCATCTTATAATGAATCCTTTCTTATGTGTGCCACATAATCATAAATCATACATCATCTCATAACACATGTAACAAAAATGGGATTCTTGAAACATCATGACATCATAAAACAAATCATATAAGGTAAATGACTTCATAAAAAATAATTTCCTCAAAACATAATCAAATCAATGTAATAATAGGGATAAAAACAGAACCCTATATTATCTTATATGGAAAATAATTTTGATAAAACATTTGAACTCCATTCTTGAGGAAAATATCCTTTCTACTTCAAAAAAACTTTTTCTTTCTTAACATTCCATACAATTTTAAACTAAAAAAAGTTGATTAAAAATAAAATTGAATACTTGTAAAGGAAACTTCTTGGAAATAATGTTTTAGAAATCCATTCATGCTGTATAAGTTAAAAAAACATTCTTCTCGTAATTTTGTCGGAAAAGTCAAAAAAACACCTCGTATGAAAAACGTCAAAAGATTCCTTTCATAATTTTTTTAAAAACTCACCGAAGGGTAAAATTGGATTTAAACAATTGTATTTGGATGGAAATAATATTACATATTGAGGAAACATGTATGTGGATGATAAAATACACCCCAGTAATTACCAAAGTAAAAACAATCTCAGATAAAAGTGAGATTGTGATATTTCCCTTACCTTAGGTCCGATTTGCTTCGTATGTGTCCGAACCTCCTCTTCTTTGAAGCGCCTCTTTGAGACCTCCTCTTAGGGCACTAAAATTGGTCTTTGAGGAAGACCAGAACCTCTAGGATGTTTCTATGGAAGTGGAGAAGAGATTTTGGCAGGGGTTGTCCGAGCTTGAGTTCTCAAATTGGTGTGAGGAGGAGGGGGAGGAGGTGTCCTTTTATAAGGGACGAGAGGGGCACCTTAGGAATATCTCAAAATATTATTTTATATTAAAGTCAAAATCGGTTTATAATGGTTCCAAAGGGTCTTATTTCGAAGCTAAAGTGGGGATGGGTCGAAATCCTATCATCCAATATGATTTAGACAAGTTTAGGGTATTATTTTAACCTTATCAATTAGATTTAACTCTAAGTTAAATAATTTAACTTTTACCGTGTCTTTTTTTTTCTTTCACTATATGGTTAATACACTTACTATAACATGACAAACGAACCCCAAATTGTATATTATTAATACATATATCCTTATCTAAGTCATTTGGCCGAACCTTAGATTTTTAGGAATAAAATAACAATTAATAATATAATATTTGATTTAAAAACTATTTTGTGTCAATTTTGACACTATTTGATACATGATTTTTGTGAAAGTCGTAACAGAATTATATGTTCGGTCCAAGTTGATTAAAACAACACTAATATATCATAGTAACCTATAAAATTAGTGGAATTCATAAAAAGTCTCAAATTACATTTATTTTGGTATTTATAATATCAATTATGTCAATATTTCATTAATAAGATAATTACTGCATCATCTTTGTGTCATAAATAAATTAAATTATTTGATGTCTAAAAATTACAAATAAAATACCCTCATGTAGGAAATCGTTTTAGATTTCTAATGAATATTTACAATCGAATTTATCTTATGTACAACCCTATATTAGAAATGTTTTAGTAAATAAACTTTGATTTTGACTCTTTTAACTCTTCTTTGAATTAAATAATAATAAATGTCCTAATCTAATCCAAGTGGGCCTAAATGGTCATATTTTATTCCTAAGCTTGTTTTTGGTCGAATTACACTTGTCCAATAGAATTAGGACATGTGTTAGGGTAATAATAATATCATTTTTACCCTTAATTACTTTATTTACTTTTAACCGTGGTAAATAAAAGTAAAAAGTTACTATTCACCAAAAATTATTTTCATCTCATTGAACCACATTTTACTTACTGGCATCAATCGTGTCTCTTGGATTTATGAAATTCCATTCATAGAAGCGGTAAAATTAAGATTTATGAAGAAATTAATTTTTTTAACTACCACTTAGTAGTTTCATTATTTATCAAAAATTGATGTTTTTCAGAACAATGCCAAAATTTCATCCTAAGCTATATTTCATATTCCGAATTCAAAAATGAAGTCTATTTTACCAAATTCATATCATAGAAGTTTCATTAATTAATTTTATAATTAAATCCCGCTGTTAAAACAAAGAGCGTGTTTTTAAGAAACAATATCTATCAAAAGATTGACACTTGTTTATGTCTAGTTTAAATGTGAAATTACATCCAATGACCAACATTGTATTAAATTGTAAAAATATATTCTAAATATACTTTAAAACTACTCAAATTAATAATTTATCACTATTAATTATTTCGATTGAAAAAGTTGTTTTTAACTAAAATTTAGTAATTTTCACTATTCATCAAAATATGAAAGTTATTCGAAAATCACCAAAATTTCACCTTAGGCTAAATTTGATACTCCAAATCCAAAAATAAAGTCCATTTTGAGAGCTAAAATTTCTAAAATTTTAAAAGGTGGTTATTACTATTCATAACGGCTAGTTTTAATAATATTTTATAGCATATCGTTGTTTAGTGAAACTCAGTATTACATACTACACACGCTATCGAGGAAGGTCGCGATTGCGTGTAATGCAAGGCAAGTCAAGGATGCGTGTTGTGCAAGATCCTTTTGGTGCTGCGTACAACACAAGACATTAGTGAAATTAAAAAGAATATTTTTCATAAAATCTCGGGGTGTTACAAGCATGCTTTGTATGCCATCGCGAGTTTAAAAGAACTTTGAGATTCCCTTATTATAAAATTACCATTATAGCCTAGTTTTTATATTAGTGGATATAATTGTAAGTAACTAATGAAGATGAATTATGAATTCTTTGGCTACTAATTATTTATGAAGAAAATAAATTAATTAGATATTTTTATTTTTGAGTGAATTATTATTTCTAATAAAAGTAATGTGATACATATGTTTAATATACTTATGTAAATATTTTTTAATATTCATTCAATAAATATTTTAATCGTAGGGTATGAATAAAACCCTATTTGATGTATAAAAACCTATTTTTTATAAATTTAATTTTACACCCTTGAATGGTGAACCCCTTTTAAATTTTGATTTTTACAAATAAATTATTTTTATATGAAAACATAATAATTATATTGTGAAATGGGATATAAAAATTTATTTTGATAAATTTATGATAATTTTATGATAATTTTAATTTTTTGATGAATAGTTAAAATACGCTAAAAATTAACTAAAAACACTTTTTTCATCGAGATACTGTATATAATTAAATTGAAATTTTTAATGGTTTTAAAGTATAAATAGAATTGATTTTCATTATTCAATATAATGTATATAATTTACATTAATTTTACATTGAATTCATTGGTAAAAACATTTCAATATTTTGTAATGATTTAACTTTTAAAACTCGTTTTCTCAATAACGGAATTAATTTTAAATTAATTACTAAAACTTCGGTATTTTGTATTTTGAAAAATTGATTGCATTTTCTGAATCAGTAGGTCAAAATTATATTATTAGGATACTTTTATTTTTTTCCATTATGAATATTAACTTTGCTAAATATTTTATAAACACGGTAAAAGGTAAATTGGGTAATTAAGGGTAAATATAATATTATAAAATTACCTTAATGCCTATAAAAATCATATTGGATGACTACATTCTACCCTTACCATGTATTTTTAGAAACTGAATCAATTTGTGGACACTTACCTATGAATATGACATGAATGTAATAAAAACTAACGAATATGAAAAAATTTCACAATCTCATTTTATATAAGTATACTAATTTTAATATATAGATAAATAGGAAAAAATGGACTATAGAGAGTATATAGAAATATAAAATAGTTACCTATATCATAGAATGTTATTTATAATTTTTATATATTAAATAATTACAATTAATGATGTCACAATAGTGATGTAGAAATTAGTTTTATTAATAGAAATATCAAATAAATGGTTTTAAAAATATTAAATGAAATATCATATGAACTAATAAATGTGTTCCACAAATTTTTAGGTGACTATGACATTTTAGAGTGTATTAAATATTTTTGTTTGAATTTATCTTTGGTTTTAATTTTATTTAAAAACAAATAAATAAACAGTGTCCAAATTGACACTATTGACATTTTATAAACATAACATTTTATTAAATTATTTACTAATCATTAAAAATTTTAAAAATTAAAAAGTGAAAATAATAAGGTCTAAAATTTCATAAAGGATGCATTTATGGTCAATTAACACCACATAAGTAAATATTCATTACTATTAAATATTTAGAATGTTATTACAAAAATAATTGTTTAAAAGAATAACTAAGTGTCAATTAAAAATATATGATTTAAATTAACAAAAAAAAGTTTTATAAAGCTTATTTAATGATGATATTACAACATTATCCCATAAAATATTCTAATTTGGGACACATTGGTGGTTTTGGGTATTGTTGTATTTTTTATAAATTAATTTGTATGAGGTTTCCAAAAGTGGCCTCACCTCATTTATAAAAGGGAACATCCTCCCTCACGTCTTCATTTCATTTTGATCCCTCATGCTCGGCCACCCCCACCATATTTACTTCTCAACTTCCATATTTTAATTCAAGAGGTTCTTGTCTTCTTTAAAGACCAACTCGGGTTCCCTATGAGGAAACTTGTCGGAGGCACGTTGAGGAAGAGGTAATCTCTACTACCGTTTATTCCGAATTTATTTCTTCTTATACTACTTCTTCACTAGTTGTTTAATTATAAAGTAATTACACAAGTATCAATCATATAATTATATGTTATGGAAAATATCAAACAACTCTATTTCACCATCTATCCATCCTGTGAAAAACGAAATCACTGTGCATGCGTACGTACGACTTACAGTCTCCACGCTGTGGTGCAATATGTTATTCACCACCACCTTACATGGATTGGTATATTCATGTAAACAATAACTATATATGATTATAATAAAATGATACTAATTATTAGATACAATATTTTATCCACTTCAATATCATTAAAAAATTATGGGAACAATACCATTGTTCATGCGTACATACGGCTTACCGTCTCCACGGTATGATGTGAATCATTCTACAAAATATTCATTAAACTGTGATAATATATATTAATTGAATGACTAAATATGATATATATTATACTAATACCATTATGAAAATTATATAATTATAACCTAAAAATATTACTATGAACTTATCCGACAAAACATGCATAAGAACATAAAGTAGTTAATTCTAAAATAACGAGTAATAAAGAAATGTTACTAACAAACTGATAACACTATGATAATAACTGTTATCAAAAAATTTATTATGATTTTATAGTAAATCAGTATATTTATTTAAATAATTATATAGAATTTTAGGATACATATGAAGCATATCGAACCTATGGTAAGGGAAAACTTTTCCAATATTTGTTTTATCCAAGATTGTTTATTCCTAAATATTTACTGGGGATATATTTATCATCCATGTTCATGTTTTCAAAAAATGATTACATAAAATTTTTAATATTATTATATGTATGTTTAATGTCATATTTACCCATTTTGGAAATTTACTACATGTTATGGATGGAATCTTTCTTTCATTTACCATATGAGGTACATTTTTACTTTTTCGGCAAAAGTATGGGGATAATTTTTTTTAACTTATACAACATGAATGGATTTTTATGGTTTAATGATGCCTTGTTTCCATGATGCATCCCCTAAACTATCTCAAGTTTATTTTCAACTAAATTATCTTCTTTTAAAATTTCACGACATTTTGAGAAAAGAAAACATTTTTCAAGAAGAAAGAAAATTTTCCTTAAGAACTATGTTTAAGTGTTTTATCAAAATTATTTTCCATATAATATTAAATAGATTTATGTTTATATCACTATTATTACATAGATTTTAATATTTAAATGATGAAATTATTCTTATGAAATCAATTTCTATATTTTTTTATGATTGTTTAAGGTTTAAGAAACCCATTTTATTTTATGGGTTATGCTATGGTGAATGTTTTTATATTTTGTGGAACATATAAGAATTGTTTCATTGTGAGATTAGTGGGACCTATAACTCCCTCCAATTAATTGGTTAATGATTTATATATCATGATATAGAAATGGATGGAATAAAAAGCCAATTCTGTTTAGTAATACAGGTTTGGAACGAGGAGTAAACTCTGTTCAGTAATGGACTTTTTCTGTTATGATGTTCTTGGAAATGAACCTTGACTAAAATAAAATGATATTCAATGCTTATGTGAGTATGCCACAAAATTTTATGACTAATGGGATTTCATTTCACTTTTATTGTTTATCTCATGACATGATATTATGACCTTTTATATACAGGATAATATTTTCAAATGTTATGTTCTTAAGAATATGATATGATTGATATTTCATTTGTTTACCCGTACTTAGAAATAGAGATCACCCTTTCATATTTTTCTTTTACCCAGGGTCTGGATGAAGGGTATTAAGTAAGATATGCCCAAAAGGAGTCTAGTTATGAAGAAATTAATGGAAGAAAATATAGATGTTTTATGAAGAAGTTGTTTATGTTTTCCAATTTCTAAAGACAATATACATATAAAGTGATCTCATGTTTTTGTAATATGTTGTAATGAATTTAATTCAATTATAATGTAATATGAATGTATGTAATTAACGTGTCATTATATTCATGGTCGGATATACATTTTGGAGGAATGACGAACAGAGTTTTCAGGATCGGTGAGAAATAATAAATATTGAATATTATTTAATTATAATTTGAAATTTAATCACATGTCGAGAAATAATGATATTAATATTATTATTTGACATGGGGAATATATATAATTAAATAAATTATTAAGGTCACCTATGCCATTTTTTTATTTTAACCATAGCAATATATAAACCAAGTTATATTATTTTTCCAAAAATCCAATTCTTTTCTCTTGGTTGTGCACAAAGGATTTGGAGAAACTCTTAAGCCTAGAGAGCTCCATTATCCACTAATTCTATGATGAACAGTGAGAAATCCTCCTCCACCGGTTCAAAGAGAACTCTTTGGGAGTGTTTCTCGAAATGATCAAAGGTAGATGACTAAAAAGACTGATCTACCATGATAGCACACAGATATTCATTTGGAGATGTCTAGATATTCATGGAACATGTATGGATCACCACCCAAGGAAATCTACACTTGGTTTCTGCAATAGAATAATGGTGGACTACAGATTTTTAATCTGATTCATCCACGATGAAATAATTAATTAAAGGTAATTCTTTATTTGAATAAATAAATTAAAATAATATGTGATGATCTTCCCGCTATGTCCAATGTGATTTACCTTGTCTATTTTGATTGATTCAATTCCATAGATCTAAAAAATTGTTTTCATCTAGATCCCAAATTGGTCATCGGTCATGATTAAATAAATGTTGGGAACCTCCCATCATATGCATCTGCTACACTCAGAAGCTACAGTCTCACTTTTGGGATCTGTATCAATATAAGGTGAGATAAGAGATATATAACATCTCAAATGATTTTTTTTACAACTAATCATGGAGAGTCTATGAAAATTTTGACTCATATAGTTAAGCTTATTGGCTATATTGAATGCTTAGACATCTTAGGGATTAAATTTCCCTCTGATTTTCACATTAAGCTCGTACCATCATCAATAACCATGACCTACTATAGATTTATTGTTAATTACAATAAGATAAATATTGAGAAGATTATTTTATAACTTCATATATTTATTCACAATGAGTATAAGGACATGTGTAGTGACAACCGCACAATCCTTATGGTGGATAGGAAAATGAAGAACAATGAAAATTGGCTCAATACCCACAATAATTATAAATATCATAAGAATTTTCTTTCTAGTAAGTAGTGGATCCAAAGGTAGAACAACTAAAAGGAGAAATAATGTATTTCTCATGGCACGAAATCCCAATGGAAGAGTAACTGATCCAAGAAGCATGGGGAATCAAAAGGTTCATTAGTTATCGAGTGTAATATTTCTATATATTCACATTGGTTATTAGATACAACTTTTGGTTATCACATCTATATCCATATAAAAGAACCATATGGATTCCAAAATGTTGGGAAAAAATCCCTCAAGGTATCATTGAAGCATTTTTGAAGTGATTGTGTTTGTTGACAAAGTGGACATCTGAGTGGTGATTGTTGACAAAGAAAATCAATGACATACAAATTTGTTGACAAAGGGGATTTCATGGTGGAATGTCAAGTTCAAGAGCTGTGGTTAATGATCAATATTTGATTCATGAACTTCGACAAAGGAATGGATGATCTGAAGGTGGTACAAAGAGAACAGATACAAGGTGGTGCCATTTTCCAGTGTTTGCCAAATTTTTGGGCCTGAAAAACATCAAATGAAGAAAAGTGGTTTTTGGAAAAGGGACTTGCGTGTTGTGTACTTGAAGGCTTGGAAACTTGCGCGCCAAATGTTTTTCATTATCAGATCATCAAAATATGGAAAAGGGATAAGTGTCGCGCAAGTGACTAGCGCACCATGAAAGATACTTGTTTGCTGATGCCTTGGAATCTTGAGAACATGTGCGCCTGTGGTTTCTCAAGATCAGAAGATCAAAATATGGCAATGTAAGGAGGTTCACGCAAGTTTGGAATTAGGCCGCGCAAGTGACTTGCAGGGGAAGAGACCTGCGCGCTGAGACTTGTACGTTGAGGGTTGACTTGCGCGCAGTTGCATAGGGTGGTCAAATTGCATATAAATACTAGACCACCTATCCTCATTTCTCAACAGAGTTCAACACTTTGAGAAAACAGAGCTCCCGTCGTGCAGGTGTGGTGGTCACGCAAGTGGTGTGCGGTCACACAGGTGTAGTTGCGTGCCAGTGTGAGGAGTTGTGCACCAGTGTGAGGAGTTGTGCGCCGGTTGGTAGTTGCATGCCAATGTTGGTTTGGGAATAAAAGGAAGAGAGTCACGCAAGTTTGGAGTTGAAGAATCTTGTGTAGTGAAAGTGTCTTAGGAGGACTTGTGTGCCAGTTGTGACTTGCGGGATGATACTTGCGTGCCGAGGTAGACTTGTGTGCCATGTAAAGTTGATTCCCTGGCCATATTTTCGGGCCGCGTGGTTGCTGGAAGATTGCCCGATACCTTCAGTGCAAGGTGAGATTCATCTACGGGTGAAAGTTGGGCTTCAACAGAGCATCTACATATAGAGGAAGATGCAATTATTCATGAAAATGTAGAGACCTACAGGTATATAAATTGTGAGTGGATCTTTCCATAGTAGTGAGTGAAGGAAGAGGAAGAAGGTGATCCTCTCCACCGGCAGTGAGCTAGAGGAAGAGAAACAGGGAGTGACCCTTGGGAAAGCAGTGAGCTGACCCTAAACATTGTAAAGGCAGTGAGCCTGGGACAGAGTGACTATGCCCAAACCTTGTAATCCACATATAGTGAAGTTTAGTAAAATTTGGTACGACCGACAACCTGTCGGCGTATACTCCTTGGACGTATCCCTTAGCGGTGAACCAAGTAAAATTGATGTGTCATGTGCTTGCTTTACTTTCTGTTTATATCGTGCAATAGGAGAGAGAGAGAAGAGTGTTTTTCTTAACAGTGAAACAAGATTAGAACGGGCTTTAATTTAAAATTAGTCATACCCTGATTCACCCCCTCTCAGGGTATTCAGCCTTGTGGACCTAACAATTGGTATCAGAGGGAAAGGATGATATTTGTTCTTCTCTCAATGGAGGTCACTAATCATAAAGGGATTCCTATATTAGACGGATGTAATTTTCAGATATGGAAGAATCAAATGAAACACTATTTTTTATCTTTAGGAATGGATTTGTTTTCAGTAGCTATGCATGTTATCAAAGCTGATATTAATAGTGGTACATTATCAGAAGCTGAGCGTAGAGATTTGGATGCTGATGCAAAAGTAATCAATGCCTTAGGGGGAGCCCTTTCCAATCCCATCTACACAAAGGTGATGTCATGAAAAATGTCACATGCCATGTGGAAAAAACTATTGAATATATATGAGGGAGATACAAAGGTCAGAGAGGAAAAGATGCAAGTGCTGTGGAATAAGTATGAAGATCTGAAGATGAACCCGAATGAGTATATTGATGCATTATTTCACAGGTTAAATATTGTTGTGGAAGATATGTGCAGACTTGGTGAAGTCATTGAAGACATAAAGATCGTAATGCGCATCTTGAGAAATCTTCCACTTCGGTTTAATCCAAAAAATTTAGTACTAGAAGATAATGATCCCAAAGAGCTGACATTGTACAATTTGCGCAGTACCTTGGTTTCATATGAGATGACGAATGATGATAATGAGGCTATGGAAAAGGGGAAATCCAAATAAAATGCATTTAAGGTCATGAAGAAGCTCACCATTGAAGATTCTCAGTAAAAGAAGAGACAAATGAGGTGATTTCATTCCTTTCTTCAAATCTGCAAAGAGGAAAAGGAAAGTTTAAAGGGAAACATCCACTACTATGCTTTCGATGTGGAAGGGTTGGTCATCTTGTGACAAGGTTCCCCAAAAAGTTTCAAGATAACGATAATGATGATGAAGAAGTCAAAATTCCCAATAAGAAGTCATCAGTATTTGTGAAAGGGAAGAAACAATTCAAGAGAAATTTCTTCAAGAAAAGATTCTTCTTGCACAAGAAATAGACAGTTCAGATGAGTCTGAGGATGAAGAAGTTGAGGAGTCTAAAAATTGTAAAGATCATGGAAAAAATGCAATGGTGGTTGTTGTCAGTAGTGCTCAAGAAAAGGAAGAAACCGACGCTGTTGAAGAAGAAGAATAAATTGAAGGCAGAGTTGACATGGAAGCTGAATTAGAAGTAGATCTTGAAGAGATAGATATTTGGAGAGAAAAAACAAAGAAATACAACAAGGTGGTACATGATTCTAAACTCTACATGCAATAGAAGGAAGACGAGAAGTCTGATCCTGTAAAAGAAATAGAAAACCTTATGTCTTCAAGGCCAGAGAGCACAGAAAAGGTTTATGAGAATAAGCTCAAGATTGAAGAACAGAAAAGGGAGATCGATGGCTTGAATAGAAAATTGAAAGATCACGTCAAGCGTATCGAAGAGCTTGAAGAGGAAGTTGTCGGTCTGTGGAGAAATGTCAAAGACTAGGACAAACCTTTGATTCCTAACACATTCCTAGGAAGGATGGTTGTTACGAATACTTAAAAGATGAAAGAGGAGCCTAGTAGTTTAGCATGGAAGAAGCAGAAATTGAGCTGAGAAGTTAAGGCTGTTTCAGGGCTTAATCAGAAACAAAAATCTGTGACAATTGAGGTCAGACCGCAAGCACCCGTCCCAAAATTGAAGGATGATTTGGGCACAAAGAAAAATCAGAATATTCAGAGATCCCAAAGGGAAAATCGTAGTTCTAAAGTAACATGAAGGAATGCACCTTATATCAGGTGTTATTGTTGTATAAAGATGGGACATTCATAGTATGGGTGTTCCATAGCCAAGAGATATAGAAGGGAACAAGAACAGAGGTGGTAAACAAATAGAGAACAGTTTTCCAGAACATATTTCGAAGGACACTGTTTTTGGTGCAGAGGATTTGGGCACATGGAAAGGTACTGCACTTCGACCATTCTGAGAAATGTGCCAAAGAAAAATCAAAATGTACGCAGGTAGCAGATCAATAAACAAACAGGTGAGTTAAAAATGCAGAATAGATTTGCAGCTCTGCAGGATGAAGTTGATCCATCATACTCTGAGAAAAAATAGAATCCTCAATCCATGCTGAGTGTGAAGGAAAAAGTATGGAACAAGAAGGAGAAAAATGAGAAAGTCGTGCTGGAAGAGATTGTCCTTAGTGCATCAGATTAATCTGTTGTGTGGATCCTTGATAGTGGTTGCACATCCCACATGATGGGTAATAAGGATCTTCTTACATCCATAAAATATGACAAAGAAACAGTTGTCAAATTTGGAAACGATGAAGTCCTAAAGATTGTTAGCTCAGGTAAAGCCAAGTTTGGGGGAAAAGAAACGAGACGTGCTGATGTCTTGGTCGTAGAGGGTCTTAGTCATAAATTGCTCATTGTCAGTCAACTATGTGACTCTGGGAACTCTATCTGATTTACCAAGAAGATGTGTATTGTGAAAGGAAAAGATGGAGCAGTTGTTTAGTGTGGAAAAAGGAAAAAGGGAAATCCTTACCTTGTAGGTAGGGAAGAAGATACATGACTTTTATCTAGAGAGGATGAAAACCAGATGTGGCATAAGCGACTTGGTCATCTATGAGAACCATCTATGGAAGATCTGGTAAAGTGTGATGCTGCTAGAGACCTTCCCAAACTATCATGTGATTGCACTCATACGTGTGACACTTTCCAACAAGGAAATATCATCAGAAAGACATACTGGACAAAAGAACAGAAATCAACTCGAGTGCTTGAATTGGTGAATGCTGGTGTATGTGGACCTATCTCACCATGAGCTATAAATGGGAAAAGTTACTATGTTATTTTCATTGATGATTATAGAATAATGTCCTGGGTATTTTTCATTACCCATAAGAAAGAGGTGTTAAGTTGCATAAAGCAGTACAGGAGGGAATCAGAAAGGTTGCTTGGGCAGAAAATTTTGAAATTTCATACAGATTACGGTACATAATTCACAAACAGTCAAGTGGAATAATATCTCTAGAAAAATGGGATAAGGCTTTAAGTTTCATCAGTGAGAACTCCCCAACAGAATTAAGTGGTTGAAAGGAGAAATCGGATCATCAACAACATGTCCAAAACAATGGTTATTGAAAAGGACCTACCAGAGAAATTTTGGAAGGAAGCAGTTTTGACATCGGTCTATATTTCGAACAGGTCTCTATTGTGTCCGAAGTAAGGGAAGAATCCGTATGAAACATGGTACGGAAAGAAGACAATGTTGAAATAATTTTGAATCATTGGAAGTAAGTGCTTCATTCTCAACAAAGAAAATCCCAGGAATTTTGAGTCATGAGGAGTTGAGGGGATATTCCTTGGATACTCAAGGAAAACCAAAGCATATAAATGCTTCAACAAAAGGCTGGGAAAAATTGTTGAGAGAAATGATTCCACTATTTTTGAAAATGAATAGAATGGTCAACGACCCCGTGAACAATTTCTGGAAGAAAGTGATGATGAGGTAAGAAACACAGGGGAAGTAGAAGTGGCAGAGGCTGACTCAGAAGAAGATACTGATGATGAACAAGAAAGTGTCATGTATGTGTCTGCAAGGAAGCCAAAGAGTCGAGCTGTAATTGATATGAAAAATATCTTTGGTGATCAGACATCTCTAGTTTAGACTCAAATAATGAAATCATTGCAGCAAACACCTTTTTTATCTCATGTGGAGCCGAAATGTTTTTCTAATGCAGCTGAAGATGAAAACTGCGTTCAGGCTATGAATGAAGAGCTTGATCAAATTGAGATGAACCAAACGTGAGATATTGTTTCAAGTCCAGAAAACAAGACTGTCATTGGAACTAAATGGGTCTATCGCAACAGTATGAATGAAGATGGCATAGTTATTTGGAACAAAGCACGGCTAGTGTGCAAGAGATTCTCCCAGATAGAGGGAATAGATGTTGATGAGACATTTGCATCAGTTGCAAGGCTGGAGACAATCTGACTATTTTTGTCCATATCAGTGCAAATAAAGTTCAAAGTGTTCCAGTTGGATTTCAAATCCGCATTCTTGAATGGAGTTCTGGAAGAGGAGGTGTATATTGAGCATCCATATGGTTTTCTCATTCATGAGGATAAGAACAATGTTTGCAGGGTAAAGAAGGCGTTGTATTGGCTGAAACAAGCACCGAGGGCATGGTATTTAAGGCTTGATCAGTACTTGAAGAAGCTTGGTTTTCAGCTGGGAGGAGTTGATTACAATCTCTATTTCAGCAAAAATAGTAATCAAAGGATGATGGTGTTGGTTTATGTCGATGACATAATATTTGGAGGATCAGATGAAGCTCAGTGCAGAAAATTTTCCAAATTCATGAAAAATGAGTTTGAAATGTCAATGATTGGTGAGCTAACATTTTTCCTTGGACTACAGGTGACACAAGGAAGAAATGGATTATTCATTTCTCAATCTATATATTCCAAGGAGGTTCTGAGAAGGATTGTAATGGATAATTCCAAGGAAATGAAGACTCCAGTTGCTACCCGGATGAAATTATCAAAAGATAAGGATGGCAAGGCAGTTAGTAACACAGAATACTAGAAAATTATTGGAAGTTTGTTGTACATGACCACGATAAGGCCTGATATTGTTTTCACCACATTCCAAGCTGCGAGATATCAGAGTAATCTCAAGGAAATCCACATGCTTGCAGTTAAAATAATACTTCGGTATATCCAGGGCACAGTGGATTTCAGCTTGACATATACTGACAAATCTCAGACAGAGTTATTGGGATATATTGATGCAGACTGGGCCGATTCAGTGGATGATAGAAAATCAACATCAGGTGGTGCATTCTATCTTGGTGGATTGTGTATTTCTTGGCTTAGCAAGAAGCAAGATTGCATTACATTCAACACCATAGAAGCTAAGTATATTGCGACCACTCAAGCATGCACATAGTTATTATGTAGAGAAAGGGGAGAATATAAAATCTGATGATGCTAGAAGTGATCGATCAAAGACTAGATATCATGATAGCTGAGGATCAGGATGAAAGAAAAAGAGAGATGTTGGAATGTGGTAAAGAAGATTTCCAACAATTGGTATTAGTTTGGTAGAAATTGGTATCAGTTTGGTGTCAACAGTGGATGTTAAATTTGAAGTGATTCATTGATGAACTTTTCATTTTCAATTGTTTCTCACGCCGAGCATTGCTCATGTGGGCTTAGAGTATGTGTTGAGTAAATCTTTGATCGCTATGATAATCGTGATAGGAGAATGGTGGATGAAGAAGTAATGAGATATCTTTTTATGGAAGAGTTGTCAACAAACCCAAAGGGGGGGATTTTTGGAAAAAAATCTCTCATGGTATCATTGAAGCATTTTTGAGGTGATTGTGTTTGTTGATAAAGTGGACATCTGAGTGGTGATTGTTGACAAAACAAAACAATGAAATTCAAATTTTTTGACAAAGGGGTTTTCATGGTGGAATGTCTAGTTCAAGAGCTATGGTTAATGATAAATTTTTGTTTCAAGAACCTCAACAAAGGAATGGATGATTTGGAGGCGGTATAAAGAGAATAGATACAAGGTGCCACCGTATTCCGGTGTTTGCCAAATTTTTGGGCCTTAAAATCGTCAAATGAAGAAAAGTGGTTTTTGGAAAATCGACTTGCATGCTGTGTACTTGAAGACGTGGAAACTTGCACACTATATGTTTTTCAAGATCAGATCAACAAAATATGTCAAAGGGATAAGTGTTGTGTAAGTATTGGTGGTGTCGCGCAAGTGACTTGCGCGCCGTGAAAGAGAATTGTGCGCCGATGCCTTGGAAGCTTGAGAACTTGTGCACATGTGGTTTTTCAAGATCAAAAGATCAAAATATGGAAAATGAAAGAGGTTCTCACAAGTTTTGAATTGGGTCGTGCAAGTGACTTGAAGAGGAAGAGACCTGCGTGCCAAGACTTGCGCACCGAGGGTTAACTTGCACGCCATCACGCAGGGTGGTCAAATTGCATATAAATACTGGACCACCCCTCCTCATTTCCCAACAGAGTTCAAACCTATGAGAAATCAGAGCTCCTGTCGCGCAGGTGTGGTGGTCGTGCAAGTGGTGTGTGGTCACACAGGTGTAGTTGCGTGCAAGTGTGAGGAGTTACGTTCCAGTGTGAGAAGTTGCGCGCCGGTTGGTAGTTGCATGACAATGTTAGTTTGGGCATAAAAGGAAGAGAGTCGCGCAAGTTTGGAGATGAAGAAGCTTGTGTCGTGCAAGTTTCCGATGAGGACTTGCGCGCTAGTTGTGACTTGTGTGCCGATACTTGCACACCGAGGTAGACTTGTGCGCCAAGTAAGGTTGATTCCTTGACCATATTTTCGGGCCACGGTGAAGCTTGAAGATTGCCCGATACCTTCGGTGCAAAGTGAGATTCATCTACGGGTGAAATTTGGGCTTAAACAGAGCATCTACATAAAGAGGAAGATGCAATCCTTCATGAAATTGAAGAGATCTACAGGTCTATAAACTGTGAGTGGATCCTTTCTAGAGCAGTGAGTGAAGGAAGAGGAAGAAGGTGATCCTCTCCACCGACAGTGAGCCAGAGAGAGAGAAATAGGGAGTGACCCTTGGGGAAGTAGTGAGCTGACCCTAAACATTGTAAAGGCAATGAGCCTGGCACAAATTGACTGTGCCCAAAACTTGTAATCCACAGCTAGTGAAGTTTAGTGGAATTTGGTACAACCGATAACCTGTCAGCGTATGCTCCTTGGACGCAGCCCTTAGTGATTAACCAAGTAAAATTGTTGTGTCATGTTCTTGCTTTACATTATGATTATATCGTGCATCATGAGAGATAGAGAAGAGTGTTTTACTTAACAGTAAAACAAGATCAGAACGGGCTTTAATTTTAAATTAATCATACCCTGATTCACCCCCTCTCTCAAGGTATTCAGCCTTGTGGACCTAACACAAAATATTTCTATAGGAGAGGTGCATCTTCAAGCTTATAATATTGTGGGGATAGCTTCTATAACCATTGGTTACTTCCACCTTTCTTTTACAATGGGAATGATTTTGGTTTTAAATGATTGCTATTAGGTACCATTTTTTACCAAAAACATAATTTCTGTATAATGCCTAGAGGTAGAATTTTTTATTTTCATGTTTTCAAATAAAAAGTTTTTTCATTTATAAGTACAACATTATTTATGATATGGTACATTTAAATATTAGTCTTATGTATTAAATTATGAAAACCGAGTATTGGAAATTGATAAAGAATCATATTCAGATGAATCATATAATACCTAACTATAGAATCTCCATCTTGGTCATATAAATGAGAAGCATTTGAAAAATCTGTATCAAGATAGTCATTTAGACTCTTATGAGATAAATCAAAATGAGTGATTTCATGATTTTTTACAATGAAAAATGATAAAACAACCATTCACTGTATAGGGTGAAATGTCCATAGGGATTATATGATTAGTATACACTGATTATGTAGGGAAAATTGCAAATAGAATCTAGAGGTGGGTATTTTAACTCTATAACTTTTACTAATGACCTAACAAGACATGGGGATGTCTAACTGAAAAGTTATAAGTCTAGGTACTTCGATACATTCAAGGAATTAAAAAATTATGTATACAACCAACTTGTAAATAAGATAAAAAATATTTTTCTTATCGAGGTGGTGAATATCCTGACCGGAATTTATAAAATTTATATGGGAGATTAGGAATCTATCTCAACTCACTCCACCTTATACACCACATTGGAGTTATGTTAGTGAATGAAGAACCATACCTTGTTATACATGATAAGTGTGATGATGAGTCATGCATATATTCCATTATCCTTTGGGAGATATGCATTGCAAAATTTGTTATTCAAACTAAACTAAGTACCAAATAATGTAGAAAATAGAATTCCCTTCATTACATGGAGTGGAAGGAAACCTATTTTGTCACATACGTGTATATGGGGTTGTGAGGAATTTGATAGGGACTTCTTCGGGAAAAAATATCACCATGGTGCACAAATTGTATCATTATATGGGAACCTAAGGAGATAAAGGGATTCTAATTATAAAACCACTCATATATGAACGATATTGTTTCCATAAAAGATGTTTTTATTGGGAGGGAACACATCATAAAAAAAAGTTAATTTGGGTGACATTGATTTCAGAGAAGCTGATTCTCACGACACCCAAGAGTTAATATAGAATCAAAATCCTTTGGTCTGCATGGAAGAAGTAGTTCTTGAATCAGAAGTACTATGTATGAGAACATGAGAGCTAAGAGAATCATAAAATATGGTTTTCTAGTGACGTAATATGGAGAATCATTATTGGTTGAAAATAATGAGCCCCTTTCCTACAAACACGTAGTAGAGATCTTAGATACTACAAGATGGAAAGAATCCATTAATTCTTAAATGGATTCTATATATCAGAACCTATTCTAGGTTCTGTTTGATGCCCCAGTTGATGTAAATATTGTTGGGTGAAAATAGGTTTTCAAAAAAAATCATGTAAGGTAATGTAAATACCTATAAAGTAAGGGTAATGGATAAAGGGTTTTAATAGCATCATGTAATTGAATACGATGAATCCATTTCGGTAGATTCCACTTTTATGTCCATCAGAATTATACATGTTATATCAGCTCGCCATGACTATGAGATTTGGAAGAGGGGTGTCAAAACTACTTTCCATAATCGTAACCTCTAAGAACATGTATATATGACACAACCAGAAGCTTTTATGACTCCTGGTGATGTTCACAAGATTTTAAAGTTTCATAGATTCATTTATGGATTGAAGACATAATCAATGTCATGGAACATTTGATTCGATGAGGAAATAAAAGATTTTTTTTGGTTATAATGAGTGTGATCTATGTGTTTACATGTAGTTTAGTGGGAATGAAATTATAATCCTTGTAGTATATATTGACAAAAATTTACTTATTGTAAATAATCTAAAAATATTATACTTAGTTAAGGACATGTTAAACAAGTTTTTCTCCATGAAGGACTTAGGTGAAGTTGCCTATATTCTAAAGATTAAGATCATTAGTGATAGATTCCAGAGGTTGCTTGGACTATGTCAACATACAAATATTGACCAGATACTAAATATATTTAGTATGGAACAATCTAATAGTGGATTGGTTCTAGTGTCATATGGTTTAAAAATTTATAAGAAAATGTGACATCGGACACAACATGGTAATGAGAGAATTAGTAAGATCCCATCTTCATCAGTGATAGTATCAATAATATATTCCTTGTTATGTACTATAATTTATATTGAATATGCATTGAACATAGTAGGAAGATATCAAATAGATCTATGAGAAGATCATTGGTCTCCTGTTAAGGTTATACTCAAGCTTCTTAGAAGAACTGAGGATATGTTCCTATTGTATGAAGAAGATGGGGACCAAGTTATCTAGGGTTATAATGATTCTAGTTTTCAAACAAATCAGAAAGATATGAAGTCTCAATTAGGATATGTTTTCTATCTTTGCATAAGTTCTACGATTTGGAAGAGTATAAAGAAGATAGTTGATAAAAATTCTACAGTGGGGTCTTATTATAAAATTAATTCTAATGTATCAAAGGAATCATTTTGGATAAGAAACTATTTCCAAGTGATTTATATGGTACATAGAAGTAATAAACATATCACATTGTATTGTGATAATACTACACTGGTGGATCATGGAAAGGATCCAAGGTCTCACCAATGAAAATACCATATACTCTAAATGTATTACATATTGAGGTATTGGTATCAAAGTGGTGAATTTTTTCTATGTAGATTACCCATGAAAGATAATGTGGATAACCCCTATACTAAATTCTTATCCTAGCAATAACATGAGTATCATGTGGTGTCTAGAAGACTAATGTTTGTTAGGTGTTGGATCTAGTGTACGTGCGAGTCTATAGGAGTTGGATCCATAGATCAAAATTTCGTGCACTTTATGAAAACTTCTATTAATGTTTTTGAATGTTAATAAAATATTTACACATCATGACTATTCTTTTACATAACATATTGTGTGATAATGTCCTAAGAATAGTTGTTGCATAGAATGCTCTTAGCAGTTCCCCACTATGATGAGAACCTGGAAGTGCTAGAAGATTATTCTTAAATATATGTTCTATAGCTATATGATATCATTTGAGGGACGAAATGGATTCATGGATTCAGTTGTGTGTAATCATAGAAAATTGTGGCACCTTCTCATGATGCAAACCCTTCGTAATATCCAACATAAGATATTATAAGAAGAGATTCCCATCAGTAGGAAATCCAAATTCATATGGGTCAATGGAAGTTCCTATCTGTTAACATGTGTTTTAGTCCATATACAATATGATTTTTAGTAATGAATATTATATGTTTTGTACATTTATGTATTAACGAAAACCATGACAACATATGTTCATAGATAGGTAGGATATGTTAGGCGTGTCATCAGTAATATTACATTAATAAATAATATGATAAATGAATTTTCCCTTTTATTCTTTAATGGAGGTTGGTATATTAAAAACATTGAGGGAAATGAAATACCCTAAATAAATCCATGTCTATAGTATTCTAAAATAATGTTTGATTCTTGAAATGTCAAAGAAATACACATCGAGCATATTGGTTGACGACACCATCATTTAATCAACTCGATTATAGTTATCATGCTAAATGTACTATATTATAAAGTATAAATCCATATGAGTTATTATGTCATTAAAATAAAAAATTATTTCTCTATGGGTAACGTGGAATATATCTATATGTTAACATTGTACTTTAGATTTCATTACCTAATGAAATTAAGATAGCGACCTATATAGTCCCATGCTCAGTGCATCCAAAATCAATGTTAAATAATATATAATATATATTTATTATTTAACAATTTGAATAAAAATTATTCCCACATTGAGTTAAATAATTATTCATTTTTTCATGACCATATAAATTCTCTCACCAATTACTCAAGAGAATATAATGTGAGTAAAATATATTATAGTTATTTATTTTATGTTTTGTGAAGATAATTTTTATTTATTTTATGAAGAATAATGAATTGATATTTATATATTATATAAATATTCATTATTCAAGGAATGATAAATATTTTTCAGGAATGGAAGACTGAGTTTTTAGGTTTGGTGAGTAATAATATATATTGAATAAAATTTAATTAAATTCACAAGTTATATGCACGTTGAGGAAATAATAATATTTTAATTATTTTTAAAGTGTGGTTCCATAAGATATTAAATAAATATTAAAGGGAACTAGTGTAAATATTTAGTTCTAAACCCTAGCTGTATTTAAAACTAATTATATTTTTTTCAAGTGAGAAAATTCATTTTTTTTGTACAGAATGAAAGTTGGGGAAACATCTCAACCCATAGAGATTACCCTTCTCTAAGAAAGCTTCCATGATTGGAGAGTGAACACCCTTAACCTCCCACTCTCAATTTTAGAAAGTTCAATGACAACACTTTTGATGCAATTCTTGTGGAGATCAAAAGAAAACAATGTAAGTGTTAGGATCTGATATGCTATCACTAGGAGATCCCTAATAAAATGTTCAATTATTTTTGGCACATGTGTGGATAATATCAAGAGGGAATATTCTCTTGATTCTTACAAAACAACAACCGTACAACATAGATATGTTGTAGATCCACCAATTAAGAAATAATTCATACATATTAATTATTTAATCGATTAAATATATTATAAATAATATGTTATGATCTAGTAATTGATTCTGGTGCTCTATCCCTGTTTTTTTCTTTTATTCAATTACATTGACAAAAAATTCATCATCATTAGAATCAAAGATCGATCAACGATGATGAAAAAAGAATATTTGGGCATGACCCATCACACACTTCCTCTATTCCCAAAACCAACAAATATGTAATGTTTAAGGACATTTCATTATAGTTGGTATTAAAGAAAATGTTGGGACCTGATTCATGGTAACTCTTATATTTGAAAATATATCAAAGAGTGTATCTCCACACATGGGGTTCCTGAGGAATAGGCTACAACTTGGTATAGTTCTAAGAGTCCCACCAAAGGGGTGTATCCACCCATGGAGTGATCTGATTGGTATCATTTATATCCCATTAGTTATAAGTATAGAATGTTATAGTTGGTATCAGAGAAAAGGTTAGCATAACAATAGATGTTAGGATATTATTGGAGCATATGTTAAATGTCTTATACAACAAAAATGGTTTGTATATTAGGTATAATTATATTTATTTAGGAAAAATTAAAATAATGAAACATAACAGGGTTATAGATATCTTAATATTTATCTTCCTCGTAGTATTTTTCACTAAATATTTATTGATATGTTCACACTAACCTTATTGGTTTTTGTAATTAACTGGATCCAACAAGAACTGAATCAATAATGTATGTGAGGGAAATGTTATGGTTGATGTATGAGGTACCGAATTGAATGTGATATGTAGTGAAAAATATTGTGGTTATTATTAATTTGATATCATGATTTATGATTGAAAACATGAACCTTGGTTGTTATCCTAACACATCATATAATATAAAATTATTCTTTTATAATTTTTTGGTAATAAAGATCATATAGTTTCTAATTTTAAATTACATATGTTTCAATAATGTGGGGATAAGAACCTAGGAATGTGTCTTAAAAGAATGTGAAGATTTTTTGTGTATTAAAAAGTATGTCATATAACAATAATTTATCAATGGAAAATGAAGTTGTTAGTTAACACCATGAAGGGGAATAAATTTCTTCCCAAAGTATAAACAGAATCATTTAAATGTAAGAAGTATTGAAATTATGAGAATGCATATCCTATGGGGGAAGACCATAAAAGGGATCAGTAAGACTGTACATATATTTTTTTTGAAATACCAAATTACATTACAGTTGAAGATGAGGAAACAGTAAATTACATATAAAAGGTATAAATTATCTATTGGTTGATATTTTGATTTTATTTAATCATGAGGAATCATTCATACAATTGTTGGTAGGAATTATTAATGAAAATATGAAAAATATATATGAAAATATTGAATGATTATGGTGTATATATATTAATATTTGATATTTGTGATACAGTGGTAGATTTAAGGGTGAAGATAATTTTAAAATTAGTAATATTGTTTGGTTATTTTATGTGATTGGTTTATATTTATAAAAAAAGATTGTTTTTTATAAATTTATGAGTTATATGTAACCCTTATGTTTAAAATGTGAAAATTTTAATTGTGGGAGAATGTTGTTTTAATGTTGTGGACATCAGTCTAAAGTTATTGATAATAATTTGGGTTTATAAAATATTTAGTGACTAAGGGTATTTTTTAGGATGTTTATCATATTTTTGATAATATTACAAGAATTATATTAGTATTTTTTAATAAAAAGGATAAATTATGGAATGGGTAACAACCCATCAAATATGGAAATGTCGTAGGGCTTGAACCCACAACCAATGGACCGCATGGGTGAAACATCTAAAACTAGCCTAACTGATTTCCTTATTTATATTCCATTAATATTTTTACATAAATATATTTAATTGATAAAAATTAAGTTGATTTTGGTGTCTATGTTTTTATCATATAAATAACCATGGGATTGAAAAGTGATTTTGGGATTAATTAATTAATATTACTTCAGTAGAAGTTCCTTATTTTGTTGAACCTTTTATAGTTAAGGTAAATTAATTATTATTTTTTTGGATAAGATGATATTTTATTTTAGGATTTATAGTTGAACAATATCATGGAAGTATATATGATATTAATGGTTTGTTATGGTGATTTAGATAATTTATGGAAATTATTAGCATATCATATAGATTATGTGACTATTTCATATAAATTTTTGGTATGATGAGTTAAGAGTGGTTAATGTGATTTGGAGATAAATTTCAGAAGAATATTTGATCAAATCATTATAATATTTTTTTTATCTTAGTCCGTAATATATTGAAAAAAATTTAAGGATAATGTTTTATAGAATGATTTTTTTAATCTTGTGGTTTTACTGTGAGATTTTTGATATTAATGTATTATTTTTTGTATAACGAATAATTCATTTTTCGAATTTTATTACCTATTCCATACCATTTTGGTTTGGGTTAATGTCAAAATATTGGAGAAATGGGGTTTTATCATTTTATGGAAATATAGGATCTAATAAAAGATGATTTTATTTCTTTAAGTAGAAAATATTAATAATGAATACACATCATTTGAAGAAAAAGATTAAATTTTGGTGAAAATTTATTAAATGATAATTCTTTAATTTAATATTATGTATATTACCTTATGTTTTTAGAATATATGGTAATTAAAATCATCCTCACAAGGAAAAAGATCTTGAAAACAATGCTATCTAATTACCTTCAATTCTGATGAATCGATATCCTTTTTCACACCTCTTTAGTTTATAGTTTTTTATTTTTTATATTTATCATGAACACTAATATTCTTATGATCCATGATCCCAATAAATATACATCATTATTTATAATTTATTATTTTTTTCCATGTCCATATTTTCACTTCACACTAAGGATTCCTTATTTGAAATCCTATTAATTCATTATTACAAATGACATTAATATTTCCCTTTCCCTCTTTTAAATAGAAAGTTTTATAAACCCATTTCATGATGTTGAATTTTAACAAAGTAATTTTCAAATAAAGGCATTTGATTATCTAGATCAAGTAAAAAATTGCGAGTACACAAGTTTTTATTGTTTGGGGGGAATGTTATACCCTAATATTTTAATATAAGGAGATTATGTTTGATGATGTGTACAACACACAACTCCTAGCATAAATTGAAAACAAACTATTATTATTTAAATAAGACCACTATAACCTAGTAATTTAATTGATAGGTACGAATATGTTAGACCACATTGTGAAATATATAATAATTTAATAACATCTATCAATTTATTAAAAATTCATAGGAAATAAGAACTCAATTTTTAGAAAAAAACATTAAAAAAATCAATTTACAAATAATTATTATTTATTTTAATGAAAAAATGATATAAGTAAGGTCTTCGAATTTCAAAAATTTAATTTTATAAAAAGGAAGAAATTTTATAAAAAATAATATTAAAATTATCTTATGTTGAATTTTATATTGTTTTCTAAAAAGTACCATTATTCAATGAATTGTGAAAAGATTATAAATTTTATTAAAATGTATATTTTATTTTAAAGTATTTATAAATATAAATTCTATTTTTGATTAATTTTAAAATTTAATAAGTTTAGTTTGATTATATACAATCCAATTATATTATTAATAATATATTTTAAACCTGAATTTAGTATAACACCATTTTTGTACTTAAAAATGAATTTGTATGAAAACCAATTTTCTACCATGTTCAGCACGTTTAATCTTACATTAAATTTATCAATTTATATGTTGTTATTATTGAAAAATTGATTCAATATTTAGAATCTAAATTCCCAAATTTGGTAAATATGTCTATTTTTAGTCATTATAAATAGGTATATTAGTAAATTTCATTACCAATGTAATCCTAAAATGGGTTAATTAAGGGTAAATATAAGTTTTATATGGACTTGAATGTAACCATAACACTTGATGTAATTTTATTGAATGAGTATATTTTATCTATAATCATCCTAAATTTTAATAAATTTCAATTTGTTGGCATATGTTGATGATTTTGACAATTATAATAATTTATGTAATGAAAAGTCAAAAATATCATTCTCTTTGTTGTATAAAAATTAAATTTTGGAAATATTGATAAAAAGTGGGTATGTTATGTTATAAATAATATATTTAAAGATAAATTATTTTTAATTATCATGAAAATTTAATTAAAATATTTAGTGATGAAATAATTTCCATAAATTCATTTGCGTCTCAGATATAATATATATTCAAATATTAGAAAGAAAAATTAAATTATTTTATAGATGTTCAAATTATTATAATTTGAATGGATATTCTTCTTATATGATAATCATAGATAAAAATGGAATATTTTAGATATCTTTGTTCATTAAAATTGAACATAGTTGTTGTATTTTAATTAAAAATTCATATGAAATGAATAGTTCCAAAATTGACATTAATGTTATTTTAGAATGAATATTATATTATTAAGTGATTGAAAACTCCAGAAAATAATATGTTCTACCACATTATTGGTATATTTTTGAGAATATCAACCATGATCGATTTAGTCTCCAATTACCCTTTTATTTTAAATTTTATGACCCCTAAAGAGAAAAATAGTTAATACAATGGTAATTATAATAAAAGGTTACGAAAGGTTAAAAGAAAATGATTGGGGTTAAAACCTCACAATAACATGCCCATTTTTTTTTGAGATATATAATATTTTATGAAATTCTAGGAGTACTCATTCCCTCCCTTATAAAAGGGAACATCTTCTCCAGTTATATGAACACTTAAAAACATTTTGGATCTACCAATACATACCCATAAACCTTAATTATTTCCCAAATCAATTTATAGAGTAAATAGTTTTATAATAAAACCTATATATGCCATATTATCGTGTAAACATTAAGATGTTGTCTAAAGAAGGGGTTTTGGTCTTAATCAAGTAGTTTCATTTAATTTCTTCTTCCACCTCAAAAAAAATTATTCAAACATTATGAAATAATAAAACATTTTTCTTGAATGTATCTAAATGATATTATGTAAAAGAAATAACTTATATCAATATCCTCTTACATCAATTGTTTAACTAAACAATTGTTCTTGTGTACAACAGACTACTGCCACACAACCGATGTAATTCATTTTCCATCACCCCTTCTTATAGCCAACAATTGTTGATTTAATTTGTATATTTTATTTTTTAAAATATATATCATTACTAATTAATAATTTATCTTTTAATTTATTTAAATTCCATTCACTAAAAAATGATAATGTTGTCCATCTGTACATGTGGACAATGACCCCCATGAAATGATCTTATTCATTGTTCATCACCAAATCACATGGATGGTATACATAAGTGTATTTAAAGAAATAATATTATATTAATGATATAGTTATCATTATTAAAATATAAAATAATACTTATGTTATTCTAATAATGATCATTGAAAAATGGAAATGTTACTCATGTGTACGTATAACCTACCGTCTCCATGATTGTAGTGTGGTTCCTTTTTCCTGATCATCATTCATAGTTGATTTTAAAATTTTAATAGATTATTAAAAATGATAATAATGTCATTATTTATATTTTGGATATGATTTTATAATAAATTATTGCCCATTTTTAACCCACTCAAGTCATTTTTGACATATGCATTAAATATCTTCAAAACATTCAATGTGAACATAATTGATTATGTAATTGTATATATCATCGTATTAAATAAAAAAGAATAATTATTGTTAAAATTATTCTTAATCAAGTAAATAATTTAAAAAATAATTAGGAATATAAAGAACATAAGAAATGAGTCATATTCATGGTAAGTGACTTTTTAAAAAAAATCCTCTTTTAATGTATCATTTCCAACTATTTTTCTTCAATTTAAATGTTTCTATAAATGTTTCATGAAATTTATTTTATGATTCATTGGATGTTAAAGTTAAATTTTAACCATATTTAACTTTAATTATTTTTTAAAAAATGGAATCGTTGTATGGTTTTATTTAAGGGACATTATAAATTAAAACATATTTTAAATTTTCTAAATATTTAATTCCCAAATCATTATCTTATGTGTCCAAATTCTCAGAATTTTTTGGAGGTATTAAGAAAGACCTATAAAATTATAAAGGATATATTTTTTTTATTTTTACTATGTTATATTGTTTTCAAAATGAATCTTTTTAAATATTTTATAAAAAACATTTTGAATTTATTTACAAAGGACAAAAATTAATGTTCAGTTATAAGGTATGCATCATTTAGAAAATTTTATATAGTTATTATAATTGTATTATATTTATATCCCACTATAATATTCCATGTTTACTAAAAATAGATACCATCCTTCCCTTGGGTTTGTTTTTCTGTTTTGTAAAATATGGTTTTAAATGGAAAATTCAATTCTATATCCAAAAAGTGTTTTGCATATGGGTTAAGGGATTTTTTTTCAATGGTTTTATTCGTGATATGGTCCTTAGAAATTTTTTATGAAAAAATCTGATGTTGAAATATCCCATAATTATAGGTGATCATAATATATATCATATAATGGGTTCACATAGATAGCACTCCAGTTCATTGAGTAATGACTATATTTTACAAATAATTATGCTTGAAGTCAATGGTATAGTTATAACAATTGTATGTGTTTTATATGGGTTCTTTGAAGATGATGTCCCAATAACCTAAATTACTTTTCTATGAATTTTAATGTGTTTTAATTTAATTTTTTTTGATTTTGATAGTTATGTTAATAGTTATTTATTTAAGTGAATGGTTATTCCCATTATGGAAAAGGAATATTTTTAAGAATATTATCTTTATGGGTTATCATGTATTATTTGAAACCCTATTGATTATGATTTTCCTTAATGTTTTCCCATAATGTATCTTATAAAAAAATTTGAAAAACACTACTTTTCACGTGTATGAAAATTATCATTTGAGCTCAAGTTTTATTCTACTAAAGGAAAACATCCTTTTGATCTCATGGATTTAAAATGGACTAATTAGTTTCTTCATTATTTGTTGTCCCTATTGTAATTTTTTTTAAAATATCACATTTCAAAAAGTTTTTCATAGGTTTTATGGATGTTTAATCACAATGATGAAGCCAAGTTAAAAATACGGAATATTTTTCATCAAAAGAAAATGTTTTTCTATTTAAAAAATTTGTTTTTTGGGAAAAAGGATACTAAATTAAAGTGTACACTTTGTAATATATGTGTTTCTTATGTATGGGTTTTGAACTAACTCTGTAAAAAATTAATCTCTAAAGATCATTAGGAATAAAAAAAGGGGAATCCCTGTTTAAGTACACTAGAATATGTATTGTTCCGGGAAAAATCCTTATTTATGGTATCATAGAAAAAGAAGTGATCTGATCCTTGGGAACTCTCGTATGTAAAATTTGGGAAAGGCGTTAATCTCCACACATGGGATCATTAATAAAGTGATTGCACTTGGTATGGTGGTAAGATCCCATCCCAAGAGGTGTATCGATACATAGAGTGCTCTATTAAGTATCAATTATTTCCCACCAATTATATGCCTAGACTATTATAATAATTTATTGAAGATTTATTTAGCTTATTTAATACAGATAACGAATACTATTATTCCATAACATTATCTACTATTTTTCATATAAATAAAAAATATTTATTTGATCAAAATTTAAAAATAAAGTGCCTATAATTTTTTTCTTTTTTAATAAACCTATTATCATTTAATATTTTAATGATAAATGAGTTCTTTTTGAAATCAATCTCATAGATATCAATACAGATCTATATGACACTCAATATATTAGTATTGACCCCTACCACAAATAAAATATCATCAAATTTAATATTTTGAACATGAATTTTATTTTATTAATTTTACATTATTTGTAGTGAACTATCAATACTAATGGTGACTATTCCATCTGTTTTCTTCTCAATATTTGTCAAGACCTTTTAATCACCAATCACGTGGGAAGGGATCCCACTCTCCTGAACCTAGGGATTATTTATTTTTCTATTCATCAATCCATTTTATAATAAACATAAATTATCATCATTGGTATTTTTAATACCATTTACTTTCTTATTATAAGAAACACATCCTAGAGAGATTCTCACACGTTGCACATGCCTATAAAAATTATTCACACAAATTCCGCACACTTCCACATAACATAATTTTTTTTGTGGAAAAAATATAATATTTTATCTTAACAACGTATCTTCATTTAGTAAAAAAATTTCTCCCCTATTAATAGTAGTCCTTGACTTTATGACTCATTCATAATAGTGAAATAGTATTGGAAAATATGTTCGAAACATTCTTAAACAAACCATAATTCTAGATGTAGCATTTGAATATGAATTTTATAGGATCATCAAATATATTCATGATATATTTTCCTTATTTTGGTTCTTTATATTCACATTAGGAATAAATATCACTTTATTTAGTATTCACATGAACTTTTGATTTCTTCCTTTTTTCTACTAGTATAAATGAATATTTATCTTCATTTTCATTGGTCCATAGTTGAACATATTTTGAGTTTGAACCTATATTGACAGTGGAAAAAAATTACAAGTATATTCATTAGGTTAATATTTAACATGATCTTTTATGAAAGTTCTCTAAGTGAAAATATAGGATTCATCCTTGATAATAATAGAAATATTGAAATCCCTCTTTAACTTTATTAGTTTATTCTAATCCTCAAGACACTAAATTTATGTTTTATAATTATGATTAATTCAAGTGAAATCTTTATATAAGATTTACTATCATATTCTCAAGTTCAAAAACATTCGATTCAAAAAATGTAAATTCATCAATAAGGGTTTACTCTTTATCTTTTAATTATATATTCTATTCTGTTATGATTTTATTTTTATTCACAAGTTTTTTATTATATTTATTGAGATTTATTTTTTCATCAATAGAGGATTCTTCTCTATCATTCGACATGTGTTATAGATTATCTCATTTTGGATCAATTTTTTTATAATTGATATTTTCAATACATTTTCAACAATATATATTAAATTGTTTAATTTTTAATCATGCTAACTACTTGATGTATGATTTGTTTGTCTTGATTTCCCATCATGTTTCTTCTCTTACATCTATAGAATATCTTCTTTATTATAATAGATATTTTTCGTTTCTTTGAACTTTTTTCTTATTTATTGTTATATATTTCCTCATCTTATTTAGATTCAAAATATACTTCCTTTGTTCTTGGAAGTTATGGGGAACATATATAATTTGATTACATTTGTATCATCTGAGTGGTAAAATTATATTGTTCTTGATATTCCTTATTTTGAACCTCTCTCAAATAATAATAACTTTTCTCTGATAGTCTGCATCATTATTTTTGTTTTATAATTCTATTAAATCTACCTAACCAATATTTTCATTGAGTTTCATGTTTCTCTTAGCCACAAAAGGACCTTTAATATTTAATCATGTACTTAAAGACTATAAGTTTTCAAATATAATAGGATATGAGAGTATAATATAATTTAGAATGTGAAAGGTATTCTCTATGACCAATAGTTTAGATTTTATAGACAAAACTATCTAGAAAGTTTCTCATAATCTTTTTCACAATGGTAGAATATTCAAAAAAAATCACTGAATCCTTAGATATGTATTAAAATTTAATTCACCCTTATAAAAACATCTTTAATTTCCTATCTAAAATTCATCCAAATGTATTAAAATCATAATTCTTGGATCTATAATTTGGCATCCTTAACATTAAAATTTCTACCATAGATAGTTTCCAACTTGTTCAAATATCATTTGGATGATTGATGTCCATTGAATTTTATATAGAATTTTTTATGAAAAATAAATTACAGAATCAATTTGTGACATACCATAAGCATCCATATATATTTTATTTTAAGGGTTTATTGGTGTATTTCATTTAATGGTTGGAAAACCAATAGATATAACATCACTAAACTTGAATACAAGGGATATAAGATATTGAAAAAAATATATGATGCCAGTTATTATAGTTATTTATATCAAATATAGAAACACTCCTATATTTCATTGAATTCATATTATCCATAAATATAATTTGGATGGTTTAAATAGAGGAAACTATTCTCTGATTCTGAATGAAGTTCCATAAATCAGGTTAGTCAACTAAATTATGGCAAGGGGTGAATTAGTGTATACCTATTTTTATTATTTTGTATCACTTTAAAAAAAATTGGAATCATATTAATTCTCAATCCACTAAAATTAATATACAAATCCTCTATCATTTGTGATAAATGTGAAATATTAATGAACAAGGAAATATTTATATGGTTCGTCCCCTTTCTTAGAAACCTACTCTTTACCATGGATAGTTAGTCTTGATAACCATGTATTCCTAATTATAACCACAATGGATTAATATCATAGATCATGAACATAAAAACATACTATGATTTTATAAAATAACATCCGAGTATGAATCTTCACGCAGCTTATATTTATATAATTAAACTAGAATAAGAAAAACCACGTTTAATATTCTTTTTATTATTAAACAATAGATCTTGATCATCCCCTATGAGCCTTCACATTTTTCATGAAATGATTCTTCACTCTGCATAATAGATGATGTAGATATACATCTTTATTCTCAAACATGGATGTAATTGAATGAATTATCAAGATAAAAATGATGTAGATGATGAGTTCTATATGCAGGGATCCACTCTCTCTTCATTTCACTATTTTTTCATTGTTTAAAATACATCCTACAAGGTGTCATTTTGGAGTTATTCTGGGTTCTTATTCCTATGTATGGTCAGGTTTACTTATCTACCAAAATTACGACATCACAAAGGCGGGTAGCCTCCGCACCACAGATGATGATGTCACCTCCATGATCGAAACATGATGACTGGATGTTTGATTTTATATCAATGGATTACTTCATATTGGTTGTCACCATGTACAGGCATCCCTTATAGATTTAATACATGTTTGTGAATATCATTCCAATCTACATCTTTGTATAGATTCTAGTTAAGTACACTATTTTCTTCCGTGATAGTGTGGATACCTTCAATCGGAGCTGATGATTACATTGGGTATGTTGGGAATATGTTAAATTCTTCCTCATTTGGTATTATGAGGGTATCTTATTTTTTTTACATAAAGTGTATCATGTGTAAAACAAAATGCATCATATGGTTTCCTTAAGGTGAATTATGTTTAAAGTGTAAGTAATCCAAGGCTCATCTCCTTGTTCTCATCAAACTAGGTGACTCACATTCATCACATGAGCCAGCCAAAGTTATTTCCACGAAGAAACTTAAACTTTTCACATAATGATTCCTGGTCTATCACCTATAGAATCTCATATGAAGTACAAAAATTGGGTTCATCACATGATTTTGGGATAATAGATCATATGTTCATCAAATATACTTCATAGGCTCAACACCTAAGATTCCCTAGGCTCACTGTATAAGACTGGTATTTTGATTCATTCATAGGGGCCATTGATTTAAATCATAGAGACATGTTTTCCTTGAACATTTTAAAAATTTATTATTTATTATAACCAACTAAAACTAGTATAGTTGAATCCTGAGTTTTATATTTCTCTGGGAATGATAAAATGAATGGGTTATAACCAACAAAATAAAAAAAATTATATTGAAATAAAAAATAATAATACGGTAATAGAGATTTTTTATGTGATATAAATATAGTGGTAGTGTAACAATGAGAGATAGAAATAGTAGGTGAGATGAAGGAACTTAGAAGGTGAATAGTTATGGAACCAAATAGCTTCTGATTGATTTTATAAAATTATTTTTGACATAATTCTGGATATAAAACCCATTCGGGTTCTTAATATTATAAAGGTAAAATATCAAGATGACACTAAGTTACCAACACTCCCAATGATGTCTCCAAACAAAGTAATATTATAAAAGGTTATTTTTTAGTCATTATAGAGTAGAGAATCATCAATCATTTCTACTTTTCAATATTTAGATTGATATTCATATTTAAGAAAAATAAACTACCATCTCTTATAAATATATAAATTATTTCATAATTTATACTCCTAAAGAATAACATAGATAACACGGAACATGAAATAACTCTAGAAATTATAACAAGAACAAGTGTATAATAGATGAATAATATAAGTCAATTATTATAGAATTTGGTAATTTCTTTACGAACATCTAGTAAAAAAATATCAATGAATGATTTAAAAACTGACCACATCATGAAAATATAAATATAGTCCAGAGAGAAAGATAGTAAAAATTTTTCTATTGAGGATAGATTCTTCCATCTGCTCAATCAAATAATTTCATCTTCTTAAATCATCTAACTCTACCTCTATAATCTACTCCATTGTGTGTCTTTTATATGAATTATTAAGGAAAATATCCCCACTTTTGATGGTCAATTTTTATTATTTTCTCTACTTCTTACCTCAATCGCTTACCTAAAAATGGTAATTCACATTGGAATCTTCCACATCATAGTATTTCATATCCAACATCACCAGCATGTGACATGAATAAATAAATCCTTATGGAACACTTAATAAACACATGAATTAGAAACTAATATGAGTGTGATGAATATAAAAATGAAACCCAATTGGTTGAAATATTCAATATTTTAAAAAAAAGCAGAATTCTCCAACCAATAATTTAACTGAGATTTACGTTCTTCATTATTTATTTTCCCTATAACATTGTTACAATATTTTGGAAAACATCCTCAAAGCTAAACCCACTATTACTAATTAATTATTCTATTTGAAAAACATGTATTCATATTATTTTTTAAATTTTACTGAATACACTATTAGCATTCATCATCAATTCCTTATTTTCAAAATACCTGTTCCACTACACCCTTCATCATTATAATTTATACCATTGAGATTATCTAGGTCTAAAATATTTATTTTGGTAGAAATTAGATCCTTAGAATCCCAATCTTACCCATAATTATACCAACTCCAAAAACGATGACAACCTCTAAATTTCAGTTTCCAGTGTTAATTTATCCAAGATATGCTTCCTTCATTCTATAGTAGAAGATTCTATAACAAGCTTGAAATTCTAACAAAATAATGTAATCGTCCATTCTTAGAAATCCATAAATGACATACCTAAAACATAAACCGTGAGATTTCTTCAATTATTGAAATATCTACATTCAAGAGCTTGAGTCCCATCTAACATCATTAATTGATCTTTATCTTGTCTTTCTCTAATCCTGGTTGAACCCAGATCTCACTTCAACTCATTTTTCTTCCAAATGACTATGCATAAGCTTCCAAATGTGAACTAGTTCTCCAAAATCCTTGGAATCAAATCCAGTCCATTAAGGAAATTTTCGGCCTCGTATGACTACATACACCACAAATTTTTTCAGTATTAGTTTTTGAACACCATTCAATCATTTTTATATCATTCCTTTATCTTCCCCTATAAATAAGTTGGGTCATGTGCTTAATTCGGTCAAAATAAAAACAGCTGGACACCCCTGAATTAATACCCTTAAATTGGCTTCATTATGAGGTTAATGATAGATTAATTAGTTTACTAAATTGGTAGTATAAAAATCCATTATTGGAATGGTACTTGAATCTTGAATACTAGAATATATATATTGGAAGATACATGCCCCTAATAGTAGTATATAATTACAGCAATGGTATAAGAATAGTACTATGAATGATAGTTGATAATGATTCAATGGTTTTTCCTTATGTCTATAGAATAAAATCCATGGTAGATAGGTAGCTTCATTGAAATCACCCTCACATGAGAAGTAGAATAAACCACTAGTTATAGACTTGTATCAGAGCTGGCAATATCATGATTTAAACTGGTGGTAGTAATGCGGCCAATGTTTCCGAAATTTTTTCTGACAACAGCACTTACCGATGGTGGTAGAAGATTTATGAAATATACGTATAATACATTTAGATTAAAAAAAATAAAAAATAACCATAAAATATTTAAAAAATTAAAACAACTTGTAAAAATTTAAAATCTGATGATACAAATTAAAATGTAAATTTTATGTTCAAAATTTCAAAATGATAAATTAAGTAAATAATATATAGAAATAAAAAACATGATTAATTTTTTAATTGAATAAATAATTCCATAAAAATTTAAATATTTAAACATTTAATAAAAGGTTACAAATTAATGTCAAATTCATTTTAATGTTTAAATGAACAGAGATTTGAAATTAAATACCACATTACTTTAAATAGTTGACAAATTAAATAATTAACAAAAAAATGGAATAAAATATTAAATTTAAATAATTCATTGATTAAGGAAAAACACTTATAAAAAACATTTTAAGACAATAATATTAATTACATAAAAATATCATCAAAATTTAATAGTTTGAATATAAAAAATACTTACATGACCATAAAAGTCATTAATTTCAATCATTGACAACAAATTAAATTATTATAATCATTAGATAATTAAATTGATTAATTATAAATTAAAAGAATTTTTATATAAAATATGAATTTTCAATACACATCAAATAAAATAAATCAAATTCCCCCACACATAATATGTTGTTTTTAACAAAGAAACCACCTAGTCCAAATTCAGTTTCCAAGATTAACCTAAATTTTGAAAAACTAAAATTCCATAAATAATTTTTTATTCAAATTATTTTCCTATGTGGGTTGTTTCTAGAAAAAAGTGTGAATTCCCTCTCAAAATTATGAATTATTGGTGAAGATAAGTTACAATTTAAAAATGATTGTTTTTTAATTTTTATCAAAAAAATTAAGGAAACAACAATTAGAATTTAATTAGGACTTATAAACAACACTTTACTTACCCATGAACATAAACACATAATTAGATATCCTATCCTAATTTAGACACACTTTTAAATGACTATATATTAATAAATAGAAGGTCAACATAAATAAAACATCCAATTTAAGAAAAATAAGAATAATTAATGAGAAAAAATATTTTCAACCATGATTTGGAAATCTATTTCATAGAATAGTTAAACAAAAATATTATATGTTTTAATAAAAATAATTTTTTTAAAAATCAATTATTGGTGTAAAAAATTCCCCAAAAAATGACCACAAATAAATTAATCCCTAAACGAAAAGAAAAATTATTTACCATAAGGTATTAAAGTCTAACCTCCATAATGTGGGATCAAAACCATCAAATTCTGGAGCAATTATCACCCACTAAAAAAGATTAATTGATACTTAAAAATGAAAAATTTTGAAATTTTTTTTGGGGTTTATAAATGGTTTCACTAAAAATAGTTTATCTTAATTAAGACCCCTATTCAACACATAAAACACTAAACTATCTTAAATGTTGTATCATAAGGTGGGAAAACATTACAGATTATTTCATTCAATTATATTTAAATATGAATAATATAAGAATATATTTTAAGGGATGATATAAAATCTCATAAAATCATTTTTTCTATTAAAGAATTAGAAAAAATATAACATGTATAAAAACTATAGATTGGGAAATACTAAGATGGTTTATCAAATAAAATGAAATGCACACATTTAGGTGAACCAAATAATGATTTTCAATTTTAGTGGAAATGAAAATTCATAGTGATGGGTAAGTTAATATTAAGAACTTTATTAATAGAAGTGACCAAAATATATCAAAAATCAAAAAAACATTTATAGTAGCAATAAAAATAAGTTAAATGAATTAAAATGACAAACCTTCAACAACAATACTAAAATACTGGGAACTAATGAAGTATAAAAAAGTGAGGAAACTCACCCCAAACAATATAGAATAACTAAACATTGAAGGATAACATTTTAAATATCTCATGAAGTGATCATTAAGATAATCCTCCAGTTCAAAATTAAATCTACTAAAAAGTAAATATGTTAACATGAGATACTAAAATTTTAAATATCAAAGTAAATATAATAAGAGAGAAATGATAAAGAAGATATTATCCCATGAAATTGTCTGATTTAAGCTCTTTTAGACATTGAAGAAATTCTAGCAAATGGTGTTGTTAAGGTGAATAATTGTTTATCCACTACCACGAAATCAAATAATCTTTGGAATAAACAACCATCCAATATATGAAAAATTAACCTTAGGATCTTCATCTTCCATTACTTCTATATATGAATTGATCAACCATTCCAAAATTTCACATGAAAAAATTAATTAACTATTCATTAATACAAAACATTCAATACCTAAACATATAAAAACACTTTTCCACTTCACGAAGTGTTCAAAAAAATAAAAAATATTAATAATTAAATATATTCAATAATAACCATAACACATGAAAAAGAATAAGTGTTAGTGTATGAAAATTAATCTCCATCCAAAAATGATTCATATAAATAAATGGTATTAGAAAATTATATATATAATGTATATTTGAATATAAAATAAAATCATAATCCAATAGCACCATGGGTTGCCTCTAATAAAGTGTTATATTTAGAGTATACTGCCAGAAATAACCCAAAATTTCAATCTATGATCATTAAATGGGAATTAATTATTATTTATAATAACCTCACTATTATTTAATAATGAATCAACATGATACGAGAAAATATTCCCCAACTTCAGCTGATAAGAGACGTTTTGATATAATATCTAAAACAACAGTAGGCACCATATTGTCCAAAACTATTTCACTTCCAAAACAATCACTATTATCATTAAAAATGTGTAATATAACCCCCCCCCCCCAAATCTTGAAATTATATTAGAACATTCTCCCATACACAACCACAGTTAGGGGGTTCTAAAAAATACAAAAAATGCACATATCTAGTTGTAACCTTCTCACAAATTCTGGAAAACGATTCCAAAAAATATTGTAAAAATAACAACTCAGAAAACACAATCCATAGAATTTCAAATTCTTTAGTAATAATTTATTTATAAGAGTCCATAGAAGACTCAAATAATTTTTTTTTCATGAATAGGTTGGTAGTAAAATCACCACACTTAACATCAACCACAATAACTAAATATTTCCCATGGAGGTAAACATTCTCATAATGAACACACTAAATTTTGTCATTATGATATATATCAAATCATTCCCTATTTTTATAAGATCTGAAATGGAAAAAATTAGACATATTAACACATATATTGTCTCATAAAATACTATAATAATTATTCATGATTTAGATTCAAAACTCGGATATAATGAAGTAATTCCCTCATCAAGAGATAATTGATAATGTGATATAAAATCTTTATAGATTCCACCAAGAGTATGGAAACAGACAATTTCATTAACATGTAATAGAAAAGAACAAAACTACGACCAAAACATAAGATCACAATACTCACCAACAACTGAGGTAACTATAGAAATAAATTCACAAATCACGGGATAAAGGATATGAAAATTTATCCTAATCTTGACAATAAAAATTCATTTAGATTCATCAATCGGGTAATAAATATAAAATACCTAATATTTATAAAAAACATGATGTTTTAATACACCATCCATCACTTGTAGATTTAGATATCCTTTTAAAACCTTAGTGATATATCCTATAATTGTGAGGAATTTTATTCCTAGAATTAATAGGACATTATCATCTCACTCTATTTCAATGATAAAAAATCAAAGGGAAATATAATATTATCTATCTTGAAAAATATTTAACCCATAATTCCATTGGAATGAATTAGTGTCATATAAGCCAGTTAAAGAGAAACATAAGTTCCTCTCAAGTTCATTAGACCTATATTTTTGTATAATGTGAACGAAAGAAGTATTACACCAATAACTAGGTCACATAAAAAATTTAGTTCTCTGAAATATATATTTATATTTTGATTAAATAATGCCCAAGGTAATTTTATTTGGTAGGTAATTCCTTCTGAAGAATAGCACTACATTTTTTATATATCATTTATAGAGTTAAGGTCTCCTAAATCTATTTTTTTGTCATTAAATATATTAATCCACTTAAAACATTATGGGGTTTTATATAAATATTAAACTAAGGGGATGTCAATAGTAAAGGATTTAAACATATCATGAAATATTATATAGTGAGGTCTATTAAAGATTTTATCCATGAGGGGAAGATGAATGGGTGATGAAAAAATATTTAAAATTGTTCAGTTATACATATTATCCTCAACATCAAGATGTTAATTACCTTGTTTATCTAGGTTTTACTACAATATTATTTTTATTTTTAGCATGTACTTATTGTAATTACCTTCATATTATCCCAATGTATTATCTCAATGATTATTGAAAACATAACATTACCTTTTTTCTCAAGTCTCAAACCAATTCCCCAAATTGATTTTATAGATTAATAATTTTATAATTTGTTTTAGATATTTTGGTTTTATTTTTTCATTATACATCACTTCATGATTTATAACTAAATAATGGAATGATAAAGAGAATCCACAATTTACAATTTTTCAATGAAGATTAGAGCATCCAGATACAATAGTTTTTGCAGCCTCATGTCTCCATAAGAAAACATTTGGTAGATCTATGAATAAATAATAATATCTGTTTAAAATTAGTTAATTTGACTTTTTTATACATTACTATAATAAAAAAAATAAAAATTCTTAATGAGACTCAATTTCTTCTAACCTGAAACTTGTTTGGTGGATTTTTTAATAAAAATTTTAACATATTTTTATATTTTGGAAATTTTATGTTTATTTCATGACATGGGCCATTGTTATTAGCTCTATTGACTTTCCCACTCCTAGATAATTCAGTTTGGGAGTATTAGAAAAGTTTACTAAAAAATAATTTCCACACAACTATTATTTTATCAATTTAATTTCCACTAGCTGATTGGTCAGCTATTTCTAGATTATACGGTAAAAGACCTTTATAAAAAGTGACAATAAAAAAATGTAAATAAATTAATTATGAACTAATTTCCTATAAAAACCTAGAATCATATCCTTTGACTCGTGGAATAATACAACCTCATATTGAAGGATGTTGGTGATTTCCCCCCTAAAATTTATAGATAACAACATGGGAAAACATTCTTGATAAATGAATTATAATTTTTATCCCAAGGGTCTTGTATATTCCATTATAATTTATTAAACCACATCATACCACTATATTTCATGAAGAATAGAAATATCCAAGTTGTAATTTCAATATCACTCAATCCTTGAATTAGAAACTATTGAACCCCACTATAAAATTTTGAAATGAAATATATCATTTATTAATTAGTAAATCTATAAATAGTATCCACTAATGATAAGTAGGTTATATTAATTTCATATTATCTAGCTTGTTGAGAAATCCTTGTGTAATATGGATCTATTTAAATGATAGGGATTTGAAAATTTTCAAGCTTATTCCTATGAATAACATCATTACAAGGTAGTGGTTCAATGTTTTGAATGATACATTCACACAAGATTTAATAACATTCAATTAAATGATTTTTATTTCAGACTTTTTTTATTTAGGGGAATGAAAGTATCTATCAATATTATGAATTAATTTTTAAAGGTCAATAGTAAATTATCCTCTACTGTGCATTCAATTTCCAAAGGCACAAGAGAGAGAAATAAGAAAATTTCAGAATTATTTTAAATTTTTTAATGTTTTTTTTCATTTCCATTATAAAAAATCATTTTTGTTAATTTTTTTTGATTTTAATGGCCACACGTGTCTTCTAAAAAATGAGATCAAAATTTGGCATGTATTTATTTAAAAACGGAAAATGTAATTATATAATAAACCAAAAAAAATTATTATAGTGGAAACATGAGTGTTGTATTCTATAGGGATGGATAAAATGGAGATGTGAAAACAAAAAACTATAAGGGGAAATAATTAATGGGTTATAATGATTTTTTAAGTGATCTGAAAAAATAGTGGAAGTGAAATAATGATTGAAATAGGTAGAAGGGGGAGAAAGTGTTGATCAGGGGAAGAGATTAGGAACTTAATAGGTTTGAATTGATTATTTTTTAAAATTATCTATTTCATAATTTTTGAAATCAAAATTTTTATAGTGCATAAAATATTTGTGATGAAAAATCTAAATGTGTAAAGGTTCTCAAAAACTTTATGATATCTTCTCATAAAAACTTTTTAATCTAAATGAAATAAATGTGTGATTTATTTTGTATAAGAGGATAATTAAAATTTTCACATTCCAAAACACAGATTGATTCTCAACATTAATGATAATCAATTATTATCTATAATCAGTTCATAGAAAAGTGTGAAATTGACACTAATAAGAATTAAAATTGAGATCATTTTAAATGAAATCACCCGATAAAATATTACATTAATAATCATATAATATAAGAATAACATCAATCCATTATTATCCAATTTTGTACATTTATGTATCGACCCATATTCAAAATAGTATCAAAAAATGATTTAACTGATCATTACGTTATGAAAAAATAACTACATAAGAGAGATAAAGAGACAAAATTCTTCTCTTTTTATGTTATCATCTTCCTATAGATCAATATTCTCGTTCTTGCCACTAGAATTTCCTCTCCTTTCAACTCTACTCTTCTCAATTATATTTTTATCAATAAAATTTTAATAAATATATCCTAACTTTATAATACTCTATTTTTATTAGTTTCTCTAATCAATTCCTCAAGTAATGAAATAATCATGATTGTATCTCTTGATATCTTCTACAAAGAAGTCTTACCTTTCAAATGTCAACAACAAGTGACATGAATAAAAACATTATAAAAAAAAATGATATCACGATGTATATTAAAAAATTATCCTAATGTGATCAATATGAAAAATAATCAATGTTTAGTGAACTCTTGAATATTCCCATAAATTTATAGAATTATTTGACCAATACCTTAATTGAGATTTGATTTCTTTATTCTTGATTCACTTCATGAAATCCTTGAAATCATATGGAAACACCTATGAAGATCAACCTATTATTAACAATTAATTATTCTATCTAAAAACCCATTCTTTATCATCTTTTAGATATTTTAATAAGCACAATGTATTTATTCACCATTGATTCTGAATTCGCATGACTAGAGTGTCACTAGACCCTTCATCTTTGTCAACTAGACCTTTGATAATAGCTAGGTTCAATATCATTAATTTGAAAAAAATTAGTGTCTCATAATTCATATCATCTGTATGATTAATTCAACTCAAAAACATTCAATGAAAATTAAATTATTGTTTCAAGGGTTTATTTTTATGTGCTCTACCTCCTTCAAGACTTTATCAAAGCTTCTTTAACAATCCATATTGTTCAACCAAACCATTTAATTTTATATGATTAGAAATAAAAAAAGTGATTCACTCAAACATAAATGTTTAATATTCAATAATCATCAAAATATATTCATTAACTATCTTGATTCTTGTCCAATATCATTGATTTATCTTCATCGCAGCATTCTTATGTTATGGTTGAACCAGGAGCACACTGCAACTGGTTCTCCTTATGAACTATACCCTGCATGCTTCTAAATACGGACTAATAAACTATCTTCTTTGGAATAAAATATGTTCCATCAAAGTGATTCACTAGTATCTCACATCCTCATCCTCCATAGATCTGGTCAAGTTCTATTGGAAAATATCGTTGAAATTTTCTTATGGATCTATCATTTTACCTGGTGAATAAGAGGAATCATTTACTTCATTTGGTAAAAACAGTGATGATTAGACACCCATATATTTATTCTTGTCAATTATATTTTTTGAGGGTGGCGCATTATCTAACATATGTTCCTGAATTAGAAGAATAATCTTCCCATGCTTGTACAGTAACTGAAGCCTGATTGGTAGCAGATGACGGTAACACAATAGATTACCCTAACAGTAGTATATAACCATATAAATAGTAGAAGACTAGTACTAGGAATTATATCATATGATGACTCAACATTATTTCCTTTTTATGGTTTAAAGAAATCCATAATATCAAGGTAGTGGAAGTGGAATCACTCACATAGCACTTGCAAAATAAACTACAGGTGGTAGCAGAGCTGGTGGAAGAAAGATTTCAAGTGGAGTGAAATGTGATGTCAGAAAATTATTTTTTCCATAGAGATGAAGAAGATTAAAAATTAAAAATTAAAAATAAAATTAATCATATTTAAAAAAAATATATTAAAATTTAAAATCATATTCTAAAAATTAAAATGAAAATTTTAATTTGAAAATTGAAATATGATTAAAAGAATAAATAAAACGTTCAAAATTACAAACATGTTTCATTTTTAAATTTGTAAATAATTAACTAAAAATTTTATAATTTATAAAAAAAATATTCAAACATAAATTCAAATTAATTAAAAATTTATATCATCGAGTGATTATAAATTAAATACAAATTCTTTTTTTAAAATAATTGTTTAATTAATTAATTAAAAAATGAATAAACTATAAAATTAAAATAATTCAATGATTAGCCAAAAAAACTTTTATATAATATTATAAAAGAAGATTAATAACTAAATAGAAAATAATATCTAGAGAAGAATTAATATTTTAGACATTAAAAAATTTATTTAACCATAAAACACATTAATTTAAGAATTTGGAAAATATATTAAAGCATATGTAGTTAATCGTTCGTATGTTTACATTATAGTGGGAATGCATACCAAATATTCTCATTGCGTACTACTCAGGGAACATGCTAGCATCATGTTTCAATTCGAAACTCCAATAATGAGATGTTATGTATACCCATAAAATTTGATCATGCATCGTAGTTTCCACCTCTCGAGGGTTATATGATTTTTTGGTGATGTTGGTATTATACATCAGGGATGAATCCTATATATCCTTTTTGAAGAAAAAGATAATAACTTATTTTTTTAGATTTCATAGTTTTATGGTCGTTTGGTGGGACAACACCATGTAGTTTAATGTCAAGTGGTAAAGAGATTTATACCATGAATGGAGTGACAACAAGGGATAGTGCAAGGATTAAGCATTGAATTCACCTATAAGTTGAAGGAATCTTCTCATAATCATCACATGAGGCATCTAGTTCTTGTCCAACATGGTAGGGGAGTAGTTTAATGTCATTTTTTGGGGACATTATCATGTTTCTTAATGTCATGTGCCTATGACATTGGCAATGTAGGTTAAATTCATTCTTCTTATTCATTTTTTAGGAATGCGCCTAGAAAATTCCATATATTGCAATGGAGAAATGATGGTTTGTATCGTGCTTACATGAGTTTCTAACTCCAGTGCTTCTAAGGATCAATAATGGTTTGAGTGAGACTTATGAGAGAGTTCTTTCTAAGTGTTGTTATGGAGAAGCTATGGTATTATTGGAAATGATGCGAGTGTTATTAGAGGGTGATTCCATGCAGCAGTAATGGTATGACTGGGACACAAAAATTATACTAATCAAGTGCTTCTAAGGAGTAGCAATGACCTAAGTGGGGCTTACATGAGTATGCCACCCGGGTGATACAAAGGATGTAAGATCATGTGAGTGGGTTTGACACGAGCCTGATTTACTGCATAGTCGGAAAAATATGATACTCACCACCTGAGCCATATTATTCATTGAATCCCATGTTTGTCGCATAAGAAATCATGGGAACGTCAATGAAGGTATCCTTTTCTCATAATAGAGGGTAAGCCACGGTTTAACATCATTTTTTGAGGATATTATGAAACATAATCTAATTTCTTTCTGATAGGATGTTCTTTATGGGGATTATGGATTGAGACACTAATTGTTTCATCTATATTTTAGGTTACAAGGGCCTTTATCCCCATTTATAAGTCATAGAATTTTACTGGGGCTTCACCTAAGGTTCAGTAATCTAGGAGATTCTTGGGAGTAGTAGGGATTATTATGGGGCTTGTGGACTAGGGATTCCAGTTATTTCTTCCTAATATCAGACCATGATGACATATCAACCCACTGATGGGTCATTGGACTGAATTGGGATTAAATGTGAGGAGGATGCCGAATGGGTTAGGGTACATCGAGTTTATATCAATATAAAGAGGTTGAATGTGTTGTATGATTGGGATCGATCCCATGAGAGGGGATTCCTACGTATCCCAATAAAGGGAATTAGAACCCAAATAGATCGGTTCCACCTAAAGGTGGCATGTAATACGTTTTATTTTCATGTGACAATGACTATATTTATTCCTTTTTTAGGTCATGCATCCCATAATAAAATATGTTCCTGTTATGGTTTTGCATCCAGTACTCATGTACTACATCATGTAATGTCATACTATGGGGACTATAGGGGTACCCTATTTATTTTACATTGATTAATCTTACCCTTAACATTTATAGAATGTTCCTCTTTCACACAAATAATCTAATGATAATAATAAAGGTTATATTATAGTTTTATGTCATTTAGTAGGACAAATTGGTGAAAGATGTCTAATAATGGTTGGTGTGGGACATGTTGAAAATAGGTTCTTTTCTTATTCCCCCTAAAATATGGGTCAAGAAATGGGATTTCAGGGTTACATTTAAGAATATTGTGAGTCAATATATCCATGTAAACCAAATCAAGTTCCTTAACATGCGTTGTGGGAAAGGGAAAAAGAGGAATATGATGACTCAAGTAATTTTAGGGGGCTAAGAGGAGTATCTTGATTCATAGTGTCCCTGAGAATATAAGTAGATGTTGTAAAAATTACAAAGAAATATCATTGAAGTAGCCCAATAATTCCATGGTGAAATGATTGACTCTTCATAGGGTTTAGTTGTAGTAGTTATGTGACTGGGATGGAGTTTGGGGACCTCAACCTCGTAGTGATGTTGAGTGGGGGTACGAAGGTGTGTCCCTTATATGTGGAAGAATGTATAAGAATATGAAGAACATTGTTCTAGGAAACATGTGTTGTGCTGTTAAAATTTTCTATTTCACACAAATTAGGGTTGTCTCACATATCATTTCACTATGTTATTCAACGTTTTTGTTTTGAAAAAATGGATTTTCATGAAGAGTAGTCTGTGTGAGGAATGACATTCAGACATGAGTTTGAAAAAACACAATATCACATAACCCTACAGTTTCATACAAATAATGTTTTGTGAAATTATAGACTACATTTTGAAATTGTGTTCCATTGGGAGAAAGTTATTCAATAGAATAAGAATGAGAAGGAAACATGTCAAAAGACATTGTGAGGTATTTATAGATATATTTATGATTTTGTGGTTTCATGAATAAAAAACACTAAGTTTTGTGGTATGAGAGATTCAGTACATGAATCGAAAATTTACTCCCTAAAATTGAGGTTGATGTCTTATTTTTATGAATTTTGGTAATGTCTCACCACATATCATGTATCATAGATCTTTACATTGTTTCATGAAGCAATATAGGTGAAAAAAAATCCATTTTTATGGAGTTCATCTCACTGATGCTGGGAGCTCCTTTATTTGTCATCAACATTCTTAGGAATCTCAGTTGATTGATTTTGAGGGAGAAGTGTGCACTATTGGAATGTTTCATGAACTTCAAGAAATTTACCTATATTCTCCTTGGATATCTGATTTCATATATATAACATACAATTTTCATCATATTTGATACATAAGTCCATATAGTCTCCACTACCAGTCAAGTAAATGATTATGAAAATAACTACTTCGAGATCGTGGGGTTTTTAAAATTAAAACATGTTTAATTAATTTTTTTGTGTTATTAAATATGTAATAGAATAATATTCACACAACCAATTTTTTTACTAATCCCTATATTTATGTGACAAATTATAATAGAATTAATTTATAAATATAAATTGATTTTCTTATTCAAAATTCGTGATTTTTTTCTCAATAAATTAATATAATATTTCCCTTAATTTTCCACAATCAGTGAGAGTAAAAATAAAGAATCATAATCCTTGAATCCTCTAACATTTAATTACTATCATTTCTACCAAAAATTTATAATTATAGCCTAATTATCATTTGAATACATATAAAATAATAATTCTATTGTCTTATATAGATTCAGTGATTAAATTATAATTCAAAAAACAAATTTTTTAATTCCCTGGGATAACCATATTTTTTCTCGATGAAAAAATTAATATTTAAGTTATTATTATTTAAGTATCACTAATATTCTTAACCCATCCCAACGCATCATTCTAAATATCATATCTCTAAAATATAGAAACAATCCCTAAATTAACTGATGTAACTGATTATTTAAAAAATACCTCAATAAAAATTCATCAAACTAAAATAATAGAATTATTATTTTGGTTTGATCTTCACAAATACTCATAGTAAAAAATAAAAATAAATAATATTTCAGATAAACCAGCTCAAAAGGTCAAAAAAATATCCCCAACAATTATCCATTCAGAATTATCAATTTAATCTTCTTTAATCATAATTTAAAAATGATTATTTATCATTTAAATATCAACATTAACATTAGCGTTTTTTTATTTAACTCAAATTCTAGAAGAATCTTATTTTTAGTTTGTAGACACTTAAAAAATTCCCTATGTTCTGAATCTAAAATAAATTCAGTAATTAATTGATATGTGGATTGATCCCTATGCTGTAATAGATAATGATTCCCAAAAACATTCTCAATATCTTTAAATTATTCATATGAAATAGATATTTATGTTTAATCTTCTTGATGACAATGTAGATGATGGTTATGCATCACTCAATTCATCCTTATGAAGTTAATAATCAGTCCTATGGTAATGGCCATGATTATTATTCCATGCAATAAGATGATTCATACAAAAAATAACTTTTCTAAATCTATCTCCAAATTTTATTCCAAATTTTATTAAAACCAAAACATCAACACTTCATTAAATCTTATGTTCAATTAAATGCGCCTCAAAAACACACCAAACGCCCTCGACAACATCACTATTACTTTTAATGATTCTAAATAATAATTTAAATAAATTAAAACCCACAAATAAATACATGATAACACCACATATAAATAATGGAATATTAATTAACTAATTTATTATTAATTAATATTTAGTAATGATAAAATTAGTTAAGGCTAAAAAAGACCAGATTGATTTTTTTATTTGTTTTCAATATGTTTCTTATTTTCATCACTTTAAATTAAAATGAACTTCATTATAAGTTCTATTAAATAAATTATTTTATTATATATACATATTTATTTAAAAAATTACCATCTATATAATGATGATTATTTGGAAAGAAATAAGAATAAATATATATTTAGGCTTATAAATATATTCTTCTAAAAACAATTTTATTTGTTATACATTTATTATTTTAAAAGAAATTTGATCAATTTTATAATTTCAAAAAAATAAAATGGATTTCATATTTGGAATTACAATATTCAAATTAGCTTATATGGTCATTTTAATTTTATGTCAAAAAAATATGTCACTAATGTAAATGTTAGTGACCATAATAAATGAAAAAATGGGGTAAACATGTTAATTCATCAAGGCTATGACCTAAAATATCATAAATCTATTTCAATAAATTGCAATAAGATGGTATGATAAAAAAATACTCATCCCATATCCAATATTTATTGATTTTGTTATCTTTACTTTTTTGAATGAAAACCTTATACATTAAGGAATGTTTAGTTATGATAATGCCACTGAAATCTCACATATAAATGGAACCATGATACAACCTTCAAATACCACACGATGTTTTGTGTAACTATTTAATATCTTCCCAATTCCCCATTTATAATGTATTTTTATAGGGGTGGTATACTTTTAAAAAAAATTACCTCAGAAATTATTCTTTTTTAAAGACCTATATGAGAGGAGATCTAGGTCTTGAACATAAGTTTTATCCACTATTTAATCATTATTCATTATAACTATCACTCAAATAATATCAAATATTATTATAAAATTTAATAACCTCATTTTATAATCATTAAATTTCTACAAAATTGATTTAATTATTACGAAATAACAACTTCTTACTCATTTAGTTATTATTACTCATTAAAGTTGTGATCTATTTTTTCACCTATATGAATGATGTTATAACATTTATATCATAAATTACTATGAAATATTAAAGACTATTGATAAAATAAGATAAATACTAATTTAATAAATTTTTCCTAATTTTAAAATTTTAAAATATATAATATTATAAATTAATAAAATCCATTATTTTTATTGAATTAAAATTAAAAAAATGATTCTTATGGGATCCATACTATGGAGACACTTGTTTTTCTTACATTAGATTTACATTAATTAAAAGATAAAAAACATAATTATACTAAAAACCCAAGATTAAATGTTTTAGTATCCTGGGAAAATTAGTACAATAAATATATTTTACATAATAAACATAAACATTTATTTAATTCCTTATTCTCTAGATTCTTATTTTCCCCCGCGTTCACTATAGTACATGTATTTACCTGAGGATGTACATTAGAATAATAAGTGAGATAAAATCCTAGTGAGAGGAAGAATAATAGACATCAAACATGGGTGAGAATAATTATCATCATCATAACATGAGAAGAGGATCACAATCGTAATCCTGAGAGGAATAGTTAGATAAATTCAGGGAATTTTTCCGTATATAAAAATGAAACAACATGACTTAGTGGTAAAATACCATACATAGTTGGAAAAAAAGATGGTATAATGTTCATGTATAACATATGTGAATCATAATAACATCATCATTTTGAAAGAATCTATAATTAGTTTCATGCATATTTCTCATTATCTCATGAGAAACATCACTTTTTTCCAATGCATTGGAGTTCTATATAATTCCAAGTGCATCCATAGTATCATAACATTTACATAATCATCAATGACACATAGAATGTATAACAATAATAGCTATACAATAAACCATGGAAAAAGATTTGTTTCATAAGGATTTATTTTAGGAATAAAAACCAGGGTTCCCATATTAGAAAAAGAGTAACATATTTTGTATAATAATCATCAATATTTAGTGAAGAAGATACAATCGTTAGTGAAATAAGAGATGCTTTTTTAGAAAGAATATTCCTTTTGGAAAGTCATTGTGTTTTTTCATAAACTTAAGTCTAAAACTTTTATATCACCTAAATTAAAATTAAAGAAAAAATAAAAAATATTAATGGAACATCAATATTAAAAATGGGGTGAAAGGGGAAAAACCAAGGAAAATGAAGTTAGGTTCGAGAATTCCCCTTAACATAGGTATGGGTGATTTATTCACATTAATATCATATATAATAAAATTATATTCATTAAATAGTAAATAAAGAACATTATATTCATTTTTTTTGATTCATTGTAATTTTATTATGTTCTTTTATGTTCATTATGATGAGTTATATAGTTCAATTATGTCATTTGGTGAGAGTTCATTTTCTTCGTTTTCATGATTGGTTTGCTTGTTTATAAGTATGCATGCTCATGTAAAATTATATTGATTCTCTAGAATTGATATTTTCTGTTATTAATGAACATAAATAATTTTTATTGTTCTTATATATCATTTGGTTCTATGATATAAAGATTACTTATTTGATATACTGCTTATGATTTAATTTATTTTACAGTTTTTACGACCATTTTGAGATTATATCATCTTTTTTATATATAAACACTCCATAGTAGTATATAACATATAATATTTATAATAAAATATTATTTAATGATAATAATTCTATAATGAATAGCCTTGAAGGTGTTAAAAATAAAATAATAATGTATTCTCTATAGTGGCAGTAAATTGAGAAAACACTGATGATATTTTTATTTTTAGAATAAATGGAAAGGATAAGAGAATTGAAGATAAATTATTCCATTAACATAATAAAACCAATATATAAAAGAAAATAGAGTTATCATGCTACTTGGATAAGTGGAGATGATGATAGAATAACAAAATAAATCAAATTTAAAAGAATGCAATCAAAAAAGAAAGAGGATTTTACCTCTTCAATTTATCCCCCTTGAGAACCTCCATTGGGAAAAGAGCTTGATATTTTGATGAAACAAATGGATCCTAGACATGGGGAAGGGTATTGAGAATAATATTCGGTAGAACATGGTGTTAGCTACACTAGTTTGAATACCTTAATAGGGGGAGGGGTGAATCAGGGAATGAAAGATTAAAACATTTTCTTTATCAGATCATGTTTCATTGTTAGAGAAAATTTAATTCTCTCTTCCTCCAGTAGAAATATACGAAAATATATGAAATCATGCATAGGACAGATTTAATTTTAATGAACTGATGAGAAATTTGATATATCCTATTGTATATAAGTTTATCAAAATATTCATGATATCACATGTCCCCAAAAAAGTAAAAACTTATCTCACATACCTATGAAAACATCAACCCTCACTAGTAGTAGTCGAACTATGTATAAACATAAGACAACTAGTCCATACTGAGTAGAACATTATAGGGCCTCATAACTACTTTATAGAGATAACACATGAATCTCTCTCATCCAAATACAAGTCACACTACTATAAAACAAAAATAATTTTCAGTTAATAGTAACGTACCCTTCTGAATAGTAACCTACCCTTATAAATAGTAATATGAACCTTAGGAATAGTAAATAAACCAACCTAATAGTAAACTTACCCCTGATTAATTAAATAAAATTTAGACATCTTAGAAAGTGACAATTTGACCTTAGTAAACGTTTTGGTATTTTGTAAGTCATTAATAATTAATTATAATAAATTAATTAATTTTAAAAATTATTTTTTCTTAAATTGTGTTCATTAATTATAAAATCAATTTCTTATAGTTTTTAGATAATTTTATAAGACCCTACGTAATTTTTCAAAGCACTATACAATCAGTTTTAATTTTAAAAACTGTTTTTTAAGTAAATTATGATTTTAATTAAATATTAAATTAATAATATTTAAAAAATTATTTTTTAAAAATAGAATTCATTTTTGGATTCTACATGTCAAAAAATGGTAGGGGTAACGTTTTGTGATTTTTCTGAAATACTTGAATTTTTGGTGAATAGTAAAGTACATTAATTTGCCGTATAAATACATTATAATTAAAACCCACTATTCCTGACATAACAAGTGATGTAAGCACCCAAATCTCGAAATAACATTCCTTATTTACTATTCTTGGTCATGAATGACTCATTATTCCTTGTCTTAGGGGAAATTAATAAACTAATGAATTTTATATTAAGGAAACCCCTCTCCCCTCCACTATAAAAACAACCCTTCACACCCTCATTTACTCAGACCTCCCAAGCTCCAATAATTCTCTAATCTTAGACCAAACATTCTCCCTAGACCCTCTCCCAAGTCCAAGAGATGTTGGTCTCATCAATAGATCAATCTTAGGCCCTTAAGGAGGATCTTAAGAGGAGGACTCAAGAGGTAATTTCTCTCCCTCTTCTCCTTTAATTTCCTTTCAAGTTCAAGTTCATTTCTTGATCTCTCCCCACCTATCTTCATCCAAATGGTATTGAAACTCTAGTATTATACCTATACTGTAATTTTATTATTCTAATGGGATATTATATCATCCAACCCCGTTTTCCACTTTCTTTTATTTTATTAACAAGAACATTGTTCGTAAGGTGTTGATCTATCACCTTCAAGAACGACATGCTTTCTTATTCCATTTCTACCATAATATCTGGTCATGAAACCATTTTTATGGTTGAACTATAATATTTTATATGTATTATGTCTTATTTAAATTTCTGTAACTAATTTATGAACATATAACTAAGTGATATATTAAAACAAGTTCACTGTCATTGAAAAACCGTCCAAATTAACCCAAACAATATTCATTTAATTATTATCTAATGATTCATCCACATGGATATAATAAGATTCATTATACAGGACATTAAAGAGAATCATGCATTCAGATACAAGGTAATGTGAAATCTCGAACCTAATTTTCTTCCTTCGGGTTCTCCCTCTTTCAGTCCATTTTGGATATGGTTACACCATAAAGATCATTTGTTCATCATTGTATTTACTTTTCTAGGATATACATGTTTTCACTAGTTTTTATGTCAAACATAATGTTTTCTAAAAGATATCCTCTTTTAAGAACACCCCTTTTAATTCTCACTCAAAGTGGACGGTTCTTGTAACATGTATGTTATTCCCTCTTTCTTTTGGGAACCCAAAGCTTATGAATGTGCTATTATTAGATGAAAACCATTCCATTACATGGGTTAGTTATGTACAATTTTTTATATGTGTTCTATGTGGAAAGCATGATGATGATAAAGTTATGATTTGACGGGTGCACCCGGAATTATATAGCGCAATATGAATGTTTCAATGTGATGGGTGTGCCCGGAATTATACAGTGCTCCAATGCATTGGGTAAAGTGATGAATCTCATGAGTAAATGTGAAATGATGTGTGAACAAGATGCTATATTGGTTCACAAGTATGTGTGGTAGTTAACCACCAAGACAGGATTTTTTATTTTTATGCATTACCACATTTAAAGTCTTATATTTATGCTTCCTCTCATGTTCATGATAGTTTTCCCATGTTATGATTATGCTCACCCCATTCTATATTGCTCTTATATATCCTCTTACTGGGCTTCTAGCTCACCCCTTTTGATGTATATCCTCAGGAGGCTACATGTATAAAGAAGAGGACATGTTCCAATAAGAAGCTAGAGAAGAATAAATTAAATTAATGTTTATGCTTGATGTTGTAATTGTTATGTATGATCCTAGTTTTCCCAAGACACTAAACCTTTGGATCCTCTATGTGTAATACTATTATGTTTTTTATATTTAAAATGATGTAATAGTAATGTAAGAAAAGGTTGGGTCGCTATAGTTGGTATCAAAGGCAAGGTTTAGTTAATTTGGGAATTAGGATTAGTAAACCCTAGAGGAAACCTATAGCATGATACTAAGTACAAATATGCACACAATAATATTTACCTAGAGATCCCATATGATATGTTTTTGGTATAAATTGTTTAAATGAATAAGTTATTCATGAATTGTTTAATTATGTTTTCATTCTAACCTTTTCTATATTAAAGAATGGTGGGAACGAGGAGAAATCATGCCAACAACTCATGCGAGGGCCAATGCGACGATTGCCCGAATGACATCCACAATGATTTGGGAGGGGGAGTTCAAAAATTCATGGCTATGCTTACCCAATTATCTCAAGTTATGTATAATAACCATAATAATGGGGAACGTCCTCCTTCACCAAAGAGGGAGTAATAGGCTATAAAATGTTTTATGCAGCAATGACAATCGACGTTTAGTTGATCTTCTTATCCACTAGTTTTGGAACAGTGGATTAACTCCATGGACAATATATTTTCTGTTCTTCACTATTCTGAGATGTAAAAGGTGATCCTATCTGTTTATCATATAGATGGAGAAGCTGATATATGGTGGGATTTGATTAAGAACACCAAGCCAAGGGAGGAAATTGAAGAGATGTAATGGTAAGACTTTAAGATAATGTTTCTTAATAAGTATTTCCCACGAACTCTTCGTACAAAGATGGAGAGATAATTCATAGAGCTCAAACAAAAAGAAGGAGAATCTGTTACAACCTATGAAGAAAATTTCACAAGGCTATTAAGGTATGCTTCGGGTTTTGTTATCAAAAATGGTATCAGAATTGATAGATTCTTTATTGGATTAAAACCACACCTTTGAAAGGCTCTTGCAATTAGAGACTTTGGGATTTATGAAGAAGTTGTTCGGTGTTCTCTCAAAGTGGAGATGGAGTTTTGATAATGTTCCCATGGCTATGGTGATACGAAAAGAAATATGGAGTTTCAAGATGGTGGATCTAATGACAAAGGTGGGAAGAAAAATCAACGACCCACATGCCGAAAATGTGGGAAGTTGCACCATGGGAACTGCCTCAAAGGGACTGGGCAGTGCTTCAAGTGTGAGAAATAAAGAAACCATGCTCAAGAGTGTTGAAAAGACACGAAAAGGAAGGAGAATATAGCCGATGAAAGGAGAGAACCACTCATGGATCAATGATACAACTGTAGGGAGCTAGGGCACTATGCAAACCAATTCACTAAACCTCGAGTTCTCAAGGATAATCAGCATCAGCAGCCACCAAATCCAAAGGAACAAGGGAACACTTATGCCATCACTACTGCGGAGGTGGAGCATGATAATGAAGTCGTACAATGTACACTTTTTATTCACTCAATAATGGAAAAAGTATTATTTGATTCTGGTTCTACGCATTCCCTTATATCTTACAAGTTTTTTAGAACTATAGAATCGAATCCCCGAAACCTTGAAGTAGAGATATCTGTAAAAACACCAAGTGGTTCAGTCATTGAAACGCAAGTGTTTGACTCTTCTCCTATTGGAGTATGTGGGATAATTATTCCAAAAAAGCTTATAATAATTCCCTTGGTGGAATTCGATGCTATAATGGGAATGGATTGAATCTCGTTATATAGATCACATATCAACTGTCGGGAAAAGGAAATATCTCTTTATATTACGAACTATCCCATGCTCTTCTACAAATGTAAGGAATATCATGAATCTCCTTTGAAAAATCCTGCAATGGTGTGGGTGTTGATTCCCTATGAAGAAGCATACCTCGCCCAAATGGTTGAGTTGAAGGAAAGTGCCAACCTTGAGGAAATGCCCATCGTGAGGGAATACAGTGATGTATTTCCCAAATAGTTACCCGGAATTCCACCAGATCGTGAGCTATAGTTCTTAATTGAACTCATACCTGGAGATACTCTTATCTTGATGTGTCCTTATCGGATGGATCCTATCGAACTGGAGGAGTTAAAGAAGAAGCTGCATGAGCATCTGGACAAAGGGTTCTTACTCCCTAGTGCATCACCTTGGGGTGCACCAGTGCTCTTTGTAAAGAAGAAGGATGGAACAATGTGGCTGTGTATCGATTATCGGGAACTCAAAAAGATCACCATAAAGAACAAGTATCCTCTCTCCAAGGATTGATGACTTGTTCGACCAGTTAAGAGGAGCTCAATACTTCTCAAAGGTGGATCTTCATTCTAGATATCATTAGGTCATGGTGAAGAAGGAAGATATTTATAAGACTGCCTTCTCTACAAGGTATGGTCACTATGAGTTTTTGGTGATTCCCTTAGGACTTACTAATGCCCCTATAATCTTCATGGATTTGATGAATAGAGTCCTTAGAAATTACCTCGACAAATTTTTGGTACTGTTTATCGATGATATTCTCCTATACTCCAAGAGAAAGGAGGAACATGAAGAACATATAAGACTTGTGTAGGTGACATTGAGAAAGGAGAAGTTGTACGCCAAGTTCAGAAAGTGTGACTTTTGGATGAATCAAGTCACGTTATTGGGACATGTGATCACAAGTGAGGGAATTTCTGTGGATCCTTAAAAAAAGGTGATCGAGGAATGTCCCAGGACCTCTAGTATCACAGAAATCCGTAGTTTTCATGGAATAGTTGGGTACTACCGATGTTTTAGAGAAACTTCTCATGATTTCCAAGCTCGCTAACTAAGTTAACAAGGAAATGGGTAAAGTATGTCTGGACGGAAGATTGTGAGGGAAGCTTCAAGGAGCTAAAGAGAAGGTTGATCCCTGCACCTGTACTCACAGTACTGAAAAGTGTAGAATTTTTTGTGATATACAGTGATTCTTCAAAGAAAGGCTTCGGTTTTGTACTCATGAAAAATGACAATGTGATAGCCTACGCCTTATGGCAGTTGAATATTCATGAGCAGAACTACCCGACACATGATCTAGAGCTGGAAGCCATGATTTTTACCATGAAAATATGGCATCACTACCTTTATGGTGAGAGGTGTGACACATACACCGACCACAAGAGCCTAAATTATATATTCACACAAAAGGAGCTCAACATACGTCAAAGGAGATGGTTAAAGCTAATAAAGGATTACGATTGCTCTATTCACTACCATCCTGGAAAGGCGAACAAGGTAGCTGATGCACTAAGCAGAAAATAACCCACTACTCTATCCATGTTACGGATTGAGAAAGACACTATCGTATTATATATGCAATGGATGGATTTGAAAATCATAAGGGAAACAGATACATCCCACCTTTCTCAAATGATTGCACAACCATCCATACAGGAGAATATTAAGGAAGCACCAAGGGATGATGTGGAGATACAAAAGAGGTTGAATGCAGTAAGGGAAGGGAAGTTGCAAGAGTTCCATATCAACGATGATGGCATGATTCGGTTTGGAACACGGCTTTGTGTGCCTTCATCACCCAGGATAAAGAAGGAGCTATTGGATAATGCACATAACTCCACTTTTTCTATCCATCCTGGGAGTACCAAGAAGTACTTTGATCTCTGAGAACACTTCTGGTGGGATAACATGAAGAATGAGATTGCAGAATATATATCAAGGTGGTCTGTATGTCATCAATTTAAAGCTGAGAAAAAAATGTCCAAAGGTATGATGCAGCGATTGCCTATACCCATGTGGAAATGGGAAAATGTTACTATGTACTTTGTAATGGGTCTACCAAAGATGTCGATGGGAAATAATGCGATATGGGTTGTGGTTGACTGACTCACAAATACTTCCCATTTTATCACTATTAGGGAAGATCTCTCGCTTGAAGAACTTGCAAATATATATTTGAAGGAAGTGGTGAGACTGCATGGTGATCCCCTCTCAATTGTCTCTGACCATGATCCAAGGATCACATCTAAATTCTGGAGGAGCCTTCAACATGCTTTGAGTACTGAATTAAATTTCATCACGGCCTATCACCCCCATAATGATGGCTAGTCTGAAAGGAATATTCAGACGCTTGAAGATATGCTAAGAGCCCGCTCTCTTGAATTCAGAGGTGGTTGGGATCAGCATCTCCCATTGGTTGAGTTCTCATACAACAATAGCTTCCACTCTATTATTAATATGGCTCCATATGAAGCTCTGTATGGAAAGCAATTTAGAACTCCAACCTGTTGGGATGAAGTTAGAGAAAGAAAGCTACTTGGACCCGATCTTGTTCAAGAGATGACAGAGAAGGTTCAAGTCATCCAGAAACACATCAAAGCTGATCAATGTTCGCAAAAGAGCTATGTTGAAAACTGTCGAAGGGACTTGGAGTTCGACGTTGGAGATAAATTCTTCCTTCGAATATCTCCATGGAAGAGAGTCATGCGATTTGGGAAGAAAGGGAATCTAAGCCCAAGGTATTTTCACCCCTTTGAAATCCTTGACCGCATAAGATCCATGGCCTATCATCTTTCACTTCCACCAAATATGGCTCAATTTCATGATGTGTTTCATGTATCACTACTGAGGAAGTACATACCAGACCCCTCACTTGTACTAAACTCAAAGGTGGTGCAACTAGAAGATGATCTCTCCAATGAGGAGCTTCCAGTAAAGGTTCTGGAACGGAGAGAAAAGGTTATATGCAACAAGACAACCCATATTTTCAAAGTGTTGTGGAGGAACCATAAGTTTGAGGAAGAAACGTGGGAACCAGAAGAGGCAATGAAGGAGAAACACCCTCACCTGTTTGTGAAAAGTGAAATTTCAGGGGGGAAACTTTCTTAAGTGGGGAAGAATGTAACGACCCAATGTTTTTCAATGGAAATTCCCTTCTTATATTTATGTCATAAAATAACATGAAAACACAACATAATAAACTACTAATCGATAAGTGACCTTTAAACATAATTTTGTCACTTATGTGTTGGGAATTTTGAAAATCCGACATACACAGTTGTGTTCAAGATGTTTTTTCAAGTCTAATAAAACAAAAATAATTTTTAGTGAATAGTAACGTAACCTTGTGAATAGTAACCTACCCTTATGAATAGTAATATGACTCTTATGAATAGTAAATCAACCAATATAAGAGTAACCTTATCCTTGATTAACTAAATAAAATTTAGACATCATAGAAAGTGACAATTTGACATTAGTGAACATTTTTGTATTTTGTAAGTCATAAATAATTAATTATAAATAATTAATTAATTTAAAAAAATGTATTTTATTCTTAAATTTTTTTCATTAATTATCAAATCAATGTCTTATAGTTTTTAGATAATTTTATAAAACCCTACGTAATTGTTGAAAGCACTATACAATCAGATTTAATTTTAAAAACTGTTTTTTTAAGTAAATTATGATTTTAATTAAATATTAAATTAATAATATTTAGAAAATCATTTTTGAAAAATGGACTTAATTTTTGTATTATACACATCGAAAAATGTTATGGGTAAATTTTTGGGATTTTTCTGAAATACTTGAATTTTGGTGAATAGTAAAATACATTAATTTACCGTATAAATGCATTATAATTAAAACCCACTATTCCTGACATCATAAGTGATATAAGAACCCAAATCCCGAAATCAAATTCCTTATTTACTATTCTTGGTCATGGATGACTCACTATTCCTTGTCTTATAGGAAATTCATAAACTAATGAATTTTATATTAAGGGAACCCCTCTCCCCTCCACTATAAAAACCAACCTTCACACCCTCATTTCCTCACACCTCTCAAGCTTTAAAACTTCTCTAAACTCTGTGAAAACATCCTCCATAGACCCTATCCCATTTCTAAGAGCTTCTGGTCTCATCAAAAGTCCAATATTAGGCCCTTAAGGAGGATCTCAAGAGGAGGATTCAAGAGGTAATTTCTCCCCCTCTTCTCCTTTAATTTCCTTTCTAGTTCAAGTTAATTTCTTGATCTCTCCCCACCAATCTTCATCCAAATGGTATTGAAACTTCAGTATTATACCTATACTGTAATTTTAGTATTCTAATGGGATATTATATCATCCAAACCCCTTTTACACTTCCTTTTATTTTATTAAAGAGAACGTTGTTCGTAAGGTGTTAATCTATCATCTTCAAGAACGACATGCTTTCATCTTCCATTTCTACCCTCAGATCTAGTCATGAAACCATTTTTATGGTTGTAATAGAATATGTTACATGTATTATGTCCTATTTAGGTTCTATAACTAACTTATGAACATATTAATCATTGATAAATTAAAACAATTTCATTGTGATCGAAAAACCTCCCAAATTAACCCAAACAATCTTCGTTTAATTATTATCTAATGATTCATCCACAAGGATATAATATGATTAATTATAAGATCATTAAAATTCCTTTAATCTCATTAATAACATGTAATATCAGTTCTGGATGTTTACCCATGTTCTACCCGAACTTCAATTTATGAATACAAGTGAACCGCCCAAGAAAAACCATAAAAACGAACATCCCCAAACAATGTTTTTAAACTATATAAGCCACCCAAAGAAACATAAAATGAAATAATGAAACCATAATTAACCCTATTAATGTATAAAAAGTTATTTAATTTCTAATTAATTAATATATTGTCATTATACTGGGCATTAAAGAGAAAGAAGCATTCGAATACAAGGTAAGGGGAAATCTCGAACCCAATTTTCATCCTTCGGGTTCTCCCTCTTTCACTCCATTTTAGATATGGTTACACCCAAAAGATAATTTTTTCATAATTTTATTTAATTTTCTGGGATATACATGTTTTTCACTAGTTTTTATTTGAAACAAAATGTTTTACAAAAGATCTCCTCTTTTTAGAACACCCCTTTTACTTCTCACTCAAAGTGGACGGTACTTGTAACATGTATGATATTCCCTCTTTCTTTTGGGAACCCAAAGCTTATGAATGTTTTATTATGAGATGAAACCCATTGAATTCCATGGGTTAGTTATGTACATTTTTTATATGTGTTTTATGTGTCAAGCATGATGATTATAATATTATGATGTGATGGGTGTGCCTGCAATTATATAGCGCAATATGAATGTTTCAATGTGACAAGTGCGCCCGGAATTTTACAGCGCTCCAATTCATTGGGTAAAGTGATGAATCTCATGAGTAAATGTGAAATTATATGTGAACAAGATGGTATCTTGGTTGAAAAGTATGTGTGGTAGTTAACCACTACGAAATGATGTTTCATTTTTATGCATTGCCACATTTCAAGTCTTATATTTATGCTTCCTCTCATATTCATGATCTTTTTCCCATGTTATGATTATGCTCACCCCATGCTATATTGTTTTTATCTATCCTCTTACTGGGATTCTTGCTCACCCCTTTTGATGTATATCCTCAGGTGGCTACATTTATTAATAAGATGTCAAGTTCCAATAAGAATCTAGATACAAAGAAATTAAATAAATGTTTATGCTTGATGTTGTAATTGTTATGTATGATCCTAGTTTTCCCAAGACACTAAACCTTTGGATCCTCTATGTGTAATACTATTATATTTTTTATCTTTAAAATGATGTAATAGTAATGTAAGAAATGGATGGGTTGCTATATAGACTTCTCATAAAACATATCATAAATTGGTAGAAATCCACATAGGATGTAGAGAAAATGATATATAAGGAGTGGGGTTTGATCTCCCCAAGTTCATTTAGAAAATTAATATTTCCCTCATTTAATTGAATTATAATAACATTAATAGTGTAATTAATTAATTTTTGTTAAATTCCTCATTGGCTTCCGAGAAATTGGCCATCCTCTACTAGGTACTTAGTACCCACTGATTACTCACCCTGGGGTCACTGACCACCCGTCAGCACCCTAAGACACTCAAATACCCTTCAAAACACATTGTATACGAAATATCAATCCACTATGTACCCATTATTTTTTATATAAATGATATAAGTACTAAAAATATGATTTCCTAACAAACATTACCTCCACCCCATCACCACATGCTCCAGTAAATAAACATACCCAATTACACATTATCCAACCTATTCTAGTCCCAAAAATATATTCCTAAATACAAAATCCATGACATATTTAGTTTATATTTTATGGATTTATATAGTTCAATAGAAAGTTATAAAATATTTTGATCCACTTTTTTCTTCATGACCATGGAAGGTTATTTAGTGTGATTTTGGTAATAACTTATTACTTATTAATACATTTTATACATATAAAAAAGGTTATGTAAAATAAGGCATCTGAATATTTGAGGACGTATTGATAGTTTGTATTTTATGATATAGGGGTTTTAGGTAGAATAACCAACCCTTGGGATTCTAATGAAAATATATATCAATCCTCAATTTACAATAATCTAATGGAGGAATTTTAGAAGTATCCATTTAGATCAATGTTTTAATAGACCGATTTTTGATATTTGGCGACTCTTATGCAAGATATGGTGTAGAGGAGAACCAATATTTTTTAGGTAATTCATGAATGGGTAAAAGAAAATCAATATATTCATAGTCTAAAGATTATAATAAGATAAAACATATGGATTTTTATGTTGGATATCGTATATTTTTGAATTTTTACCCACATTCTAGAAAGTTGATGATGGAGATCCAACATTGTACAAGTGATGAATTGTATTGCTATATAGTATGTGAAGGTTATTTAGGATGGCCATAGTAATGATTGTTTGAGAATATGTTGGAAAAAAATACATTAATATGTGACTTTGTGGGTTTGATCAACCCATATCTATGAATTTTGGTAACATTCAAAAAATATTTGAAGGAATACTAGACACTAGTGAGACACATAAAATAGGCTGTAATTTCTAGGAAAACCCAATATATAGGTTATGTTGTTCGAATGAACACACAAAATGTGGACTCCTTTGTATGGTCGATAGGGGTTATAGAAAGAATTAAATATGAGATTATATGTGGGAGAAACACATTCCATGCAAACCATAGTAGGAAAGCTCATCATATAGAGGGATTACATGACCTAGAATCCATGTGACACCACACATCATATGTGATGGGGAACACCCATTTTACTTGGGAATGTTTATTGGTAAGGGTTATAGGAACACTCTTGAGTGACACCATGAACTCTAAATTTTGTGTATATTAACAACACCAAATTTATCAAGAGTATTACATGTTTTTTAATATTAATGAACATGTTCCCAAAGGGTTTTGTAGTACATGCCATCTGTTCATTAGAAACACCATGTAGTTCCCCTATAATCTTAAAATATATGCATCTCATTATTCATGACTCATATTTGGGACTTTGAGTAGCCCATTCTATGTTTAATTTAATTTATGACATGATGGTGTACTAATTTGGTATTTTATATGACTCATGGTGATATGATCAAGATTCTTCATCCTGCGACACATATCCAATGGTAGTGATTGGGTTTGATCATCACCGTGATGTATGGGATAGTACTGTAATGAGTCACTAGGTCATGGTCATAACATATCCTATATACATGTAGATTTAATACTCCAACACAATATAGAGTGGAAAAGTCCTCTCTATATAAAGTGGTACCCATATCATCAAACTCTAGTGAGGGATGGTTCATCCACTGGAGATAGTTCTCCCTCTATTGTGGAGCTTAGTAGAGAGGAGAGGTCCCTCCATTCTAATTCAGGTGAGGGTTTTCTTGATGGATTGAAAATTATTTTCCTCTGGTGAGGTTTATCCTGATCTAGTATCATGAATGATCTATCCTAGTTCCTTCATGTTTATTTACTGAAATACCTTAAGATTATGACCACTCATATGACTGCCACTAGTATAGTTAGACATGATGGGAGAGTTATATTGAATGAATGTTACCTTGGAGAATCATGTAGCATCCCTTTACTGGTAGTAGATAATGACCTCATATTAAGACTTAAATTCTTACTTTATCATATCCAGGATTATCTTTTCTGTCCACTTTTCATTGTGGTTTATAGTTGACTCCTTTCTTGAAGATTTGTTTTTGGTGATTTTAGGGTGCCTGACTAGGTATTTTATACACACCAATGCATGGGATTTACCATCACTTGTAATGTATTATGTATAAGATAGGTCATATGATAGGGTAATTGAAGTAAAATTATTTGGTGCCACTTATTAGTTCCAATTTGACCTTGGATAGTTCCAAAATAAATACATTTTAGCTGTACCCTTTTTATTACAATCTAAGTCTCATTTTTATAGTTATAGAAGGATTTTATATTTCCCTTTTATTTTTTATACTCTTAGTATACTCTAAACTGGAATTAATCATTATATATTTATCTATTATATTAGTTTATTATATTTCCAACATTTGTTTTGTTAATGGAGATGTGTGCATGTGTACATGTACATTTGGATATGGCCTCCCATGTGTGTGATACACCTACTCAAGGACAGACATTGAACCATATCCTTTTTAAGGTGGGATTGGGCAGTCATACTCTGATTAATTTCATATAGAAGATCCCTATTGACTAATTTCATGATATAATGGTATCAGATCACAGGTTGTATTAGGTATTACTTTTGGATATAGCCTATTTGTGAGGATTAGTTTGGGAAATGTAGAAATAGTATTATATTTTATTAAGTATGGATCATAAGTCAGGGAACCCAATGACGGTGTAGTGGTCTATGTATCCATTAACTAGGACTCTAATAAATTTCTTTTTGGTTAGGAACATATAGTAATTGGTTGTAAGAAAATCATTGGTGCATGATTCATATCAAAATGAGTTCAATTTTCATTTAACTCTATATTCAACTCACCAGATATGATCTCTGATAGAGGTATATCATATAAGAATACAACATTCCACCATTGGGACAACCATCCATGGATACCATAGCGGGGTCATGACGATGACCCATCTAGTGATGAGAAATTAGTATTAAAATCTGATCTTGAGATTTCCCCTCTAGGTGGATAGTGAGTAGTTCCTTCTCTTATTATTTAAAATGATAAACCACTACTGAATTTTCATGAATATTCTCTCCATTAGGCTGAGTAATGTATTTTCTGTTAGCACTAATAGAACCAGGAGTTGACACAAGTAGAAAGATTGAACTTCATGAGTTTTAGATATAGATACCACACATGATATTCGGAGTGCTAGACCAATAAAAAACATTTTATTTAATTTTTTTATTAATAACAAAAGTAATATATTCCTAAAATTCTCTTAAATATATTACATTATAGAATATTTTGGATTCGATCATTCATTTGAAACATTTATGACAATTCCATTTTCCCCGGTAAATTGCACTATATTATTTTTTCATAAATGTTTTTTGATAGAATATTTTGACATTTAATTTTGTGATATAATTACTAACTTAATTGGATAAAACATTAAATAAGATCATTTTGTCTAGATTATTCATTTTATTGGATTTAATTGTCCATGAAGTCAATACTAAACTAGACTCTCCTTATTGGAAACCACTTAACTATTTAGGCCATAACATCATCCTTTAGGATTATATTGGTCTCAAATTTTGATAGAAGATGGAGGTCCAAATTCATAAAAAACTATTATTGAATGAAAAGTGGTACATGTTTTTTAGTGTTCATCATGTTTCGGAAATTTGGATTAAAATAATTTATATATTTATTATTCGCACTTCTAATGTCATGAAACCCTAGCCTCCCTTCCCTCTATAAATTCCTATTTCATTCAATTGGAGGTGTTTTCTATGAATTAAGAGGTTGATGGAATATGTGATGTGGTTTATCTTTATTTATATAAGAATATAAATAGGGGGAGATCTTGAAGTTAGGATATCTTCATCAAATCCATCTTCTTCTTCTTCACATTGTAATGCTTGTTTTTCATAATATACATAATATTTTATATTCTATTTCTTATATTTTATTAAATTTTATTATTATACATTCATCCTATTTGGGATTTAAATCAATATTATAAATGGGATTGGGTTATACCGTTTATATACCTCAGCGTTTGACAAAAAATTATATGATGATTATAACACTCATGGAAGAGTAGTTTTTCATAGTAATTGATATAATTCTCACCATATTAATTTTTTTTTGAAAAAATTAACTAATATAATTAAATTAATATGATGCATAAATTTATTTTTTTACCTAAAAGAAACTAAGGATGAAATAGAAAAATTATCCGAAAACTCATGACTTTGAGTAATGCATGAATTATGAGAGTAGAATCCTAATATATACAACAAAAAAACATGGGATCAACTTATAGAGTTGAAATAAAATCCCAAAGCAAAATTCATAATCATTTCAATAATGGATATGTTCACTAATTTAGTAGTGACAATAATATATCATTATAATTACAATCAACACTGGGTGCTACGATATCATGTTCTAAAGCTATACTAGGGGTTAATTAATTTCATCTTTGTGGTTAAGCTAACTATTATAGGGTTTGAGGGTTAAATGACTAGTGAATCATAATTAGGAGGAGTTTAATTTAAATGATAATGAAAAATAAGTATGTGAAGGGGTATATATATATAATACAACTTCTAAAAATATTTTCTAAAAAACATCTTCTCATGGTGTTTTATCAATCTCATTTAAAAAAATACGTATAAAATCTTTTTCCAGTTTAATTCTTTTATATTTTATAATCATCAAACAACCCCCCATACTTTTAATAGTTTTTTTCTTTTAATTTCATTTAAAAACACCTAAAATATTTTGTTTTAAATATTGCGTCATTAGAGAATGACCTTCGTCAGCCACCCTATTGCATTTAAATCCTTTAAATTTACACATTGTTTGAGACCCCAATATGAATTGTGCACATATATCACTTACCACATCATTTATATCAATACCTAACCAACCCAAGTTAGAACAGAAACCATTTCCACCATATATAAAATATTTAAACATATTGAATGATGAAACATTTCTTATAAGAAGTTCTACTAATATCATTCCTGGTCAAGAAACAAAGCATTTTAATCATTCAATGTTGAATATTAGGGAAATTGGGTAGACCTTAGTTGACATTCCAAGTATTATCACCACCATATTAATGCAATGGATTATTTTGGATGTTGTGGAAAAAATGATTAGGCATCTATAAAGGAGACATAACCATGGACTATTAGATGTTGTGAATAAAGAGGTGGAAGTTTTTTTAAGGAAGATTTCATTTACCATATTCGTGACATAAAAAAGGGTAATATCTACTAGTTTTTACCCATGAAAACCAAGTTCATTGTTATAAATAATGATAATTATGATTTATTTTCAATGGGATTGAAAATTAGTTATTATGTTTACATAAATATTCCGAAACTAAATTAGTCCACTAATAAGGACCATTTCCCACTTCAATTCATTGAGCAGATGGTTTGGATAGTTTCATGATGGAAACACTATTAATTCGTGGATGGTTTCATAGATTTTTTATTGTACCATTATAGTAAAGGACTAGGAGAAGATGAAATTCACCTTCCCATTTGGTAAATTTACATACTGAAGGATGTCACTTGGACCATGTAAATCCCCTAGTACCATCCATAAATTCATTTTAATTATATTTTTGTTTTACCTAATCCATTCATGGAGGTATTTATGGATGAATTTAATATGTATGGTTCCACATTTGATGACTGTGTCTTGATTTTGGTTAATTTGATTCACCAATTCATTAAAAAAGTCATGTTTTGTACTATGAGAAATGATATTTCATGGTATAAAATGGTATTTTTATCGGTCATGAAGTGTAAATACATGGAATTTCAGTTGATAGATATGATGTAGAAATCATTTCAACCATCTTATATTCTACATGTGCATGTGATTTTTGATCATTCCATGGACATACTAGTTTTATCAATGCTTCATTAGATATTTCTATAAGATTTATCTACCCTTGTCTTGATTTCCATAAAAATAAATTCACTATTTTTTGACGAACCATGTAGGGTATCATTTGATGAGATAAATAAGTGTATGAAAACTCCCCTGATCATAAAACCCTCATGGTGGGACCTTGCATTTGATCTTATTTTTTATTCATCAAACATCATAGTTGGAGTGGTCTTATCTTGGAGGGTGGAAGGGTATTACCATGTGATTTATTTTATGTCTAGGATTGACTCATCCCATGAAAATTACACAATAATGAAAAAGGAGTTTATTTATTTTATATTTTAATTATAAAAATTATTTTCTAGTTTATTGTGATCTAATGTGGTTGTTTTATCTAATCATGTAGCTTTGAGGTACCTCATAAATAAGTTAGATGTAGTACGAAAACTTATTCATTAGAATTTACTTATTCAAGATTTTTACATCAATATATGGGATAAGAAGGGGTCATATAACTTGGTGACTAACCAGATAAATAGAATCAATCACAAATAGGGGCATGATACTACAAACCAGGTACCATTCATGACACTTTCCATGTTTACCGTCTCTATGTCATATCAAATACGCATCCTTGGTATGTATATTTAGTAAATTACTTGGTTTACTTTAAATTTTCTAAAAACCTAAAGAGAAACCATGTTGAAAAAATTAATGTGTGAATCTAGGCTTTAGGTTTGGGATGATCCTTACATTTGGTGAATTTATAGAAACCAAATCATTAAGATATGTGTTCCCATTCATGAGATTTCATCTTTTTTTTCATTTTTCTCAGACGTTCTTGTGGGAGACGCATTGGAACATAATGTTTAGAAATGAACATCATGGACAATGGATTATATTTCCCTACATATTTTCATGATTCCCATGTGTTTTATAATTCATTATCTCAGTTCAAACACATTAGAAACAATTTGAGGATACCTGAGATTCCCCGACAACTGATATTATTTTGTGAAATATGTTTTGTATGAGAAATTGTTTTTATGGTCCTTTTTACAAAATCATTTGGTTTTTTTAAATTTTAATTTTTTTATTATGTTATTAAATGGGTGGAATCCAACAACAATTGTATTTATTACTCTCATGTTATAGTATATTTTTTCAAGTTTCCAATTTTCTATAGGTTTGTTGTACCGAAGAATATCATCAGTGACCAAGGGACACACATTATCAATCATAAATTGTCTTCCCTCCATCAGATGTATGGGGTGAATCATAAAAAATATACTCCATACCACCCCCAAAAAATGGCCCGACTAAGGTTTCAAATAAAGAGTTGAAACATGTTTTGGAGAAAGTAGTGAAACCAAATATGAAGGATTGGAGAAAGTTCTTAGATGATGCTCTATGGGCTTATAGGACATCACTGAAAACTCACATTGGTATGTCCACATTTTAGATCATTTTTTTTAAATCATGTCCTCATTCTAAAGAGTTTTAGTGTCCAACATATAGAGCTATAATGAAATGAAACATGGATTTATCCCAAGTTCGAGATCAAAGTAAACTAAAAATTCAAGAGCTCAAGGAGATTGAATTTTCAAAAAATGGAAACTCAAGGATCTACAATGAAATATCATATGTATCTAATCATATAATTTTTCAAAATGGGTGTTTCATATTGGGGGAAAAGTCAATATCTATAGTTCATGACAAAATCTAATGCACGGTATGTCGTGTTCATGATAGATAGCTTCTTATATTGTATGTAATGATTTATTATTGGTGCATTAGAGATTACATAAGAGGATACCAGAATAATATTTATAGTAAATGGGGAGAGATTGAAGTAGTACATTGAGATATTTCCCACACATGCAGATTATTCCATTGTATTATATGATCCCCCCATCACTTTTATTAGCATACGATCCCTAACCCTTTAAATTTTATTTTATTCATCCTATTTAAAATTATGAATTTCATGTGCATTTATCATCTCAAATATTTACATTGAGAATAATGAAATATCTTATGTTTGTAGTGGATACTTTTGGGGCAGCTTCTTTAGAATTTTATTTTGTTTATTTTTGTGTGCGTTTATTTGTTAATTTAAAAAAAATGAATAAGAAAAAAAAATAATGAAAATTAAAATGACAATGAAAAATTCCCATTTAGATGTGTAACATATGAAAAACTGTGTTTTTATAATTTATTAGAGGCATGATAAGAATGATACATTTTTCGTCATCAATTGTATTTTTTTTATAAAAATAAAATTCACTGATGATATGATTTGTTGTTTTATTATAAACAATTTTATATTTTGACACCCTTATTTTGAATATTTCTTGGAAAATCGTGTTTTTGATTTCTCCATACAACTTTTAACTCAACCATCACTTTTGAAATTATTCCCACTCAATTGAATGTATATCCATGTAAAATAAAATATCATTTTATATCAATGGTAGATCCATACATTCGTTTATCATTCAATTACATTCATTACTATTCTGATTTGACCCTTGATTGTGCACCTGATATCAAAAATTTGTACACCCTAAAATTTTAAAAATAAAATAGAATGTATATATATATATATAAATTAATAAATATGTGACTAATGAAATTTACAATGCATGGGTATATGTTGGTCGACAGTTTAAGATTTGAATTTCAGGAATGATTATTTTAGTGGGTCTTGGAATTTTATTACAAGGAAATGTAGAATAGGTTTGGTGGAATTAAACTAGGTAAGAATTTTTTTTTACTTGACCTTAATATACTGAATAAAGGGTGGAGATATGAGCTCAAAATTGTTGGCACACTCACATATGGTGAATTCGTACCATGATAGAGCCATGACCTATTTCATAATGATTATTTTCATAAATATCATTAGATTATATTCTGATAAAAAAAATTAGAAAAAAATTCCAATTTGGTTGATATTGACTTCTTTATGAGATTCTAACTCTTCCTATATTTCCATATGTATTGGAAAAAGTGACCATGCATATCTATTTAAAATGATCATTAATAAATGACATGTGACATTTCCCAAGAGTGTAAAAGGGTATGTTTGATGGAGTTGATAAAAAATATTGAATATTTTATTGATAATAAATGGCATAATTTTCTCACATTATGTTAAATATGATTATTAATTGATTATTTTTCATTAGATCATTTATTAGAAAATTCGATGAAAATTATGGTTTTATCATTTAAATTGCATTGCATTATTTGGGTCATTAATATTTCCATCTTTATAATTTAAACATGATATTTTGTGACAAAATTACTCACTAAATGTGATACCACTTTCATTTATATCATTAAATTTGGTTCAGGCATTTTATCAGAGTAAATTGGTCATGAAGTAAAAGATGTATTGGAATCTATAGATTGGATACCACTTCACTGTTTAGACCATAACCTCCTCATCCTTTCATGGATAGGGAATTTTTTTAACTAACATGGAGGAACCATGTATGAAAATATAATTATTTTTTAAGGATAGCGTCTTTTGGTGTTTTAATTGGAAATAGGTAAGTACAAGTTGGAATAAAATATTTTTCCAAATTTCTAATTGAAACTTGTAAATTCATGGAACCCTAGACTCACATACAATATATAAGTGGGTATATTTCTTTTTTGGTGGGGGTTTCTATTAATTATAATATTTAAGTATCTGGTTAAATAGTTTCACACATTTATCCAAGCATTTCATGATGAAAATATCTGGATGCAAGGATCCCTTCTCCATGGACTTCTTTTAATTAACATTGTATTGTTTGTGTTTTCCAAATAATAACCATATTTTCTATTATATTTTCTATGTTTTATTCAATTTTATTTTTCTATAATCATCTAATTTTGGATTACAATCATGATTAGAAATGTGATGGGGTTATACCCTTTCTAAACATGTGCACTTGTAAACAAATTCTACGATGATGACCCCACATATGAAAGAGTAGTTTTTCTTAGTAATTGATCTAATTATCAAATTTTTCACTTATTAATATTATTTAAATGATATTTTTTAATTCACAAAATATGATACATGATTTTATTTTTTAACATAAAAAATATAATTACAAAATTGAATAATTAACTTGAAACTCACCAGGTCAAGTAGTGTGTGAATTGTGAGAGTGTTATATTAATTAGTCAAACAAAACTACATAAGATGAGTTTTTAGATTACAAACCAAATACCAAAATACAATTCACACTCATTTAAAAAATTGGGTATGTACCATAAATTACCACTAACCATAATATACCATTAAAATTAAAATCAAACCAGGGTGCTACGATTGCATGTTTCAAATCTATCCTGGTGTTTAATTAATTTCATATTTGTGGTTATGTTAACTCTCGTAGTGAAGGGTTAAAAAATCATGGAATCTTAATTAAGGGTAGTTTAATTTACATAATAATATTAATTAAGTAATTGAAGAGTTAGAGTTAGATCAATTATTTTATCTATGAATATTTTCTAAAAAACATATTTTCATTGTTTTTTCTCAATCTCATTTCAAAAAATAAAAACCCAAAATACCAATATTCCATGAATTTATTTAATCTAGTTATGACCCATAATTGAGAAAAACATGGTTTTTTAGAAATTATTTATATATTGTGAAAATATTTTTTTTAAATATTCATAGATGGAGAAAACATAATGAAAATATTCCAATCATTTCATTTAGAAAACACAATGAATTTGATACACCTAAGTACAGTAAATTTAACTAGTATTTGAGAGTGACCATGGTAGTGACTTTCATATACTCAAAGGTAGTATATAACTTCAATGGTTATATTATGAATTTATATAATCTAGTTATTTGCCATCGGATCATGGTCCTGGTAGAGAACTTTCTTCAGAGAAACTAAAGATATTGGTGGAGCACAATTTTTTGGGATTTGTAATATATATCAGAACATATAAGTAAGAGTAACACATCCCACAAAAATAATCTTTCTATTGTTACATGTTTTAAAATTGTTTGTGTGATTCAATGCATCCAAAATAATATTGTATTGATATCTCATGGACGATGTTCATCAATTTTAATATTTGAGGATTTTTTAGATTTGTTAAGGTTTCAATGCAAATTGTCATTATTGGTAATAACTGTTTTGTTTTTTATATATGTTTTGATTTTATATTTTTGGTCCTCATACATTGATAATGGATAAACTGTATCTAGAATAATAATAATGATATAATTAGCATATTTATACACCAATTATTTTATTAATACCAATCATGGAATTTTTTCTAGAAATAATGTTCATTGCGATCATGGAGATGGTAGGTTGTATGCATGCTTGAGTAACATTTAATTTTTTCAATGATCACTATGGAAATTAATTATGTACTATCTTATATTTTAAGATTTTTATTAATATCATAAATACCATATTAATTTTTTATAAATGTCATCCATGTGGTGTGGTGATGGAAACATTGTCACATTGCGTCATGAAGGCGGTAGTCCACACATACACCAATGACCTTATCATCCTTCAGTGTGTGAAAGTATAATAAATAAAATGATATATTATCTTTTCAGAATTTTAAATATGTCATAAATTTCAAAATTATTTCATTTTTATCAATTATATTTATCCATATTATCTTCCATGTAAAGATTTAGTGAATAATAAATCACATGACTTCACGAGGCAGTAGTCCTCCATACACATGAGCAACATCATTGTATCCCATATTAAATGGAAAGTTAAAAAATTAAAGTCACTAAATAGGTTTATTTATTTTATAAATATCAAATATTTACTTTATATAAATCCTTATACCCAAAAATGAGAAGTTGTAATAGAAAAATTATTACATCGGTTTGCAAGGTTGTAGTCCACCATACACACGAATGATAATTTCATAACCCATCACTAAAAAAAATTTCTATAGCCATAGAACTGTATCCTTTTTCTTATAGGTACATGGATATAGATTAATTTATACCCACAGTTTTATTAAAATAATTTCCATTTTTTTATTTGAGTCCATAGTATTATAAAAACCATAGAAAAAGGGTTTATTTTTTCAACCCCACACAACTCCCCATACTCACAACACTCATCTCCTACCATCATGTGGTTCTCCTCTACTATCTATAGTGTGTGTCTCCAACCATCATGAAAATATCTTATCTTACACATGGAACCCAACTCCCACCCTCTTGTGATTTCTCCCATCCTTTTCCACCCCCACGTGATTCATCTCATCCCCATCCTCATGATTCCTCATTACCTCACATGATTCCTCCAATTCCCTTCATGGCACATTTCTCTCATCCTTTATCTCCTTCATTGTGTGTTTCTGCTTTATTGGGTGCATCAGTCGAACCCTATTAATTTTGGAGTGGACTATGTATGATATTTACATCCATGAACTTCCACAATCGATCTAAAGTTATTCATCTATTAAATGCATCGACATATCCATTTTTCTTCTATGAGTGGACTTTATGAAAGTTATAGTCAATTCCTTCCATGAGTGGGACCTGTGTGGGATGAACCCTACCTTTTCTACATATTGTTCACCTCATATTTTTCAGAGTGATTCTTATTCAGTCATCCATGTGATTTTTTATGCAGTCTATTAATTTTTTATCACTATATGAATTTTATAGTGATTTCATTTCTTACATGTATTCCAATGATTGTACCTTTTAAAAAATTTCGACCTCTAATTAATGGATTCCTATATATTGAAGAAAATAAATTTAAATTTGAATATTCTATTTGTCTTCTCCTATTTCCCATATTATGTTGTATGAGAATCATTATGTATCCTTTTTAAATTTTTTTAAAATAAATAAATGATGTAGTTGAAGAATATATATATATATATTTGGGGTTTTTTGGGGATTGTTTTGTTTTTATCAGGTGATAAGAGGATAAAATATTTACCATCACTAGGTCAAGGTCCTATGAAATATTTAATTAATTTATGAACATATGAATTGATATTTGGTAGTATATGAATATAATTCACATTAAGATAATTTTATATTGAATGAATTATTTTAGAGAAAAATATTTTATTCATTTATTGAAAAATATTTAAGGGGTTATTATCAAACTTATGACTTAATTTTGTAGAATAATAGTTATTATTGAGGTAGTCAAATAATTTTTCAAGATATATGTTTATCAGAGGAATTAAAGTATAAAATAAATAAATTAATAAAATTCTATAAAAATGTTTTATAATATTCTGGAAATGAGTTATTCAATTAATAAATGGGTTTATTTAATAATTCTAATTATCATACATAAGAAAGAACTAATAATTCATTAGAGAATGTGTAAATATTTAAAAATGATATTTGGAAATTATTTTTAGTGTCTTGAGATAAATTCAATTTTTTGAAGATTTTTTAAGGACTATGAATGATGAATATGAGGTTCAATAATAGATCTCAAAGATAATAAGATATGGTAACAAATTAAGATTATTGTGAGTTGTATTACTTTTCCCATTACCTATATAAATGTTAACTAATAATTATGAATCCTTAAATAAATAATTAAGCGGAGTCTTTATTCTATAAGAGTAAGTGAGGATATCTCACACATATGGATGACTCAATTTGGAAGCTAAAAAAGCTATGGAAGATTAGCTTTAGAGGAGTCAGTATCTATAGATTAATAAATTTCATAAGATTCTTAGGAACATAAATTTTTTCTAGAATGAATAAATGATATAAAAAATAATATATGAAGATCAAAAGTTATATGAATGTATATACAAATAATACATATACTATTAGAGATTCTATCTAGATGTTTCTTAGCTATATACATTTAATGTAATATATTAGATGCTACATATGAATAAATATAGAATTATAGAAAACTAAATCAATCATTCCAGAGGATACATAATAATAAAATTTCATCTTATATGAGTAACAATAATTCTATATATTAGTAACTAAAACAGATTATAGGATATAGATGATATTATAGATTGTCATTTGAGATTAACATTTCTTCCCATATGAGTCATAGGCCTTAAATCTAAATAATATTAGAATTTTTAACAATCAATTTAATGCTATTATTATTTTTATGATCATGATTAAATCCAAGTATTTTTTTGAGGTTGAAATGGGAAATTTTGTTTTGAGAGGAGCATTGAATCATAATTGGTTGTGCATGTGTTCATTCTTAAATGAAAACTACAATTTCATTTTTAGGGGATATTAAATTAAAAATGGGACTATTAAGTTTAAATAATATCATGATGAAAAGATAATGAGTTTTGAAGTGTGAAAAAAATATCATGACACAGTATGATTGAAGAATTTTCTTACAAAATTAAAATATAAATAATGATAAGAATAGTGTAATATTTAATGAGGAGATTTTGTAGAATATTAATAAATATTTTTTAAAGAAAATAAAAAATTAAATTAAATATCAATATCATGATTATGTAATTAAAATTAAATTTAAATATATATTTAATGGAATATTATTCACATGATATATTATGGTGTTATTCTTTGACAAATGAGAAGATTGAGAAATATAGAGTGGTGAAGAGAGACCTATTGTGTTGTTTAATATTCTATGTAACAAGGATTAAGATATAAAATCAATGTTGTCATTATATATTATCATTTTCAATGAAGATAATGAGATAAAAAGGGAGAGAGACCATGATATGCATTTTATTTATTTATGATTTTTCTATTATTGAACATGTGATAAGATGTCTTTTGTGACAATCAATAAGATAATTGTTTAATTGAGATATCTGAATTGATTTCCATGAAAATTAAAATTACCCACGTGATTATTTCACTATTTGAAAATAAGATCAGGCGTATTGATGTCCAGTGAAGAAAAGTTTGCCAATAGGGAACCCATAATTCAACAACCATTATTATTTCATTAGCGAAACATATAAATTATGTCATGTTGTTAGGTCCACAAGGATGAATACCCTGATAGGGGGGTGAATTAGGGTATAACTAATTAAAAATTAAAGCTCGTTCTGATCTCGTTTCACTATTCAGAAAAACACACTTCTCTCTCTTTCCCGTTGCACAATATAAACAGAAAGTAAAGCATGCACAGGACACAACAATTTTTACTTGGTTCACCATCACTAGGCTACGTCCAAAAAGCATACACCGGCAATTTTTCGATGTACCAAATCCACTATAAGCACACTATTGTTTACAAGGTTTGGGATAGATCACTTCTATTCCCAGGCTCACTACCTTTACAATTTTTAGGGTTAGCTCATGACTTTCCCAATGGTCACTCCTAGTTTCTATCTCTCTGGCACACTGCCGGTGGAGAGGATCACCTTCTTCCTCTTCCTTTTTTCGCTGCTCTAAAAAGGATCCACTCAAAGTTTATAGACCTGTAGGTCTCTTCATTATCACAAATGAATGTATCCTTTGTTATATGTAGATGCTATGTTGAAGTTCAACCTTCACCCGTAGATTAATCTCTCTTTGCACCAAATGTATCGGGCAATCTTCCAGCTTTCACGCAGCCCTAAATATCTGCTATGAATCAACCTTACTTGGTGCCCTTATCTAGGTAGGCGCACAAGTCTCAACGCGCAAGTCAAAACTGGCATGCAATTCCTCCTCAACCACTTGCATGACACAAGTTTCTTCAACTCCAAACGACCTTAGGCTTGCAACCAACAACTTTCACACTTCTTCAAAATCGGGCGCGCAAGTTATACTTGTGCGACCACACACAAATTTCGTGACCACCACACCTGTGCGACGGGAGCTCTAATTTTTCTAAGTGTTGAACTATTCACCGAATGAGGAGGGGTCGACCTATATTTATAAGCATTTGGACACCCTGCACGACAGCATGCAAGTCTCCCCTCGGCGCGCACGTTTCGGCGCGCAAGTCTCTTCCGCGCAAACCACTTGCGCGTCCAAACATAAAACTTGTGAAACCATTCTTCCTTTGCCATATTTTGATGTCCTGATCTTGAAAAACATATGGCGCACAAGTTTCCTCTCCTTCAAGACCTCGGTGTCGAAGTCCCTTTTCCAAAAAAAATTTTCTTCATTTGTATCTTCTCATTTTGTACCACCTCCAGATCATCCATTCCTTTGTCGACTTTCTTGAATCAAACATGAACCATTAACCACGTCAATTGAACTTGACATGCCACTATGAAATCCCCTTTGTCAACAAATTTATATGTCATGGTTTTCTTTGTAAACAATCCCAACACAAATGTCCACTATGTCAACAAACAGAATCATCTCAAAAATGATTCAATGATACCTTGAGGAATTTTTTCCCAATAATCTCCCCCTTTGGGTTTGTTGACAACTCGTCCATGATAAGATACAATGATAATTATTCAGCCCCCATTCGCCTATTGCGATTACTAGAGTGATCAAGGATTTACTCAACACATACTCTAAGACCACAAGAGCAATGCTCGATGTGAGAAACAAGAGTAAATGAAAAGTTCATCATTGAATCACTTCATCTCTGACTCCCACTGTTGACACCAAACTGATACCAATTTTTACCAAACTGAAACCAATTGTTGGAAATATGATTACCGCATTCCAACACCAATCTTCTGCTTTTAGCACGATCCTCAGCTGTCGTGATATCTATTCTTTGATCGATCGCTTCTTGAATCGTCGTATTTAATACGCTCCCCCTTTATCATTGCTCACAACTTTAACTCTTGTCAGCTTCAAATTATTTTCAGCACTATTGCTTGTGTTGTCCAAGCTAAGCTCTGGCTAAGCTCGTTGAACTAGCTTCAACTCCCCCTATCTGGCTGGTCCACCAGTCAGCTTCTCCCTATATCTTTTATGATTTCTCAAAAATCCACATTGTCTCCCCCTTGAATAATCACTATTTTCTCCCCCTTTTTCAACGAACCCAAAGGTCAATCCTTTGTAGTCTGTAACAGAGTAGAGAACACTTATCAGTACATTAAAGAAAAATACATCATACCTCGGGGAGACGGGGGTTCCTCATCCACACTCTTTTAATTTTGGGGAGTCTACTGAACTCCCAGATCCAGTCGATGTCTCTCAAAATCTTCCTTGGGTAAGGCCTTTGTCAGAATGTCTACAACATGTAGCTATGTAGGAACATACTCCAAATTCACGATTCCCTGCTCAACCTTCTCCTTGATAAAATTATACTTTATTTCAATGTGCTTTGTCCATGAATGATGGATGAGATTTTTTCTAAGATTGATAGCACTTTAGTTATCGCATTGGATTCCGATCGGAGACTTCACTTAAACTCCCATATCTTCAACCTACTACTTCATCCATAATAACTATGTGCAAGCTTGAGTAGCCGCAATATACTCATCTTCTGCGGTGCTTAATGAAATGAAATCCTGCTTCTTACTTAACCAATAAATACATAATACACCAAGATATAATGCACCTCCATATGTTGATTTCTTGTCATCCACTGAACCATCCCAATCTACATCAGTATATCTCAATATCTCTATTTGAGATTTTTCATTATATGTCAAGCCGAAGTCTATCATGCCCTTGATATATTGAAGTATTCTTTTCACTCCAAGCATGTGGATTTCCTTTGGATTAATCTAATATCTTCTTTCTTGTCATGTGGTGAAAACAATTTCAGGCCTTGTTGTAGTTAAGTACAATATAATTCCAATGATTTTCCTCTATTATGTGATATTAACAACCTTGCCATCCTCATCTTTTTATAATTTCATCCGGGTAGCCACCAGAGTCCTCATATACTTGGAATTCTAAATTCCAAACCTTCTTAAAATCTCCTTGGCATATTTGGATTGAGAAATGAATGTTCCATTCCTTCCTTATGTCACCTAAAGGCCAAGGAAAAACGTTAGTTCTCCAATCATTGACATTTTAAACTCATTTTTCATGAATTCATAAAATCGTATGCACTGAGCTTCATATGATCCACCAAATATTATGTCGTCAACATAAACCAGCACCATCATCCTTTGATTACTATCACTGTTGAAATAAAGATTGTAATCAACTCCCCCACGCCGGAAACCAAGCTTCATCATGTACTGATCAAGCCTTGAGTACCATGCTCTTGGTGCTTGTTTCAGCTCATACAATGCCTTCTTTATCCTGAAAACATTGTTCTCATCCTCATGAATGAGAAATCCATATGGCTACTCAATTTACACCTCTTCTTCATGAACCCCATTTAGAAATGCAGATCTGACGTCCATCTGAAACACTTTGATCTTTCTTTGCACTACTATGGCTAAAAATAATCTGATTTTCTGCAGCCTTGGAACTGGTGAAAATGTCTCATCAACATCAATACCCTCTATTTGAGATTACCCTTTGCACACCAGTCATTCTTTGTTTCAAATCACTATTCCATATTCGTTCATCTTGTTGCGAAAGACCCATTTAGTCCCGATGACGTTCTTATTTGCTGGCCTCGAAACAATCTCCCACGTATGATTCTTCTCAATCTGGTCTAATTCTTCATTCATAGCCTAAACCCAATACTCATCTTCAGCTACATCAAAAAAAAATTTCGGCTCCACCTGAGATAAAAATGATGTTTGCTATGATGATTTCATTCTTCGAGTCTGAAATAGAGCTATATGATCACCAATGATATTTTACCTATCAATTTCAGCGCGACTCTTTGGCTTCTTAACAGATTCAGATTTTGTTTCCTCTTTCTCATCATCAGTATCTACTTCTGAGTCATCCTCTGCCACTTCTACTCCCCCTGTGTTTCTTACCTCCTCGTCACTTTGATCCAGAAACTGTTCATTGGGTCGTTGAGTATTCTATTCATTTTCAACTATAGTGACATCATTGCTCTCAACAATTTTTCTGAGCCTTTTGTTGAAGAATTTTTATGCTTTTCTTTTCCCTGAGTAGTGAAGGAATATCCGCTCATCTCCTTGTGACTCAAATTTCCTCTTATTTTCTTTGTTGAGAATGAAGCACTTACTTCCAAAGATTCGAAAGTATTTCAATGTTGGCTTATTTCTGTACAACATTTCATACGAAGTCTTTCCTTCCTTTGGACACAACAGAGACCTATTCGAAATATAGATCGATGTCAAAACTGCTTCTTTACAAAATTTCTCTAGTAGGTCCTTTTCAATAAGCATTGTTCTGGACATGTTATTGATGATCCGATTTCTCCCCTGAACTACTCCATTTTGTTGGGTAGTTCTCACGGATGAAACATGATGCCTTATCTCGTGTTTCTTGAGATAATATTCCACTTGGATGTTTGTGTATTATTGTACCGTTATCAGTACGAATGTTCATAATTTTCTTCCCAAGAACACTTTCTGATTCCATCTTATACTGCTTGATACAACCGAACACTTCTGTCTTATAGGTAATGAAAAATACCCAAGTCATTCTTCTATAATAATCAATGAAAAGGTTATAGTACCTTTTCCCATTTATGGCTCGTGGTGAGATTAGTCCACAAACATCATCAAGCACCAATTCGAGCACTCTGGTTGATTTTTGTTCCTTTGGCTTGTATGTATTTCTAATGATCATCCCTTGTTGGCAAGCATCACACATATGAGTGTGATCACGTGATAATTTGGGAAGGTCTCTAGCAGCATCACACTTTATAATATATTCCATAGATGGTTGGAATGTATGACCAAGTCGCTTATTCCACAAATTGTTTTCTTCCTCTCTGGATAAAAGATGAATATATTTTTCCCCACATACAAGGTAAATATTTCCCTTTGTCCTTTTTACCTGTAGAACAACTATTCTATATTTTTCTTTCACCACACACATCTTCTTGGTAAATCAGATAGAGTTCCCAGAGTCACATAGTTGACTGACACTGAGTAAGTTATGACCGAGGCCCTCTACTACCAAGAAATCAGCACGTCTCATATCTTTCCCCCCAAACTTGGCCTTTCCTGCGCCAATAATCTTCAGGCCTTCATCATTTCCAAACATGAAAACTTCTTCTTTGTCATATTTTATTCCTGTAATGAGATCCTTGTTTCCTATCATATGGGATGTGCAACCACTATCAAGGATCTATACTCCATAATGATCTGAAGCTTTAAGGGAAAATTCTACAACTACTGACTTCTCATCCTTTTTCTTTTTGATCCATGTCTTCAACTTCACACTTGGTGTGGATTGGAGAATTTGATCTTCTTTAGAGTGTGATGGACTATCTTCTTCCTGTAGAGCTGCAAATCGATTTTGTGTTTTCAGCCCACTTGATGATTCCCTAACTTGCTGCTTACGACTGCCTGAGTTTTTCTTTTTCACATTCCTTTGTATGATTGATGTGCAATATCTAGCCATGTTCCCAAATCTTCCACACCAAAAACAATGTCCTTGAAAATATGATTTAGAGAACCGTACTCTGTCTGGATGCCATCTTTGTTCTTGTTCCCTTCGATGTCTCTTGGGTATGGAACATACATACTGTGAATGTCTCATCTTTCCACAATAATAACACCTGATATAAGGTGCATTACTTCATGTTACTTCAGCACTACAATTTTTTCCTTGGGATCTCTGAATATTCTAATTCGTCTTTGTGCCCAAATCAACCTTCAATCTTGGGACAGGTTCTTGAGGACTGACTTCAATTGTCAAAGATTTTTGCTTCTGATCAAGCCCTGAATCAGCCATAATGTCTGAGCTCAATTGTTGTTTCTTTCCTTCTAAACTACTAGGCTCCTCTTTCATCTTTTCAGTCTTCAGAATGACTTGCTTTCCCAAGAATGTGTTGGGAATCAAAGGTTTTTCTTGGTCTTTAACTTTTCTCTGCAGACCGACTACTTCCTCTTCAAGCTCTTTGATACGCATGACATGATCTTTCACTTTTTTATTCAACCAATCAATCTTTCATTTCTATTCTTCAATCTTGATCTTATGGTCATTAATATTTTCTGTGCTCTCTGGCCTGGAAGACTTAAGGTTTTCAATTTCATTTACTATCTCAGACATCTCTTCTTCCTGCTATTGCATGTTGAGTTTGGCATCATGTACCACCTTATTGGATTTCTTTGTTTTTGATCTCCAAACATCTATCTCTTCAAGATCTTCTTCTAATTCAGCTTCCATGTCAATTCTCCCTTCAATTTCTTCTTCTTCTTCATCAATGTTAGTTTCTTCCCTTTCTTGAGCACTACCAACAATAGCCACCATATCATTTTCTCCACTGTCTTTGCAATTTTCAATCTCCTCCACCTCTTCAACCTAAGACTCATCTAAACTGTCTATTTCTTGTGAATGAAGATTCTTCTTCTTGAAGAAATTTCTCTTGAACTACTTCTTCCCTTTCACATAGGCTGATGATCTCTTCTTGGGAATTTCCACTTCATCTTAATCATTTTCTTATTGAATATTTTTGGGGCACCTTGCGGCAAGATGACCAACTTTTCCACATCTAAAGCAAGAAAGTGGAAGTTTCACTTTGACCTTTCCTTTTCCTCTTTGAATATTTGAGGAGAGGAATGACATTACCTCATCTATTTCTTCATCCTCCTGAGAATATTCAATGGTGAGATTCTTCATGGCCTTAAATTCCACCTCATTAGATTTTCTCTTTTCCACGGCGTCGTTATCATCATTTCTCATTTCATATGAAACAAGGGTGCTGTGTAGTTTATCCAATGCCAGCTCTTTTGGGTCTTTATCCTCCAAAACAGAAACTTTCGGATTGAACTGAGGTGGAAGTTTTCTCAGGATGCCCTTCATAATTTTTACATCTTCAATAACTTCTCCAAGACCTCTCATGTCTTCCACTACAACATTTACCCTTTCAAACAATGCATCAACAGATTTATTCGGGTTCATTCTCAGATCATCATATTTGTTCCACAACACTTGCATCATTACTTCTCTGACCTTTGAATCCCTTTCATATATATTCAATAACATTTTCCACATGGCATGTGACGATTTCCACGACATCACCTTTGTATGTATAGGATTGAATGGGGACCCCCCTAAGGAATTTATTGCTTTGGCATCATCATCCAACTCTCTATGATCAACTTTTGATAATTCACCGCTATTAATATTAGATGTTATGTCGTCCATTGCTGATGTGAATTCATCCATTCCCAAAGATTGGAAGTAGTGTCGCATTTGATTCTTCCATAGCTAAAAATGTTTCTCGTCAAATATCATAATCCATTTATGATTGGTGACCTCCACTGAGAGAAGAACTTATATCAACCTACCTTTGATACCAATTGTTATTTCCACAAGGATGAATACCCTGAGAGGGGGGTGAATCAAGGTATAACTAATTAAAAATTAAATCTCGTTCTGATCTTGCTTCGCTATTAAGAAAAACACACTTCTCTCGCTTTTTCGTTGCACAATATAAACAGAAAGTAAAGCATGCATAGGACACAACAATTTTTACTTGGTTCACCCGCACTGGGCTACGTCCAAGGAGCATACACGAGCAATGTGCCAATGTACCAAATCCACTATAAGCACACTGTTGTTTACAAGATTTGGGATAGATCACTTCTATTCCCAGGCTCACTCCCTTTACAATGTTTAGGGTCGGATCACTACTTTCCCAAAGGTCACTCCATGTTTCCCTCTCTCTGGCTCAATGCTGGTGGAGAGGATCACCTTCTTCCACTTCCTTTGCTCACTGCTCTGAAAAAGATCCACTCATAGTTTATAGACCTGTAGGTCTCTTCATTATCACTAATGAATACATCCTCCGTTGTATGTATATGCTCTGTTGAAGTTCAACCTTCACCCGTAGATGAATATCTCTTTGCACAAAAGGTATCGGGAAATATTTCAGCTTTCACACAGCCCTGAATCTCTGCTGTGAATCAACCTTACTTGGTGCCCTTCTCTAGGACGGCGCACAAGCCTCGGCGCACAAGTAAAAACTGGTGTGAAATTACTCCTCAACCACTTTCATGACACAAGATTCTTCAACTCCAAACTTTCACGACACACTTCCTTTCTCACCCAAACCACCTTAGGCGTGCAACCAACAACTTTCACGCTTCTTCAAAATCTGGCTCGCAAATTATACTTGTGCGACCACACACAACTTGTGCGACCACCACACCTGCGCGATAGAAGCTATGATTTTTCTAAGTGATGAATGCTTCACCGAATGAGGATGGTTCGACCTGTATTTATAGGCATTTGGACACCCTACGCGATGGCGCACAAGTATCCCCTTGGCGCGCAAGTTTCGGCACACAAGTCTCTACCACGCAAACCACTTGTGCATCCAAACATAAAACTTGCGCGACCCTTCTTCCTTTTCCATATTTTGATGTCTCAATCCTGAAAAACATATGGCAAGTAAGTTTCCTATCGTTCAAGACCTCAGTACGCAATTCCATTTTCCAAAAACACTTTTCTTCATTTTTCTATTTTCAGGACCAAATATTTGGCAAACACTGGAAAATGGCGCCATATAGTATCTTCTCTTTTTGTACCACCTCAAGATCATCCATTCCTTTGTCAACTTTCTTAAATCAAACATGAATCGTTAACCACATCCCTTGAACTCGACATGCCACTATGAAATCACCTTTCTCAAAAAAAAATTATGTCATTGTTTTCTTTGTCAACAATCACAACACATATGTCCACTTTGTCAACAAACACAATCACCTCAAAAATGCTTCAATGATACCTTGAGGGATTTTTTCCCATTAATCTCCCCTTTGGTTTTGTTGAAAACTCTTTCATGAAATGATACATCGTTAATTCTTCATCCACCATTCTACTATTGCGATTCTGATCGTGATCAAGGATTTACTCAACACATATTCTAAGCCCACATGAGCAATGATCAGTGTGAGAAACAAGATTAAATGATAAGTTCATCAATGAATCACTTCATCTCTGACACCCACTATTGACACCAAACTGATACCAATTTTTACCAAACTAAAACTAATTTTTGGAAATATGCTTACCGCATTCCAACACCACTATTCTACTTTTATCACGATCCTTAGCTATCATGATATTTATTCTTTGATCAATCACTTCTAGAATCATCTGAATTAATATAATCCCCCTTTCTCATTACTCACAGCTTTAACTCTTATCAGCTTCAAATCCTCTTCAGCACTATTGCCTGTGTTGTCTGAGCTAAGCTCTGGCTAAGCACGTTCAACTAGCTTCAACTCCCCCTATCTGGATGCTCCACCTGTCAACTTCTCCCCGTATCTTTTATTATTTCTCAAAAATCCACATTGCCTCCCCCTAGAAGAATCACAATTTTCTCCCCCTTTGTCAACGAACCCAAAGGTCACTCCCTTGCAGTCTGTAACAGAGTAGAGAACACATATCAGTACATTAGGGAAAAACACATCATACCTCGAGGAGAGGGGGTTCCTCATCCACACTCTTTCAAGTGTGGGGAGTCGACTGAACTCCCAAAGCCAGTTGATGTCTCTCAAAATCTTCCTTGGGTAAGGCCTTTGTTAGAATGTCTGCAACCTGTAGCTCTGTAGGCACATACTCTAACATCATGATTCCCTGCTCAACCTTCTCCTTGATAAAATGATACTTTATTTCAATGTGTTTTGTCCTTGAATGATGGATAGTATTTTTGCTAAGATTGAGAGCACTTGAGTTATTGCACATGATTCTGATCAGAGACATCACTTTAACTCCCATATCTTCAAGCTGCTGCTTCATCCATAATAACTGTGTGCAAGCTTTAGTAGCCGCAATATACTCAGCTTCTGTGGTGCTTAATGAAATAAAATCCTACTTCTTGCTTAACCAAGAAATACATAATCCACCAAGATAGAATGCACTTCCAGATGTTGATTTCCTGTCATCCGCTGAACCAGCCCAGTCTGCATCAGTATATCCCAATAACACTATCTGAGATTTGTCATTATATGTCAAGCTAAAGTCCATCATCCCCTTGATATACTGAAGTATTCTTTTCAATACAATCATGTGGATTTACTTGGGATTACTCTGATATCTTTATTCTTGGAATGTGGAGAAAAAATTTCAGGCCTTGTTGTAGTTAAGTACAATAGACTTCCAATGATTTGCCTGTATTCTGTGATATTAACTGCCTTTCCATCCTCATCTTTTGATAATTTCATCTAGGTAGCCACCGGAGTCTTAATCTCCTTGGAATTATCCATTCCAAAACTTTTTAAAATCTAATTGGCATATTTGGATTGAGAAAATGAATGTTCCATTCTTTCCTTGTGTCTCTTGAAGACCAAGGAAAAACATTAGCCCTCCAATCATTGAAATTTTAAACTCATTTTTCATGAAATCGGAAAACCGTCTGCACTGAGATCCATCTGATCCACCAAATATTATGTCGTCAAAATAAACCAGTACCATCATCCTTTGATTACTATCATTGCTGAAATAAAGATTGTAATCAACTCCCCCACGCTGGAAACCAAGTTTCATCAAGTACTGATCAAGTCTTGAGTACCATGCTCTTGGTGCTTGTTTCAACCCATACAATGCCTTCTTCAGATTGCAAACTTTGTTCTCATCCTCATGAATGAGAAAGACATATTTCTGCTCAATGTACACCTCTTCTTCCAAAACCCCATTTAGAAATGAAAATTCGATGTCCATCTGGAACACTTTGAACTTTCTGTGCACTACTATGGCTAAAAATAATCTGATTGTCTCTAGCCTTGCAACTGGTGAAAATGTCTCATCAACATCAATACCCTCTATTTGGGAGTACCATTTTCACACCAGTCGTGCTTTGTTTGAATCACTATGCCATCTTCGTTCATCTTGTTGCAAAATACCCATTTAGTCCCGATGAAGTTCTTATTTTCTGGCCTCGAAACAATCTACCATGTATGATTCTTCTCATTCTGAACTAATTCTTCATTCATAGCCTGAACCCCACACTCATCTTCTACAACATCAAAAAAAAAGTTGACTCCACCTGAGATAAAAATGATGTTTATTGTGATGATTTCATTCTTCGAGTCTGAACTAGAGTTGTCTCATCACCAATGATATTTTTCCTATCAATTTTAGCTCGACTCTTTGGCTTCCTAGCAGATTCAAATTTTGTTTCCTCTTTCTCATCATCAGTATCATATTTTGAGTCATCCTCTGCCACTTCTACTCCCCCTTTGTTGCTTACCTCCTCATCAATTTCATCCAGAAACTTTTCACTGGGTCATTGAGTATTATGTTCATTTTCAACTATAGTGACATCATTGCTCTTAACAAATTTTCCCAGACTTTTTTTGAAGCATTTATATGCTTTGATTTTTCCTGAGTATCCAAGGAATAACCTCTCATCTCCTCATGACTCAAATTTCCTCTGATTTTATTTGTTGAGAATGAAGAAATTCCAAAGATTCAAAAGTATTTCAACGTTGGCTTCTTTCCATACCAAATTTCATACGGAGTATTTCCTTCCTTTGGACACAACATAGACCTGTTCGAAATATAGACCAATGTCAAAACTGCTTCCTTCCAAAATTTCTCTGGTAGGTCCTTTTCAATAAGAATCGTTTTAGCCATGTTGTTGATGATCTGATTTCTCCTCTCAATGACTCTATTCTGTTGGGGAGTTCTCACTGATGAAACTTGATGCCTTATCCTGTGTTTATCGAGATACTATTCCACTTAACTATGTGAATTCTGTACCGTTATCAGTATGAAAATTCATAATTTTCTGCCCAATCATCCTTTTTTATTACCTCCTATACTACTTGATACAACTGAACACTTCTGTCTTATGGGTAATTAAAAATACCCAAGCCATTCTTCTATAATCATCAATGAAAAGGACATAGTACCTTTTCCCATTTATGGCTCGTGGTGAGATCGGTCCACAAACATCAGCATGCACCAATTCGAGCACTCTGGTTGATTTCTGTTCCTTTGGCTTGTATGTCTTTCTAATGATCATCCCTTGTTGGCAAGTATGGAACATATGAGTGTGATCACGTGATTATTTGGGAAGGTCTCTAGCAGCATCACACTTTACCAGATCTTCCATAGACGGTTGGCATAGATGACAAAGTCACTTATGCCACAACTTGTTTTCTTCCTCTCTAGATAAACGACAGATATCTATTTCCCCACATACAAGGTAAAGATTTCCCTTTGTCCTTTTTCCCTGTAGAAAAATTGTTCCATATTTTCATTTCACCACACACATCTTCTTCGTAAATAGGATAGAGTGCCCAGAGTTACATAGTTGACTGACACTAAGTAAGTTATGACTAAGTCCCTCTACTGCCAAGACATCAACACTTCTCATCTCTTTGCCCCCAAACTTGGAATTTCCTACGCCAATAATCTTCAGGCCTTCATCATTTCCAAACATGACACGTCCTTCTTTTTCATATTGTATGCCTGTAATGAGATCATTGTTTCCTGTCATATGGGATGTGCAACTACTATCAAGGATCTATACTCCTGAATTATCTGAAGCTTTAAGGGCAATTTATACAACTACTACCTTCTCATCCTTTTTCTTTTTGATCCATGTCTTCAAATTCACACTTTGTGTGGATTGGAGAATTGGATCTTATTTAGAGTGTGATGGACCAGCTTCTTCCTGTAGAGCTCCAAATCGATTTTATGTTTTCATCTCACTTGATGATTCCCTAACATGCTGCTTACGACTGCCTAAGTTTTTCTTTGGCACATTCCTTTGTATGATTGATGTGAAATATCTATACATGTGCCCAAATCCTCTGCACCAAAAACAGTGTCCTTTGAAATATGCTTTAGAGAATCGTACTCTGTTTGGATGCCATCTTTGTTCTTGTTCCCTTTGATATCTCTTGGATATGGAACATACATACTATGAATGTCCCATATTTCCACAACAATAACACCTGATATAAGGTTCATTACTTCGTGTTACTTCATCACCATGAGTTTCCCCTTGGGGTCTCTGAATATTCTTATTCTACATTGTTCCCAAATCAACCTTCAATCTCGGGACAGGTTCTTGCGGACTGACTTCAATTATCATAGAGTTTTGCTTCTGATCACGCCCCAAATCAGCCTTAATGTCTTAGCTCAATTTTTGCTTCTTTCCTGCTGAACTACTAGGATCCTCTTTCATATTTTCAGTCTTCAGAATGACCTGCTTTCCTAAGAATGTGCTGGGAATCAAATGTTTTTCCTGGTGTTTAACTTTTCTCCACAGACCGACTACTTCCTCTTCAAGCTCTTCAATACGCTTGACGTGAGCTTTCACTTTTCTATTCAAGCCATAAATCTCCCATTTTTGTTCTTCAATATTGAGCTTATGATCATCAATATTTTCTGTGCTTTCTGGCCTGGAAGAATTAAGGTTTTCAATTTCTTTTACTATCTCAGACTTGTATTCTTCCTATAGTTTCATGTAGAGTTTGGCATCATGTAACACCTTGTTGGATTTCTTTGTTTTTTCTATCAAAACATCTATCTATTCAAGTGGTGCTTCTAATTCAGCTTCCATGTCAATTCTACCTTCAATTTCTTCTTCTTCTTCATCAATGTCAGTTTCTTCCTTTTCTTCAGCACTACCGACAATAGCCACCATAGCATTTTCTCCACGATCTTTGCAATTTTCAATCTCTTACACCTCTTCAACCTCAGACTCATCTAAACTTTCTATTTCTTGTGAAATAAGATTCTTCTTCTTGATGAAATTTCTCTTGAACAACTTCTTCCCTTTCACATAGGCTGAAGATCTCTTCTTGGGAATTTCAACTTCATCTTCATCATTTTCTTCTTGAAACTTTTTGGGGCACCTTTCAGAAATATGACCAACTTTTCCACATCTAAACAAGGAAAGTAGAAGTTTCCCTTTGAACTTTCCTTTTCCTATTTGAATATTTGAGGAGAGGAATGACATTACCTCATCTGTTTCTTCATCCTCCTGAGAATCGTCAATGGTGAGCTTCTTCATGGACTTAAATTACACCTCTTTCATATGAAACAAGGGTGTTATGTAGGTTATCCAATGTCAACTCTTTCGGGTCTTTATCCTCTAAAATAGAAACATTCGGATTGAACCGAGGTGGAAGTTTTCTCAGGATGTGCTTCAGAATTTTTATATCTTCAATAACTTCTGCAAGACCTCTCATGTCCTCCGATACAAAATTTACCCTGTCAAATAATGCATCAACATATTCATTCGGTTTCATTCTCAGATCTTCATACTTGTTCCACAACACTTGCAGCTTTGCCTCTCTAACCTTTGTATCCCCTTCATATATATTCAATAACTTTTCCCACATGGCATTTGATGTTTTCCATGACATAACCTTGGTATATATAAGATTGTATAGGGATCCCCCTAAGGAATTTATTTCTTTGGCATCAGCATCCAACTCTCTACGCTCAGCTTCTGATAATGCACCACTTTTAATATCAGCAGTTATGTCATGCATTACTGTTGTGAATACATCCATTCCCAATGATCGGAAGTAGTGTTGCATCTGATTCTTCCATAGCTGAAAATTTTTCCCATCGAAGATCGGAATCCTTTTATGATTGGTGGACTCCATTGAGAGAAGAACTAATATCAACCTACCTCTGATACCAATTTTTATTTCTACAAGGATGAATACCCTGAGAGGGGGTGAATCAGGGTATAACTAATTAAAAATTAAAGCTCATTCTGATCTTGTTTCACTGTTAAGGAAAACACACTTCTCTATCTTTCTCATTGCACAATATAAACAGAAAGTAAATCATGCACAGGACACATCAATTTTTACTTGGTTCACCTTCAATGGGATATGTCTAAGGACCATACATCGGCAATGTGCCGATGTACCAAATCCACTATAAGCACACTATTGTTTACAAGGTTCGGGATAGATCACTTCTATTCCCATGCTCACTGCCTTTACAATGTTTAGGGTCAACTCACTGCTTTCCCAAGGGTAACTCCCTATTTCTCTATGTCTGGCTCACTACCGGTGGAGAGGATCACCTTCTTCCTCTTCCTCTTCTCACTACTCTGAAAAGGATCCACTCATAGTTTATAGACCTGTAGGTCTCTTCATTATCACTAATGAATGCATCCTCTGTTGTATGTAGATGATCTGTTGAAATTCAAACTTCATCCGTAGATGAATCTCTCTTTGCACTGAAGGTAACGGGCAATCTTCCAGCTTTCACGCAGCCCTGAATCTCTGTTGTGAATCAACCTTACTTGGTGCCCTTCTCTAGGCCGGCGCGTAAGTCTCGGCACGCAAGTCAAAACTGGTGCACAATTCCTCCTCAACCACTTGCGCGACACAAGATTATTCAACTCTAAACTTGTGTGACACACTTCCTTTCACCCGCAAACCACCTTAGGCATGCAACCAACAACTTTCGCGCTTCTTCAAAATTTGGCGCACAAATTATAATTGTGCGACCACACACAACTTGCACGACCACCACACCTACGCGAAGGGAGCTCTGATTTTTATACATGTTGAACTCTACGCCGAATTAGGAGGGGTCAACCTGAATTTATAGGCATTTGGACACCCTGCGCGATGGTGCGCAAGTCTCCCCTCGGCACGCAAGTTTCGACGTGCAAGTCTCTACCGCACAAACCACTTGCACGTCCAAACATAAAACTTGCACGACCCTTCTTACTTTTCCATATTTTGATGTCCTGATCTTGAAAAACATATGGCGCGCAAGTTTCCTCTCCTTCATGACCTTGGTGCGCAAGTCCCTTTTCCAAAAACACTTTTCTTCATTTGTCGATTTTCAGGCCCAAAACTTTGGCAACCACCGGAAAATGGTGCCACCTTGTATCTGCTCTTTTTGTACCGCCTTCAGATCATCCATTCCTTTTTCAACTTTCATGAATCAAATATGAATCGTTAACCACATACCTTGAACTTTACATGCCACTATGAAATCCCCTCTTTCAACAAATTTGTATGTCATGGTTTTCTTTGTCAACAATCACAACACAGATGTCCACTTTGTCAACAAACAAAATCACCTCAAAAATGCTTCAATGATACCTTGAGGGATTTTTGCCCAACACATGCATATGAAAAATTGATTAAAATAAAATACATATGTTTGAGTATAATAACCCAATAGGATATTCCAAAATTATATGATCATTGTGAATACATTTACATAATATTACGTATTTCTAAAATAGATTCAAAAAAAATTTACTAATGAAGATGTACTATAACATATTTGAAAATAATGACCAAATTAATAATGTATTGTATAAAATTAAAATTAAATATAAATTATAATTTAATAAAAACAATATATTATTTTCCTATCGATTTATGATATTTGTTCTGATTTTTTATGAACATGTTATTAATGAATAGTTTTTATATTTTGAAGTAATATGTATCACATTAAGTAATTTTGTGGATTATTTTTTTAAAGAATATTTATTTACCTTAAAATGGATAGTATTAGGATGGAAAACATTGATCGGATCACTAATGAGTTTCCGGAGTTATGCTATTTTTTGGACTATGAGTTCAATAATGACTCAGATAGAGAATTGATTTGATGTTTGTGTTTTCATTATACTGAAAGACCGTGGTTGAATCATGAGGGTGTGAATCACCATATCACTAAACATTCTTTCCAAAACAAAATATCATGTTTTTTATCACAATGGATAAATAGTTCATTTGGGAAATGACGTTAATTTAATAGAAATGATTTGTATAAAAAATTGATTTCTAATCGAATTCCATTTGTTTTTTAATCCAACTCATCTTGTATACCATTTCAAGAGGAAATGAATATTGGGACATAGTTTTCATCTACTTATTATAATAATAATGCTGAAAGTGTTAGAAAGCTTATGGAAGATGATAATTCCACAGTATATCAAGATTGCAGAAAACTAAGAAAACATGAAATTAATGAGATTATATCATGGGAAATAAATGTATTGATTTTTTTTAATAATATAGTTGACTATATCTTTACATTTCTTAAGTATTTACTATATAATTTTGCATGTATTCATGAAATTGATTGCTTGACCTCAATGTTAGTTGAAATATTTTAATATTCATATACTAAGATATGATCTTTCCCTAAATGTTGTTATCTATCCTAGAAGGAAAATATAGACTTGAGATAGTGAAAACAGTGTCTTACACCAAGGTGGATGACTAATAAAGACAAAAATCAATCATATATACCAGATAATGTGATTTTTCACTTCCCTTTAATTCCTAGGCTTCTAAAACAATTACAACAGAACAAGTGGAATGAAATATGAGATTCCATGAATATGAAATTAGGATGATTATGAAATAGTGAATCTTATAGATGGGTTATAATGTAATAAATTTAATAGGTAACATCTTGATCTTGTAGTTGACCCACAAATTACTATATTTGGATTATCCTGGGATGGTTTTGACCCATTTCCCCAAATTCATATTGTACACAGTACTTGGAATGTTTTAATTAAAATTTATAACATTCCTTCATATATGTGTATGATGAATCCATTTGTTATCATGTGTATATTGATATCTGGACCCAGTGATCTAGTAAATGATATTTACAAATACTTACATCCATTAATAGATGTGTTCAAGGATCTTTGGATTATTAGTACACAAGCATATGATGCATTCAGGAAAGAGTACATTATATTTCATGTAGATTTATTGTGAGTGATAAATGATTTCAATACTTATGAAATGATATCTGTTTGGACTACAAATGGGAAATTATACTGCCCTATTTTTATGAAAATACACATTTTTGGAGGTTAAAATTTTGATGAACTTTTAGCTTCATAGGGAAATCATGATTTCTATCGATGGATCATCCATATATGCAAATTCAGAGATACTTCCATAATCTCACCATAAAAGATAAAATAACTAAATGAATGTTGGGGAATGATATTTTTAAAGGACATAATGGCCTGAATTATATAATTGGAAAAAGTAAATTAAATATCAAAAATAGAAATCATATTAATTAAAATTCTGACAAAAATTACAGAAAGAAAATTATTTTTTTTGAGTTGATTCATTATTCATAAAATTTATTTCATCATTTTTTGGATGTAATGCGTAATGAGAAAAACATTTGTGAGATTTTTTTTCTACTTTTGTACTTATGAATGTAAAAACAAAAGTGGATTTGTAGTCACAACGCGATTTGATAGATTGGTGTATAAGATCAACAATTCACTCAGATTTAATAGGTTAAAAATAACTAGGAATTCTTTTTTTCATGTTATTAATTTAAAAATTTAGATAAAAAATAATTTATTCAAGTATAGGAATATTTGAAGGATCTATATAGTTATTCAAGGAACCTTTATAAAAGGGTGAATAAAAAAATTTGAAAGTGAAATATCTTAAAACTGATTATTACCATGTCTTATTACATGAGTTGATTCCAATTACCATATTTCATTTACTTTCACATAATTATAGAGTTTTTTTGATTAAGTTATTTAATTTTTATGGAGAAATTTCTTCCAAATGGCTGAGAATAAGTGTTATTCAGAATTTATAAATAGATGCACTCATTACTCTTTGTGACTTGGAGAAAAATATCCAACTAACATTTTTCACATGGATATTACATCTAATTGTGCATCTTCTAATAGAAGTTCTATTTGGTTTTCATGTTTTTAGTTTTGGGATTTATCTAATAGAAATAATAATATTTACATTGAAATCTTATGTGAGAAATAAATATCATCTTAAAGGCTCTATTGTGAATGTCTATTTTTAATAAGGCTGAATGTATTATTGTTCATCATACTTGTATAATGTCACTATAAGATTTAATAAAATAATGAAAAATGGAGATTATACATATGATCCCATTGAGCCGTAATTTCCTTCACTGCACAAAATAGGGGTGATATATTGATCAAACATGGTGTGTACATTAAGTATAGATGAGTGTTATATGGCTCATCATACAGTATCTTTCAACTGTGTTGTTCTTGATGATTAATTCAAGTTACTAAAATAATAAATATTAATTTTTCTATTGAGTTATTTCTTTATAGATTCTAACATTTTAAATCATTTATATTTTTAGAGAATATTTATAAATTTTTAGAAGGAAGTATTTTTCTTTTTCTATTAATAGGAAGGAACAATTTCACAATAAAGAATTTAATGCTTGGTTAAAGTTAAATGTAAGATATTTTCTTTTTCTTATCATATCATAATCACAGGTATCTATTTAATAATATATGTTATTATCTTCTAAGTTTTTACATTACCAATAAATGATATATCAGATGAAATAACAGTGTTCTCCTTTGGTCCAAAAAATTTGGTTCATGGTTGTAAGGAGATGGTTGTCAATGGATTTAAATTAATTATAAATAGATATTCAAAAAAATGTAAACACATAATGATGGTGTCTGGATATTTACCACAAAATAATTATGTGAGTGCATGAGACAAGAAACCTCGATCCAGAATTTTGTCGAAAGAATCATTTTATTAAATTACTATTTACATTTTTGTGCCATAATGATGAAATTAAAGTGGTTTGATTCAGTGACATAGTAAGGAAAGAATATAGATAACTATGGATTTAGAGTGATTGATATGAATTGTCATCTTAATACCAATGAACCTTATATTCTTCCGTCACAATCTTGATTGGTTTTTTGTGTAACTGTCTAGTTAAAATAAAAAACTGGGGTTAGTTTTTATGTAATTTCCATAAATATTTTTGATGAAGGAAAGGATGATAATGATTATGTGGATAAACCTTTCAATATTAATTCTAATATTTCATTTAATGACAGAGATGACTAAATTATTTGAACATATTGTGAACCAAAAAAATTCACAGATTATACATAGTGTTGGCACATGTGTAAGTATTTACCATATATTATTGAAATATTTTATGTGTTTTTTAACATTCATACTAGATAAAAAATTAACTACAATTTCTCCCCCTGAAATTTCATGATATATGATCTGTTTTGTTAAATAACTTATTGAGTATGATTAAAAAATATCAAACATTACACTATACACAACAATTTTTTAAATGAAATACTAATTTTTATATATTCCCATAATAACATTTTCTATGATAATTAGAGTCATGATATATTACTAAAAATTTACATGTCTTGTGAACAACATTAAATCTAACTTTATTATAAATGTGTGGTTATATAAGATTCTTAAACACTAAATGTAGGGAAACCAACTTTTTAGACATCATTGATCATACACTATATTGGTCCAATCAAGGTGGAAATTATTATAATAAAATATTATCTATAATATAAAATCATGATACATAACTTATTCCATTAAATATATTATTAACAATGACATCATGACTCAGTAAGTCTAGATGAAACTAATAACCTATGAATAAAAATAAGTCCCACTAAACTTCACTCCCAGATCAGGAACAAGAATGAGTAATTTAAAATTTTAAAATATTCAACTAAATTTTATTGAAATATAAATTTATTACCTATAATTTTTTGTTTCTCTGTCAAATTGGTTTATCATTTTATAGTTTTATGTTTCTAGACAATTCCTTTTTCATTTCTCTAACTTCCTTTTCTTGCTAAATTTTATCATCTTTTAAGACATATATAAACTCAAATATACTAATGATAACATCCAAAGGGACATTATCCATATAACCCTATGGATTCAAAGTATAAATATTTAAAAATTTAATTATTTGACCTTCTTCATACACAAAAAATCTATGATCAAATTATTTTAAATGATATCAAATATCATTTTTTTAGAGAACCCCCTCTTTTATTACTATCCAGTTGTAGAAGATCCTTCTTTAACTACTTAAAAAAAGTTAATTTACTTTATTTTATACCCTCCTTATTAATACTTTTTTTTCATTTTTATGTCCAAAACCTATATGGTGGAGACAATTATAATAACAAATATTTACATGAATTGGGGAATCTCCAAAAACATTCAAAAATATACACTCTATGTAAATTAGTTAAAAACCCAATAGTACATTATATCTAATCAAAATAATTATTATATTATAATAAAAAATTAATTTCATAGTATATCATGCAATCACACTTAGTGGATGTGGAGTGAATCAGTTTTAAACAAATTTATTGTATTATTCCAACATCAAATTGTAACCCCGTGTAGTTATTCAAACCACTAGATCAATTAGGTTGTATACATGTCTATTATGCAGACCAACACATACTCACACATGAATTGTTGATAAAAAAATAAATAGCAACACATAGATATTTTAAAAGTTTTTATTCCAATTTGGAAACACACTCTTTGATATGATTGTTTAATATCATAGGAAAAAATGTATTTGTATTCTCATAAGTACTATAATGAGGATATTGTTATTAGTTACTTAAGATCATGTATCATTCTTTAACAGTACAATATTACTTTGGTTAATCATCATATTATCACAAAAGTAAATATAGTTATATATTGAAACTCATATTACATTCCCTATTAACTATAACGATGTAAATTTTTTTTCTTGATCCACTGATCTTCAAAGGACCTCCTCAAAAAAAACCTAAACCAAATCTTCTTTCACCTCCTAGATGTCTTCATATGAATGTAATATGTACTTCTTCAATACATGATTTGGACATCTACTAAATAAAAAATATCAACTTCATGAAATTCAATCATATACTTTACTATCAAGAAAATTAGTTACCATATAACTCTTTAATTAATTCTCTTTAGCATCCAGAATATATTTTTTCTAGTGAAGAATATTTTACATACCCTATTTTATAGATTCCTAGTTCCTTTAAAATTATTATGGTCATCTCAATTTTCTTAATTACTGTGATTTTCTCTCTAATTCTTTAACATTTCATATTCTAATTCCTCAAAAACTAGACACAACTATTCTTTTGGAATATGATTAACAATCCTTTATATTCCTCACAACCATTTATAATCCTAATAAAATAATAAATAAATCAATTCTCATATTTATATAACCTAAATCACTATAATAAATATAAAATAACCCTCACATATTATTAAATATTTATGATAAACCAGTTATTCAATCAATTTCATTAAATTCTTTTTATTGAAAACATAGTCTGGCTATGTTAATGCTACTATGAAACTTTGAATCAACCTTCCTTATTACTTCCATAAACTTTTTATAGAATTAAGGATTTATATTCATTATATTTTCAATCTTTAAAATCCATATTAGATTAATTATTATCACATTGAAATCACGTAAATAATATTTTAAATTTATCAACCATCTTTTGGCCCCGTAATGTTTAGCTCCTTAATGTCTCATTCTGCATTTATCTTTTTTCCAATCATTCACAACATTTTAACCATTAAACAAAATATATTATATATCATTATTGTAATGTTTTCACAATAAATTTTCTAAAATATATGATTAAATCCTATAATTTAGAAATTATCTTTCTATTTCAACTGTTGACTGACATGTCTTATAATCAACTCATCTTCTAAACATCTAGTCATCAAAACTTATGCTCATTTGATCTTCCATGATATTTCATATTAGTAATATTTTATTATAAAAAATTAATTAATTTCAAAAAATGAAACATCTACGTTGATCAACCCAATGTCTATATTACATGACTATGTATTTTCTAGAGTATCTCCTTCACATCTGTGAAACCATCGGACTTCACATTAGCTTCTACCCCATCTTCTAGTGAGAAGCATCCAATGTTCTCTATTTTCTCACATCTATGATTCTTTATATCCCATATATTTTCATTTCCAACTCATAAAATTTTACATTCCATTACATATGAAAATTTGTATTTACATTTACAAATGTTTTTATAATTGCGTAGTTTCTTATCTTTCGTTACACAAAAACTTCCATTTTAATTTCTATATCTACTGAAGTATTTTATTTTCTAGTGTATGATTATAATATAGTTTTGGTAAAAAAAAGGTCATAAGTCTATGCATCCATAGTTCAAACCCATAAATAGGTTTCATTGGTCCTTATTTATGTAGGAGAAGAAGAGGAAATAGGAAAAACCAACAATCACCAAGAAACAATCAAACAAGAAATCAAATATTTCAATCTTTCTGACCACATGATTTAATCCACAACACCATTGTGAAATATATAATTAATCATGTTATCACTAAAATCAATACCATTATAGACCTAGAAAACTCCTTCCTAGTATTCATCAATTTTCAACCACACTTGGATGTCAACAATATTGTAATACCAATTCATCACAACCAATATCACCAAAGCATAATCAATCATTTATTTAATAATACATCACATAATATATATCATCAATAGATGATAAATAAAATAATAACTATAAATAAAATGTATCAGGTTAAACCATCATTAAATGAAACAATTTATGATATCCCACATTGTAAGTTCATGTTGAAGGGAAAACATAATTCTGGAATTACATTATTATTGGTAGCATCCCTTAAAGAATTAATTTTCCTATAGAAAAATTATAATATGTTTTACCTACCATTTCTAAATTAAAAATTGTTTACCATTTAAATTTATACATTTGTTTAAAGTATAATTTTATCACTTAACCATATCATAAGGTATATCATGCTTGTTAAATAATAGTTAAGAATTTTATTTTTAGTAGAGCATTAGAAATAATTAAGAGGGAATATATCACATCATGATCATATCCTTTTTAAAATTTATAAATCTTATAAATTATATCTATATTAATCATTTCATATATAAAAATTTAATTATCAATTGAATAAATTGACATTATTTTAATTTTAATCATGTTATGTGGTAGTAATGGGTTCAAAGTTGTAGCTTTAATTACTTTTTTGAAAAATAAACATTCTTCATGATTTATATTTTCTTCTCAAACTATCAATACTATGATTCAAAGTATAAAAATATGAATTGTATCATCCTATGGAATGGAAATATTTAATCGTCTCTTTATATCACAATTTTAAATCACCTCAACATCATATTCACAATTTAATATAGTTTAAATTAGTTCCCATTCATTTAGACTAGTTTGTTTTTTTTGTTTAATTATGTATATTATAATTCAAATTTATTTTTTGACATTGTTTTGGTTTTTATATTCAAATATATTTTATAAAGATATATATAATTCAGTTTATCTTAGTTTAGTGTAATTTAATTTACATATAATGTTTCTAAATTTCAGTGTTTTCCTAAAGAAGAATTGAATATTAACAGTCATGTTCCTTGTTATACCTTGTTTTTTACAAGAAGTAAAAAAAATGAAATTGTATTGCTCTAAATAGAGACACCCAAAATACGATTGTAAGTATATTTCAGTTTTTTATTTTGACTAAATTTTATTCTTAATATTATTTTATTAGTTTAATTTATATTATATATTAATCAACAAATTACTTTAGGGGAAATGGTTGAAAAAGAACTCGATTATTTGGGATTAAACAATCATTTGCATTAGGAATTTGGAGTAGAACATCATGAAAGATTATGTTGTTGACCTAGTAAGAATATTTTTTCCTCTGGATACTAGTATTATAAAAGTGTTTCTTTGAGTAATGGTTTTAGTATAATCACATTGGAATAAATTAATGCTGAAATTAAACAAGAAAATAAAAAATTTGAAGAGGATACTCAATATTAAATAATGATAAATAAAAATATAATGAAATCTACATCTCCTCTTTCTTCTTCACATAAACTAGAGGATACTATATTGTTTGATTCTTGTTTGATGTCGATGATTTCTATTTATGTATATTAATATGCTTCTACTAGTGCTAATATGGATGTCGATATCATTGCCGGTGTTGATGCGGATTTTTATTCTGCTTCTGAGGATGATGTGGATATCTCTGCCAATGTCATTTTCTATGTACATGATGATTATGATGTTGGTGGTGTTAGAGGTGGCGATGGTGTTTCTTTAGGGGATCTGGATGAGGGTTATCATGGTTCTAGTGATACTGATATTCTGGATCAATTCTAATATACATTGTATTTTATGATTATTTATACATTGAATTTTATTATGTAGTTTAATTTTATTTTTATTATATGGATTTTTTTTCTTGTTTGTCTATTTGTTTCTACATATTTTGAATTATTGTGTTATGTTGCCTTTTTGTTTTTGTAATAGTGGTAAGGAATCTATATATTTTTTTACCGGTTACATAATTTTATATCAACATTTGGAAACCATGGATATAGAAAAATATCCATGGTTTACACTATGTATTTACACCTATATTCATGGTTACAAACAATGGCCATGGTCCTATTTGGTATAAGCAATAACTACAATTTTAAACCATGGTTATAAGTGTAAAACCATGGTGGAAACCATGGATATAAGTCTATTTCCACACTGTACAACCATGGAAATATAATACCATATAATTTCATATATTCATAGTTTTTAACCATGTCTATATATGTACTGCCACTATGGAAACTGTGTCTATATAAGAGGCCCTATTTCCACACCAATATGATCCAAGATCAACCAAATCATTGATATAGAATGACTTTATAGTATTTAATTTAATGGATCATAATATGGTTATAGTTCATGACATTAAAAACCTTTCATTATATGGAATCCACTAATAGTTATTATTTCACTATGGTTTAATAATAATTGTTGGATTTTGGGGATGAAATAAAATAAAAACACTCATTGAAGAACGTTACCTATTCTTTGGGTATCCTCCATAGGATTTTACCAAGATCAAAAAAAAGAATGTATTAATGATAAAAATTAGGCTTATAGAATGAGATTTTTTAATTTCCTATGTGATTCGGTTTGGGATTCAATGATATGAAAGTTTTTGAAATTGTGAAGAAGATATGAGAGGGCTGGCCTTTAATAAGTGAGGTGATTGTCACACTTTTAACCCATTCAAAACAAAAAGGTGTACCCACACTTTTCAAATTAAAAAAGAGTAAAAAATGGAGTATTATAGATACTTAGAAATTATTAGGTCACAGTTGGGATATAAAATAGATTTTTTAAAAGTGTTTATGTCATGTTATCCCATAACATTTTAGTTCAATTCCTTAGTAAACACATTTTTTACCTTAACTATGGTAATTAATTTTTACTATTTTTCACTATCCACTTCCACAAAAATTTAATATGAACAAATTATATAATATAATTTATTCAGAATCCAAATATGGAATCCACGTTTCCAAATTAAATATAATTTTCTTTTAATTTTTAATTTAAAATTATTCTCGTAGTCGCGACGAGATACTGATTTTTCAAAGAGAAAGTGTTCAAATGATTAATAGGTTTTTATATCAATATTAAACACTAAATTGATTTAAATGACCTAAATTGGATAAATATATATATAATTGAACAAATTTTAATTTAAAAAAAATATAATATAATTCAAATTTATAAAAAATTTAACTGAAAATATATTTTTCAATTAAAGTATAGTATTTTCCACCATTCATCAAAAAAATTATGTTTTTATAAAATTCTCACAAATTATCACTAATATAATTTTTAAATTATTATTACAAAAATTAATATTATTTTTTCAAATATATTTTCTAAAAGTGACAAAAATTATTTTTAAAGTAAATGTGAAAAAAGGTTACAAATATTTTTTTTAGAAAAATATAGTTTTTAAGCATAAAATTGGATTTATTATTATCACTTTTCTAGAAAACAAATAATATGAATATTAAACATTATATTTTATATATAATATATATATATTATTAAAATAAGTTACCCAAAGTGAATTTTTTAATTTATTTTGGTAAAATGCATTTGTGTGAATGAAAGTATTGTTTCCAAAAAAATATTCATTTATTTACAAACAATTCCCATTTTCATTTATAAATAATTAGTCATAAAATAACTAATTTTATATATATATTTAGATGATATATTTTTATAATTTAGTTAATCCTATTAATACTCACTGTTCTAGTGGAAAGGTGATAACTATCTTGTTAAATTATAATATTTTAGTAGTATTTGTGTTTAGTTTATACTCAATATCGTGTGTAATGTAAGATGAACTCAATGATGTGTGTAACAAAAATTATCAAAGAGAATAAATTATTTAAAATATATATTTCACAATATCCATAGTGTAATAAAACTATCTATCCTCCTTATAAATTCTCACCTGCCCCTAAAAAATCATGTCAGTGAATAACTCTGATATGCCATACCATGATACTCTAATCGGTCCCTAATATCCCCATTCATTATAATGGAAACATGTCATATTCTCAAAGAAACACGAGGAAATCATTACTATAATAATATCATTGAAATCATCAGTACTCAACTCACTTAATGTCTCCCACTGATATATAAACTAAATGTGCATCATGTATACCTAGTACACACATTCCCTTACATACAGGTACATTTATCTGAAAATTCCATATTCATCCTCTCTATCTCTCCTTATCCAATGTAGGGTTTTCCTATAAGGAACACTTTCATAGCTATATATTCAAGTTTATGAGTATTTCACCCAGGCCCACATCCATCCATTAGAGGACGTGCTAATTTTTTCCCCACATTCCTGCTATCAAAAGGCGGGTGGCATCTGTCACTTATTCAGGTACATTTTCTCCTTGTTCGAAACAGGATGATGGGATGCCCGCTCCTCATTACATGGATTCCTCCTTGGAACTCATCACCTAGTCTAGGTCTCCATTAAATATTAAGATGTTATTTGTGAAACTCTTCCCAATTCCATATCTTTGTGGATGTCGGTTAATTACAATGCTTCTATCTGGACATTCTAAGGGGTCCAGTCAGGGCAGCAACCCTTGATCGGGGGAGTAGTCACATTGGAAATCACTAGCATGTCTGGATTCTAGAACATTGATGCATCTGGATTTCATACCCTTATGATAGGGATTCTCAAGGTTGTGGAAGCCCGAGGTATCCCACGTCGAGTGTGGGTAATTATATTCCATAAGAATGTATCTGAGTTTTTCCTCCTCTTCCCATGTTTATCATAGGGTATGTCGTCGGTTTAATGTCTTTTGAAGACAGATCAGACTAATTAAAATACTGAATGGAGTGTATTATATGGTTTCATCCCCAAGAGGGATCACCTGATGTGGGTTTAAAGGATTAGTGGATTAAGAAGCCCAATGAAGGTGGATTCGAGGATGTTTGGGTCCCAATAAAAAGGATTCCAATGTTTTCCATCAGCTGGGATTGAACCTCAAGGGGGTTTTGTAGATACCCGTAGCTTGATGTACATGGACATTACATTACATTTGCGGAATACTTAGTACATAACAAAAACACACACACAAGGATCGTAATAGTTTAGTGTCTTTGGAAACTCGGAACGTAATCTTATAATCGTGGTGAAAGATCTTCAAAATCTCCCATAAAGATCTTCCTTTTTTTTTACCTAAAACCTTTCTTTATATCCTGGGGAAAAGAAAACATAAAAGGGTGAGCTCAAATGCTCATTAAGGGTAAACAAAAGAAATATCAATCACATCATATACATAAGCACATAACTTTTGGAAATCTTAACCTGCAAAAGAGATCATAATTTCATAACATGGGGTAAATCATGGCAGTGAAATTTAATCACAATAATCATAAAATAAAACATGAAACTTTGTGGCATTAACACATAATCATAGAGAATCATTTCTTGTTAGTCAAGACTCATTGCCAAGACTATCTTAGTGGACAAAGTCCCTTTCTGAATCGAGTAACCCTCGTTTCAGTCCTGTTTCACTGAACCGGTATAACCTACCGTTCCAGCCCTGTCTATCTCATGAGATATAAAATCATTACCCAATGCATTGGAGGGAGATATATGTCCCACCCATCTTATAATGAATCCTTTATTATGTGTGCCACATAATCATAAACCATACATCATAGCGTAACCCATGTAATAAAAATGGGATTCTTAAACAACATGACATTATAAAACAATTCATATAAGATAAAGGAATTCATAAAAATATTTCCATCACAACATAATCAAACCAATTTAATAATAGGGATAAAAACATAACCCTTTTATTATCTTAGATGGAAAATAATTTTGATAAAATACTTGAACTCCATTCTTGAGGAAAATATCCTTTCTACTTCAAAAACATTTTTCCTTTCATAACATGTCATACGACTTTAAAATAAAAGAAGTTGATTAAAAATAAACTTGAAAACTTGTAAAGGAAGTTTCTTGGAAATAATGTTTTAAAAATCCATTCATGCCGTATAAGTTAAAAAAACATTCTTCGTACTTTTGTCGGAAAAGTCAAAAAAAGTACCTCGTACGAAAAACGACAAAAGATTCCTTTCATATCTTTTACTAAAACCTCACCGAAGGGTAAAATAGGTTTTAAACAATTTTAGGTGAATGGAAATAACATTGCATATTGAGGAAACATGGATGTGGATGATAAAATACACCCCAGTAAATTTCAAAGTATAAACAATCTCGGATAAAAATGAGATTGTGATATTTCCCCTTACCTTAGGTCCGACTTGCTTTGTAAGTGTCCGAACCTCCTGTATAATGATTTAAATCATGTTATTGACTTATTCCAGAATCATATTCATTGTTATTATATCATATATGGTCCACTTATGACTTTATATTACCCGTTCTTTTGTAAATTCATGTTAAAGTAGCATTTTGGGTAAAATCGTCTCATTTGTCGTTCTTGTTTTTAACTTGTAATTATTCATATGATTACTTAGATCATGATTAATTAATTCCAGAATATAAAAAATGATTTATATATATATATATATTCAGGATATACATATATATAATAAATCAGTAAATGGAAAGAAATACACCGTTCATGGAGACGGTAGTCCGTACGTACGCATGAACGTTGTTTTCGTTTCCTTATTGAATTGAATGGAATTAAGTAGATGACATACATATAAATATAAATAATTCCAGTATCATTATTAGGTCATATATTTCATTAGTACTTATTATATATACTTTATAATCATTCAAGAATGGTTAATCATTGAGAATGAATCTCATCGCGTCGTGGAGACGGTAGTCCGTACGTACGCATGAGCGATGATATCATTCCCATGGTCGTGGAATTGTGTTGAAGTGTATGTATACTATTTCAGTATCAATATCACTTTACAATAATCATATATAGTTACTATTTACACCTTTATACCCATCCAATTAAGGTGGTGGCGGAAAATAGATTACACCACGGTGTGGAGACGGTATTCTGTACGTACGCACGCGCGGTGATTTCCTTTTTCCGTAGGATGGATAGAAGGTTAATTAGAGTTGTTTCATATTTATAATAACATATCAGTATATAAGAAATACTTATGTTATTACTTTATCATGAAACAACAAAAGAAGAAGAAGTTGAAGAAGAAAGAAATTGAAAAGATCGGTAATGGATATTACCTCTTCTTTGAAACGCCTCTTTGAATCCTTCACTTAGGGAACTAAGATTGGTCTTTGAAGAAGACCAGAACCTCTAGGATTATTCTAGGGAAGTGGAGAAGGGATTTTGGCAGGGTTTGGCCGAGATTGAGTGCTCAAATTGGTGTGAGGAGGAGGGGGAGGAGGTTCCCTTTTATAAGGGAGGAGAGGGGCACCTTAGGAATATCTCAAAATATTATTTTATATTAAAGTCAAAATCGGTTTATAATGGTTCCAAAGGGTCTTATTTCAAAGCTAAAGTGGGGTTGGGTCGAAACCCTATCAACCAATAGGATTTAGACAAGTTTAGGGTATTATTTTAACCTTATCAATTAGATTTTAACTCTAAGTTAAATAATTTAACTTTTACCGTGTCTTTTTGTTTTCTTTCACTATATGGTTAATACACTTACTATAACATGACAAACGAACCCCAAATTGTTTATTATTAATATATATATCCTTATCTAAGTCATTTGGCCGAACCATAGATTTTTAGGAATAAAATAACAATTAATAATATAAAATTTGATTTAAAAACTATTTTGTGTCAATTTTGACACTATTTGATATATGATTTTTTTGAAAGTCATAACAGAATTATATGTTCGAAACAAGTTGATTAAAGAAACACTAATATATCATAGTAACCTATAAAATTATTTTAATTCATAAAAAGTCTTAAAGTACATTTATTTTGGTATTTATAATATCAATTATGTCAATATTTCATTAATATGATAATTACTGCATCATCTTTGTGTCATAAATAAATTAAATTATTTGATGTCTAAAAATTACAAATAAAATACCGTCATGTTGGAAATATTTTTAGCTTTCTAATGAATATTTACAATCGAATTTATCTTATGTATAACCCTATATTAAAAATGTTTTAGTAAATATACTTTGATTTTAACTCTTTTAACTCTTCTTTGAATTAAATAATAATAAATGTCCTAATCTAATCCAAGTGGGCCTAAATGATAATATTTTACACTTAAGGTTGTTTTTGGTCGATATAAACTTGTCCAATAGAATTAGGACATGTGTTAGGGTAATATTAATATCATTTTTACCCTTAATTACCCTATTTACTTTTAACCGTGGTAAATAAAAGTAAAACGTTACTATTCACCAAAAATTATTTTCATCTCATTGAACCACATTTTACTTACTGACATCAACCGTGTCTCTCGGATTTTTGAAATTCCATTCACAGAAGTGGTAAAATTAAGTTTTATGAAAAATTCAGTTTTTTAACTACCACTTAGTAGTTTCACTATTCATCAAAAATTGATGTTTTTCAGAACAATGCTAAAATTTCATCCTAAGCTATATTTCATATTCCGAATTCAAAAATGAAGTCTATTTTACCAAATTCATAACATATAAGTTGCATTAATTAATTTTATAATTAAATCCCGCTGTTAAAACAAATAATGTGTTTTTAAGAAACAATATCTATCAAAAGATTGACACTTGTTTATGTCTGGTTTAAATGTGAAATTACATCCAATGACCAAAATTGTATTAAATTGTAAAAATATATTCTAAATATACTTTAAAACCACTCAAATTAATAATTTATCACTATTAATTATTTTGATTAAAAAAGTTGTTTTTAATTATAATTTAGTAATTTTCACTATTCATCAGAATATGAAAGTTATCCGAAAAGTACCAAAATTTCACCTTAGGCTAAATTCGATACTCCGAATCCAAAAATGAAGTCCATTTTGAGGGCTAAAATTTCTAAAATTTTAAAAGGTGGTTATTACTATTCATAACGGCTAGTTATAATAATATTTTAATAGCATATCGTTGTTTAGTGAAACTTGGTGTTGCGTACAACACACGCTATCGTGGAAGGTCGCGATTGCGTGTAATGGAAGGAAAGTCAAGGATGCGTGTTGTGAAAGCTTCTTTTGGTGTAGCGTACAACACAAGACATTAATGAAATTAAAAAGAATATTTTTCATAAAATTTCGGGGTGTTACATTCTACCCCCCTTAAAATGAATTTCTCCCTCGAAATTCATCGGGGTTATAAATGGTTTACTATTAGAAAGTTTCTTTGATAGAAACCCACATCGTAAAAAGGAATACCAAAACCAATATTTTAAAACAAAAGTATGAAACTTAACGGTTACCCAAATAAACTAATCACTGGGTTTCCACATAGGTGAAAATATGGATATGGAAGAAAAATCTAACCATCATGTTCTGATGGAGAGTGGTAGAGAACATGGCTATGGAAAAGCCAACAATCACAAATCCATAAATTTGTGACGATCTAAGGTACCATCCGATTCATCAGGTATAAGATCACTAGGACAACATTTTTGGTTTTCAAGATCATTTCCCTAAAGTTGAAAATTTGAATTAGAATAAATACTTTCTTTATTTTGGTAAAATCTCACTGTTGTTCATGCCTTGAACAATTTCCACTTCATCTCTTAAATAAATGAAGTTGAATTTGTTATTCGTGAAGTGTTAGCAGATCATGTGATAGAATGACGGGTCATTCCATCTGTCTCAAACAAAAGGTTAGCAAAAATTATATACATAAGTCAATATATAGTGAGATTAATTACATATGGTTCCTAAAATGGACTTATACTTCATATATCATACTGCTTAATATAATAAAACTAGTTTCTACTAAACAGGGACTTCCTGTAGGCCAGTGGTAGGCGATAAAGGCCAGTCGCACTTCGGTTGTGGGTTCGATTCCCACAGCCTTGTCCGAAGCGATGGGCTGTCACCCGTCCTGCAGGTTGTCCTTTTTCTAAAACTACATTACTATAACATCCCATCAATAATATCGAAAAGAAAACTTCTATCCTTAAACAATACTCACTTGTGTGCAACATAATCCATTTCAATCTTTAGGCTTATCCATAATACTGCAGTCCACTCTCATAACATAGTGAAAACGATTACCAGAGATTTAATACCATCGTTGATCCCCATATATCATAAGATATGTTTTGTTGGTCACATTCCAAACATTCAAAGTCCTTAATCATGTATTCTCTTGAATACCTTAGTGAAAACATGAATGCAGTTTAAAGTTAACACTTTCCACATACCAAAATCCTCAAAATTCTATATACTCAAACCATGATATCACTTAGTCCTTATATCAATCATGAGCTCATGAATACTATTAAACATTTCATTTTCTCGTTTTCCTTCATTATGCGCATATCATCTTATTTCCAAAAAAAATATCTCAATCACTTTGAATACCATATCAATAAATATTGCAATACTCAATGATACAACATTATTTTGGAATCCCATTACATAAACACTTAATCATTCCACCACATCATTGTCATATTCAACATTGCCAATAGTGATCGCATGTGACTTCCCTTTGTCCTTTGCCTTCAGTGGTTGCTCATGTTGATCATCACTAACCCTTGGATTAGGGAATTTATTAGCATAATACCCCATTTCCTTGCACTTGAAGCATTGAAGTGTTGGTGGTGCGTTCTCTGCAGTGTTTTCTTTATTCACATCATTAGAAACCCTTTTTCCATTACTTCGACACTCAGCTGCTCGATGACCTTCTTTTCTACACTTAAAAAATTTTCTAGTCCCTTTAAGACAATCTCCACCATGCTTATTTCCACACTTTGTGCATAAGGAAACATTCATCTTCTTTTCACCATTATTCTGAGATTTCTCCTTGAACTCCATCTTTCGTTTCTTGTCAAAACCATGAGATGGATATGTAACACCAACTTCTATTTCTACCTTGATAGCACAACACACAATTTCTTCATAGCTACTGAAGTCTCTTATAGCTAATGCCCTTCGAAGACTTGGTTTTAAGCCACTGAAAAATCGATCAACTTTACTTTCAGGTTGGATGATAATGCCAGATGTATACCTTGAAAGTCTTGTAAAATTCGCTTCGTATATACCAACAGATTCATCATCCTTTTGCTTTAGTTCAAGAAACTCCTTCTCCATCTTTGTTCGAAGAATACGAGGGAAGTACTTATTGAAAAATAAGTTCTTGAACTCGTCCCATTCCATGGACTCAATTTCATCTCTTTGCCTTGTATTCTTGATAAGATTCCACCATTGATCAGCTTCACCTTCCAAACGATATACTGCTAAGATGACTTTATCATGTTCAGAACATTGAAGAACTGAAAATATCTTTTCATTGGTACTGATCCATTGTTCAGCAACAAGTGGATCAGAAGACCCACTGAAAGAAGGTGGACGTTGCCTCATGAAGGACTCAATAGAATATTGTTCCCTTCTCTGCTCATTTGGAAGTCCAGAATGATTCATAGCTTGTGTAAGTATAGCAATAAGATTTTGCACTCCATCTCCCATAAAATTTGCTTGTTCAGGAGGACAATCATTGCATTGTCCATTGCATTGATCAACACGGTTCCTTCGGGTTCCAGCCATCGTCTAAAACCCAAAAAGAATAGTGTGAGAGGCAAAAATCATGTTAGGGAAAACAACATAATAAAGGGGGAGTACCTTCAATATCTAACATCTTAGGTTTAATTTTATGATCGTTAGCGTAGTTCTAGTACTATAACCTATACGTATACTTAACCTTACGGACATCCCTAGACATACCGTAGAAATATCTCTAGGGATCTCACTAACGTTTTCGCATCCTAGTTTCCAAAGGTTGACTAAACCTTTCCTCTGATACCAACTGTAACTGTCTGGAATTACTTCCAGTGGACTACAATTGATACCTATCAGGGCACTCCATGGGCGGATACACCCCCTGGGCGGGACACACCACCATCCCCAGTGGCAGCCATTTCCACATGAAGCCCTTGGGCGGAGATCCATGCTTCGTCCAACGCTCACATGTGAGAGTTCCCAAGGATCGGATACATTCCTACCTCCTTTGCCTTTGATACCAACTGTAGAGACCCGTAGCTCTACGTACATGGACATTACATTACATTTGCGGAATACTTAGTACATAACAAAAACACACACACAAGGATCGTAATAGTTTAGTGTCTTTGGAAACTCGGAACGTAATCTTCTAATCGTGGTGAAAGATCTTCAAAATCTCCCATAAAGATCTTCCTTTTTTTTACCTAAAACCTTTCTTTATATCCTGGGGAAAAGAAAACATAAAAGGGTGAGCTCAAATGCTCAGTAAGGGTAAACAAAAGAAATATCAATCACATCATATACATAAGCACATAACTTTTGGAAATCTTAACCTGCAAAAGAGATCATAATTTCATAACATGGGGTAAATCATGGTAGTGAAATGTAATCACAATAATCATAACATAAAACATGAAACTTTGTGGCATTCACACATAATCATAGAGAATCATTTCTTGTTAGTCAAGACTCATTTCCAAGACTATCTTAGTGGACAAAGTCCCTTTCTGAATCGAGTAACCCTCGTTTCAGTCCTGTTTCAGTGAACCGGTATAACCTACCGTTCCAGTCCTGTCTATCTCATGAGATATAAAATCATTACCCAATGCATTGGAGAGAGATATAGTTCCCACCCATCTTATAATGAATCCTTTCTTATGTGTGCCACATAATAATAAACCATACATCATAGCGTAACCCATGTAATAAAAATGGGATTCTTAAACAACATGACATCATAAAACAATTCATATAAGATAAAGGAATTCATAAAAATATTTCCATCACAACATAATCAAACCAATGTAATAATAGGGATAAAAACAGAACCCTATTATTATCTTAGATGGAAAATAATTTTGATAAAATACTTGAACTCCATTCTTGAGGAAAATATCCTTTCTACTTCAAAAACATTTTTCCTTTCATAACATGTCATACGACTTTAAAATATAAGAATTTGATTAAAAATAAACTTGAAAACTTGTAAAGGATGTTTCTTGGAAATAATGTTTTAAAAATCCATTCATGCCGTATAATTTTAAAAAAACATTCTTCGTACTTTTGTCGGAAAATTCAAAAAAAGTACCTCGTACGAAAAACGACAAAAGATTCCTTTCATATCTTTTACTAAAAACTCACCGAAGGGTAAAATAGGTTTTAAACAGTTTTAGGTGAATGGAAATAACATTTCATATTGAGGAAACATGGATGTGGATGATAAAATACACCTCAGTAAATTTCAAAGTATAAACAATCTCGGATAAAAATGAGATTGTGATATTTCCCCTTACCTTAGGTCCGACTTGCTTTGTAAGTGTCTGAACCTCCTGTATAATGATTTAAATCATGTTATTGACTTATTCCAGAATCATATTCATTGTTATTATATCATATATGGTCCACTTATGACTTTATATTACCCGTTCTTTTGTAAATTCATGTTAAAGTAGCATTTTGGGTAAAATCGTCTCATTTGTCGTCCGTGTTTTTAACTTGTAATTATTCATATAATTACTTAGATCATGATTACTTAATTCCAGAATATAAAACATGATTTATATATATATATATATTCAGGATATACATATATATAATAAATCAGTAAATGGAAAGAAATACACCGTTCATGGAGACGGTAGTCCATACGTACGCATGAACGTTGTTTTCGTTTCCTTATTGAATTGAATGGAATTAAGTAGATGACATACATATAAATATAAATAATTACAGTATCATTATTAGGTCATATATTCCATTAGTACTTATTATATATACTTTATAATCATTCATGAATGGTTAATCATTGAGAATGAATCTCATCGCGTCGTGGAGACGGTAGTCCGTACGTACGCACGAGCGATGATATCGTTCCCATGGTCATGGAATTGTGTTGAAGTGTATGTATACTATTTCAGTATCAATATCACTTTACAATAATCATATATAGTTACTCATTACACCTTTATACCCATCCAATTAAGGTGGTGGCGGAAAATAGATTACACCACGGTGTGGAGACGGTATTCCGTACGTACGCACGCGCGGTGATTTCCTTTTTCCGTAGGATGGATAGAAGGTTAATTAGAGTTTTTTCATATTTATAATAACATATCAGTATATAAGAAATACTGATGTTATTACTTTATCATGAAACAACAAAAGAAGAAGAAGTTGAAGAAGAAATAAATTGAAAAGATCGGTAATGGATATTACCTCTTCTTTGAAACGCCTCTTTGAATCCTTCACTTAGGGAACTAAGATTGGTCTTTGAAGAAGACCAGAACCTCAAGGATTATTCTAGGGAAGTGGAGAAGGGATTTTTTCAGGGTTTGGCCGAGATTGAGTGCTCAAATTGGTGTGAGGAGGAGGGGGAGGAGGTGCCCTTTTATAAGGGAGGAGAGGGGCACCTTAGGAATATCTCAAAATATTATTTTATATTAAAGTCAAAATCGGTTTATAATGGTTCCAAAGGGTCTTATTTCGAATCTAAAGTTGGGATGGGTCGAAATACTATCAAACAATAGGATTTAGACAAGTTTAGGGTATTAGTTTAACCTTATCAATTAGATTTTAACTCTAAGTTAAATAATTTAACTTTTACCGTGTCTTTTTGTTTTCTTTCACTATATGGTTAATACACTTACTATAACATGCCAAACGAACCCCAAATTGTTTATTATTAATATATATATCCTTATCTAAGTCATTTGGCCGAACATTATATTTTTATGAATAAAATAACAATTAATAATATAAAATTTGATTTAAAAACTATTTTGTGTCAATTTTGACACTATTTGATATATGATTTTTTTGAAAGTCATAACAGAATTATATGTTCAAACCAAGTTGATTAAATAAACACTAATATATCATAGTAACCTAGAAAATTAGTGCAATGCATAAAAAGTCTTAAATTACATTTATTTTGGTATTTATAATATCAATTATGTCAATATTTCATTAATAAGATAATTACTGCATCATCTTTGTGTCATAAATAAATTAAATGATTTGATATCTAAAAATTAAAAATAAAATACCATCATGTAGGAAATCTTTTTATCTTTCTAATGAATATTTACAATCGAATTTATCTTATGTATAACTCTATATTAAAAATGTTTTAGTAAATATACTTTGATTTTAACTCTTTTAACTCTTCTTTGAAATAAATAATAATAAATGTCCTAATCTAATCCAAGTGGGCCTAAATGATAATATTTTACACTTAAGGTTGTTTTTGGTCGATATAAACTTTTCCAATAGAATTAGTACATGTGTTAGGGTAATATTAATATCATTCTTACCCTTAATTACCCTATTTACTTTTAACCGTGGTAAATAAAAGTAAAAAGTTACTATTCACCAAAAATTACTTTCATCTCATTGAACCAAATTTTACTTACTGACATCAACCGTGTCTCTCGGATTTTTGAAATTCCATTCACAGAAGCGGTAAAATTATGTTTTATGAAAAATTCAGTTTTTTAACTACCACTTAGTAGTTTCAATATTCATCAAAAATTGATGTTTTTCAGAACAATGCCAAAATTTCATCATAAGCTATATTTCATATTCCGAATTCAAAAATGAAGTATATTTTACCAAATTCATAACATATAAGTTGCATTAATTAATTTTATAATTAAATCCTGCTGTTAAAACAAATAGCATGTTTTTAAGAAACAATATCTATCAAAAGATTGACACTTGTTTATGTCTGGTTTAAATGTGAAATTACATCCAACGACCAACATTGTATTAAATTGTAAAAATATATTCTAAATATACTTTAAAACCACTCAAATTAATAATTTATCACTATTAATTATTTTGATTAAAAAAGTTGTTTTTAATTATAATTTAGTAATTTTCACTATTCATCAGAATATGAAAGTTATCCGAAAAGTACCAAAATTTCACCTTAGGCTAAATTCGATACTCCGAATCCAAAAATGAAGTCCATTTTGAGGGCTAAAATTTCTAAAATTTTAAAATGTGGTTATTACTATTCATAACGGCTAGTTATAATAATATTTTAATAGCATATCGTTGTTTAGTGAAACTTGGTGTTGCGTACAACACACGCTATCGTGGAAGGTCGCGATTGCGTGTAATGGAAGGAAAGTCAAGGATGCGTGTTGTGAAAGCTTCTTTTGGTGTAGCGTACAATACAAGACATTAATGAAATTAAAAAAAATATTTTTCATAAAATCTCGGGGTGTTACAGGTTTCCTGTGTACCGCATGTAACATATCAGATCCGAGTTCTGCCCAAAGGTGCCCCATACCTGGTTAGACACATGTCCTCAAGCCCATTTCCCCGAACTCCATGGGCTTCTGACTAGTAGCGAGGGCCTTGGGTGTGATAGTTGGGAAACTATACCCTTATTGGCATAGTAACACTCCAGAAAAAAATAGTAAACAATATCAGAAGCATTAATACCATACAACAAATGTAAAAATAGGAAGATTTATAGTACAAACAATTTCAGAATATATAAATAAATGATGCATGTCACGTGTAACTAAAAAAGAATCCAAACAAGTCACAATGCTGGAAATACAATAATAAAACCAATGTACAGAAAATAGTAAACTTCAATAGCATCGCAAACCTTAGCTTGGTTCCATGCTCTCTAGCTTCAACAAAAATCATGTACCTGATATAGAAGGGTGATTTCACTTATCTATACTTGTAACCATATAATCTGTTTGTGTCTAAAAACAGGACCCAAATAGGGTGTGAGACGAATCCTATTAGAAACCACCAAACGAACTGTGCCTAACTATTAGTGATTATATATAGAATGAAAAATGAAAAATGAAGCAATAAACAAGGAAGTACTCAAATTTAAACATTCTTACATTTTCCTATTACATTCATTTTCATTTATTAATTATTCAAATCGTTGAATAATGAAACCCCATGATCTAGCCAAAACTCGGTATCCCCTATGAAATAGAAAAATAGATGTCTGAGAATACCATCTAACAATCATGTAAGGTCGAGTCCAAGATTGTGCTTCGGCTTGGAAGACTCGTCCCCATCAATCAATCCTTCAAAAGAAACCTTTTTTGAAAGTTCTCACATTCTAACCCCTTAAGATCAACATATCATCATATCAATGAAGATATAACGACCCTCTGGAAAAGCTCACACAGTCTAACCCCTTTGGTACCACAAAAACAAAGACTCTCTGAGGAAGAACTCACTGTTAATTCAACTTATGGTATTTTAATGATAAACAACAGACTCTCTGAGAAAGAACTCAATGTCCATTACACATGTGGTCTTGTAACAATTTACTATAGACACTCTGAGGGGGTACTCACCGTCAATACCTCATATGGTCTCACAATGTAATATAACAGACACTCTAGGAAGCCCTCAACATCAATTCCCCTTATGGTCTTACTACACTAGGTTCTCACAGCCCTGTGTAATAAAATTGTGCAGAAACGATATCCAGCTGCCCAAGTAATCTCAACTAATACAAGGCTAAGTATCTACAATGCATAACACAGACATTTAATAAGCAGAAAAGGCAGTCAATTCCAGCCTAATAAGCAAGGAATGGAAACAAGATCTACCTCATAGGAAAATTAAAACCAAAAAGCTATAAACATTAAAACAAGGAAATGAACCCACAATATGTCCCCTAAACATGCATTCAAGAATTAAATCACAAAGAAAACCCTTAATCTAGTAATCAATCTAAGGCAGATGATAACAGTGTTCAAATCCTTAACACGGAAAACCCAAATCATGGGTAATCAAAACTTAGGCATATAAAACTCAAATACATACTCTAAAAGGCAACAAACCACTTACCTAGATGTTGTACAATAGATATACTTGAACCTCAACCTTTGAATCGGCCTAGAACATCGTAGATATACAAAAAAAGGTCAAAAATATTCAACCTTGGATAACTAAAGGAAGATGATAAATCAGGAAGAGAGACTATAGGGAAAGAGAGAACACACTGGTGAGAATCCAATGCACGTATAAGCGCCTCAATTGGAACTTAGATGGAGGAATGAGAGGCGCTTGAAGATTCTTGATCATACGTTGCCCTCCTGTACGATACAGAGGAAGAAGAATCATGTTCTGGAGATGAGACGTGACCCCGGTCCAATTAATCCAATAAAACGAAAAGTACAGGGTGTGTTCATTTAATGTACATATCGTGTTCATTCCTCAACCATTCCATACATTAGGTGGTCCAAATGGGCATGTAGTCAGCCGTTTCATGGCCAGTACACGGCTACCCACAGAAACTGAGTACATGGCATGTACTTAGAAAATTTCCAAAAAAACTTCATTTTCCCTCAGAAACACCCAAAATCAAGATCCATACCTAAAAAGAAGATCTGGCTTCTTACAAACTTCCCCCCTTCATGCAATTTATCCATGAATTGACCCTCCAATGGTGGTGAAAAAGAAACTTCAAACAACTCTAGCCATTATGATCACAAGTCAGCCTCCCTCTCCCAAGTCTCATCCTATACTCACCCATGCTGCCATAGCACCCATACCATAAGAACAGACTAGCCACAAAGAGCTATTGTACTGCAATCCAAAATTTGTATAGGGTGCTCCTCGATGGATGCATCCACCTCCAACTGAACCTCCTCGGGTAGAAAAACATGAGACAGGTCTAAAAAGTAATGTTGTAGCTGAGAAACATGGAATACATTGTTCATATACTTGTACATATAAGGTAACTGCAACCGATAGGTAATCGACCTGACTCTCTTCAAAACCTAAAACGGGCCGACGTATCATGGTTAAATCTTTCCTTATCCCATAATCCTCTTGTGTCCCAACCTCGGTGTGACATGCAATAAAACCTGATCTCCGCCCCGAACTCCAAAGGTCATCTTCGTCAATTAGCATAAGATTTCTAGAGAGTCTATGCAGTATCCATCCTCTTAAGAATCAACTCCACCTACTCAGTGGTCTCCTAGACAAGATGAGGTCCTTTCATTGCTTCCTCTCCTGTCTCTAACCAACATAAGGGTGATCGGCATGGCCTAGTTTACAAAGCCTCATAAGGTGCCATCTAAACCATCACCTGAAAACTATTATTGATCAATAACTCTACTAGGGGTATATATCTCTCCCAAGAACCCCTAAAATCTAGGACGTATGCTTGAAGCATATCCTCCAACACCTGAATAGTACTCTCAGACTGGTCGTCTATCTGGGGATGGTAAGTTGTACTTAGAAGTACCTATATACCCAAATCCCTTTGTAGTCCCTACCAGACACGATAAGTAAAATGTGCATCCATTTCTGAAACAATAGAGTGTGGAACCCAAGGAAAATGTACAAACTCTCAAATGTTCAACCTTCCAAACTTATCAACACTTATGGTTTTCTTGATCGTAAAGAATTTTGCAACCTTCGGGAGTCTGTCAACAACAACCCATACTGCATAATTCCCTCTAGGTGGCCTTTGTAACCCCATCACGAAATCCATCATGACATCATTCCACTTCCAATTGGTAATGGGTAACTATTGTAACAGCCCTACCGGTCACTGATGCTCCGCCTTCACCTGTTGACAGGTGGAACACCTCATTACAAAACCAAAAATATCTCTCTTCATACCTTACCACCAATACTGATGGTGTAGATCTCGGTACATCTTTGTGACACCATGATGAACTGCCCAAACTGAGGAATGAAAATCCTGCATCATATCCTCACGTATGTCTGCAAACACCCATACACACCCATGAAAACACAAGATCTCATCCTCACCTATGATCCACCCAAGAGTAGGGTCCTCTCCTAACACACTCTCCCATAGGACTAGACCTTCGAAATATAATAGCTGACTCATTCTCACTCGATCCAGAAGAGTAGAGGTAACAACTATATAAGAAAGAAATGTCTTCCCTTGTCTATCATGCACCTCCAAATGCATCTCAGAGAATAGAGTCATAAACTACCACTCACTACTGGCCTCCTGAACATCTTGTATCTGAGTCTTCCTGCTCAATGCATCAGCCACTAAATTACCCATCCAAGGCGTGTAAGAATACTCAAATTCAAAAGACTGAAGGTACTCAAACCACCTTCAATATCTCAAATTCAGATCACACTGAGTGAAGATATACATGACACTTCTATGTTCAGTGAATACCACAAAATTATCTCCTAAAATATAATGTCTTCAAAAGTATAAAGAATGTACAACTATAGATAACTCGAGATTGTGTGTCGGGGTAATTCATCTCATGTGGCCACAACTACTGAGACCTATACACAATGACTCCTTCCCCCGGAATAAGCACTTCTCCCAGCCTGATACCCAATGCATCGCAGTAAATGGAGTATCTATTTCCCGGATCTGGAAAAATCAATATATGTGCTGAAGTCAACCTCTCCATCAGCTCCAGAAAGGCTGAATCACAGGATTTTGTCCACAAGGACATCTCAACCTTCTTAGTCAGGCCCATCAGTGGCGTTGTTAAGCGTGAAAAGTCTTGTATAAAGCATTTGTAGTAACCAACCAACCCCATAAAACATTGTACCTCAAAGACATTCTTCGGTTTCTCCTAGAAAGCTACTGCTCTCACTTTATCTGGGTCTACTAAAACTCTTGTCTCTGAGATAACATGACCTAAGAAGTGAATATTTTCCATCCAAAAGTGTAATTTTGAGAGCTTAGAATATAACTGACACTCTCTCAGAGTACTCTGAATGATCTCAATTTGGGTTTCATGGTCATGTCGAGTGTGTGATTACACCAAGATTTCATCCACAAAGACTACCACAAATGAATCCAAAAATGGATGGAACACTTGGTTCATCAGTTCCATTAAAACTTTTGGCACATTCATGAGACCGAAAAACATAACCACATACTCTTATAGACCATACCTGCTCTGAAAGGCTTTAAGAGGTATATATGAGGGTCTAATGTGCTACTGATGATACCCGGATCTCAAGTCAATCTTACAGAACACCAGGGCTCTTCGAAGCTGATCAAAGAGAACATAAATCCTTGGAAAGTGATATCAGTTCTTAACCATCAACAGGTTCAGCTTCGGATAATCCACACAAAGTATGAGGGTACCATCCACCATCTTCATGAAAGTGATAGGAGAACTCCATTGAGAAGTACTGGGTCGGATGAAACCATTTTCCTGAAACTCTTCTAAATTCTTTTTGAGGTCCTATAACTCTAGTGTAGCCATACTATAAGGAAAAATGGACACTGGTTCCACTCCTTGCACAAGCTCAATGGTGAAATATACATCTCTCTCTCTAGAGGTAAACCTAAAAAGTCATCTAGAAAGACATCTCAGAAACGATCCATCATTGGAGTAAAGTCCATCTGTGAGGTCCACTGGTCATTCAGATATAAACTAACAATTTGGGCTATAATTCCTCCCAACCCATGATGCTTTGGTCCATCTCTTCTCGCATGGACATCCCATTCTCCCTTGTGTAGACAAGATCCACCCTATGGTGATGTGAAACTCTCCCTACAGTGAAAGAAGTCAACAAAGGCCTTGAAAGAGACTAACCATTCCATTCCATGAATGACATCGAAGTTCTTCATCTCTCAAACATAGAGGTCCCACAGGAAGTGACACCCACCAACCTCAAGATGAAACTCCTTACAATGACCTACACTAGTCTTCCTAATCCCCAACTGAGTGTCTAGTATCATAACATCCTCATAAGTAAAGATACAGAGACCAAGTCTCTCCACAACATCAATAGATATAAAACTATGGGAAGCCCCTATATCAAATAGATCATAAGTTTAAACTGAGGCAACTAGAATCGTACCTATAACCGTAGAGGGTATGGGATCCTTATCTTATTGGGTCTACTCCACTACAAAACTCTGACCTATTCTGTGGCCCTAAGACCCTACCTTACTACCCTGACCTGATCCACCATACTGATGCTGAAATTCTGCCGACTGGCTACCATGGCCATGACCTCCACCTCGGCCAGAATGTGGAGTCATAAAATAACTCTTATCGCTAGCTGCTAGCAAGAAAACTAGAAAAACGCTAAATATGGACCAACTTTATACAATATCAGCACTTAACTAGGTCTCTTGGGCACTAAGGTCTTGTATACCCACTAATCCCACACTGGTAACATACCACCTGACTTCCTGAAGAAGTATCATGTCTACTTGGATATCCGTGCGTAGACTCCCTAGTAGGTCTGCATAAACCTCATGAAGCCTTCTCGGAGCTATGCATCAGCATTTGAGTCCGATATAACTATTGGTTCCATGATAGGCATGACGGTAGGAACTACTGGTATTCCCTGGTCTATCCCTTCTAGTATCTTATCATCTCCCTGCACCTAGCGCACAACCGGAGGACGTCTCATTGGTATGAATCTTCAAGGTCAAACATGAACCTTAGTTTAATATTATCAAGGACCAAAACATATAAGTGCAAGAATGGAATAAGGGAAGAAAACATTCAAGTTTTTTAAAATAGGGATACATGGCATGTATACCCTCCACACGGTGTGTTCCCTTAGGTTTCAACATGGGCGTATACCCATGCTAAACCTGGTCGTGTAACACCCCATTAACACGGTGTGTTCCTCTCAATACACAGTGTGTACTTGCATTTTCCCTCTTGTCCAAGTTCTTATACATTGCTAAACCACACGGTTCTCCCTTGGGTAACACTACATGGTGTCTTCACCCTAGACACGATGTGTACCACTTAATTTTGATCCACCTGTGTCATTTGTCACACGATCGAATACATAGCCTCTTCGGAATGGTATGTACTCCCATTACATGACGTGTTCTACCCATGTTCCCAAACCTCATGTCTCTACTCACATATTCACCCCACAGTTAAAGATTACAATACATGTACATATATTACACGACATGTACTTAAGAAAATTTGTTTCTTCCATCACAAAAGAACACATGGCGTGTGTTCATAACACCACACGTCGTGTTGTCTATGTTTCTAGATAGTAGGTCTCTGAAACTCCTTCAGAACCCTTAAGAACTTAAAATTCTATCTAAGGAATGAAAAATTATGACCCGTGAGATTTTATACTCCCCTTAATCAATGTTTGGCATCCTTATTCACAACATAACTAGACAAAATTCAATTAAATTTCAAACATGATCCACCAAATATTGATCCCAGGGGGCACATAAAACCTTAGAGACAAAAGTTTGGCATCTGTCTAAATGAAATTTACATATTTCAATACCCTATAAAAATGGTAGGTATTATATCATTAAATTTATCACAACAGCAATCATATCAAGTAAAACATCTATCACAATAACATGCAATCGTTAATTCACCCTAAATGGAATAACAAGAATGCATGACATGTGATCTTTATCAAGTGCATATACGATGCATCAGATGGAATACCCTCATATCATCGGGTTGCAACAAAAATATAACCTCAGTAATATCAATGATAGCATTAGAATACAAGTGAGCCACCCAATAGTGAAATCAAATCAACTGTAACAATTGAAAAACCAGATAAATTGAAATATTCAAGGTAAATTAGATTTTCCCGGTACATGGGTTATCTACTCTTAGGAACAACTTATTACCAAATACATATTCCTTCTTATCCCTATCTATAGGCTCCATACAATAATACAAAGAATAAAATAATCTTCTTTTATACAACTTTGTAACCTCTCGGATCCGGGTGCTGCCCAAGGGTGCACCATACCCGGTTGGTCACGTGGCCTCAAACGCATATCCCCAAATTCTATAGGATGACAACTAGAAGTTAGGGTCTTGGGTGTGATAGTGGGGAAACTATTCCTTCATTGGAAGAGTAACACAATAGAATCAAATATTAAATAGTAGTGGAAGCTGTGACACCATACAACGAAAGTAAATAGTGGAAGACTGATAGTATAAACAACTCCAGAATATATAAATAAATGATGCATGTCACATGTAACTTGGAAATCATTCAAACAAGTCATAATGATGGATATTCAATACTGAAACCAAAGTATAGAAAATAGTAAACTCCAACAGCATCGCAGGCCTCAGCTTGGTCCCATGGTCTCCATCCTCCAACCACAATCAAGTACCTGATGTAGAAGGGCACTTTCCCTTATCTATACCTGCAACAATATAATCTGTTTGGGTTAAAAAAAGACCCAAATAGGGTGTGAGAATAATTTTAATAGGAAAACACCAAAAGATTTGTGACTAACTGTCAATGAATATTTATAACATGAAAAATGAAAAATAAAGCAATAAAAAATGAAGTTCTCAAAAGTAAACATTCCTAAATTTTCCTATGACATTCATTTTAATTTATTTATTATTAAAACCATTGAATAAAAAAACCCTAAGATATAACCTAATATATGTGTCCCCTATTTAATATAAAAATATATTTCTCAGAAGACCATCTAACAATCATCTATGATCAAGTTCAAGCTTGTGCTTTAGCTTGGAAGACTCGTCACAATCAATCAATCATTCACAGACTACCCTATGAGAAACTTCCGCAAAGTATAACCCCTCTGGTTCAACATATCATCTGATCAATAAAGATACGATGAACCTTTAAAAGCTCACATAGTATAACCCCTTTGGTCCCAAAAAAACAAATACTCTCTGAGGAAGCTCTCACTGTCAATTCCCCATGTGGTCTTTTAATGATAAAATACAGACACTATTGTTGGTCGGAGTGGTTTACTCAAGAGGGGGGTGAATTGAGTACCAATTAAAATTTCTGTATTTAAAAACAGTGTCTTAAAGACCCCCAAATAAAGTAATAAATTAAACTGTAGTGAATTTATATTAAAGTAGAGGTTCTGTTAGATTCTCAAGGGATTGATTAATTCCCAGTTAATCAACACAGGAGTGTGTAATTATCTTTTGAACCTAACTTACTAATCTACACTTAACATAAACACTTTCTAATTTAATTATCAAAGTAACTTTAAAAAAACAGTGTTGGTTTTAAAGTGATTAGCAGCGGAATAAAACTTTGAAAGAGATGGCACAACAATGTAACCAAGAGGATCAGTCTCAAGCCGAGACTTAGTCCTCTCAAAAGTTTATATAAAAATGATCCACACCCTGGATCGGGGTTCAGCAGTTTACAACTGTCCAGGTCCAAGACCTCTACCACTATTCTTCATGGGAAACAGTACAACAGCAACTAGTTGTCCAGGTCACACACGACCTCTACCACTGTTATTCGTGGGAAAGAAAGAATGAAAGAGTTTGGTAAGGATTTACAAATCCTTCAGTTTCAGTACAGGAGACAGTGTATGTGTTAGATACAGCAGATAACACACACTGCTCGAAAAGTATAGTAATAAATCACAGAACAAGAGATGTAAATTTTAGAGATGGTTCTAGTGATTTCAGTGTAGCTCTGGACTCCTTTGGATTCGATCAGAAGTGAGTCTGAGTCCTCTTCTCGTTTCTGTTTGAGAAACAGAGTGTCGTATGCTCCAGGTTCACAGAGTGAAAAATGTAGTCGATGAAGCTCTTCGATATTCTTTTGTATGCACAGAACACTTCTCGAGTAGTCGTGATTGTCTATGTGATTCTGTCTTGCTTGGTTATTCTTGTATGCACAGAGTTTTTCTTGAGTATCGTATGTCTTCCTTGTCTCTGTGTGTGTTGTCTCTAGTTTTTTTTTGTGTGTGTCTCTTCTTCAGCAGAGTCTTCTTGTATTTATGTCACGTGCAATAGGGGACATAAAAGATTTCCTTTCTGCAGGTACGAGGTACGGATTCCTGACATCCGACAACCTTTATCAGATATATGACAAATCATTAAAATGTATGATATGACTGTTAGATAGATTGAATAAAGATAAATAAAGAAATTCAAACAGTGAGTCGAGTGATCGGTAGGTAATCAGCATTGGTAGCTTGAACGTCGGTAGCTTGAACATCGGTAGCTTGAACATCGGTAGCTCAATGTCATTAGTTTCTTTGACTCTATCGGTGGCTCTATGCATCGGTTGGTACATGCTTGTATCAGTGACTTTGATTATCGGTAGCTCCATGCGTCGGTAGCTGCATGCGTCGGTAGCTGCATGCGTCGGTAGCTGCATGCGTCGGTAGCTCCATGCATCGGTAGCTCCATGCATCGGTAACTCTTATTCCATCGGTAGCTATTTATACTTACACTGGTAGCTCTATATTTGTATCGGTAGCTGTTTGTAAGTCGGTAGCTTACATTTATAAGTACATCGGTAGCTCTGTGTTAAGTCTATCGGTAGCTGTCTGTCGGTAGACTAAGTCTATCGGTAGACTGGTTACCGGTAGCTCTTTATCAGTAGCTAGGCAGATTACTTATCTGTTTTATGCAGAACACATCCGATTGTGTTAGAATCAATTTATAACTTGTATGAACATGGATAAATGAGAATTAACATATTCCAAATACTATTTTAAAAATTATTATTGGTTTGATCACAGATTTGAAAAAATTAAAGTATAGATCAATGATACTTAAAAATATCATAGAGAATGAAAACATAATTTGGATTTTCAACACATATGAATACATGATTGAGATTATCAAAACAGGTGAGGTCAACAATCTACCCCTTTTTGATAATCACAATTTATAATATGGGCATTTAACATAGTGAAAATATAATAGTTAATAGTATAATATTGAATTCAATTTTCTTATTGAAAACAGCATCAGAGATAATAGAAATAGTATGATATAGACATAAGTTATCAGAGGTAACAACCATAAGGTACTAAATAGACATAAGGTATCAGAGGTAAAAAAAAAGGATAATGTGTCTCCCCTTATTCCTTATTTTTCTCCATTGAAAATATTTTTCATTCTCTCAGTGTGTTCTCCCCCTTATTCTCTCATAAAATGTTTCTCCCCCTCTTATTGTTCTCCCCCTTTGTGATAATCAAAAAGTGGGAAAGCATATAACTATATATATATAGGAGACAAATAAATCAGGAGAAGTAAAAGGAGTTCTTTTGTATTAGAGTAGTCAAAAAGTACAAAAACAGAATACAAATGAATTCCAATAAAAAATCCTGGCCACTAGATCATTCCACCTCTTCCACGTGAGATTTTCCTTTGGGATCAGTAGAAGGTTCGGGTGGTGAGGATTCAGGTGAGGGTTTTGGAATGCCAGAAAAGATCAAAGGAGGTTGAGCCACTGACACAGAGTCAGGCCTGTAGGTTGAAGATCTTTGGGTGATCATTGGTGTGAGGCTTCGAATAGCCTGAGCAGGAGTCAGCTGGACTGTAGAAGCAGTTGAGGCAGAAGCAGGCAAAGCAGGAGGGATGATGACTGGTCTGGCATCAACATGCAAGAAGGGCAGCAGTAGATTTCTAAAGTCCATAATAATTCCTCCTCCTCTTTCCATAGCAGAGATGAAATCATCTTTGTTCTCCATAAATTTCTCTAAGGCAGGAGTCAATTCTCTTAGTTTGCTCACTTGTTCTCTGAAAGCTTGAGTGACTGGAGGGAGCTTCATGTTTTCCAACATCAGCTTGAAGTGGTGATCGAGTTGATGCTTGGTGAAAATTCTGCTGAAGTAGTGGTCCACTTTGTTCTTTATGGATTTCTGAGAGGCAGAGGCTTCTCTCATATAATCTTGAACAATCTTCATTATTTCTCTCGCAGAATCTCTTGTAGAAAGCACCACTCGGCTTAACTCTGATGAGTCCACAGATCCACTAGTTGAAATAGAACCAATCTCCTCCTTCAACATTGCTCGAACTTGATTCAGATCAACTGATAGTTTGGATGTGAGAGGGCCAAGAGAGAAGGAAACAGTTTCTTTGAAACTCTTAGACAAACCACTGATTAGGCTTTGAACTTGAGAGTCTTGTAATTGAACATGATCCTTCACTGAGGTTTTGAAACTCTCAAACACTGAGACAAACTGGCTTACTACACTCTTCACATAAGCTAGGTCCTTGTCAGCTTGAGACTTGGAGCTCATATAAGAATCCAAAGCAACAACTGATGTCTTGAGAGCTTCAAGATCTACTTCGATCCTAGAAGACTGAGTCTGGCACTCTTTCACTTCTTCCATAAGCTCAGACATAAAAGAAGATAAATTACAAGACAGAGAAAGCTCGAAGGATCTCTCCAACATTTTCATTTCTTCATAAAAGCTTTGCTTTATCTCAGCAACTGATGCACTGAATGATTCTTTCAGCTCATTATTCATGAATTCAAGATCAGATTTAGAGACAAAATCATTTGGAGAAGCAGATCCTCTTGCTGAGGCCAATCTAACTACAGAATCAGTCATTATTGAATTAATTGAGGATGCAAGGGAAGTTTCCATTAACTTCACTTCTTCAACAAAACTGGTTTTGAGGTCCTCTTTCAGCTTATTCAAATCATGAAATCTGACTACATCATCTGGAAACAACTCAGAAGCAAGATCATAATTGGTCTTCGGTCTGTTCACAGTCATCTCATTATCAGAATCCGGATAATCCAATCCACAGACTATAAACCCTGGGTCTTCTACCCAGTCTCCAAGCTCAACAGCTACTGTAACATTTCCAATCACAGACTGATGCTCCCCCTCAATGGGTGCATTATCATGTATCACAACAGCATTTTCTGCTGGATTCTCTTCATCAGAATCTTCTACTACAAGTTCAACAGGAGCAGCATCTAGAAGATCTTCTGATACAGGTACAGCTTCTTCTGTATCTTTTTCTACTTCAGCAGCAGGCATAGATGAGTTTCCAATCAAAGGACTCATACTTAGACTACCAGAAGCAGACAATTCAGATAAAATTTCCTTTTCCTCTTCTTTTTGGTGAGGTACAGACTGGTCTTCCTCATGAGTAGACAAAATTTCCTCTACTTTTCCTTTCCTAGAATAGACCAATTCTGCAACAGGACTTGGGGGCAAGTCTGGATCTCCTCCAACATCCATAGGAGTTTCTTCTTCTTCTTCTTCTTCTGTTTCATCACTATAAACAGGTTCCTCTTCATCAGGTCTCAGACTCGGGTCTCTCTCATCCTTTGGTCTTGAGGGATGATCCACAGGATTAAACCTATCATAAATCTTCTGATCATCACTGACCCATTCACCCTTCCATGGGTTCCAGTTAATTTTCATGTACTTGCAAACAGTCGAGGTGATGCAGAAATTGTTCTTGACTACAACTGTCTAATCCTGAGACTCAGCTATTCCTTTCACTTTTATCATTACTGAAATCATCTTGTCAAAGAACAAAGCATTTGTCTTTGACTTTGGTCTAATCATGTCTTCCATTTGAAGCATCAACAATCTGCACAGATTGATTTTTACACCATGTCTTAGAAAATGAAGAAGATAGATATCTTGATATCTCAGATTTGCAAAATCTCCTCGCCTCGGTATCAACACATGCTGAACAAACTTGAAGAGCAGTCGATTCTCTCCATCCATTTCAGCAGCAACCACTTGCCTTTGATTCCCATTACCAGTCAGCTCTTGTAAGGCGGTTTCATAATCAAAGATATCACTGCTAGGTGGAATTGCTCTTGATACATACCCAGAAACACCTTCATGTGGTACTTTCAAACTCTCAGCCCACTCTACTGAAGAAAAAGACATCTCTTTTCCATTTAAAAACGAGCTTACCCGATTCTCATTTTCAGCCTTCTCGAAGGTTACAAACTCATAGAACTGTTTTACCAACTTCGGGTAGTATGGGCCATTGTTATTAGAGAAACAATCCACCCATTTCTGGTCCTCCAGAATCTCGAGTACTAACGATTTACTAGGCAGTAGCCATTCCACGCACAGTTCCTTCTCGATTACAATGTCTCTATTCTGCAAGTGGGGATTCACTGGTCGCTTTCCCGATCAGTTCTGACTTCACTAACACTGGCTTTATGCTGTGTCTTCTGCTTCTTAGCGTTTGGTTCTACACTTTCATCTCTGACGATAGGAAGCTTGGTTTTTTCCATCGTGGGTTTAGGTTTCTTGGCCGATTTGGGAGCAAAGGTTCGAAGGTGAGAGGTTTTGAGCTCGGTGAGGTAGGAAGTGGCTTAGACTTAGTTTTTATCATTTAGGAATTCAAAAAAAAATGACTAAAATAGAGTAAAATAAAATAAAGCGATTCATATTCTTGGCGGCAGACAGAAGTTTTAAAATATTGCATCTGTGTAAGTTAATCATCGGTGAGAAAAACAAATCGGTGAGAATTTTCAACATCGGTGAGAATTTTCAACATCGGTGAGAATTTTCACATCGGTGAGAATTTTACATCAGTGAGGATTTTCACATCAGTGAGAATTTTCAACATCGGTGAGCATTTCTCATCGGCGAGAATTTCACATCGGTGAGAATTTCACACCGGTGAGAATTTTCACATCGGTGAGAATTTTCACATCAGTGAAGATTTTCACACCGGTTGTGATTAAACATTCCCAATTCGTGTCTTATGTAACTTAGCCTATCCGAACTTAAAGGTTTAGTGAAAATATCAGCCAATTGATGATCAGTTCCAATAAATTCAAGAGAAATATCACCTTTTTGATAGTGATCTCTTAGGAAATGGTGTCTTACATCTATGTGTTTGGTTCTAGAATGAGATACAGGATTCTTAGAGATGTTTATTGCACTGGTTTTATCACAGTTGATTGAAACATGTTTAAAAACATATCCATAGTCCAAAAGAGTGTGTTTCATCCACAGAATTTGTGCACAGCAACTACCAGCAGCTATATATTCTGCTTCAGCAATAGATAATGCAACTGAGTTCTATTTCTTACTACACCAAGAAACTAAGGATTTTCCAAGCAAATGACATGTTCCTGATGTGCTTTTTCTATCTAACTTACAACCAGAAAAGTCAGCATCTGAATAACTCATTAACTCAATGGATTGTCCTTTTGGGTAAAAAAACCTAAGTTAACCGTGTGTTTAAGATATTTAAAAATTCTTTTAACAGCAAGCAAATGAGATTCTTTTGGATTAGCTTGAAATCTAGCACACATACACACACTAAACATAATATCAGGTCGACTAGCAGTAAGATAAAGTAAACTACCAATCATACCTCTGTAATTTGTTTGATCAACTGGTTTCCCAGTTTCATCTGCATCCAATTTACAGGTAGTACTCATAAAAGTTTCACTTTCCTTGATACTATCCAGACCAAAAATTTTTAAAAGATCCTTTGTATATTTACTTTGATTCAAAATAATACCATTTTCATTTTGAAATACTTGAAATCCAAGAAAGTACTTAAGTTCTCCCATTAAGCTCATTTCAAATTCATTTTGCATACTTTTTGAAAAATCAGTACATAAAGAGTGTTTAGAAGATCCAAAAATAATATCGTCAACATATATTTGTACAACTAAAACATCTTTAGAAATTCTTTTAATGAAAAGAGTTGGATCATCAATCCCTTTAGTAAAACCTTTTGAAATGAGGAAATTGCTAAGTCTATCATACCAAGCTCTTGGAGCTTGTTTCAAACCACACAAAGCTTTAGAATGTTTAAAAACTTGATTTGGAAAATGGGGATTAGTAAATCCAGGTGGTTGTTCTACAAAAACATCTTCAGTTATAAAACCATTTAGAAATGCACTTTTCACATCCATTTGATATAACTTGAAATCCAGATATGCAGCATATGCAAGTAAGATCCTAATGGCTTCTAGTCTAGCTACAGGTGCAAAAGTTTCCTCATAGTCTATACCTTCTTCTTGACTATATCCTTGTGCAACTAGTATAGCTTTGTTTCTAACTATATTTCCAGATTCATCTACTTTATTTCTAAAAACCCATTTTGTGCCTATTGTCAAAGTGTCCTTAGGTCTGTCAACTAATTCCCAGACTTTGTTTCTTTCAAACTGATTTAATTCTTCCTGCATAGCTATTACCCAGAATTCATCATTGATAGCATCATTGATATTTTTGGGTTCTAGCTGTGAAAGAAAATCTTGATGTTCAACCTGGTTTCTTAGAGAAGCTCTAGTTTGTGTTCCTCTATCAAGATTACCAACAACATCTTCTAAAGGATGATTCTTTAGAATCCTCGTTGATCTGGTAAAGGTTGGACTAGAAATTTCTGGTTCATCTATAGGTTCGGGTTCAACAGAAGCAGATTCTGGAAAAAGTCCAGAACTGGATGTTTTGATAACAGGTTCTTTAGATTTATCATTAAGGTCCAGAATAGACAAATCTTCTTCAAGATTCTCAAGAGAGGTTTTAGGCTCATGTGGATCAGTTTAATCAAACTTGATGTGAACAGATTCTTCCACACATTTAGTTTTCTTATTGAATACTCTATAGGCTTTACTTGAAATAGAGTAACCCAAAAAAATTCCTTCATCACTTTTGGAAGCAAACTTATCCAGATTATCTTTAGTATTCAGAATAAATACTTTGCAACCAAAAACTTTAAAGTAATTAACCTTAGGCTTTCTATTGTTCCACAATTCATAAGGGGTTTTCTTAAGAATAGGTCTGATTAAGACTCTATTAATGACATAACAAGTTGTATTTACAGCTTCAGCCCAAAAATAAATAGGCAGGTCATATTCATTAAGCATGGTTCTAGCAATTTCTTGAAGGGTTCGGTTTCTTCTTTCTACTACACCATTCTGTTGGGGTGTTCTAGGGGCAGAAAAGTTATGAGTATAGCCATTGTGTGAGAAATAAGATTCAAAATCTTGATTTTCAAACTCACGACCATGATCACTCCTCAAGGTTTTAATCTTAAGTCCACTAAGGTTCTCTACAGATTTAGAGTATTTAACAAAAGAAGAACAAGCTTCACTTTTGTGAGCTAGAAAATATACCCAAGTATATCTAGAAAAGTCATCGACAAGAACATAAACATAGTGCTTCCCATTTAAACTAGAAACTCTTGATGGTCCAAAGAAGTCCATGTGAACCAATTCAAGTGGTTGAGAATTCGAAACTTCTTTCTTTGATTTAAAAGAAACTTTGTGTTGTTTTCCCTTTTGATAGGGGTTACACACTTTATCATTTGGGAATTCTAATTTGGGTAGGTCTCTAACTAGATTTTTTCTAGAGAGTTTTCTAAGTGAGTGAATGTTGCAATGTCCCAATCTTCTGTGCCATATCCAAGATTCTTTATAAAAAGCATTCAAACAAGTAATATTCTGTTTAGCTAAAGAATTCAGATTAACAGCATAAACATTTTCATTTCTTAAAGCAGAAAATACCAAAACATTCTTAGAATTAAAAACTTTGCAAGAATCATTTTCAAATTTAACATGAAAACCATCATCACATAACTAAGAAATACTTAATAAATTGTATTTAAGGCCATCAACAAATAAAACTTTAGAAATCAAATTGAATCAGTGTTACCAATCTGGCCTAGGCCGATGATTTTCCCTTTTTAATTATCACCAAAAGTGACAAAGCCTCCATCAACTTTTATTAAACTCTTAAAACAAGAGAAGTCTCCTGACATATGTCTTGAACATCCACTGTCCAAATACCAGGTCTCTTTACAGGAGCTCTTTAAGCAAGTTCCCTACAAAACAGATTTAGATGGGAGATGATTTTGGTACCCAGATTTTCTTGGGTCCAGACAGGTTAGCCAATAACACTTTAGGTACCCATATTTGTCTAATGGGTCTCATATAATTTGTATAATTTACATTCTTTGAAAGATAAACTTTATTAGATCCATAGCTATGTATATAACTGGTTGAAGCATATGAAGTTCCAGAATTACCTTCATTCTGTCCAGATTTAGAAATGAATCTAGTTTTGGCAATTTTCCTTTGTCCAGGTTGGTATCCTATACCAGTAGTATATTTAGGTGCTATTTTCTTTCCTAGCATCTGTGTTAGTATATTTTTGCCATTGGTGAACTTCTCTAAGTCTTTCTTGAGTTTCTCATTAGATAGTTTCAGTTCAGTGTTTTCTTTTAACAGTTGAGCATTTTTCTCTTTTTCAATAGTGAGTTCGGTTTTAAATGTAGTGGTGAGAGCATGCTGTTTCTTTAATGACTTGTATTTATCCTTAAGTTCATTACATGTATCTTCCATCATATCAAAATATTCAAACAGTTCAGATTTATACATGTTATCACCTTCAGAATCATCTCCAGAATAATATGAATTTGAAGCAGGAGTTTCTGATGTTACCTCAGAAGTGTTTGTCATAAAACACATGTTGGCTCGATTCCTTTCAGAGTCTGAAGATTCAGCTTCACTTGTGCTGTCTTCTGAAGCACTCCAAGTAGCCTTCATGGCTTTCTTAAACTTATTGTCCTTATATTCATATTTCTTTTTATACTTCAGCTTTGGACAGTCGGCTTTAATGTGTCCTTTTCTCTTGCACTCATAGCAGACAACATCATCTGATTTGTCATTCTTCTTCCAGTCCTTTTTCCATTTACCTTGGTGATCATACTTACCCTTATAGTTTGTTTTTCTGAAGAAATTCTTTTTCCTATAAAATTTCTTAAATCTTCTAGCAATGTGAGCCATCTCAGCATCACTGTCAGAATCACTTTCACTGTCTTCACAGCTTGAACTTTAAACTACAGCTTGAAGCTTTTCTTTGTCCTTATTCTTTGAAGTTGAGGATTTGAAAGCGATAGACTTTCTTGCAGGTTCATTTTCTTCCTCCTTATTCACTTTAAGCTCTTCTTCATACATCATCATCTTGCCAATCAGTTCCTTGACAGGTAGAGAAGTAATGTCACATGATTCTCTGATTGAGACAGATGTGCCTCTCCATCTATCAGGTAGACATCTCAAAATTCTCATAATTTGTTCCTTCGATGAGACATCCTTTCCCAGTGAGATAATTGTATTGACAATTTCATTGATCCTGAGATACATGTCAGAAATGGGTTCGTCAGGCTTCATTTTAAAATTATCATACTTGATAGTATAAGTTTTCAATCTCATTTCTTTAACATTCGTTGTTCCTTCATGAGAAACAGCTAAGGTATCCCAAATTTCATATGCAGTTTTACAAGCAGAAATTCTATTAAACTCTTCATCTCCTAGAGCACAGTACAAGGCATTCATAGCTTTACAGTTGTTATTGTAAGCAGTCTTTGTAGGTTCATCCCAAGTAGATCTAGCAGTAGTAGGAATTTTGTATTCTGATTCAATAGCAGTCCAAATATCAAAACTTATGCTTTCTAGATGAATTTTCATTTTCAGTTTCCACTGAGCATAATTATTTCCATTGAAGAAAGGTGTCTGGTTAGTAGCATCACCCTCAAGTCTATTGTCCATGATGAGAGAATTTTAAAGAGATAAAAATTTAGATATAACAGAAATTTTAAGGACCTTAAAATACAACTAAAATCACAGTTCAAAAGCAGAGTACTTTTAGAAAGTATTTTCAATCCTCTGATACCAAGTGTTGGTCAGAGTGGTTTACTCAAGAGGGGGGTGAATTGAGTACCAATTAAAATTTCTGTATTTAAAAACAGTGTCTTAAAGACCCCCAAATAAAGTAATAAATTAAACTGTAGTGAATTTATATTAAAGTAGAGGTTCTGTTAGATTCTCAAGGGATTGATTAATTCCCAGTTAATCAACACAGGAGTTTGTAATTATCTTTTGAACCTAACTTACTAATCTACACTTAACATAAACACTTGCTAATTTAATTATCAAAGTAACTTTAAAAAAACAGTGTTGGTTTTAAAGTGATTAGCAGCGGAATAAAACATTGAAAGAGATGGCACAACAATGTAACCAAGAGGTTCAGTCTCAAGCCGAGACTTAGTCCTCTCAAAAGTTTATATAAAAATGATCCACACCCTGGATCGGGGTTCAACAGTTTACAACTGTCCAGGTCCAAGACCTCTACCACTGTTCTTCGTGGGAAACAGTACAATAGCAACTAGCTGTCCAGGTCACACACGACCTCTACCACTGTTATTCGTGGGAAAGAAAGAATGAAAGATTTTGGTAAGGATTTACAAATCCTTCAGTTTCAGTACAAGAGATAGTGTATGTGTTAGATACAGCAGATAACACACACTGCTCGAAAAGTATAGTAATAAATCACAGAACAAGAGATGTAAAGTTTAGAGATGGTTCTGGTGATTTCAGTGTAGCTCTAGACTCCTTTGGATTCGATCAGAAGTGAGTCTGAGTCCTATTCTCGTTTCTGTTTGAGAAACAGAGTGTCGTATGCTCCAGGTTCACAGAGTGAAAAATGTAGTCGATGAAGCTCTTCGATATTCTTTTGTATGCACAGAACACTTCTCGAGTAGTCGTGATTGTCTATGTGATTCTGTCTTGCTTGGTTCTTCTTGTATGCACAGAGCTTTTCTTGATTATCGTATGTCTTCCTTGTCTTTGTGTGTGTTGTCTCTATTTTTTTTGTGTGTGTCTCTTCTTCAGCAGAGTCTTCTTGTATTTATGTCACGTGCAACAGGGGACATAAAAGATTTCCTTTCTGCAGGTACGAGGTACGGATTCCTGACATCCGACAACCTTTATCAGATATATGACAAATCATTAAAATGTATGATATGACAGTTAGATAGATTGAATAAAGATAAATAAAGAAATTCAAATAGTGATTCGAGTGATCGGTAGGTAATCAGCATCGATAGCTTGAACGTCGGTAGCTTGAACATCGGTAGCTTGAACATCGGTAGCTCAATGTCATTAGTTGCTTTGACTCTATCGGTGGCTCTATGCGTCGGTTGGTACATTCTTGTATCGGTGACTTTGATTATCGGTAGCTCCATGCGTCGGTAGCTGCATGTGTCGGTAGCTGCATGCATCGGTAGCTGCATGCGTCGGTAGCTCCATGCATCAGTAGCTCCATGCATCGGTAACTCTTATTCCATCGGTAGCTATTTATACTTACACCGGTAGCTCTATATTTGTATCGGTAGCTGTTTGTAAGTCAGTAGCTTACATTTATAAGTACATCGGTAGCTCTGTGTTAAGTCTATAGGTAGCTGTCTGTCGGTAGACTAAGTCTATCGGTAGACTGGTTACTGGTAGCTCTTTATCAGTAGCTAGGCAGATTACTTATCTGTTTTATGCAGAACACATCCGATTGTGTTAGAATCAATTTATAACTTGTATGAACATGGATAAATGATAATTAACATATTCTGAAGACTATTTTAAAAATTATTATTGGTTTGATCACAGATTTGAAAAAAATAAAGTATAGATCAATGATACTTAAAAATATCATAGAGAATGAAAACATAATTTGGATTTTCAACACATATGAATACATGATTGAGATTATCAAAAAAGGTGAGGTCAACAATTATGATAAAGCACTCAATGTCCATTCCCCCTATGGTCTTGTAATGGTATACTATAGACACTATGAGGTAGAATTCACCATGAATCCACACTATGGTCTCACAATGTAATATAACAGACACTCTAGGGAAGCCCTCAACATCAAATCCCCCAATGGTCTAACTACACAAGGTTGTCAGAGCCTTGTGTAACACAATCGTGCACAAAAAATATCCAGTAGCCCATGTAATCTCATATACTACAATGATAAGTATCTACAATGTATAAAATTGGCATTTAACAAACATCAAAAGTAGTCAATTCTATCCTAACAAGCAAAGAAAGGAAACAAGGTCGGCCTCATAGGCAACCTAGACCAAACGGTCCTAATCATTCAAACAAGGAAATGCACACATGGGGTGTCCCCTAAACATGCATTCTAGCATGACATCACAATAAAAAAACCCTTAATCTAGTAATCAAACTAAGGAAGATGATAACAGGGTTCAATTCCTTAACACAAAATACCCAAATAATGGGTAATTGGCACTTAGTCATATATAACTCAAAGACATACTCAGAAAGGCAAAAAACAACCTACCTCAACATTGTATGATTAGTTGAACCTAATCATTTAAATAGGCCTAGAACATCGTATATGTACAAAAAGGTCTAATATATTCAACCTTCGATAACCTAAGGAAGAAAAGAAATCTGGAAGAGATACTCTAGAGAAAGAGATAACTCACCATTAAGAATCCAACAAACCCAGAGGCACCTCAATCAGAGCTCGGATAGAGGAACGGGAGGCACTCGAATATTCCAGTCCGTATGTCGCCCTCTTGTATGAGACATAAGAAGAAGAAGAATGTTCTGGAGATGAGACGCGACCCCTGTCTGATTAATCTAATACAAAGAAAAATACATAGCGTGTTAATTTAATGTACACGCTGCTTACATGCCTCACCATCGCCCACTTTAGGCGGTCCACATAGCCATGTACTCAACCGTTACATGGCCAGTACATGGATACCCGCGGAAACTGGGTACACAGCGTGAACTCATAATATTTACATAAAAACTTATTTTTCCCTCAAAAACATCCAAAATCATGATTCATACCTGAAAAGATGATCTGAGTTCTTACACCCCATCTAGGATATAAGGATCAAAACCCACATAGTTTGAAGGGGGATATGGGACACCTTAGAAGGAGGCCCATGAGGATGGATGCATGGATGGGACCCAGAGGAAGTAGAACCTCCAGAACGGGATATAACCCTCTCAAAACACAAAGGGTCAGGGGAGAGACCAACATGGGATATGAGTGATGGAATTGAACCTTAGGGAGGCTTTCTATGTATCCCCATATAAGGGAATAAAATTCCACATAGTTTAGGCTGGGGGAATGGAATCGGGGTGTGGGAAAAATACGGTGACCCAAATACATGCTCGGTCTTATGCGTGGTTAGCAGCCCGGGTTGGTCTGACGCCACTAGGACAGACCAAGGATGTGAGTCCCAAAATATGGGATGCTGAATTTTACTAGTGTTTGGGGATGATCCTCATGGGGGATTCCTGTGTACCCTATCTAAGAGATATGCATCAACACCATGTATTTCATATGGTATTGGGGACTACAACGGATTAATGTTTGTTGGGGACTATAATGGATTACAATAGGTTGGGGACTACAACAGCTTACCGTTGGTTGGGGTCTACATTGGATTACCATCATATGAGTCTACAAAGGCTTACCATCGGATGGGTGTAGAAGGGATTATCATTGGATGTATTTAATCTCAAGGAGGCCACCTATGTACCCGGTCTAGGAGACAGAGATCAAAACCCATGTAGTTTGAATACATGTAGTGTAACATCATGTGGGATAATAGGGGGAATATAGTTTAATGTCATGCAAGATGAGGGTGAAAATATGTAAAGTGGGTTAGGACTAATGAGTGATTGTCTTGAACCTCAGGGAGGCTTCCTACGTACCTTGTTTAGAAAGATCAAGGATTAAAGTCTACATAGTTCGAAATGGGTGTTTGGGGATTATGCGCTAGTGCAGCCCAAGGAGGGTGTCACAATCAATGCTTGCCCTAATCCCATATGAGTAATGCTCATTGTGTGAAAAATGAGGTAGAAAAGACTATATGATCATGTCGCAAAAGGTGTGTCCACGAGGAATAGAGCGGGGCTTATGCGTGGTTGGCAGACCAAAGAGGAAACAAGGTCTTACGCTTGGTTAGCAGCCTAGGGAGATGGAGATTGGGACTTAATTCAAGATGGAGACCCGATGGAGAAAAATCCCAAAGGTAGAGTTATGAGGAAATGAATGTCCCAATGCCCAGATCTCCTCTAGTCTTTGGTCATGGAATAAGAGAGGATGATCAAGGATGCTACCTCCCACAAGAAAGGCTAGAGGATTACACCAGGATGGTTGCCCTTCCCCGCGGGTAGAAGCCACTCCAACAAAGAGGATCTCCTTCCATCTGAGGAATATATCTCCCACATGGAGAGTAGTGGTTGTGGATAATGTCTGATATGGGGCACCCCATTTATATTTCATAGGGTGAGGGCACATTTTAACGTCATGTGCTAAGAATGATGGTGCTTGGCAGTTTAATGTCTTGCATCTCGGACGAGGCAGGTTCACTCTGCACCCCTAGTACATACATAACTGATACCCACCCAACCTTGGGGAAGGGAAGGCATCAGTAATTCCATTTTGAGGCGGTGTTATGGATTGATTTATTGAAGGGCTCATATTAGTGTGTCTATGCAAAAAATCAATAGTCGTTAGTGTGCCTATGCGAAGAAGAATGAGGCTAAGCAATGAAATATGAAGAACCACACAAGGTACCTTGAAATCACTTCGTACCAACCTAGAGGGTTGTACGGGAAATGGTTTTGTGAAGAAAAGGGACCTTGCAAAGGTCTGGTTCCCCAAAAATTGGAAAGACTCCATGAAGGGGTATGCATCGCGAAGTGCAGTGGCCCAGCCTAGGAATGGGTTATACATGAATATAAAGGGTGCATTGTGAAGTGAAAGTTCTTTCACGGAGTATGAATTCATGGAGAATGGGTGCCTTGAAAATCATAGCATTGTGAATAAATGTACTTCAAGAATCACATGGATCCTTTCTTGGCATAGGGTTAACATGTGCATAGAAGGTAATTCACGAAGCATGTGTTCTTGGAAAAGACTCAAGTCCCCTTAGGGAGATCCTTCCTTTGCGATGTCCTATGGACTTCGTGAAGGGAATCCCTTCTTGAAGAGGGGTTTTATTTGAGCTAAGGGAAAGGTACTTCTAAATGGTCAAGTACCTTGAAGAACCCATTTTTTTAAATGTTCTGTAGAGCAGAAGGTGCTTTGTGATTTCAAAGCTGAGAAGGTGAAACTTTAGGGTATCCCTCAGTTCGGTCTGAGGAAAGATTAGTATTTTTAGGTGAGGGGCGGTGCAGAGCTCCAAAATCTCATTGGTAATCCACATGGAACATTGTGATTGTTTGTGGATTCCATAAATATTTTCATAACTACGGAGTTGACTGGCATCCCCTCCTTGAGGTGGAGGCCTCATTTATTCCCTCTACGTCACTCATGGAGGTTTCGGTCAATTTACAAGGGATCTTGGAGGTGATCTTGTTTCCCTCCATGGCACAAAGATAATCTTAAATTACACCATAATTGTGAAGCCTCTCTCCTATTTTACTCTATAGTGATCCCAGAGGGGCCCCCGCTTTGCACTGGTCACAGTGCTGAGGGGCTCCGTGAATGAGCTTTGCGTAGCCTGTTTAGTATTGGTGTGCTATTTTGAGAATTGTTTCTTCGGCCCATATTTTGGTGCCAAAAAATTCCCCCTAAAACTTGGAGCTAAGGAGAAAACAAGGTTCAAAGTATGATGGTAGATCACTAATTGTTTTAAGTTAATCACAAAGCTGACACTAACACTGAAAATTAATTTTTATTAAAATGCACTTTTAAGGTAAAAGTGAGAAACCAAACGTTAAAACACTTACCAAACAACAACAAACATAAAATCAAAAAAAAACCTCTTCCAAGAATAATCAGCTACTGTTCACCCCAAAGAAGGCCACTCGACGATCCCATGCAAGCATGGTCCCTCCCAATGGCAAGCCACCCCTCGGTATCCACCACATCCCAAATGACCGGCAGAGGAGAAAACAGCATGCTCTAGCCCAACTGGTCAAGCTGACCCTCCAACAGTTCCTCACACAACCAAGCCAGTGACTCAACAAAGCAAAGCTATGAAATAAGTAAAAAAGAGTCATTGTAAATCAGTTGAACTCTACCAGAAACCGTGTCTCTAAATAACTTCCAGGATAACTTAGATACTTGCAACAGGGGATCCCCCCTTACCAGGTCTTCAATGGAAGCGGACAGTTTATTCCATACCTGCAAATACTCCTTGAGACTAATCAGCCCCTTATTGAAACCTCTGACCAAAATAGCATCCTTCTTGTTGACCCAACTATAATGTTCTTCATTGAGAACCACTTCAAGACTTCGACCCATCAACTTGGTTGCCTCCTCTTCCGAGGCGTTGAGAAATAACACCTGCTCGGTCACCACATCACCCGAACTTAAAACCCAATTCGAGGAGAGATCATGCTGTCCAAGTGAATTTGGGCTACACCTGCTCTCCTTGTCCAGCTTCTCCAACATTAGCTTCTTTGATGACCGTGTCTTCATAGGAGGAGGTAAAGAGGAAAAATCCTTCATACCCCTTCTCCTTCTCTTACTCATTTAACTCCTAGAATCGGTTTCTGCTTCTGAAAATCTTCTGGTGGTCACAACAAGTTTAGCTTCCCCTCCACCCTCCTCACACTCTGGATAAGCCTTCCCCAAGATCCGGTCTTCCAAAAGTAAAACATCAGGGTTTCTCCCGTTGTCCTCATCCTCCTCAGCCAAGGCAGGCGATTCAACTTTGGATTCCTCCTCAACCAGCATTCCAAACCTGTTTCTCAAGACTACTGGGGTCTGGACTGGAGAGGTAGCCCCTGACAAATAGGCAGAACCCGAACCCCTTGGATCACCCCGGTTGGTCTGGGCCTTCCCCAAGACACAAGCGGGGAGGGGATGCGCGAGTTGAGAACATCGTAGAGCTCACCACGGATAGGCGCTTAGTGAAGCTAAGGGGTCATTACCTATAAATATTTGAGGGTGACCCCTTTTTGTCATTTATCATATTTAAATTCTTGTTCTTGGTCTCTCAATTTGTGAAGCTATGCATGCCTTGTGAGTTCTCTTTGCGAATCGGGTCCTTTCTACTCTATGGCGCACATCAAGTCTTTCAATTATGTGATTGTGCGCTCTTCGGCTTGTGCCTGTGAGGTCTATGGAAGGGCTTTGTGATCTATCTCTATGAATGAGCTCTGCAAACAAGCTCAATGAATGAGCTCTGCGAATGAGCTCTGTAGCCACGCTCTGCGATCCAGAATAAAAAATTCAAAAACATTGAGATGGAATGGATCACCAAGAAGCTGCTAGGGGGGTCCTTGCAGGTGCTTCCCAGAGGGAAAATATGACTGATAACCTGGACATCTGGGAGTGTGTGTGGAGCCAATCGGACCATGAATCTCTAGTGGAGCTATTTTCAGACATTCAAAAGAACTATCCTTTGTGCAAGAGGCTTCCCCTATACAGCTTTGGCCTAAGGGATGATGTTCTCATTCCCTAAGAAAGCAGGGATGATCTAGCCTACTGATCGAGGAGTACGATGTGCCAGCGCTAGTCGTTCAGGGCAGTTGACGATCATACTTAAGAGTATTATATAGTTTTCAACACCGACTGCTTGTATAATTATGTGAACCATTCTGATGGGAACGCGTTGCAGCCAAAGGTATCTCCCCCATAGTACCCCACCATTCTGAAGACTGACTCAGGGAACCAAGATAAGTGGTGGACCGATGAGTTTTATCTACTCTAGTTTGGAAATTTTACAGATGAATGGGCTTGGGATTACTGGTTTGGTGCCCTACAAGGATTTTGGGGCAGAGATGAGGCGAGTGGGCCTGTATGAGGCGGCATGGGCCTCCCAATTCCACATCTACCAGCCGAAGAAGTCCATGCCCAAGTTGTTGAACTGGTGGTCACCAAGGACCAACACATTCCATCTAGACCATGGAGAGGATGGTAACATCCTATGGGACTTGTACCAAATATCATGGATCCTGATATTGGGGAAATGTATGACGAGTTCCTCCCTGCCGTGAATACATGGGAGGACCCGGAGCATATTTTTCCGCTGGAAAAGGCATTGATGGACCTGGTGCTAGGAGAGGACAAGTAGTCAATGAGGGACGTTTATTTCAAGCTATTGTTCTATTAGTTCCTGAAATCCCATGTAGATTAGAGGTTTCTTGTGAGGCCCCCTACTTTCACGAACGGGGTCCAGTGCAACAATGATAACTCTTATTGGCGGATCTTGGAGGATATCTAGTGGAATTTGTGGGGTTTTAGTGTTATCACCATGTAGAAACCAGTGCTTAGGTTTGATGCATTCATCTTGGTGCTCATTTGTGGCTGGATGATGCCAGTAAGGGATAAGAACATGGGTGTATGGCCGAGCACTTTTATCATGGTGTCCAAATTGGCGATGGGTGAATGGATCAGTCTGGGGATCCTGGTGCTAGCTAAGTTGTAGAAAGTACAGTGGCACATTAGTGAGGGGAAGAAGCCATATAGGGTGTGTGGTCCACTCCATATTCTATATGGGTGGATAGCGACGCATTTTATGGGCGTCTATGAATTCCCAAACCCCATTTCTCTTATGAGGTCAAACTTACGACTGACCATTCTGAATGCGGTGGGGAGTTTCTTGATAAAGCTGACCCCTCCATTGTTGATGAACCATGTATGGAAGGATTATGAGTTCAACTTCCACCCATTCCCATTTCCAACAGGTGTTTTCACTGATGATGGCCAAGGAACATAAGAGCACCAGTCCTACCTCATGTCCTTTCGGGATGGATTCCGAAGGGTGTGGGTCGATTGTGAGCCTCTGTATGAGTCATACACCCCTCACCACTTTTCTTGGTAGTTCTGGTGCATTCATAGGTTGGCCCCATGGGTCTATTTGGAAGTTCTTCATGAGGACCAACCAACTGTGATGCGGTAGATGTGTCTCATGTTCACACGGGAGGATGGAAAGATGCGGAATGAGTCACCTCTGCCTATAACTATCTATGGGATGGTGAAGGAGTATGCCAAGTGTTGGGAGGAAGCCTTACCTGGGGAGATTCTGAAGTATCAGACTGTCTGCACTAGTGATGGGGTGTCTCATAAACCTCGAGGTTGGGGTCAGAAGGTGGCAAGAACGTCTCGTGGTGGTGGGGATACAGTAGCGGCGAGAAACACACCAACCGAGGTGCAGGTGGTAGTGGAAGGCCTAGTAGTCCCAAAGGAGAAAAGTCAACAAGAGGGGAGGCCACCCAGGGGGTTCCATAGGATATCCACTCAGGCTCTGGGGAAGCGGTTGTTCCCCATATATTTTCCCGAGGATGTTGTTTTCCTGGAATCTTGGGACATCTAGGAAGTCAACAGATAATTTATCAATACTTCCCAGATGTGGAACCATTTGAACTAACTGGGAATGAATCTTTCAGGGATTATTCATGCCAGGACCTTCTTTTTGGTATCGCAGGCCTAAGGGGAGCATTTCATCACTGAATTGGGGGAATTTTTGCACTCTTGGGGTTCCCTTCATCAAATGAAGGATCTGGTAAAAGTGTTGCTTGATTGAACAGTCCTCACATAGTTATCTTCCACCAACTTGATGGAGCGCTCCCCCCTGTCAGAAGAATCATAAGGGTACTCCTAGGGGGAAGAGGCTGGTAGAGGGATCCCTCTAGAGGAAGGTGAGGTTTCCAACTCGGACTCGGAGCTGGAAGAGTTTGTGGAGGCTCTTGAGGTAAACCTCAGGCCATTTTCTTATGATCCTTATTTAGGAATATTATCCCCTCTCAACTAAAATTTGGCCTATACAAGAGGGCCCTATAAGAAAAACACACTCCCGTGCAATGGTAGGTGCAGCTTTGGGAGCTTCGGGATCTACGACCATGACAACGGCGATTATTATGCCTAACGGGGTCGCAACACCCAGGGTGGTTCTCTCGGAGTCTTTGGATTTCCCTAACATATATGGGGGGAAATGATTCGGGATTCCAATGGCAGAAGCATAGGGGTGAGACCAACTATTTGATCTTTATAATTATTCTTCACAAAATTTTCGACTATCATTCATTGAATCTAGACTATTAACATCTGCATACTATTTATATGCATAGTTATTAAAATGGCATGGGCCACCTTGGTAAGGATCATTAGAGCTACTGGAACTACCTTTACTAGGGTAACACTGATGGTTTTGGAAGCAGACGTTTGTACTGACCAATCCGCAGCATTCTCGATCACAGGTGGGACCGTTAGCAAGACCAAAACCAAAATCATCGAGGTGGAATCTGATGAAAAGGATCAATCGAATGACATGGGATATGTCCTACCAGATCATACACTGGATGAGTATCTTACTGATGAATTTCTATGGTAATTCCCTACATATGAACCCTCTGACCCTGAGGACCAGGGCGAGATGGCTTCTGATGAAGAGGACATCAAGGCTATTCGTTGCGAGTCATGGAAGCTGATCAGGTGCTTCATTGGAGAGACCCCTCAAGTGCAATGAATTGAACATATGGGGAGGATTCGTTCCTGGCTGTGCAAACTATGTGCGGGAGGAGTGGATTCTCAACATCCTCATATGCTCATCCAATACTTCATGGTAGAGAAATTATAGGAGCATGGATATGAACTTGGAGTGAGCTAGCAGTGAAGGAAGTTCTTGAACATAACGATACTCTAATATGTGGAAACATAGATCCAATGGTTGAGGGAATGGGTGAACGAGCACTCCACTTTCCTCAAAGTGTAGTCAGGGCTCATAATGTGGTTGGAGGAATAGCTGGAAGAGGTCAAAGAACAGATGAGGTGAGCATCTAAAGAGATGGATATTATCTGAGCTGAGGAGGATCGGGACCGTATTGAGGTTGATGAATTATGCCCCATTTCCATGGAGGAGGAGAGTGATATTAACTGGAAATATTGGATCCTAGATGCTACTATCCAGAGAGTGGTGGAGCTGTAATGCTCTATTAAAGAGGTCTACCCATCTATGGGAGGGGCCAGTCCTTGGGTGTTTTAATTTGTGTAAACTCATAAATGTTCTTTCATTCATTACTTTTTTATGTTGATTTAATACATGACTTCTGATATTTGTTTTGGTTTTCTTTATTTCCATCACATTAATGAAATATCTAGCAACCAATCCCTAGGATCATGTGGGTCGTGCTCGATGTGAGAAATAAGGGATGATCACATTATTATTCTATTTTAATATGGGAGTGCTAACTGGGCTCCGGACATTCTGGATTTGAACAACTGATCTGTATTTACTAGAAGAAATAGGGAGGCCTGACATTGAGAATGAAGTTCTCATAACAGTCAAATTGTTGTTTTCCCAATGTTCTCTGGTGCATGAGTGGGGTAACACCAGGGGTGTTAGAATCAATCCTCATATAGGGGAGTGGAAATTGTGAATCACGATACCCACAATTAGGAACACTATAGGGGTGGCGTGACAATAAAAGATAAATGTTGAATATGTTTGAAACATAGTATCCCTATTACATTAGCCTGAAATGGGGATAAAAAATGAGGGCTGACTGCTGACCATATTCAAAACATGGGTCCAAACTCAAAATTTCATCCATTAGTCTTCTGAAATGTTATCCAAGGACAATAGGTGAGACATAGGCTGAGCATTTGTACTATTTGGGGGTTCTGTCAGGCATGAAAGAGGAAAAGGTTCCAAATAAAGGGAACATGATGCGTGAAGGGTGGTGTTAGGGGTTGTTCAAATGGTGTCCAATACTCTCGAAATTATTCCACCATGATGAAAACACATTAGGTGAGTGAATTGGTCGGATTAGGGATCATACCTTCTTCCAGACATGACCTCTCTGGTGAGGACCTGGAATGCCTTTTAATTTTACTTCATACTAATGAGGATGATATAAACATAGTTTAACATCGTACAGTGAGGATGGTGCACATAATTTTAAGGTCATACTATCTGGTCCAATGATAATAGTTTGAAGTCATGTTGTAAGAACTGTAGGCTCCTAGTTTAAGGTCATAGAGACTGTACTGTAATTAGAGCTGAGGGGCCAGAAGGGTTAATGACCCTAGGACTAAGCCCAAGTCAAAATGCCTGGGTGTCACTAAGTATTCCATAAGGATGAGAATCAAGACAAACATATTTTTTGAGAATAGTGTGGTTAGGGACCAATGTTGGCGGAGGCAATCATATCTTGAGAGGATGCTGACACATCCCATAATTTTCATGGGGCATCCTAAACTTGTTGAGGGTAGGGCTGCAGTTTAAATTCATGCATCGAGGACATGGTTACCCAGAAAGGAAAATCGTGGTGCGGTACATATCCCGACATGAATGAGGACCGTAAGATTCCACACCACACCACGTGTTCCCAATGGGATTCTTTAGTACATATACTAGGGGTGTCCTAACTTGGAGATGAACCTGAAGGGAAGTACTAGGGAATTCCTACGTACCCCATGAGGATGGGAGTCAATCCATATGTAGTTTTGGGTGACCCGTGTAGTTAATCTTCATACGGTATGATACAGAGTGTAAGGGGAGACCCTAAATGGGGAGTACGTGGTGCGTCCGTTATAGACCTATTGTGAATGAGGACCAATTAGGTCCATACCACACCACATAACCCCGGGTGAAATCCTAGGTCGAGAGACCAAAGATGGAAAAATTTGGGATGGGTCCAAGAAAGAGTGTTTGGGTGTTTCTACATACCCCATGAGGATAGGAATCAAGCCATACTGAGTTCTCAGATTGCAGTTTAATGTCATATGGGATGAAAGGCAAGTGTGGTTCAGATGTACCAGTACACATCCTACCAAAACCACTAAGCCCATGTGAGTTTTGCTCAATGTGGGAAACAAGGAGTTGGGGTAGCACTTTCTTGGTATAAAAAATCACACATTAGGGTCAATGGAACTCTAGGTTAATGTGGTCCCATAATTATTGATCCATCTTATTAATGCAAATTAATGCAGGGAGGTGTAAAACCGAGTGTGTTGGAATTCCACTAAAACATAAAGGGAGTAGAAAGATGTGAATCATGGCACCCGAGATCTGGATTGCAATGAAGATGGCATGAAAATGGAGGATAACTATTGATCATGTTCAAAACACATCATCTGTTTTGCATTAGCCTGGTATGGGGATAGACAAACGAGGGTTGACCATTGACCATGTTTGAATCATGGGACCTATCGCAAAATGTCGTTTGATGTCTTCCGGGGAATTGGCCCAAAATGGTAGTTAAGCTGATGTGGAATGAGACCAGACCATAGAGGGGTCCATTCATATGTGTAAGAGGATGGGGATCCAAATAAAGAGATCGTGAAGCATGGACATGAAATGGGGGAATATCAATGTGATAATTCCACACTTTGGACCCTTTTCCATGACGCATTTGAGTACGCTGATGAGATGTGTCAGATAGTGGGAGTCGAATCCCATTCCAATGACAAGGGTGACACATAGTGTGGTCGTTGCAAAAACCAACATGAATGAGGACCAAAGAGGTACTCACGGCCACATGCTCCCAATAGAGTTTGGTCCAAGGGGATGAAAAGAGGATAGGATTTAAGATTCATGGGACTGGACCTGAAGATGAAATGTCTAGGTATTCCTGTGTATCCCACTAGGATGGGAATCAAGTCAGACATAGTTCTGAAAGTGTTGTACAGATTAATGGAATGAGACAAGGACAGTTGGATCATAGTTTTAAGGACTTAGATCTCGGACTGTAATGGGAAGAAGTAAGGGATACACATGGAGCGGCTATTGAAAAACTCGTCATGAACAAAAACAATTGGAGTCCACATCACACCATATGCTCCCAGGAGATTTTAGGTCGAGGGACCAAAATTTAATGTTGGTCTGGGGCTGGGGAAAAGTGCCTGGGCGTTCCTACGTATCCCATCAGTATAGGAATCAAGCTGTACATAGTTCTAGAAATGTCATGGTAGAGTACCAACACCAAGGACAATACTATCATGCGGGTCTTTCCCACGCACCAAAAGAAGTGGCATTTGATGGATCTTGTTTGTTCTTTAGATTAGATATGTGTTTTTTTAATCAATGACCCCAGGATAGAGAATTCAGGTGTCACTGTAGGATTCAAGCCATATGTAGGCCTTGAAAAATGGTATGGTGGATAACTGATACCAAACATGATGTCCCCTTGAGTGAGGACATCATAATGAAGTTATGTTTTTCATCGTGCGACCAGGACGATAATGTCATAGTTTAGGGTCATATGATAAGACCAGCCTACGTATTATAGTGTCACATAGAAAAGATGTAATATTTTAAAGTCATGTAGGACCAGGCAACATAGTTTAATGTCATATGGCTAGGACGCATAAAGAGGAATGATGTTTTATATGGAATCAGCAAGGTGTGATAAAGAATACTTGAGATGAATGAGGCCAAGGTCCACACCCTACCGCGCGCAACTCCAGAAGATAAACCTCTAACTGAGTGGACAGAATAGATAAGAGGATATGGGGTTGGACCCGAAGACAAAATTTCTGGGTGTTTCTACATATCCCATAAGGATAAGAATCAAGCCACATGAAGTTCTAAGAGTGTATTTTAACGTCATGCGAGATGATAGGTAGGATAGAATAGATCCTAAAAGAGGATTAGGTGGTGCAGTTATTGAAACCCCAATGTGAATGAGGGCATAAGACTACATGCGCCACACCATGAAATCCTATAAGAGTTGGGACCAAAAGGCTGAACATAAGAGGTAATTATTGGAACTTGAACTGGACCTGAAGATGAAATTTCTAGGCATTCTTACATATTCCATGAGGATGGAAATCAATCCATACATAGTTCTGAAATGTCCATGTATTTTAACATCACGGAGTGAGTACGTAAGGAGATCGTAGTTTAAGGTCGTAGAACTTAGACTATAGAAGAGAGACTCTTCCAGATGAGCATAAAAATTGACCAAATCCATAAGCCCACATGAGCCATGCTCAGTGTGGAATACAAGGTAAGATAATTCCTTCAAAAAATGTGGAATACAGAGAGGGGAAATGGTGTGGAGCCATGAATGACACCACGTTGTGGATTCGTCCCCCCAACACACAAATGAACACAGAGGTATGGAACTAAGAGTTTCAAAATACCACTTGGACATGATGGAGTGGGAGAGGATGTGAATCATGAAACCGATATTTAAGGATTAAAGGGGGTGGCGTAATGATGGAGGATCATTCTTGATCGTGTTCAAAACACAAAATTCATTTTGTTTGGCCTAAAATGGGGACAAACCATTGATAATCGACCGCTAACTAGATTTGAAACACGGGACTTGTATCAAATTTTCATTCAAATATTCTCAAGGACGTTGGCTCGAGACAGTAGGAGAGCCCTGGGGCCTAGAAACCATTTCGTTGGAGGGTCCTTTCGAATGTGAAAAAATGATAAAAGATGAAACAAAGGGAATCATGAAGCATCGAAATAGATGGAAACATGTATAAGTAGAATCCATAACTCTAGGTACTAAACTAGATTGCTCCTTGGAAAATTTTTGGATTTCCAAAGAGGGTCGAGGGGCCCAATTTGAAAGAAACGACTTGAAAAAATGATTGGGGAATAGGGGGATGCAGAGATCTCAAGATGAAGGTATGTAGGACAGCTATTTCAAACCCAATGTGAATGAGGAAATAAGCCAATACCACACCACATATCTCTTCCTGGAGGACTCGGGTCAGGGGTAACAAATATAAGGAGGTTTCTAAGAAACAGGGATATGCTCAGAGAAAAATTTCTGGGCGTTCCAACATATCCCATGAGAATAGAAATCAAGCCACACATAGTTCTGTAAAATGTCATACAATTTAACATCATGCGGCGAAGATGTGGTAGATCTTAGTTTATGGTCATAGAGATCAGACCGTAGATGCCTAGTTTAATGTCATGTGCATGGGAAATATGGTGGAAATAATGAACCATCACACCTTACATGTGGGAGACTACAAAATGGAAAAATTATTGTGGATAAATTATGACCATGTTTGCAACACAATATCCATATCATTTCCTATAATGGGAACAAAAAATGAGCATCGACCCTGACCACAGTCGAAACGCAGGACTTGTATAGAAGTTTCATCCAAAATCTTTAGGGATGCTGGCCCGAGATGGTAGAGGATCCTTAATACCTAAAATCCATTCCATTCGGGTGTCCTTTCAGATGTGAAAGATAATATAAACCTCAAATTATGGGATGTGTAAAGCATGGCGATACCCATGTAATTTAATATCTTACGTCAAGGAAAATGTATGAAGAAGGATCTTAAGGGGATATATGTGGTGTGGCAGACATATCCCAACAAGAATGAGGACATGGAGTCCACACAACACTGCACAATCCTAAGTGAGAACCTGGCCCAAGGGTCCAGAAAGGTCGAGGGACCTAAGGCTGGGCCACTGATAGAATGTCCCAGCCAATTTGAAATTTATTGTCATGCAGGATGAGTGCTGAGTGGTTTTAAGTCCCTCAGTGATGGATATATTATCTAGTTTAACATCGTGTGGTGAGGACGGAAGTGATCTTAGTTTAAGATCATAGATTTCAGAACATGATTAAGTTACCCTTTATGAGTTTATTTCCTTAATCAAGTTCCTAAGCCCACATGATCAATGTTTGATGTGGGAAACAAGGAATGGGATCAGGTTTTGCCCGTCATATAAGAGAATGACAATGAAGGAAATTGATCAGGCGGGGTCGGTCCCAACTAGACCAGCATCCCTCCTCGAGGAATGACGTCCGAAGGGATTGCAGGACAAAATTAATCATTGTACTCAAAATTTGGGACATATATGGTGGTGATAACGATGGAGGATTGTTTTTGACCATGTTCAAAACATAGCATCCATATCGTGTAGCATTAAATGGGAACAAACAATTTAGAGTCGACCGCTGACCATATTCTCAATGCGGAACTTGTGTCAAATTGTCGTTTGAGACCCTCCAGAATGTTGGCCTAAAACAGTAGCTAACCCATGAGAACAAGCATATGTACCATTCGGGGGTCCTTTCAGATGGGAAAGATGATGAAGACCCAAATAAAGGGGGAACGTGAAGCGTGAATATTCCTATGCAGTTTGACATCATGCGGTATGAGTGAAAGTGGTGGATATCCCCTAGGAGGGGAACACATGGTGCATTCATGATAAACCCAATGTGAATATAGCCAACCAAGGCTTGCAAAACCCCATGTGTTTTTAGAAACATCCGAGCCAAGGGGAAGGACCCAAGGGAGACCTTGAAGTTTGGGGTAGGTCCTACAGAGGAAATAACCAGAAATTCCTATATATCCCATGAGGATAAGAATCAATCCACACGTAGTTCTTAATGTTCTATATATTTTAATGTCATGCAGTGAGGACGTGGGAGGATAAAGGAACAAGGAGGGGGCACATGGTGCAATAATCGTAAACCGGACCTAAGTGGGGCCAAAGATGTCCACACTAAACTGTGTGTGATCCTCTAAGAGAGATATAGATCGGGGAATTCAAAGAAAATAATTTGGGGGTTGTACTCTAAGACAAAGAGTCTTAGAATTCCTATATATCCCATGGGGATGAGAATAAAGTCATATGGATTTCATGAGATGTTGTTCAGTTTAACATCATGTAGCGAGGATGTGGGGAGATCTTAGTATAAGTTTTTAAACCTTGAACCAATTTTCATTTTATTATCATGTGGGACAAGTTCTAGGTATTTTTACATCCTTCAGCTTAGATTGATCCCAAATTTTAATGTCATGCGGAAAAGATGGAACAGTTTAAGGTCATATTGGACTGAAGCTTATTACTCAAGCGAAGTACTGCTTGAGGAATTTGGCATTGGTCGTAGGAGTGATTTAATCACCATCCAAGGTAACCTGGGAGTACACTCTATTGGGGAAAACCTTGTGAATGATGTAATGTCCTCCCAACATGGGCTCTAACTTCGATGGTTTCCCTCCAGGTATCTTCGGCATTCTAAGTGAAAAAACCATGTCACATTGTAAGAAATATCAGAGGAGATATTTCTTGTTGAAATATCTAGCAATCTTGTTCTAATGCCTCTCCAGATTGTGCAGTGCACAAAGCCTATTCTCATCTAGTGATTTCAATTCATCCAGATGGATTTTGGCTACCTTATCTGGTGCATGTTGATCATATAAAGTAGTTCGCAATGAATGAAATTGAATCTATATGGGTAGGACTGCCTCTATTCTGTACACCGATGAATATGGGGTCACCTGAGAAGTATTACGAGTCCTTGTCTGATAATCCTAGAGAGCATTGGGGAGTCTATTCGGCCAAATCTTCTTGTTCTGACCAACCATATTCTACAAAATGTTAGAGAGGGTTTGTTGAACACATCAATCTTCCCATTTACTTGTGTTTGATAGAGAGAGGTATGGTTAGAATGGATGTCTTTATTGGCATACAACTTTTTAGTTCTGTAGCCCAGAATTTGGTTTTGTTATTGTTGAAGACAATGTGAGGGACTCTGAATCGGTAGATGATATTGGAGCTCACAAATTCAATGTTAGAACAGGCCTTGACCTCCTTGAGAGTAACTACCTCTACCCACATAGAAAATAAATCCATAGCATTCGGAATGAATCTGCATTGGTAAGTTATCTCCAGTGGATATGGTCCCACAAAATAGATTCCCCAGCCTATAAAGGGCCTAGAGTACTTGGTAGTGTGGAGAGTCTCTCGCGGTCGATGCACAAAATTAGTGTGGATTTGGCACACATGGAACCTCTTTGAAAACTTGTTACAGTCATGGATCATGGTAAGCCAAAAATAAATCAATCTCCAGATCTTGTGGGATAGTTTCGGCCTGGTCTGATGAGCCCCACAAGAACCGGAATGAACTTCCTAAATGAATTGTAAAATATCACCTCATTTAATTAAACAGAAGAGAACCCCATCAAACATGTTCTGGTAGATGACCTAGTCAATATTGGGACCACACTGAAGGGTGAACTGCAATGTGTTCCATCAGATTCGCTCACACTCGGCTTGATTTTCTGGAATAATACCATGTTGGAGGTCTCGATAAAGGTATTTATCTAGTAAGGAGTCACCTACAACACTGTGGTAGGGGGAATTGGGGGTCCTGACTTGGGGGCACCAGTGGTAATGTAGAGACTCGATGCTTGACGTACATAGACAATACATTACTTTTGTGAAATACTTAATACATAACAAAAACAGACACACAAGGAACTTAATAGTTTAGTGTCTTTGGAAACTCGGAATAAAATCTTCTAATCGTGGTGAAAGATCTTCAACAACTCCCATAATGATCTTCCCCTTTTTGTTTCCTTCCCTAAAACCTTTCTTTACTTCCTGGGTAAAATAAAACATAAAAAGGGTGAGCTCAAATGCTTAGTAAGGGAAAACATAGATAACATAAAACAATCCATAAACATTTGGAAGCAAAAACTTAAACATGAAATTTAAACATCAAAATCTTGAGCAAAGACATAAATTTTGGAAGTTTGTAAGGAATATATAATAATAGAACATTTTATACCCCAGAAAACGCGTCCCCAAAATTATCCAAATGCTTCCATACATGATCCAATATCGTAGTCCATTTCACAAGCTTCGATTTGGTAGGTCGTAGGGCCCGAACGGAGTTACGGATTAGGATTTATGGACATTTGAAGTTTGGCTGGAGAACTGGTTCGCAAAGCCCATTCGCGAAGCCGCCTCCGTGATTGCGGAGCGCCGCCGCGAAGCGCAGGATACGGGATGCTCCACGAACTAATTTGACGTTCGCGAACCCGCCGCGAAGCTCATAAGGCGGTAACTCTCCACGAATGAATTTTACGTTTGCGAGCCCGCCGTGAAGCTCCAGAGGCGGTACCTCTCCACGAACGAATGTGACGTTCGCGAGCCCACCGCAAAGCACCTGAGGCGGCACGAGAGTTCGGCTTCGCGGCGCCCCTTGCCTATAAATACCCAGATCACCCCCCTTCTCAGGATGGACGGTGACGGCCACTTCTCCCCTTGGGTGTCCGAGCGGAGCTCCGCATTGCGGCTCCGCGAAGCCATGCTCCGCGAGAAGCTTCCTTTGCGTTGCTGCTTCGCGAGCCGAGGCTCTGTGAGTCCATGCTCCGCGAGCCAATGCTCCGCGATGCTGCTCTGCGAGACCATCCTCCGTGAGTCCATGCTCCGCGAGCCCATGCTCCGCGATGCTGATCTGCGAGACCAAACTATGCGAGACCCCTTTGCTCCGCGAGACCCCTTTGCTCCGCGAGAGACCATTGCTCCATGAGGCCATGCTCCGCGAAGCTACTTCGCGAAGACCTATCCTTTGCGAGGGTCCTACCTTCGCACCCACATGTCCATACCACGAGGGCTACGCCCCTGTACCCCCGCTCAGGGTCTGTGCCGGGCTTCGGACCCGGCCCTCCGGGCCGGTCCCTTTGCTACCGTCACAGACCCCCATGAAAAATGGGGAGTCGCACCGTGAACTTTTCGGGCCGAGACGTCGGGATTTTCCATTGCACCCTTATGTGCACCCACCTTCCACCTATGGAACACCATGATTTAATACACTCCTCCACACACCATGAAACACCTTGAGTTGATGTATTCCTCTTGTTTTGTTTCCTATGTCGTGAGTTGGGGTTCTCATCATCAATTCCTCGAGAACCTTGAGTCGAACCATTCCTCAGGCAACTCCTCCAAACCCAATCACTTGGATCCTATGCCAGGTTGAACCATAAAGGGCCGCCCTTGCGTAAGTCCCAACACCAACCATTTCTAGGCATCTTCTGCCTAATAGTCCTACCTACATGACTCTAAACTATAGTAATCCTTATGTGCCAAACATAGGATGCCTCTTGCCCTATACGAGAGATGCCTTATGCTCCAAGCGTAAGATGCCCAATAGTCCTATCTACATGACTATAAACTGTAGTACACCCTATCTAACAAATGATAGGATGCCTCTTGCACTATACAAGAGATGCCTTATGCTCCTAGAATGAGATGCCAATAGTCCTACATACATGACTCTAAACTGTAGTATTCTCCCTATCTAACAAATGATAGTATGCCCCTTGCTCCAAGCAAGAGATGCCTTATGCTCCTAGCATGAGATGCCAACAGTCCTACATACAAGACTATAAATTGTAGTATTCTCCCTATGTTTCAAACATAGGATGCCTCTTACTCCAAATAAGAGATGTCTTATGCTCCAAGCGTAAGATGCCTAATAGTCCTACCTACAAGACTCTAAACTGTAGTACGCCCTATGTTCCTAACGTAGGATGCCTCTTGTTCCAAATAAGAGATGTCTTATGCTCCAAGCGTAAGATGCTCAATGCCTTGACTACAGTGGCATGATTCCAAAGCCCCTTTGCATTATCTCTCTTGTGCACCAGTGCATAGGTGAAGGCCTCAATTCATCAGTGAGTTTGGATGCCCTCATGGACAGACATGAGGAAGACATTACGGGCAGCATCCTTGCGTAAGCCCCATTCACCATTGCCGCTCCATACCGGAATCTGGGCAGCTTCCTAGCGTAAGCCCCATCCACCATTGTCGCTCCTTAGCAGCACACCGGGCAGCTTTCTAGCATAAGCCCCATCCACAATTGTTGCTCCATAGCGGCATCCGGGCAGCTTCCTAGTGTAAGCCCCATTCACCAGTGCCGCTCCATAGCGGCACCTAGGCAGCTTCATAGCGTAAGCCCCAATCACCATTGCCGCTCCATAGCGGCATCTGGGCAGCTTCCTTGCGTAAGACCCATTCACCATTGCCGCTCCATAGCGGCACCCGGGAAGCATCCTTGCGTAAGCCCCATTCACCATTTCTGCTCCATACCGGCATCTGGGCAGCATCCTTGGGTAAGCCCCATTCACCATTGTCGCTCCATAGCGGCACCCGGGCAGCTTCCTAGTATAAGCCCCATTCACCATTGTCGTCCCATAACGGTACCCGGGAAGCTTCCTATCATAAGCCTCATCCACGATTGCTGCTCCTTAGCGGCATCTGGGCAGCTCCTTGCATAAGCCCCATTCAAGAGTGTCGCTCTATAGCGGCACCTGGGTAGCATCTTTGCGTAAGTCCCATTCCCCATTCCCGCTTCATAGCGGCATCTGGGCAGCATCTTTGAATAAGCCTCATTCCCCATTGTCGCTCCATAGCGGCACCAAGGCAGCATCCTAGCGTAATCCCCATCCACTATTGTGATCCTATTTAGTTGTAAGCCGCTGACACCTAATCCAGCGGTAAGCCGTTGCGATCCTATTCAGCGGTAAGCCGTTGACACCCAATCCAGTGGTAAGCCGTTGCGATCCTATTCAGCGGTAAGCCATTGACATCATTTTCCAGCGGTAAGCCATTGTGACCCATTCAGCGGTAAGCCGTTGACACCCAATCCAGTGGTAATCCGTTGTGATCCTATTCATCGGTAAGCCGCTGACACCTAATCCAGCGGTAAGTCGTTGCGATCCTATTCAGCAGTAAGCCGTTGACACCCAATCCAGCGGTAAGCCGTTGCGATCTTATTCAGCGGTAAGTCGTTGACACCCAATCCAACGGTAAGCCGTTGTGATCCTATTCAGTGGTAAGTCGTTGACACCCAATCCAGCGGTAAGCCGTTGCGATCCTATTCAGCGGTACGCCGTTGACACCCAATCCAGCGGTAATCCATTGCGATCCTATTCAGCAGTAAGCCGTTGACACCCAATCCAGCGGTAAGCTGCTGCGACCCCATTCAGCGGTAAGCCATTGACATCATTTTCCAGCGATAAGTCGTTGTGACCCCATTCAGTGGTAAGCCGTTGACATCATTTTCCAGAGGTAAGCCGTTGTGACCCATTCAACGGTAAGTCGTTGACACCCAATCCAGCGGTAAGCCCTTGTGAACCCATTTAGCGGTAATTCGTTCACACCCAATCCAGCGGTAAGCCATTGAAACCCCCAATCAGCGGTAAGCCGTCATCAGAAGAACAACGTGGACTTTGATTCCCTGCCATGGGGATACATAGGAAGCCTCTTCAAGGCTCCAGCCCGAAATCATCGTCATTCTTCACTTCGGGCCTCCATCCTGGAGTAAGTCCCAACACAATGGGCTGCCTAATGCATAAGCCCCTCTTCGCTTCTCACGGACGCATCCTTCACGACGTGATCGTCAGGTCCCTGCAACCTCTTGTTTCTCACACCGAGCATGACTCCCATGGTCTTAGAGTGAGCACCGACCCTGACCCCCACCCATACCAAACTACGAGGACTTTGATCCATGTCAAGGCATGGTACATAGGAAGCCTCCACGAGGTTCAATCCCACCACTCGGTCGTTTATTCACGTCAAGTTTCACCCTCGTCCAGCGTGACGTTAAACTCCATGCCCTCATCCAGCATGACGTAAAACTGTATGCCCTTATCCCGCATGACATTAAACCGCACACCCATTTGAACTACAAGGTCTTTGATCCATGTCAAGGCATGGTACATAGGAAGCCTCCACGAGGTTCAAGCCCACCCCTCATCCAATTCACGTCGAGTTCTACCTTCGTCCAGCAGGACGTTAAACTGCATTCCAGTCTGACGTCAAGCCGTTGTGACCACCCTTTGAACTACGAGGACTTTGATCCAAGTCAAGGCATGGTACGTAAGAAACCTCCCATAGGTTCAATCCCATCTCCCATCGGACCATGGTCCCTCATTTACGTCGGTTCGCTGACACCCACTGCCATTCCGAACTATGAGGACTTTGATCCATGCCAAGGCATGGTACGTAGGAAGCCTCCACGAGGTTCAAGCCCACCGCCCGTCGTTTATTCACGTCAGGGTTCACTCTCGTCCAGCATGACGTTAAACTGTATTCCAGTCCGACGACAAGCTGTTGTGACTAATCCGAACTATGAGGACTTTGATCCATGTCAAGGCATGGTACATAAGAAGCCTTCATAAGGTTCAAGCCCACCACTAGTGGACCCCTAAGTCTACTTTCACGTTGGTTCACCGATTAAACCCTTTGAACTACAAGGTCTTTGATCCATGTCAAGGTATGGTACGTAGGAAGCCTCCTCGAGGTTCAAGCCCATCTCTCATTGGACCAAGGTCCACCTTCACGTCGGTTCGCTGACGAATTCCATCATTTGAACTACGAGGACTTTGATCCATGTCAAGGCATGGTACGTAGGAAACCTCACGAGGTTCAAGCCCAACATCCATTAGAACAAGGTCCACCTTCATGCCAGTTCGCTGACTCATCGGACCAAGGTCCACCTTTACGTTGGTTCACTGAAGACATCCATCGGGCCAAGGTCCACCTTCACGTCGGTTCACCGGCACCATCCCAAACTACACGGACATTGATTCCCTGCCACGGGGATATGTAGGAAGCCTTTCTGAGGTTCAAGCCCAAAAATCATTGGCCCAGACCGTCTCCTTGTCGGTGTGCCATACCCCCTATTTTCACCCGAACTACGAGGACTTTGATCCATGTCAAGGCATGGTACGTAGGAAGCCTCCCAAAGGTTCAAGCCCATCTCCCATCGGACCAACGTCCCTCATTTACGTCGGTTCGCCGACACCCACCGCCATTACGAACTACGAGGACATTGATCCATACCAAGGCATGGTACGTAGGAAGCCTCCACGAGGTTCAATCCCACCGCCCGTTGTTTATTAACGTCAGGGTTCACTCTCGTCCAGCATGACGTTAAACTGTATTCCAGTCTGACGGCAAGCCATTGTGACCAATCCGAACTATGAGGACATTGATCCATGTCAAGTCATGGTATGTAGGAAGCCTTCATGAGGATCAAGCCCACCACTAGTGGACCCTTGGGTCTACTTTCACATCGGTTCACCGATGAAACCCTTTGAACTACGAGGTCTTTGATCCATGTCAAGGCATGGTACATAGGAAGCCTCCCCGAGGTTCAAGACCATCTCTCATTGGACCAAGGTCCACCTTCACATTGGTTCGCTGATGAATTCCATCATTCGAACTACGAGGAAATTGATCCATGTCAAGGCATGGTACGTAGGAAACCTCACGAGGTTCAATCCCAACATCCATCGGACCAAGGTGCACCTTCACGTCAGTTCGCTGACGCATCGGACCAAGTTCCACCTTTATGTTGGTTCGCTGACGACATCCATCGGGCCAAGGTCCACCTTCACGTCGGTTCACTGGCACCATCCCAAACTACGCGGACTTTGATTCCCTGCCACGGGGATATGTAGGAAACCTCTTCAAGGCTCAAGCCCAACTTCACTGTCGCCCCTGCGATGGTCCCATTTCATTCCCCCTCCACTTCATTCATCCATCCATCACCCATCTTGATTCTCACCTGAGCTGCCACATCCCGGTGGGATCATGCCATCCACCTCCTCGCTGCTCCTAGCGGTGCATGGGCCGCTTTCCATGTGTAAGCCCCAGCATATCTCCAGGTCGTTTTCCTCTGTGTACACCCCGATTCATCACCCCTTTGTACTACGTGGATTTTGATCCCTGTCCTCTACACAGGGTACGTAGGAAACCTCCAAGAGGTTCAATCCCAACCAATGGTGATCCATGGTGTGCCCTATCCTGGGGTGCACTTCCCCTAATCCGCCCTCAGTGGTGTTCAGATCAGCCATTACGGTGTGACATCTCCCATCTATGGGGCACACCACCATCGATCCGTCTCTATGGGACGTTCTGATCACCCTTATTCCGTCTCCGTAAGATGTTAAACTCACGGCCTACCTCGTGATAAACATGAGATGCCTGAGGAAATCCTTGGATGACACGCCTTTGGCGTAACCGTCTCCACAAGACGTTAAAATCGCGGCATTCCCCATGATAAACATGGGAAGCTGAGGAAAAGCTTAGATGGAATATGATTCCCCGCATCCGATGTGGGATGCCTCGAGTTCTGGACCCTTGAGATGCCCTCTTATGAGGAAGAATATAGGTCCCCCCAATTTCCACACACCCAGAGATGCCTCGACATGCCTGATGTTTCCATCTACTCCGACCGAAGGTTGCTACCATGTCAAGACCCCATGGAATGTCTTGATGTAAGTAGTGTAATTAACCGACGTCCATGAAGATATGGCACCGAGAATGAGATTCTCGAAAAACGTATTAAATCTATGAGGGAGACCCAGACTAGGTGATGAGTTCTGAGGAGGAATCCATAGAAGGAAGAACCGACATCCCATCATCCCGTTTCGATCAAGGAGAAAACATACCTGAATAAGGAACGATTGCCACCCGCCTTTGGAAAGCGGGAATGCGGGGCAACAGCTGCGCGTCCTCCACGGATGGATGCGCGTGCCCCGGCGAAAGCGTCAGAAACAAACATCAACCATGATAAAATGGGAATAAAACATGTAATTGTGGAAACCATTCAGCATATGTCATGATTTCCATAGTAGCCAAGGCATTGCTGCCAAGACCATCTTAGTGGACAAAGTCCCTTTCTGAATCGAGTTCACTCCTCGTTTCAGTCCTGTAACACTGAACTAGATTAACTTACCATTCCAGCCAAGTCTATCTCATGAGATATAAATATTTATCCAATGCATTAGAGGGGGATATAGGTCCCACCCATCTCATAATGAAATCATTATTTCGTGAGCCACAAAATCATAAATCATACATCATAGCATAACCCATGTAATAAAATTGGATTCTTAGACATCATGCCATCATAACATAATCCATAAAAGTTTGATATCATTTCATCATAAGAAAATTGAAACAATTTAAATCATAGAGAAATATGACTTGAAACATACACATATCAAATAATGTCATCTTAGATGGAAAATAGTTTTGGCAAAACACTTGAAACGAAATCTTGAGGAAATACCCTTTCTTCTTTAAAATCATTTTCTTTTCACAAAATTCCATGCAATTTTAAAAGAAAAGGGTTTTGTTGAAAATAATCATGCAATCTTGTAGAGGAAGCTTCTTGAAAATGAGGTGTTATGAAACCGTAAAAATATGTTCACGCCATATAAGTTAAAAATAACATTCTCCTCGTACTTTTGTCGGAAAAGTCAAAAAGTACCTTATATGGTAACCAAAGGAAATATTCCATTCATACAATGTGGTAAAAAGTCAATAAAGGGTAAAAATGACTTTAAACATTCATGGAATAATAGTAAACATTTTATGAAAACTTTTTTAGAAAACATGGTCATGGATGATAAACATAACCCCAGTAAATACTTACGTATAAGCAATCTCGAATAAAAATGAGATTTGCGAAATTATCCCTTACCTTATGTCTGATATGCTTCGTATGTATCCGAACCTCCTGTATAATGATTTAAATAATGTCATTGAATTATTAAAGAATCATATTCATTGTTATGATATCATATATGGTTCACTTATGACTTTATATTACCCGTTCTTTTGTAAATTCCATGTTAAATAGCATTTTGGGTAAAATCGTTTCATTTATCGTATATGTTTCGACTCGTCGTTCTTGATATTATTACTTATATCCTGATTTACATAATTCCAAAATGTAAAAAATGATTTATATATAATAAATATTCATTATATACATATATATAATATATCGATAAAAGGAATGAAATACACCATTCATGGAGATGGTAGGTCGTACGTACGCATGAACACTGTTTTTGTTTCCTTATTGAATTGAATGGAATTTAGTATATGACATACATATATATATATAAATAAATCCAGTAGCATTATTATGTCATATATTTCATTATTATTCATTATATATACTTTATAATCATTCTTGATTGGTTAATAATGGAAAATGAATCTCATCGCGTTCGTGGAGACGGTAGTCCGTACGTACGCACGAGCGATGATATCATTCCCATGATTGTGGAATTGTATTGGAGTGTATGTATAATATTTCATAATAAATATCACTTTAAAATAATCATTTATTTACACCATTATACCCATCCATGTAAGGTGGTGGTGGAAAAACAGATTACACCACGACGTGGAAACGGTATTCCGTACGTACGCACGCGTGGTGATTTCGTTTTCCGTAGGATGGATAGATGGTGAAATAGGGTTGTTTCATAATTATAATAACATATCAGTATATGAGTGATAATTATGTTATTACTTAATAATGAAACAACTAAATAAGATGAAGTGGAAGAAGAAATAAAGTTGAAAGAATCGATAACGGGCATTACCTCTTCTGTGAAACGCCTTTTTGAAACCTCCTCTTAGGGCACTAATATTGGTCTTTGAAGAAGACCAGAACCTCTAGGATGTTTCTAGAGAAGTGGAGAAGAAAAATTGTCAGGGTTTGGCTGAGCTTTAAGGCTCAAAGTGGTGTGAGGAAGAGATGGAGACGGTTCCCTTTTATAAGGGAGGGGAGGGGCACCTTTGGAATAACTAAAACTATTATTTTATTATAAAGTCATCTTTGGTTTTTAATAGCTCCAAATTCAGTTATTTCTAAGATAAGGTGGGGATGGGTCGAAATACTCTCATCCAATATAATTTAGACAAGTTTAGGTTCCTATTTTAACCTTATCATTTAGATTTAACTTTAAGTTAGATAATTTTACTTTTACCGTGTCTTTTTGTATTCTTACACTATAAGGTTAATAAACTTACTATAACAAGCCAAAAGAACCCCAAGTTGTTTATTATTAATATATATAACGTTATCTAAGTCATTTTTCCGAACCTTAGATTTTTTGGAATATAATAACAATTAATAATATAATATTTGTTTTAAAAACTATTTTATGTCAATTTTGACACTATTTTGTAATTGATTTTTGTGAAAATCATAAAAAGAATTCTTAGTTCAAAAAAAGTTACTTAAATCAGCACTAACATGTCATATTAACATATAAAATTATTGGAATTCATAAAAAGTCTCAAATTACATTTATTTGGGTATTTATAACATCAATTATGTCAATATTTCATTAATAAGATAATTACTGCATCATCATTGTGTCATAAATAAATTAACTTATTTAAAGTATAAAATTTACAAATAAACTATATTTATGTAGGAAAGCTTTTTAGATTTCTAATGAATATTTATAGTTGAATTTATCTTATGTATAACCCTATATTAAAAATGATTTACTTATTAAACTTTGATTTTAACTATTTTACCCCTTCTTTAAATAAATTAATAATAAATGTCCTAATCTAATCCAAGTGGGCCTAAATGGTCATATTTTATTCCTAAGGCTGTTTTCGGTCGAATTACACTTATCCAATAGAATTAGTACATTTGTTAGGGTAATAATAATATCATTTTTACCCTTAATTACTCTATTTACTTTTAACCGTGGTAAATAAAAGTAAAAAATTACTATTCACAAAAAAATTATTTTCATCTCATTGAATCACATTTTACTTACTAACATCAACTGTGTCTCTCGGATTTTTGAAATTTCATTCACAAAAGTGGTAAAATTAAGTTTTATGTAAATTTGTAAATTCTCCTAGGAGGTGGGTAAAAGACGGTCAAAAGTTCAATAAAATTTTTATATATCAAAAATTATTAAAAAATGACTGCAATGAATTACATTAAACTTATATAGGTATTATGTATCAATTTTTACCTAAAATAAATTTAAATAAAATAAATAATTATTTAAATAAAAAGTCGGTTTTTAAATAGTAACCCATTGTTTTCACTATTCATCAAAAATTGAATGTTTTCAGAAAAATACCAAAATTTCACCATAGGCTAATTTCGATATTCCGAATCCAAAAATGAAGTCCATTTTGAAAGATGAAATTTAAAAAATTTCAAAAAGTGGTTATTACTATTCATAACGGCTAGTTTTAAAAATATTTTAATAGTATATCGTTGTTTAGTGAAACTCGGTATTGCGTACAACACACGCTATCACGGAAGGTCGTGATTGCGTATAGTGTAGCCAAGTTAGGGTTGTGTGTTGTGCAATACTCCTTTGTTGTAGCGTACAACACAAGACATCAATAAAATTAAAAATAATATTTTTCATAAAATCTCAGGGTGTTACTTTCTACCCCCCTTAAAATGAATTTCACCCTCGAAATTCGTCAGGGTTATAAATGGTTTACTACTCGAAAGTTTCTTTAATATAAACCCACATCGTAAAAAGGAATACCAAAACCAATCTTTAAAAACTAAAGTATGAAACATAATGGTTACCCAAATTAACTAATCATTGGGTTTCCACATAGGAGAACTTAGGTGAAAATATGGATATGGAAGAGAAACCTAACCATCATGTTCTGATGGAGAGTGGTAGAGAACATGGCTATGAAAAATCCGACAATCACAAAGCCATAGATTTGTTATGATCTAAGGTACCATCTAATTCATCGGATATAAGGGAACTAGGACAACATTTTTGGTTTTCAAGATCATTTCCCTAAAGTTGAATAATTTGAATAAATAATTACTTTATTTTGGTACAATCTCACTATTGTTCGTGATTTGAACAATTTCCACATCATCTCTTAAAGAAATGAAGTTGAATTTGTTATTTTTAAAGTGTTAACAGATCATGTGATAGAATGATGGGTCATTCCATCTATTTCAAACAAAAGGTTAGCAAAAGTTATCAAATATACATAAGTCCATCTATGGTGAGGTTAATCGTATACGATTACAAAAAGGAACTTATAATTCATATATCATACCTCGTAATAAAATAAAACTAGTTTCTACTAACTAGGGACTTCCTGTAGTCCAGTGGTAGGTGATAAAGGTCAGTCACACTTCGGTTGTGGGTTCGATTCCCATAGCCCTGTCCAACGCGATGGGCTGTCGCCCATCCTGCAGGTTGTCCTTTTTATAAAACTGTATTACTATAACATCCCATAAATAATATCAAAAAAATTTCTATCCTTAAACAATACTAACTTATGTCCAACATAATTCATTCTAATCTTTAGGGTTATCTAAAATACTTAGGTCCAAGCTCATAGTATAATGAAAATGATTACTTGAAATGTCACATAACAATCACGTGAATGCCATCATTTATCCCCCATATATCATAAGATATATCTTTTTGGTAAAATTACAAACATGTGAATACCGTAATCATGTATTCTCTTGAAGAATGAATACACATTGAACCTTAGTGAAAACATTAATGCAGTTAAAAGTTAACACTTTCCACATACCAAAATCCTCAAAATTATTTATACTCAAACCATGATATAACTTAGTCCTTATATCAATCATGAGCTCATGAATACAATAGAACATCTCATTATCTTCTTATCCCTTCATTATGTGCATATCATCTGCTTACCAAACTTTCTCAATCACTTTCCATGGTTATCGGTACCATAAAATTATTGAAAACCACAATTGACCAATACATAAATATTCCAATATTCCACAATACTATATACAGCATTATTTTGGAATCCCATTACATAAACACTTAATCATTCCACCACATCGTTGTCATATTCAACATCACCAATAGTGATCGCATGTGACTTCCCTTTGTCCTTTTCCTTAAGTGGTTGCTCATGTCGATCATCATTAACCCTTGGATTAGGGCATTGATTAGCATAATGCCCCATTTCATTGCACTTGAAGCATTGAAGTGTTGTTGGTGTGTTCTCTGCAGTCTTCTCTTTATTCACACCATTAGAAACCCTTTTTCTATTACTTCGACACTCAGCTACTCGATGAACTTCTTTTCCACACTTAAAACATTTTCTAGTCCTTTAAGACAATCTCCACCATGCTTTTTTCCACACTTTGAGCATAAGGAAACATTCATCATCTTTTCACGATTATTCTAATATTTCTCCTTGAACTCCATCTTTCGTTTCTTGTCAAAACCATGAGATGGATATGTAACACCAACTTCCATTTCTACCTTGATAGCACAATTCACAATTTCTTCATAGCTACTGAAGTCTCTTATAGCTAATTCCCTTTGAAGATTTGGTTTTAAGCCACTGATGAATCGATCAATTTTACTTTCAGGTTGGATGATAAAGCTAGATGCATACCTTGCAAGCCTTGTAAAATTAGCTTCGTATATACCAACAGATTCATCATCCTTTTGCTTTAGTTAAGAAACTCCTTCTCCATATTTGTTCGAAGAATATGAGGGAAGTACTTATTGAAAAATATGTTCTTGAACTCTCCCCATTCCATGGACTCAATTTCATCTCTTGGCCTCATATTCATGATACGATTCCACCATTGATCAGCTTCACCTTCCAAACGATATACTGCTAATATGACTTTATCATGTTCAGAACATTGAATAACTAAAAATATCTTTTCAGTGGTACTGATCCACTGTTCAGCAACAAGTGGATCAGAAGACCCACTGAAAGAAGGTAGACGTTGCCTCATGAAGGACTCAAAATAATATTGTTCCCTTCTCTGCTGATTTGGAAGTCCATAATGATTCATAGCTTGTGTAAGTATAGCAATAAGATTTTTCACTCCATCTCCCATAACATTTGTTTGTTCAGGAGGACAATCACTGCATTGTCCATTTCATTGATCAACACGATTCCTTCGGGTTCCAGCCATCGTCTAAAACCCAAAAAGAATAGTGTGAGAGGCAAAAATCTTGCTAGGGAAAACAACACAATAAAGGGGGAGTACCTTCAATATATAACATCTTAGGTTAAATTCTAAGATCGTTACCATAGTTCTAGGACTATATCCTATACGTATACTTATCCTTAGGAACATCCCTAGACATACCTTAGAAATATCTCTAGGGATCTCACTAATGTTTTCGAATCCTAGTTTCCAAAGGTTGACTAAACCTTTCCTCTGATACAAACTATAGAGACCCGAAGCATGACATACATGGACAATACATAACTTTTGCGGAAAACTTAATACATAACAAAAATAGACACACAAGGACCGTAATAGTTTAGTGTCTTTGGAAACTCGGAATAAAATCTTCTAATCGTGGTGAAAGATCTTCAACAACTCCCATAACGATCTTCCCCTTTTTATTTCCTTACCTAAAACCTTTCTTTACTTCCTGGGGAAAATAAAACATAAAAAGGTTGAGCTCAAATTCTCATTAAGGGAAAACATATATAACATAAAACAATCCATAAAAATTTGGAATCAAAAACTGGAACATGAAATTTAAACATCAAAATCTTAAGAAAAGACATAAATCATGGAAGTACGTAAGGCATATATCATAATAGAACATAAACCATGATAAAATGGGAATAAAACATGTAATTTTGGCAACCATTCATCACATGTCATGATTTTCATAGTAGCCAAGGCATTTCTTCCAATACCATCTTAGTGGACAAAGTCCCTTTCTGAATCGAGTTCACTCCTCGTTTCAGTCCTGTAACACTGAACCCAATTAACTTACCATTCGAGACAAGTCTATCTCATGAGATATAAATCTTTACCCAATTCATTGGAGGGGGATATAGGTCCCACCCATCTCATAATGAAATCATTCTTTCGTGTGCCACAAAATCATAAATCATACATCATAGCATAACCCATGTAATAAAATGGGATTCTTAAACATCATGCCATCATAACATAATCCATAAAAGTTTGATGTCATTTCATCATAAGAAAATTGAAACCATTTAAATCATAGATACATATTACTTGAAATATACATATATGAAATAATGTCATCTTAGATGGAAAAAAGTTTTGGCAAAACACATGAAATGAATTCTTGAGGAAAATATCCTTTCTTCTTTAAAATCATTTTTTTTCACAAAATTCCATGAAATTTTAAAAGAAAAGGGTTTTGTTGAAAATAATCATGAAATCTTGTAGAAAAAGCTTCTTGAAAAAGAGGCGTTATGAAACCGTAAAAATCCATTCACGTCATATAAGTTTTAAATAACATTCTCCTCATACTTTTGTCAGAAAAGTCAAAAAGTACCTTATATGGTAACCAAAGGAAAGATTCCATTCATACAATGTGGTAAAAAGTCAATAAAGGGTAAAATTAACTTTAAAAATTCATTTAAGAATAGTAAACATTTTATGAAAACATTTTTAGAAAACATGGTCATGGATGATAAACATAACCCCAGCAAATACTTACGTATAAGGAATCTCGGATAAAAATGAGATTTGAAAAATTATCCCTTACCTTATGTCTGATATGCTTCGTATGTATCTGAAACTCCATTATAATGATTTAAATAATGTCATTGACTTATTAAAGAATCATATTAATTGTTATGATATCATATATGGTTCACTGATGACTTTATATTACCCGTTCTTTTGCAAATTCCATGTTAAAAAGCATTTTGGGTAAAATCGTTTCATTTATCGTATGTGTTTCGACTCATCGTTCTTGATATTATTACTTATATACTGATTTAAATAATTTCATAATGTAAAAAATGATTTATATATAATATATATTCATTATATACATATATATTATAGATCAATAAAAGGAATGAAATACACCATTCATGGAGACGGTAGGCCGTACGTACGCATGAACGCTGTTTTCGTTTCTTTATTGAATTGAATGGAATTGAGTATATGACATACATATATATATACATAAATCCAGTAGAATTATTATGTCATATATTTAATTATTATTCATTATATATACTTTATAATCATTCTTGAATGGTTAATCATGGAAAATGAATCTCATCGCGTTCGTGGAGACGGTAGTCCGTACGTACGCACGAGCGATGATATCATTACCATTATTGTGGAATTGTATTGGAGTGTATGTATACTATTTAATAATAAATATCACTTTACAATAATCATTTATTTACACCATTATACCCATCCATGTAAGGTGGTGGTGGAAAAACAGATTACACCACGGCGTGGAGACGGTATTCCGTACGTACGCACGCGTGGTGATTTCGTTTTCCGTAGGATGGATAGATGGTGAAATAGGGTTGTTTCATAATTATAATAACATATCCGTATATGAGTGATACTGATGTTATTAATTCATAATGAAACAACTAAAGAAGAAGAAGTGGAAGAAGAAATAAAGTTGAAAGAATCGGTAATGGGCATTACCTCTTCTTTGAAACGCCTTTTTGAAACCTCCTTTTAGGGCACTAATATTGGTCTTTGAAGAAGAACAGAACCTCTAGGATGTTTCTAGGGAAGTGGATAAGAGAAATTGGCAGGGTTTGGCCGAGATTTAAGGCTCAAAGTGGTGTGAGAAAGAGAGGGAGGAGGTTCCCTTTTATAAGGGAGGAGAGGGGTACCTTTGGAATAACAAAAAATATTATTTTATTATAAAGTCATATTCGGTTTTTAATAGCTCCAAATTGAGTTATTTCGAATCTAAGGTGGGTATGGGTCGAAATCCTCTCATCAAATATAATTTAGATGATTTTAGGTTCCTATTTTAACCTTATCATTTAGATTTAACTTTAAGTTAGATAAATTTACTTTTACCGTGACTTTTTGTGTTCTTACACTATAAGGTTAATAATCTTACTATAACAAGCCAAACGAACCCCAAGTTGTTTATTATTAATATATATAACCTTATCTGAGTCATTTGTCTGATCCTTAGATTTTTAGGAATATAATAACAATTAATAATATAATATTTAGTTTAAAAACTATTCTATGTCAATTTTGACACTATTTGGTAATTGATTTTTGTGAAACTCATAACATAATGATTAGTTCAAAAAAAGTTAATTAAATCAACACTAACATGTCATATTAACATATAAAATTATTGTTATTCATAAAAAGTCTCAAATTACATTTATTTGGGTATTTATAATATCAATTATGTCAATATTTTATTAATAAGATAATTACTGCATCATCATTGTGTCATTAATAAATTAAATTATTTAATGTCTAAAAATTACAAATAAAATATCATTATGTAGGATATATTTTTATATTTATAATTAATATTTATAGTCGAATTTATCTTATGTATAACCCTATATTAAAAATGATTTACTTATTAAACTTTGATTTTAACTATTTTAACCCTTCTTTAAATAAATTAATAATAAATGTCCTAATCTAATCCAAGTGGGTATAAATGGTCATATGTTATTCCTATGTTTGTGTTTGGTCGAATTACGCTTATCCAATAGAATTAGTACATGTGTTAGGGTAATAATAATATAATTATACACTTAATTACCCTATTTACTTTTAACCGTGGTAAATAAAAGTAAAAAGTTACTATTCACCAAAAATTATTTTCATCTCATTGAACCACATTTTACTTAATGACATCAACCGTGTCTCTCGGATTTTTGAAATTCAATTCACAAAAGTGGTAAAATTAAGTTTTATGTAAATTTGCAAATTCTCCTAGGAGGTGGGTAAAAGACGGTCAAAAGTTCAATAAAATTTTTATATATCTAAAATTATTTAAAAATTACTCCAATGAATTACATTGAACTTATATAGGTATTATGTATCAATTTTTACCTAAAATAAATAATTATTTAAATAAAAAGTCGATTTTTAAATAGTAACCTAGTGTTTTCACTATTAATCAAAAATTGAAAGTTTTCAGAAAAATACCAAAATTTCACCATAGGCTAATTTCGATATTCCGAATCCAAAAATGAAGTCCATTTTTATAGATGAAATTTACAAAATTTCAAAAAGTGGTTATTACTATTCATAACGGCTAGTTTTAATAATATTTTAATAGCATATCATTGTTTAGTGAAACTCGGTATTGCGTACAACACACGCTATCGAGGAAGGTCGTGATTGTGTGTAATGCAGCCAAGATAGGGTTGCATGTTGTGCAATACTCCTTTGTTGTAGCGTACAACACAAGACATCAATAAAATTAAAAAGAATATTTTTCATAAAATCTCGGGGTGTTACAGGTAAGGTAGATTACCTACAGGATATCATCGTCGTCCGGAGTGATGGGAGTGATGACTCTCCGGTGCACCACATGAATAATCAAATAGTCTTGATCAGTTTTTACAAGATATGAAACCACACTGGCCAAGGAATCGGCTCAACTGTTCTTAGAATGAATGACATGAGTAAATTCTAGCTGATATGTGAACTATGTCATCAGCAAGAAGGTATATTCCTATAGTGGTAAGAGCTCTGGCTTCCTGACGACGTAGTCACAGTTTATTTATTTGATGTCTATTTTTGGGTCTCCTTTCACATGTATGTGGGAAACATCAATATCGAGGGCCATATCGAGACCAATAATGAGATCCTGATACTCGGCCTCATTGTTGGTATAGACTTATGACAATAAGAATAAATATAGAAGAACAACTTGTTTTGGAATGATGAAGATGATACCCTGAACCACTCTGTTGTGTTTGGGGTCTTTGATTATTCTGTCGTTAGGGCTTTGGGAAGCACCATCAAAGTAAATTTTCCAACACGAAATGGATTGTTCTAATGAGAGTATTGTCTCATTAGGAAAATCAAGATATAGAGACTGGTCTACGAGAGATGGATGGGTGGCAATGAATAATTTCAATGCCTATCCCTTAATGTACTTCTAGGGAAAAAATTTGATTTCAAAATGTTGAAGGATCACTAACCATTGAGCTAGATGGCCTATCAAAATGGGGTAGTTTAGAATTTACTGTATTGGATCCACTAGGGACATTAGCTATATCTCATTCTTCTACAAGTAGTGTTGTAGTTTATGCATTGCAAATATGAGCGCAAGGAATATTTTCTTGATAGAAGAATATTTTTTCTCTGTATCGAGGATCATGTGGCTGAGATAGTATAAACTCTTCCACATTCCCCCATTATTCTTCTGGGTGAGAAGGGCACCAAGAGATCAATCCATATCAGCCAAATAAAGGACCATTGGATTTCCGGAGATGGGTGGCCTCAGGATCAGAGGATGTAATAGGTACTACTTAATCTCCTCAAAAGTCTTCTGACACATCTCATCCCACTAATAAGCATCAACTTTTTTCATGAGCCTTGAAAGGGGATTACACTTCCCTGCCTTATTTGAAATGAATCGGAATATATAGGTTAAGTGGCCTTGAAATCCTTGGTGCTCCTAAATGTTTCTCAGAGGAGACATCTAACTAATGGCCTTGATCTTTTCCAGATCGATCTCGATGCCTCTATATCTGACAACGAAGTTGAGAAACATTTTATAGGTGACCCCAAAGGTTCACATAAATGGGTTCATCTTCAGTTGGTGGTATCAGAGGGAGCCAAACACTTTCTCAAGGTCTTTGAGATGGTCCTGGAGTTGGTGAGATTTGACCACCAGATCGTTCATGTCTCATTCCACCAATTTTCCGAGGATCAGCTTAAATATTAGATGCATGGAATGTTGATAGGTGAACCTGAATTATTTAGTCCGAAGGGAATTATCTGGTAGTAGAAAGAACCTTGAAATGCCCTAAAATTTGTAGACTCTTCATCCTTGAGGGCCATTTGAATTTGGTTATTCCCAGAATACCCATCCATGAAAAAGAGAGCCTGGAACCCAGCGGTGGAATCAATCAACAGTTTTATCATGGGAAGGGGAAATCATCCTTTGGACAATAGAGGTTGAGATCAAGGAAGTTTATGCAGACTTGGATCTATCTGTTCTTCTTATTGACAAGAAATTTTTTTTCTAACCATCTGGGGTACTAGACCTCCCTAATGAAGTTGGATCTGATGAGCTTATGTACCTCAGCCCCAAACATGGCACCGTGAGAAGGGTGTATCTTTCTGGGAGGCTATTTGAACCCATGATGATTTGCTGGAATGTCGAGGTAGTGGATGGTGACCTGAGGATCTAGTCCTGGTATCTTGTCATAACTCCAGGAATATACATCACGATGTTGCTTCAGGAATTCCACGTACTGTTGTAGTTCTTCGACGGGCATAGCAGCACTGATCAATGTGGGTTTTGGATCCATCTCGTTACCGAGGCTCCCCTGCACCAATTCATCAACCATGGTGGATACACTCTCTTCAAATGCAGGGGGTCATCCTCTAAATCTTTTTCTTCATTCGCAATGGATAAATCCTTGGCGGGAGGTGATTCTTCTGAATCGACATCTCCAGATGGGACAATGGTGCTAGCCTGATTGGTGAAAGACACTACATCAGGGGACTTTTGTACCTCTGAAACCATAGAAATGAAAGCTATAGACCTGATCCCATCTGGCCTTCAGCCCAAGGGACCACTCTTTACGATATCAAAACAATAGTGGCACATCGGCTTGAGCCAGTTTATCCCAGCTTAGTGAAATAAGAAAGTATATTGTATTTCCATTTCCATGGGGTGGACATCCTGATACCTTATGGGAGTTGGAGGCTTTGGGATCACTTGAGCCTGATTTCTATAGGAATATGAGGTGATCTTATGATGCCCCTTATACTTGAGAATATTCTTTCCCCTCTTTCCAGATACAATAAAGTATTTCCTCAAATACGGTGTGGTGGCATCCCTTCGGTGGATCGGGAAGATGTAGGAATCATCTTGGACAATCCATGGGTCAGTCGCAGCCGTAGTAGGTTCAACCTTGATATCTTGAATATGCTTTTCCTTGATCTTGTAATTGACAGCATCCAGATAGTGATCTTTACAAGAGGAAAATGGAGACTCATCAGCTTTTCGTATGCCTATTCAGATATTAAGTGAGTACATAAGGCATTGGTTATATGCAGACGGGACTGCCACTTGTAGGTGGAGCCATGGCCCACCCATCAACACGTTGTAGGTGGTGTCCTGAGAGGCAACCATGAACTCTGTTCTAGATACCAAGAAACAGAAATAGGTCTTCAGGTGGATCTTGATGACTGATGTATGTTCTGTCCTATTATAAACATGAATTTTCAGGTCATAGGGACTCCGATCATCCTCAGACAACCACATCTTTCGGATTGTTTGGGTCGGGATAAGGTTGATCCCTGACCCGGTGTCGACAAGATAGTGATGAACCTCCATGTCGTTGAAATGTCCAGTGATGTACAGTGGGTGAATGTGCCCCTATATGGGATATCCTTTATCTTCTCTAGAGAAAGAGATAATGGAATGACATTCTACATGCTTGGATGCCTCAGAATTGAAGGCTTATGTGGCTGCTACCTCCATCTCAAACTGGAGGGGGCTTCTTAAATCCTCGACAAGGGATTCACGCATATCCACTGATAGACAAAGAGCCTCAAGGATAGATATTCTCACAGAAATGCTGTAAATATTCTTGAGAATATCATACCTCTATTCCAAGTGTGAACTTCAACTGACAAGAGGTCATTCTACAGCAGGGTGTATGATTGGCCCTTCTAGCTGAACAGGTGGCAACTAGTGGTGGGAATGTTTTGCTGATATCTAGTCAAAACTCATGGAGTGACTATTAGATGAGGTCTAGATGGATGAGGTCAGTCCATAATAGAATGCAGCTGATTGTAGCATGGTCGGGGTGGCTCCGCCTGATCAAGAAGCACAAACGGTTGTGAAAGTGGACCGAGTTATATAAAATGAGAAGGTTGCATGTGTTGAGATTTATGACAGGCCTCTTTTCTGGTTTTGGTGGAATGCATAGCCTGGCTATAAGTATTGACCTAGGCATTCTAACAACCCATATAACTATAAATCCATCGATGCTGGTGACAACTAGGATGTTAGGAGGATCCTCCTAGCACTCCTCATCATCGGGAATCATGTAGGGGGTTTACTATCTCTACGGTGTTAACCAAAGCATACCCTTGGTCGTCACATAAATAATCTTCCACCACTAGACGAATCATGTGGGTAATCACCATCTACATGGGCATAAAGTCATTGAGATTATGTGATGATGATGGCATCAGTCGGGGATTTTCTTTCCCTTGTGTTGTCGATGCTTTCTGTTTTGGGACGAGGAAGGATGAGACATTACCGTAAAAGTAGTGGTTTCTAATGATGTAGTGACTTATGAAGGCTCAGGTCGATTCAAATGTGAATGGATAATACGATGGGAACAAAATACTACCTTAAAATCCATCCAATAATCATATTTTTGGGAACCGTTGTTAGGAACCTACTACCACTCACCTTCATTGTCACTGTGATTGTCAGGCTATATGAATACACATGCCACCTATGTCAGGGTTGGGCCTAACCTGACTATGTTGTTATCAACCTATTCTTGGAGCAAGTATTTAAACACATAGAACTTATTGAGGGTCTGACCTAGGATCTAGTGATAGGGGAAGTAATTAGGGGGTCAGTATGATCCACCTCTTCAGGCCTCATGCATTCCGATAATAGTAGAATTCCCTATTCTAAAGCACTTCAGAAATATCCAGGGACCTGAGCCTCATTAAATTAGTAGGTATGATTCCTTATATCCGGAAAGGGGGATCTAGGAGCTTGGCTCTAATGGGGGTTTGTAGGAGCCTATCGAGGAGGTGGAACTCGGTTATCTCACCTAGGTTGTGGCAGTGCGTTATGCGGGGGAGCCTGCCGATTTTGAGGTGGGAACTGCTGGGCCAAAGGTTGAGCCTGAGGTGGTGAGACTCTGTGAGGTTGTGGAGGTGGTTCTATTGGTAATAAATCCAACTACCTGTGGGCCTCTATTTGGGATACTCTAATGGTCTCAACCTTAGCGACCCTTCTTGAGGGAGCTACAGGAAGTAGGGGGTGTGCATGTTTGGTCAGCTGCAAGGCTTCCTCTAGACACTGGGCCTTATGAAAGAAATATCAGAATCCCCTGGGGTAATTCTGGGAGAATATAGAGGGTACCAGTTTAGTTTTGATATTACCCACACACACTGTCAGTAGTTTTTCCTGAGTCAGTGGTATATCTAGGGAATAGTTGAGGCCTTTCCACCATGTGACAAAGTTCGCGACATGCTCATCATGACTCTGCTTTCAATTGAAGAGGTCTGTAATACTCGTCTTCTTAGTGGTAGAGTTAATATGGTAAAGAAACTAACTACGGAGATATTACCAACTAGATACTAACACAATGCGTAGCTGGCTATACCGGACAAATGCAGGCCCTTCCAATGTCTATACAAAACACCAGAGTTTGGCGGCCTCCTACTACGCTAGAGGTCCCATCATGGGTCCACACCATGAGATTAAGTGGTCCAGATGTTGTATCAGATCAACCATCCCATTAAAGGTTTAAAAGGTAGGATTTCAGAAACCAGGGGGTATTGGTATATCATCCACCCATGCTGGATATGGATTTCTATCAGGCGAAATTTCCACCTATTGAGTTTCCAAATCCTCGAGGCAGGCAATGAGAACTACCATTGGATCATCTGGATGGGGATTCATATCTTGGAGAGGTTCTATAACCACCAGTGCATTGAGAGGTTATTAAACATGATAAATAGGCATGGTGGTTCATGGAGCGGCTAGTGGGATGACCTGTGAGACTGCTGGGGGAATGACATGTGGAGCGGCTGGTGGAACATAAGTCAGGTCCCGAATATTATCCCGCCGCTCAGGTGGATTTGGTGATACATACCATGCCCTCTTCCCATAAGCTTCAGATTCCACCCTATATATGTGGGCAGGATGGTCATGGTCACCCGAAGGCAACTCGTCAGGGGGAAGTTTTACCTACCCCTGCTTCCCTGGTTGAGGATCACAATAGTCTGGTCACCACTCCACATCACATTCATCAAGTTGTTCATCCACCATATTCTTGTTCTTTGTGATTTCTGGAAAAAATGTGTCATTTTCAGGATCATCTTCCTTCTTCTCCACTGATCCAGATGGGTCAGAAGGTTTTTTAGCCCCAAGATGCTCTTTACCCTTATTGGGATTCAGGTAGAGGTCTAATGACTCAGTAGGTATGAGAAGACCCAGTAAATTTATTTAATGGGTAGTAATCCTTCACAATGGATCCAATAGGTGTGGCACTACCTCGGAGGTAATTTCTCTTCAAGGAGCTCTAGGTTGTTCTATCCCTCTGATAGGTCAGTCATGTTAACTGCAACTCTTTCTGAAGGTGTATCCTCAATATCGCATGGCAGATCAGGCTGGCACCAGATAGAACTGAAATGAAGGGCTGCATACTACCCCCAAATACGGGCCTGAACATAGGGGGAAGCATCAATGATAATATTATGGAGCACTTTAAAGCTCTAAATGCAACGCTGCTGGTGGGTCTGATGGAGACCGCTCGAATAAAGGCATTAGACCACTGGGGGTGCATCCAAGTCAACCATGAGGCATTTCTGGCCAATGTCTTCAATGTGTGCCTGAATATTGGGGTAAGACACTCGTTGATAATAGAGATGGATGTGCATCACCCAGAGGGTTTTGGAGAAAACACGCAACATCATTTTTTGTAAGAGATTTTGGAACACTTAAGTTCATGGTTGAAATTGGAAAAAACATCTTTGGGAAATGGTCTGCTGTAAGGACATCCCAAAAACTCCCCAGCTCAAATTTGGGATCCAGACCTCAGTTGCACCATTTATTGACTAGGGGGGATGATGGATCGGTAACGGCGCTGAAGCAGACCATTGAGATGGTAGATTGGCCGATTGGGAATATGTCGAATAGGAAAACAGACCGCCACATCTTGGGATATCTTGTGAATAATGTAATGACTGAGCCACCACATCCTGGTAAGATGGACTGCTGACTGCAGTGTCCTGTGCAGGGATTGTGGTTACTGATGGTTGGTTGGGCTATTGTTCGCCCTCTATTGTTCCTTAGAATAACTCTCTGTGATCTTTGGTTGAGGTAGAGAATGACCCTATTGATGATAGGGAGGATTGTATGGCATGGCCCTGGAAAGAGGCAAAAAATTCCACCTCCTAGATGTATCTTTAGAGGGAGGCAAGAATATGATGGACCACACATTCCGGAAGGGTGAGGATTATACATCTCGTTCTTGCCCCGACCCTTGGCATAGAAGAACGGGGTGAGGATTCCATTACTGAATCGCATTCCTCCTCAGAATCTCAGAACCATACAGGCTTAATCAAGGACTAAAACATCTTAGTATTCTCCTGATTGAATTAGTGACCCTCCCTCCTTCCCTGGGATGGTTCTTCAGGACATTTTAGTTTTTCAACTCGAGGACCTTCAGCCAAAATGATGTTGGGGAGGAGAGGACTTCTGCCTGGGTGTGTGGGGTGTGAGGAGCACCTGAAAGAATTTCAAAGGGAACATAGGGAGGAAATTTGTGTCCACTGGAAGGTGTGAAGATAAAATATTTTTGGGAAGTTTTGGAGTGGGTAGGACCTTCGTTGGAGCTAGTGGGAACATGGAAAATACCTCCATGTGTGTTTCCCTTGGCAGCAATGGTATGATGGGGGACTTCATACTGGTCGAATTGAACATGGGGAAGACCTCCGCATTGGATGCCAATGAAGCAAGGCAGACCTCTTATTCGGTGTTTTCTAGGATGAGTAGGACCTTCGTCAGTTGTTGTAAGAACATAGGTAAGATCCCCTCACTGATGGTTGATCGGACGAGGAGGATCATCGCATCAGTGACCTATGAAAGGAGGAACAACTCCATACCTGAGGTTGTGGGTCCAGAAGATACTTCCATAATGGATGTTAGTACGGTGAGGAAGACCTTATCTCAGACTGATGGTGGCTTGGGGAGGACCTCCACGTCGAGCTTGAGAGTGGTGGGGGTTGCGCTCTCATTGGTGGTGGCATGGGGAGAACCTCCATATTGGATGTCAGCACCGCGGGTCAGCCCACGATGGACTCCACCTATGTCGGCGACCAGGAGAGTAGTCCCAACCTGCCCATGGGGTGGTTGAGGTGTCGATCGGGGTTGTGCATATGAGTTCCCCTGTTTGGTATAAACAGGGTGTTGATGATATGTGTCAGCAATGGCATGGGATATTTTATCCATTGATGATGATGCCCCCTGGCGGGAATCCTCTTCAGCTTGCACCCAATGCTGGTGTTGAGTTAACCGATCTTGGGATGGGGGCACAAGTGTATAACTCACTTACTCCTCAACCTATGGAACTGGGTGGTGGTGCTTAAAAAGCCTAGTGCGAGCGCTCCTTGGTGGCCCCCAGGGTGACATTACATTTGGGCTGACACATACATCCCCTGCCTCATTGCCTTATGGGAGGGAGTCGTTAAAACACCCTGGGGAGAGGCTCCCGAAACAATTGTAGGTTGGAGTGGGGAGCAGTGGCTCCCTGCATGTCCCATGGCGCGGGACAATGAGGTGCAGAAGCCTCTATGTCATATCGGCCCATATCCCGGGTTTAGATAATCCCCTCTTCCTAGTATCATTGAACAAGGTCATTAATCACCCTCCTTTGAATGAGTTTATATGGGGCATGGATTCCCATCAGCTGTGGATGTGGAGGCCATCACAGAAGAGATGAGGTTACATGTGATTTCTATGTTGGTGTTTCCCTGGCCCCCGTGTCGGTTGATGGGTGTTGATCATTTTCTTTTCATATCTTAGGTCCTACAAAGCAGGAATATTCAACCATTAGCATTGAAAGGAGGAAAGAAATGTCCAGTGCCCCAGCACCGTTCCATCTTCCACGATTGGCAAAAAGGATCCACGCTGAAAACGTCGTAGATAGGGATGTCCACCGTTCAACTGACCCACTCTCTGGTGAGTTTCACACTTGGCCCACTATTTTCTTGCTGGGACCTGGCACTAGATCAGTGTATCTGGTGACATTCTTATCCACTGATGTCTCGAACGCTACTAATATCCAAATTGAGGAGAAGAAATTTCGGTTGGGATCACCATTTCTATTTATTATGCTTTTGTTGGGATGTGAATCCATCCATTAGAGGACACACTGATTTTTTCCATGTATTCCCACTTTCCAAAGGCAGGAAGCATCCATCACATGTTCAGGGACTTTTGCTCCTTGATCGAAATGGGATGATGGGATGTCAGCTCCTCCTTCCATTGATTCTTCCTTGGAACTTGTCACCTAGTTTGTGTCTCCCTTAAAAATTAAGACGTTTTTCATGAAACTCTTCTTAGTGCCATATCATTTTGGATGTCGGTTAATTATACTACTTTTACCTAGACATTCCAAGGGGTCTAGTAAGGGAATCAACCTTCGATCGGGGGAGTAGTCACGTTGGACATCACTAGCATTTCTGGATTCTAGAACACTAATGTGCTTGGATTTCTTCCCCTTATGATAGGGCTTCTCAAGGGCACAGAAGCCTGAGGCATCCCACGTTGAGTTCAAGGAATTATATTCCATAGTCATGTCTCTAAGGTTTTACTCAGCTTCTCAAGTTTAGCAAAGGGTATGCCGCGAGTTTAACATATTGTGGAGATAGGTCGGACTGATCAGAACACTGATGAGAGTGGATCATATGGGTGCATCCCCAGAGGGAGCACCTGAGGGGGGTTTACTGGATGAGTGGATCAAGATTCCATATAAAGAAGGATCCAAGGATTCTTGGGTCCCTATAAAAATGATCCTAGAGTTTTCCATTATCTGGGATTGAACCTCCGGGAGGTTTCCTGCGTACCCCTACTAGGAGATAGGGATCAAAACCCACATAGTTCAAAGGGGGTGATGGGACACCTGAGGAGGAGGACCATGAGGATAGATGCATAGATGGGACCCGGAGGAAGTATAACCTCCAGGTTTGGATATGACCATCCCAAAATAAAAAGGTTCAGGGGAGAGACCAGCATAGAATATGAGTGATAGGCTTGAACCGTAAGGAGTCTTTCTATATATACCCATGGTAGGGAATCAAAGTCAACATTGTTCAGGCTGGGGGAATGAAATCGGAGTATGCATATATTAAAATGACCCAAAGACATGTTGGGGCTTATGTGTGGTTAGCGGACTGGGTTGGTCTGACGCCACTAGGATGGACCAAGGATGTGGGTTCCAATAAAGGGGATATCGAAGTTTACCAGTGTTTGGGGTTGAACAATAGAGAGGCTTCCTACATACCATTTCTAGGAGACAGGGATCAAACCCATATAGTTCATATGGGATTGGGTACTACAACAGCTAACCGTCAGTTGGGGACTACAACGGCTTACCGTTGGTTGGGGACTACAATAGCTTACCATTGGTTGGGTTCTACAACAGATTACCGTCGGATGAGTCTACAACAGTTTACCATCGGATGGGTCTAAAAATGTTTATCATCATATGGGTTGAACCTCAGGGAAGCCTGCTACATACCTTGTCTTGGAGACAGGGATAAAACCCACATAGTTCAAATACATATAGTTTAATGTCATACAGGACGAAAGGGGGCATATAGTTTAACATCATGCATGATGAGAATGAACCTATGTGAAGTGGTCGAGATCGATGAGTCATGGGCTTGAACCTCATGGAGGCTTCCTATGTACCTTTCTTGGAAATATCAAGGATCAACATCCACATAGTTTAGAATGGGTGTTTTTGGCTTATGCACTAGTGCATCCCAAAGAGGGTTTCACAATCGATGCTTACTCTAAGACCACATGAGTCATGCCCAGTGTGAGAAACAAGAGGCAGTAAAAACCATAAGATCACATTGAGAAAGGTGTGTCTATGAGGAATAGAGAAGGGATTATGCAAGGTTGGTATCCCAAATAGGAAATAGGGTCTTATTCTTTGTTAGTGGCCAAGGAGATGGAGATTGGGACTTACTCCAAGATGGAGGCCCAATGGATACAAAGCCCAGAGATAGAGGTACGGGGAAAAAATGGTCTTGGTACCCATATATCCTCTATTCTTTGGGCATGAAATAAGAGAGGAGGGTTAAGGATGAAACCTCCTATAATAAAGTCTAGGGGATTCTACTAGGACGGTTTCCCTTCCCCACAAACAGACAACACTCTATCAAAGAGGATCTCATTCCATGTGAGCAAGATCTCACTCCTGTGGAGACTATTGGGCATTGCAAATGTCTGATATGGGGCAACCTATGTATATTGTGTGGGTTATGGAAATAGATTAACGTCATGTGTTGAGGATGATGGAGCTTGGAAGTTTAACGTCCTGCAGCTCGGACGAGTCAGGTTCACTCCGCACCACTAGAACTTACATAGCCGATACCCATCCCCTTTGGGGAAGGGAAGGCATCAGCAATGCCACAGTGAGTCGGTGTTATGGAGTGATCCATTAATGGGATCATGCTAGTATGGCTATGTGAAGAAGAAATATCCATTAGTGTGCCTATGAGAAGAATCATGAGGATAATAAATGCAATATGAAGAACCACCCAAGGGACCTTGAAATCACCTCGTACAAACCTATAGGGTCATATGGGAAAAGGGCTTGAAAATAAAAGGGACTCACAGGAAGGGACCTTGCGAAGCTCTGGTTCCCCACAAAGTGAAAAGACTCCACTAAGGTTTATGATTTGTTAAGTGGAGTGGACTAGCCTAGGCATGGGGTATACATTCATATAAAGGGTTCTTCATGAAGTGCAAGTACTTTCGCGGAGTAGGAATTCACAGAGCATGGGTGCCTTTCAAATCATGGAATTGCAAAGCAATGTAATTCATGAAGCACAGAGATCCTTCCTTGGAATAGGGTTCACATGTTCATGGGAGGTACTTCGCGAAGCACAAGTGCTTAGAGAAGACCCGAGTCCCCTTAGGGGGCTCTTTACTTTATGGTGGCCCATGGGCTTCACGAAGGGAATCCCTTCTTGAAAAAGGGTTGTCTTCGATATATGGGAAAGGTACTTCGCAATGATCAAGTACCTTGAAGAGCTCATTTTTTTATTGTTTCATAGAGCATAAGGTGCTTCATGATTTAAGAGACGATAAGGTGAAAGGTCGGTCTATCCTTTCTTTGGGTGTGAGGGAAGCCTAGTATTTATAGGTGAGGGGTGGTGCGAAGATCCGAAAGCTCATTGCAAAGCCATGTTTCACTCTACGATCATCCATGGATTGCATCAAGTTTTTCCTAACCATGGAGTTGATAGTCATCCCCTCCTTGGCGTAGAGGCCTCCCTTATTCCCTATGCGGCACTCATGGAGGCTTCCATTAATTTCCAAGGGATCGTAGAGGAGATCCGATTTCCGTCTGCGGCGAGAAACTCTATGTCGATTGAGTCGTAACTGCATAGTCTCCCACAACCTTTACTCTGCGGCGGCTGTAGAAAGGCCCTATCTTTGCACCAGCCATGGTGCTAAGGGGCTTCAAGAAGGAGCTTTGCAAATTAGCTTGTTCGGCATCGGTGTGCTCTTCGCAAATTGTTTCCTCGGCCCATATTTTGGCACCAGTAATTCATTATCTATATCAAACTCAAACAAACCCAATGGTTGTACACTCTCATACTACCTAATCGTACAACCTAACACATGATCCCATGAGTTTCATCCCATCAAACCAAGGCTCGCATACATAAAAAAAATAACCTTATACCCCACTTATTCCAAGCCTATCACTACAAAATGACCACTCATTCCTATACATCCATTAATTTATTGATGTAAACCCCAAATTTCATGGTTGAAAACTTTTAGGGGGAGATTGTAAGGCCCAATGTTCTACTACAGTAAATCAATACTTCAAAAATCACATTATATTATTTCATCATAATTGGTTAGAATATATTAAACAAAACATAGAAAATTAAATTAAAAAAATTGTTTACAAAAATTGTGAAAAAACACATATAAATATAGGAAACCACCACAATACTGAATCCTGGAAGATAATTATCTAAAATTAATAAGAAGTATATACGAAACACTGATATTATGTAGAAAAAAATAATCCATAGAATAAATATATCATAGGAATAAAGGTAAGGATCATAATGATATGAGGTTGTTCTAATGAATTTTCTATATAATGGGTAATTTTTCCATTAGAATGTAATCATTCAAATATGACTATTTGGATATGACCATTGCAATCTAACAATTAGTATTCTGACTATCTTAATAGTATTGAAATAGTTATTCATGAATGTTTCATAAAAAAATGAATAAATTAATTTCATAGTAATGTAACTAAGGATACAATAGGTATATTAATCAATAAATAGTAATATAATTACACACATATAAATCAGAAAAAAAAAATATTTACTAGAAGAAATAGTTTCTAAATTTTTTATGTCAAACACATTTTTTTGAAATAAAACAATTATTTTATTTAAAAATTAAAATAATAATATAAATATTATTATTTTTTATATAAGTAAAATAAATATAAAAAAATATCCAATTTGTTTTTAATAATTGTTTGGGGGAGAATTGTTTTTCTATATAATAAAGTACTATATGTATTATGAAATGATTATTATTTATCAATACTATAAAAAATAATATATGTGAATAAAAAACCAAAAATATGTTATTTATTTATTCTAATATATTTTAATGTGTTCAAATCATATCCAAAATGATGGTTCTGACCATAATAGAAGTTCCTTTGGTGGATGATATATTAAAATTTGTTTTGTGACATATTTCCCCAAAACTGTAATAGAGGGTCTTTTCATTTTAAATATATAATTATTCTATTTAATTCAAGAAGAATTTATTACCTCATATTTTGAAAATTTTTCAATGATAATGTTGATCATCTAAAAAACCTTTCGGATTACATTAATTTCTTTGTAGGGATCCAAGTGTAAAATCTTTTTAATAGAGATCAAAAAATGATCCTTTGATCTCGAAATGATGCTAATTGAATCCAAGGTTCTAGTGAAGTGAATCAATCATCTTATGTTGATATTATTGAATTATCATACTCCATACTTGAAGGATTCTCTATATATATTCTCAGTCATAGTAGGAATAGAGGAAAATAAATTGAGGGAGAATTTTGTTGTGGTCAATAGTTCTAAGTTCTCGATTAACCCTACACAATAGACCTAACCATATATTTATTTATTTAGGGTTATGGTAATAATATTATTTAATTTCATTCTAATCCTTAAATAATATAATTACCTTTAACAACCCATAATAAATATATTAATTATTTGCTGGCGTGTGCTATCCTGGACATTGAAAAATATTATTTTACCAGGTTCTAAATTAATATTCATCACCGGATGCTATCTAGGCCCACTCTAATGACTCAAAAAAATTTAATACCTAAATAAATATTTTATTGACATAAATAAATATTTTATTCAAAATCTAGTGACTAACAATTTATAACATATTCAAAAAATAAAATACATATTTTATCCACAAACCCATGAATAAATATTTACTATAATTTCATATAATTAAATAAATTATTGATCATCAAAAAAAATTATTTTTCACCTTGAAAATATTATAAACCAATATAAAATGAATAAAATTATCCCCTGATCATGAGAATAATATTTATCCCATTAATTAAATTTAAATACAATTTAATCAATATTAGAGTAAACACTTAGTGTATGAACCTCTAGGAATTTTTCTCATTGTCATTAGGTATATTTTCCTAATGTTAAATATTACTTTTTAGAAATGGTTTAAGGAACACTAGAGAAATAACTTAATATAGAAATGTCAAAAACCACATATGAATGTCCAATGTGTAATATAATCTCTTTGCCTAAATATATCATCATGAAGGTTGACATCGGTGTCATCAACCTAAATGCTTGACATGAAATTCTTTTAATTTCTTTAATAAATATCCCTACACCATTTCCATGGAATTTAATACAATGGTTATATTTAAATCAAATGGATGATATATCCACTTCCATAAATATGAAATGGAAAATAATTCATTTACTTGTACAATAATGACATGTCATTCATGATGCAACCAACATACACTACTTCCCACCAACATATAGTGTGATTCTTTTTTAGTAAATATAATTTTACAAGACATTACATGAATAAATGATAATTTGAAAGTCTAATGAACATTACACAGACTCAAAGGTAGGAATATATGATGACACCAAAACATACATAATTCCTACAAGTGGGTTTATTTTGATAATCTCCCATTTTATAGATTACAAAGTAAAAAACATCATGACAAAGAGCCTCATCCACATACCAATACTCACACTGGATAGTATATGTACTATTTTTCCTTTAATTTTTCTTTATTAAACCATAGAACTAGTTTTAATAATATCATCATATAATTTCAAGGTTATCATCACAACTTGGAACTATAATTCCCTCTTCAATGAAACAGATACTTTATGACATTATGAAATCAATGTTATGCAGAAGAAAAAACAATATTTGATAAAATATTAATATTCATATATTTGAATATAAATGTAATCTTAATTAGTATATATTTAGTTCTAGGAAAACAAATCTAACAAACTCCTACTTTCACTAGATCCAAATAATAGTAATGAGCTAGTTCCCACATTTCCAAACATGCTTCCACTCAGTATGGTTATAACTGAAAGGCCTATAAAATTTCAATTTTCTGGTTTATAAAAATACACATTTATATGTGGAAAATATATTTTCCAAAACAATACTATTAGGAATAAATCCATCAAGTAGTAATACAAATGAGTATCCACCTATTGTTACCATGTAAGAGTTTTGACATCCTAGATAAATCCATTTTCAAATATTATAATGATAATAATAAAACTCATTATTTTGGTATAAACCAAAATTAGAAAAGAGTGTTTCTAAACTTATCCTTAACTTTTATAAGAAGTAGAAACATTATCATATTTTATAGATATATCTGCAATTAGATGAAATATGGTTTTCTTATATATTACCTTATCCTTTTTTGTGATACTATATCAAATTGAACTAAATGAAAACAAGTTATCAATTCACATTCTCACTTGTATTATTGATTCTACAGACACCAATAACTCATATAGTTATAATTTTCAATGTAATGTTAGATATTTCCAATTTCAAGCCAATGTAGTTATTTTGGGTATTTTTGACATTTACATACTATTAATCATGTATTAGTAATATCAAATGTAATTAAATATCAAGGAACATGAGATAAATTCCTAGAACATAAGCTTGTGAAATTATATTAATCTCAATAATCTCTTCTTGGTCTAATTCATGTTATGTTGGAAGGGTTATTTTAGAGAAACAATTTAGCCCAAAATTTTCATGACCCGACCCATGCTGGGGCTCGAGCCGCAACTACCCCAAGCCTGCCTTCATAGGCTAGGGGTTGGAGACCAATGCCACAAGCATAAAAAACTCAGGGAGGCATTTTCCAAAGTACATGTACACACACACGTATCCAACTCAATGAAAAAGTGCATAGGTAAAAGAAAAAACAACATATACACTACTATATTTATATAAACCAAAAATATGAATTGATCTCTAAATAGTACAAGTACAGTAATGTAAACTGAAAGGGAAGGGGGAAAAAATTCTTGCCCAATTGGAAAGTGCCACAACCCAACAATAGATAGAATAGTAAAATAGCTGAGAGAGCCCCAATCCTAAATCCCAAGATACAACCACCCCACATGGTCTAATCACCCCATATCCATATGCTCCTTTGAATTCACGATCAACATGTACATCGTCTTTAAGGGAACACCAAGTGAGGGAAAATCCCAAGCATGGGTGAGTATAAAAATACTCAGTTGGATTCCCCAAAGGCTAAAGTGTGTAGCAAAAGATGTACAGAAGAGGGGATCAGTAGATAGAACAAGGTAAAGTAAAAGATTAAATCTCAACCAAACTAGATATTGAAGTAAATGCCTCGAAACACAATGAGATATAAATAGTTAGATTATGAAATTCTCATCGAGTCTTTACTATCTATAGTAGGAGAGTAGACTTGCCTAACCATGAGAAGATAGACAAGGAAAGCATGTGGCATACCCCGCGCATCTTCACCTCTCCTGGAAGGAGAGTAACCGAATCCAAAGGAGTGGGTACTAAAATACGATATATATATATATATATATATATATGCTCAACCAAAAATCCAAAATGAGAGAGTAAGGGGATCTCCATATCACAACTCAGCCCAAAAAAATGCTCTCCAAGGGCTATCGGAGAAACCATCGATGCCTAGAATCCCACATGTCTGATCTAAACTACAAGTCAAAGGGTCTCAATCATGGCAACTTGATACTATACACTTTGGGTGGGTGAGTCTTGCCTACATGGTTTTAGGTCGCGTCACACGGATGCATCTTGGTGGGAAAAGAGACCCTCTTTCTTGAGAGTCCAAAGTCATGTCAAACACATATCTTCACTGTACAGCACAGCCAAGAGTTCATGTCACAAAGACCCACTACCCAACCCCACTGGAGGGTATGCTCAGTAGAGTCTCTAGCAAACCCATTATCTAGACCTGCTGGAGGGTAAGCCCGAAAGAGTAAATGACGAACCTCATTTCCCAACCCTACTAAAGGGTAAGTCATGAAAGAGTAACCGGCGAACCTCACTGCCCAACCGCACTAGAGGTTAAGCCCTGAATAGAGAATGACAAACCTCACTACCTTGCCTCTCTAGAGGGTATTCCCCGAAGAGTAAATGAAGAACCTTATTACCCTGCCCCGTTGGAGGGTTAGTCCTAAAGAGAGAACAATGAACTTCACTTCCCATTCATGCTGGAGGGTAAGCCGGTACTACTCAAGTGATTTTGAAAAAATCAATTCCATCACTTTCTTCATCAGGAATCACCTCATAAAGGCATAACCCAAATAAAATTTCACAGTGTACCTCAGAATCCACTATATAGGGCATCATCACGTTCTATGTGGAAAAACACTCAGGATAGGCTACTCATAGGACAAAATCAGAGTTCAGAAGAAAGAGATTTAATATATAGAAGATTCATAAATAGGTACACGACATGTGTGGGACCCACACTATGTGTAACCCTGCCTTATCGTCCGGTCATGTACCTAGCTGTACTAGGGTAATAAACTATGAACTGTTACCCCCAAGGTGTGATGGTGTACTCCAAGAGTACATGATACCTCTAGCCAAAAGGCTAAAAATTGCATGTTGCTCATTACTGATCTGAAGGGTGAAAACATAATTCTACCAACATGCCTCTTGAAAACAGTCTCGAATAGCCAAACGGATCACACAATTTCAATCCTTGTGGAAAAACACAGAGGCTCTACTATTTATTCACCAGAAACAGACTCCCGGTGAAGAAGTTACATTCCACCATACCACGCACAACCGGTGCTACGGGGGACCTATTTTATGATCCATATACACATAGAATGAATTGAATCATTGCAATCCCCTTGGAAAAACACACAAGATCGTCTATTCATTTTTCCAAAATGGACACTCGGTAAAAAATTGACATTTCAACGCAAACACCCAAAACAAGGATCATGGGTCCTGCACCTCAAAATTTGGTTTCAGAACCCTAAATTAGTCTTTAAATGTATGAATCAACTCTAGGGTCACAATGCCTCTTATAGTACGTCAATCAGGCATCGTATGCAGACGTATGGTCCGATGCAAGTTTCTCAAATAATAATAATTATATTATTATTATTATAATAAACATTTCATACCACCGAGCTTCAATCCCAAAACAAAAAGTTACCAAACATTCCTCAAAATATTTTACTTGAATAAAGGGTTATGTGGTCGCATACATAATATGAAACGGGTCCTTAGATTGAGAGATATAAGGTTTTTTATAAAAACCTCAGTTCAAACCGACCAGATAGGCCCGGACTAGTCATTTTGGCTCGCCCAGTCAGCCTTCCGTCGGCCAGCGAATTGTGTTGCTGCTACCATCCCACATTTTCACCTTATGCCACACCTATCCCCCATGCTGCTACCTACTGTCTTTCCAACCGTCATTCCCCCACCTACTGGATCCGCCCTCGCTAGAACTCGCACAGTAAAAACATCTACGGACCACTACGATCACTCCGGTGATTGAAAATTTTATCCGAGACCAGATATAGACTCCTTGGGACGATACCTTGACTATGCCAGCCTCCACATGATGATTTTTCACTATTTCAATGTGGTGAAATTTAGCCGCTACTTCCGCTCACCGTTGCAACTCCTTCATTACCCGAAACTCGACTCCGAGTGTAGATTGAGACTCCTCGGTTCAAGAGATTAACAGATATGGGTCTTGATCCAATATTGGAGGTCTTTTTAGTATGAAGAAAAGTTTATCATCGAATAATAGTGAATAAAACAAATAAAGGGTGATCCTGAACCAAAATAGATGAAGGACGTTGTTAGTTCGGCCATCCACAATGGATTCTAAAGCATTGAATTCCAATATAAATTGAAAACAACAATAAAGGATTCAATCAGGGGGTTACAGAATACGAAATAGAAATCCAACCTCAATTTTTTATCCACTATTGTGTTCGCTATGATCTGACCTACAAGAACCTTCATTTTTGTCATGATCTGAATGATTTTGGATGTCAAATCATCGTTTTCCAAAGATCCTCCATTCGAGAGAGAAATGATCGAACTCTAGCTCATTTTTCTTAACTTATATTTAGAAGAGGTTTCCAGCGGTCATGGAATCTGAATCTTCCACTCCCTCTCAATTGAGGTAGACCCTATGGAAAATACTAGGCTATGAACACAATGGTGGTCATGGATTTCTAATTTTAGTCCCTGTTCAGAAGTGATTCAAAGTAGGGTTTAAAATAAATTAATTTCATTTAATAATTTTATTTACAGTTTTTCCTTTTGGGAATTTTTCTGTAGAAGGTATGTGCTGAAAAAGGTTATACCCCTGCTAAGGTAAATAACATGCTTAGTACTCAACTGTGGCCTCATATTTCATATCTGAGTTACCATTTGAGAGTTATTTGGGTTTGAACTATTAAATGAATGAATTAGTAAATTAATTCATCCATTTAAAGTACTGATAACGAGCGATGGCTCTGAACATCCCGCGCCAACATATTTTATATCGCACCTAGGGTAGACACCACATTTCAGACCCAACTGTGGTCTCATAATTATGATATAATCAACCATTTAAGTAATATCTTGTTTCTATCATGTGAATAGTACCAAAACACTTAATATTTTTGTATAATTTATTCTTGGAACACCGTGTCTCTGAATTGCACGTTATCTCAACACCTAGCTCTGGAAATATATGTAGAAATATTCCAAGTTCTTACAAGGAAAAAATAGGGTCTCTACATCATTCCCTCCTTCAAGATTTTCATCTATAAAAATAAAATTTTGGGAAACAACTCAAGATACAGATCTCACACTTGGATCTCCCACTCTCGAAAACTCTACAGCATGTTTTCGTGCTGCCATGACATGCACACTAGGGGGATGGTCCATCCATGTAAGGCCTTCTCCTGTCGATGATGTGTGTTGGTAAAAAGCACTTATCTTCTCATCTGCAACAAGTGGGGGGCGTTGTGTGCCCACTCCAGCCATTAGGGGTAGGGAAAGTTGGTAGGCAGCCTTTTCATGTCTCTCCATGGTCCTAATATCCCTAAGAAACTCGAGGGATAGTTTACTTCCCTGGCTGAACTTATACACCCCACATTGTGACTGGAATTACTATTTTTCTCTGGAATAGGGTCTCATGATTCCCTCATTAAAAATATCCCTCTGGTAAAACAATTAAGGATAATTGGTCATATAGGATTTCACAATCAATGTGTCACAATCGAGACTCTCTAACACGCTCAGGATGTAAAAGATTCAACACCATCGATTGAATAAAATTATACCCTTATGCTTTACCAAGGTTAGTTGTAGGGAATCTAACTGCTCTAAAACTTCTTACATTAGGTGAGCATGGGACTTCCACATAAGGGTATATACTTCAACATTTTCCTTTTCCAAACTATAGACTACCTCGAATTCATATTCCTGCAGGATGTTAAACCTGCATCACCACCTCGGGTTCAGGTCTCTTTGAGCGAAGACATACCTGAGACTCTGGTGGTCTGGTGAGTCACGTAGTTCTATTCATAGGGTCTTCATCACCTCAAAATGTACTTGATAACTGTAGTATCAATACTTGACATCAAAAACACAAGTTACCAAAGAATAGGGAATGTGATTGAACTCATCCGACTGCAAGAGTCTAGACATGGAAAGCACGTGGAATACCCCATGCGTCTTTTCCCTTATTGTAAGGTGAGTAATCTATAAAATAGGAACTCTGACGATCCCACTAGTGGAATCTCAAGAAAAATGAGTTCAATTAGAAAACTTCCATAAGAAAATCTGGGACCTACTTTGACCCTCCACTACACAACCCCACCCATGAATACACAAGTCAGAGTAACTCATCCACCACACCTCAATACTATCACCTTTGGGTGGCACTGACTCATCCTCATAGTTCTGCTCACAACATAAAAATATGTCTCAGTGGGGATATAACCCCTCTTCCTCGTGCATTCAAGGATACATTGAACAACACCAACCCATGGTTACACTGACACCCTGTGTCACCCTAGTAAAACCTAAAGCAATAAGTAGGGTGAAAAGAGTACCTCACATAGTGTCAAAAACGTTTTACTGCAAAATTCAGAAGAGACAAAAACCGTACCTCTTATCATCTTGCATGTTGTAGGGTTGTAGACGTCCATAACATGTAGCTGTCTGTGACCTCGACCACCAGCTCCCTGATCCTAACATGGGTCACCTAGTTGTGGTTGAAGGACCTCACAACAACATCCACCAACCATATTTCTTCCTGATTTTCTTCCAGTACCACCTCCCTGGGGATATCCTTATCCATGCCTAGTATATTCCTGATCACGACACTACCTCTTCCATGGTGGTGCATCTACCAACTGTCTGTAAATCTCAGCACATTTGGTCGGGTATTCTCATGCCATGTGATTTCACCCATCACAAGAATAGTAGTATCCCTCTCTAGCCAGTCTCGATGCTCTACGTTGTCCCTGACCATGTGCCTGATTCTTATCATGGAGAGTCCCCTTGTTCTAAGGCCTCGCCAACTGATGTACGCTAGCCACATTGGCCATCTCAACACTATTATACCACTTTCGGTTTCAGTTAACCGGCACCCCCCTGAAAAAAAAACACTCTATCTCTAGTACTCTCTCCATCACCCTAGTATATGTGGGAAAGCACGAGTGTACTATGCTAACATGGATCTCTCAGAAGATACCCCAATCAAACTTCTAGGCCCAGAAGTTACCATCATGGACCATGTTCAAAGAGTACCGTGTAATGTATTTGAACCAAGTCACGTGCTCATCCACCGTCATCCCTCCCTACTGAAGCTCTATTATCTCTTAAAACCATACATACATTAAGAAAGAGGGGTATTACTCCTCACTAAACATCTATTGGAATTCATCCCAAGAGAGTGTCGACTAATCGTGCATCTGAGTATCCCACCTCTATCAACATCAAGCTACTCCATGGAAAAATATGTAATGTCAAAGTCTCTATATAATATGTTGGTGTCTGAACAAGAATAAAGAGTTGAACCACTGAATTTTTCCAACCCTTCACCACTTGAGGGTCTGGCTTACCGCGGAACCTCATTAGTCTCTAATGATAGAACTCGCAAAGCACGCTCAACCTACACATGTCCTCATCATTCTCTATTAGAACTAACTACTTGTCAATATGTGGATGTGCTACTACCTGTCTACATGGAGGAAAGGGATCACATGATGGATCTTGAATCGAGGCCTCATCGTTCACAGAATATTCGTCATGAACCTGAGCTAGTATCCTGGCTAGCTGGCATCGTAGAGGCATCCTAAATTTGATCAAGGAGTACCACAGTCGAATGAGTATATATATATATATATATATATATATATATATATATATCAGTAATGATGTGGAGCTGACTCAATATGATGCATGTAGCAATGTTCCATGAAACAAATGTCTCAGCATGCTGAGTCAAAAAGTGGGTAATCAGGGTCCTGGTGAATGGCTACATTGGTCGTCGCACCATAACTGGGATCCCTAGCCTGAGAGAAGCTCTTAAGAAACATTGACACTATTTCCGTAAACCCAACCAATACATTTTTATGGAAAAGTCCAAACAATGTCCCAAGGTTTGAACCACCTCTGATACCAGTTTTTCATGACCTGACCCGTGCCAGGTCTCGATTTCCAACTACCCCAAGCCTGATTCCTTAAGCCAGGGGCTGGTGACCAGTGTCGATGGAATAACTAAATAGAGGAGGCCTTTTCTTATGTACTTGTACACACACATGCAGCCAACTCAATGCAAAAGTGCAGAGGGAAAGGAAAAACAAGGTGCACACTACTATATATATAAACCACAAATATACATCGACCTCTAAACAGTACAAGTATAGTAAAGTAAAATTAAAGGGAAAGGGTAAAAAATACACACCCAACTAGAAAGTGTCACAACCTGGTAATAGGTGGAAAAGTAAAATAGCTGAGAGAGCCCCTATCCTGAATCCCAAGCTATGACCACCACACACCATCCAAGAACCCTATATCCCTATCCTCTTATGAATTCACGATAAACGTATCTGTTGTCTCCAAGGGAACACCAAGTGTGAGTAAAGCCCAAGAAGGGGTGAGTATAAAAATACTCAGTAGGATTCCCCAAAGGCTCAAGGGAGTAGAAAAAGATGTTCTAAAGAGGGGAGCAGTAGATGGAAAAATGTACAGTAAAAGAGTATAGCTCAAACCAAGTAGAGAGTGAAGTAAGCTCATCCAAACAAAAGGATCTTGAAACGGTGAGAATATGAAATTCTTGGTGTGTCTTCTCTACCTATAGTAGGACAGTATAATCATCCAACCACTAGATGCTAAACATGGAAAGTGTGTCGCATACCCCGCGTGTCTTCGCCTTTCCTTTAAAGAGTGTAATTAAAGCCCAAGGAGTGGGTACTAAAATAAGATATATATATATATATATATATATATATATATCTGTGTGTTTGTGTGTGAGTGTGTATGTGTGTGTGTGAGAGAGAGAGAGATGAACCAAAGAATCCCAAACAAGAGAGTAAGGGGATCTCCATATCATAGCTCAGCCCAGGAAAAGAGTCACCAACAGTTCTAGGAGTAATTATCGATGCCTTAAATACCACATGTCTGATTTGAACTACAAGTCAAAGGGGCTCAATCATGGAACCTTGATACTATCTGCATTGGGTTGGTATGACTCACCCGTACGGTTTTAGGTCACGTCACATGGATGCATATTGGTGGTAAAATCACCCCTCTTTCTTGATATTCTAATGTCACATGAATCATGCCTCATCACTATGACATACAATTGAGAGATCATGTCACAAATTCATGAACCCATTGCTCAGCCCTGTTGGAGGGTATGCTCATAAGATTCATCAGCAAACCCACTACACATCCTAACTAGAGGGTAAGCCCGAAAGGCTAAACGAAGAACCTCACTGCCCATCCCCACTGGAGGGTATGTCTGGAAAGAATAACCGATGAACCTCACTACCCATTCACACTGGAGGGTAATCCCTGAAGATAAAAAGATGAACCTCACTTCCCAACCTCTCTCCATGGTAATCCCGAAAGAGTAAATGATGAACCACATTGCCTATCCCCATTGGAGGGTAAGTCTTGAAGAGAGAATAGTGAACCTCACTTCACAACCATGCTAGAGGGTAATCCAGTACTACTCTGGTGATTCTAAAAACATCACTTCCATCACTTTCATCATCGAGCGTCACCTTGGATAGGAATCACACTCACAACATCACACATCATACCTCAAAAACCACTATAGAGGGCACCATCGCATTATATATAGAAAAAACTCAGGATTGGCTACTCACATTACAAAATTTGAGTTCATAAGAAAGAGGTAAAACAGGTAGAAGATTCGTAAAGTGGTACACAACACGTGTGGGGCCCACCCGACATGTGACCTCACCTTATCGTCTGGTTGTGTATCTAGATGTACTTAGGTATTAAACTATGAACACTCCCACAAGGTGTCCTAATGTACTCATTGAGTAGATGGCACCTCTATCCAAATGGATGACGAGCGCATGTTTCTCCTTACTGATCCAAAGGGGGAAAACATAATTATACTGACATGACTCTTGTAAATGGCCTCGGATAATCAAATGGATCACACCATTGCGATCCTTGGGGAAAATGTAGAGAATCGACTATTCATTTTCCCAAAATGGACTATCAGTAAAGAAGTCTCGTTCCACTACACTGCACATGAGTGGTGCTATGTGGGACCCATGAAAGTATCCTAAGACACATCGAATGGATTGCACCATTTTAATCCCATAAAAAAAACACACTATATTAGATATTTATTTGTCCAAAACAAAAACCTGGTGAAAAAAGTGACATTTCACTACAAACGCCCAAAATGGGGACGGTGGGGCCCACACCCCAAAATTCGGTCTCCGCATAGTAAATTAGTCTTCAAAATTACACCTCAACTCTAGGGTCATAATGCCTCTTACTGTGCATCAATCAGACGTCGCATGTACCAGTACGATCTGATAAATGTTTCTTGAATAATAATAATAATATTTTTATTATTATAAGGGACGTTTCATACCACTAAACTTCTAGATCGTAAAAAAAAGTTCTGAAACTAGTCTCAAAATATCCTCCTCTAAGAAAAGATCATGTTTCCACATACGTCACGTGAAATGGACCTCTGGTTTGAGAGATACATGGTTGTTTTATAAAAACCTCGATCTGAACCAACCAGGTCGGCCCGAACTTGCCGTTTCGGCTCGCCCAGCTAGCTCGTCATCGACTAGCAAACCAAGCTGGTTCCACCAGCCCATGTCATCACCTACCTCCATGCTCGGATACCGCGTGATTTCCCATGGCCACGCCCACCACCACGACGTCACCTGATGGAGCCGCCCTCGCCAAAATTCGCACCGTAAAAACGTCTGTGGACCATGACAATCACTCTGAAGATCCAAATTTCAATATGAGGCCAGATCTAGGATCCTTGGAATGATAACTTCACTTCACTAGCATCTGTGTGACGATCTGTCACTGTTTCGACATGGTGAAAAGTAGCCGCCAATTATACTCGTTGATGCCCCTACTCCGGCACCCTAAACTTGACTCTGAGCAAAGATAGAGACTCCTCGGGTTGAGAGCTTCACAAATATTCATCTTGCTCCGAGATCGAAGGTCCTTGGAGTATGTGGAAAATTTTACAATAAAATACAATGAATAATGCAAAGATCGGGTGATCCTGAATCAAAACAAACGATGGTCATTCTTAGTTTGGCCATCAACAAAGGATTCTAAAGCAGATAATTCCTACAGAAATCAAAAAAGACAATAAAGGATTCAATCAGGGGGCTGCAGAATCTAAAATAGAAATCCAACCTCACATTTGGATATGCTGTTGTGTTTGTTATGCTCTAATATACTAGTGCCTTAATTTTCATTTCCATCCGATGAAGTTTGGATGTTGAATCCCCGTTAGCCAGAGCTCTGTCGTCCAAGAGAGAAATGAGCTAACTCTGCCTCATTTCTCTTAACTTCTATTTAGAAGAAGCTGCTAGCGGTCGTGGAATCCGAATCTGCCACACCCTCTCAATCGATGTTTCCCCTAGAAAAAATACCATTCTACAAACTCAACAGAGGTCTCATATTTCTAATTATAGTCCCTATTTAGAAGTTATTCAAAGTTGCAATTCAAATAAAACAATTTTATTTAATTATTTTATTTTCAGTTTTTCCCTCTGGGAATTTTTCTATAGAAGGTCTGCTCTGAAAAAAGTTATACCCCTCTTAGGGTAAATAGCATGTTATAGACTCAATAATGGCCTCAGATATTTGATCTGAGGTACCATTTGAGAGTTATTTGGGTTTGAGCTATTAAATGAATGAATTAATAAATCAATTCATCCATTTAACATACTGATAACAAGTGTGGGTTCTGAACGTCCTATTCCTACATATTTTTTGTTACACCTAGGGTAAAAATTATTTTATGGACCCATCTAAAGACTCATAATTCTTATCTGATCATCCATTTATGTGATATCATGTTTCCATTGCATGAATAGTACAAAAACACTTACTATTTTTGTATAATTTATTCTGGTAAAACCATGCCTCGGAATTTCATGTCGTCTCAGTGTCTGGCTCTGGAAATATATATAGAAATATTCCAAATTCCTACAAGGGAAAAACCAAGTATCTACAAAAAAAATTAAAAAAATTATTTTTAAATACTTAGTTATTATATTTACTATGAAGAAATTACGAAAACCGTGGATTTGTTATGTATATCTTGTTCCCTAGAACATGGTTGCTGCATTAATTCATACTTGGAAGAATTTCATTCCCTAGTAATAACGTATTTTTAAGACAAACATTATTTTATACATGATATCAATATATCTATATTGAAAACCTAAAGTGCTACCACTAAACATATAGTGACATGTGTCACTCATTCATTTCAAAATGAATATTATGTGACTAATATGAATAATGTATTCATAAATCAAATTTTTTAATCATCATATCTTGAGGAATTTATTAATTTCTCTAACAATTTTATGTCATTACTCATATAAATATACCATGGGGGTTCTTTTGGTCACGTCATATAGACATATACCATAATTTCACCTCTAAGTTAGGTTTCCATGATAATCGATAACCTAATATGATGATCATATAAATAAGCTTTGAAAATTTATAATTCATGAATTATTTAATTCATGATTATTAAAGTAAAAGTTTTTTCGTATATTGGATCTTTAAAAAAATTAGTCATTATTTATTGGTACCATCATGTACCATCCATATCCAAATTCTCTTAAATACTCACCAAAAAAATCGAGTCTAGAAAAAATTCAAAATAAGTAGTCCTCGAATGTTGAAACATGGATTTCATTACATGAATTTTTACATATATTTCAACCTTAGCATCTTAAAATTTACTTCTTCATTGTAGGGATCAATATTCTAAAAGAGTAAAACATGCATCACCCTATTTGGTTAACATAAACCACCTCCATGGTTATAAATTATTATGTAGTATGTGTATTTGGAACTACTCCCACTACTATGTTGTTTGGAGTCTAGTATTCCAATTCTAACTCATGTGAATCAAAATACATAACTCGTAGAAGTTATGTATTCTCCCACTATCTTAAAACTGATAGGATTACTTTATAGATATCTAATCAATCTTTAATATATGTTAATATCCTCATTTTCTATATGTTTATTAACTCAGATGCACCTTAGTGTTTTGATGTTCATTTGTAGCTAAGTAAATATTTTGACAATGGTTTTTGAAAAAAACTTATAGTATTATCTTCATAGATTCTTATAGTTTCAAAATTTATATGATATCCATTATATAATTTATTCGGCATATATTTTAGTTGATTCACTTCTATTTTCAAAAAATTTCATGAAAGAAATAATATACCATTTTCAATATATATAACACTCACCATTGATATTCCTTTTATTACCATCAAAATATTAATTTTTATAAGGAAATGTGAGTTTCAGATTACCTTTACTCCACATATATGATCAATGGTTAAATGGATAAGTTATTCTCTATCAATCCATCTTAGAGGTTCCATAATATTTACCAATTGCACTCATTTAATTCACCAAGCATTCTTGAAATTTTGAAATGAAATCCCATAAAGTATATTAATTAACCATTATCTTTAGAATAGTTCACATGGCCATGTTAAACTAACATAAAAATATTTGTGATGTAACTTTATTTATAACGGTTTCTTTATATACATCATGATAGGTATATTTTATATATATATTGTATCACAGTTAAATTGAGACTAAAACACATTTATGGGTATAAAAAACTCAACTAATTTTATTTTTATTTGAGAAATATTTATCTTTCCATAATCAGGATAGTTTATTATATTTTTTCCTTGATCATTCATTGCAATGGACATTTTTTATTCAAGTGTTGCTGAATGATTAGTTTAGTATTTAAGTACTATAAATTTTTTTCCCAAAATGAAATAATTTTTCATTGTGTCAAGTTGTAAATTGAGATAAATGATTTTATCATGTTTACTAAAAACATAAATCAATAAAATCTGGTAATTTGAAATAGTTTTCTCCCCTTGGTTGATGTAGGAATCACCATTTCCCATCTTCTTTTGAGTTCACTCTATAACCATTATATTATTTATTTCTTATTGTAATTAAAAAAATATATGTTATAAGTATATTGTATTGAATAAAAAAATTTAATAGAAACTTGATGAATATACTAGAAGTCGATGAAACTACTTTATTCTTTAATTCAATGCAATTTCTTTTCCTATGTCCATTAATTCATCATTAGAATAAAATAGCCTCATGTTCATTCAGATGAATTTCAATTTTTTTCTCTTTAAAGGATTTCAAAAAGCATATTTTGAGTTTACATTATCCATGGGTTATTCATACATGTATTTTTTAATTATAATTATAATTGGGGAGAAATAGGTTTCAACCAGTCTCTATCTTCTTGGTGATGTATGGGAAAAATTTCCTGAAATACTTTTCCATTTCATTTATTTGGGTTTGAAAAAATAAGGATGTATTTGGGGGTAAGAATAATGGAATATTGTCAATAGATAACTTCTTATCCATGTTGAATCCCAATTTCAATAATCGATCATTACATCACAATATTTTGAACGAATTTTCTATAGATAGAATGCCTTCTTCCAATTTACACTGACATAGTGAATTGACAAACTTATTTATTTATTTTCTTTCAATATATTTCTCAAGAGAATGGTGAAGTTTTATTATTAGGTATTCATCCCCATAATTATGTTTTATCATCAACTCTATAGAAATTATTGGTAATATAATACAATGGACATAGGAAGAATACTATACATATCTCTACTAGGCATGATTTCCACGTTCACTCACCTGTTCGAGTGGAAGAACATGAATAGGGGATTCGAACACATAATACAAACATTCAGAGAGTATTGCGTCACATAAATTCTATACCTTATCCATGAATTTTTATTTTTAATGATATACCATGAGGTAATGAATGATTATATTGATTATATTGTTTTATATTCCATATAATACAATGATTAATATAGATGTTTATTAATTTTAATAAATAAAAATTTATATAAGAAATAATAATAAATAACATTATTAAATCTCACACTACTTTATGAAATCTCAATATCCCTCGACATTGAACTCAGAATGTCCAGTTGATGGGACATTCTAGTGTAAAGGATTCTTATTCACCATTACATAACCCCAATGATGGTTGGTAAAGCTACTTGATGTTATTTAGGTAGGAAAGACTATTCCAAATACATGATTACAACTCCTTGATTGATTGAGTAGACTCCCCAATCCTAAAATACTAACATGGATTTTCTCAACACTTTCCTCCATGTTACATCATGTCTAATAAGGGATACATCCCCTTTATGAAAGATGTTTAAGTCAACCAATAAACTTCATAAGAACTCCATGTAAAAAAAATTCCCAATGAAGTATGGTAAAAAACAAAGTTCTATGGATTTCAATCCTAATAATGTAATATAATTTCATGTTTAACATATTATATATTTATGTTAATTTATATTATTATGCATAAATTTTATATTGTTTTAACTTTTACAAGTATTATTAAATATTATGTGTATTTTATTCAATTAATTTACCATGATGAATAAAACATTTATGTATAATAAATTTATTTTAATTTCTTATTGGAAAATTAATTCATTTATTTATCTAGTAGTGGTATTGAATCAATAAAATAAATAATTAATGATACAAAAATAAATAAATAAAGACTCGATCGTTAACTTATCTAAAGGTTTATTTATTAAAAAGAAAATAAAACAACCTTTGATGTTGGGGAGAATTAATTATTCCACTCTTGGAATGAGTTACAGTATTCCACTTATAAACCTATGTATCACCTCAGTTGAATCATTATGGTTTTATCTTAAACCTCATCGATGAGCCTTGAGATACTCCATTAATTACAAGTATATATAATTCACATGTAGATAATTGAAATCAAAGGATTGGTTAATGGGGATTATATAAATAATAGTGGACACATAGGTCCTATAAAATAATGTAGGAAGGGATAACAAATAAGATTTAATAATTAATTTAATATTAAATTATTTAAAAACCATGCAATAAAATAGATTAAAACATCCAACACATATTCAAGTCTCTGTCATGCTCATGAATCATCAAAAATGAAACGTATATGAAAAATTAATCCAGTTAACATTCATTTATATTCATTATTTATTATTAAAAAAAGCATGCATCCATTAAATAATTAATCTATTAATTAATAAATTCTCCTCCATCTTAAGGACCATATCAATTCATTTGGAGATACAAATCATAAATTGAATTCATGGAAAATAAATGAAAGAACCTAATAGTCATAGAATTATTATTATAAATTAATTTAGCATTTAAAATTATTTAAAACTATTATTAAATTTCCTAATACTCCAGTTATTATAATCAATAAAATAAGGTTTTAATTATATAATTTTAAGTTTAATGAAATTTAATTAATTCCTTTATTGGGAGACTAAATGCTATATACTCATGAGCAACACATTATGTTCCTCATATTTCGTGTACCTGGGTTACATGCCTTTAGATTAAGATGATTACCTCGACTAGACTATATATCATGTAAATGCCTACTTCATATCATGCATCACTCTTTCCTTGTGTTTGTGCAACCCATCAAATAATTCAAAATTTAAATCTGTTTTGACTACTTATAAAGTACATACCAGCTAAATTCCATGTATCGCTCATTCCATGTGTTCTCAAAACTCAATTAATGTCTTGTCGTGTGTTTTATATGCATGAAACGATGATTTACATGGTGTGTACACTACATACATGTCGTTTATAGGGATAATGTTCAAGGATGCCAGTACCATGTGATTTGATCAGTTATAATGGCCCACGTATTTCTTGAATTTCACCACTAATACTTGTCGACTAAAGGGTATGTATGCCAGGTACACTCTATGTTATTTTAAATGCCCTGTGCATGGATGACCTGATCTACATGTGGTGTGAAATATATTTATTGTGTGTAATTACTACCCGACATGTCATTTATCCCACGACATGGCTAGGTGTGGTGTACTTGCATACACAACGTGTTCTCTAGCTACACATCATGTAATCTCATGCTATCTAGCCAGATTCCTCAATACTTCATGGTGGAATATCTAACTATACTTAATTTGTTCTTAAACACAAGAAAAATTGAATCCTAAATGATGAATTTAAATTTCAAAAACATGTTAATTCCATTTGGATTAAAGAATGAATAATATAAAATCAAAAAACATTACATATATTGATCAATAATAAAATATATAATTATAAATTTAAAACCTGACCACTCTAATACCACTTGGTGGTTTCAGGCACAGCAAAAGTTCCTTTAGTGGGATATATATTAAAAAATATTTTAACTTAGAGTTCTCTAAACCACTAATAGTGTATATTTTCCAGATAAATTTTAATTAAATTATTTTCTTATGGATGAAATGATTACCACATCTTGGGAACATTCTTTGATGATAATATTTATCTTCTAAGAAACACTTTTGGGTTACCATTGTTCCACTATAAGGATCCATGTGTATAATCTCTCTATTAGTGATCCACATAGGCTGCTTTGATCTTTGAGTGATGCTGAAGGATTTATAGTTGTTAGAATAATTAATCAATAATATTGTGTTTCATGACATGATTTCTCATACTCTATAATTAAAGGAACCCCTCTTGGTCATCTTGTTATTGGGAGGAAGAGAAGAAAATTATTTGGGGTAAAATTTCATTGTGCGTAACGATTCTCAGTTCTCAATTAACCCTACACTGTAGACTTTACCATCTATATTTATAAATAGGGTTTATGTTAAAATATTATTTAATTTAACACCAGCAATTAAAAAATATAAGAATAGTTAATGAACCCCATGTCATATAATACTTATTTTATTGTGTGCGCTATCTTGCGTGTTGATAAATATTATATTATCGACTTGTAAATTAATATTCATCATAGAATGTGATATTAGACTTCTCAAACTCCTTCTAATTTTTTGAAGAAATAAATAAATATTTTATTCACATAAACAAATATTTTATTCACAATCTATAAAATAATTATTTATTAAATATTAAATAAATATAATTAATATTTTATTCAAAACCCGGAGAATAAATATTTATTATATATTCACATAATTAAATAATTTATCTATTAGTGAAAAAATAATTATTTTTCACATTATGAATATTATAGTTCAATATAACATGAATATAATTATTTCATGGTGATGAGAATTATAATTATTACATTAATTAAATTCAAATATAATTTAATCAAGATCAATAGAAAAATTTAGTGTGTGACCCTCTAGGATTTGTTCTCATTGGCATTAGGTAGTCTTGACTAAAATATAAGATTACTATCTTGAAATGGTTTAATGAACCTATGGTAAAAACTTAAGAGAAAAAAGTTAACATATGAATGCTCACTATAAAATATAATCCCTTTATTTCAAAATCTCATCAACTAGGATTCACCTCATTCCTCAAATTATCCATTAATATTTTGTCATTCATGAGGCACCCAACATACCATACCGATTTCCAATTGGAATGATGGTTTTTTTAGTAAATCTAACTATATGAGTCACAATATGAATTTATGATAATCTTAATGTTTAAGGACCATTAAACATGCTTGTAGATAGGAATATCTGATGAAAAAAAGAGGTAGAATTCCTACTGGCGAGTATGTTAGCATAATCATTCATATAAGAGATTACCAAGTACACACATCTTGAGAATAAGATTTATCCACTTATGAGTAATCTCACTAGAAATTGTATGTATTCTGTTCCCTTTTATAGCACTTTATTTTAATGTAGAACTAGTTTTAATAATATTGCAATAATATTTTAAGGTTATAATCACAGCGGAGAACTTCTTTGCACTTTCAATGTGATACATACTCTTGGATGATATCACATAAATATTATCTACAAGAATAATCAATATGTGATAATATTTAAATATCTACATAATTAAATATACAAGTAATATTAATTACATAATTAGTTGGTTATAGGGAACCAACTCTAACATAGCTCTTAAAAATGACATTCTATGGTATAGAATGGAAATCTGGTTTATTTTAAAAGTAATTATGAGAAAATTATATTAAAACTGTAAAAGTAATATAAAATAATTTAGTATATTTAAAAAAAATAACATATAAAAAACTGGTTCTTAAACATTAAAACTCATTAACAATAACCATGGTTAGACCAAAGGTTTTTTATTTTCCAAAACCTATATTTTTAAGGCCTATATTTGGTAATTAATGAAACATTCTCCATCACTTTCTATAATTTCCCACTCATTGTACCATTCCTTAAAACTCTCATTCTATTAAGAATTAATCCCCTCCCATTCTCCCCCTTTATGATTCTATCAATTGAGGCTATGTGGTTTTAATGTTTCTTTATTAATATTTAAGAAACAATCCTTCAATGTATGGGATCCTAACCGCATCTCTATCTATATTTTTGAAATATTTAAATTTATATTTATTTCTAAAGAAAAATTTAATTATCCTTCATCGTTATAAATTCAAACTATATTATGAATGGTAAACTAATATTCACTCTCATTATACTACCATCATAATCCATCAAATTCTCTATCATTACTATAACTGGGAAACATCCAAATTTTTTTGTAAATATAAAAAGTGTGAAGCCTCAAACCCACACTAAAATATCTTTTTCCATAAATACATTCTTTTCATACCTAATTTTATACCGAATATATATTCATATACATAACATTTCCATAATTACATGACCTAATGAATGTGATTCATTACATACTTTCCCAATACCTTTTATGTTTATAGCTTTATAGAATTTGGATAAAATATAAACTAATAGAATTGATAGATTTTTTTATCTATATGAAATTTTCTTCCACTATAAGAAATAACTTAATCCATAACATATCTGTAATATCCCCCATAAATTCACCATAGAAGCTATCATGTTTGACATGCTTGTGTAATTATTTTCTTCCAAACATAGGGAAATTAAAACATAATAAAGGGTGAGGTCAAATGCTATGTAATGGAAAAAATAAAAATAAGGCAATCCTGACATAAATAAGGCATAAATATTAGGATAGGAGTAAGTAATTATCATGATATAATAATCAACTAAAACTAAAAAAATACTATATCATATTATTGAAATTAAAATAAATATATCACATGGACAGCAATAGCTGAATTTGTAGTAATGAAATGCATAATTTCAGACATATTTATATTACCATGAAGGAACCTTCCACGAAATAATTCATAATATCATATCCTTGTCCAATACATCATTCATTTCATCAAGACCACTATTAAGTAACTTTTCTGAATTGGGTAGTCATACACCAAATACCGAACCATTTTTTCCTCCTAATAACTCTAGATGCATCAAGCAGGAATACAATGTAGGGCCCTATATTTCACTTTTATAGGTCCATTGCATTCATCGTGTTAAATAATGAGTGAAAAAACATAATCAAATTTTTTTTAAAAAAATCATATCTATTGAAATAATAATATGTGAAATAGAAATAACTTTCCCCATGGAAATAAATTAGATAACATAATCATAACCCATTAAAATAAATAATGTATATTGTAAAAAACATAGTCCACATGAAAATAATCATATGTGTTGGACTAACAATATAATAAATGAAAATAAATTTCTTTATGATAATAAGATATCATTATTCCCAGGTGAACCTCATCTAATCTTAATAATGTAATATTTAATGTTTACACCATGTAGAAAAATGAGTGCTTGAATAATTCAATAAAAGAAAAAAATGATCATATTCCATCAAGAAGAATAATTTGGATTGTTTTAAAAGAACATATCCCTTATGTTATAAAGGAATCCTAGATGGATGTTTAAAAAAGATGAAAAATATCATTGCAAAATAATGGTTCTAAAAGTATCACATAAGAAGGGAACAATAATGGAATTATTTGAAAATATTAGTTAGAACCACACAAATATATGTATATATTAAACAAAAAGGCCTAAAAAATAAACCCCATGATGGTAAATCCATTTTAATATGATGAGTAAAATGGAATTGAACGCATAAATGATTATAAAAAACAATTTTAACATTAAAGTAAAATACAAACATACATGAAACATTCAAAAGTAGCATTTGAAATAGTGATGTGAACGATTTTTTAAAACCTTTCCATTCAAAAATAATATCCAATAATTTACCCTTAAAAATAAATAATGTTTGACTCGGATAAAATAGTAGAGAAATACAATACATATTAAAGTGAAAGAAAAAACATGTTTTATTATTTTCAAAAATATCCATGTCCAAAAGTCACAGTATATTTATAGAAAAAAACATCATTTTCCCTCAAAATATATTTTCCCCATAGATGTTGAGATATTAAAAATTTATAAAAATTTAGTGTGGTAGATCTCAAGCATGTAAAAAAGAAGTTCATGACGAAACAATAAAACTCCTAGAAAGGGGATTTTAGTTTTTAATATTCCTTTCAGGACACAAACTCATTGAAGTAAGAAATGTTTCAAAAAGGTGTATTATATGGTAGAAATATAAATTAAAATTAAAAACTAATACCTCATAATATCATAAATTGGAATAATATAATTAAATTTTATGTCATAGAGGTCAATCATAACCTAATAAATGAAAATTTATTTACCAAAAAGCTCTATAAGTGGGGTAATAATTGAGTAAAATCCATTTAATGAAAAGTAACTGATATGGATTAGTATTTCCCATAAATAAAATAATATGACTAATATACAATCATTTTATTTTAATATACCATTAAAATAAAAACATAGTACATAACATAAGCATATCTCAAGGAATTAGAGTTTGAGACAGTTTCCTTTGGAATTGGGGATGACCTTGTTGATCGAAGGTTCAAACATTCCAATAAGTTTCTAACGGGTTTGTTCATAGAACCGGAAACATACAATGATTCGATATCCCTTTGGACCTTCTTTCCAAAGGTATGCACTCATTAGTTGTGGACTGATGAGGCTTGGGAATTTGCATTGGTCGAGAGGATGGGAGGTCGGACTCATCACACCTTTTTTAGGGGAATTATTGTCTACTCCAAGACTCTCTTAATAGATTTAAGTTAAGTTCATGAATCCTTATTACATTAACAAGTATAAAATGTTCTTTCCCTTAGATCTGACAATCAATGGTTGATATGAAATAAATTTAGAGAATCTTTTATATGTATTCGAGGTTCTTCATTGATAGAGAATCATCTATATTTGTTAGAGATTCTTAGTTGATGGTATCCTAAAATACATAAATGTATCTTGGTCATTATGAGGACCATACTATTTTTAAAGCCACTCAGTGGGTCACTTCAAGTTTATTTTCATTCAGGAGGACATAGATTATTTCAGTGTTGGGATCGTACCTGCAGATTGGCTACTTACGTATCCTTTGTTTGAAAAAGGAATCAGAACCCACGTAGTTCGATTAAGGGAGTATAATGTTTATGCATGATTGATGGCTCAAAGAAATATGTCATGATTACTTTTACACTCTAACCTTACGTGAGTCATGCTCGGTGTGAGAAACAAGAGGTATTGGTGGAACCAGACAATTTTTCCATGCAATGATGTGGGGCTTATGTATGTATGACTTCCCAAATAGATGAGGATTAAGATTTACTTTAAGGAAGAAATCCATGAACAGGGTCCATAAAGGTATATGTTCTTCATGGATATTTGGATACTCTAATCTTGGGACTTACTCCTAAGGAAGATTCCCAAGTTAGGAGGGGACTTATGATTGGGTTTTACTCCTGAGAAGGAAGCCTAGATCAAAAGGAATTATGACTGGTTAAGAGAAATTAAGACTGGGGCTTATTCCTAAGGAGGAGGCCCAGGTTAAAGGGATTTAAAAATTAAGGGACTTGGGGCTTACTCCTAAAGAGGATGCCTATATTTGAGACTGTGGATTACTCCTGAAAAGGAAACCCATGTTAAGGGAATTAATGTTTGGGGCTTACTCCTGAGGAGGATGCCCATATTTGAGACTGGGGCTTACTCCTGAAAAGGAAACCCAAGTTTGGGAATTTTAAGACTGGGGCTTACTCCTAAGGAGGATGCCCAAATTAATGAGGACTTGGACTGAGGATTACTCTTGAAAAATAGGCCTAGGTTAAGGATTCTCTCATCTTAAAGGATGAGGTGGAATAAATGAACTCTCTAACTTTAGTGACATAAAGATGTGAAAATCACTAGGTTTTTAGAGATATTCCCTGGAACTCCTTTCAGATAAGGAATTAAATCGAGAAAACATGCCATAAATGGATTTGAAAAGTGTCTTGAAGACTGAATCTTGAATGGGAGAGGTGCAATGGCATAATAGGGGTTAAATGGGCAGGAAGGGAACCCAAAAATAGAAGGGCGCACAAGTCCTGAATGGCGCACAGGTACTGTGTGGGCGCGCAAGTACTGGTCACGCAGGTATACCTGCGCAGCACATGGGTACTTGTGCAATTGTTAACCCGTAGGGTAATACTTGGGTGATCCTTGAGCAAAACCTTTATAATTATCCTGAGGTACTTCCAGAAGATTGGCACATAAGTTTCAATGAGTAGGTAAGGAGGCGCGCAAGTGTGTTCATTTCCCTTAAGGGAAAAACATTTAGGTGCGCAAGTGTTAGTGATTTCTAACACTTAGACCTTATTCATATTGTTTAGACCTTCCATTCTAGGTAATGAATTACCTTATAAGTGTTCGGAAGACTTGAAGAAGACACTTGGGCGTTAAGAGCTCTGTATCTGAATTCTGGAAACATTCCTCCTGAAATGGGGGGCCCACCGAGGGTATTTATATGCTGGAGAGGACCCCGGGTGGTTTTCAAAGAGGGCGCAAAAATCACTTGTGCGGCCATTAGGCGGTGTGCAAGTATACTTGCGCGACAGTGAGGGAACTTGTGCGGGGCATGTGCATTTGAATCCATGTTCATGCCTTTGTCGATTTTTGATGTTTTCTTCAAAGATTGAATCAATTTGTGCTAAACCATTTCCCTTTCCATTCCTTTAGACAATGTGGTGAAAAGGAACGTCAACAAAAGTCCCCCCTCCGAGTTGGATCCGAAAGAATAAGGATGTGACTCTGAGGAAAATAAGAAAACCAAAGGGAAAGAGGTGTGCAAGTTTTCAGCGCGCAACACTCGTCACGCAGGTGCGACTCACGCAGGGCTGGAGTGCGAGGGATTTAGGCACGCAGGTGGCCAGCCTGGCCTATAAATATGCGCTCATGTTTCACACATAGCACCGAATTCCGGACTTTCGAGCTCTCGCCGCGCAGGTCCCCTTCACCGCGCAAGTTGCTCATTTTTCCGCTTTTATTTGTTGTCGCGCTGCTGTCCAGGTATCTGGACTTGCGTGGTGATATTTTTATGCCAAATACTTGCGCGGTACGTGATACTTGCACGACACATCTACACTTGCGCGCCAAGATCAGACTTGCACGCCTTAATGACTTTTCCATTTTTCTGAATTCCTTCATAAATTTTATGAAAAATAAACCCATTTAAGAGTTAATTTATTCAACTTTTTTGAAGATTCAATGGATCTTAAGTGAATCGTAACGACCGGTGAACTGGCAAGCAAATGTCTTGATGATATGATGGACATCATTGGACATGATTACTATACTATCTGCAACAGCACTCTCCCAGATTTGGCTAAGTATCTGGAGAAATATCACTTTGATTTCCCACAAAGCACTTATCTACCTTGGTACGGTTATGGTTATCTGCGAGAATTCACTATTCCAGAAGAAAAGAACTATCTCCCATTTTCGTGGTTTCAGAATTACAGCAACTTTGATTCAGAAAATATCTCATGTGGAGGAGGATTTATAAATGTTGGAACAGTGGAGAAGGCCCACATGATGCATCATAGCCCTTGTACACTAGATCTGAACCCTCATAAGCCTGATCTGCAACCACATTGTCATCTTTCAATCTTCCGAAATGCTCAGATGGATCAATCCAAAGGCAGGAAGAAAAGTTGGGACTTCTTTCCTGGGGGAGGTGTGAAGCCAACTTGGATGTGGGCATACTGGGTGTGACAAACCTGTGCAGATTTTGTCGAGGATCTGAAAGGAGTGGCAATATACGAAGCTGTCTGGGTTGGGAAAACATATGTTTACATACATGATAACTTCGTGCCGGAGATACTCATCCATTGGAGCCCAGAAACCAATTCCTTCCATCTGACTCATAGAGAAGTAGGCATTAGTCTGTGGGATATCCACAGGATCTCAGGGGCTCTAATTTTGGATGACATGTATGATGAATTCATTCCTCCCAAGGTGACTTGGAATGATTCAAATAAGACTCCTACTTTGGCTCGGAAATTATTTAAAATCTTCCACAGGCTCAAGAGTTCAGAGACCTCCTTAACTCATTCTATAAAGGATATTCATCCGGAGGAGTGGATGAATATATTTCTTATTGAGAAGAAAGAGATTGAGCCAAATGAGAAGGATTCTAAGGAGAAAGGATCCAAGAAAAAGAAATCCAAGGATAAGAGGCCCACTCGTCCTACCAACTGTCCAAAAACCAAGAAGAGGGGTGCTCCTAGCACATTCTGGCCAACTCTAGAAGCAAGGGAGTTTGAGAAGTGTGGATATGAGGTGAATCAAAGGATCCCAAAGAATACTCTTTTGGTAGGCTTCTTGGCTTTATGGATCAGCGTTTATCTCTTGCTAGTCAGGGACTTGAAGGGAGGCGTCAGGCCAGGGACCTTTGTTATTGTGGAAAAGTTGGCTGAGGGAAAAATGGTTGGGTTGGCTACCCCCATTTTAGCAACGATTCATAGGAGTTTACTTCATGTATTAATTGTTAAATATCCTTTGAGAATAGTGGGACCATTCCAAGTTTTATAGGGATGGATCGCCACTCACTTCAAGACTTATAATGTACAGAATGGAGTACAAATTCTTGGATGTTCTTTCAGGCCATCAGTGCAAGCATTCTCTGGAATTTCCCAATTAGATCTTAATGCCTATGACATGAATGTGAGGATGATAATGTTTAAGGAATTAAACTTCTTTCCCTATGGAAATCTACCAACCGGGCGGTTTGTTGATGATGGAACAACCCACTTGGATTTAAGGGAATACATGATAGCTTGCAGAGATGGTGTTCTAGTTTCCAGGATTGACGGAGAAATTATATGTGAGGCCTATGCTCCATATATATTTGCACGTCAATTCAAGTGTTTGCAATAGATTGTTATACCTCCCCCTGTACATGTCAGGTTAGAGAAACATCTGATGGTTTCTCGATAACTATGGTTGCTGACGTCTAGGGAGAAGACTGGGGCGGTGTTTGATCTACCAGTTGAAATAGTGGCACATAACTTGACTACATGGTATGCCGAGCACTGGATAGCATCATACCCTAAAGGGGTACTAAATCACCCAGTTTATCAGGCGGGGGAAAGGAAGAGGACTATAGAGAAAGGAACCCTTCCTCATGAAGGTGATGCTTCCCCACCTGAAGCTGATTCGCCAGATTCCTCCTCTAGGACTGATTCACCGGATTCCCATGATGGGGATGATGAGGCACAACAAGTGGAAAATCGTCCTCATGCCCGATATAATCCTCTGGGTAGAATACAAAGACCTACTCCATCAACACTTGGTGAGTTACTTCATTGTGGTAATTTAATCACCATCACTTTATAAAGCAATAAGTCTTATTTTCTTATTCACTATCAATAAGTGCAGGAGCTGGGAAGAAATTGAAGTCGAAAATTGTAGGACCTTCCTCGCAGCCTTCTGGTACATGCACTGAATATCTACGACCAGAGGCTGTCCAGACATGGAAGAGTCTATATTGTGGTACTGAGACTGCCTGGATGGATTTGTGCGAGGGTCTATAACTCCCTAGAATAGGGAATCTCGTGGATTCTACAGATATCCAATATGAGGATAACCCTAATGAAGTGCGGGGTTACATCAAAGAGCTGGAAATGCACATATATGCCACTGACGATTCCATTCCTGTCACCAAGAGGGTGAAGTAATTCATAGATCGTGGCACCACTGAGGGGACTGATGAGGAGTGGAACGATTATGTGGCCCCTGAAGATGTAAGTTTTTTTTCTTTTTTTATTTTCCTTGCAACTTGATTTCAGTCAAAGCTTTGTTAATTAAGGAAATTATTTTCTTCATCCTACAACTTGCAAATAAAGGAACTACTGAAGTTCCTTCACCACAGTATATCCCTGGTGGTACTGCCATTGGGGCCACTGATGAATCTGCTCGTGAATCGGATGAGATATCTCCGGGCCAGCAGACCATTAATGGGGAGTTAGACATGGCCTTCCATTCGCCAATTAAAGTTCCAATAAGGGAGACTGTCGATACTCCCAAAAAACCAAAGAAGCAAAGACATCGGATGAATAAGTCTATAGCTAAATTCTTCACTAGTAGCGGTAAGTCCTTCAAAAAATCATGAATCTATACCCATGAAATGTTTTCTCATATATATGAGGATTGTAGGGGCTTCTTCAATATTCCCTCTGAGGGAGAGGACTGATCCTCCTCTGAGGACTATGGTGGGTGTCGTGGAACAATCGCAAATTCAGGCTGACTTGGCTGCTCCTGGAAAAGAGCCAGCATCTGTTCCTAGTATCCCTCATGTGCTGGTGCAAGAAGATAATAACCTATATCTGGTAAGTTAACAATGCTTCATAAAATGTTGAATGAAACATCTACTGACTTCCATTCTGTGATACTTCAGGTTCAACCCTTGCATTAGAGCTTTTGGCGGCTATTGCAACTGATGTCGCGATTTTATCCGAAGCTGATGTCCAGGGCCAGGGACCACAGGATGAAGGTTGCCAAGAAGACACATCAAATGCTCCCACTGGTGAGACTAACCAGGATTCTGTGATAACATTAGATGAAATGATGGAACTTTCTGCATCTTTCGAAGATTTTATAAATCATGTTAAATTACCATTTAATTTAGATGATTATGGACGTGAGTTTTATCCTTCTTCCTATTAAGAATAACTTCTTATTACATGTCTAATCATGATTGGTTCAAATGTGAAGTTTTGTCTGAGCAAGCTGCTGAACAACCCATGTCTGAAGGGGGTACAGAAAACCCTACCATTGTAGAGACATTAGCACAAGTGGAACTGAACCCAGTAGAGCTTCCTCAAACTCATCCTGAAAATCCTGTCGAAGCTAGGAACGATGTGGAGGAGCCTTCTCAGGTTGTTGATCTACCGTTGGGTAAGGAATAACAATATTTGTGATTGTACATAATTTGAAAGACAACTGATTCTTTTGTTATCCTTTGAAACTAACCAAAGCTTTCAATTAATTATGCAGGGACATCAATTGCAGTGGCTATATCTAGAGGTTAGGCCTCAGCCTCCACCCCAACAGGGATTTGAAAGTGAAGAATCTCAGGTCAGGGGGGAAGGAGCAGAACATGGCACTTCCCTAAGTGCATTAATCCCAAATTAAATGCCCCCCTGTGATGATGATGTCGAATCAGACCCAGAGGTACTTAAGGCACTCAGCTTTTCACGACGCAAGGCATGGAAAAACATATGGAAAATCATATCTGAGGTTCCTTTAGAAGATCTATCATCAAAGATCCCACGATTTTCATCCCTGTTCTTCATGCTAGGACTTGGCGGTTTTGGATATAAAAAGATCCATGCCATGGTGAAACAAGTCGTTTTCAGGAGGGAGCAGGAGCCAAAGTTTCGCAAAGATCTGAATAGGGTGAAACTATCATCCAATATTGGTGAATTTTAGGTTGTATTATCCTAAGATGGGGCTGATTATGCTGCCAAAATGAAGGAGCTGAAGCATAAAATCAAAGATAAAGTTGTCCAGCATATGCACCTCCAGCAACAGTTAGATGTTGTTACTGGGGAACTTGACCAACTCAATAATTCATTTTAGGTAACTCAAAAAAATGGTATGAAGGCCATCGTGGATGCCAAGAAATCACTCCATCAAGCTGAAAATAGTGAATTTGGTTGGGTGCATGAGCATCAAGTTGCTGCTGATGAAGCTCGGGATGTTGTTCATCAAGTGAAGACTTATGTTGACAGCCTCTTGTAATTTCATAGAAAAGAGAAGAGACTCTAATATGTGGATTTCCTTCTAATTCTTGTGCATCAAATGGAAAGAATGCTTTCATCTTCAATCACTTGTGCACGTATTTTCCGGCTACCTGCTTTAAATTTTACCTCAGCCAATGGGCCTAGTATGAATAGTTTGATTTTTACTAGGATTATTATAAATAACCCTACAAACATTGAATCTTTTAATTGCACAATATTACCTAAATCATAAAAAATGTATGTTTAGTGAGGTGGAACTTGACTTTTATTCAGAGTTCCCTTGTCTTTTGTTGGCAGTTTAAATTCATGCACGTCGGACATAAAGAGGCCAATGATTAAGGTCAAAATTTCTTTGACCGAAATGGATTAAAACTGACTCAATTCCTTGACAATTTATCTAAAAACATATTACCACACTCAAGTATGAGGTAAAATATGTAAAATATGACTTAATAAAATTTGAATCTGAGGAATGATATGAAAAAGAGCTAAAAATTCATTAGAAGAAGTAGTTCCCAAGAATGAAGTTACCATTATTTAACAAACCCGTTAGGGGGTTAAATTATGTGGGGCCACCTAAGGGCATTGGCTGCATAGTCAAATAATAGAATATTTTGGCTGACAGGTCTGTTATGTAGACTGTTTAAGCAAGGCTGCCTAAGGGCACGTGCTACATAGTCAGGCAAAAGAACTCTCAAAAATTTACTTTTCTACTACTAAAAATCTAGTGGAAGTTTAGGAGGATTAAAATTTTCCAAAACATAGAGTTTGTTTTATGGAGAGAGGTACTTGAATATGGAGAAGATATTTCCAAACATGATTTTCTAAGAATTGGATGATTGTTACCCCTATGAAGGTCTGACCCAAATGTAGGGAAGGAAAATATAAACCACAGACTTTAATACTTTCAGATCATGAAAACGAGTATGGGAAAGATATGTTAAGGATAACAATTTTTTCAGATCCCTACATATTGTCATTAAGAAAACCAAGGAAAAAAGAGATTTTCCTCCCAAGAATGAAGTTACCACTATTTTACAAACCCATTAGGGGGTTGAATTATGCAGGTCCACCTAAGGGCATTGGCTGCATAGTCAAATAATAGCATCTTTTGGATGACTCGTATGTTATTTAGACTGTTTATGCAAGGCTGCCTAAGGGCACGTGCTGCATGGTCAAGAAAAATAATTCTCAGAAATTGGACATTTTGTGACCAGAAGTCAAGAAAAGGGTTATGAAGATCTAGAAGTATTCAAGATTAGGATTATGACGCATAAAGATGGTTATTTTCCAATGTATGCAGAGATACACGGATCAATGATAACCACAATCATGTTGTGGCTGGATCCTGAATTGAAATGTTGGACTTCACTACATATCCCATAAGGATGGGAATCAAGCCATACGTAGTTCTTAAACTACAGTTTAATGTCGTGCGGGGCGAAAATATAGGAGATCTTATTTTAGGGTCATAGAGCTTGGACCATTCATAAGAAATACATAGTGTGTGTTTTAATGGGGACTTTTCAGCCAAGGGACTGAAAGTGGAATTTGGGGTTAGGCCCAAAAGACTTGGGGATGGATTTGAGGGACACTAAAATGTTTATACATATCCCATAAGGATGGAAATCCATCCCACATAGTTCTAGAAATACCCTCTGTACAAATTTGGTTTGTACATGTGAAGGGTGAAAGGGGACTTTAGTGCAATGATGGCTTAACCCAAGATAAAAGGTTCAGGCATGGTCATGTATGCACATAGTCTTTAGAATGAATCATGATTGAAAAATAAATGTAAATAATGATTCCCTCTCAGGTGAGGGTATCAAAAAATATTTTAGTTTATTGTCGTACAGGACAAAAAATTTTGTACAGTTTAACGTCATATATCAAGGACGAAAGTGAACCAATGTAAAGATATTGATTCTGGGGACGGTTTCACGAATAAACATCATATGAGATGGAGGTGAACCGATGTGAAGAGATTGGTTTTGGTCTTGAACCTTGCGAGGTTGCCTACGTACCCATCCTGGAAGGCAAGGATCAAAGTCTGTGTAGTTCAATTAAAGAACGAATTAATGATCAAGTTGTTCTTGGGGAAAACGGCCTAAAAATGATGTTGGGACTTACGCGTGGTTAGCGGCCCAGAGAGGGTGTTATGGTTGAAGTTTTCTCTAAGCTCACGTGATTCATACTCAGTGTGAGAAACAAGAGGTAACAACAACCTTAACGATGCACAGTTTAATGTCATGTAGGACATATGAAGGGACTATGCAGTTTAAAGTCTTGCAGTTAGGACTATTGGTGGTGCATAGTTTAATGTCATGTAGCATGGACAAAGTACAGTGTAATGTCATGTAGGACATATTAAAGGACTATTTTATAGTTTAGCGTCATGTATCTAAGACTATGGGGACAATATAGTTTAACATCATGTTGGATGAAAGGGGGGCTGTGCAGTTTAATGTCATACTGTAAGTACAAAAGAGAACACATTTTAACATCATGTTGGATGTATTAGGGACTTTTTCACAGTTTAACATCATGTTGGACGAAAAAGGGATGATACATTTTAGCGTCATGTTGGATGAAAGTACGAATAGTTTAAGGTCATATGCATGGACCGTTGATTATGAAGTTTAATGTCTTTCGAGACGTAAGGGACTTGAAAATAGTTTAAGGTCATATTCATGGACCGTTGATTGTACAGTTTAACGCCTTGTTGGACGTAAGGGACTTTTATACAGTTTTTCATCATGTAGTTAGGATGTCACAGTTTAACGTCGTGTGGGATGAAAGTAATACAAATAGTTTAAGGTCATATGTATGGACCGAAACAATGTATTTTGTGTTTATACAAAATACTTCTTCAAAAATCTGGCATTGTTTGGAGTAGTGATGAGTTATCCATCCATTGAGATTAATGAATATGCTCCATTGGAATAGACCTTATGTATTGAATAAGGTCCTTCCCATTTTGGCTCAATATTGGGAGGTTTCTTTCCTAGTATCATTGGTGTTATGAGAACTAATACCAATTCCCCTTGAATGAATGAACGAAGACAAACTTTTTTGTTTAAATCCCGTGCTATTCGATTCTGATAGACTTCCAAGTAGTGCAGAGTGGACAATCTTTTCTCATCTAACTGTTCCAATTCATCCAATCTCTTTTCAGATTGTTCATCTATAGATTATTGATCACAAATGGCTACTCTGAGCGAAGGTAATTGAACTTCAATGGGAAATACTTCTTTCGTTCCATATACCAATGAATATGAAGTTGACCGCGTTGCAGTGCGGGTGGTGGTTCGATAAGCCCATAAAGCATGAAATAGTTTATCAGTCCATGACTTCTTATCTTTGTTCACCATCTTTTGTAGTATATTTGAAAGGTTCTTGTTGAAGGCTTATATCTGACCATTGGCAGCTGCATGATACCGAGTTGAATGATTAGAATTGATGTTGTATTCTTGATACAACTTCTTCACCTCAGATGAACAGAAGTTGGTGCCATTGTCCGTCAATATGGTATCAGGGACACCAAATCTGGTAATGATGTTAGACTTGATGAAGCTAACAATGATTTTAGAACTGACTTCCTTGAGAGGTATTGCCTCTGCCCATTTGGAAAAGATGTCAGTAGCAGTAAGAATATACTTAAGTTTCTTGGTCGTAGCTAAAGGATAAGGTCCCACCACATCCATTCCCCATGTGGCAAATGGCCACATGTATTTATCTGTATGAAGAAACTATGGAGGTTTATGAATGAAGTTGGCATGTACTTGGCATGAATTACACTTCTTTGTGAAATCAACACAATCTTGTATCATTGAAGCCCAAAAGTATCCAAGCCTTCGAATCTGATCAGACAGTCTATGTCCAGACTAGTGGGCACCATAGACTCTGCATTCACTTCTTTCATGACAGCTATTGTCTCTTCACCATCAATGCATCTGAAGAGAACTCCATCAAAACCACAATTGTAGAGAATTTTCTATAGGTGATCTGGGCCATCATAAAGAGTAAAGATGACCACACGTCGCCAGATTTGTTCTTTCCCGACTCTATCAGGTGGAAGTGTTCCATTTTGAAGGTATTCCCTGATAGGTTCCATCCATCCCATAGTGTGACCGTATGGTTCAGAGATGGAACTAATTTCATTGATTTCCTCTATTCTGATTCGAACATAAGGTGAAATTGTACGACGGTGGGCAATACTGATGGTTGTCTCGTCCCGATTTGGATCTGCCAGAGCTGTGGCTATATTAGCCAGTGCATCAGCTTAGGCATTTTGTGATCTTGGGACATAAGAAAATTTCAATTCCGAAGGAAACTCTACCATTAACTCTCTGACATAATCATACAAAGCGATTAGTTCTTCTTTTCTGATGGCATAATCCCCATTGAATTTTTTGATTACCAGGTCTGAATATCCTTTCACCTTTAAGTGATTCACTTGTGCTTGAAGTGCCAACTCTAATCCTATGATGGGAGACTGGTATTCTACTTCATTATTGGTACCACTTTCCCATAATAAGAAGGAATAAGGTAACACTGCCTTTTCTGGAGAAATGAGTACAATCCCTCAGCCAACTTTGTTGAATTTAGGATTTTCTAATTTCCTCCCTGTTAGAATTTTGGAAGCACCATCAATGTACATTTCCCATGTTTCAAGGCTTTATTGAATAGAGAAAACTTCCTCATCAGGGAGTTCAATATCTGAGGATGTGTCTTCCACTGAAGGGTGTTCAGCAAAGAAATCAGCCAAATCTTGGCCCATTATTTCCTTTTGTGACACATATTGAATATCAAATTGCTGCAAGATAACTACCCACCTTGCCAGACATTCTGTAAGCATTGGATGACTAAGTATGAATTTGAGCAAGTTATTGCAAGATACCAATTGGACCTCGTGATGTTGCAAGTAGTGACTCAACTTCTGAACTGAAAATATTAATGCTAGGCAGCACTTCTCAATACTTTAATATCGGGTTTCTGCTTCAAGCATAGTCCAACATAGATAGTAGAGGTTGTTCTCATTCCCTGCATCATTTTTCTGAGCAATAAAGGCACCCAATGATCACTCTAAATTTGTCACATAGAGGATAAGTGGTCTTCCTTCAACAGGTGGCATAAGTATCGGTGGACTTAAGAGGTATTTCTTGAGAATATCGAATGCTTCTTGACATTATTCAGTCCACTAGTAAGTGACTCCCTTCTTCATCAATTTGGTGAAGGGTAAACTTTTGCCTACCAAATTGGCAATGAAACGCCGAATATAGGCTAAGTTTCCTTGAAGTCCTCTCAATTCATTCAAATTTTGAGGAGGTGAAATACCAAGGATTGAATTGGTCTTCTCAGGATCGACTTCGATACCACGATGGCCTAAAAAAAGCCGAGAAATTTTCATGAGGTTACCCCAAAATAACATTTTAAGGGTTTCATCTTCAAATTATGTTGTCGAAGTTTACATAATATGACTTCTAAATCATCCAAGTGATCAGAATGTTGTTTGGATTTGACCACCAAATCATCCACATAACATTCAACAAACTTTCCCAGAAAGGGTTTGAAGATACGATGCATGTCACGCTGATATGTTGCGCATGCATTCTTTAGGCCGAAGGGCATTAACCTATAGCAAAACACACCCTGAGGGGATCTGAAAGCTATAGATTTCTCATCTTCTGGATCCATTCAGATTTGATTATATCTGGAATACCCATCCATGAAGGAAATTGCTTCATAGCCAGCTGTTTCATCGATTAAAAGTTCTGTAATCAGAACTGGAAAATCATCCTTAGGACAATGCCGATTAAGTTCTCTGAAATCAATGCAAACTCTAATTTGCCCATTCTTCTTTTTCACTGGGAAAATATTAGCCAACCACTTGGGATATTGAACTTCTATGATGAAGTTAGATTTGATAAGCTTATCCACTTCAGCCTCAATTTTGAAAGTATAGGTTGAGTGTGTTCTTCTAGCAGCTTGTTTGAATCCTCGATGTTCTTTTGGCAAACCCAAATGATGAGTGGAAACATCAAGATCAAGCCCTGGAATCTATGTATAGTTCCAAGCAAATATATCTCAATTTTGATTTAAAAAGGAAATATACATCTCTTGTTCTTCAAGAGTCATGGCTGCACTGATTAAAGCGGGGTGTTGATCTTCTTTTGTACCCAGATTTATTTCTCTGAGTTCATCCATGGTAGTAGAGATACCCTCTTCAAATGCTGGAGGAGCATCTCTGAGATCTTCCTCTTCTTCTTCAACATGTGTTACCTCTTCTGTTTCTAATTTCATAGTAGATGATGAAGTAGAATTTCCATGATTAAGAGAGATGTTAAAATTTGAACATCTTGAAGAAGAGGCTTCCATTTCTGACCCAACTGATGATGAAGGGTCTTCCTTGGGTAATAAAGAGGAGATGATGGATTGAGAATCGACATCATTGTTAACCTCTAACATTTCTATAACTTCTTCTGACCTAGTTGGTGAAGTATAGAATTGCTAGATTTCAGCAGATGAAATGAAGAAATCTCCATTTGATCTTTCATCATTGCTTGGTGGATCACCAATTTATCCCATGTTTTCTGGCTCGATTGCCGTAATTGACATTATGGATCTTTCCATAAGAGTATTTTGATTTGGGTATATCCTGTCAATTTGACTTATAGGTAACACATAATTTTTACTCACATGTGCTAATGGGTTTACTGGAATCTTTTCCAAACCATACGGAGCATTAACTTTGGTAATCTCCTTTGTTGTGGATTCCTCCTTTCCCTTCATGTGGTAGAATTCCGCCTCAATTTATTGAGATTCACATTTCTTGAACAAGGACTTATCACCATATAATGTCCCAACTTGACCATCGAACCAAAACTTAAGACATTGATGTTATGATGAAGGGATTGCCGCATGCCGATGTAGCTAGGGTCTTCCAAGCAAGATGTTGAAGGCTGAGTCTTGATCAACAACCATGAAATCTGAATTGGACACAAGATCTCCAAATTGAGTTTTTAGGGTAATCTCGCCTAGTGGTTCTTGTTCATTTTTATCATATCCTTGTAACATCATATTTGAAGGAGATAAATCAGATTTCGTGAGGCCCAATCGATGAAGTGTACGAATGAGCATGAGGTTGAATATTGAACCATTATCAATGAAAGCTCTTCGGATGTCTATGCCATTGACCTTTCCAGATAAGTACAAAGGTCTAATATTTCCATGCATGACATCATATTCATCTTCATCAGTAAAATATATTACTACATGGAATTCTACAGGATTATTCTCTACATGGTAGACTTCAGCTGCAGCAATTTCAGTCTCAAACTATTGAGGACTTGACAAAGCCTCAATGAGTGCCTCCCGAAGATCCTTTGATAAATTCAAGGCATCCAGAATTGATAAATTGGCCGGTACTTGGGCCAGGTGTTTCAATATATCATACTTTTGATCCAAAGGTATGTGTTTCCCAACAGGAATATGTGGTTTAGCAGGTACCTTGGAAGTTGATGCTTTGGAATTTGATGCATCGGGATTGCAGTTGGTAATACTCCTGCCTTTGGAAGATTAGACTTATCAGGTCTATTTACTTGCTCAGAGGAAGAAGATGGAACCTTCAACTGATCTTCCAGAATAATTGTGCTAGGGCTGAGTCTTCCTTGTGTGGAATAACTTGCTTGCTCTTGTTGAGATCGTTGAAGGGCTCTACCACTAGTTTCTGCCGCATACACAGTTCTAGCAAGGGTATAATTGGAATAGTGTCCTATGAAAGATCCATGTCTTCCTCTGTATCTTGAGCCTCTGGAACTTCCTCTGATTCCTCTATTTGATATAATGAATTCGGTCTCATCAAAATCAAAACTGCAACTGGCATATGGATATGTTAATTGAATCATATTAACAGAACCGAAAATCAACACTTCATCTGATGAAGACTCTGCCTGATTAGTCTGTTTAGGTTGTGCCATTTGGTGGTGCGGTGCCCGTGAATTTGAAGTAGATGGTATGAAGTCTACCAGAGTCAAAGACAACTTAGGCTTTGACACATACTAATCTTCTTATGATTCTTTTTCTTTCTTTGAATCATGTCGTTTCTTTGATGATTTTCCCTCTGATGAAGAGGGTTTTTCTATGGAATTCATGGCAGAAGGAACAATTGGTTTCTTAAATTGCATTCGCAAAATGGCATGAGTTTGGTTGATCGTTTTTCTGACCATCCAATCATCATATTTTTTCGCATTTTTTCTTTTGACTTATTTCCATTCGCCTTCCTCCTCTGGAACTGTAGCAGTAACACATGCTACCTGAGATAAAGAACCTTTTAATTTGACTTGTCCCGAGTAGACCATCTTTTGAAGGAGGTCTTTGAAGGAAAAAAACTCCTGGATGGGATGCCCCAACATTTTATGAAAGGGGAAATAGTTGGGATGGTCTTCATCTCCTTCCTTATTTGTCATCTTGGGCCTTGTCAATTGAACTAAATTATTTTCCAGAGCCGAAATGAAATAACCAGGAACTTGTTCATTTCGGAAAGAGTAAACTTTTCTCTTCAGATCCTCAAATTGTTTCCTCCTTTGATATCTTTGATCATATTAACGAAATGTCCTTTGTTGTTAGCGCTCAGGAGGTGGATCCCTTCGAGAAGATAAAGATTTTGAATTAGAAGCAGGTACAGGTGCTTGTTTAAGCATAACTGTAGCAGTCTCTGCTTTACCCATTCTTCTTCCTGGAGCTGATGGAATTATATGAGACTTATTTAGTCTTTATAAGAGAATCTTCAATCTGTTGAGCGATTGAAGTAAGGTCTCGAAACACTCTTGTATATTTCACAAGGATCAACGGTGTGCATAATTCGTCACACATATTTTCCACACATATTGGCAACAGTTCTTCCTGAGGGAGTGCTATGCTTAGGGAATATGTTAATCCCTTCTAGTGAGCAATGAAATCTGAGGTCCTTTCATTATTTCTTTGCTTACAGTTTGTAAAATCAAAAACTGTTGTCTTTGGAAATGTTGAGATGAACTGAAGAAGGAATTTTTGGCGAAGATCTTCCCACCTGGTAATTGACCTAGATTGCAAGCTTGTATACCGAACAAAATCTAGTCCTTGAGAGGTTCGCACGAATCATCTGAGTTTCATTGCTTCTTTTTGTTCCAGAGTTCCCATCATAGGATTGCAAAAAGACACGTAATGCGTCAAATGATGTTCAGGATCACCTGATCCATTGAAAATAGGGAATATAGGGTTCCCAAAACATGATGGGGGAAGGATTGAATCTACCCATTCAAGGTAAGCTCTATTTTCTAGTTGAACAGGTGCACTCTTCCCTTTCATAATCTCTAACCGAGCTGTTAATGACTCAATGGTAGTTATTAACTTTTGAGAAACATCCGGTTGAACTTGGACTTGGGCAGGTGTAATAACTGGAGCTGGTACAGATGTGGTGGCTGGTACTGCAACTGATGGTAGCACCGCCAATTGTTGTTGTACTTGACCCGTAGGATTAGACCTGTGAGGGTGTACTGATAAAGGAGTATATTCTTGATCCATCTCAGTAACTATAACAAACTCCCTTGGCTGACTGACTCCAGCACGCTTAGGAGGAAGACTACCTTGAAGTAATTTTGCATTCATCCTCCTCAATTACTTCATTTATTCATCTTTTTGTGCAAATATTTTCTCTAGTGAGAGTGATTGGACTTCTCCAGAGGAAGGGTATGTAACTTGATTATTTCCTTTCCCATTGTTAGCTCCCTTTCGAAGAGGGGGAAGTGGGTTACTTATAGGATTACCTAGATTCTGGGTAATCCTTTGATTTCGTGTACGCACACCTTCTTCATTTGTGTCTGTGCGTACAACTTCTGGAGCAGGAACCTCTTCATCTGAGTCCCCTGAGTGAGCCTCATGTTATAGAGGATCAGAAACAATGGAATTAATGACATTAATTGATGTATAATGCATCGTATCCCTTCTGTCATCATTTCTGTGATATTTTCTTCTGCCATGCCCCTGACGAGACATTACCTTTTTTTGATTTGATCCCTCGGGAACTTCTTGGCAAACTGTAATTTGGATAGAATCTCCTTAAATTTTGTCTCTTCGTTCCTCTTGTGGATTGTTCCCCAATTGAGAGAAGACCGACTTTTGCTGAGGAGGGGATTGATGGTTTGAAAAAGTCCCCAGTCCGGTGGACTAGGGATGTTTCTGCTGCCTTTTCTCAAATCCTCAAATCCTATTTGTTGATTCCAAGGGTTGGGTTAAAAGATTCCCTAGTTTGGCAAGCTGGGGTGGCTCTTGACATGCTATGTCTAAGACTTTCTTAAAAGCTCTCCTGATCTTGCGGACCTTAGTTCTGAAATTAGCTGGATGCAATAATCGACATCCACTTTTATCACCCGGTTCAAAAGACCGTTGGATGATTTCTGACACTTCTATCACTTGATGATGTGCTTACTCCATACGAGAGGCATGTTCAATATTCTCGTTTGCTTGATGCAGGAGTAATTCAACAACTTGTTCTCTGTATTCTTGATTTTGAGAAGAACTAGTTGAGGATTTCTCTTGGGAAAGATTTTGATTATAAACAAAACCCATTGACTGTGGCCAGCCACGGGCAATAACATTGCGTGAGACCATTTTCGGTGGGCTTTTTTGACTGGAGAGTATAGTGATATGTAGTGCTCCATGAACACCCCATCCTCTAACATGAATATCAGATGGGGCATTGGAAATTAATTAGAACAATCTTCTTAGTGCTCCAAGGCATGAATGTTGAAGGGATCTCTGCTGCTTTCTAGCCTTCGGATATCGAGAGACTGATGGAGATGCCAAATCAATCTGACATTGTAACCCTTCTATTATCTTAAGATGATTTTAATTTTCATCATAAGATAATACTTTCTATTTCAACTGAAAAAGAGTTTTCCATATGTTGAGATGAAATTCATGAATTCCATCTTCCGTCAACATCTCCGAAATGCCATACTGAGAGTTAGCCAGAGGCCAAAACATGACTAGCACTTCACCCTTCGCTAGTTGTTTTCTTATGTTCATCATTTCCTCTTTATCATTCAATGATGATTCTTCTACCTGATTTTACCAGAGCTGGTGTTTCCTTGTTGCTTCGTCGGATTCAACAATATTGGTAGAGAAATCCCTGATCAAACTAGAAGATGCATGACTTAGGGGTGGTTCGGAGAATGACCTACACCCTGGGATATCTTCTAGTCGAGAAAGGATTTCACCTACTAGCGATGAAGCATCAAACATGACTGGTTTCGCATTTGCAAGTGCCTCAAGATAAGAGGGCTTTCTTGGAACTACATTGTCCACTGGAGTATTTTCCGGGCAATGTGCATCACTACTGCTGAGAGGACTTTCGCAGAGAAATTCATTATCATGGGGAAGACCACCATGGTGGGTTACAACAAAAGATGATATCTCTTTCTCCTTGGTCTTCTAGCCACACAGAGGGTTATTGTAGCTATCATCTGAAGATGAAACTTCAAGATCGACTGAACTGTCATGAAGCAAGCCTTCATGAGGAAGTGTCTGTTGAAGAACTTCTGAATTAATGTTCCCACTATTGGGAAATAATGGAGTAGAATCTTGGATTCCAACAGATAATTGTCTGAGGGCTTCAAGAAATCCAACATTGATCAAGGCCTTGTTACAGATTGGCTCTTGATCTCTTGACTATGCTGGGTGGGTCTTCTTCTTAGCCGCCTTCTTACTCGCCTTGGAAACCACTTGTTGACGAAAGTGGCTACTCTGAGCAGGTGTATGTGCCTGATCAGGAGAGATGTCTAGGTTAGGCTAATGATCTCTACTCAAATCAGGTGTATGTGCCTGACTTGGTTGTCCATATGATATGGGGGAATACGCCCCACAACCCTCTTGGACTGGAACAGATGTGTGTGTCTGTTCTGGAGTGAATTGTTGATTTGTCACTCCACTGGTAGGGATAGATTTATGTATCTTTCCCTGAGATGCTGTTGAAGCTGTTATAATATCCTAGAAAGCATCCAGAATATGAGCAGGGATTTGATTATGCTCTTTCACCGTTGATAGAATATGCTTGGTGACTTTAGCAGTCGGAACGGGGATATGTGTCCATTATGTTCTTTGAGTAGGTGTGTGTGTCTGCTCTTGTCCTCCTTTTCCTGTCAGTGAATCCTGACAGTACTCAAGTGTGGGGGCAGAGAGTTGAGTCTGCTTCCTATTTTTCGCCGGAGCTTTCCGACTGACTTCTCCGAGTGCTACCAAACGATACTGTTGGTAGACTTGATCAATAATCGCTAGTGTATGTGCCTGTTGATTGTACTTCGCTGAACGTGGTTGACGAGATCCATCATATGTAGTCAGACGAGCCTGATGACTGGCTGATGACGTATAAATAGGTGTATGTTCCTATCTATAGTACTCCATCGGAATTGCCTGGTGGGATTGGTGTGATGCTGCCAGACAAGTCTGCTGGACAACGGAATTAAAACGGACGGGTGTATGTTCCTGCTCGTTTCTTGCCACCAAGTTAGTTTGGTGGACTTATTTGGAGATAGCTAAGTTGAGAACCTACTCATTGTTGACCGAATTTCGTCTCTGGTGATTCATCTTGCCTGCTCAGGTTTGAGGAACCTGAGCCGAACGCCTGGAGTCGATACCATCATCATGTTGAGGGCGCACTGTCGCACAAGTCTGGTGGCGATTGTTGATGGGAGCCCTCGGGAAGGACTCCTGATTCCTTGAATTAAGGCCATGAGGGACCTTCTCATTCACCTCCCTAGAATATGGGAGGGAATGGTGATTGCATTCCATGGATAACTACCTGAAATGGTTGGAGACGGTGGTTAGCACCGCCTGCTTTTTGATCACTGGTCGTCACTGTCCGGATGACCCGGATGAATTATTCACTTAGAGAGCTTGTCGAACGGCCTCCATAGTTGGAATAGTACCATTTTGACGGTACTCCTTAAACAACGCATTTGATACCCAGTGTCGAAGATGCTGAGTAGGTGATGTCCTCCTCAGAGCGGATGATGATCCAGTAAGTATAGCGGTAGTGGAATTTGCAGCAGAAGTTTTCACAGCAGACGTATTCACGGGTGTAAACATGAGAGAAGCCATTATGGAAATGCAGAATATCTTGGAAAAGAGTGCCTATTTGATATAATAGGCATAATCAAGAGAAGTCCGGCCACTACATCTTTTTTATGAGGAAATATGTTATTTATTTCTTTCTTGGCCCTCTCATTGAGTTAAAATAGGGGCCTAACAAATAAGCAAAGCATCATATTAACTTGGTTATGGATTCATGTCGGGTTCACCAGTTTTTGTTTCCTCTGGAATTGGGGATGACCTCGTTGATTGAAGGTTCAAACATTCCAATCAGTTTATAATATGTTTGTTCATAGAACCATAAACATCCAATGATTCCATATCCATTTGGACCTACGTTCTAAAGGTAGGTGCTCATTAGTTGTGGACTGATGAGGCTTAGGAATTTGCATTGGTCGAGAGGATGGGAGGTCGGACTCATCACCCCATTTTGAGGGTAATTATTGTCTACTCCGGGACTCTCTTTATAGATTTAAGTTATGTTTGTGAATCCTTATTATATTACCAAGTATAAAATGTGATTTCCTTTATATCTGACAATAAATGATTGATATGAAGAAAATTTAGAGAATATTTTATATGTATTCGATGTTCTTAATCGATAGAGAATCACTTTTATTTGTTATAGATTCTTAGTTGATGGTATCCTTAAATACATAAATGTCTCTTGGTCATTATGATGACCATACTGGTTTTAAAGCCACTCAGTGGGGAACTTGATGTTTATTGTCTTCAGGAGGACATAGATTATTTTTGTGTTGGGATCGTACCTATAGATGGGCTACCTACGTATCCTTTGTTTGAAAAAGGAATCAGAACCCACATAGTTTGAGTAAGGGAGTATGATGTTTATGCATGATTGTTGGCTCAAAGAAATATATCATGATTACTTGTATACTCTAAGCTCACGTGAGTCATGCTCGGTGTGAGAAACAAGAGGTATTTGTTAAACCAGACAATTGTGTCATGCAATGATGTGGGGCTTATGTATGTATGACTACCCAAATAGATGAGGATTAATATTTACTTCAGGGAATAAACCCATGAACAGGTTCCATCAAGGTATATGTGCTTCATGGAGATTTGGATACTCTAATCTTGGGGCATACTCCTAAGGAATATTCCCAAGTTATAAGGGGACTTATGATTGGGTTTTACTCCTAAGAAGGAAGCCCAAATCAAAAGGAATTATTACTAGTTAAGATAAATTAATACTAGGGATAATTCCTAAGGATGAGGCCCAAGTTAAATATAGCATCCCGCCTTTTTATCACATAAAACATTCATTACATTTTACAAAACCGAGGATCTTTAAGGGTTAGTGTCTTGGAAACCAGGAAATTAAAACATGAAAACATAAAACATTATTCTTAAACACTTGAAAGGATTCTCCTCATGCTCATCCTTGGTTTATTACTACATCTCATAACCTGGGGACATACATCAAAAGAAAGGGTGAGCAGAAGGCCCAGTAAGGGAAACAAGAGAAACATTTTACATGTGAACTTGAGATACTTCAATAAGGGTATGAAAATAACTTTAAGGCATGAGAAATAAATCATGAGATATATCATAATAAAAAAAACATTTTTCATAACTTGAAGATGTGGCTACATAATTTAACATAGAAAATCATGAACATATCACCAAGGTACATCCCCAAGGTTTCATTTGAAAATTACCAAGGTTATTCACCAAGATATCATGAAAATTGTAATCTCTAGTGGTTACATCATTACCCGATGCATTGGAGCTCTATCAGGGAGCACCCTTAATTTTCTTTATTATCATGTGAGTCACATATATCATCACCAAACATTTCATAAATAACCCATATAGCATAAAATAAATGGGTTTCATTTCATAATCATAACGTTTTAAAAACTGCTTTAAAGACATGATCTTTACGTCACTTTAAACCCACAGAAGGGGAGAGCAGGTCTCATGTATGTAAATCCCAGAATTTAAAACGGAAAATTTTGATATATATGTGAATATACTTGTAGAAATAAGATCTTTGAGTGTTCACTTTATAACATAAAATAATTTTGAGAAAAGAGAGAGGCATTTTGAGACAAAAAGTCTGCAGCATAACGACTATGTTTCGGGGTTTTAGAAAACATTGAAAAGAGAGGGTACATGGGTCAAACATTCATAAATGATCCATAAAATAGTATAGGGACAGAATAAGAAAGATATATGAACATGGTAATTAAATTTTAAGGACATACCATTTGAAATGAAAAACATGGAAGGAAGACAAAATTAGATTTCTCTTATGAAAATTCGGCAGCCTAACGACGTCACTTAAACTTCAACAAAAATGATTTGAAAGATCAAAATTGGTTCTCTCATAATATGATCATAAAAGATCAGTATAATAGATATAGAGATCATACCCCAAAATAAATAAAAAGGAACTTGAAAGACTTTACATGAAAGTAGAACTTTGAAAAATAAGAAAGGTGAAAGAATCCCTTAAAAATTCAGCAGCCTAACAGTGTCACATAAACTTCAACAAAAATGAATCGACAAGATCAAAATAGGGTCTCTCATAAAATTATCATAAAATATCTGTATGATAGATATATATATCATACCCCAACATAATAAAAAGTAACTTTAAAGACTTTACATGAAAGTAGAACTTGAAAAATGAGAAGGGTGAAAGAATCCCCTTAAAAATTCGGCAGCCAAACGACGCCACTTAAACATTCTTAAAATGAATTGATGAGAGCACGATGGGGTCTCTAATCATATGAACATGAAAAGGGCAGTAATATAAATATATAAGAACATCCTCCAACATAAGAACATGGATTATAAAAGAAATGACATAAAATAGATTACTTGAAAAGAAAGAGAGAGGTCAGATCCCTTACCTTAAAACGTAACTCTTAAAACTCAAATGTTGGGACCTTGAGGGATTGGGGGCACCTTGGGAGGACTCATTGGGAGGTAATGAGACCATAAATTCGTTGGGGGAGAGTGGTTAGTCGAATGTATGAGAGTATTTCTTGGTATTTATAGGGAAAGTGAGGGGACAAGGCATTAATGGCCAAGGGACACCTCATTGGTGGTTTTGGCAAAACCATAGGCTTGCCCATGGTTTTTGCCCATGGTATTCGCCACTTGGGACACCTAATACAATAATACATCCCCTTTAGTCTACCATCCCTTAAAATATCTCATTTAATCATCATGACACAGTTATGATTTAATTAAACATACCGAAACCCTAAAACTGTATTTTTTCTATTCACTGAAAATTCAACTTTCTCAGAAAAATCCCAAAATTTCACATTAACAAAATATCAATGCTCTGATTTCAAAAATGAACTCTATTTTATAAAAATAGTTTTTTAAATATTTTTAATTTAATTTTTAAATAAATACACTATTCATCGAAAATTCATTTTTTCAAAAAAAAACCCAAAAATTACCTTAACATAATATCGATACTCTGAGTTCAAAAATGAAATCCATTTTATAAAAATAATTTTCTAAATATTTTTAATTTAATTTTTAATTAAAAAACACTATTCACCCAAAAAAACTAATACTTGAATAATAATTTATGAAACCGTTATTTAACCATTTTATTGAATCACATTACTTAATCAAGGTGCCTATATTATATTAATACTTTCTTTAAGTGAGATTACTAATCCATTTGGACACATTACTAATCCTAATCATAAAATCACTATTCATAATTTACTAATCATCAAAAATCAAGTTGATCTTATTAGACTCTAAATTTCGTACTGGACATAATTGTAGAAGACCATTTTTTGAATATCATTACACATTTTTAATTATTTAAGGTTTACCTAAACATTTTTATAATATCCTTTTTCTAAAATTCATTAAAAATATGCATACTATATTTATTCGGACATTTGAAAATTCATAAAATTAATCATAAGAAGAAATCAAAAAAATTTATTTAAAACAAAGGGTTACACAAGGAAGTTACGGTCTCCTTACATAGCCCCTTATCACACCTGCATAGGACCTAAGTGTGAGGTGTGCTAAGTTGAGATAATCTGAGGGAGGCTCGACCAACATCGCACGAGTAGTAATTTCTATCAGTTTGAACTTCTAGCGAAGGTGATTCCGTTATCGCTTCACATGATGAAGTTCGGCTTGGGTTTGGTCCAGAGTAAAGCCCAGTGGTGCTACCTCCTTCCCAAGTTCTGTTAGATGGGCTTCGATCGGTCCAAGACTACTGGGTGAGGCCATCGAATCTTCTTTCTATATTAATTAACCAAGATTACTTGTATTTAGAGACAATAATCAAAACATTTAGTTTCCAGCGGTCATATTGACCAATGGTCATATAATAGTCAAAAACCAACGGTCTCATTTTAATTATACTCATGTTATAAAATGAAACATTTTTGTTGAGTACAAAAATAAAATAAAATAACACACAAAATTAGGAAACAAGATTTATTCAAAATTTCGGGTTGTTACATTAATGGGATTTGAAAATTAAGGGACTTGGGGATTACTCTTAAAGAGGATTCCCATATTTGAGACTGGGGATTACTCCTAAAAAAGAAACCCAGGTTAAGGTAATTAACGTTTGGGGCTTACTCCTAAGGAGGATGCCCATATTTGAGACCGGGGCTTACTCCTGAAAAGGAAACCCAGGTTTGGGAATTTTCAGACTGGGGCTTACTCCTAAAGAGGATGCCCAAATTAATGAGGACTTGGAATGGGGCTCACCCCTGAAAAGGAGGCCCATGTTAAGGATTCTCTCATCTTAAAGGATGAGTTTGAATAAATGAACTCTCTAACTTTAGTGACATAAAGATGTGAAAATCACTAGGTTTTGAGAGATATTCCACGAAACTCCTTTCAGATAAGAAAGTCAATCGAGAAAACAGGCCATAAATGGCTTTGACGAGTGTCTTGAAGACTGAATCTTGAATAGGAGAGGTGGAATGGCATAAGAAGGGTTAAATGGGTAGGAAGGGCACCCAAAAAATAGAAGGGCATGCAAGTCTTGGCTGGCGCGTAGGTACTGCGTGGGCACGCAAGTACTGGGCACGCAGGTATACCTACGCGGCACATGGGTACTTGCATGATTGTTAACCAGTAGGGTAATACTTGGGCGATCATTTACCAAAGCCTTTAGAATTATCTTGAGGTACTTCCAGAAGATTGGTGCGTATGTTTCAATGAGTAGGTAAGGAGGCACACAAATTTGTTCATTTCCCTTAAGGGAAAAACATTTAGGCACGCAAGTGTTATTGATTTCTAACACTTGGACCTTATTCCTCTTTTTTAGACCTTCCATTCTAGGTAATGAATTACCTTAGAAGTGTTCGGAAGACTTGAAGAAGAGACTTGGGCGTTCAGACCTCTATATCTGAATTCTGGAAAAATTCCTCCTGAAATGGGGGGCCCACCGGGGGTATTTATATGCTGGAGAGGACCCCGGGTGGTTTTCAGAGAGGGCGCGCAAATCACTTGTGTGACCATTAGGTGGCGCGCAAGTATACTTTCACGACAGTGAGGGAACTTGTGCGGTGCATGTGCATTTGAAGCCATGTTCATGCCTTTGTCGATTTTTGATGTTTTCTTCAAAGGTTGAATCAATTTGTGCTAAGTCATTTCCCTTTCCATTCCTTTAGACAATGTGACGAAAAGGAGTGTCAACAGAGACTAAGAACATGTACGATAAGTGTAACATTATAATCAAAACCCATTGAAAGTTAGGCCTCATAAATTAACTTCAAATACCATTGTAAAAATATTATTCATTATTTGATATCTTAAAATGGTATAAAATACACCAAATAAATGAAATTATGTGAAGAATACCAAATATATCTCAATTAGAGTTATCTGAGTTAAAAACAATCACCTTGTTATGGATTTTTTGTGTGCATGCACCTAAATTATTGAATAATAAAATTAATATTATTAGATACCTTATTAGAAACCTTATTCCTCTATATTTAAGTGAATATGGACTGTCTACCTTTACTTTCTATTTATTTATTATATAATTGTTTCATATATTTTTGTGAAAATTTAATTTTTACAACTTAATAAGATCATTATATACCCAAAAAATCATTAAATTCTTATTTAATTATAATAATATTAGAATATAAGTTACTATATTCATCCATGATAGATATTTCTAGAATTATTCATGTAGTTAGTAAAACCAACCCCAAACATGAACCAACCTTATATCATTAGTTGAGTATGGTAAGGGAAGTATAGAATATAATTATAGCATAAGAATAATGATATTATGTAGATGTTTTTTAGTTCATGAATACTATTTTTATACGATTTTATAAATAAATAAAATAATGATGAAAAACAAAAATTATTAGTTCATGGAGGTGGTAGTTTTCTAAACGCATGATTAAAATTCTTTTTGTATTTCTATATGAATGTAAATTTATAAATAAATGTTTTTATATAAACCTAATAAAACTTCAATATAATATTTTTAATAATTTTATATTTTCACTATCGCATGTTTAGGTTTGTAATATAAATATCATGTAGAAAATGTTAAGTATTCCCTGATACTCACTTTGGGACTTTCACTTTTCTCTTAGAAGACTCCTTGGAAATGAAGCAATTGGGATATATAATTCAAAATAAAGGCCTAATAACATGAGATGGGATTATAGGATGTGAAAATGGAATAATTTTTAAAATTAATTCAATGGAATTTTTGTGGCATGAGTGGGTGAAAATTTCTCCTTATATAACTGAAGAGGGAATAATTAAGAACACCCTGAAATGTTAAATGTTATCATTACATTTTTCAAGGGTAAAAGTATAAAAAAAAGTTATAAATAATGAATTTTTGGAAGATCATGGTTTTATAAATCCTTAAATAAGTATATACAAATTTTTTAATCATGTTGTGTTACATTTATTCTTTTCTTTTTAGTTTCACAATTTTATTTGGTTTTTACCTAGGTAAATAATTTTTAACTAAGTAAATTGTGTTTTATTAAAAATATAAAACACCCACACATACTAAATTTGGTTCTTCTAAACATAAATTTAATATCTATTTAATTTAATTAAATTTCTATAAAAAGTGAAAAATTACTTGTAAATAAATAGAGTTTATATATAGAATGACTATTTTTTGGAGAATTTTTTTTAACCATTATGTGTCCTTAATTGTATTTAGCATTGGATACCAAATAAATGTGTGTTAATATAATTATTTATATGTTTAAAAGTAATATTAGATTCATCTTTAAAAATATATAAATTTAATTTATTATATTAAAATTACACATTATTGATAAAATAATTCTTTGAAAATAATAGTTTCACCATAATAATCTTCATTAACCTTAATATTAGTAATCATAATTTTATCCCCAAAATATTGGCATTATTAAAAAAATTGATAATGTTGATTTAAATATTAAATCCATTTCGATAAATTTAATTTCTATATGTGATAGAAATTAATTTTTATTATAAATAAATAAAAATATTTCTTATATGAAAATATTCTTTATATTTACAAAATTATATACATGGTTTTCATAAAAAATAGTAATTTTAATTTATTTATTATACTAATAAATAAATACCTTTTATATAAAAAGTGTAAAAAAATACTTATTTTATTCATGTTTTATAATAATGTTATTAAAGTTATAATTTGGAGAAAAATCAATATTTTTTTACTATTCACCTAAAAATGTATTTCAGAAAAATCCCAAAAATTAACCTCTATCAAAGATTGATATTATAAATCTAAAATAATAAATTTATCAAATTCAAAGTATAAAATTTATAAATTCATATTCTGAATAAAATCATGAAATATAATGGAAAATATTTTTATTGGAAAGTAATATTTTCAATATAAACGTTTATTATTATTATTTTATATCATTTTACAACTATTGTTTTAACCAAATATTATTATTAAACATAATTTATCATTAATAATCAAATGTTTCTTAAAATAGAAATACATATTTCATAAAAATAAAATTTTAAAAAATCATTTCTAAACACTAAATGATCTTATTAGTCATTTTAAGTAATCTAATTGAATTTCATTATTATTAAAAGTATCCTTGATTTTTAATACATATATATATTATAAATATGTTAATAATATTAATTATCAATAATTTAATAGCTAGGTTTTAATATCCAAACTCAAAAAATTATATTTTACGTAAATATATCGTAGTTTTGTTTAAGATCTGTATTTCAAGCTACCAAACAGATTGGATTATTTAATGGTTTTCATTTATTAAAATCAAAGAGAGTTACATTCCCCCTACCCAAATAAATTTCAACCCCAAAATCTTGATTATCACTTACAAATAAGGTTATTTTAGGGTATCTAAAAGATAGTTGTAACTCAAGATATATTTTCAAATGAGGTGTCTCATTAATATTATAGGCATTACTATGAAACAAATTAAATAATCCATCATGTGAACCTAAATATTAGTTTCTATATTTCCTTATTTTACCAAAATAAAACATCTTTCATTACATTTAATACATTTTCCTCAATGTTTCTTCTCACATTTTTGACAAAAAGGTGATGGAATCAGTATTCTTTTATCATCTTTATCACATGGAGTTGCATGAGACTTCATCCTTATCTTAATTATTTTGTTTTTTTATTTCAATTATGTCCACAATGTTAATTATTATTCATGATATCCAATTGTTTTTAATCCAATTTTTTTATCTTTAGTTCGCATCCCATTAGGTTTCTTATTGGAACAATATTTAAATTGTCTATAGCCTCTATTTTTTATCTAGTTTCATTAGGATTCAATAATTACTAAAACAAAGTGGATTTAATGTGATTGAAAAACAATTACTACCAAAATATCATTTCTTTCATATATGATATGTCATGAACTAAACCATTAGGTCTCACCTGGCCACCGATAAGCTGGTTTTGACTACCCCATGTCTATCCCCAATTCGATAGGGGATTGAAACCAACACTGGGTAGGCATAAAACTAACATGTAAGGCATTGGACTATGGTACATGTATACACACACACATCTCCAAGACCATACAATGCTGAAATTGAAACTGAAAATCATACCTAATTCATGAAAAAATCTAAATCCCATTATCAATCTATGATGAAAATACTAAAAAGAATAATGGTCTAAATACAAGACCACCAAAACTATAAATAACTCCAACCTTCTAGTAAGAGAGGACTATAGTCAAATGTGACACTTGTAATGAAACATGGTCTGTCTATCTCAAATCAAAGATTATTCTACTCCAGATCCACTAACAACCCCATCGAATGGTTGGTCATCGGCACAAGACAGGACACAGGCAGGCAGAGCACATGCATGTGTGACAATAAAAAACCCAATAGGACAGTCTAAAATCACTAAGCACAATGCATTAAGATAATTCATATTATCACAGGATATATAAATAATATTAGGAGAAAAAATATAAAACATCCATATATAATCATAGTAAACACTAAGTCTCAAGGTAAGGTCCTGACCACATTTTCATCCTGAGATTATACGCGAGACTATGTAACAACACTCACTCGAGAGAACTCACTCCGTGAGTCTGATAACTCCAATGGAGTCAATCAAAAAAATATCATCATGTCTCTCCATAAGTATGTGCATGATGGAAGTCTAAATATATTGATACGCAAATGGGGATTACACTCAAGGGGCCATGGGGTATACCAAATACCCAAGATGAATTGACCCAGTCTATAGGGGATCAATGCCCCTATATAGTTGGTTATAGTGATTTTGAGAACCCCACATAGGGTAAATGATGATAGAGGATCCTATATCAGGCCTCATGGATGGATTCATACAACACTATCTGAAAATATACCTTTTAAAGGACATAATGCTATGCTCAAGAAGTAATTCCATAATATACCCACACAGGGATGGGTTGAGGGAAATATCCATTTAAGAAACTAGTTGAATATTTGGGGAACAATGTCTCCAAGTAAACTTTAAAGAAGTAAATTTCATGTAAACAGTCTACACAGTGTGTACTGCTAATCCCAAACATGCTCTTTTACATACCCATATTCCTCTTCCCAAGACTGCATACATCTAGTCATGTATGTGTACTAAGGTAATGCTATGTACCTCTGGTTTCTGAGTACCGGGTATTTCTTGTGTATTATAAACATGCATGACATCGTGGTTTTATTTTCTCATATTTATCCTCCAATATGCATGGTGAGCTTTCATACATGGGTCAAATGGTGAGTGGTAGGTACCACATGGAATGTGATCCTTTTCTCATCCGTGAAAATCATAGTGTTGTACTCGTGGTCCCACATGGAATGTATCTTCAGATTACACACCATGTAGTTTAAAAATTTATAGAACCCATATATTATTCACACATTTTCTATTCTCACCATATCCACCAGTAGATCCACTTTAAATCCCTACCATGGATAACAGTTCTTAGTTAATTATTTTGTATCATCACAAGAGATCTATTTTCTATCGTCTGAATAGATCAAGAAAATCTGTATTTCTCGTGTTATTGTCAGACACCCAATAGAGATAATTGTATCTGTTAGTTTGATCTTCCTCCATTCATCCTCTGTAATAATCGATCCTCAATCACAACCATAATGAAAAATTATGAACATGGTATTGATTCATTACTCTAAATAATTATTATGAAACGATCGAATACTATCTAGTAGTTCAACCGCAGGACAAAGAAATTCCCTATAATGAACTAATGAAGAAAATGGGGATAAAAAAATAAAAAAATAAACATGTGTAATGAACATGAATCTTCTTTCATTATGGACTCAATCTATTGTCATATAATATTTGAATTAGGATGAAAATAATCAATCAAAAAGAAAAAAAATCAACTATATTTAAATAAACAGTCAATAAGTAAATCAATTCTTGTATATTGAATTGATTAATGAGTTAAATGGAAAAAATAAATGGGATTAATAAAAAAATACAAACTTCCAACCTTTATTTCAGATTGGTTTTTGATGAAAATGATACTGCATCATTTTCATTTTCATGATCCATGAATTCTGATGACATTGGCGATCCTTGAAATGCTGATTCAATCCTTGGATTTGATTTCATTATCCAACACCTATCTAATATATCCTCTTTATTACTCTAGGGTTATACTTCTGACCTTGATACATACCCTTAATAGGGTATTTTTAGTGGATTCCTAGTTTCCTACATCAAAATAAAGAAATAAATAAATTTAATATTTTTTTACGATTTTCACCAACAAAACATTTTTTGAAAATTCTTGATTCGTGTTTTGTCTGGAAATGGGGATGACCTCATTTTTTTAAGGTTCATACTTTTCCAATTGGTTTCTAATAGGTTTTATTCGTAGAACCGGAAACATCCAATGATTCTATATCCATTTGGACATACTTTTCAAAGGTAGGTGCTCATTAGTTGTGGACTAATGAGGCTTAAGAATTTGGATTGGTCGAGAGGATGGGAGGTCGGACTCATCACACCTTTTTTGGGGGAATTATTATCTACTCCGGGACTCTCTTTATAGATTTAAGTTATGTTCGTGAATCTTTATTAATTTACCAAGTATGAAAATGAGTTTTCATTTAGATCTTGCAATCAATGATTGATATGTATGGGATTTAGAGAATATTTTATATGTATTTGAGGTTCTTCATAGATGGAGAATCATCTATATATATTGGATATTCTTAGTCAATGGTATCCTTCAATACATTATATAGAAATCTCCTTGTCATTATGATGACCATACTGGTTTTAAATCCACTTAGTGGGGGCACTTGAAGTTTATTATCATTCAGAATGACATGAATTATTTTAGAGTTGGGATTGTAACCGCATATGGGCTACCTACGTATCCTTAATAAAAAAGGAATCAGAACCCATGTAGTTCAGGAATTAAGATATAGCTTAACGTCATATGGGATGGATGATAATTAATGGGTGATGGGCCTGAACCTTAAAAAGGATTCCTACGTACTATAATTTTAAGGCAGAGATAAAAGTCCATGTAGTTTGATTAAGAAGTGTGGGGATTATGTGTGATTAATGGACCAAAGAGATGTGTCGTGGTTACTTTTACACTCTAAGCTCACGTGAGTCATGCTCGGTGTGATAAAAAAGAGGTATCAGTAAAACCTGACAATTTGTGCCATGAAAGATATGATCACAAGGAATGATATGGGGATTATGTATGTGTGACTGCCCAAGTAGATGGAGACTATGATTTACTTATGGAAAGAAACCAAGGAACAATGTCCATAAAGGTATTTGTGTTTTATGGAGATTTGGATACTCTAACTTAGGGCTTACTTCTGAGGATGATGCCTGAATTAGGGGGTACTTATGATTGGGGATTTTTCCTGAGAAGGAGGCCCAAAATTAAAGGGACTTTATAACTTGGGACTTACTCCTGAGAAGGAGGCCCAGAGTTAAAGGGGCTTGGGGCTTACTCCTAAGGAGGATGCCCAGATTAATGGGGGAATTTAACTTATGATTGGGGATTATTCTTGATAAGGATGTCCAAATCGAAAGAAATTAAGACTGGTTAAGAGAAATTATTGGACTGGACCTTATTCTTAAGAAGGAGGCTCAGGTTAAAGGGACTTGAGAACTGGGTCTTATTCCTAAGAAAGAGGCCCAGGTTTAAGGGAATTGTGACTAGGGCTTACTCTTAATAATGATGCCCAGGTTAAGGTAATTTGGAATTTGGGGCTTGCTCATGAGGAGGATGCCCATATTTGGGAACTTGGACTGAGGATTACTCTTGAAAAGGAGGCCCAGATTAAAGAGCTTCTCATCTTAAAGGATGATGTTGAAATGAATGAAATCTCTAACCCTAGTGACATAAAGTTATGTAAATCCTGAGGTTTTGAGAGATGTTCCATAGACTTCCTTTCAGATAAGGAATCCAACAAAGGAATCATGCCATAAATGGATTTGAAGATGGTTTTGAAGGCTAAACCTTGAAGAGGAGAGGTGGATTTGAAGAAAAGAGTTGAATAGGAAAAAGGGGCACCCAAAAAGAGGCAGGAATGCAAGTCTTGTTTGGGCACACAAGTCTTGGTCGTGCAAGTATACTTGCGTGACACATGTATACTTGCACGACGGTCAACCCATAGGATAATACTTCGGTGAGTCTTGGCTCAAGCCCTTAGTATTATCCCTAAAGGCTTCCAAAAGAGTGGCGTGCAATTTCTATCAAAGGAATAAGGCGGCATAGAAGTGTGGTCATTTCCCATTAAGGTTTATACACCTAGGCACGCAAGTGTTGATTAATTTCAACACTTAGGCCTTTCCCCCTCTTTAGATCTTCCATTCTCGGTAAGTAATTACCTTAGAAGTGTTCGGAAGACTTCAAGCAGAGACTAGGGTGCCGAGAGCTTAAATATGATTTTTGGAATTTTCCGTCCCCAAAATGGGGGGCCCACAGGGGGTATTTATAGGCTACCCAAGTCTTGGGAGAAATTTGACTTAGGGCGTGCAAGTTACTTGCGTGCCTCGTGTATGGTGCGCAAGTGACTTTCATGGCCAAGTATGGCGTGCAGGTACACTTGTGTGCCTTAAAGCCTTTGAACTTTTTTGATGATTCTTCTTTCTTCTTTGCTTGAAGTACTCTCCTTGGTCAATATTTGGACTCTGTGGTGGAAGGGAGTGTCAACAAAAGTCCCCCTCAGAGTTGGATCTAAAAAAAAGAGAGAATTTGACTCTGAGGTAAAGGAGAAAACCAAGGTAATTTGTGCGCGCGGGTGTGAGACGTGCAGGCTTCGGCATGCAGGTGTGAGACGCGTAGGCTTTGGCACGCAGAGGTTTGGCCTTGCCTATAAATACAGGTTCCATTCTCGTGCAAAGCACCCGGATTTCAAAGCTTCGAGCTCTCGGCATGCAAATATCTCTCATCGCGCTAGTGTCTTGATTTTCCTCTCGTCCGCACTGGTGCTGCTGTCCGTGGGTTATTGTTTCTTTGTGTCATGCTTTGGCAAGGGTATTTAGACTTGCGCGGTGATACCTGCGCACCCATAATTGCGCTACCATACTAGACTTGCGCGCCAATCATGAGACTTGCGCACCTTAATTCCTTAGCCATTTTTTCACTTTTCCTCACAAATTGTATAAAAAATCAACTTACATAAGAGTTAATTATTCAACCTTTGTGTAGATTCAATGGCTCCCAGAAGAATTGGAATGGCTAATGAGCTAGCTATAAAGCGGATTAATGACATGATGAGCATCGTTGGCCACAACTATTACACTATCTGCGGCAACACTCTCCCAGATTTGGCCAAGTACTTGAAGAAGTATCATCTTAATTTCCCACGGAGTATCTACTTGCCTCTGTATGGCCATGGTCATCTGCAAGAATTCAACATTCCAGAGGCAAATAACTATCTCCCGCATTCCTGGTTTCAGACTTACACCAACTTTTCTTCAGCAAATGTCTCAGTTGGAGGATCATTTGTAAATGCTGGAATAGTGGAGAAGGCCTACATAATGCATCATAGCCCATGTTGTCAAAATCTGAAACCTCATATGTTCGAGATGCAGTTGCACTATTATCCCTCTATTTCGGTTATGTTGTGCTTTAAGAGTACCAACAATGGTGTGAACTTTCAAATCTTTCCCCCATAGCATTTCCTTGGAGATATGAAAATGGAAAACCATGGGTTGATATGTTTTCTGCTACCGGTTGGTGGAGAGAAGATTATAATGACATTAGAAACAATATCTGAAAAGATTAATCTCTCCAAATGGATCTTTACTTCCAATGCTTCATTCTCAAATCCATGTATCCATCTTACAAGTCTCTTGGATAGAAACAGAGTCACTATTTGATCAGTAGAAAATTTTCTCAAACCGCACTCAAGAACATTCTTTTACAATTGTTCCAAGAAGAGCCGGTATCACTGCATCTCTTATTGTATCCAGTTGAATGAATGAATTCTAGGTGACTGGTCATGAAGCTCAGGATGCCATAAATCAAATGAAGAGTTATGCTGAAAGCCTCTTGTAATTATTTGAAAAGAGAAGAGAATCCAATCTGTGTATGTCCTTCTAACTCTTGTGAATCAATGAAAAACACTTTCATCTTCAATCATTTATGCTTGAATTATTTTTCTTCCTGCATAAAATTTTCACCTAAGCCAATGGGATTAGTAAACATAGTTTGATTTTTTCTAGGATTATAAAAATAACCCTACAAACATTGAATCTTTTAATTGCTCAATATTACCTAAATCATACAAAATGTATGTTTAGTGAGCTAGGACTTGACTTTTTTTCAAAGTTAGATTGTCTTTTATGGGTAGTTTAAAGTCATGCACGTCGGATATAAAAAGTCTAATGTTTAAGGTAAAAATAGCTTTGACCGAATAGATTAAAATTGACTCAATTATGTGATAATTTATCTGAAAACATACTACCATATTCAAGTATGGGGGAAATATGTAAACTGTGACTTAAGAAATTTTGAATCTGAGGAATGATATGAAAAAAGTTCTAAAAGGCATTAGAATAAGTATTTCCCAAGAATCAAGTTACCACTATTTAAAAAACCCTTTATATAACATCCCGCCTTTTTATCACATAAACTTTCATTACATTTTACAAAACCAAGGATCTTTAAGGTTTAGTGTCTTGGAAACCAGGAACTTAAAACATGAAAACATACATAAAACATTCTTCTTAAACCCTTGAAAGGCTTCTCCTTAAGTTAATCCTAGGTTCATTACTGCATCTCATAACCTGGGAACATACAACAAAACGAAGGGTGAGCAGAAGGCCCAGTAAGGGAAACAAGAGAAACATTTTACATGTGAACTTGAGATACTTCAATAAGGACATGAAAAGAACTTTAAGACATGAGAATGAAACCACGAATCATATCACAATAAAAATAACATTTTTCATAACTTGAAGATGTGGCTACATCATTTAACATAGAAAATCATGAACATATCACCAAGGTCCATCCCCAAGGTGTCACTTGAAAATTACCAAGGTTATTCACCAAGGTATCGTGAAAATTGTAATCTCTAGTGGTTACATCATTACCCAATGCATTGGAGCGCTATCAAGGCGCACCCTTAAATTTTCCTTTATTATCATGTGATCCACATATATCATCATCAAACATTTCATAAATAACCCATATATCATAAAATAAATGGGTTTCATTTCATAATCATAACATTTTAAAAACTGCTTTCAAGACATGATCTTTACATCACTTTAAACCCACGGAAGGGGAGAGCGGGTTTCATGTATGTAAATCCCAGAATTTAAAAGAGAACATTTTTGTATATATGTGAATAACCCTGTAGAAATAAGATCTTTGAGTATTCACTTAATAACAAGAAGTAATTTTGAGAAAAAGAGAGAGGCATTTTGAGACGAAAATTTTGCAGCACAACAACTACATTACAGGGTTTTAGAAAACGTTGAAAAGAGAGGGGACATGGGTCAAACAAACATAAATGACCCATAAAACAGTAGAGGGACAGAATATAAGGGATTTAATAACATGGTAATGAAATTTGAAAATATACCATATGAATTGAAGAACATGAAAGGAAGACAAAAATAAGATTTCTCTTATGAAAATTCGGCAGCCTAACAGTGTTACATAAACTTCAACCAAAAATGAATTGATGATGTAAAATAGGGTCTCTCATCATATGAACATAAAAGATCAGTATGATAGATATAGAGATCATACCCCAACATAAAAAAAGGAACTTGCAAGACTTGACATGGAATTTGAACTTTGATAAGGAGAAGGGTGAAAGAATCCCTTAAAAATTCGGCAGCCTAACGGCGTCACTTAAACTTCAACAAAAAATGAATTGATGAGATCAAATAGGGTCTCTCATCATATGAACATAAGATTACAGTATTATAGATATAGAGATCATACCCCAACATAACAAAAATTAACTTTAATGAATTGACATGAAATTAGAACTTCAAAACGAGAAGGGTGAAGAACCACTTAAAAATTCGGCAGCCTAACAGCGCCATTTAAAACATCAAAATATTGAATTGAAGAGATCAAATGGGGTATCTCATCATATGATCATAAAAGATCAGTATGATAAATTTAAAGATCATACCCCAACATAATAAAAAGTAACTTGAAATACTTTACATGATAATAGATCTTGAAAAATGAGAAGGCAGAAAGAATCCGTTACAAAAATTTCGGCAGCCTAACGACGCCACTTAAAACTTCATAAAACAAAATAATGAGAGTAATAGGGGATCTATCATTATGTGAACATGAAAAGGGAAGTAAGAGGAGTATGAAAGAACACCCTTTAACATAAGAACATGGAGCATAAAAGAAATTACATAAAAGAGATTTCTTGGAAAGAAAGAGAGAGATCAGATCCCTTACCTTAAAACATAACTCTTAAAACTCAAAGGTTGGGACCTTGAGGGATTGGGGGCACCATGGGAGAACTCCTTGGGGGGTAATGAGACTAGAACTTCGTTGGGGAAGAGTGGGTAGTCGAATGAATGAGAGGATGGCTTGGTATTTATAGGGAAAGTGAGGGGACAAGGCATTAATGGCCAAGGGACACCTCATTAGTGGTTTTGGGAAAACCATGGGCTTGCCCATGGTATTTTCCCATGGTACTGGCCACTTGGGACACCTCATACCTTATCTTACTATTCATAAGTCTACCATATTGATTACATACTTAATACATCATTTAATGATGTCATTAAACACCCGTAACTTAAAAACTGTATTTTCACTATTCATCGAAATTTCAACTATCTCAGAATAATCCCAAAATTTCACCTTAACCAAATATCAATGCTCTGATTTTAAAAATGAAATCCATTTTATAAAAATAATTTTCTAAATATTTTTAATTAAATTTTTAATTAAAAACACTATTCATCAAAAATTTATTTTTTTCAGAAAAATCCCTAAAAATTACCTTAACATAATATCGATGTTCTGAGTTCAAAAATGAAGTCCATTTTATAAAAATAATTTTATAAATATTTTTAATTAAAATTTTAATTAAAAACACTATTCATCCGAAAAAACTAATACTTGAATAATAATTTATGAAACCGTTATTTAACCATTTTATTGAATCACATTACTTAATCAAAGTGCCTAGCTTATTTTAATACTTTCTTTAAGTGAGATTACTAATCCATTTGGACACATTAATAATCCTAATCATAAAATCACTATTCATAATTTACTATTCATCAAAAATCAAGTTGATCTTATTAGACTCTAAATTTTGTACTGAACATAATTGTAGAAGACCATTTTTTGAAAATCATTACACATTTTTAATTATTTAAGGTTTACATAAACATTTTTAAAATATCCTTTTTCTAAAATTCATCAAAATATGCATACTATATTTATACGGTCATTTGAAAAGTCATAAACATCATCATAAGAATAAATCCCAATTTTTATTTAAAACAAAGGATTACACAAGGCAGTTACGGTCTCCTTACATAGCCCCTTATCACACCAGCATAGGACCTAAGTGTATGGTGTGATAAGGTGAGAGAATCTGAGGGAGGCTCAGCCAACATCGCACGAGTAGTAATTTCTATCAGTTTTAACTTCTCGCGAAGGCGATCCCGTTCTAGCTTCACACGATGAAGTTCAGCTTGGGTTTGGTCCAGAGAAAAGCCCAGTGGTTCTACCTCCTTCCCAAGTTCTGTTAGATGGGCTTCGATCGGTCCAAGACTACTGGGTGAGGCCATCGAATCTTCTTTCTATATTAATTAACCAAGATTACTTGTATTTAGAGACAATAATCAAAAGGTTTAGTTTCCAGCGGTCATATTGACCAATGGTCAAATAACAGTCAAAACCCAACAGTCTCATTTTAATTATACTCATGTTATCAAATGAAAAATTTTTGTTGAGTATAAAAATATAATAAAATAACACATAAAATTAGGAAACAAGGTTTATTCAAAATTTCGGGTCGTTACAATCTTCCCCCCTTAAGAAATTGCGTCCTCGCAATTTTTTTTAAAAAAAAAATTAGGTTTTGAAATTTCATTGAAAGTCCCACATCGGAAAAGGAGTCAGTAAAACTATTACTTTAAAAGAAAGAAAGGGAAGTACGAAGGTCACCCGAGTTAGCCCACCATAAGATTCCATGTAGGAAAACCTGGATATGGAGGAGAAAACTAAGGGTCAAGTTCTGAGGGAGAGTGATAGAAAATATGATTAGGAGAAATTTAACCATAAGAAAATCCCAAACTTATGATGTGTGTAAACAGTCATTAATTACCTAGTAGGAAACGTAAACCAACAACTTTTTTTTACGTTCCTTTTCATAATTTTTAGGAATTCATTTACTACATAGAACAAAAACATAAGAAAATATACCTACCTTCATGTAGAGTTTCATCCTTTAATAAGTTTCTACCAAAACTAATCTTTTCTCCAAAATATGAGCATTCAAAACTACTTGGTCTCATCAAAACACAAGAGTCATCTTCTAGAGAATCACGTAATCCACGAAATATTAACTATCTATTTCTTCTATCTTTAAACATTATCCCAAAAATAGAAAGGGTAAGGTAAAACAACTCGTCAAAAAGAAATAATCCCATAGGAAGGGAAACTATTTTTAAATCTTCAAAGTTCCATGGTACTACCCAAAGTTCATCATATATCATCCCATAAATAACGGTCCTTAAAATTCCTCAAAATAAACCAAACTAAGATTGAAACCCAAATACAAGAGGGATTTGATAACATAGTCTTCCAAAATAAACTTCTTTGTTCATCTCCAAACAACATCGACCACACCTAACATCTTATAACAAAAGTATCTAACCTAAACATATTTTACCCATGATAGGTTAATCATTTCCATAAGTAACCTAAATTACTATAAGTCCACCTTAAATTCATTTATTCTTCAAAATATAAGTCAACCTTACTCCTCAATGAAAATACCGCAGTAATCTATTTACCTTGATCATATAGGGTCCTCAAAATAGTGAACATCTTCCAAAATAATAATCATCTTTTAATCCCCTAATCACCTCTTTCATATTAATATGTCAATCGTCACATTTCTTATCACATTGGTTGTTGGGACACGTTATTCCATTTCCCACCATTAACTAAGAAGAGAAAGTATAATTAGAGGCTTAAATACTTAACCAATAATCATGAAAAGGAACTTAAAGCATATAAGGATAACTTGTTGAAGAAAAGTATACCCTAACTTGTGATCCCCTAGGTTCCCATCTAGGTTATCTATGATCATATATTCTTATGTGAATATTTATTTTATTTTATCTTTGTTCCTTTAACAATGGTTCATACCAAGCTTATGAATTTACCAAAGCATATCCCCCGGGAGTGTCGTAAACAAGAGTACAGTAAGGCCCATTGTCGTGTACCAGTTCCCGTTCGAGTCTTGCTCAAAGCGGTGTTTTTGGGTTTTACCCCTATGTACATCTGTGCCAGAGCCACCTCTACCTGCTCGTATCCAGACAGGGATGTATTTTCTTGGCAACCCCTTACTCAATACTCACCAAAATACCAGGAAGATTTCCTATATTTAAACTTTTCTATAGGGTTCTTCCTAGAGTTTTCATATCCTAATTTCCACAAATAACTAAACCTCCCTTTGATACCAACTATAACATCCCTCCTTTTTATCACTTAAACTTTCATTACATTTTACAAAACCGAGGATCTTTAAGGTTTAGTGTCTTGGAAACCAGGAACTTAAAACATGAAAACATACATAAAACATTCTTCTTAAACCCTTGAAATGCTTCTCCTTATGTTCATCCTAGGTTCATTACTGTATCTCATAACCTGGGAACATACAACAAAAGGAAGGGTGAGCAGAAGGCCCAGTAAGGGAAACAAGAGAAACATTTTACATGTGAACTTGAGATACTTCAATAAGGACATGAAAAGAACTTTAAGGCATGAGAATGAAACCATGAATCATATCACAATAAATGAAACATTTTTCATAACTTGAAGATGTGGCTACATCATTTAACATAGAAAATCATGAACATATCACCAAGGTCCATCCCCAAGGTGTCATTTGAAAATTACCAAGGTTATTCACCAAGGTATCGTGAAAATTGTAATCTCTAGTGGTTACATCATTACCCAATGCATTGGAGCGCTATCAAGGCGCACCTTTAAATTTGCCTTTATTATCATGTGATCCACATATATCATCATCAAACATTTCATAAATAACCCATATAGCATAAAATAAATGGGTTTCATTTCATAATCATAACGTTTTAAAAACTGCTTTCAAGACATGATCTTTACATCACTTTAAACCCACAGAAGGGGAGAGCGGGTTTCATGTATGTAAATACCAGAATTTAAAATAAATTTTTTTTGTATATATGTGAATAAACCTGTAGAAATAAGAGCTTTTAGTATTCACTTAATAACAAGAAGTAATTTTGAGAAAAAGAGAGAGGCATTTTGAGACGAAAAGTTTGCAGCACAACGGCTACATTACAGGGTTTTAGAAAACGTTGAAAAGAGAGGAGACATGGGTCAAACAAACATAAATGACCCATAAAACAGTATAGGGACAAAATATAAGGGATTTAAGAACATGGTAATGAAATTTGAAAATATACCATATGAAATGAAGAACATTAAAGGAAGAAAAAAATAAGATTTCTCTTATGAAAATTCGGCAGCCTAACAGTGTTACATAAACTTCAACCAAAAATGACTTGATGATGTCAAATAGGGTCTCTCATCATATGAACATAAAAGATCAGTATTATAGATATATATATCATACCCCAACATAATAAAAAGGAACTTGCAAGACTAGACATGGAATTAGAACTTTGATAAGGAGAAGGGTGAAAGAATCCCTTAAAAATTCGGCAGCCTAACGGTGTCACTTAAACATCAACAAAAAATGAATTGATGAGATAAAATAGGGTCTCTGATCATATTAACATAAGATTCCAGTATGATAGATATAGAGATCATACCCCAACATAACAAAAAGTTACTTTAATGAATTGACATGAAAGTAGAACTTCAAAACGAGAAGGGTGAAGAACCACTTAAAAATTCGGCAGCCTAACGGCGCCATTTAAAACTTCAAAATACTGAATTGAAGAGATAAAATGGGGTCTCTTATCATATGATCATAAAATATCAGTTTGATAAATTTAAATATCATACCCCAATATAATAAAAAGGAACTTGAAATACTTTACATGATAATAGATCTTGAAAAATGAGAAGGGAGAAAGAATCTGTTACAAAAATTTCGGCAGCCTAACGGCGCCACTTAAAACTTCATAAAACGAAATAATGAGAGTAAGAGGGGATCTCTCATTATGTGAACATGAAAAGGGAAGTAAGAGGAGTATAAAAGAACACCCTTTAACATAAGAACATGGAGAATAAAAGAAATTACATAAAAGAGATTTCTTGAAAAGAAAGAGAGAGATCGGATCCCTTACCTTAAAACATAACTCTTAAAACTCCAAGGTTGGGACCTTGAGGGCTTGGGGGCACCATGGGAGGACTCCTTGGGGGGTAATGAGACCAGAACTTCGTTGGGGGAGAGTGGGGAGTCGAATGGATGAGAGGATGGCTTGGTATTTATAGGGAAAGTGAGGGGACACGGCATTAATGGCCAAGGGACACCTCATTAGTGGTTTTGGCAAAACCATGGGCTTGCCCATGGTATTTTCCCATGGTACTGGACACTTGGGACACTTCATACCTTATCTTACTATTCATAAGTCGACCATATTGATTACATACTTAATACATCATTTAATGATGTCATTAAACACCCGTAACTTAAAAACTGTATTTTCACTATTCATCGAAATTTCAACTTTCTCAGAATAATCCCAAAATTTCACCTTAACCAAATATCAATGCTCTGATTTTAAAAATTAAATCCATTTTATAAAAATAATTTTCTAAATATTTTTAATTAAATTTTTAATTAAAAACACTATTCATCAAAAATTTATTTTTTTCAGAAAAAACCCCAAAAATTACCTTAACATAATATCGATGTTCTGAGTTCAAAAATGAAGTCCATTTTATAAAAATAATTTTCTAAATATTTTTAATTAAAATTTTAATTAAAAAACACAATTCATCCGAAAAAACTAATACTTGAATAATAATTTATGCAACCGTTATTTAACCATTTTATTGAACCACATTACTTAATCAAAGTGCCTAGCTTATTTTAATACTTTCTTTAAGTGAGATTACTAATCCATTTGGACGCATTACTAATCCTAATCATAAAATCACTATTCATAATTTACTATTCATCAAAAATCAAGTTGATCTTATTAGACTCTAAATTTCATACTGAACATAATTGTAGAAGACCATTTTTTGAAAATCATTACACATTTTTAATTATTTAAGGTTTACATAAACATTTTTAAAATATCCTTTTTCTAAAATTCATCAAAATATGCATACTATATTTATACGGTCATTTGAAAATTCATAAACATCATCATAAGAAGAAATCCCAATTTTTATTTAAAACAAAGGATTACACAAAGCAGTTACGGTCTCCTTACATAGCCCCTTATCACACCAGCATAGGACCTAAGTGTAAGGTGTGCTAAGGTGAGAGAATCCGAGGGAGGCTCAGCCAACATCGCACGAGTAGTAATTTCTATCAGTTTGAACTTCTCGCGAAGGCGATCCCGTTCAAGCTTCACACGATGAAGTTCAGCTTGGGTTTGGTCCAGAGCAAAGCCCAGTGGTGCTACCTCCTTCCCAAGTTCTGTTAGATGGGCTTCGATCGGTCCAAGACTACTGGGTGAGGCCATCGAATCTTTTTTCTATATTAATTAACCAAGATTACTTGTATTTAGAGACAATAATCAAAACGTTTAGTTTCCAGCGGTCATATTGACCAATGGTCAAATAACAGTCAAAACCCAACAATCTCATTTTAATTATACTCATGTTATCAAATGAAACATTTTTGTTGAGTATAAAAATAAAATAAATTAACACATAAAATTAGGAAACAAGGTTTATTCAAAATTTCGGGTCGTTACACTTTAGGGGGTTGAATTATGCAGGGCCACCTAAGGGCATTGGCTGCATAGTCAAATAATAGCATCTTTTGTCTGATAAGTCCATTATGTAGTCTACTTATGCAAGGCCTCCTAAGGGCACGTGCGGCATATTCAAGTAAAAGAACTCTCAGAAATTTTACTTTTCTACTGCTTAAAAGCCAGTGGAAGTTTATGGAGATTCAAATTTTCCAAAGCATAGAGTTTGATGTATGGAGAGAGGTACTTGAATATGGAGAGGATATTCCCAATCAATATTGTCAAAGAATTAGATGAATCTCACTCCTACGAAGGTCTGACCCAAACATAGGGAAGGGAAATATAAACCATATACGTGAATATTTTCAGATCATGAAAAAGAGTATGGGAAAAATATGTTAAGGATGGTTATTTTTGCAGATCCCTATATATTTTCATTAAGACAAATAAGGAAAAAAAGAGGTTTTCCTCCCAAGAATGAAGTTACCACTATTTAACAAACCCTTTAGGGGGTTGAATTATGCAGGCCCACCTAAGGGCATTGGCTGCATAGTCCAATAATAGCATCTTTTGGCTGAAAGGTCCATTATGTAGACTATTTATGAAAGGCCGCCTAAGGGCACGTGCTGCATAGTCAGGCAAAAGAACTCTCGGGTATCAGACATTTTGTGACCAGAAGTCAAGAAAAGGGTTACGGAGATCTGGAAGTATTTAAGGTTAGGAGTATGACACATGAAAATGGTCATTGTCCAATGTATGTAGAGATACACATAGCAATGCTAGCCATAATCATGTTGTGGCTGGGTCTTGAATTGAGGTGTTAGACTTCACTAGGTATCCCATAAGGATGGGAATCAATCCATACATAGTTCTTGAAATATAGTTTAACTTCATGTGGGATGGGAGTGTAGAAGATTTTAGATTAGGTTCATAGAGCTTGGACCATAATGAGTAATACACATATAAACCTGATGTGAATGAAGACCAGGGTTTTCATACCACATTCATGTTTTTACAAGGGGACTTTTCAGCCAAGGGGCTGAAAGTGGAATTTGGGGTTAGGCCCCAAGACTTGGGGTTGGATTCTAGGGATGTTCAAACATTCTTATGTATCCCATAAGGATGGGAATCAAGCCGCATGTAGTTCTTAAAATACCCTTTGTACAGATTTGGTTCGTACAAGTGAAGGGTGAAAGGGGACTTAGAGCAATAATGGTTTTACCCAAGATTAAAGGTTTGGGCATTACCATGTATGCACATAGTCTTTGAAATATGACATGATTGGAGATCAATGTCAATGATAATTCTCTCTTAGGCGAGGGACAATGGGGGACTGTATAGTTTAACGTCGTATAGTAAGGACGATGGTGCTGCACAGTTTAGTGTCATGTAGCAGGGACAAAAGGGATGTACATGGATCAACATCGTATGAGATGGAGGTGAACCGATGTGAAGAGATTGGTTTTGTTCTTAAACCTCGGGAGGTTTCCTACGTACCTAGCCTAGAAGGCAAGGATCAAAGTCCGCGTAGTTCAATTAATGAATGAATTGGTGATCAAGTTGTTCTTGAAGATAAAGACCTAAAAATGGTGTTAGGACTTACGCATATTTAGCGGCCCAGAGAGGGTGTTATGGTTGAAGTTTACTCTAAGATCATGTGAGTCATACTCAGTGTGAGAAATAAGAGGTAGCAACAACCTTAACGATACACAGTTTAACGTCATGTTGGACGAAGAAGATACTATGTAGTTTACTGTCTTACAATGAGGACAATGGGAACATAGTTTAACGTCATGTTGGACATATGGGTGGTATATAGTTTAGCATCATGTAGCTAAAAAAAATACAGTTTAACGTCATGTAGGAGGTATTTATGGGAAATTTTTCAGTTTTACGTCATATAGGACGAACATGTGAACAGTTTAATGTCATGTAGGATAATACAGTTTTACGTCACGTAGGACGTTTAATGGGGACTATGCATTTTAAAGTCTTGCAATGAGGACCAAAATAGTTTAAGGTCATATGCATGGACTAGTGCTACATAGTTTAGCATCATGTAGCTAGGACGTCATAGTTTAACATCATGTTGGACGAATGGTGCTACAGTTTAACGTATTACAGGACGTATTAGGGACTTTTTAATAGTTTAACTTCATGTAGGACTAAAGGGTGTTGTACAGTTTAGTTTCATGTTGCTAGGAATTCATAGTTTAATGTCATGTTGGATGAATGGCGCTGCAGTTTAACGTCTTATAGGATGTATTAGGGACTTTTTCACAGTTTAACGTCATGTTGGACGAAAGTGTGTTGTACAGTTTAGCGTCATGTAGCTAGGACGTGGGGAGTATACAGTTTAACATCATGTTGGAAAAAAGGGTGTTGTACAGTTTAGCGTCATGTAGCTGGTATGTATTGTGCAATTTAACGTCTTGCTGGATGTAGGGACAATGCATTTTAACGTCATGTTGGACAAAAAGGGGACTGTGCAATTTAAATTCATGCATTAAGGACAAAAAGAGACACATTTTAATGTCATGTTGGACAAAATGGTGTTGTACAGTTTAGCATCATGTAGCTAGGACGTATTGTGAAATTTAACATCTTGCTGGACGTAGGGACAATACAGTTTAACGTCATGTTGGAAAAAAAGGGGACTGTGTAGTTTAATGTCATGCAGTAAGAACAAAAAGAGACACATTTTAACATCATGTTGGACAAAAGGGTGTTGTACAGTTTAGCGTCATGTAGCTAAGACATATTGTGCAATTTAACGTCTTGCAAGGCGTAAGAACAATACAGTTTAACATCATGTTGGAAAAAAGGGGACTGTGCAGTTTAATGTCATGCAGTAAGGACAAAAAGTGACCCAGTTTTACGTAATGTTGGACAAAAGGGTGCTATAAAATTTAGCATCATGTAGCTAGGACGTATTGTTCAATTTAACATCTTGCTGGATGTAGGTACAATACAGTTTAACATCATGTTGGTCAAAAGGGGGACTGTGCAATTTAATTTCATGCAGTAAGTACAGAAAGAGACACGGTTTAATTTCATGTTGTACAAAAGGGTGTTGTACAGTTTAGCGTCATGTAGCTAGGACATGGGGACAATACAGTTTAACGTCATGTTGGAAAAAAGGGTGTTGTATAGTTTAGCATCATGTAGCTTGGACGTATTGTGCAATTTAATGTCTTGCTGGACGTAAGTATTTGTGTTACACAAAATACTTATTCAAGAATCTGGCATTGGTTGGAGTCGTGATGAGTTCTCCATCCATTGAGATTAAAGAATAATCTCCATTGGAGTAGACCTTATGTTTTGAGTAAGGTATTTCCCACTTTGGCTCAATATTTGGAGGTTTCTTTCCTGGTATCATTGGAGTTTTGAGAACCAATATCAATTCTCCTTGAATGAATGAATGAAGATGAACTTTTTTGTTGAAAGCTCGTGCTATTCGATTCTGATAAATTTCCAAGTGGTGCAGGGCCCACAATCTTTTCTCATCTAATCATTCCAATTCATCCAATTGCTTTTGAGATTGTTCATCTGTAGATGACTGATCACAAATGGATACTCTAAGAGAAGGTAATTGAACCTCAATAGGCAAGAGTGCTTCCGTTCCATATACCAATGAATATGGAGTTGACCACGTTGCAGTGCGGGTGGTGGTCCGATAATCCCATAAAATATAAAAAAGTTTATCAGGACATGATTTCTTATCTTTATCCACCATCTTTTGCAGTATGTTTGAAAGAGTCTTGTTGAAGGCTTCTATTTGACCATTGTTCACTTCATGATACCGATATAAATGTTTGGATTTGATGTTGAATTCTTGATACAACTTCCTTACCTCGGATTAATAGAAGTTGGTGCCATTTTTCATCAAAATGGTTTGAGGGACACAAAATCTGGTAATGATGTTAGATTGATGAAGCTAACAATTCTTTTAGAACTAACTTCTTTGAGAGGTATTGCCTCTCCTACTACATCCATTCCCCGTGTGGAAAATGGCCATGAGTATTTCGCTATATGAAGCAACTCTGGGGGTTGATGAATGAAGTTTCCATGTACTTGGAAATAATGACACTTAGTGAAATCAACACAATCTTGTATCATTGAAGGCCAAAAGTATCCTAGCCTTAGAATTTGATCAGAAAGTCTATGTCCAGACTGATGGGAACCACAGAATCGTGCATGTACTTCTTTCATGACATCCATTGACTCTTCACCATCAATGCATCTTAAGAGAATTCCATCAAAACCTCTTTGTAGAGCATTTTTTGGTGATCTGGGCTATCATAAAAAGTAAAATTGACCACACGTCACTAGATTTGTTCTTTCTCGGCTCTATCATGTGGGAGTGTTCTATTTTGAACGTATTCCCTGATTGGTGTCATCCATCCTGTAGTATGACCATATGGTTTAGATATGGGAATAATTTCATTGATTTCCTCTGTTCTTATTTGAACATAAGGTGAAACTATACGACGGTGGGAAATTTTGATGATTGTCTCGTCCTGATTTTTATCTGCCAAAGTTGTGGCTATATTAGCCAATGCTTCAGCTTGGGAATTTTTTGATCTTGGGATATAAGAAAATTTCCGTTCTAAAGGAAATTACGCCATTAACTCTCTGACGTAATCATACAAAGGGATTAACTCTTCTTTTCTGATGGAATAATCCTCATTGACTTGTTTGATTACCAAGTCTAAATCACCTCTTACCTTTAAGTGATTCACATGTGCCTGAAGCGCCGACTCCAATCCTGTGATGAGAGCTTGATATTCTACTTCATTGTTTATACCTCCTTCCCACAATAAGAAGGAATGGGGTAGCACTGCCTTTTTTAGGGAAATAATCACAATTCCTAACCAAACTTTGTCGAATTTAGGATCTTCCATTTTCTTCCATGTTGTACTTATGGAAGCACCATCAAAGTACATTTCCCATGTTTGAATATTATCTTGAATAGAAAAGAATTCCTCATCAGGAAGTCCAGTATCTAAAGATGTATCTTATACTGAAGGATGTTCAGCAAGGAAATCAGCCAGATCTTGGACCTTTATTGCCTTTTGAGACATGTACTGGATATCAAATTGTTGCAAAATAACTGCCCACCTTGCCAGACGTCCTGTAAGAATTGGACGACTGAGGATGAATTTGAGCGGGTCATTGCGAGATACTAAGTGGACCTCATGATGTTGCAGAGAGTGCCTTAATTTCTGAACTACAAAGATTAATGCTAGGCAGCACTTTTCAATACTTGAATATCGGGTTTCTGCTTCAAGCATAGTCCGACTGAGATAGTAAACGCTGTTTTCATTCCCAGCAACATTCTTTTGGGCAAGGAAGGCACCCAATGACCGCTTTAAAGCTGTCACATAGAGGATAAGTGGTCTTCCTTCAATAGGTGGAATCAATACCAGTGGACTCAAAAGATATTTCTTGAGGATATCAAATGCCTCTTGGCAATATTCAGTCCACTGGTAAGTGACTCCCTTCTTCATCAATTTGGTGAAGGGTAAAATTTTACCTGCCAAATTAGTGATGAAACGTCGAATATAGGCCAAGTTTCCATGAAGTCCTCTTAATTATTTGAAATTCTGACATGGTGACATGCCAAGGATTGATTTCGTCTTCTCATGATTGACTTTGATACCACGATGGCGTACAACAAAGCTGAGAAATTTTCCTGAGGTTACCCCAAAAGCACACTTCAAGGGGTTCATCTTCAAATTGTGTTGTTGAAGTTTGTGGAATATGATTTCCAAATTAGACAAGTGATTAGAATTTTTTCTGGATTTAACCACCAAATCATCCACATAACATTCAACAAATTTCCCTATAAAGGTTTTGAAGATACGGTGCATGGCACGTTGATATGTTGCGCATGCATTCTTTAGGCCGAAGGGCATTACCCGATATCAAAACACACCCTGAGGGGCTCTGAAAGATGTATATTCTTCATCTTCTAGATAGATTTAGATTTAATTACACCCATAATATCCATCCATGAAGTAAAGTGCTTCATAGCCAGCTATTGCATCAATTAAGAGTTCTGTAATCGAAACCAGAAAATCATCCTTGGGACAATGCCAATTAAGATCTCTGAAATCAATGAAAACTCTAATTTTTCCATTATTCTTTTTCACAGGGTCAATATTAGCCAACCATGTGAGATATTGAACTTCTATGATGAAGTTATCTTTGATAATATTATTCACTTTAGCTTCAATTTTGGAAGCATAAGTTGGGTGTGTTCTTCTTGCAGCTTGCTTGAATCCTCGATGTTCTTCTAAAAAACCCAAATAGTGAGTGGAAACATCAAAATCAAGACCTAGAATTTCTATATAATTACAAGAAAATACATCTCGATTTTACTTTAGAAGGGTAGTATACATTTCTTTCTCTTCAAGAGTCATGGAAGCACTAATTAAAGTGGGGCGTAGACCTTCTTTTGTCCCCAGATGTATTTCTCTGAGTTCATCCACAATGGTAGAGATACCCTCATCAAATGATAGAGGAGCATATTTGAGATCTTCCTCTTCTTCTTCAACACATGTTATTTCTTCTGTTTCTACTTGCATAGTAGATGATGAAGCAGAATTTCCACAATCAAGAGAGATGTTAAAATTTGAACATCTTGAAGAAGAGGATACCATTTTTGGCCCTATTGATGATAAAGGGTATTACTTGGGTAATAAAGAGGATATGATGGATTGAAAATCAACATCATCATCCATATCTGACATTGCTATAACTTCTTCTGGCCTGGCTGATGAAGTATAGAATTGCTGGATTTTAGCAGGTGAAATGAATACATCTTCATTTGAGCTTTCAACATTGCTTGGTGAGTCGCCAATTTCTCCCATGTTGTCTGGATTGGTTGTCGTGATTGACATTATGGAAGTTTCCATAAGAGTATTTGTATTTGGGCCTATCCCGTCAATTTTACTGATAGGAAACACATAATTTGTACTCACATGTATGAATGGGTTTACTATAATATTTTTCAAACCATATGGAGCATTAATTTTTGTAACCTCCTTTTTCATGGATACCTCCTTTCCCTCCATGTGATATAATTCTGCCTCAATGTATTGACATTCACATGTTTTGAATGGGGCTTTATCACCATAAAATGTCCCAATTTCACCATTGAAACAATATTTGAGACGTTGATGGTATGATGAAGGTATAACTGCATGTTTATGTAGCCAAGGTCTTCCAAGAAAAATGTTGAAGGTTTTGTCATGACAAACAACCATGAAGTTTGAATTGGATATAAGGTTTCCAAACTGAGTTCTGAGTGTAATCTCGCCCAGTGATTCTTGCTCATTTTTATCATATCCTTGCAACATCAAAGTAGAAGGAGATAAATCAGATTTGTCGAGGCTCAATCGATGAAGTGTATGAATAGGAATGAGATTGACTCATGAGCCATTATCAATGAAAGATCATCAGATGTATACATCATTGAACTTTCCAGATAAATACAAAGGTCTATTCTGTACACGCACAACATCATCTTCATCTTAATCTGTAAAAGATATCACTGCATGGAATTCTACAGGATCATTCTCTACATGGTAGACTTCAGCCGCAACAATTTCAGTTGCGAATTCCTGAGGACTTGACAAAGCCTCAATGAGTGCCTTCCAAAGATCCTTTGATAGATTCAAGGCATCTAGAATTGATAACTTGGCCGGTACTTGGTCTAAATGTTTCAATACATCATACTTTTGGTCTAAAGGTCTGTGTTTCCCAACAAAAACATGTGGTTTCACAGGTGCCTTAGAAGATGATGCTTCTTGTATCAGGGTAGGATTTGTAAATACTCCTGGCTTTGGCAAATTAGACTGAATAGGTCTATTTACTTGCTGAGAGGAAGAAGGTGTAACCTCTAACCGATTCTCCAGAATAATTGTGCCAAGACTGAATCTTCCTTGCGTGGAAGAACTTGCTTGTTCTTGTTGAGCCCGCTGAAGGGCTCTACCACGAGTTTCTACTGGATATACAGTTCTAGCAGGGGTAGAATTAGAATAGTGGCTTCTGGGATATCCATGTCTTCCTCTATATCCCAGACCTCTGGAACTCCCTCTAAATCCTCTATTTGATACAGGGAACTCAGGCTCATCAAGATCAAAATTTTGATTGGCATATGGATCCATTAAATGAATCATATTAACAGAACCAAAGATCAAATATTCATCAGATGAAGATTCTGCCTGATTAGCCAGTTTAGGCTGTGCTGTTTGGTGGGGTGGTGCCCGTATTTTTGAAGTAGATGGCATAAAATCTACCAGAGTCAAGGATAACTTGGGATTTGACATGATCTCATCTTCTTCTGACTGTTCCTCTTTATTTGAATTATACCGCTTCTTTGAAGATTTTCCCTCTGATGAAGAGGGTTTTGTTGTGGCCTTCATAACAGAAGACACAATTGGTTTCTCCAATTGCGTTTGTAAAATGGCATGAGTTCATTTGATCATTTTTCTGACCATCCAATCATCATATTTCTGCCCATTTTTGATTTTGACTTCATGACACTCGCCTTCTTCCTCTGGATTTTTAGTAGTAACACATGATACCTGGGATGAAGAACCCTTCAGTTTTACCTTTCTCGAGTCCACCATCTTTTTCAGGAGGTCTTTGAAGACAAAAAACTCCTAAATGGTATTCCCCAACATCTGATTAAATGGGAAATAGTTGGGAAGGTCTTCATCTATTTCCTTGTTTAGCCTTTTGGGCCTTGGAAACTGAACCAGATTATTTTCCAGAGCTAAAATGAAGTAGACAGGAACTATTTCATTTTGAAAAGAATAAACTTTGATCTTTAACTCCTCAAATTGTTTTTGTATTTGATCTCTTTCATCATCTTGACAAAATGGGCCCTATTGTTGACTCTTAGGATGTGGATCCCTTTGATAAGATGAAGGTTTTGAAGTAGAAGCAGGTACATGTTCTTGTTTAAGCGTAACTGTAATATTCTCTGCTTTACGCATTCTCCTTCCTGGAACTGGTGGAATTACATGAGTTTTAGCCTTAGTCTTCATAAGAGAATCTTCAATCTGCTGAGCGATTGAAGTAAGGTCTCAAAACCCTCTTGTTTATTTTACAGGGATCAACGGTGTGCGTAATTCATCACGCAAATTTTCCAGATAGATTGGAAACAATTCTTCTTGAGGGAGTGCTAAGCTTAAAGAATATGTTAATCCCTTCTAGTGAGCAATGAAATATGAAACTCTTTAATTTTCCCTTTTCTTACAAATTATAAGATCAAAAACTGTTGTCTTTGGAAAAGTTGAGATGAATTGAAGAAGGAATTTTTGATAGATATCCTCCCACCCAGTAATTGACCGGGATTGCAAGCTCGTATACCAGACAAAGGCAGGCCCTTGTAATGACTGTACAAAACACCTGAGCTTAACGACTTCTGGTTGTTGAGGAGTTCCCTTCATGGGATAACAACGAGAAACAAAATGTGTTAAATGTTATTCTGGATCTCCTGAACCATTAAAAATTGGAAATGTGGTACTTGAAAAATTTGATAGGGGAGGATTTGCATCAACCCATTCAGGGTAAGATCTCTTCTCTGGTTGAACTGGTGTACACTTTCCTTCTAAATCTTTCAATCGATCTATTAATGACTCAATGGTAGTCATTGATATTTGAGAAACATCTAGTTGATCTTGGACCTATGCAGGTGGAATAACTGGAATTTGAATGGGTGTAGCAACCGGGACTTCCACTAATGGTAGTATTTCCAGTTGTTATTGCATATGACCCATAGGATTAGACCTGTGAGGGTGTGCTGGTAAATGAGGATACTCTTGATCCATCTCAGTAGCTGCAACAAAATCCTTTGGCTGACTGACTCCAGCATGCTTAGGAGGAATACTTCCTTGAAGTAGTTCTGCATTCAACCGCCTTAACTCCTTTATTTCCGCCTCTTGTTGTGTGAAACTTTCATCTAATGAGAGTGATTGGTCTTCTTTAGAGGTAGGGTGGAATGTAGCCTGATTTTTTCTTTTCCCTTTGTTGGATTCCTTTCGGAGAGGGGGGAGTTGGTTATTTGAAGGGATACCTAGATTCTGGGTAAGCTTTTGATTCCGGGTACACACACCTTCTTCATTTGCTTCTGTTTGCATGGCCTCTTGAGCAGAAACTTCCTCATCTGATCTATCTGAGTGAGCCTCATTTTCTGGAGGATCAGCAACAACGGCATTGATGACATTTATTGATGCATAACGCATTGCATCCCTTCTATCGGCATTTCTACGATATTGTATTCTTCCATGTACCTGATGAGACAATGTCTTCTGTTGAGTTGATCTCTTAGGAACTTCTTAACAAACCGTAATTTGGAGGGAATCTTCTGATAATTCTGATCTTCATTCATCTTTTGTCTTCTTCAGTAATCTATAGAAGACTGACTTCCCCTAAGGAAAGGATTGAGGATTTGAAAAAGTCCCCAGTTCGGTGGGCTGTGGATGTTCCTACTGTTGTTGCTCAACTCCTCAAATCCTATTTGTTGATTCCGAGGGTTGAGTTAAAAGAGTCCCCAGTCTTGAAAGTTGGGGTGGCTCATGAGTTGTTGCATCTGAGACTTTCTTAAAAGCTCTCCTAATTTTGCGGACTTTAGTTCGGAAATTGGCTGGATGCATCAACCTACATCCACTCAAATCACCTGGCCCAAATGACCATTAGATGATTTTTGACACTTATGTGACTTGATGATGTGTCTGCTCTAAACGAGAAGCCTGTTCGATATTCTCATTTGCTTGATGCAAGAGTAATTCGACAAATTGTTCTTTGTATTCCTGATTTTGTGAAGAACTAGTTGAGGCATGTTCCTGAGAAAGCATCTAATTACACACAAAACCATTTGGTTGTGGCCGTCCATGGGAAATAGCATTGAATGAGACCACTTTTGGCGGGCTTTGCTGACTGGAGAGCACAGTGAAATGCAGTGCTCCATGAACACCCCATCCCCTTATATGAATACCAGATGAGGCATTAGCAATTAACTGGTGCAATATTTTTAGTACGCCAAGGCATGAACACTGAAGGGCTCTCTGCTTCTTTTCAACCTTTGGATATTGGGAAACTGAGTGAGATTCCAAATCAATTTGGTGTTGTAACCCTTCTATTATCTTGACATGACTTTCATATTCATAATATGATAATATTTTCTTCTTTAATTGACAAAGAGTTTTCCATATGTTGAGATGAATATCGTGTATACAATCTTCCGTCAACATTTCTGTAATTTCATACTGAGAGTCATCCAAAGGCCAAAACATGACTGGTACTTCACCTTTCACAAGTTGTTTTCTCATATTCATTATTTCCCCCTTATCATTCAATGAATATTTTTCTACCTGATTAGAAGATGAATGGCACAGGGGTGGCTGGGAGAATGACCTACACCCCAAGATATCTTCTGATTGAGAAAGTATTTCGCCTGCTAGCGGTAAAGCATCAGACATGACTGGCTTCACATTTTCAAGTGCCTCAAGATAAGAGGGCTTTCTTGTTACTACATTGTCCTTTGAGGAATTTTCCAGGAAATGCGAATTACTACTGCAGAGATGACTTTCGCAGGTAAATTCATCATCATGGGGAGGACCACCATGGTGGGTTACAACAAAAGATGAAACCTATTACTCCTTGATCTTCTGGTCATGCAGAAGGTTATCATGACTCTCATCTGAATATGATACATCAAAATCGACCAAACTTTCGTGAAGAAAGCCTTTATGAGGAAGTTTCTGATGTATACCTTCTGAATTAATGTTCCCACTATTGGGAAATGAGAGAGTAGAATCTTGAGTTGCAACAGATAATTGTCTGAGTACATAAAAAACTCCAGCATCGAGCAAGGCCTTATTACAGATCGGCCCTTGACTTATTGACTATTTTGAACATGTATTTTTATTAGATGCCTTCTTACTCACTATGGGAATCACTTGTTGACAAAAGTGGTTATTATGGGCAGGTGTATGTGCCTGCTCAGAAGAAATGGTCAGGTTAGGCTGATTATCTCCATTTAAATCGGGTGTATGTACCCGAATTGATTGTCCACATGATATGGGGGAGTATGCCCTATGACCCACTTGGACTAGAACATAGGTGTGTATCTACTCCAAAGTGACATGTTGATTAGTCACTCCACTGGTAGGGACATATTTGTATTCCTTTCCCTGTGATGCTACTGAAGTTGTTATAATATTCTGACAAGAATCCAGAATATGGGTAGGGATTTGCTTCTCATCTTTCACCATTGTCAGAATGTGCTTGGTGACTTCAGCTGTCGGAATGAGAATATACATCCATTCCATGCTTAGAGTAGGTTTATGTGTCTTCTCCTATCCTCCTTTTCTTGTCAATGAATTTTGACAATACTTATGCATGGGGGTAGAGAGTTGAGTCTGCTCTAAATTTGTCGTTGGAGCTTTCCGACTGACTTCTCCAGGTGCTACCAAACGAGACTATTGGTAGACTTGATGAACATTGGCAGGTGTATGTGCCTACTGTTTATTCTTCATCAAGTATGGTTGACTATTTTCCTTCAATACACTGGCAGAAGAGACTGCCAAAAGAATTTTTGATTGTAAACAGGTGTATGTTCTTGTTTACAGGTGGTCACTATATTTTGTTGGTGAGCTCCTTTGGATGTAGTCAGACAAGCCTTCTGACTAGCTGATGAGTTATAAACAGGTGTATGTGCCTGACTATAGTACTCTGTCAGAATTTCCTGATGGGATTGGTGGGTTGCTTCTAGAAGAGTCTTTTTAACAGCGGAATTAGAACAGACGGGTGTATGTGCCCGCTCGTTTCTTGCCATCAAGTTGGATTGATGGACTTCTCTGGAGGGGGAATAAGTAATAATGTGCTCCCTGTTGACCATATTTCTCCTTTGCTGGTTCTTATTTCAGCTCGGGTCTGAGGAACCTGAGTCGAACCCCTAAAGGAGATACCCTCATCATGTTGAGGGCACACTGTCGCACAAGTCTGGTGGTGATTGTTGATGGGATCCCTCGGGAAAGACTCATGTCACCTTGAATTAAGGCCTTGAGTGACCTTCTCATTCACCTCCTCATAATATGGGAGAGACTGATTGTTGTGTTTCAAGGATAACGACCCGAAATGATTGGAGACGGTGGTTATCACCGCCTCCTTCTTGATCACTGGTCGTCGCTGTCCAGACAACCAGGGTGAATTGTTGACTTGGAGGGCTTGTCGAGCGGCCTCCAGAGTCGGAATGGTGACATGTTTATGGTACTCCTTAACCATTGCATTTGATACCTAGCATTGCAGACTCTGAGTAGGTGATTTTTTCCTCAGAGCAGACGAAGATCCAGTAGGATTAGCAGTAGAGGCATTCACAGGTGTGAACTTTAGAGAAGCCATTTCTATAATGTAGAGAGATCTTGGAAAAGAGTGCTTGTTGATATAACAGATATAATAATGATAATTTTGGCCACTACATCTTTTGGATGAGCACATATGTTATTGATTTCTTTGTTGTCCATCACATTGAGTTAAATAGGGGCCTAAAAATAAGTAAAACATCATTTAACTTGGTTAAGGATTCACGTCAGGTTCACCATTTTTTGTTTCGTCTGGAAATGGGGATGACCTCGTTTGTTTAAGGTTCAAACTTTTCAAATCAGTTTCTAACGGGTTTTATTCATAGAACCGGAAACATCCAATGATTCTATATCCATTTGGACCTACATTACAAAGGTAGGTTATGATTAGTTGTGGACTGATGAGGCTTAATAATTTGCATTGGTCGAGAGGATGGGAGGTCGGACTCATCACACCTTTTTGGGGGGAATTATTATCTACTTTGGGACTCTCTTTATAGATTTAAGTTATGTTCATGAATCCTTATTAATTTAACAAGTATGAAAATGAGTTTTCCTCTAGATCTTGCAATCAATTATTGATATGTATGGGATTTAGAAAATCTTCTATATGTATTTGGGGTTCTTCATCGATGGAGAATCATCTGTATGTATTGGAGATTCTTAGTCAATGGTATCCTTAAATACATTATAAAGAAATATCTTGGTCATTATGATGACCATACTGGTTTTAAATCTACTCATTGGGGAACTTGAAGTTTATTGTCATTCAGAAGGACATGAATTATTTTAGATTTGGGATCGTACCTGCAGATGGGAAACCTACATATCCTTGTTAGGAAAGGAATCAGAACCCACGTATTTCGGGAATTAAGATATAGTTTAACGTCATATGGGATGGATGAGAATTAATGGGTGATGGTTTGAACCTTAAAAAGGCTTCCGACATAATCTACTTTTAAGGTAGAGATCAAATTCCACATAGTTCGATTAAGAAGTGTGGGGCTTATGTATGATTAACGGCTCAAAGAGATGTATTGTGGTTACTTTTACACTCTAAGCTCATGTGAGTCTTGCTCGGTGTGAGAAACAAGAGGTATCAGTAAAACCTGACAATTTGTGCCATGAAATATATGATCATAAGGAATGATATGGGGCTTATGTATGTATGACCGCCCAAGTAGATAGATACTAGGATTTACTTTTGGAAAGAAACCTAGGAACAATGTCCATAAAGGTATTTGTGTTATATGGAGATTTGGATACTCTAACTTTTGGATTACTCTTGAGGAGGATGCCTGAATTAGGGGGGACTTATGATTGGGGATTGTTCCTGAGAAGGAGGCCCAAAATTATACGGACTTTATTACTTGGGACTTACTCCTGAGAAGGAGGCCCAGAGTTAAAGGGGCTTGGGGATTACTCTCTAGGAGGATGCCCAGATTATAGGGGGAATTTAACTTATGATTGGGGCTTATTCCTAAGAAGGATTCCCAAATAGAAAGAAATAAATATTAGTTAAGAGAAATTATTATACTGAGGCTTATTCCTAAGAAGGAGGCCCAGGTTAAAGGGACTTGAGAACGGGGGCTTATTCTTAAGAAAAAGGCCCAGGTTAAGGGGAATTATGACTGGGGATTACTCCTAAGGAGGATGCCCAGGTTAAGGGAATTTGGAATTTCGGTATTACTCCTGAGGAGGATGCCCATATTTGGTAACATAGACTAGGGTTTACTCTTGAAAGGGAAGCCCAAATTAAATATCTTCTCATCTTAAAGGATGAGGTTGAAATGAATGAAATCTATAACCTTAGTGGCATAAAGTTATGTAAATCACGAGGTTTGGAGAGATTTTCCATAGAATTCCTTTCAGATAAGGAATCAAACAAAATAATCATGCCATAAATGGCTTTGAATAGGGTTTTAAAGGATAAACCTTGAAGAGGAGAGGTGGATTTGAATAAAAGAGTTGAATAGGAAGGAGGGGCACCCAAAAAGAGGCAAGCGCACAAGTCTTGTTTGGGCACGCAAGTCTTGGTCGTGCAAGTATACTTGCGCGACACATGTATACTTGTGCGATGGTCAACCCATAGGGTAATACTTGGGCGAGGCTTGTCGCAAGCCCTTAGTATTATCCCTAAAGGCTTACAAAATAGTGGCGTGCAAGTTCTATCGAAGTAATAAGGCGGAGGGCAAGTGTGGTCATTTCCCCTTAAGGGTTAGACACCTAGGTGTGCAAGTGTTGATGAATTTCAACACTTAGGCCTTGTTCTCCTTCTTTAGATCATCCATTATAGGTAGGAAATTACCTTAGAACTGTTTGGAAGACTTTAAGCAGAGACTAGGGTGCCGAGATCTTAAATCTGACTTTTGGAATTTTTCGTCCATGAAATGGGGGGCCCACAGGGGGTATTTATAGGATACCCAATGCTTGGGAGAAATTTGACTTAGGGCGTGCAAGTGACATGCATGCCCAAGTATGGAATGCAGGTACACTTGCGCGCTTTAATGCCTTTTCACTTTTTTTATGATTCTTCCTTCTTCTTTTCTTGAAGTACTCTCCTTGGTCAATCTTTGGACTCTGTGATAGAAGGGAGTGCCAACAATTCCAAAACAATATTATGTTTTTCCTAGGGTAAATCCCACAACACATACTCAATGGAGATCTTAGATTTCCTATCTGAGACTCTATTAATGTTTTATTCTACTTTTTTAGGAAAACTCTATGCACGTGATATTAATATATTTAATATTTTTCAAATATCAATTCTTGATTCCCTAGGCCATGAAATCTTAGGACATCTCAACACCTAGCTCCAAATATATGACTATATATAGTTAATATCATTAAAATGAAAAAATGGAGGCATTAAAGTCTCCCCATTTTAGGTTTTTTCATCTTAAAAACAAAAAGGACAACTCAAATAGATGTGGGTACTGAGCACACATCTAGGTCTCCCACTCCCAAGTGCTCTCCTGAACATTCTCATACTTCCACTGGAAGCAAATAATAGGAATCACTATCCCATGGAGAATCCTCTCAAGATGGTTATCAATATCCATTGGGTTATATGCAATGGTATCTCCATCCTTAATGTCCAGCATTCACCAGTCAATGACATGAAATGGATCATGAACTTATCTCCTCAACTGCGACATGTGGAAGACATCATATACCAGGTCTAACTATAGTGGTAGATCCAAGTAGTGTGCCACCTCAATGACTCTACATAATGACAAAAAATGTCCAATGAATCTCATATATTTCTTTTATCCCGTTTAAAATCTCACTAATCCGTGTTTATGTGAGACTTTTAGGAATACATGGTCACCCTTCTCGAACACCAAAATCCTATTTCATTGGTCTACCAAAGACTTCTGTCAACTCTATACAGTCCTCATACACTCCTAGATTATTTTAACATTCTCCATCATAGATCATACCAATATTGGTCCTAAGACTCCTAACTCAACTAGATCGGTCCAATAAAGTGGTGACATATAGGGTCACACATACCCGGCCTCAAATGGTGTTGTACCGATGGTTGAATGGTAACTATTATTGCATAAAAAATTCACCAATGGTATATGATCCTTCAAACTACGTCCTAAAAACAATATCCAAGACCATAATATTCTGACCAAGAAAAGAATGTTCTACTATTTATAGCCATTAGTCTTGAGGTGAAACATGGTGCTCAAATGAAACTAAGTACTAATGGCCTCCTAAAATCCTATCCATAATCATGAAATGAGGAAAGAAACATGGTTTGAAATGATCATCAAGAGAACTCCCTGGATCCAGACTATCTCCTTCATGAAAAGACTTCCTAGGCCCTCTACTGAACTCTACTCTCGAAAAGATTGGAGGTGGTATGACATGGTTATTAATTATAAAATCACATAGGAATAATTTACTCTTTACATGCATGGTAAAACCTTCATGAGGTCCATAGATATTTCATCCCCTTAAACTTTATAATCTCAAGGGGTTGAGGTAAAATTTTTAGAACCTGTTGATTATCCTTCACATACTGCTAAGTGAGGTATCAAAAGAAAAACTTTTCTACACACTTGTTCTTGTTTGTCAACTGAAACTAATGTTGGATGTCCTAGTACATATTTCCCAAATCAGGGTTTACTTCAAAAGGGTATGTATGAAACTCCCTCTTCAACCCCTCCCATAATGTAACTGGTATAATAATTTGTTTTATCTAAAGGATAATGTCCTCCCCAAATTTACAAAATACATTCAGAGCAGATCTAGTGGATATCTAAGTACAAAAGTTATCATAGTTAGTATATCCATAATGATATTTCCTAACACCTTGTAAAAGTGGTGGGGTAACTACCATTGAAATAATATATAAAGCATCATCCTTTCCCACTAAGTAGAACTGTAATGAATAAAACTTCTCTAATTACTCATTCAATACCTTATAACAAGATTTCCTATTATGAGCGTATGACACCATGTTCCCATTCAAAAGATTATATAATATCTATAAATCAAAATCTTGGAGGATCTATATCCATTACCTATAATTAAAATTTTGATTATTTTAATAAAAAAATACATGACACTCTTGTGGCCAGAATAAAAGACAAATGGCTCTCCCATAAGACTATTGACACATATTCATGGAGAAGACTACCGCTTCCAACTCAATATCATGGTTTAAATTTTTTTTATCATGTGGTCTCAATATCTAATACCCATATTAAATCACAGCCTACCACTAAATCATCACAAAACAATGTTTGGTTGATTAGGCAACACAAAACACTACATACTCGAAACCCTCCACAAGAAATCTCAATATGGTGGAACTCATCAACCTTTTCTATAAATTTTAAAAATACCATTGGAACCTTTTAGTAAATAAATATTTTTACCCCTTTCAAGTAAAAGTATCCAAAGGTTCCAATATCATAGATATATCAAGAAAAAATATCATTCAGTAGCCTATATACCTAAGGTATCTCCACACATATTCCACTGCCTTGGGCTGCTCCCAATATGACACTGCCTCAACTATTTTTGGGTCCACTACTGCATGATCAGCTGAGATAACAATTCCTAAAAGGTGTACCTCCTAAATATAAAACTAATTATTTGAGATATTCCCATAAATCTATTTATCTCGAAGTATATATGAAACCATAATCAATTTTCTTGTGTGCTCCTCCCCGAACATCGATTAAAGTAGGATATTTTCTAGGAAGACCGCCATAAACCATTCTTAGAAAAGCTAAAATATCATGTCCATGATTCCCATGAACATAATTGGGAAATTTATCAAATTGAATTTCACCATCATGTACTCATATTGATCATAGAGATATCTAAATTCCATCATTGTTATATCCTAATCTCGTACTCATAGCTGGTGATAGCCTGATCTGAGGTCAATCTTCAAGAACCATCATACCACTCTCAACTAGTCAAAGAGGTTATCAATCCTAGGTGGCGGATATATATTATTCATGGTATCCTGGTTAAAGAATTAATAATCCCAACACAACATCAAAGTCCCATCTTCTTTCTTGGTGAACATCACTTGGGATACCCTAGGGGAAAACTGGGTCTTATTAAGGACTTCTTCTACAAGTCCTCTAATAGAACTCTCAGTTATCAAACCTCTATGAGATCCATATGATATTTTGGCATAGATATTAGAGTCATCTTGGGGTTTAATTTAATGATGAATTATATCTCTCAGTGGGGAGTCAAACCTGACACATCCGTATGAAATCTGTTCTCATACTCAGCCACCAAAGCAAGATATTGATGGCCCATAACATCCACCACTTCAAGTGTCTTTCTAGATAACGGATGAGTAATCAGATGTAATCTCCTACATATGAGTCCACCCTACTCTTATTAGGTATCCTTGTCAACTATGAAGAGAAAATAATCCCATGAACATGAAAACAAGATATTCTCTACCTAAAATAGTAAATATTTTCATGAAGGTTGTATAGCCAGTCCATTCCCAAGATCATTTCCTCATTATATCTATAAAGAGATTCCATGAAAAATCTTGCATCCATGGTTCAAATCTCACTATCTGAAAATTTTTATGATCTCTATTTTACCTTCGGTAGGAATTTTCCAAAATAAAGGTCGAGGGAAGGGTTCAAATGGAACCTCTAGATCTTGAACTACAGATGTATAAAGAGAAGATTGGACTATGCATGTGTATTTAAAAACTATATCTATGATATAAATGATATAGATATTAGCTCTAATCATCTTTGAAACCATTGAATCATAGGCCTCTATGGAATGAAGCTTCCCTCACCCTTGTCAACAAGATCCTTGAGCTTGACGAGGACCACCTGGTGGTGGTGATGGAAGCATTTCAAACTGCCTAACACCTCCCACTCCTCTCCCCAATCCTATGCCACATATTCCACCCTACATACATCCGTACTATTATCACTACCTATAAAATGTTGGAACATCCACTGTCTCTTAGTTAGTTTTACTTATGGCCAGCCAATCTCATGCAAGATCTCCCCAACCATTATAAGAGTAGCACAAACTATCCATAGGTTGACTAGAACCTTCCTCTGAGACTTGAACCGTATACCCAGAGTCATAATATCACCTCTTATAAGATCTTCCACATCTTTATCCTTGATTCGATTACCGGATACCTTCTTTCGATGTCTCACTCCCTTTTTTCTTGCTACTTGAACCCATTTCCAGTGTTCCCTATTTCCAGAAATAGTTTTATCACCAAAGCATGATCTGGCACCCAACATAAGTATGAATATATAGAGGTAACACACTACCCAAGAATTATTTGTGTAGATATCACTCAAAGTTCCATGCATGATATAATGGTTCTATATCCATATTCATTAGGTATCATGAGAGGTTGGTAATACTTGAATAATACTCAACCATAGTCATGCTTCTATACTCTATCTATAAAAGCTCTGGGATGCATACTAATCACATCATAGTCGGAGAGTACTCCACCCTAAGGAGACACTACAAATATATCCATGAAAGAGTTTCCTAATTATATGAATGAACCAGTAGGATCCACCAATTCCCTACAGATCTATGTATAAGGATCACCACCAGTACCACCAACTAGTATGTAGGTGTCCTGATGAGAACAAAGGAACATGTAACCACCTTGATCTAATCCTCAACATCCTGAGGGTATTGATTTCCACATAACCTAAGGGGTTTATAATTCTAAAAAATGAAGAGTTATCTTCTTATGAACCTCATCTTCTGGTACTTTAGGTACCATATGTTTCTTGATGGGTAAAGGTATGACTGGAAATCCACCCGGAGTCACTACCCCCTAAACATTTTCCTATATCAAGCCTCATTGTTGAGGGGTTAATCTTCATTATCCTACTACTGAATCCTAGATTTAAATAATTATGTTGGAATCCTAAAATTGACAAGATGAACCATAGTTAATGATTATATCTAGAGAGATGACTCAATAAGGACATTGAACCACAATCCATTCCTATGAGATGCATGTACGATGTGTTTCTATGTAACCAATGTCAACATGTAATGAGTCAAAATTCCTAGAATTAGATTCATGGTTTATGGATAGATTAGCTTTCCCACCAACAATAGAGTCCTTGTCCTGAAATCCAATCATGAATTGCATAAAAAAGTTTTCATGAAACTTAAACCAATATAAAATCAAGAAAAAAACACCAAACTATAATCCTCTTATTAAAATTTTTCATGACCCGACCAAATAAGGCCCACCTGGCCAGTGATAAGTCAAGTGTGACTACCCCTTTCCTGCCTCTAATAGGCCAAGGGTTGGTGACCGGTGTTGAGTAGAAATAACCCTAACATGGGATACCTCATCCTATTATACATGTATACAGAGACATACATCTCCAAGACTATACAAAACAGAAATGAAAAATACAATTAATACCAAATACTTTCACACAACTAAATCCCACAATCAGAGTATGATGAAAAATAATAGAAATCATAAAGGTCCAAATACAAGCCCGTCATAATAGTAAAAAAATCTAACTTTATGGTAAGAAATGACTATGGTCAAATGTGACTCCTAGAATTAACCATGGGTTTTTATCCCAAATAGAATCTCCATCTACTCTTGGTATACCGAGAAAACCTTTAAATAGACCACCATTATCACGATACATGAAATGTGTGGGAAGTTCCTATATAGGGGTGAATATAACAATACGCAGTTAGAAACAACAAAATCACTAATTATAAAGCATCAAGAGTAGTCATCTAATCATGGGATATGTCAAGTATAATATGAGTCATATAATAAAACATCCAGGTATACTCATAGTAAACTATAAGTCTCAAGTTATGGTAATGAACACTTTTTCAGACCATGATTCTTCTTGAGAATTCATAATCACACTCAGCTGGGAGAACATACTCCTTGAGTCTGATATCTCTAATCGTGTCTATCTGAAATTTCATTCTCTTGAGGTCTCGCTATGATGAGGTACACACAGGAATTCTGAAGAGATCAATACATAAATATATAAAACACCTAGTTCCATGGGTTATACCAAAAACCCAATATGGAATAACCCACTAAGTAGGGGATCAAGACCCATGTATGGGTTTTCACATCAATTATGAGATCACCACATAGGGTAGAATATGATAAAGGATCCCATCCCAGATCTCTGGGTAGGAGTCCTAAAGATTAATATGAAACTAATTTTTTAGATATGATCACAATCCTTTTCTCAGAAGTTAATGCGATACTATACCATTACAGGGATAGATCGAGGGAATACACCCTAAAAAACTCATCCATGCTAAAGAGAACAATGTATCCAAGTCAACTTCGAAGAAGTGCATGGAATTTAATTAGGGTATACAGAATATATATCCCATCTTAGGCCTTCCAATGTATGTTTATGTGTACCTCTTCATGTGTCTATGAACATCTGGTTGTGTCCATGTATAGATTTTGTTCCATGTAACAGAACTTGTTTATGTTCCAATTTGTGCTCGTGTATTCAACATGTTCTCATTTTACTCTCCATGTTCATTCTCACGTATCATTTGAGATAGACACTAAGATAGTGGCCATAGGTAACATGGAATGTGGTAGGGACCACACATCATGGAATCCTTATCTCTTCCACATAAACCTTAGAGCTGTTGTTGAGGTCCCACATGGTGTGTATCTTCGTATTACACGTTGTGTAGTTCAAAATTTTCCCAAACCTGCCATTTTTTCAAGACTTTTCCATTCTCACCACCACCTCCAAAATATCCTCTATGAATCTTTATTGAGGTTTTCGTAACTTGGTAAACCATATTCTATCTTCATTGGAGATCTATTTCGGGACATCCAAATCGATTGGGAAAACCTATGTTGCTTGTTTCATCATCGCACAACCAATAGAAAAAACAATAAGTGTCAGTTAGTTCTTCATATGTTCATCCTCCACTATTTTTGATCCTCAATCATAGCCTCAATCATAATCCATACTCGTGGTATTGATCCATTTCACCAAATAATAGTCTTGTAATGATCGAATACTATGTATTCATTGAAGATTTTTTCAAAGACATTTCCCATGATGAATGTTTGATGAAATAGATGATAAAACCATAAAAATTAAATGTGAGGAACAAACTTCATAATTTTTTCATTTTGGGCACAATCTGTTGTCATAGAATAGATGAACTAAGATGAATATAATCAATCTATAATAAACAATAATAAATCAACCAGTGATGTGTGAATCAATTTATGTTTGTATAATTGATCCACATTTGAAATGGGATAAATAAATAGTAAGAATATAATAAATACAAACTGTGTACCTCGGGTTTTGATTAGCCCATCATGAATAATTATCCTATGTCATTGTCATTGGAAAGATCCACAAACATTGATGTTGTTAATGATCCTTGTGATGTCAATTTGATCCTCTGATCCAATTTCGTTAACCAACACCCCTCTAAGATCTCCTCTATAGGTCTATTAGGTTATGTTGCTAACCCAAACACTCACCCAAAATGGGTTATTTATAGAGGACTATGAGTTCTCTACATCAATATAAATAAATATATAAATTCAATATATTTATTTCATTATTTGTGCCTGCAAGGAAATTTTATCAAATGATCAACACTAATAATGATTGTGGAACACCTAGGGTAAAGCCTCCATTTCATAATCAATGGAACTATCATATTTTTTATACAAGACTCCATTTAATATTTGTTCCCCATTTTCAAGAAAACCGTGTGTACATGATTTTAATATATTTATTATTTTTTATATATTAATTCTAGGCTCACAGGGCCTTATAATCTCATGTCATCTTGGAACCTATCTCTAAAAATATTACTATATATATTTTAAAGATTTACATGGAACAAACCAAGAAATTAAATAAAAAATTAAACCTCAATATTTATTACTCTCTAAATATATCTTTCAGTTCAACTTAAATCACTCTCGGTTTAATCTAGGTTTCCTTAGGGTGGGTTATTTCATACTTCTTAACCTATTTCCTTAATGTAATAAATACATCATAATGGAATGTAGAGAGAATGTAATTAACCAAATAATATAACATTGGTGTGTCAAACCTAGTGCATTATTAGTCATATTTTTCATGATCTAGGTTAAAATCAAGTTAATACTCAATCCACCATTATGAGGTTATTACCCATAAGTATATTTATGCCAGAGAATTCACCTATATAGAGTATCTAGAGATTTATTTAATTTCAATCATAAACAAACAATCTATACATTACCAAAACATTATGATAGAGTCATATACTTATAATATTCACTCAGACTTATGCCTAGGGTTTTTAAAAATGTTCTCTTATCCTAATTCCCAAATAAAAAGTGAATTATTATTTTAGAATTAAATCAAATAATATGAAAAAAATTATTTGTACCTTTGAAGTTATGATCAACACTAACATATAAACCATTAAATTATACTGAATAAACATCCTGATTTTAAATTTTATATAATCCATTATCTGATACTAATTTTTATACCTTTAACCCACACTCCAAGATTTAATTCCATAAACACATGATTTACATTATTTTTTCAATAAAAATTGTTGATTAGTGGACCTAAATAACCCATAAATATAATACATAAATAATGTATTTAATTAATTATATACCCTTGACCGTATAGTTTTACAACTTTATAGAATAATGAAAAAACATAAAATAACAAAACCATTTACTTTTTCATAGCTAAATGAAATTTTCAACTCTATATGAAACCTGATAGTCTAAAACAACTCTAAAACATATCCCACAAATTATAATCACCAAATATCATAGAAAAGATACCATGTTTTATTATTTTCTTTATAAACTCATGAAATGGAAATATAAGAATAGGTGAGATCAAATGCTCAAAAGGGGAAAGCATACAATTGAGGTATTAATGGGAAAAATATTATTAAAGGAGTGTTTAATCATCTTAATACCATAATAATCTTAACCTACTAGCATAATATATCCATAGATTGTAATGAAAATAAATAGATCACATGGATAACATTAAGACACATTATGGTGATGTAATGTATAATGTCAAACATATCGATCATACCCTTACAGTTTCATGAAAGATATAATTCCTACAATCAAGGTGTCAACCAAAACATCATTCTTATAATCAAGTCCATTGTCAATAAGCATTGATTAATTGGGTATTCATACACCAAATACACAAATATATTTTTCTAATGAAACCTAACAATGCATCAAGGAGATATATAGTGTCAATACCTACATGTAATATTTTTAATTCCATGTTATTCATCATATGAAATAGTTTGTAAAGAATAAATAATTCAATTTTTTAAGAAATAATTAAAATTAAATTAAAACATAAGGAACAAAAAAACATTTTCTCGTGTTATTAAAATGGATAAAATGATCATAAACCATCCCAAGAAAGAACGTGGATAGTCACAAAATGAAAAGTAAATATGCCAATAATAAACTTTATTGGAATAGCAACACACTAAACACCAATATTTTTCCACATGTTAATGAAATATTATTCATTATCATTGAATATAATTTAATATGAATTACATAAAATGTGATTTTCAAAACATGTAGAGGAAGGAGTATAATTTTAAGTAGATAAAAGAATTACATGGCCATTAGAAATATAGAGGGGCGTGGATAGTTTTAAAAGAATATATCATCATTGTAACTAAGGAAAGGTATAATTATATTAAAAATTATGAAACACTACAAAAAATCATTGAACATTATCATGCATGAAGAGGTAACAATTGAATTGTTAAATTCCATGAGTTCTTTCCCCCAAAAAATAAATATACATTGGAGGAAAAATCCTAAAACATGAACCCTGATAGGGTAAATCTTTTTTAATATGACATGTAAAATGAAATTTAAAGCATTATAGTGTTTTTATAATAAATTTTTAATTTTTATGTGAAATTTAAAGTTACACGTTACCTTTAAAAGTAACATTTGCATAATGTGACATGAAGTTTTTTGAAAACCATTACTTAAAAAACTCCAATAATGGATCATTCAATATTAACAAATATTACCTTAGATAAAATATGAGATAATGAAATAACATAATAATGTGAAATGATATTACCAATTTTATTAATTTAAAAAATACATTTTTTGAAAAATCATATTAGAAAAGTGTAATAAAAATCTATTTTGTATCAAAATATATTTTACCCCATAGAGTTTGGGAAACTACTACAAAAAAACTATTAGGGTGGTAGAACACAAGAATAATTTAAATAAGATCATGATAAAACAATACAAATCAATGAATAGAGAATTGAGTTATCAATATCCCTTATGGGAAACATACTCCTTGAAGTATTAAATATTTCAAAATGGTGTATTATATGGTTGATATAAAAATTCATTGAATAAAATAAAATGGCATATAATATAAATATTTTGTAGAATTTTCCCAACCATTAAGTTCAATTGTATTTACAAAATCTATGGATTAAAATTTAGTAACAAAAGAGCTTTAAAACTATGTTAATAATTGAGTAAAAATATTTCTAATGTAAAAGAAATGATTTGGATTATTATTTCCCATGAAGGAGAAAAATATATAATAAATAAATATATATATATATATATATATATATGGTCTATGAGTACACCATTAAACAGAAAACATAGTGCATGAAATAAACATGTCTCAAGGAATTAGAGTTTGACATAATGTACCCTTGTATCTTGAGTAACATTTCAATCAAACCCCCTTGATTGTGTTTGATTTTAATTGAATATAAGATACCAATATTAGAAGATATTTACTAATATTATATGTTAAATGGGTTTTATATACATAAAATAAATTAAATTAGATGAATAGTAAAAAATATTTCTCATAAAGCTTTTTTGAGATGAAAACCCTTACCATGGTCAATATCCATTCTGAACATTCACCAATAATACTTAATAATAAAATTGTGTTTATTAGATACATTATTAGGAACCATATTCTTATATATTTAATTTAAAATTATTCATGTATTATCATGTTATATTTATTATTTTTATATTTTTTTCTTATCTTTCAGCTAAAATTGAATCAACATTAACTTATTTTGGTAATTTTAGTGATTAAAGGTGATATATTAATAATAATTTAATGAATTCATATAACCATTCAAGAACCAAACAAACTGGTCCATAATTAGTTATTAACTTATAAATATATTATTATTTATATTCCAATAATCATTAATGATATATATATATAGAATTATTCAAGCAGGTGGTTAAATTATAGTGATCCATATCATTTACACGTATTTTTACTTGATTTTTGACAATAATATCCACTAAATGAAACTAAAGGATTAGGAGGCATATCTCTTTATAAAACAAGGTAAATAAAACATCAAATAAAAATAAAATAAAATAAACCTTATTATATTCTCAATAATGTTATCCCAAATCTCTTTGATCTCCTAAAACATCATAGGATAACCTAGGGAATACATAAAAGAAATGGGGGAGATAAAAACCAAGTAAGGTAATGAACATGATAATAAAGAATAACATGGAATAAAATGGTATCATTAAAAGTATTGATCATGAATTATAAAATAGGATCGTAACATAAATACTATGGTATCAAAAGATCCTATAAACATAGGAAGGTGGCAGCAACATATAACATGGCATAAGCATTGTTCAAGGATAACAAGTAAGGCAACATCACATGGTATATGGAGTCCCATCGTGGATTATGTTCACTCCCTGGTCCCATTAAAAGTAACTGATGATGAAAAATCATTACCCAAGGAATTGTAATTCTATCTAGGTGCACCCATCATAGATTATTTATGCTTATGTGTTCCATAAAAGGATATCAATCATAATACATAAACAAAATAATTTCTCATAGAAAGATATGGGATGTAGAATCATGTCCTATAGCATGACCAAAGGTTATATCGTATTGGTTTCCATGAAATAAGAAATTAAATCATTATTGGGTGTTCTTAGGTGAAAAAATAATCATATTACATAGAAATGAAGTACATGAAAATTGATGAGATAAAAATGAGTAGATAACTAATTTGAAAATATTCCTTTTATGTGGGGTTTTAGGAAAAAATGTTAAAGAATCATTAAATATAGTAAGATTGTAATAGTTCCCATAAAACTAGAAGTGAAATAAAATTTCCGTCCATATAATAATATTTTTTTATAAAAAAAATATATTTTAGATCATTTTATTTATAAGTACTTTAAAGGACATAATGAAAATAGAGAGGATCGCTTTAATTGGATTTTCACAAGAAACTGATAACGAATCCTTTAAACATACTATATCTACATAAAGGAAAGATTAATTACACTAGGTATACACATTTTTCACATATATAGACAATATATAGTAGGTAAATAAGATGAATAGATATATAAATTTAGTTAAAGAGAGATAAAGAGTAACTCAAATGAAATAGGGTCGTTTAGAGAGATCTTTTACCTTATATTACATAATCGATATTAATTTTCACATAACATACTAGATAATAAAATTAGATTCATTAATTACTTATTTCATAAAAAATTCATATATATTTTATTTAATATACCTTTTTATCTTCTTTTGTAACCATTTCATTGAGATATAATGTTTAATTTCATTGTTTTGAGGGTGTTAATTTCATGATTTCAATGTCAAATCACAACTAGTTAATTATGGATGATCTTATCAAATGTGACTATAAATCCATTTGTGATTTGAAATAGTATTCATGTACATATATAAATTTAAATTGTCCCAAATATCTTTTTTTAAACATTATCAAAATATCACTGTAAAAACATTAACGTTATTCAGTTAGTCCATTTAGGTGGGTTTACCCACCATTGCAAACTAAATTCATGTTATTTAATATTACAATAATATTTTCATCCATTAATGTGAAAAAATTTATCATATAAATATTTTAGTCACATTAAATCATTAATAGTGAATTTAAACCTACTATAAATATGATAATTGAAGAAACAAATTATACATAGAAGTGGTGAATCAATATGATATGGATATTGATTTTATTTTAAGAATAAGTGGAGAATAGAAGATGATGTATGGTATATATTCAATTACAACCATAAAATTATAGTCTATATATTATACTAGATTAATTAATTAATGTTGGATGAGGGAGGTGATGAGAAGGTGGAAGATAAAAATATTGTAACATTTGTAGTCTGATAATATTACCTATTGATTGTCGTTTCATTGAACAACTCTTTAAGGAACATGTAATTGTTCTTTTGGTGAGACCATTAGCACTAAGAGGTGGAGGAGAATATTGCAAGGTGAATTGGGAATAAATTCAGAATTCTCCAAGTCATGAAATGAGTGAGGATAAGGGGTTTTGGTTAGTGGTAATTATAAGTGCAGGATAGGGGTTTTTTGAAATATTAAATTCATTAGTTAATTATTATTTTCTCCAGTCTACCAATAGTATAGAATCTTATGACTATATATAGTAAATGGTGTAAGTGACGTTGAACTATTTGGTGCTTACATCAATCATGACTTAAAAATTCATGTATTTAGATTATAATCATAATTATTGTATTTTAAAATATTTCAATTTCACTATAAAATAAACAATTTTAGAGAAATAAAAAAATGTCACTAGTATACTTGCTAGATGTAGAGATATTCACATAGGTCGGGTGGTCATATAGGGATGACCTTCAAGTATAGGCCTTTTGGTCATATTTTCTTGGAGTATAATACCCATGGGGCCTATGGGTCATGTAATGGGATCCCTCTACCCTAAAAAATGGGAGTGGTTTGTTCATATTAATAAAAAGGGGGACTTACCCCAACCTATTAATATATATATATATATATATATCTGTGTGTGCGTGTGAATATATGCATATATATATTATTTTTAATTTTCTTTCCCATAGAAAAATTAATTATGTTCTCATAAAATTTTCATATCATTATAATACAACATAATATTAATTTTAAAATACTTATTCTTAAAAAAATCAAATTTAAATAATTATATTTTTTATTAAAGTTAAATTTACTTTTTTTTATTCTAGAAAAATATAAAATCATAATTTATCATTTTTAAAACATTTAGAAACTTATAACATCAAATAAATATAAAATATTTTAAACTTATGAGGTCTGGAAAATATTATTTTAAACATTCATAGGTGAGAGTACTATTATAATTGAAATGGTACTATTCCTAATAGTCAGATAACTATTCGAACGGTCAGGTTACTATTATACTGGACTGATTACTATTCCAATAGTCAAATTTCTAATTGTGATATGGGTTCCCAAATTTCTATAAATGCCTCATATTTAATTAATTATTCAACCAATTATACTTTATGTTAGGATTATATATTTTTATTTTGAGGATCAATATTATATAACTAATTTTATGATTTATTTCTATAGATTTTTTCAAGAGTGTGGTTATTTTGGTGGATCGAACAAAACCAAATTTTCATATTTTTTTATCATATTTTCTATTTTTTATCCCATTGTAATATTTTCAATTTATATTTCCATTTTAATTTGTCAAATTGAAGGATAAGATTATATAAATAATATTTTTTTAGTGTCATGATATGGTCCATGTTCATTATAATACATTACTAAATATGAAACAATTATAATAAGGGAAATTAAAATAATAAAATTTTCGGTCATTAAAACATTCCCCCTTAATAAATTATTCCATAAAAAATTTTATTTAACATACTATGGTGATAATAATTGAGGGTACATCGAGTTCATAGCATCCTATAATTCCCATGACACCTCCTCGTACTTATGGATTCACCATAGTACATTTCCCGGTTGAATTGTCTTGTTTTGTATATCTTTATCTCTACGTTCCAAGTTATTCAATAGTTTCTCCTAATAAGTGAGATCATTTTCCATATATACCAATTCTAAAATAGATATTTTTTAGGGATATTTTATGTACTTTCACATGAGGGATATATATAATACATTATTTACTTGAGACGTGGTTGGTGAGAGTGCTGGTTGGTAGGCCATAGCTCTGATGCGATTAGGAATCCCAAAGGGGATTATATACCAGGGATATAGCTTACAATTAATCCAAAATCCAATGATTCTATTGAATGGTGATATTAGGAGTAAAACTTTATCTCCAGCCTCAAAATCATGGTCTCATTGATTATTTTTATCATAGATCTTCTCTAAGATTTAAGAAACCCTAATGTGATGTTGAATGGTTTTGACATTTTCTACAATTTCCTCAACTATTTCTAGTCTTATCAGATTATATTCACAAAATTCATCATAGAACTCATTTTTTCTATATATCTTCCCATATTAAGATTTATATAGATCCATTTTTATGATTTAATGAAATCTAATATTATACAAGAACTTTACCAGAGGAATTTATTGATCCCATACTCCTTTAAAGTCCATAGATCATGCTCCCAAATTTTCTTATAGTTTCTATATAGTATGATAATATTGTCCATAACATTTTTGATGATAAATCATTATAATGTTCAACTTAGTGTTTAGATCATTTTTTAGAGACTCCTAGAATTTTTAGGTAAATATTCAATCTCAAACATATAAAATTGATAGTGGTTTTCTATATAGCCTTGAAAATTCACATATGCATATCCTCAAAATTTGATCAGTGGAGAATTAATATAATGTTATAATTATGTGGGATGTATTTCTAAGATAATCTAACACAACCCATATAGATTTGTTTTTCTTTTTTTGACTTTGTATGACTAGTGACAAAGCCCATAGTGTCTTTTTCCCATTTCCATATAAGTATGGGAAATAGTTGCATCATCCTCTTTGACTAATACCTTTATTCTTTGAATTCCTAAAATATGAGGCACATTATTGTATATTATGGGATCTCTTTAATCATATTATCCTATCAATATTTCTCTCGGATATATCAATACATCTTCAAGCTCCTTGGGTTGGCGGAGAAGTTCAAGCAATGATCATTATTGAAAATATACTTCCTTAACTCATGATTTTATGGTACACATATTTATGACCAAAATCATACATATCCTTATTCATAAATTATAAAATCCATGGATTTCCCATTTCTTATAGATTCCTCATTCTTTTAAATTTTCAAATCATCTCTTTGAGTATCCTTTAAATTCTCCATATGGGATGGTTGAGAAGTCATTTGAGAAATGAATGATAATGTTCATTACATTGTAATCCCCATGTGCATCGATTTTATGTCTAAAGATATTTGATCCTTCTAAATTATGATAATTAATAAGGTTTTTAGATCCTTTCTACATAGAGGATCTACAAAATAATTTTCTATCTTAGGATAGATATTGATTTAGCGGTCATATTCCATGATTAGTTCTAACCATGTTCACTTGGGAATATTAATCAGCTTCTATGAGAATATATATTTAATGCTCTTGTGATCCATACTTATCCCACACTTCTCCCCATTAAGAGAATTCAACAATATTTTTTAAACGAATATTACTATAGCTAACTGTTAATCATGCATTAGATAGTCCATCTCAGAAATATTTAACTACCTTGAGGTGTAGGATATCACTTTATAATGTTACATTATCAAGTAGGCTAATACATTTATTTAAGCACATATGTATATCATGAAGAAATCCCTACATTAAGTAAATATGAGGATTGGTATAGTGATAATCCTCTTTCTCAACACATTGAAGCTTTATTTTTATTTATTAGTTTATAAAAAATTTACTGAATTTTAATTCATCTTTATTAGAAAGTTTGGTAACAATCATAAGTTTATCATAATTCAATAGTAATATCTATCTAGTCTATTAAAAACATTGGATCTCCATTTTGGATGTTGATCTACTTCACTCCTCAATTTCCTTGGACTTATAAGGGTTCCACAGATATACCTATACTATTGATAATAGTCCCCAAGAATGTTACTTCCTCCATCCAAAAATTATATTTACCATACTTTTCAAACAGATTCTCATTTATAATGGTCACTATTACAACATTCAAATTCTCCTCAGTCTTCACCTCACTTTTGGAGTTTCTTAGAATATCATCTATAAATAATAATAAAAAATTCAAGGGAATATTTAATTACTCTATTCATAAATTCTATAAGGATTACTATAGTATTAGTGACTATGAAGGGCATTACAATAAACTCAAAATGGACATACCTTTTTTTAAAGGTTGTATACTGATCAAAGACCAGAACACTAAGATTTATTAAATCGAAAGAGAGTACAAAACAAGATTACATAAGATTAAAAGAAGGTAGTTTTTTGTATCTATAATAAAAAAGGGGAGTACATCAGGAGGGATTCCATCCCTCCAGATGACATCATGAGGAACTCCCTTGTTGGCGAGACCATCAGTGATCTTGTTGGATTCACGATAAGTGTGCGGAACAATGAAATTGAGACTTCTAAGAGAGTGTAGGAAGTCCATCCATCTAGGGTTGAGGGACCACGCAAGGTGAGTAACACCACACCATATGGATTTCACAATAGTAGTTGAGTCACTTTCTATCCAAATGTTTCTCTAGTCGAATTTCTTGGAAAAAGAGACGGAATGGATGACACCTATCATTTCTGCCTCTAAGGCCAATGCAATGTCGTAGCTTCCATAGAAACATCCTAAGATCTGATCAAGATGGTCTCGAAAGACACCACCACAGCCCGAAAGGCCTGGGTTTCCCTTTGAAATGTAGTCTAGGGAATATATTAATCTTCACCTTTAGTTAGTGATATCCTTAATCAAGGTCAACCTTATTGAAATATTGGGGACCATGTAGTTGGTAGAAAAAATCATCTATCAATTGAAGATGATAATTTTTATTGATCATGATTTTGTAGAGTTTATGATAATCAATTTATAGGCAAATTGACCCATCCTTATTCTTGACAAAGAGGATTGGTGCACCACACAGTGATGCACTTGGGTGTGTAAAAACATTTTGAACATTATCTTGTTTATTATTATTTAGTTATTCCATATCAATAGTGGTTATTCTATAGGGTGTCTTTTATATAGGTAGATATCGATGAATATGTTCAATTAATAACACAACCTATCAGTTAGAAGGATGACTAGAAAACTCTTCAAGGAATACATCAGTGTAATACATAAAAAATTTCCATGTCTTCCAGAATTATTATATCCATGGTATCAATAATTTTAGCTAGATAAACATGACTATAAGTTAATAATATCCTCACTTTACTAGAATATTACATGGTAGATTCATCCTCTCATTCACATTAATATATAATTGGTGGATGACTCGTGATGTAAAGAGTAATCTCCATCTCCCAATAGTTGGTGTTTTATTTATATAAGTATATACAATCCCTGAAAAATATATCATCAAAATACATTAAATAAAGTAAGGAATGATTTTATTTGAGTTTCATTCCACAAATATTGAGAATGAAAGAGTTATATACATAGGATGCACTAATTTCCCCATTTTCTATTCCCACAGGTAGCCCAACCCCAATTTTCTAAATTAGTGTTTGAATAGTCATACTAAACTCGTAATATATTAATGACTATGTAAAAAAATTATGATATATGATATTTGAATATCATAAATAAATAATCATTGCGCCTTTCTCTATTTGATTCTAGATCATTTCTTTTAAGATATCTAAAATAATCACAAGGATGAGCATACTCGAATTAAAAATACTATAAAATTGGAAACTATGAACATAGAAAGAATAAATGATAAATGAAATATATATCCTAAATTACGAGTCACTAGGTTTACATCAAGGTTATCATGTCTAATTTCTCATATTATATTTTCTAACATAATAATTTTTTAATTCTTTCATAATGGTTTGAAAAAGTGTTTTTAAAATTTTCAAAGAATATCCCCATGGGATTGTAAAAGAAGGTGTGTATATTAGCCTCTTTTTTAGGTACCAGGTGACAATCAAGTTAATACCCAATGCACCCTTTTTGAGGTTATTACCCCTAAGTCCTATGGTTTTAGATCAAAATCCAATTGTAGTTTTTAGATATAGATGTAATTTCTTATAAACCAGTCTCTCTGTACTTCACTAAAATTTCATGATGTTTTCCTATACACATACTTATCATGAGGGTTCTCACTAAGGTATTCTATTTATAATCCAAAAAAATAATTATACCATCCTTTGATACAAATATAGAGACCCAAACCTTTTATCCATATTATTGCATGATTTTTAACATAACTATTAATTAAATACAAGGAGAGGATAAAAAGACTAGTTTTTTAGAAGACTGTGTACAAAAAACATCAATCTCAAATAAAAGAAAACCACTTAATTTTAATCTCCATAATGATCTCCTAAATCCCTTTGATCACAAAAAACATTACAGGATAACCAAGGGAATACTAAAAATAATAGAGGTGATCTAAAAATCCTAGTAATAGATTTAACATGATAACAAATAATAATATGGAATAAAATGATATCATAAAATATAAGGCTCGTGAATAATCACATAGAAGAAAAAAATAATGAACATGGTATCATAAGATCAAGGAAATAAAGGAAAGTGGTTGTAACATTTATCATGCTACAGGTATAAATCAAGGCTAATTTCCAAGACAACATCAAAAAGTGGATAAAGTCCCTTCATGGATCAATATCACTCCCTAATTCCATTCATAACATCCCATGAGACAAAAACATCACTGAATTCATTTGAGTGAAATATGGGAAAACCCATCCTAACATGTACTTTCTTATTTGTTCCAAAAAAGTAATCCAATATTTAAACAAAAACAATATAATTATTCATGGAATGAAATGGGTTTCATAATCATGCCTTATAGAATAACCAGAGGGAATATCATAATAGTTCCCATGAAATAAGGGAACAAAAACTTATTTGGTGTTCATAGGAGAAAAAATAACCACTTACATGAAAATTAACACCATGTAAATTGAATACATAAAAACAGAGTCGAGAACAAATTTAGAAATATTCCTTTTAATTTTTGTTTTAGTAAAAGGTTAGTGATTTTTTAAGGATGATAAGATCATAATAGTTACCATAAAACCCATATGTGAAATAAAATTTTAATCCATATAAAAATAATTATTTTTTTAAAACCATGGTTGTTTTATAAAATTTTGTTGAGTGGTACATTAATGAAGGGAAATATATATAAGTTCCCTTTAATCATCTTTTCTAAATAAATTGAGAAGGTAACCTTTAAAAAATGTATACCCCATCAAGGAAAATTAATTTTCACTAGGTATATATGTTTGGGACATATATACAGAATATATATGATGTAAATTATAAAAAATATATACTAAATAAGAGGTAAATAGAGGGAATGTGTTACCCAAAAGAAATAGTGTGGTTTAGAGAGATCTCTTCCCTTATATTGAATCTCTCTTCACATGTACACAACCTCTTGGATAATCAAATTAGATTAATAAATTACTTAATTAAAAACATTTTCCATATATATTTTATTTACTATAATTTTATTATGTTCATTTACATCATTTTCAATAAGATGGAATGATTAATTCCATTATTCTTATAGAATTATTTTTAGGATTCTAAGGTCTGACCACATGTGTGTAATTATTAATGTTCCTATAAAATGGGACTAAAACAAAATATTTGAAATGAAATAGTATTCATGTATATAAAAATATTTAAATGTCCCAAAATAACCTTCTGTGTTTCAACAAGGGACAAATATCATAGTAAAAACATTAAATCCATTTAGTGAGTTCATTTAGGTTGATTTATCAACCATCACAAACTCAATTCCATTAATTTAATATTATGTGTATATATATATATCCAAGAATGTGAAAAAATATGTAATAAACATATTTAATTCACTTTAAACCATTAAATTTTTATTTAAACATGTCATGGAGGTGGTAATTGAAAAAGAAAACTCGTTATCCATGGAGGTAGTGAATCTTCATAACAAGGAAAATGGTTTCATTTTTAGAAAAATAGGAGAATATGAGATAATGTATTGAAGATATTCCATTATAAACATAAAATTATAGTATATATACAATAATTTTTTTAGTAATTCTTGTTGGATGAGGGAGGTGAGGATATGGTAGAAGAAGAAAATAATTTAAAAGATGAAGTTTGATAATTTTACCTCTAGAATTTCATTTCATTTATAAACTAATTAAAGATTAAGGAATTTTTCTTTTGGTGAGTCTTGTAGGAATATTATATATGGGAGAGGATTTATAAAGGAATTGGGGGAAAATTGAAAGCTACAAGGCTTATAATTAGTGAGGGGAATGGGTTGAAAGGGGTGGTATTTATAAGATGAGGAGATTGTTGTTTTGATTATTATATTTAGCAGTTTTTTATTTTTCTCTCAAGAGTATCAAAAGTATTTATTCTTGTGACTATATAAATTAAATGATTCATTTTAGTTTGAACTATTGGGTTATTATATCATCCAAGGCTCAAAAATTAAATCATTTAGATTATAATTTTAAATACCGTATTTTTTGTATTTCACTATTCAAAAAAATAATATATTTTAGAGAAATACTAAAAAAAATCACACTAGTAAGTTTCTGAATAGTATATTATATATATTTTATAAATTTTAATAAATTAATTTTTCATAATGAGGTAAATTTAATTTTTAAATAAAATCCCCATTTATTTGAAAAACAATAATTTTAATATTCTGGTCAATTGTCTAACCCTTTCAAATTTTACATATTGTCTCATAAAATTATCATATCATTATAATACGACTTAATGTTAATTTTAAATACATTTTATTTTAATAAAAATTCTTTAAAATATTTATATTTACGGTAAAAGTTTAATTAAAACTTTTATATGCTACAAAAATACAAACAAGATAGTTATCTTTTTAAAACATTTATTTACTTATAAAATGGTATAAATATAAAATATTTTCATTTTATAAGGTACCTAAATATTATTTTACATACTTATAGGTGAGGATAAAATTATAGTGGTAAGGTTAATATTCCTAATGGTTAGATTACTATTCTAATGTTTAGGTTGATATTCCCACAGTCATATTACTATTCCAACTATCGAATTATTATTCCAATGGTAAAAAAATTAATGGTTATATGGGTTCCCTAATTTATATAATTACTTCATATTTAAAACATTATTCATTAAATTGTATTTTATTTCAATGTTAAATATTTTCTTTTTGAAGATGAATATTTTAATACTAATATTATTATTTATTTGTACATCTTTTTTCTTTAGTGAAATTATTCTGGTGCATTGAGAAAATCAATATTTTTATATTTTAGATAATTATTTTCTATTTTTAATCTCATTGTAATATTTTCAAATCTTTCATGCACATTCAATTTATAAATTTAATTTTAAAATTTTATAATAATATATGTTTTCATTTCATCATGTGGTTCATGTGATTTATACTACATAACCAAATATAACACAATTATTAGAAGTTAAATTCCAATTATGATATTCTTGGTTGTTAAACCAACCCCAAACATGAGAATGCTATATATCGATTGGTAAGTATTGTAAAGAAAATGTATAATATCATTATAATAAAAGAATAATGATATAATTTTGTCTTTTATATGATTTTTAAATCATGGTTTAAGCTATTTTGATAAATATTGAAACAATATGAATAATGAAAATTATTACTTCGTGGAGGAAGAAGTTCACAAAACACCCAATTAACGTTATATTGTTTTTATATGTTTTCAGAAATGATTAAATAAATTTTGTTCGATTAATATAAAAAAACTTATATATAATAATGATACTATGTTTATATTTTCACTATGGTATGGATACATTTTGTATGATAAATGGGAAGAAGAAATTGTTAAGGATTATGTAATACTCACTTTTGGCAATTTAAATTTCTTATTAATGTCCCCTTGGAAATAAAGGGATTAAGAAAACAAAAATCGATCAGAGTATTATGAACATGAAATAGAATTATATGTGTAGAAATATGGTTTAGAATTTGAAATTAATTATATGGAATCATTATGGCATGAAGGTGGTGGGGGAAGTTCCCGCTTTTATAAGTGAAGAGAAGGTAACTTTTGAAAAAATATTTTACTTTTCTATGATATTGTTACTCTATTCAGGGATAGAAGACTCTAAAAGATATAAATAAGAGATTATAGAGTTATATTTTTTTATTCATGACTCGTAAATATATTTACACACATTCTTTATACATGTTATATGTCAATTTTTATTTCATTTTTATTTTTAATTTTTTTATCTTAGTAAAAATGATTCAACTAATTAAATTCTATTTAATTAAAAATATATAATAAAACCTATTATCATATTTTACTAATATTAACCTAAAAAAATATTTATTTAATCCAATTAAATTTCTAAATATTATAAAATTATCTTCTAATTTTAACCATTTTATAGATAGAAACAATTTTTAGTAGAAAAATTTTTCTTTAACCGTTATGTTTCCTTAATATTGTTTAGAATCAATTTACAATTAAATGTTTCTCAATATAGATATACATATAAGTGTGTGTTCAAAAATAATATTAGAGTCATTAGTTAAAATATATTTATTTAATTTATTAGATGAAATATATAAAATATTAATAAAAAATTATTTTTAAAAAAAACATTTTACTATATTAGCATTGTAATTATATTTAATATTAGTAATCATAATTTTATGTCCAATAATGAAATTTAACTTTTTAAATAATATGTCGATATTTATATTTAAATCAAATCAATTTTTATATATTTAATTTCTAAAAGTGATGGAAATTAATTGTTTATATAACAGAATAAAAATAATTTTTATAGAAAACTATTACTTTAGTTTCAAAAAAAATATAGATGGGTTTTATTAAAACATAATAGTAATTTGAAATAATTTATTTTACTTATAACTATATATATTATAAAATCATAAAAAAAAATTTATGTCATTCGTGTATTTTGATAATGTCTAAAAGTGATAATTTTTTACAAAATCAGTATTTTTTACTATTCAACAAAAAAATTATTTTAGAAATATCCAAAAAAATCATATTAAAATAATATTGTTTACATAAATCAATATAGTATGTTCATTTATTAATATTAAAATTATAAAATTCATAAATTAATTTTTTTAATAATATCATAAATTATAATGGAATATTGTTTTTAATGAAAAGTGATATTATTTATATTTACATTTATTATTCCTATTTCATATCATTTATTAACTAAATTGGAGTTAAGCAATAATTAATATGAAGCATAACTTATCATAATTAATCATATGTTTCTTGAAATTGAAATTCATATTTTATAAAAATATAATTTTTAGAAAAATACTTTTCTAAACAATAAATAATCTTGTTATTCATTTTGGGTAAACAAATTGTACTTTTTCTACATTAAAAATAAAATTTATTTTATAAATAAATATATTTCATAAAGTGGTTATTTTAATTCATTATTACTAGTTTAGTGAATTTGTTTTAATGGTCATACTTAAATATTAAAATTTTCTATAAATATATCATAGTTTCATTTATGTTAGTCATAACATGGAGTGAAAACAATCAAAAAGAATAAAATTTAACGTGTTATTTATATATTAAAATCACTGGATGTTTAAAAGTATGTGAGATATCCTAGAATTTAAATCCTAGTCTGGAAATAAGAAAGTTGATATAGGCATTAAAAAATATCTTATTTAGATTTTTAAGATATAGTTTCGAACTAACTATAAATTAATGAAAAATGTATTTATGAAATTTATTATTCTTTTAGGGGATATCTCCCCACAAGGTAGTATAATACATTCAAAATTTAACATATTATAGAAATTCAATTCCACAATAAATGAATCCATGTCATGGTCTGATCATTTTTTCATGTCATTAGCCTAATAGAGTTGGTGTTTTGAAATTATGAATTGGTATGATATTGCATCAAATTACCTAACTTAATTGGTATAATATTATAACATTAAAATACATGGTACACCTAGCACAATATTTTAGGGTTTTTGAGAAAAGAATTAATCTTGGTTATTTAATTGAGTATTATAAGCCTTTAATATTATTTAATCTATATGGTGAACTTCTGAAAAAATGGATTGATGTGTTGGGAATCAAAATGACGTGGGGGGATAATTTCATTGTAAGTTATAGGATGTATATCAATAGGATAAATTATATGTTGGTCAATAAATAAAATTTGGTGTAACTTCTAATTTTTCTTTGAAGTAAAAAACTCAACATTTGAAGGAGTAGTTATTTCATAGAGTGATTGAGAGTGGGGATATCTCTATCCTGTGTGGGTTATAAACCTTGAGGATTAGTGTCATTTCTATTAATTATAAAACTAGTATACCTAGGGATTTGTTATATCAAATCATTTTTTGTGTGTGTTCCTTGGATTATCATGGTTTGGTTGAAGTAGGTAAAACTAATTTTTTCCTCTTAAAGGTGACTTATTCCATAATACTAGATATAATGGATAGTTTATTCATTTTAATAGGGGAATAAGATTTTTAGGGAGGGTCAGAATCCAATATTGATATACCCTAATTCACACCTCCTCTCTGGTCATTTAACTTTCTAGGGACCAATAAGTGGTATCAAAAATAAAGATTCCTAGTTGAGTTACTCTCAATGATGTGATAGTAGTTTCATCGACCATATAGGGATATTAATCTTCAATGGTAACAATTAAAAAATATGGAAGAACCGAATGTAACACTACTTCTGATCATTGGGATTTGATATATGTATGGATTTTATTCATGGGATTTCATCTATTACAAGTAATGTAAGTTTAAATGGAAAATCTTGAGGAGAAATTGGTCGGGATTCCAAATGTTTTAATGCATTCATATGAGAATTATCCATGGCTATATGTATAATGGTTTTGTTATGTGAATCCCTAAATACCATGTGGGAAACAATTCTCAAAATTTATGTTGTTTATTCAAATATATGTGAAGTTAAATTTCCTTATATATAGAATAATTATAAGGATCAGAGGATGTCCCTAAATGGGTAATTTTTTTCAATATTTGATCATGTTAGTATTATTATGTAGGATATGCATTAAATCAGAGAAACTCTATATAATACTGATATCACCAAAATAATATTGGGAATACTACCGTTGCATTTCAATACAATAGTTTTCATAGTCGAACATAACGATCGAAATGATATGATGTAGGGTAGTGATTATATAACTATCATTGAAAATGATATTATAAACAAAGATTGATCCCAATACGAGGGGTAATTCATTAGTAGTGGAATTAATAGAAATTAAGAAACTCTATATGGATATTGATCCAAAAAATGGGAAAAATTATTATGTGTTGTCTTTCCTTTCCTCTATCCTCAAACATGGGAATCATTATTCAAAGTAAAACTTCTAATTAATTTCATGAGAAATATCAAGGTTTTGAATCTCATAGAATTTTACTTAATGAAATTTTGAGATAATACAGAGGATGAATTACTCATGAAGAACTCATCTAAGATAATTAAAAGAAATAGGAAATCACACAAAAATCATAAAAAAGAATAAATTTCATTCCTAATAATAGGTTAACTTAGAAGAAACTAAAATGAAGGATCTTTAGTACTATAATATAATTATAATGTAGGTTTTAGTGGATGTATATAAAAAAATAAGGATACATTGATGATAAAGACATCATATTTGAGTAAAGTGTTAACAACAAGGCGAAATTAGATGTTGTTATTGAATCAATAAATTTGAAGGTGGTAAAACAATCATTTAAATGTATTGGTATATAAATCCATGATATTTATCGTATAGTAATTGGAATAAAAATTTGATTTTATGATTTAAATTCATCCACATAAAGCTATAAATTCTCAAAGATCAAAGAATGAAGTTGATCTAAGGATATAAATTAAATAGAAAGAAAAAAACAATGATATAGTAACCAATTATGTAAAATATAATTTCCAAATTATTTAAGTACTTGAAGGTGAATTTTTTATTGTATGATGAAATCTTGATGATAAAAAAACACCTCTAAAACCTGAAATGAAATTAGTGAGTTAGACTATATTGGATATCAATGAAGATGATGAGGAATTATATTATAAAAAACTTGGATCAAACAATGATTGTAGAGAGGGACCTACCAAAGAGATATTTTCAGGAATTATTACATACATAAGTTTATATCTCCATAAAAACATTCATATATCTAGATCAATATAAGACAACTTATGAGAAGTTTTATGGGAAGAAGCTTACCGTAAAGCGCATTCACATCTATATAAATAAATTATTTTTTTCCAATAAAGATAAGAAAAATGTGTTTGAAACACAAGGGGATATTGGTATTTTACATTTCAATTCATCTAAAATAATGTAATAAAAATGATAAAATATTTTTTTTTATATATTAAACTAATTACAATATGTAATGAATTTTTAAGATGATCATATTTCTGAAAATGATGAGAATGATTCACAATAAATCATTAAGTAACTCTGAAAGTATATTAATTTGAAAGGTATATTCATAGTGGGGAAAATATATGGTTTTAATTGACCTATAATAAGACACTAATGATAGGTAAATCGCATCAAGATCATCAGATACAATGAATCCAAGGATCATTGTTGAAATCAGAGAATAAAATATTATTAGTGATTGAATAGCTTTGATGCAGTCACGAAGACTGAAGACACTGAAAAATTATTTTTTATCTCAATTATAACATATCTATTTTTAATAGGTTTCTAATTATTAAAATTGGGATAAATAGATTCATGAAGTTCTTTACCAAATTAAAATGAATGCAATTTTGGAAAAATTTACAAGGACAAATAATCAAAATATTATTGGAACCAAGTGGGTGATCCATAATAATCTTAATGAAGATGTTAAGGTGAAATAAAATTAAGTAATATTTTTATGCAATGGATATTCCAAAATTAATGAAAATTATGTTTATTGGACATTATCCCGTATTTCCTAGTTCGAAATAGTTCATATTTTCTTATTAATGTCAATGATAAGGGGATTTGAATTATATCATATGTTTGTTAAATCAGTACTCCTCAATTGATTTCATGTGGAGGAAGTATACATTGAGAAATTTGACATATTTATTATTATTTAATATGAGAGAAAAAAATTTAGTTTAATAAAACACTATGTAGACTAAATCAAGCACTAAAATATTTTTATCTGGTCTTATTCAATATGTGAGAAAGCATGGATTTTAAAGAACAATTTGATCACAAATTTAATGTGAATAAAGAGAAAATTAATATGATATAAAGGATGATATATATATATATATATGTGATAGTTTTTTTAGGCTTGGATATTGAACATTTTAGACTATTTGTATATTATATAAATATTTTTACCCGATATATATATGAATGGGTGGTTTAAATATCTTCATGGTTTATTAGTAAGACAAGGAAGGGAGGGTAAATTTATTTTTCTACAAATATATTCCAAATAGTTCATCATATGACTTTTCATGAAGGATTATAGGACCCTATAAATAGATACATTATCCCAAATGAAGCTTTCAAAATAAAATTTTATAAAGGATATTGATAAAATATTGTATAAGAAAATCTTTAGAAGATTCTTAAACATTAGAGTGACATAACCTGATATTGTTTCTTACATATGCCAAGTCCCATTATACATATGTTTCCATTTAGAAAAAAAATTTATAATGGTGAGGAGGATATGTTGGTCATTAATAACCTAGTGGAGTTTTGGTTTTTTTATCACTACACAATGCATCATGGGTTATTGGGATACATAAATGAAGATTGGAAATATTCATTGGATGATCTAATGTTGACATATGGGATGATTTTTATCATAAATTTTTGTGAATTTCATAGCCATGCATGAAGTGGGACTACATAACACTTAATATTTTAGAGGGTGAATATATAGTTTCTACACAAGCATGTACTCAACTACTATAGATGAAGAGACAACTTGAGTTTGTCAGAGTTGAGGTAAAATTACTTATTTTTTCATGTATGATAAAAAAGTGATTTTCATCTTAAAAAATATATTTCATCGTTCCTAAAAAACTAATTTAGATAAAATATCATTTCTTGATAGGGAAGGTTAACCAAGGTCTAGTGAAGTTGATGTATGTGTCAACACATGGTCAAATTTTGAGTATCATGGTGAAAGAACTACCCCTGGATGATTTCTAGATGTATTAGTCGGCTCTTAGATTCTAATCAACTAACTCCAGATAAATTTATTGGATATGGGATCCCCACTCCTCCATGGGATTTACTTTTATCACATTGGTGACTCTCTCTTAATTTAAATATTTTAATAACTCTTTTTTGTGAACTATAAGATAATTTCTCTTGGGGTGTATTTGAAAATGTGAGGATGATGTTCATTTGTTAAGGGAGATAAGTTATCCTTTGAGTATTTCTATTTATTAAAAAATTTAGGTCGATAGTGTATATCAAAGGGGTATATTTTATTAATTATTATTCAATTTTATTAGTAACATCGATAATTATTAAAGAGAAGGATAATTGTGTTTGTGTTTTCATAAAGAACATTTTATTTAACTCTTATTTTCCAAGATGATATTAACTAATAATATCATAGAGTTGGGGATTAATGAATCAATAATTAAGTTTCAGGAGGCAAGATATTTATGATTAATATATTAATTTGTTCTAATGTTCATCGAATAAAGATTTGTTGGGAATGATTTTAAAGAAGCAGGGGTTATTTGATAAAGCATACACTCTATGGGTTCTTTCTATGTTGTAAATATCTAGTGAGGAGTAAATGTATTTTTCATTACATTACTGAATTTAGTATATTGAATTATAATCAAAATCACATGATGCCACACTAAAAATATTGTATATATATTTTGATTTTTCTAGAGTTTTAATGGTACCCATTCTTTGGAAGGTGTACAACACTGCATCAGGTTGTATAAAAAAATAAATTAACATTGGCCACATTGTGGGACGAATCCATTGTTATAAATGTGGTTAATATGAGATTTAGTTTTTCTTGAAGTTTTATAACCACTATTAAATGGGTTAAGTGTTCTTACAATGATAATTTATAGATCAAATGATGTAAAACAATCAATATAGGATATTTAAGCATTTAAATTTTATGTATTTATTAGATTTTTTAATTTTTTTATTTACTTAGAACCACATTGTGAAGAAGGTTATCACACTATGGAGTGATATTTTTGGATATATCACACCATGTAATAGTATACCATGCTCATTATATATAGAATGACACTATGACATTCCTAGAGAATTTTTCCAGATCATCATCCTGATATAGTTGGAGTCTGGAAATAATGAAATCGCATGAGGTTCATAGGGTTGACCTAACATTATTAGAACATTATGAACCCATAAAAATATATGGTACACTGAGAATAATATATGAATTCTTATGAAAAAATAATTAATCCCCACCATAAAATTGAGGGTTGGAGACTTAAAATATTATTTAATATACTGGGATAAGTTATGAAAACTATGAGTGAATTTTTGGAAATTAAAAAAAATTGGATTTCAAGGGGTTCTAATTGATAGATGGACAGTGAAGTTAATAATTTGGATTAATGGGAATATAAATGAAACACCATCCATAGTGTGTATTTTTTTTATAAGTAAAAACTCATCAAATAAAGGAGTAGTGATTTCCTAGAGTGCATGAGAGCAGTGAGATCTATATATTGTGGGGGTTTTAATCCCATAGGATTAGTGAGGAAGATATTAATTTTAAAAATTAGTTATCTTATTATTGGGTTACATCAACCCATTGATGGTGTGTTCTCATTATAATAAAAGTGGTGACTCATAACCACACCCATAGTACTGGTGGCACAAACACTTAATTTACATAATAGAATTGATACCAACTATAGATCAGTAAACATAACAATAATAAAATTATATTACATAAAGAAATTATTTTATTACATATGTTCCCATGAAATTTTAGGTTTATAGCTGTAGAAAATTAGGATGAAATATTTTCTAACAAATACAATGTTCAATGTATCAAATTCACATTTTTTTCAATATATATGAAATATATTAATTCATAATGAATTTTCAATATCTCCTAAAAATTCATCCAATAATTCTATACTTCTAAACATATCATGTGTACTATATTTCTTTATAATATAAGTAATGGAAACATAAGAAATGGTTGGGTTCAAACACTTAGTAAGGGAAACATTTAACGTTCCCTATCAAAAAACATAATCATGGTATAAAAAATATGGCAGTAATAAACAAATGGAATGAATCAATAATAAATTTGAAAAAATAATTATATATCAATTATAATAAATAAAAACATGGATGTAAATAAAAACTTATGAGAAACTAATTTAATGCATAATAATAGAAATTAAAATCACGTTTTTATGGACTTGTACCTTGAAACTATACTGATATGAGGAGAGGTAATCATCGAAACCCAGGTTATTTTGTCTCAGGAGACCAGTTGATGCATCAAGGGAATATATAATTTTATAGCTTACCCATCCCTTGATTAAGTCCAAAACATTCACCATAACAGTCAACATGAATTTATATACCATTAACAAAGAAACCACATGCTAGATAAAATCATTGATATCTATACGATGAATGATGAAAAATACCAATACATAATCAAAATTTGGTTGTAGTGAATAATCTATAAAAATTTCAATACATACCTAACTAATAAATAAATATTATATCCCGGTAAACATCGACCAATATGAATTTTTTTAAATGAAATGTTCAAACTATATTTTTCAATTAGTATACGGTTAAGTAAATTTTAGGATAACATAACCATAATCCATCCAGGTAACTAAGTTGGATGGTTTCAAAATATCATATCCATAGTGTAACAAATGAAACATTGATAGATGTAGACATAAATGGAAAACACCCTCATAAAAGAATGCCTAAAACAACATTAAAAAATTATCAAGAATCAAATTGTTTCATACCATGAGTTCAATATACTAAAAGATAAATATGTATATTAAATGATTAGTCATGAATAATAAACAAAATTAGTGTAAATAAATTAAAAAATTATAACATAGATGGATGTAAAATCAAAAAATATAATTTAGAAATATTTTTAACATTAACGTAAAAAAATAATTCACATGTCTCTTTTAAAGGTAACAATTTAAAAGGTGAATTTAATGATTCAGAAAAAAATTAATTTTTAAAATAATAAATAACTATTTTTCCTTGAAAATGATACAAATTTTAGCTTTTAAAAATGATGAGTGGAAGATAAATCTTATGAAGGTGAATGGAAATCCCTTTTTATTACTTTCGATATACCTCGGTTCAAAACTCATGTTGTAAAAAGATTAAAAACCCATTATACGATGTTAAATTATCATTTTCCCCAAATTTTTATATAAATTACTAAATAATTAAATATTATTCCGGGGTGTCCAAATCATGGAAAATGAATATCTTTAAGAAACTATATAACTCAAATATGGGAGATTTGAGTTATTAATATCCCTTATGGAAAACATATACCTTAATGTTAGCAATATTTCAAAATGGATATTATATGATAATAATTTAAATTCATAGGAAAAATTATAATACGAATTAATATAATCAATTTGTTGAATGTACATATCTTTTATATCCATGAGGATGATCATAACTCATTGAATGAGAATTGGGTTACCAAAAGCACAACAACTAGGGTAAGAACTGAGTAAAATAAATTTGATTAAATATAACTTATTTGGTTCATTATTTTCCATTATTAATCAAAAATATATGACAAAATTACCTCTTTTGGATATTAATACCCCTTTTAAATGAAAACATAGTTCCTAACATACACATGTCTCAAGGAATTAATGTTTGAGGAAAAGAACCCATGAAACATAATAAACATTTTAATCAAAACCCCATGAAGAGAGGTAATATTATTGAACTAAATATAATATTATTAAAATATAATTAATTATATTATGTCCCAAATATTATGTATAAAAATATCATAAATAAAATTAGGTGCATTAAACCAACCATGTCTCAAAGAGAGTAATTTGAGATGAAAACACATACCTTGTTCCAGATTCATTATATGCATGCACCAAAAACCATGAATAATCATATATTTTTTCTTATATAACTTCATAGTAATCGTATTCCTCTATAAATAACTTAATATGGACCATTTATCATCATATACTTTTTGTTTACTATATATATTTTTCTTACGTTTGCGTTGAAATTGAATCGATGTCATCTTATTTTTTTAATTTCAGTGATTGAAGAAAATATTTTTAAAATAAGATAATTAATGATCTAAAAAATATATAATCAAAAAAATAATCATTAATATACTATTAACTTATAATAATATTTTTATTTATGTTCCTAAAGTCCTACAAGACAATTATTTATAGCATTATTCATGTTTGGGGTTAAGCTGATCCAAACATGGACATGCACTATCTTAATGACTGGGTATGGTTAAGGAAGTGTATAATATCATTATAACAAAATACTAATGGTATTATTTATATTTATTTATTTTGTTAATAAATACATTTAGTGGTTTTTTTATATTCACAACATCAAGATGAAAAACAAAATACCTTGCTTCATAGAGGCGATAGTTAGCACAACACACGACCAACATTATTCAATTTTTGAATTTGAATATTAATGAATAAATAAAGGTTATTACATTAATATAATAACAAATAATTATAATAATTATATTTATGTGATCATAAAACTATTTTAAATAAAGGTTTGGAGGATAATTATTATGGATAAAATTTTAATGATTAAGTAATACTTACTTTGGTATCTTGTCTCCATAGAAATGAATCAATTATGATAACTAATTGATACTAGAAGATTATGAACAAAATATATACCTCTAGGTTGAATAAAATTTAATATTTACTATATGGAATTTGAAGTAATGGGTGTGTCATGAAGTGGATTAAGTTTCTCCTTTTATAATGATGAGAAAGTAACTTTTCAGTACACCCTTTAATTATCAAAGATATCATTCCAAAATGCAAATGTAAAGACTCCAAAAGTTTTAGAAAATTGTTTGTGGGGTGATAATAGTTCATTTGAGCCTTAAATAATTACTTATATACATGTTTCAATCATTTTGTTACTCATTTTTTCTATGTTTTTTACTTTTACCTTTTTTGTTTTATCCTTTGTAAATAGTTTTTAAGTAATTAATGTTTTACTAAAAAATTAAAATTAACCCATTTATAAAATTTGGGTATTATAATCCAAAATTTAACATCCATTTAATATAATTATATTTCTTAATAGTATAAAATTTTCTTTTAAATTAAATCATTTTATATATTTAAAAACAATGTTTTGCAGAAAAATTGTGTTTTAAACATTATGTGTTCTTAATATTAATTTAAAATGGCTAATAACTAAATGTTTGTTAGTATAATTATATATGTTTTAAATCTAATATTTTTTTCATAATGTAAAATGTATCAATTTAATATATTAGATAAAATTTTTACAATATAAATAAAACAAATCTTTGATAATAACATTTTTACCATTATCATGGTCATTAACATTAATCAAAGTAATCATAAATTTATTACACAAATTGAAATTTAAAATTAAATATAACATTATCATGTTGATCTAAGATATTAAATCCTTTAAAAAAATCTACCAGTAATGAAAATAAATTTCAAAAATAAGTGAACAAAAACTGTTTTTAGAGTAAAATATTACGTAAGATTTCCAAATGATATACATGGATTTCATAAAAACAACATAGTTATTTTAAATTATTTATTATATATATTTATATATTTATAAATGTTTAAAAAAAATATTTCATTATTTTTTTATGATAAAGTCACAAAAGTGACAATTTTTAGCAAAATGATATTTTTTTACTTTTCACCTAAAACATAGTTATATCATAAAGATCTTAAAAATTCACCTTAAGCAAATATTATTAGTCTAAATTCAATTTTTTTATTTTCTAAAATCGAACTTTTTAAATTTATGAATTCATTTTTTGAATCAACACATAAAATATAATAGAAGCTATTTTTATAGGAAAATAGTTTTTTAGAATAATAACCATTCTCAATAATATTTCTTATCATTTAATAATTAATTTTTTATTAATAAATAATTAATATAATATATAGTTCATCATCATTAATCAGATGTATCTTTAAATAGAAATCAATATCCCATTAAAAGGAAATATTTAGAGGAATACATATTTAGGCATAAAATAATTATATTAGTTGTTTTAGAAATATCAATTGAATTTAATAGGAATTAAATGTTACCATTATATTACTTTATATAAATATTTTAAAAATAGGATATTCCAATTTATTTTCACTAATTTAATTGAAATTTTTTAATGTTTTACTTTATATTTATATTTTATTCTAACTATGTTTTATTTTCATTTCTTTTTGGTCTTGCGAGTGAAGAATGCTATAGAAGACATTGAATAAAATAGAGGATGTCATATATTAAAATTTCAAGGTGTTAAATTCCCCCCCCCATAATTAAATTGGGTCCTTGTAATATTAGTTATCACATAATAATTAAGGGAGGGGTGGGCATACTTAACATATTCATCATTTGGGGTATAACTTCTAATATGACATCTACCTTTATCTCTCGTGATTTATTATGCTACTTATGAAATCAAACGTTTTTATTGATTTTATTAAAAGATTGTACCACATCATCATAAAGTATTAGAGAAACAAAAACAAAGAATGGTCATGGTGGTTTGAAGTAGTAGATACCGATGTAATCTGCTTCAATAAGGTTCACTCCCTTGGGGGGAAAGGACCCATAGTCTAAAAAATGAAAATTCACACAACATGGAATAATTTGGAAGCAATAAAATACATAACAACATTCCCTTCATTTAATTTATGGATAACATCCATTTCATTATTTAGAATACCCTTACACATCTGAATGATATATTCAATAGTCCATGTGGTAGATCTAAGACCACATAGAGCGTTGTACATTACACGTAAATCTATTTCAATAGACGAAAGGTGGAAATTACTTTGACTTCATAATAATAATCCTATGAGTATTGCATTGGATACCTCTCAGAGATCATCTCATGTTCTAAAGAAAATGAAAAAAACTTGGACAATTGAACCCCTTGTGTCCCATATCCCCCTACCTCTCACATAATACTCATGGTGCATGAGCTGTCGGTATTCATCTTGAGGCCATATGATGGAGTACTTAGTGGACCCATCTCCCCAGCATGTCACTACAGGGAGTTTTGTAAACTGGTGTTCCCACAATAAGGGTTCTCTTGGAGGGGCCATCTTCACATGCATTACATAGGAAAATTAAATCAAACAAAAAATACATGGTTTTGATGATGAGGCTCGCTCAGGTACTTTGGGATTCCTTGTGTTGAACCTCATTCTTCTCCTAACATATAAACCAATAGCCACCCACAAGAATTAACACTCAAGAAATCCTCTCTAGGCCCTGACTTCCTACTCCATGGAACCATTTTTAACTAAAAGTGGTACTTGAAGCCTCTTGGGTGCCCTTGTCATTGAAGACTTCAAACTCATGCCACACTCTGTTATCCCAATCACATTAAAAGAAAAATTGATCAATGCATTCAGTCTTTAGCTCCCAATAGTAGAGGAATTTAAAGGCTAGACTCACAACCAATAATTTGATATTATCCTCTTTGGGAAGAGCCTTATTCTGAATCATCCACCTGAGAAAGTTGAACATCTTTGGGATATCTATACTCCATAGCACTTCGCCCCATACATCGTGATCAGGGCCCACTATTTTTGTTATGAGATATTATTTGGATTGAAGGCACTAGAGGAGGACCCCATAAAGACACACCAATCTGGCTCAGAGTTCATCACAATGTTATCATAAATGGTTCATTATTCCCTATCCAGGATAGAGTGAATGAAGCTCAGAAATGCACTGGCATGTCTAAAGGTGATTTCTCGGATAGGAAAACTAGGGAAACTAAGCCTTTCTCACATCGAATTAGGTTTCCCATGTTTGATGTACCCTCTTCCCACAATCCACCGAGTTTTTTGTCGGAGGTTCACCAAAAAAGGTTGAATCATCCGCCAGGGAGTAGAGGAGATATATCTTTTTCTACCCATGCCAATCTCATACATTTCCTTCATAATCATCCCCCATAGTGTCTTCCCTTCTATAAACTCCCACAAAAGGTTGGTATGGAGACCCTGCATTATTTCTGATACACTTCTATCATTGATCCCGCCCTCTGAAAGTGGTATGGAGAGCCTATACCATGCCTCCCAATGATAATTTTCTTCAAATTGGGCATCTTATAAGAATGAGGCCATGATATTCTTTATTCAGGAGATGAAAACTTTCATCACCTTAATAGAGGATATAACATGCATGGGTATAGAGGAGATCACAATGTTGATCAGTGTTATTCTACCTCTAAATGAAAAAACTGAGTTTTCCAATTAAAGATTCTTCCTGTAATTTTATCAACAACCTTGTCCAATTTCTGGATGCATATCTTCCTAGGCAAGACTGGGGCACCCAAATATTCCATTAGAAAGGATCCTCTATGAATGCCCATGATTATTTACAAGGATTCATCCCTGTTATCTGAACACCTTCTTGAGATGAAAATGATGCTCTTGTCTCTATTAATCAATTGGCCACTCTATTTTCAGTATTCCTCCAGAACCCCCATTAATTCCACTGATGGATCTATTGATACCATTCAAAAACAAAATTGTTTCATCAACATACATAAAATGGGATATACCCCATGTATTATACCTGGAACAATAAGGTAGAATTATTACCCAACTGATGCTTTTGTTAATATGTCGAATGAGAGATTCTTGAGTCATAAAGAGTAATGTGGGTAGAGAGTATCTCCTTACCTTAGGCCCTAGATAGATTTAAAGGACCCATATTGTTTCCCCATGAAATAAAAATATTACCATGAGTTGATGTATCACCGTAATGATAGATCGATGTCCCGTGTGGAAAAACCAATACTAGAAATCACATTTATAATGAAATTCCACTATAGTCGGCCATAGTCTTTGTTCGTGTCAAGCTTAATAGCCATATTCGAACCAAAATACTTCTGGTTGATATCACCAAACACCTCTTGTGCCGCCCCAATTTACCCCTGTGTTGATCTCCGTTTAATAAAGCCATGTTACTCTTCAGATATCCAACTGGGTAGATAAGATAATAGTTGTTTGTTTAAAATATAAACTAATAAATTGTAGTGGAAATTACAAATGCTTATCGTTATGTACTATTGAATTGAATAAGGATCCTTAACCTTTGTAACCATCACAAACTTGGTGGAATAATAAACATGTGGGAGGTTTTGACCCTTAAAGAAGTCATTCACTTCCTCCACTATCTCTCCATTAATCATATCCCAAAATCCCAATTAAAATATGTTATGGTTGGTGTCTTTAGAACCAAATATTTATACTTTGATTACATGAATGTACACTTATTATATATTATTCATTGTTCTGCATGACTATAATATAATAATGTCATGGAATATTTTTTGCATTAATAAGGTCGTGGAAGATCCCTACTATGATGAGAACCTTGAAATTCTATAACAATATTCTTAAATAAAGTTCTACGGTTGGATGACATACTATGAGGAAGCCTATGAGAGGCATCTCTCCAATTTCTCTCGTGTGCTAGGGTTTACCCTCAGTGGTGGATCAGAGTGGGGTAGGCCTTTGCACTGATCTTCGACATCGTCTCCCCCTCTCCCATTCTCCGCGCTTCTCCTTCATCTTGCTCGGGTGGTGGCCTTCTATTTTTGGCATCGTCTGGTTCTTCTCTTTTGCCTCGCTGACGATGTCGATGCTCTAAGTCCTCAGTAACTCCTTCCCTGCTCTGGTCTATCATTCTTATGAGCCCCTCCAAGGCGGATCGAGAGTGGTGGAAATGGCGAGACTTTGGGCTGTGGGGTGTGGCGGCCTTCGGGATGCCTAGCGTAGCACTTCGTCGACGATGTTTTTTCATGTTCTTAGGGTTTTCGTGTCTATGTATGTGATTTGTTTTATGTCAGTGATGTTCATGATGATGTGTTGAAGGCGATGACAATGTGATTTTGTCGAGAAGAGGTTCCACTAGCATTTCATCCTGTCTCGGTTCATTAGTTTCTCTGCTCTTGTCCCGGGACTCCCCTGATCTCTCCGAGGCGGAGCAGTGCAGCGGTCATCTTGTTTCTTTGGGTTGTGAGATCGAGTAGTCGGTTCAGGGTATCGATGGCAGTGGCCTATTTTAGCATCATGGTTTTGGATCTCACTAATTTCTTGCTTTGGTGGACATTGTTCAATTTATCTTATATGGTGAGTTTATGATGGATGTGTTTGATGTGGTTGGTTCTGCTCTGATAGTGGTTTGACGAAGTGGTGAGTTCGAATTATGGTCTTTCCGGGTCACTTTATTGTTCGATGTTTCTTATTCATTATGGTGTTACAGGCGATGATGGCATGATTATGTTGAAAACAGTCATTGGCGGGGGACGTCTGGGGTTCTTTTTAGGATGAAGGTGATGAAGATGACAAGAGGCAGTTCGATATCGGAGGCATGGATCGATGAAGGGTTCAGTCTCACCGGAGCTTTGTTTGTGAGGGTCAAGTCTTTTTTAATGATGGTATTGATAGGTTTTAGTGATATTGGTGATGGAGGTCAGGTGATTGGACTGAGGTGGTGATGTCAATGGTTGCACTTTTCTCGATGCACCTAATCCGTAGTAGGTGACAATGATTATTTTGGATTTGAATTTTGAATGTTTTAATTTTAAAAGTGAGTTGATGGGGGATTTAATGTAATCATTTTTTGGTTTTTCAATTCGGTGTGAAAGGCATGTGGGTTCCCACTAACCCCTTAAAAGTATTTTATTCTGAAAATACTAAAAAAATCATTTTGGAGGATGACATGCTATGATAGGACACATGGTATATAGACCGTCATGTGTGAGTACTTGTAAGAAAATGAGACTCTCTCTCATGGAGTTCGCACTTTGTAATCTCCAAGATGGGAGATTATGAGAATAGACACGCTAGTAGTAATTCTGTATGTCTTGGTGTCATCAGACATTGCTATCTATGAGCGCGTGTAATGGTCCTTAGACTGGAAGATTATCATTAACTCATGTCATGACTCATGCACTTAGATTTTCTGATGAAAACCGTCATGAAGACTGTTGTTGGGAATTTGTGTATGTTGGGTGCATCACGAATGACATGTTGTTAATGGATAAGTCAAGGAAGGATTTGTACCTTCCATATTTATGGAGGTAGATATCTCGGTCCCTTTGATTGAAATATAATTTTCACTCAAATTCAATGGCCATGGTGTCATGATGAGTTTTTTTCTGGAAGTCAAAGAATGATGGATCAAGCATATAGTTTTATGACACTACCATGAATCCTTCTTGATGAGATATTGAGATAAAGGGATTAAATTACATGGTAAGCATTTGTATGAGGTGACACGTCAATGTGGCGTCAACTTCTTTCTCTTGGGTGCCTTGACCCATTGCTAGATAGTAATCTTGGACATTAGGAAATCCCACCTAATGCCAAGGAGAAATAGGCCTAGAGGATCACACACTAAGTGTATCCAAGTGTCTCAATTAGAATAAAGATTATTCTCGTATGTGGTTTAATAATTATTCAAGGAAGTCTAAATCATTTTAATGTTGGAGGAAGAATAAAATGAAAAAAAAAGATATACACGCCGTGTACATTGAATGTACACGCCGTGTAGTTTTCATTTTGGAAAGGAAATGAAAAATGAAAATAAGATATACATTTCATGTACATTAAATGTACACGCTGTGTAGTTTTCAATGAAAAATGAGTACACGCCGTGTATTAATGATTACACGTCGTGTAGTTTTTTCAGTCGGGATTTTGAGGAAATAATATCATTTCATTAAATGATATTTATTATAATTAGTGTGGGCTCATGTCATGGAATTAATGATTCGACATGGGGTTTTCAATGAGAGTTAATGAAATAAAGAAAGCGCATAACATGTTTATTTATTTTCATAACTCTATAACCTCAAACCCGATTATAAATGTCCTCAAAACCCCAACATGTTTCCTAAGAATCATTGTGCACAACAATTCTGGAGAATTCTATCAAGACTAAAATAACTTTGTCCTCCAAGAACGCTCTCAAGACTGAGAGAGATCCACCTTCATCGGATCAAGGCGATCTAAGGTGGAAAACGCAATCAAAGGATTATCCACACTAGCACCCAGAGATTCCTTTGGCGACGTCCAGAGATATGTGGTGCACATGTGGATCACCACTAGAGGAATTCTACACTTGGCTTCTGCGACGCAATGACGAATCACATCGGAACGCGATCAAAAATATCAACGAAGAAAGAATGCCATAAAAGGTACTTCTTGTCAATTAATTAAATTAATTATAATCAACCTATGATGATCCTACTTTGTGGTTCTAGAACTATTCTTCTTCTTTGTCTATTTCTATGAGTCGATCCATGGAGTCTGGCGTTTATCATCATATTGATCCTAGATTGATCATTGCTAATGACAAAAAGCCAAGTGGGTACATCCACCCACGAGCTTCTGCTGCTCCTGGAAAATTCAATTGGTATCAGACGGGTCACAACATTGATTGTAGTTATTTAATTTTTTTTGATAATTTATGCATTTATATTTGATTCAATTCAAGATAAATTGTTCTATAAAACTGAATGAATGAGATATGTTCTTCCTCCTTCGTTTCTCGATTCACATCACAGAAATGACCTTTTAATTTTAATTTTGATTAAAATAAAAATGAGTAACTCATACAGAGGAGCCGCTCATTTTGTCTGTACAACACAAGAATACATGGCGTGTAGTAAAAACTACACGCTGTGTACTTAGGTTCAACGAACCGGTACGGGTCCGCCAAACCCACGACGTGTGAATTGAGCATAACTAAGTTTTTATTACACCATGTTGACCAGAACTGAATGGCGCATGGAAACCAGAATACACAGCGTGTATATTGAATCAACATGTCGTGTAGTCCGATCTGGCCCAGGTGAAACCATGTACAAAGAGAAGCCATGTACCGCGTACATGGGATTGCCAAGCCAGTAAACGCGTTATAAGGAAATACATGTTGTGTTAGATTAATCTACACGCTGTGTACTCTAAAATTTCCAAAGTACAGAAAACACGCCAAAGCCCCCGGTGTGTACTTTGGATAAAGGGTGAAAACAAATACACTCCGTGTAATATAACCTACACACCGTGTACTTTCCAAAAATGGAATTTTACCAGGTTTCCTCCAAAGTACAAAGACCTGTACAAGAAATATGGATGAGAAGAATATCAATGAAATTAAGAAAGGAATTTAAGATGAAGAATTGATTAATTATAAGATCATAATTAATTGAATTCAAGTGTGACTTATCTTGAATAAAATAACGATTAAAATAATTTGAATACTAAATATGTGTAAATTTCATTGCATGATATGGATGATCAGGAGCTAGACCAAAGACTGTTTGTGTTTGTATGGTTTCATTTAAATTGATTTAATTTAAATTTGTTTTCCTGCGAGCCTTCTTCCAATAAAATGTATGGCCTGCGTGCCCATGGTTTCATTAATGTAAACCCCATGTAATGGAGTATCTCCCAAGGCATAGGAGATGGTTAAAAATATGAAGCCATGGTGAACCCAACCCAAGAAGATAAAAAGGTGGACAGGTAGGAGCTGCAAAAACTCAAATCATCGGGTTCAAGGTGTTTTTCCATAGGTCAGTGTTAGCTTATCAAAACCACTAGATGAGCAAACCAATAGAAGCTCATGATCATGCTATGTTATTTTATTTTTATCTGGTTACATGGTTTTTTTATTATATATGTATTGTCGCGTTCACATAATTAATAAACAAGCATGAAAATATGGAATAAAATAAAAACCGGACTATGCGTAAACATTATTAGAACATGGTTAATCACTTAAGAAAGCATCACTTAATATTAACAAGCATGTGATAATCCGAAACAATGCATAAAGGATTAAAATACCTCAAATACGATATTAAGTCATACCAAGCCTTTCGTTACTTGATTAAGGGAAAGACTCAATAAAACTATGTGTTTGACCAACCCTTGTTGGGACACCTACTTTTATAAAGGAATCTCTTATGAAATATTTAGGTTGACTTAAACATTTTACATCAAAAGGAGTAGACCTTTCTAGACTTGTTGTAAAATGGAGGCAAGTGTTGATGAAATCCAAGTCAGGATTTCAGGATTAGGGAGTCCACTCAACAGATCAATGAACTGTAAGCTCACAGTTGGCAAAGACCTACCTACCAAAATACATTTAAATAGCTTGACCAACCCATGTTGGGGTTATGCAAATAAAAATATGTATTCTTGCCACTAGAATGTCAATGTAACTGGACATTCCGAGTTCAATGGTGAGGGCCATTGGGACTTGATGGAGAATTAATAAATTCATTTATTATTTTTCATAAAATGTAATCTAAAGGTACTGATAAATATTCTCTTTTAATTTGTATAATCAATATGACAAACTCATCAACCACATTTTCTCTACGATCAATTCTGGATAAAGACAATATCCTCACAGGCAGTAACTTTTAGGAATGGTTTAGGCACCTTCAGGTTATCCTACACCATGAACGAATGTTTTACATGCTAGAGTCCTCACTTCCTGATTCGCCTGCCCAAGGGGTGAGTGATGAAAATTTCCATGTCTATGATCAACATTTGAGCGATTCACTCGACGTTTAATGTTTGATGTTGTCATCAATGTCTAGTGAGATCATGATGTCTCATGAAGACATGGATTCCTATAACATGATCAAGAACCTCTATGGTCTATACTAGGAGAGGGAAAGATAGGAAAGGTTTGAGACCTCCAAGGATCTATTTCAGAACATGCTTGGAGAGGGTGCCCCAGCTGGGCCTCATATATTCAAGCTCATTGGATACATTGAGTGATTGGAGGTTCTAGGGTTTAAACTCCCTGAAGAACTGGGTACCGATCTCATTATTTCATCACTCCTCCAGAGTTTCTCTAACTTTGTTATAAATTTCAACATTAACAACATTGAGAAGACTCTATCTAATCTTCTTATCCTCATTCGCTAAGTGGACAATGATATGAAGCGTGAAAAGCCTTCTGTCCTTATGGTTAATGAAAGGAAAGGGAAGGTGAAGAGCTTTAAGCCCAAAGCTTCTTCAAGGCCTTCCAATAAAAGGAAGATAAAAGGGGAGGAAAGAGAACATGAGGCTATTTGTTTCGCATGTGGCAAGAAGGTCCACTGGAAGAAAAACTGCACCCAGCCAAGGAAGCCAGGGGAAGCTTCAGGTGCATTTTTTATCGAATGCTATCGATCTATTTCTACCAATTAGATATTATATACTACTTGTGGTGCTCACATCTATATCCAAATACATGAACCAAGTATATTTAGAAAGATTGACCGATGTGAGGTGGATCTGCGAGTAGCCAACAGAACCAGACTTGCTGATGTAGCTGTCGGAGACTACCACCTCACATTGTCTACTAAAATGGTCTTGGTATTAAAAGGATGTTATTATGTACCCTCTGTAACCAAAAACATTATTTCAATATCCAGATTAGATACTGATGGATTCGTCTTCAAGTTTGTAAATGAATGTTGCTACTTTTATAAAGATAGCATTTGTTTTGGTAGGGCACATTTATATAATGGCCTTTATGTGTTAGAATACACAAACCAAGTAATGGAAATCGATGACAAAGTTAATTCACATGAATCATACCACACCCATATTTGGCATCACTGGTTAGGTAATGTCAATGAGAAACGTTTGACAAAATTACATCAAGATGGGTATTTAGATTCTTTCGAACTAAAACCAATTGGTGTATGTCATGCATTTCTACAAGGAAAAATGACCAAAGCCCCATTTAGTGGGAAAGGTGAAAGGGCTAAAGAGATTCTAGAATTAGTTCACACAGATGTGTGTGGACCATTTTCAGTTGAAGCAAGGGGTGGGTTCTTGTAATTCATAACTTTTACTGATGATTTTAGTAGATATGAATATATTTACTTAATGAGGTATAAGTCAGATTATTTTGATCAGTTCAAAGAATAAAAGAATAATGTTGAGAACCAGCTTGGTAAAAAGATTAAGAACCTTCGCTCAGACAGAGGAGGTGAATATCTTAATCAAAACTTCATCGATTTCTTATGGGATTTTGGGATTCTATTTCAACTCACTACTCCTTATAAGCCTCAGTGGAATGGTGTAAGTGAAAGGAGGAACCGCACCCTGTTGGACATGGTGAGATCAATGATGAGTCATGCGAGTATTCCATTATCCTTTTGTGGAAATGCATTACAAAAATCATCACACATACTAAACCAAGTACCAACTAAATCGATAAATGGTACTCCATACCAATTATGGAGTGGGATCAAATCCATGTTATCAAATTTACATGTGTGGGGTAGAGAATCATTTGTTAAGGCCTCTTTAGGTAACAAGCTTTCACCCTGAGGCACAAAGTGTACCTTTATAGGATATCCCAAGGGAAAAAGGGGATATTACCTATAAAACCTCTTAGATAAAAAGGTTACAGTGGTAAGACGTGCCATATTCCTTGAGAGGGAGCACATATCTAAAAGAGATAGTGGGAGCGAGATATACTTAGATGAAGTCAAAGCTCAAGATACACAGGAGTTGGTACAAGAACAGATTCCACAAAGCCCCATGGAAGAACAATCTATTCCAGAGACACAAGAAATAAATAGGATCATAATATAGGTGAGATAACTAGAACAATATGGTTTTCTTGTCACCGAGGATGGTGACTCGTTATTGGTTGAAAATAATATCCCCTTACCTACAAGGAAGAAGTTGAAGGCACTGACATTACCAAGTGGCAAGAAGCCATGAATTCTGAAATGGATTCCATGTACTAAAACCAAGCCTGAATTTTGGTAGATCCTCTAGTTAATGTAAAGTCTGTTGGTAATAAATGGGTATTCAAGAAGAAACTAGACATGGAGGGACAAGTCAGCACCTATAAGGCACGAATGGTTGCAAAAGGTTTTAGACAACGTCATGGAATTGAATATGATGAAACCTTTTCACCGGTTGCGATGCTGAAAACCATCAGAATCCTATTTGTCATTGTCGCTTACCATGAATATGAAATTTGGAAAATGGATGTCAAAACAAAATTCCTTAATAGGAACCTCTAAGAAGATGTCTACATGACACAACCTGAAGGTTTTGTGACTCCAAAGAATGCTAACAAGGTATGCAAGTTTCCGAAATCCATCTATGGATTAAAGTAAGAATCAAGGTCATGGAACATTCGTTTTGATGAAGCCATAACGAAATTTGGCTTTATTAAGAATGAATGTGAGCCTTGTGTCTACAAAAGGTTTAGTGGAAGTGCACTGATTTTCCTAATAGTATATATTGATGACATATTACTAATTGGAAACGAAGTACCTTCCTTACAGTTAGTTAAGGAATGGTTGGATAAATTCTTCTCCATGAAAGACTTGGGAGAGGCAGCATATATTCTTGGGATCAAGATCCATCGTGATAGATCCAAGAGAATGCTGGGCCTAAGTCAAATTACATACATTGACAAGATACTGAATAGATTCAGTCTGGAACAGTCTAATACGGGATTGTTGCCAGTGTCACATGGCATTCATCATTCCAAGAAAATGTGTCCACAAACACATGAGGAAAGAAAGAAAATGGCAAAGATCCCTTATGCATCCTCGATTGGGTCAGTCATGTATGTTATGCTATATAAAAGGCTAAATGTTTCTTACGCATTAAGTGTGGTAGGCAGATATCAAACTGATCCAGGAGACCACCCTTGGATGGCAGTCAAGACTATCCTTAAATATCTGAGGCGTACTAAGGATATGTTCCTGGATTATGGAGGACATGAGGAACTAGTCATCAGAGGACATGTAGATTCTAGTTTCCAGACTGATCAAGATGACATGAAGTCGCAGACTAGATACATCTTTAGTTTGAATGGAGGTGCAGTGAGCTGGAAGAGCTCAAAGCAAGGTGTGGTCACAAATTTTACAACATAGTCCGAGTATATCGTAGCTTTTGAGGCAGCTAAATAAGAAGTATGGATGCGAAGCTTCATCCAAGAGCTGGATGTAATACCTATCAATAAAGATCCTATCACACTCTATTGTGATAATACTACAGTGGTGACACTTGAAAAAGAGCCAAGGTCACATCAGTGGACAAAGAACATACTTCATAAGTATCATCTCTTGAAGTATTTTTCTTAGAGAGGTGAAGTTGTAGTGAGTAGTATTTCCACGGAAGACAATGTGGCAGACCACTTAACTAAAGCCTTGACTCAGCAGAAACATGATCATCATGTGAGGTCTAGCATACTAAAAGTCGTAGGTAGTTGTCTCTAGTCTAAGTGGGAGTTTGTTAGGGTTGGTGTCCTAAGAACCAACTATTTATACTTTGATTACATGAATGTACACTTATTATATATTGTTCACTGTTCTGCAAGACTATAATATAATAATGTTCTGGAATATTTGTTGCATTAATAAGGTCATGACAGATCCCTGCATGATGAGAAACTTGAAATTATATAACAATATTCTTAAATAAATTTCTACAATTGGATAACATACTATGATAGGACACATGGTATACAAACCATCATGTGCGAGTACTCGTAAGAAGACGAGACTCTATCTCATGGAGTTCACACTGGTAATCTCCAAGATGGGAGATTATGAGAACTGACCCGCCAGTAGCAATTTCGCATATCTTGGTGTTATCAAACATTGCTATCTACGAGCATGTGTAATGGTCCTTATACTGGAAGATTATCATTAACTCATTTCATGACTCACACACTTAGATTTGTTGACAAAAACCATCACAAAGATAGTTGGAGGGAAGTAGAATACGTTGGGTGTGTCACTAATGACATGTTGTTAATAGATAAATCGAGGAAGGATTCATCCATTCCGTATTTATGGAAGTAGATATCTTGGGCCCTTTGATTAAAATATAATTTTTGCACATATTCCATGTCCATGGGGTCACGACGAGTTTATTTCTGGAAGTTAAAGAATGACGGATCAAGAATATAGGTTTATGACACTACCATGAAACCTTCTTGATGAGATATTGAGACAAAGGGATTAAATTACACTGTAAGCATTCATATGAGGTGACATGTCAATGCAGTTTCAACATCTTTCTCTTGGGTGCCTTGACCCATTGCTAGATAGTAATCTTGGACATTAGGCAAGCCCACCTAATGCCAACGAGAAAGAGGCCTAGAGGGTCACATAATAAGTGTATCCAAGTATCTCAAGTAGAATAATTATTATTCTTATATGTGGTTTAATAATTATTCAAGAAATCCTAAATCGTTTTAATATTGTAGGAAGAAAAAAATGAAAAACAAGATATACATGCCATGTACATTGAATGTACACGCCATGTAGTTTTCATTTTGGAAAGGAAATAAAAAATGAAAACAAGATATACAGGGCGTGTACATTAAATGTACACACTGTGTAGTTTTCAATAAAAAATGAGTACACCCCATGTATTAATGATTACAAGCCATGTAGTTTTTCCAGTAGGGATTTTGAGGAAATAATATCATTTTATTAAATGATATTTATTATAATCAGCATGGGTGCATGTCAAGGAATTAATGATTCAACATGGGTTTTTCAATAAGAGTTAATGAAATAAAGAAAACGCGTAACACGTTTATTTATTTTCATAACTCTATAACCTCAAACCCGATTATAAATATCCTCACAACCCCAACACTTTTCCTAAAAATTGTTGTGAACAACAATTCTAAAGAATTCTCTAATGACTGAAAGAACTTTGTCCTTCCAGAACGCTCTCAAAACCGAGAGAGATCCACCTTCATCAGATCAAGGTGATCTAAGGCGGAGAACGCAAACAAAGGCTTCTTCACACTAGCACTCAGATATTCCTTTGGCGGGGTCCATAGATACGTGGTTCACATGTGGATCACCGCTAAAGGAAGTCTACACTTGGATTTTGCGGCGCAATGACGAATCACATCAGAATGTGATAAAAAATATCAACGAAGAAAGACCGCCATAAAAGGTAATTCTTGATAAATAATTAAATTAATTAAATTAATTATAATCAACATGTGATGATCCTCCTTTTTGGTTCTAGAATTATTCTTCTTCTTTATCTATTTATGTGATTCGATCCGTGGAGTCTAGCGTTTATCGTCATATTGATCCCATATTGATCATTGCTAATGACAAAAAGCCAAGTGGGCACATCCACCCATGATCTTCTACTGTGCCCGAGACATTTAATTGGTATCATAGGGGTCACAACATTGATTATAGTTATTTAATTTTCATTGATAATTTACGCATTTATATTTTATTCAATTCAATATAAATCGTTCTATAAAACTGAATGAATGAGATCTATTCTTCCTCCTTCGTTTCTCGATTCACATCATAGAAATGACCTTTTAATTTTAATTTTGATTAAAATAAAAACGAGGAACTCATCCAGAGGAGCCGCTCATTTTTCCTATACAACCCAAGAATACATGTCGTGTAGTAAAAACTACATGTCGTGTACTTAGGTTCAACGAAACGTTACTGGTCCACCAAACCCACGCCATTTGAATTGAGCATACCTATGTTTTTATTACACCACATTGACCAAAACTGAACGGTGCATGGAAACTAGAATACATGGCATGTATGTTGAATCAACACTCCATGTAGTCCGATCTGGCCTAGGTGAATCCATGTACTGCGTACATTGTATTTCCAGGCCGGTAACCACGTAACAAGGAAATACATGTCGTGTTAGATTAATCTACACACCGTGTACTCCAAAATTTCCAAAGTACAGAAAACATGCCAAAGCCCCCAGTGAGTACTTTGGATAAAGGGTGAAAACCAATACATGCCATGTAATATAACCTATGCACTGTGTACTTTCTAGAAATGGAATTTCACCAGGTTTCCTCCAAAGTACAAAAACCTGTACAAGGAATATGGATGAGAATAATCTCATGGAAATTCATAAAGGAATTTAAGATAAAGAATTGATTAATTATAAGATCATAATTAATTGAATTCAAGCGCGACTTATCTTGAATAAAAGAACGGTTAAAAGAATTTATATACTAAATATGCGTAAAAGTCATTGCATGATGTGGATGATCATGAGCTAGACCAAATACCCTTTGTGTTTGTATGGTTTCATTTAAATTGATTTAATTAAAATTTGTCGGCCTGTGAGCCTTCTTCCAATAAAATGTAGGGCCTGTGTGCCCATTTTTTCATTAATGTAAACCTCATGTAATGGAGGATCTCCCAAGCCAGAGGAGACGGTTCAAAATCTGAAGTTGAGGTGAAGCCAACCCAAGAAGATACAAAGGTGGACAGGTGGGAGCTGCAAAAACACAAACCATCGGGTTTAATGTGTTTTTCCCTAGGTTGAGGTTAGCTTATCAAAACTACCAGATAAGTTAACCAATAGAAGCTCATGATCATGCTATATTATTTTATTTCTATCTGATTACATGGTTTATTTATTATATATGTTTTGTCGCGTTCACATAATTAATAAACAAGCATGAAAAGATGGAATAAAATAAAAACTGGACTATGCGTAAACATTATCAGAACATGTTTAATCACTTAAGAAAGAATGAATTAATATTAACAAGAATGTGATAATACAAAACAACGCATAAAGGATTAAAATACCTCAAATACCATATTAAGTCATACTAAGCCTTTTGTTACTTGATTAAGGGCAAGACTCAATAAAACTATGTGTTTGACCAACCCTTGTTGGGACACTTACTTTTAGAGAAAAGCTCTTATGAAAGTTTTGGGTTGACTTAAACATTTTACATCAAGAGAAGTAGACATTGATAGACTTGTTCTAAAATGGAGGCAAGTGTTGAGGAAATCCAAGTCAGGATTTCAAGATTGGGGAGTCCACTCAACAGATCAAGGAAATGTAAGCTCATAGTTGGCAAATACCTACTTACCTAAATACCTCTAAATAACTTGACCAACCCTTTTTGGGGTTATGAGAAGGGGAATATGGATCCTTTATACTATAATGTCATCACAATTGGACATTCCGATTTCAATGGTGAGGGACATTGGGACTTGATAAAATAGTGGGAGAATTAATAAATTCATTTATTATTTTTCATGAAATTTAATTAAAAGGTACTGATAAATCTTCTCTTTTAATTTATATAATCATTATGACAAACTTGTCAACCACATTTTCTCTACAATCAATTCTGGATAAAGAAAATATCCTCATCGGCAGTAACTTTTAGGAATTGTTTAGGCGCCTTCGGGTTATCCTATTCCATGAATGAAAGTTTTACGTGTTGGAGTCCTCACTTCCTGATTCGCCTGCCCCAGGGGTGAGTGATAAATATTTCTTGGTCTATTATCAACATTTGAGTGATGCACTCGACGTTCAATGTTTGATGTTGTCATCAATGTCTAGTGAGCTCATGAAGTATCATTAATACATGGATTCTTATAGCATGCTCAAGCACCTCCACGGTCTATACCAGGAGAGAGCAAGATAGGAAAGGTTTGAGATCTCCAAGGCTCTATTTCAGAACAAGCTTGGAGAGGGTTCCTCAGCTGGGCCTCATGTAGTCAAGCTCATTGGATACATTGAGCGCTTGTAGGTTCTAGGGTTTAAACTCCCCAAAGAACTGGGTACCGATCTCATTCTTACATCACTCCCCCAGAGCTTCTCTAACTTTGTTGTAAATTTCAACATGAACAACATTAAGAAGACTATATCTGATCTTCTTATCCTCTTTTTCCAAGTGGACAATGATATGAAGCGTGAAAATCCTTATATCCTTATGGTGAATAAAATGAAAGGGAAGGCCAAGATCTTTAAACCCTAAGCTTCTTCAAGGCCTTCCAAGAAAAGGAAGATAAAATAGGAGGCAAGAGAACAGGAGGCTGTTTGTTTTCGCAAGTGGAAAGAAGGGCCACTGTAAGAAAAACTACACCCAGCCAAGGAAGCAAGGGGATGCTTCAGGTGCATTTGTTATCGAATGCAATCTATATATTTCTACCAATTGGGTATTAGATACTTCTTGTGGTGCTCACATCTGTATCCAAATATAGTAACCAAGTAGATTTAGAAAGATTGACCGAGGTGAGGTGGATCTGTGAGTAGCCAATGGATCCAGACTCCATGTTGTAGTTGTCGGAGACTACCACCTCACATTGCCTACTGGGATGGTCTTGGTATTAAAAAGATGTTATTATGTACCCTCTGTAACCAAATTTTTTTTTTCAGTATCCAGATTAGATACTGATGGATTCATCTTCATGTTTGGAAATGAATGTTACTACTTTTATAAAGATAGCATTTTTCTGGTAGGGCACATTTATATAACGGACTTTATGTGTTAGACTACACAAACCAAGTAATGGAAATCAATAACAAAGTTAATTCACATGACTCATACCACACCCAACATTGGCATCACCGGTTAGGTCATGTCAATGAGAAATTTTTGACAAAATTACATCAAGATGGGTATTTAGATTCTTTGGAACTAAAACCACTTGGTGTATGTCATGTGTGTCTACAAGGAAAAATGACCAAAGCCCCATTTAGGGGGAAAAGGTGAACGGTATAAAGAGCTTCTAGAATTAGTTCACACATATGTGTGTGGACCATTTCCAGTTGAAGCAAGGGGTGGGTTCTTGTACTTCATAACTTTTACTGATGATTTTAGTAGATATGGATATATTTACTTAATGAGGTATAAGTCAGGTTCTTTTGATCGGTTCAAAGATTACATGAATGAAGTTGAGAACCAGCTTGGTAAGAAGATTAAGAAACTCCGCTCAGATAGAGGAGGAGAATAGATTAATCAAGACTTCATTGATTTCTTACGGGATGTTGTCATTCTATCTCAACTCACTCCTCCTTACACGCCTCAGTGGAATGGTGTAAGTGAAAGGAGGAACCGCACCCTGTTGGACATGGTGAGATCAATGTTGAGTCATGTGAGTCTTCCATTATTCTTTTGGTGATATGCATTACAAACAGTAGCACACATACTGAACTAGGTACCAACTAAATTGATAAATGGTATTCCATACAAATTATGGAGTGGGCGCAAAGACATGTTATCAAATTTACACGTGTGGGGTAGCGAAGCATTTGTTAAGGCCTCTTCAGGTAACAATCTTGAACCCCGTGGCACAAAGTGTACCTTTATAGGATATCCCAAGGAAACAAGGTGATATTACCTAAACAACCCCTCAGATAAAATGGTTATAGTGGAAAGACATGTCATATTCCTTGAGATTGATCACATCTCTATAGGAGATTGTGAGAGCGAGATAGACTTCGATGAAGTCAAAGCTCAAGATACACAGGAGTTGGTATAAAAACAGATTCCATAAAGCCCCATGGAAGAGCAATCTATTCTAGAGACACAAGAACTGCGTAGGAGCACAAGAGAGGTGAGAGAACCAGAACGATATGGTTTTCTTGTCACCGAGGATGGTGACTCGTTATTAGTTGACAATAATGATCCTCTTACCTACAAGGAAGCAGTTGATAGCACTAACTTTGCCAAGTGGCAAGAAGGCATGAATTCTAAAATGGATTCCATGTACCAAAACCAAGTCTGGAATTTGGTAGATCCTCCAATTGATGTAAATCATGTTGGTAATAAATGGGTATTCAATAAGAAACTCGACATGGAGGGACAAGTCAGCACCTATAAGGCACGACGGGCTGCAAAAGGTTTTAGACAACGTCCAAGAATTGACTATGATGAAACCTTTTCACCTGTTCCGATGCTGAAATCCATCAGAACCCTATTTTCCATTGTCTCTTACCATTACTATGAGATTTGGCAAATGGATGTCAAAATATCATTCCTTAACGGGAACCTCCAGGAAGATGTCTACATGACACAAACTGAATGGTTTGTGACTTCAAAGGATGCCAACAAGGTATGAAATTTTCAGAAATCCATTTATGAATTAAATCAAGCATCAAGGACATGAAACATTCATTTTGATGAAGCCATAATGGAATTTGGATTTATTAAGAACGAATGTGAGCCTTGTGTCTACAAAAGGTTTAGTGGAAGTGCACTCTTTTTTCTAATAGTATATGTTGATGACATATTACTAATTGGAAACGAAGTGCCTATCTTACAGTCAGTTAAGGCATGGTTGGATAAATGATTCTCTATGAAATACTTGGGTGAGGCAACAAATATTATTGGGATCAGGATCCATCATGATAGATCCAAGAAAATGCTGGGCCTAAGTCAAAGTACATGCATTGACAAGATACTGAAGAGATTCAGTGTGGAACAGTCCAGGAGTAGATTGTTGTCAGTGTCACATGGCATTCATCTTTCCAAGAAAATGTGTCCTTAGACACATGAGGAAAGAAAGAAAATGGCAAGGAGCCCTTACACATTCGTGATTGGTCCAGTCATGTATGTTATGCTATGTATAAGGCTAGATGTTTCTTACGCATTAAGTGTGGTAGGCAGATATCAAGCTGATCCAGGAGACTGTCATTGGATGGTAGTCAAGACTATCCTTAAGTATCTAAGGCGTACTAAGAATATGTTCTTGGTTTATGGAGGAGATGAGGAACTAGTCATCAGAGGAAATGTAGATTCTAGTTTCCAGACTGATCAAGATGACATGAGGTCGCAGAATGGATACATCTTCAGATTGAATGGAGGTGAAGTGAGCTAGAAGAGCTCAAAGCAAGGTGTGGTCACAGATTCTACAGCAGAGTCTCAGTATATCGCAGCTTTTGAGGTAGCTAAAGAAGCAGTATGGATGCGAAGCTTCATCCAAGAGCTAGATGTAGTACCTAGCAGTAAAGATCCTATCACACTCTATTGTGATAATACTGTAGCGGTGACACTTGCAAAAGATCCAAGGTCACATCAGCGGACAAAGCACATACTTCGGAATTATCATCTCTAGAAAGATTTTTCTCAGAGAGGTGAAGTTGCAGTGATCAGTATTTCCACAGAAGACAATGTGGTGGACCCCTTGACTAAAGCCTTGACTTAGCAGAAACATGATCATCATGTGAGGTCGAGCGGACAAAAAGTCATAGGCAGTTGGCTCTAGTCCAAGTGGGAGTTTTTTAGCACTGGTGTCCTGAGAACCAACTTTTTATACTTCGATTACATGAATGTACACTTATTATATATTGTTCATTGTTCTACAAGACTATAATATAATAATGTCCTGGAATATTTGTTGCATTAATAAGGTCATGGAAGATCCCCGCTATGATGAGAACCTTGAAATGCTATGACAATATTCTTAAATAAAGTTCTATGGTTGGATGACATACTATGATAGGACATATGGTATATAGACCGTTATGTGTGAGTACTCGTAAGAAGACAAGACTCTCTCTCATGGAGTTCGCACATGGTAATCTCCAAGATGGTAGATTATGAGAACATACCTGCCAGTAGAAATTCTTCATGTCTTGGTGTCATCATACATTGCTATCTACAAGCACGTGTAATGGTTCTTAGACTGGAATATTATCATTAACTCATTTCATGACTCACGCACGAATATTTGTTAATGAAACCATCACAAAGACAGTTGGTGGGAAGTAGGGTATGTTGGGTGTGTCATGAATGACATGTTGTTAATGGATAAGTTGAGGAAGGATTTGTCCCTTCCATATTTATGGAAGTAGATATCTCGGGCCCTTTGATTGAAATATAAATGTCACACATATTCCATGGTCATGGTGTCATGACGAGTTTATTTCTAGAAGTCAAAGAATAACAGATCAAGCATATAGGTTTATGACACTTCCATGAATCTTGCTTGATGAGATATTGAGAAAAAGGAATTAAATTACATGGTAAGCATTCTGATGAGGTGACACATCAATGTGGCATCAACTTCTTTCTTTTGGGTATCTTGACCCATTGCTAGACAGTAATCTTGGACTTTAGGCACGTCCACCTAATACCAATGAGAAAGAGGCCTAGAGGTGTTGGAGTTGGTGGCCTAGAACCAACTAATTTGTACTTTATTAATTAATAAATGCCTTATCACATCTTGATTGTTCTTCTGCATGACAATGCATGTCATAATGTCTTAAGGACATCTGTTTCATTAATGGTTCATACCGGATCCCTGCTATGATGAGAACCTGGAAGTGCCATAACACTGTTCTTGAATATATGTTTTATTGCTGGATGATGTTATTTGAGGGACACAAATAATACAATCCATTAGGGGTGAGGACTTATAAAACTTTGAGGCACCTTCCCATGGTGTGTGCCCTTGGTAATATCTAGGAGGATATTATGAGAATGAGACCCGCCAGTAGGAAATCCACATTTTATAGTTTCATTGGATGTTCCTATCTGCGGACATGTGTTTTGATCCTTAGACCTTAAGATTATTATTAATGGGTATTAAAACTCGCGCACTTAGATGTATTGACGAAAACTATGATGACACACTGTTCGCAGTGAGGTAGGATACGTTGGGTGCGTCACGAGTAATACCGCATTAATAGATACTGCGAGAAAGGATTTTTCCCTTCTGTTCCATAACGGAAATAGATATCTCAGGCCCTTTGATGAAATTTATATAGCCTAAATAAATCCATGTCCATGGTAAGGTATGGGTGAGTTCAATTATGGAAAGTCAAAGAAATAATAATCGAGCACGTGGGTTGATGACACTAGCATGCAACCCGCTTGATTTGATATATAATGACAAAGAGATTATATTACCCAGTAAGTGTTCGTATGAGGTGACACGTTATTGTGGCGTTAACATCATTCTCTATGGGTGACTTGGTGTGTTGCTAGATGCTAACCTTGGACTATAGGCAGGCTCCGCCTAATGCCATTGAGGAAGAGGCCTAGAGGGTCACACACTAAGTGTGTCCATGTATCTCAGTTAAATATTAATTTAATAATTTAAATTAAGATTATTCCTGACTATGGTTTAATAATTATTTAAGGATGCCTGATCGCATTTATTTCAACAATAGTTATTTGAGAGAATATATTGTGGGTGAAATAATATATTTATTAGCGAGTAATGCAGTTACATTTATTTAAGAAATAAATAGCCATTACTCAAGGTTTAATAAATGTGGAGGACGAGATAAAGAAAAGTAGAAAATAAAAGTATACGCTGTGTATATTTAATATACACGCCGTGTAGTTTTATGGAAAACAAGTACACGTCATGTATTAATGATTACATGGTGTATAGTTTTTACAGGCAAGATTTTGAGGATATAATATTGTTTTATTAAATGATATTAATTATAATCAGCATGGGCGCATGTCAAGGAATTAATAATTCGACATGGGGGTTTCAATAAGAGTTAATGAAATAAATAAAATGTGTAACACATTTATTTATTGTCATAACTCTATAACCCCAAACCCGATTATAAATATCCTTACAACCCCAACACTTTTCCTACCAATCATTGTGCATAACAATTCTAGATAATTCTTTCAAGACTGAAAGAACTCGTTCCTCCAAGAACTCTCTCAAGACCGAGAGACCAAGGCAATCGAAGGCGGGCATCGCAAGCGAAGGTTCTTTCGCGCTAGCACCCGAAGATCCCTTCAGCAAAGTCCGGAGATAAATGGCACACGTATGGATCACCGCTAGAGGAATCCTACACATGGATTCTACGACGCAACGACAGATCACAGGATCGTGACCGGATACATCAACGAAGAAATAATTCCACCAAGGTAATTCTTGTGAATTAATTAAATTAATTATAACCAACATATGATGATCCTATCTCTATGGTTCTGGGATTCCCTCTTATGTTTTTCATTCTTCGTTCTATTCTGAAGATTCGGCATTTTAAATCGTGACGGATCTCGGATTGAACTTTGCTTAATGTTAAAATTAAAGTTGGGAAAACCCACCAACGTGTTTCCGTTGCGCCCAAAACCTACCAGTGGTATCAGAGGGTTCATATCGTTGATTATAATTATTTATTTTTTCGTTTATGTTTTACGCATTTAATAATTTATTTGTTTCAATTCAAGTTTAATCTTTCGGGAAATATGAATCTTGAGATCTGTTCCTCCTACCTTGTTTCTCGTTCACCTCACAGAAATGAATTTTTCTTTTAATTTTGATTAAAATAAAATAAAGGAACTCATCCGGAGGAGCCAAACGTTTCTGGCCGTACAACACCAGAATACACGGCGTGTATTCGGAAGTACACGTCGTGTAGTCTCGGTTCATGCATCGGACTGGTTTACCAAATCAGGCCGTGTATTGATCCTATCTAAGTCATTTATGACACCGTGTGTTGACCAGGAATAGGTGGCACACAGTTTCCTGATTACACATCATGTGGTCCAATAGAACACGGTGTGTAGTCCCTTCGGGTTAGGGTTGGCCCGTGTACCCCGTACACGGCCTACCCGGCTGGAAACCGTGTAACGCGGAAACTACACGGCGTTTGTCCCACTGTACACGCCGTGTACTCTGAAAATTTCTGACGTACATTAACATGCCATGTCCCCGGGCATGTACTTCAGATGGACGGTGAAAAATAGTACAAGCCGTGTAGTTGGAACTGTACGCCGTGTACTCACCCAAATTACGCAAATTTATTAAAATTTATTATTATAGTATACAAACCCTTGAGATGTGTACCATAGTGCAGGCGTAAAGATGAGGCACAACACGTGATAGGTGTTTTATATATATGTGTTTAATTTAACATCTGTGTAATAAATGGGAATTCACCGGGTTGCCTCAAAGGTACAAGTTACGTACAAGGATAATTTTAAATGAATTTATTTGTTTAAAATTATGATGGATGAGAATCTCAAGGAAGTTCAAAAAATGGTTCAAGATAAAATGATTGATTAATTAAAGATAATTATTTGATTCGAGCGTGATTTATCTTAAACAAGAACAATTAAAGAATTTAATGCTAGTTTTATTTATGTGTAAATATCGTTGCATGTATGGATGATCATGAGCTAGACCGAGACCTTTGTATGTGAATGGTTTGTTTTAATTTATTTATTTAAATTAAATTTGTTGGCCTGTGAGCCATCTCCTCATTAATATGTAGGGTCTTCCCACCCAATGATTCTTTTATGTAAAAACCCATTTTACCCATCACATGCGTGTGAGATAAATGCATATGTAATGGTTGGATCTCCCAAGCTAGTGGAGGCGGCTCAAGTCAGGAGCCAAGGTGAAACCAATCCAAGGAGATACAAAGGTGGACAGGTGGAAAGCTGTAAACACAAACCCGAAACGTTCAAGGTGTTTCTCCCCTAGGTCTTGGGTTAGTTTATCAACTTCTAGATAAACTAACCAATAGAAAATCTCGTGATCATACCATTTATTTTATTTATGTCCGCTGCATGGTTTATTTATTGTGGGTGTGTTGTCACGATCACACAATTAATGAATTAAATGAGCATGCAAGATAGAACTAAAATAAAACTAGCTTATACGTGAATATTATCTTTGACATGGTTAATCACTTAAGTAAATCCCACTTAATATTAACAAGCATGTAATAAAATATAATAAATTGGAAATTTATGTATAAGGATAAAATCCCTCAAAATAAATATTAAGTCGGTATAGCCTTCCATAATCTTGGTTAGAATCAAACCATAGTTCAAAGTACTTGACCAACCCTAGTTTGGGTGCTTTCAATTATCAGGGAATTCTAATTCAAGGTTTTGGGTTGAATTGACTTGGTTTGCATTAAGGGTTGACTTCCACAGCAGGACTTGGTGTGACCAAGAGGCAATGGTTGAGGAAATACAAAATAAAAGGATTTCAGGATTGGGGATTCCACTCAGTGGATCAAGGAGTTGCGAGTTAATGCAGTTGGAATTTGAAATGCCTACCTAAAACCCTTCAAGTTTCTTGACCAACCCTAGTTGGGGTAATGCGAAGGGAAATATGGATCCTTGCCACTAGAATATTCAGGCAACAGAATATTTTGAAGTCAATGGTGAGGGCTATTGGATTTTGATAAAATAGTGGGAGACTAATAAGTATTAATTTATTTATTTGTCTTAGTTTTGTAATAAATTACTAAACCTTTTCTCATCTTAATTTGTAGAAATGACAAGAAAATGAGTTCAAACATATCATTGTGAACCATACTCAAGAAGGAAAACCTTCTCACCGGCACCAATTTCAAAGAGTGGTCGAGGCGTTTACGCGTCATCCTTCGCCATGAAAGAAAATTGTATGTGCTGGAAGATCCTATTCCAGTTGCGCCTGGGAAAGAGGCCGGTGATGAGGAATTATCTCTCTATATGAAACACATGGATGATTCCACAGATGTCCAGTGTTTCATGCTATCGGCCATGTCCAATGATCTTTTGAAGCAACATGAAAACATGGACATGTATAACATGATGTCTCACCTTAAGGATCTCTACCAAGAGAAGAAGAGATAGGAGAGTTATGAGATCTCTAATTCTTTGTTTACAATTAAGCTTGGAGAGTCTGTGCCAGTTGGGCCTCATGTACTCAAGCTTATTGGCTACATTGAATGCCTGGACATCTTAGGGATTAAATTCCCAGATGAGTTGCGTACAGATCTCATCCTATCATCACTGCCCAAGACCCTCTCTAGATTTATTGTCAACTACAACATGAGAAACAATGAGAAGAATCTATCAGAACTTCTGACCTTGACTCTCCAGGTAGATAAGGACATGGGGCGTGACAGACCCGCAGTCCTTATGGTGAATAGGAAAAGGAAGGACAAGGCAAAGGGGCCAAAGACTTATAAACGGTCTAAAGAACCTGAGCACCGTCCCTCCAAGAAGGGGAAGATCCAGAGGCAGGGCAAGGAACGGGAGGCGGTGTGTTTTTCATGTGGCAAGCAAGGCCACTGGAAGAGGAACTGCACCCTGAATCATGGGGACACTAAAGGTGAGTTCGTTATCGAGTGTAATCTTTCTATTTCTACACATTGGGTATTATATACAGCTTGTGTGGCTCACATATGTATTCAAATGCAGGAACCAAGTGTATTTAGAAAGATTTCCATGGGAGAGGTGGATCTTTGAGCTTCCAATGGCGCAAGGCTGGCTGCGTTGGCTATTAGAGATTACCACCTCTCATTGCCGACTGGAATGATTTTGGTTTTACATAACTGTTATTATGTGCCTAGTGTTACCAAGAACATAATTTCTATTTCTTGTTTGGATATGGATGGATTTATTTTCAATTTTGGAAATAAGGGTTGTCTCTTTTATAAGAACAATGTATGTTATGGTATGGCGCATTTATATAATGGTTTGTATGTATTAAATTACGAAACCCAAGTGTTGGAAATCAATAATGAAACAAACTCACATGACTCATACATCACCCATTTGTGGAATCACCATCTCGGTCAGGTGAATGAGAATTCCTTGACAAATCTCTTCCAAGATGGCTATTTAGACTCTACTGAGCTAAAACCACTTGATAGATGTCATGCTTGTTTGCAAGGAAAAATAACCAAGCTGCCTTTTGGTGGACAGAGTGAAAGGGCCACAGAGCTTCTAGGATTGGTACACATAGATGTGTGTGGACCATTTCCAATATAAGCTAGAGGTGGATATTCTTACTTCATTACTTTTACTAATGATTTGAGTAGATATGGCTATGTCTACTTAATGAGGTATAAGTCAGAGTCCTTAGAGAAATTTAAGGAATTCAAGAATGAAGTAGAGAATCAGCTTGGTAAGAAGATAAAGAAACTTCAATCGGATCGAGGTGGAGAATACCTGAACCAAGAGTTCATCGATCTTCTACGGGAGTCTGAGATTCTTTCTCAGCTCGCTCCTCCTTATACACCACAGTGGAACAGTGTTAGTGAAAGGAGGAACCACACCTTGTTGGACATGGTGAGGTCGATGATGAGTCATGAGGATCTTCCGTTATCCTTTTGGGGATATGCATTACAAACTGCAGTATACACATTAAACAAAGTACCAAATAAGGCGGAAAATGGAATTCTATCCGAGTTATGGAATGGAAGGAAACCCACTTTGTCGCACACACGTGTATGGGGATGTGAGGCATTTGTTAAGGCCTTCTCAGGAAACAAACTCGAACCCCGGGGCACGAGGTGTAACTTTATAGGATATACCAAGGAAACGAAAGGATATTACCTATATAACCCTTCAGAAAAGAAAGTGATTGTCGCCAGACAAGTCGTCTTTCTTTAGAGGGAGCACATCCTCAAGAAGGATAGTGGGAGCAGGATTGTCTTCGACGAAGTTGATGTTCAAGATACACAGGAGTTGGTACAGGAACAAGTTTCATAGGTCCCCATGGAAGAGGTTCCAGAAACACAAGTACTACGTAGGAGATCATGAGAGGTAAGGGAACCAGAGAGATTTGGTTTCCTAGTCACCGAGGATGGTGAATCATTATTGTTGGACAATGATGAATCTCTCTTCTACAAGGAAGCAGTAGAAATCATAGAAGTTGCAAGATGGCTAGAAGCTATGAATTCTGAGATGGATTCCATGTATTAGAACCAAGTTTGGGTTCTATTCGATGAGCCATTTGATATAAAGCATGTTGGATGCAAATGGGTATTCAAGAGAAAGCTGGACATGGAAGAGCAAGTTAGCACCTATAAAGCAAGGCTAGTGGCTAAAGGGTTCAGACAATGTCAAGGAATTGACTATGATGAAACCTTCTCGCCAGTTACCATGTTTAAATCCATAAGAATCATACTTGTCATAGCAGCTTATTGTGACTACGATATTTGGCAGATGGATGTCAAAACAACATTCCTTAACGGGAACCTTCATGAAGATGTCTATATGACACAACCAGAAGGGTTTGTGACACCAAGTGAAGCCAAACGGGTTTGCAAGTTGCAAAAATCTATTTATGGATTAAAGCAAGCATCCAGGTCATGGAACATTCGATTTGATGAAGCCATAATGGAATTTGGGTTCATTAAAAATGAATTTGAGCCATGTGTTTATAAACGGTTTAATGGGAATGTGATCGTTATCCTAGTAGTATATGTTGATGACATATTTATTATTGGAAAGGATGTACCAGTATTATAGTCAGTTAAGGATTGGTTGAACAAGTGTTTCTCCATGAAGGACTTGGGTGAAGCAGCCTACATTCTAGAGATCAAGATCATTCGTGATAGATCCAAGAGGCTGCTTGGACTAAGTCAGAGTACATATATTGACTAGATACTAAAGAGATTTAGTATGGAACAATCCAAGAGGGGATTGGTTCCAGTGTCACATGGCCTATATATTTCTAAGAAAATGTGTCCTCAGACACAACAAGAGAAAGATAGAATGAATAATATCTCATACGCTTCAGCTATAGGATCCATCATGTATGTCATGTTATGTACCAGGCTTGATGTTGCCTATACACTGAGCATGGTTGGACGATATCAAGCAGATCCAGGAGAACAACATTGGACTGTTGTTAAGACTATCCTCAAGTATCTGAGAAGAACTAAGGATATGTTCCTGGTGTATGGAGGAAATGAAGAGCTTGTCATCAGAGGTTATACTGATGCTGGTTTTCAAACAGATCAGAATGATCTGAAGTTGCAATCTGGATATGTTTTCTGTCTCAATGGAGGAGTTGTGAGCTGGAAGAGTTCAAAGCAGCCAGTTGTTGCCGATTCTACAGCGGAGTCCGAATATATAGCGGCTTCTGATGCATCCAAAGAAGTCGTCTAGATTCGGAACTTTGTTCAGGAGCTTGATGTGGTGCCTAGCAGTAAAGATCCCATTACATTGTATTGTGATAATACTGCAGCGGTGGCTCTTGCAAAAGAACCAAGGTCACATCAATGGACAAAACACATACTCCGAAAGTTTCACCTCTTGAGGGATTTCTATCAAAGGGGTGAAGTTGCAGTGAGCAGAGTTTCCACGGAAGGGAACGTGACGGACCCCATGACTAAAGGTCTATCTCAGCAGAAGCATGAATATCATGTGAGAGCTAGCGGGTTAACGGTTGTTAGCAGTTGGTTCTAGTCCAAGTGGGAGTCTGTTGGAGTTGGTGGCCTAGAACCAACTACTTTTTACTTTATTCATTAATAAATGTCTTATCACATCTTGATTGTTCTTCTGTGTGACAATGCATGTGATAATGTCCTAAGGACAATTGTTGCATTAATGGGTTATAGCGGATCCCTACTATGATGAGAACCCGGAAGTGCCATAACACTGTTCTTGAATATATGTACTATGGCCGGATGATGTTATTTGAGGGACATAAATAATACAGGCCATTAGGGGTGAGGACTCATAAAACTTTGAGGCACCTTCTCATGGTGTGCACCCTTGGTAATATCTAGGAGGATATTATGAGAACGAGACCCGCCAGTAGGAAATCCACATTTCATAGTGTCATTGGATGTTCCTATCTGCAGACGTGTCTTTTGCTCCTTAAACTTTAAGATTATTATTAATGAGTATTACAACTTGCGCACTTAGATGTATTGACGAAAACTGTGACGACACACTGTTCGCAGCGAGGTAGGAAACGTTGGGTGTGTCATGAGTAATACCGCATTAATAGATAATGTGAGAAAGGATTTGTCTCTTCTGTTCCATAACGGAAATAGATATCTCAGGCCCTTTGATGGAATTGATATAGCCTAAATAAATACATGACCATGGTAAGGTATGGGCGCGTTCAATTCCGGAAAGTCAAAGAAAGAATAATCGAGCACGTGGGTTGATGACACTAGCATGCAACCCGCTTGATTCGAGATATCATGACAAAGGGATTATATTACACGGTAAGCATTCGTATGAGGTGACACGTCATTGCGCCGTTAACTTCTTTCTCTATGTGTGCTTTGGCGTGTTTCTAGACGCTAACCTTGGACTTTAGGCAGGCTTCGCCTAATGCCACTGAGAAAGAGGCCTAGAGGGTCACACACTAAGTGTGTCCATGTATCTCAGTTAAATATTAATTTAACAAGTTAAATAAAGATTATTCCCGACTGTGGTTTAATAATTATTTAAGGATGCCTGATCGCATTTATTTCAACACTAATTATTCGAGAGAATATATTGTGCGTGAAATAATATATTTATTAGCGAGTAATGTAGTAACATTTACTTAAGAAATAAATAGACATTACTCAAGGTCTAATAAATGTGGAGGAGGAGATAAAGAACAGTGGAAAATAAAAGTACATGTCGTGTATATTTAATATACACGCCGTGTAGTTTTATGGAAAACAAGTACACGCCGTGTATTAATGATTACACGGCGTGTAGTTTTTCCAGGAGGGGTTTTGAGGATATAATAATGTTTTATTAAATGATATTAATTATAATCAGCATGGGCGCATGTCAAGGAATTAATAATTTGACATGGGGGTTTCAATAAGATTTAATAAAATAAATAAAACGCGTAACACGTTTATTTATTGTCATAACTCTATAACCTCAAACCCGATTATAAATATCCTCACAACCCCAACACTTTTCCTACCAATCGTTGTGCACAACAATTCTGGAGAATTCTTTCAAGACCGAAAGAACTCCTTCCAAGAACGCTCTCAAGACCGAGAGACCAAGGTGATCGAAGGCGGACATCGCAAGTGAAGGTTCTTCCGCGCTGGCAGCCGGAGATCCCTTCGGCGACGTCCGGAGATACGTGGCACACGTCTGGATCACCGCCAGAGGAATCCTACACTTGGATTCTACGACGCAACGACGGATCACAGGATCGTGACCGAGGACATCAACGAAGAAAGAATTCCACCAAGGTAATTCTTGTGAATTAATTAAATTAATTATAACCAACATATGATGATCCTATCTCTATGGTTCTGGGATTCTCTCTTAATTTTTTTCGTTCTTCGTTCTATTCTGAAGATTCGGCGTTTTAAATCGTGACAGATCTCAAATTGAACATTGCTTAACGTTAAAATTAAAGTTGGGAAAACCCACCAACGCGCTTCTGTTGTGCCCGGAACCTACAAGAGGGTCATACACTAAGTGTATCCAAGTATCTCAAGTAGAATAAAGATTATTCACGTATGTGGTTTAATAATTATTCAAGAAAGCCTAAATCGTTTTAATGTTGGAGGAAGAATAAAATGAAAAACAAGATATACACGCCGTGTACATTGAATGTACACGCCGTGTAGTTTTCATTTTGGAAAGGAAATGAAAAATGAAAACAAGATATACACGTCGTGTACATTGAATGTACACGCCGTGTAGTTTTCAATGAAAAACGAGTACACTCAGTGTATTAATGATTACACACCGTGTAGTTTTTTCAGTCAGGATTTTGAGGAAATAATATCATTTTACTAAATGATATTTATTATAATCAGCGTGGGTGCATGTCAAGGAATTAATGATTCGAAATGGGGTTTTTTCAATAAGAGTTAATGAAATAAATAAAACGTGTAACACGTTTATTTATTTTCATAACTCTATAACCTCAAACCCGATTATAAATATTCTCACAACCCCAACACTTTTTCTAAGAATCGTTGTGCACAACCATTCGGGAGAATTTTCTAAAGACTGAAATAACTTCATCCTCCAAGAACGCTCTCAAGACCGAGAGAGATCCACCTCCATCAGATCAAGACGATCTAAGGTGGACAATGCAAACAAAGGTTTCTCCACACTAGCACCCGGAGATTCATTTGGCGACGTCCAGAGATGCGTGGTGCACGTGTGGATTACCGCTAGAGAAAGTTTACACTTGACTTCTGCGACGCAACGACAAATCACATCGGAACGTGATCAGAAATATCAATGAAGAAAGAACGTCATAAAAGGTACTTCTTGTCGATTAATTAAATTAACTATAATCAACCTATGATGATCCTCCTTTGTGGTTCCGGGACTATTCTTCTTCTTTGTCTATTTCAGTGATTCGATCTGTGGAGTCTGGCGTTTATCGTCGTATTGATCCCGGATTGATCATTGCTAATGACAAAAAGCCAAGTGAGCACATCTACCCACGAGCATCCGTTGCGCCCAGGACCTTCAAAATAACCTAGGGAAACCATCAGGCCCATGCGATTTTTCAGGATTAAGGGTCTAAACAACATCCCTGATTTCCCTCTCTTCTGGGACACCTTCCAACATCTCGTTCACAACCTCTATGACCGCATGAGAAATTGCCTCAATGAAGGTCGTACTACCCCTAAGATAACCTTCTTACATGTGGGGGTTGGGGCCGACCAGTAGCTCCCTAAAAAAGTCATCCTCCATTTTCCCCACCACATATCTATATTTTGTGTAAGAACGATCTTCTATATGCAAGTTGGACCCCGGGGTACACCGTTGCTATTTAATACATTCATGAAAGAAACCCGTGTTGCGGTCCCCATCATGCAATCATTTGAGTCATGACTGCTCATGGGATACACAGTCCTATTGGAGAACCATGTCAGCAAAGGATTTTTTTCTGCTGGCGAGATAGTCGAACAAGGCATCATTCTAGTTTCTTTCCAAACTCACTTCAAAACTTTCAATCTCCCTACTGATCACCTCCTGGTCCTGAAAGAGAGGAGGTTGTTTTCTATTCCTATTTTTTAGGTCTCCCCTAAGACGTCTGAGATTATTATGAAGCCTAATCCAAGCACTGCCAAGCACAGGTTTTCTCTATGTTTCCATGACTGCTTGCTGAAAACTTGAGTCCTCCGACCAAAGGTGGGAGAACCTGAAAAACACATCTTGATCGGCCCTGTGAATCACAACGATGCGAAGAGTAGAATGGTCTGAGGTGGGAGACCTTGGTATCTAGAAAGGTGGAGATGGAATGGAAATTATCAAGGCAGGTCAAGATGACACAGAGGAACCCCACAGAGTCTCCAACGGCGCGCAGGAAAGATATGTTCTGAAAGGGGAATGGAAACCCGGAAGGGAGATCCACACAACCACCCTGGAGGGGTCCCTTCCCGAATTCACATCCATCGACCACTGATCCAGGAAAAACTGCCATTTTCTTGAAGATCTGGGGCTTGAGCTCAAATCCTTAATGAAATCAGCTTCGGAGTCCAGAACAGTGCAGAAGCCTTGGCGATTCAGCACCCAAACCTTGGATGGGAGCTCCAGATCCCATGAGTTCACGAAGTCATGGAATAAGGTAAGAGGGGGCTTTTCAATCCCAAATCTTGCAACCAGAGTACTCTTGAGCTGAGCCGTAGCTTCTTCAATGTCTGTCACAGATATAGATAGAACCGGGTCATTATCTTCCAAAGACGACACTGGATCCAGAGGCACTGCAGGAAAGGGCGGGCTCGCCATGGGAGATGATGGTCGGAAGAGGACATCCTTGAAGGAAGGAGCAGTTCATGCCCCTGGAATCCCAGATCCTTCATCCCTTCGCAAGTACGACCCCGGCAACAATGAACAGTATGGCCCCAGATCCACCGATCTTACCAGTTTGAAACACATTTCCCAAAAACATGTAAATCTTTATATTTGTAAGCCAAATTGATGTTTTATATTCGTCTAAAATTAACACTATTGTAACAGTCAAATGGAATTAACTAGTAGTTTATAATTTCACAAACTCCTTAATATATATCATTATTTGGAAAATGTGATTAACTTCCCCAAAAATATCATGAATAAATTATAAATCCAGTGGTTATTAGTACTATCTAATTTACTTCTTCAAATTCAAACCACTCCTTATTATCACAACATCAAGTGTATATTAAGCCTAAAAATTATCCATTACTCAACCATGGGTTCTATAATAGTTATCCCCAAAAACATAACATTATCATAAAATCACTTTTTGATGTTATTAATACAATTAAATTGAATTCTACATATCATTAAATTTGAACTAAAAAATAAAAATCCATATATGTTTTACATAACCACCATGATATTTATAATATAAAAAATATATCATTGATAAATAAAACACACTAATGAAATTATATATCACTATCAAGAATTAATGTATATTATGATATCATCCTCACTACCTTTCATAAGAATTATAAATTCACATTTTCCATCATATAGACATATACTAAGATTCTCAACCATTTATGTATACCTTCATATTCAGTTATCGGGCATACTGTTTTCTCGATGCACACTTTCTCTACATCATTTCTGCAATCCTATAATAAAAAATAGTATAACCCAAAATGGTTATTAATAAAATTAGTTTAACTTCTCATATGAATATGAAAAATATGTAATATCTAAGGAATCCATAATATCAACCATTGATACATTCTTTCTAACCTATTAATTTCTTGGTTCAATCCTTGGATATCCATGATTATTTCCCTATTAAGTTATTTAACCAAATTAGTTAATATCATACGTAAACCATGCATCATGGTTTATAAAGAGAATGTGATTAATGAAAAAATATCCCCTAGAAGTGTCAAACCATGTGTGCAGTTATGCCTCTTTTTCATTGACCAGGTGATGATTAGGTTAATATCTGATCCAATTTTTTCAAAGTTTTTACCCCTATGTAAATGTGTTGTAGGGCCCTCATACAGTTATAGTATCTAGACAAGGATATAATTTCTAGGAGAACCACAATATCACTATTTAACCAAAACATTAGGATGATATACTATACTTATAATTCTCACGTAGACTTGTCCCTACAATTTGGAGTAATGTTCTCTTCTCCCAATACCCATAATATTAAATCAACCAACATAAATGGATATCTATTCCTTTGATATTATTACCATCATTAACTTATCAACCATGGATGACTTTTATAACTCACAATTTATTCCCAGCTGATATCATCCAAATCCAAAAAGTGATTTAACCCATGCTCTATTACCAACTGTGATTCCTTAAACCCACACTACCCGATCTGATGGTATATTCACATAATTTAACTACTTGATTTGATACCAAATTTGTAATACTAGACATAACCAAGTCATAATTACATGTCATAAATAAAATGTTAAATACAAACATTTCCAATACCTTTTAGGTTTATAAATTTAGATAATTTATATAAGACATTAGCAAAAAATTCCCTTGATATTTGTATCAAACATAAATATTTTGCATTATATATGAAACTATAGAATTTATAATGATTCTTTTGTATCTCCCACAAATTATTCTACACCGAACATCCTTCTAAACATGTCTTTTGTACTACTTTTCCTTATACCCTATGAATGGAAACATAATAAATGGGTGAGATCAAATTCTTAGTTAAGGAAATATAAAACCGGGGTTTTGAGAAACAAAAAGAATTTTACACATAATATGGAAGGAAAAAATAAATAAAATTAATATATAATCATCCGAAAATGATAAAATCATATATATATGAGAATATAAGAAAACATGCATATAAATAATTATTGATCTGATACTAATTGAATGCATAATATATGATGAATAAAACATGTTTTCAAGGACTTATTCCAAGATATTATACAGATGTAGCTATAGGTATACACAAAAACCAAATCTATTTTGAAAATTCAGACAATTTTATAAGGAACCACTGGCTAAATAAATTCATTTCAATATGTATAATGAATGATATAGAATGTCAATACATTAATTATATTTTTTATTTGAGACTAATCCTTAAGAATGTCAATAGCTCCCTAGACAATAAATAAATGATCTTTCTAGACGGTTGACCTATAATCTAATTTTTTTCAAATACAATGTTCACACCATATTTTGCAATGAGTATATAGTTAAGTAAAGCCTATATTTTCATAATCAAAAGACATACATAGAATGAATTTGGATGGTTTCAAATGGAATTATATTCATTGTAACAAATGAAAACACAGAAGGATGTGGACATGGATGAAAAACACCCTCGTAAAATAATTCCATGAAATATTTTATAAAATAAGGTTTCTAGAATTGATATGTTTGACAGTGTGATTTTAATACCCAAAATAATAAAATTATACATTAGGTGATAAATCATGAAGTAAAAAACACATTAGGGAAAATCATTTTGAATATATTAAGAGAAATGAAAGTGAAAACAAAAAATCTCATTTTGGAAATATTTTTAGCGTTGACATAAAATAAAAATTCTCATGCTGCTTTCAGAGGTATCCTTTGAAAAGGATATATGAAATAATTTAAAAAAACATTTAAAAAGGATCTCTATTAATGGGTCTATGAAAATGAAATAATTTTTATCTTATAGAAAATAGGTTAGGGAAACAAAATATATAGAGGTGATAAGAAGACCCTTTTTATTATTATGAAAGTTCATTTTGTTCATAACGCACATTGTAAAAAAGAGTTACAAAAAATTATTTTATATAATAATATCATTATTCCATTAGAGATAGATATATTTATAAAAAATAACATATTTGGGTGGGAGAACCCAACAATGGAAGAAGGATGTTCTTTATGGAATAATATAACTCAAAGAAGTCATATTTGAATTATCAATATCGCGTATTGAAAACATACTTCATAAAGAAAGAAATATTTCAAAAGGGAGAATTATGTGGAAGTGAAGTAAAATCATAGAAAAGAATATAATTCCATAGAATATAAGAAATTGGGAGAATTTACCCAATTTCCAAGTCCAAGAAGATAATCATAACTCAATAAATAAAAATTTGGTTACCAAAAGCGTTGCAAATGAGGTAAAAATTGAGTAAAAAAATTGATGAAAAGGAACTTATTTAGATGTTTATTTTTCACTAATAAGAAAAATAGTTGACGATGATACATACATTTTCAGTGAATACACCATTTAAAGGAAAACATTTTCCATAACATAATCCCATTTCAATGAATTAATGTTCCAAACAATAAACCTGTGCGAATTGAGAAACAATTTAATGAAAACCCATTAAAAGAGTGGGATTGTAATTAAAATTAAAATACCACGATTAAAAAAGATTTCAAGATATTATATATCAAATAAGAATTACATGTTCCACAAAAATGAAATTTGGTTCTTAATACCAAACATTTCTGAAAGAGTAGAATTTTAGATGAAAACCCCTACCTTGATCCAGGTTCATTTTGAGCCAGTGCCTAAATTTTTAAATGATCAAAAAAACTAAATAACATCTTAGTTACCTTGTTATTCTTTATTTGAATTGATATGGACTGTTTTTATCCAATTCTACTTCATTAGTACATAGTTTCTTCTTATTCATATGTAAAAACTGAATCTGTGTCGACTTATTTTCTAAATTTAGGCGATCAAAGATGAAATATTAATTTTAAAATAAACACATTATATAACGATTCCAGAAAAAAACAATTCCTCATTTATTATAAAAAATAATACTATTAATATTTATTTTCTTATATTCATCCATGATAGATATTAAAACAATTATTCATGTTGGTTGTTAACCTCATTTAAACATGAAGATGTTATATCTCAATGGATGAGTATGGTTGTGGATGTATATAATATCATTAAAATTAAATAATAATGATATTATTTATAGGTTTGAAGTCACTGAATCATGTTTTTAGTGATTTTCAAAAATAATTAGAATCGTCATATAAAATTAAAATGTTCCTTTTTAGAGGTGGTAGTCTGCACATCCTGTAGTTAAATTTCATTTTCTAAGTGGACGAAAATGAAAGTATAAAGGTAGTTTCATTAATATAATAAAAATTATTTATAATAATGATAATTATTTTTATATATTATTTTTATAAGGATAGTTATGGAAGAGAATGATTAAGTTGAAAATGCTAAGGATTATGTAATATACACATTAGACATGAGAGTAGATTAAGCTAACCAATTGAAACTAGAGGCTCATGAACATGAGATAAGATTATGGAAGAGTTTTAGGATTAATGTATAAGGAATTATTTTGGTTTGAAGGTGAGGAAGAGTACCAATTTATAAGTGATGAAAAGGAAACTTTGGAAAACACCCTTTAATTTTCAACGATATCATTACAATATTCAATGGAATGGAGTCCAAAAGCTATAAATTATAAAGTTTGGGATGATAATGGTTATATTAAGCCTCAACCTTAAATTTAAACACATGTTTTAAACTAGTTGTAAATTATTTGATCATAAGTTTTTAAATAAACATATTATGTTTTTTCCTTCGTGACAAGTTTTTTTAGCTATGTAATTTATGCTATAATAATAATAAAAAATAAACCCTCATAAAAAATTTGGGTTTGACTATCAAAAAATTATTCTCTATATAATATAATTCAATTTATACAAAATATAAAATTAACATGTAAATTAAAACATTATATATATATATATATAATTTTCTGTAGAAAAATGTTTTCTTAACCATTATTTGTTTGTAATATTATTTATAATTGGTTACTAATTAAATTTGTTTTAATATATTTATATAATGGTTTATATATAATATTATACTCATACATTAAAATAAAATAAAATAATTTATTAGATAAAAATTATGCAATATTAATTGAACAATTCATGGAAAATAACAATTTTACCATTATCACAGTGATTAAATTTAATCATAGTATTCATAAATGATGTGAGCATTTTCTTTTGCAAAAAGTTCAATCTATATTTTCTCTTTATAATGTAGCAGAATGGTGACCACAGAGTTGTCTCTCAAGAATGTTGCAGATCGAGTTGCAAAATTGTCACTTTTGTTATTTTTGCAGAAATGAAAATGGGGGTTTGATTAACAGTTTTAAGATATAATTTGAATTAAATACTAAATTGTAAGAAAAGTGAAGAAAAATTATGTAAATTGATAGAATAAAATGGGTTTTAAAAATAAGATTAAAAATAGTAGTTGCAGACAAACTTTACCCTCTCGGACACTCCCCTCTTCATTGTATATAAAAATATCCCTTCATTTACATTCTTAAATGTACCCCCAAGGGCCTTCAGGTGTAAAATCTAATTTTAATATAGATCATATTAAGACTTCAATATTAATGTTATCCCACCTATAGAAGTGACTCAATTACTTAAATACCTCCAAGTAATTGAACCTAATTGAATTCTCTATGCTCAATGGCAAGACCTGACTGAAGAATTTTAAATAGATAAATTAATTGATTTAATTTATAAATAGAACAATGATACGAACAGGTTTGTTGAGAATATATTTAAGAAAAAAATCAACTCGGTTCATTCAAAAATGTAGGTTCAAAAAAAATTCTAAAATAGATTACATATTAAGATCGAAACTCCAAAGGGAGTGTCTGTTGGGTGTCGTCGTCCACAACCACTTGCCGCTTATCTGTGCATCACTTGAGAAGACTTAATTATCTTTATTAAATCCTAAAAGAATGGAATATTCTTAAGAATATAAATCTCCACATTCCCCTTTTCTCTCTCAAGACAACCCCCTTTGTGATGAATGGTGTGGTGATGAATGGAATGCTTTGAGAGGTAGGAGCTCCTCTCCATTTATAGGCATATTTTATCCTCCAAAACATGTCTTTTTTACCCATTAATTGGTCGATTCACATGTAGACCCCTCCATAAAAGTTTTTCATGAATTTTTTAGCCGTTCACCTTCCAAATTTCAAATTAATGGGCCACCAGATGTATGTGTTATTATTTTTTCATTGGAGAACTTTTTCTAGATGTTGGTTATAGGAAGCTTCCATCAAAAATATATCATTCAATGACCACCTTAATGGACTTAAAACTCCATGAAATTTAATTTGAGAATTCTTATTTGAGTTCTCGTTCATCTCCAAGTGTAATCCCTATCATTTGGAAGTGTGTAGACCTAATTGTGTTTCCGTTATGGAGGTGCGGTCTATGCAGTCCGCCCGGAAAAAATCTTTAACTTCATTGATTTGTTTAGGCCTCTAGATGCTTGAATCATCCCCTAGTGAAAAATACAAAGTCACATGAAATAAAATAAGGATTAAAAAAATTATAATCATAAAATTTGTAAATATATTTTATGTGAAATGACCATAATTCCCCTGCGATAAAAATTTGTTAAAAATCCAGAATTATGCAATTTAAACTTTTTATCCCAAAACACACTCTAAATCCAAAATTATTACAAATAAGCTCAAATTGATAAATTGGTAGAGTTTAAATCATTTAAATAGATATGAAAACAGTGTAAATATTAGCTCTATCAATAAATATATCCCAAAAAATTAAATTGAACTTAATAAATTGAATAAAAGTTCTTACATTATAATTGAAAATCACATAAAAATGAATATTACATAAAAAGTAATATTAAAAAAGATATATTTATAAGAATAAAATGGTCCTATGAGTTATTTAGCTATATCAGTTATATTTCATAGTCATTAAAAGTAACCAATAAATTTTTTTATATAAATATTTTATAAATATGGTACTTCTATTAATCAATTCCAATCTAATGAATAGTTTTTAAATGTTTTACATTATATATATATTTTTATCAAAATATATTGTATTTTATGTCTAATGTTTCATATAGAGAAACCGATCCAACACATTAAATTATTTAAATTATTTCATATATTAAAATCATAGAGAATTTTGTTAGCCCAATCATGCTAAATAATGAAAAATTAAATTAATACTCATTTATATTCTTTTCTACTTTATAAGGGTTGTGAGGGATAATTTTTTCCTCTTAATATGACAAGAAAATATGTAGTGAGGGTTGGAAGAAAGGGTAGACATGGCCAGATCCCCCCCACCCATCAATGAATTTACCTTACTTGGTAGAAGGAATTTATAACTCCCGACTCACCAATAACATGATTCACATATTTATGTCACTAAAATCCCCCCACTAAGTCAATAAATGTACCCCACATATATCACAATCCATATAGAAACATTTGGAACCCCATCTCTGATTTTATAAGACACAAGACATTCCAATATACCACTCAAGGGTTATTAGATAAAAACAACTTCAATAACATGTCTAAATAAACCACCCACTATAAGGAACCTATCCTGATTGGACTTATACGACACCCCTTTGAGGATGAGGTCATTTCAATGTGCATACAATGAAAACACCCCATGACAATTCATATAAAAAAACTAGTCATACAGTTTTATTAAGTATAATGTCACCATGAATTTATATGAGGAAACAAAACGTTCATTGTTTTTGACCATTTAAGTAACTAAATTATTATCAATATCACCCATAATGGGTCAATATTTGAAGCAAAAAATGCATGTACCAACATGCTTGGGTTTCTATATATCCCTTGTATGGTGGGACTGTATATCCTTCATCATAAAACAACCCACACGGTATCCACATGACCTGTCATTAGAATAAATTAAAGTGGTCCAATTCAGTAGAATACCACCAAAATATATATAGTAAAAATACATATAATTAATTATTGACACTTTAAAAAACCTAACCTCTATCATCAATGATATCAACCACCTTCCAGTAGTAGTTTTTCATGAGAGTCCTACATGATAAGAATGATACATATACTCATCCCTCTTGAAACTATGGTATAATATCCAAAACATAACTAAAATATCAAAGAGTCGCATCATACTTGAATAAATATCTAATTAATAACAATGAAAACCATGAACTGTAATCCCAATTACCTATTAATATACACTTCCCCCCCAAAAAGTGTTCACAATGAGCTAGTCTGAGGTCCATCACTAGAACTAAAATATCTCTATTCTCTGTCTACCATAACCCAAAAAGTAAGAAATGAAAAATATGCTATGATGGAACTCTTTAAATTCTCCCTCCATCGACCCCTCACTAGTTTCTTGGTGAGTTCTAATACAAGACCTCAAGATTTCTTAACCATATGCTAAAGGCTACCAACTAGCAATGAGGTTATAAGGTGTTAGCATGGGGATACTATACCATCAAATCAGAGTAAAAAATAGAATAAATAACAAAAATACATTCATGATAATTATCAGTTTAAGTAATATAATAAATAATCATGTTTTATCTAATCTAATCAATCATACAAGTGTATAACCTAACTGATTTCCCACAGGGAAAACCACATATAAAAAATATAAAAAATAGGAATCTATTACTATCCTTGAGATGAATATCTTCTTATAATTCAAACACATTGAATGGATCTAGCCCAGTAATCTAACATCTATCCTCTACCCCACCTGATCTGATGAATATGAGGCCTTCTCAGGTATCAAATTACTAGGGTCGCCCGAGTAGGGTTCAATTAAAACGTAGAAGGGAAAACAATGGTGTCTTTAAAATAAAATGTAAATATTGTGTATAAAATTGATTTTTATTACGGATAAATATAATAATATTCATAAGTATAATAAAATAATCACCATCAATCCTTGGGTTATAAGGTAACTCCCACATTCGACCATGCCTGTTTCAACCATTTCTAGATGTTGGAGAGCACGCCACATGACGAGAAAGAGGGGGGGTGAATTTCCTTCCATAGAAACAGTATAGAATATCATGTTAGGGGAAAATTACCTTCCCCAAAAACTCATATGACATATCATATACCCAGGGGAATCATCTTCATGGATCCTAATATCACATGCGTTAAGGGGGCATAATTTACCAATAAATCTCATATAGCATACACACTGGGTAAAACCTTCCTAATAACATTCATCTAAAATACATTTATGAAATCCCTCCAGGGAACCATTATATATCATCCACTATGGGTGTTTATACCCTTCCTATGACCATTAATAATCCATCATTAGTAGAGAGATGCATCTCACATTGTCAATTGATAAAAATTATGTCACATACACTTAGGACCACAACTCACCCCATAACCTCAAATATGAATACATAAAAAATAATTATATTTCATATATACCTTGTGTAATATCCCCTTACTAAAACTTCATATCATACCACATGGGTTGTCCACCCACCATAATCTAACACACATACATAATATTGTCTTCTCATGTAAACAACATAGATATGTTACAACATCTATTGTATTTTATCAACATAAATCCTCATGTTTTATAGTGACACTTAAGATTGACAATAAATTATCCCCTATACAACCCTTAAATTGGGTCAATAAGAAACATGTGAACCTATAGAGGTCCCCTAGTCAATACTGTAGTTTGGATACATTATGTGGGATCCTATATTATTTTTATTGATTAGTCAAATTTTATCACAAGGATAAAATTACTACCATAATAATATTATGATCACATCATTTACTTATCAAATGCATTGTTAATATAATATAAGTATCATAATAGGGAGATGAAATAATTCCCAAATCAACTCTGAGTCTACTCAGATGACCATTCACACCCAACCATTATATACTTCCTAACCAAGGAAAACCCATTTGTGCACCCACATACCATTGGGGAAGGAACACTCTACCCACTCTATCCAACCTATATGCCTAAAGGCTATAAAATATACTTAGGTACCCTATGAAATATCACTATTCCAACCATTATTGTATGTCACTTCCCCAATATTGAGATTTGTAAAGGAACCTATACTAAGGTCTAATATGATCATTCACTAAACTTACACCTATCTACATCCCACATACCTCATGTAACATATTTATAATCATTTATTGTTTCATCTGTTTTTGAGGCACCAAGATTGTGTACAATGGTCCGTTGTGGTCCTTGACACCTCAGTTTTATCCTTGATGTTTAATTTTAAGGCTAATTTTACAAAATAAATAGACGATAACCTATATGTTGTGAGGCCACATATCACATGGTACATAGTAATGGTTCTTAATATTTAAGGACATGTTTAGGGACCATGTACCTCATTCAGATTCATTCCCTTTAATCCATATCATCCATCACACAAGCCCTTCTAAGCCTCTTATCAAAACTGAAGCTCTTATAATGGGTCATAGTATACAAAAATTGAAAATTATAAAAAAAAATATTCAATTTAAATCATATAGTAATAATCACCTAAATAATCATCGAGATGGGTGTAGTAACTAAATCCATTAATAATGGCATGCCAACATGTCGTGGCATGCTTCTGATACATCTACTAACAAAAGACCCATTAAATTGCACAAATGAATCACCAATAACGTATTTTTTTATCAAAAAAACATTTAAAAATTAATAAAGATAGATGATTACAACCCAATGAATAGAAATAAGGTGAATTCATCCTTTTGGGATATCTAATTTCCACCACACATAAAATACCCATTGTTCAGAACCAATTCCACCATGTTTCTAAGGAATCGATACTAAAACACTAACCAAATTCATCGCAATTATAATAGGTGAAGGAAAACATAAATAGATGGAAAATTAATATATACATACCTCTAATACACCATATAATTAGAAATAATTCATATCATTCCAAGCGGTCAAAGGGAAAGATCAATATAGTGATCTAACCAAAATGACTCTATGAATCCTCCATCAATATAAATTATGATGTTTGTCAACTGTGATATTATAGGTTAAACCCTATTAAAAAAGGATTTTAGATCGATTTTGGTGAAACTATTAATATCACACTATATCCCACCATCATCTATCAAAGTCGCAGTAGGACCCATATAGGTTGTGGTGTGACCACCCCACGATAATATGTCATTCTTATTATGGTTCAACTGGTATTTTCTCTAGGAAAAACAAATGAAAAAGTAATAAAAATATTTAAAAACTTCATATCACTCACCATTTCTATTTGATGCCCCATTCATGGCATGACCCATTTCATAAGGATTTCCCCTTATAGAAAAATCCATAGATAATTACTTCATGTCTGTTGACGCTCCTTTCGTCATAGAGTCTAACCACTGAAAAAGGAAATACCATGAGCTCAAAGTGATTCAACCTTTGAAAAAATATCAAAAAATGAAAAAGGAAGGAATAAGAAGAACATTCTACAAGGGTCGCGCAAGTTATACAATGGTCGTGCAAGTACACTTGCGCACCGCAATGGTCGCGCAAGTACACTTCCGCGCCCCAGGTGATAACCACCCGGGGTCTTCTCCAGCTTATAAATACCCCCGGTGGGCCCCCCATTTCAGGAGGATTTTTTCCAGAATTCTGATTTAGAGCTCTGAACTCCCAAGTCTCTTCTTCAGGTCTTCCGAACACTTGTAAGGTAATTCTTTACCTAGAATGGAAGGTCTAAACAAGAGGAGTAAGGTCTAAGTGTTATAATTCACTAACACTTTCGCGCCTAAGGTGTTTTATCCTTAAAGGAAATGAACATACTTGCGCGTCGCCCTACTTCCTCACCAAAACTTGTGCGCCTCTCTTCTAGAAGTACCTCAGGATAATTATAAAGGCATTGGTCAAGGATCACCCAAGTATTACCATGCTGTTTTACAAACGCGCAAATACCCATGTGTCGCGCAGGTATACCTGCGTGACCAGGACTTGCGCACCCACGCAGTACCTGCGCGCCTGCCAGGACTTGTGCGCCCCTACCTTTTTGGGTGCCCTTCTTGCCCATTTCAACCCTCTTATGCCATTCCACCTCTCATATTCAAATATTCAGTCTTCAAGACACTCTTCAAAGCAATTTATGGCATGATTTCTCGATTTGACTTCCTTATCTGAAAGAAATTCTGTGGAATATCTCTCAAAACCTAGTGATTTACACATCCTTATGTCTCTAGAGATTGAGATTTCATTCATTCAACCTCATCCTTTAAGATAAGAGAACTCATTAACCTGGTCCTCCTTTTCAGGAATAAGCCCCAGTAATAATTCTTAACCCGGGCCTCCTTTTCAGGAATAATCCCCAGTCATAATTCTCAAATATGGTCCTCCTTTTCAGGAATAAGCCCCAGTCATAATTCTCAAATATGGGCATCCTCCTTAGGAGTAATCCCCAAGTCCCTTAAATTTTCAAGTCCCTTAACCTGGGCCTCCTTCTCAGGAGTAAGCCCCAGTCTTAATTTCTCTTAACCAGTTCTAATTTACTTTTGATTTGGGGCTTCTTTCTCAGGAGTAAAACTCAATCATAAGTCTACTCCTAACTTGGGCATCTTCCTTAGGAGTAAGCCCCAACATTAGAGTATCCAAATCTCCATAAAGTACATATAACTTTATAGACCATGTTCCTGGATTTCTTCCCTGAAGTAAATCTTAATCCTCGTCTATTTTGGGCAGTCATAAACACATAATTCCCCCATCATTGCATCTTTTGTGGAACAATTGTCTGGTTTCACTAATACCTCTTGTTTCTCACACCGAGAATGACTCACGTGATCTTAGAGTGTAAAAGTAATCATGAATTCTTTCTTTGAGCCATCAATCATGCATAAACATCATACTCCCTTATTTGAACTATGTGGGTTCTGATTCCTTTTCCAAAACAAAGGATACGTAGGTAGCCCATCAATGGGTACGATCCCAATTCTGAAATAATCCATGTCCTCCTGAATGACAGTAAACTTCAAGTGCCCCACTGAGTGGCTTGAAAACCAGTATGGTCATCATAATGACCAAGAGACTTTTATGTATTTTAAGGATAACATCAACTAAGAATCTTTATCAAATACAGATGATTCTTCATCGATGAAGAACCTCGAATACATATAAAAGATTATCTGAATTTCTTACATATCAATCATTGATTGTCAGACTAAAGGAAAGCTCATTTTATAATTGTTAATGTAATAAGGATTCACAAACATAACTTAAATCTATAAAGAGAGTCCTGGAGTAGACAATAATTCCCCTAAAAAAGGTGTGATGAGTCCGACCTCCCATCCTCTCAACCAATGTAAATTCCTAAGCCTCATAAGTTCACAACTAATGAGCACCTACCTTTGGGAAGTAGGTCCAAATGGATATGGAAACATTGGATGTTTCTGGTTCTATGAAAAAACCCGTTAGAAACTGATTGGAATGTTTGAACCTTCAATCAACGAGGTCATCCCCAAATTCCAAGGAAAAAAATGGTGAACCTGACGTGAATCCTTAAACAAGTTAAAATGATGTTTTACCTATTTGTTAGGCCTATATTTAAAACTTAATGAGAGGTCTAACAAAAACAATCATTGACATATGTGCTCATACAAAAGATGTAGTGGCCGAATTTATCTTGATTACGTCTGTTATATCAAACATGCACTCTTTTCCAAGATCTTCTGCATTTCCAGAATGGCTGCTCTCAAGTTCACACCTGTGAATACTGCTGCTGCAAATGCCACTGCTGCTACTCCTGCTGGATCGTCATCCGCTTTAAGGATGACATCACCTACTCAGCGTCTTCAATGCTGGGTATCAAATGCACTAGTCAAAGAGTACTGTCAATACGGTACCATCCCAGCTCTGGAGGCTGCCCGACAAGCCCTCCAAGTGAACAACTCACACCGGTCGTCCGAACAACGACAACCAGTGATCAAGAAGTAGGCGGTGCTGACCACCGTCTCCAACCATTTCAGGTTGTTATCCCCGGAACGCAATCACCATTCACTCCCATATTCTGGGCAGGTGAATGAGCAGGTCCTCAGGGACTTAATTCAAAGAATCAGGAGTCCTTCCTGAGGGCTCCTATCAATAATCGCCGCCAGACTCATGCGGCAGTACGCCCTCAACATGATGAGGGTACCGACTCCAGGCGTTCAGCTCAGGTTCCTCGAACCCGAGCAGGCAAGACGAACCGCCAGAGGCGGAATCCGGTCAACAGTGACCAGGTTCTCATCTCTGCCATCTCCGAAGAAGTCCACCAACCTAAATTGGTGGCAAGAAACAAACGGGCACATACACCTGTCCATTTTAATTCCGATGTCCAGCAGACTCGTATGGCAGCATCACATCAATCCTGCCAGAAAATTCCAGCGGAGTACTATATGACGGAACATACAACTGCTTATACATCATCAGCTAGTCAGCTGGCTCTTCTGACTACATATGATGGAGCTCTTCAACCATGTTCGGCGAAGCACAATCAGTAGGCACATACACTTGCTTGTATTAATCAATCCTACTAACAGTCTCTCTTGGTAGCACACAGAGAAGTTAGTCGGAAAGCTCTGGTGACAAACAGGAGGCAGACTCAACTCTCTTCCCCAACACTTGAGTACTGTCAGGATTCACTGACAGGAAAAGGAGGACAGAAGTACGCACATACACCTACTCCAAGCACGGAATGGATGTATATCCCCATTCCGGTAGCTGAAGTCACCAAGCATATTTTATCAATGGTGAAAGAGTAGAAGCAAATCCCTGCTCATATTCTGGACGCTTGCCAGGATATTATAACAGCTTTAGCAGCATCTTAGGGAAAGACACATAAATCTATCCCTACCAGTGGAGTGACACATCAACAGTTCACTCCAAAACAGACACACACATTTATTCCAGTCCAAGAGGGTTGTGGGGCATACTCCCCCATATCATACGAACAACGAAGTCAGGCACATACACCTAATTTGAGTGGAGATCGTTAGCCTAACCTGGCCATCTTTCCTGATCAGGCTCATACACCTGCTCAGAGCATCCACTTTCGGAGACAAGTGGTTTCCAAGGCAAGTAAGAAGGCGTCTAAGAAAAAGACCCGCCCAACACAGTCAGGAGATAAAGAGCCAATCTGTAACAAGTCCTTGCTCGATGCTGGAGTTCTTGAAGCCCTCAGATAGTTATTTGTTGGAATTAAAGATTCTACTCCCTAATTTCCCAATAGTGGGAACATTAATTCCAAAGGTCTTCAACAGACACTTCCTCATGAAGGCTTGCTTCATGACAATTCGGTTGATCTTGAAGTTTCATCTTCAGATGAGAGCCACATGAACCCTCTGTCTGGTCAGAAGACCAAGGAGCAAGAGGTCTCATCTTTTTCTGTAACCCACCATGGTGGTCCTCCCCATGATGATGAATTTCTCTTTGAAAGTCCTCTCCGCAGTAGGGATGCACCTTGCCCGAAAAATTCTCCAGTGGATAATGTAGTGCCGAGAAAGCCCTCTTATCTTGAGGCACTTGCAAATGCGAAACCAGTCATGTCTTATCCTTCATCGCTAGCAGGTGAAATAATTTCTCAATCAGAAGATAGCTCAGGGTGTAGGTCATTCTCCGAACCACCCCTAAGTCATGCATCTTCTAGTTTAATCAGTGATCTCTCTACCAATCCTGTTGAATCTGATGAAGTAACAAGGAAGCACCAGCTCTGGTCAAATCAAGTAGAAGAATCTTCTTTTGATGATAAAGAGGAAATGATGAACATGAGAAAACAACTGGAAAAAGGTGAAGTGCCAGTCATGTTTTGGCCTCTAGCTGACTCTCAGTATGACATTCCAAAGATGTTGATGGAAGATGGAATCCATGATATTTGTCTCAACATATGGAAAACTCTTTGTCAGTTGAAGAAGAATTTATTATCTTATGATGAATATGAAAATCATCTTAAGATAATAGAATGGTTACAACATCAGATTAGTTTGGCATCTCTATCAGTCTTTAGATATCTGAAGGCTGAAAAGCAGTAGAGAGCCCTTCAACGTTCATGCCTTGGCGCACTAAGAAGATTGTGTTAGTTAATTGACAATGCACCATATGGTATTCATGTCAGAGGATGGGGTGTTCATGGAGCACTACATTTCACTATGCTCTCCAGTTAGCAAAGCCCGCCAAAAATGGTCTCATGCAAGGTTATTGCCCATGGCTGGCCAAATTCAATGGGCTTTGTTTGTAAACAAAAGCTTTCCCAAGAACATGCTTCAACTAGTTCCTCTCGAAATCAAGCATACAGAGAACAAGTTGTTTAATTAATCATGCATCATGAAAACGAGAATATTGAATAGGCCTCTCGTATGGAGCAAGCACATCATCAAGTGACAGAAGTGTCTGAAATCATCCAACGGTCTTTTGAACCAGGTGATAAAAGTGGAAACAGGTTAATGCATACAGCTAATTTCCGGACTAAGGTTCGCAAGATCAGGAGAGATTTTAAGAAAGTCTCAGACATAGCATGTCAAGAGCCACCCTAACTTTCCAGACTGGGGAATCTTTTAAACCAACCCTCAAAATCAATAAATAGGATTCGAGGAGTTGAGCGGGAACAATAGGAACAGACCTAGTCCACCGGACTGGGGACTTTTTCAAATCATCAATCCCCTCCTCAGAGAAAGTCGGTCTTTTCTCGATTGGGGAAGAAGCCTAAAGAGGAACGAAGAGACAAATTATTAGGAGATTCCCTCCAAATTACGGTTCTTCAAGAAGTTCCTGAGGGATCAAATCAACAAAAGGAAATGTCTCATAAATGATATAGAAGAAGACAATATCACAGAAATGCTAATAGAAGGGATGCGATGCGTTATGGATCAATCAATGTCATCAATGCCGTTGTTGTTGATCCACCATATGAGGCTCACTCAGGGGACTCAAATGAAGAGGTTCCTGCTCAAGAAGATGTCTACACTGACATAAATGAAGAAGGTGTGTGTACACGAAATCAAAGGATTACTCAGAACCTAGGTAATCCTTCGAGTAACCCACTTCCCCCTCTCCGAAAAGGATCCAACAAAGGGAGGGGAAAGAATCAGGTTACATATCCTTCCTCTAGAGAAGGCCAATCTCTCTCACTAGAGAAAAGGTTTTCACAACAGGAGGAAGAAATGAACGAATTAAGGAGGTTGATTGCAGAACTACTTCAGGGTAGTCTTCTTCTTAAGCTTGCTGGAGTCAGTCAGCCAAGGGAATTTGTTACAGCTACTGATATGGATCAGGAATATCCTCCTCTATCAGTACACCCTCATAGGTCTAATCCTACGAGTCAAGTGCAACAACAGTTGGTAGTGCTACCATCAGTTGCAACACTAACCACCACATTTGTCCAAGTTCCAGTCATTGCACCTACCCAAGTCCAAGTTCAACCGGATGTTTCTGAAAAGTTAATAACTAACATTGAGTCGTTAACATATCGGTTAGAAACTATGGAAGGGAAACATGTGCAGGTTTAACCAGAAATGAATGTTTACCCTGAATGGGTAGATTCAATCTCTCCTCCATATAGTTTTGGAAACCCTATATTTCCTATTTTCAATGGATCAGGTGACCCTGAACAACATTTGACGCATTATGTGTCTTGCTGTGATCCTATGATGGGAACTCCGGAGCAGAAAGAAGCAGTAAAACTCAGATTCTTCGTACGGACCTTGCAAGGACTAGCCTTTGTCTGGTATACAAGTTTTCAATCCCGGTCAATTACCAGATGGGAGGATCTTCGCCAAAAATTCCTTCTTCAGTTCAACTCAACTTTTCCAAAGACAACAGTTTTCGATCTTACAAACTGTAATCAAAGAGAGAATGAAAGGGTATCATATTTCATTGCTCACTGGAAGGGATTAACATAATCCCTAAGCTTAGCACTCCCTCAAGAGGAATTTTTTCCAATCTGTGTGGAAAATCTACGTGACGAATCACGCACGATGTTGATCCCTGTGAAATACACAGGAGGGTTTCGAGACCTTACTTCAATCGCTCAACATATTGAAGATTCCCTTATGTAGGCTAAGGCTAAATCTCGTGTAATTCCATCATCTCCAAGAAAGAGAATGTGTAAAGTAGAAACTACTATAGTTATTCTTAAACAAGCACCTGTACCTGTTTCTACTTCAAAACATTCATCTTCTCGAAGGGATCCACCTCCTGAGCGCCAACAACAAACACTATTTCGTCTAGATGATCAAAGAGATCAAATACGAAAATAATTTGAGGATATGAAGATAAAAACATACTCTTTCCGAAATGAAAAAGTTCTTGGTTACTTAATTTCGGCTCTAGAAAATAGTCTGGTTCAATTTCCAAGGCCTAAGAGGTTAAACAAAGAAGGAGATGAAGACTGTCCCAATTATTGCCCTTTTCATCAAATGTTGGGGCATCCCATCCAAAAGTGTTTTGTCTTCAAAGACCTCCTGCAAAAGATGGTCGACTCGGGACAAGTCAAACTGAAAGGTTCTTTATCTTAGGTAGCATGTGTTACTGCTATAGTTCTATAGGAGGAAGGCGAATGGCAAGAAGTCAAAATCAAAAATGCACAAAAGTATGATGATTCTATGGTCAGAAAGATAATCAACCGAACTCATGCTATTTTGAGAACACAATTAAAGAAACTGATTATGTCTTCCTCTATGAATGTTGTGGAAAAACCCTCTTCATCAGAGGGAAAGTCCTCAAAGAAATGGAATGATTCAAATAAAGAAAAAGAATCAGAAGAAGATGAGTATGTGTCAAATCCTAAGTTGTCTTTGACTATGTTAGACTTCATTCCATCTACTTCAAAGCCACGGGCACCGCCCCACCAAACGACACAACCTAAAGAGGCTAATCAGGAGGAGTCTTCATCAGATGAAGAGTTAATCTTCGGTTCTGTTAATATGATTCAATTAACAGATCCATATGCCAGTCGCAGTTTTGATTTCCATGAGCCTGAATTCCCCGTATCAAACAGGGGAATTAGAGGAAGTTCCAGAGGCTTAGGATACAGGGAAAGACGTGGATCTTTCAGAAGCCACTATTCCAATTCTACCCCTTCTAGAACTGTGTACGCAGCAGAAACTCGTGGTAGAGCCTTTCAGCGAGCTCAAAAAGAACAAGCAAGTTCTTCTACAAATAGAAAATTCATTCCTGGAACAGTTATTTTGGAAGATTGGTTGAAGGTTCCATCTTCTTCCTCTCAGCAAGTAAATGGATCTAATCGGTCTAATCTTCCAAAACCAAGAATATTGCCAACTCCTATCCCAATACAATATGCATCAACTTCCAAAGCATCTACTTCCAAGGTACCTGCTAAACCACATATTCCTATTGGGAAACACAGACCTCTGGATAAAAAATATGATGTATTGAAACACTTGACCCATGTACCAGCCAAGTTATGAATTCTGGATGCTTTAAATCTGTCAAAAGATATTCGGGAAGCACTCATCGAGGCTTTGTCAAGTCCTCAGGAGTTTGAAACTGAAATTACTGCAGCTGAAGTCTATCACATAGAGAATAATCCTGCAGAATTCCATGAAATAATATCTTTTACTGATGAAGATGAAGATGATGTTGTGCATGAGAATATTAGTCCTTTATACTTATCTGGAAAGGTCAATGGTGTAGGCTTCTGAAGAGCTTTTATTGACAATGGTTCAGGATTCAACCTCGTGCCCATTTGTACACTTCATCGATTGGGCCTCACAGAATCTGATTTATCTCCTTCTACCATGATATTACAAGGATATGATAAAAATGAACAAGAACCATTGGGCGAAGTTACACTCAGAACTAAGTTTGGATATCTTGTGTCCAATTCAGATTTCATGGTTATTAATCAAGACCCACCTTTCAACATCTTGCTTGGAAGACCCTGGCTACATCAACATGAGGCTATCCCTTCATCATACCATCAATGTCTCAAATATTGTTTCGATGGTCAAGTTGGGACATTGTATGGTGATAAGGCCCCGTTCAAGACATGTGAGTCTCAATACATTGAGGCAGAATTCTATCACATGATAGGAAGGAAGAAATCCACAACAAAGGAGATTACTAGAGTTAATGCTCCATATGGTTTGGAGAAGATTCCAGTAAATCCATTTACACATGTGAGTACAGATTATGTGTTGCCTATCAGTCAAATTGACAATATATACCCAAATCAAAATACTCTTATGGAATGATCCATAATGTCAGTTACGGAAATCGATCCAGACAACATGGGAGAAATTGGTAACCCACCAAGCAGTGATGAAAGCACAAATGGTGACGTATTCATTTCATCTACTGAAATCCAACAAGTCTATACTTCTCCAATTAGGATAGAAGAAGTTATAGCAACACCGGAGGTGAATAATGATGTCGATTCTCAATCCATCATCTCCTCTTTATTACCCAAAGAAGACCCTTCATCATCAATCAGGTTAGAAATGGAAGCTTCTTCTTCAAGATGTGAAAATTTTGACATCTCTTATGATCATGAAAATTCTTCTTTATCATCTACTAAGAAAGTAGAAACGGAATAAATAACACATGATGAAGAAGAAGAGGAAGATCTCAGAGATGCTCCTCCAGGATTTGAAGAGGGTATCTCTACCACTGTGGATGAACTCAGAGAAATAAATCTGGGTACAAAAGAAGATCCACACCCCACTTTAATCAGTGCAGACATGATTCTTGAAGAGCAAGAGATGTATATTTATTTTCTAAAGATAAATATAGGTATATTTGCTTGGAACTATACAGAAATTCACGGGCTTGATCCTGATGTTGTTACTCATCATTTGGGTTTACCAGAGGAACATCGACGATTTAAGCAAGCCGCGAGAAGAAAACACCCAACTTATGCTTCCAAAATTGAGGCTGAAGTGGATAAGCTTATCAAAGATAACTTCGTCAGAGAAGTTCAATATCCAAATTGGTTGGCTAATATTGTCCCTGTAAAGAAGAATAACGGACAAATTAGAGTTTGCATCGATTTTATAGATCTTAATCGGCATTGTCCTAAGGATGATTTCCCAGTTCCGATTACAGAACTTTTAATTGATGCAACAGCTGGCTATGAAGAACTTTCCTACATGGATGGATATTCCAGATATAATCAGATCTGAATGGCCCTAGAAGACAAGGAATCCATAGCCTTCAAATCCCCTCAGGGTGTGTTTTTCTACCGGGTAATGCCCTTTGGCTTAAAGAATGCAGGTGCAACATATTAGCGTGCCATGAATCGTATCTTCAAACCCTTCTTAGGGAAGCTTGTTGAATGATATGTAGATGATTTGGTGGTTAAATCCAAACAACATTCTAATCACTTGGCTGATTTGGAAGTCATATTCCACAAGCTTCGACAACATAATTTGAAGATGAACCCCTTAAAATGTACTTTTGGGGTAACCTCAGGAAAATTTCTCGGCTTTTTGTACGCCATCGTGGTATTGAAGTCGATCCTGAGAAGACCAAGTCAATCCTTGGAATGTCACCTCCTCTAAATTTGAAATAATTAAGAGGACTTCAAGGAAACTTAGCCTATATTCGGCGTTTCATCGCCAATTTGGCAGGAAAAAGTTTACCCTTTACCAAATTGATGAAGAAGGGAGTCACTTACCAGTGGACTGGAGAATGTAAAGAAGCATTCGATATTCTCAAGAAATACCTCTTGAGTCTACCAGTACTCATTCCACCTATTGAAGTAAGACCACTTATCCTCTACCTGACAGCTCTAGAGCGATCATTGGGTTCCTTTCTTGCTCAAAAGAATGATGTTGGGAATGAAAACAACCTCTAATATCTCAGTCGAACTATGCTTGAAGCAGAAACCCAGTATTCAAGTATTGAGAAGTGTTGCCTGGCATTAATCTTTGCAGTTTAGAAGTTGAGACACTACCTGAAACATCACGAGGTCCAATTGGTATCTCGCAATAACCCGCTCAAATTCATCCTTAGTTGTCCAATGCTTACAGGACGTCTAGCAAGGTGGGAAGTTATTTTGCAGCAATTCGACATTCATTATGTGTCTCAAAAGGCGATAAAGGGTCAAGCTCTGGCTGATTTCCTGGCTGAACACCCTTCAGTGGAAGACACATCTTTAGATATTGAAATCCCAGATGAGGAAGTCTTATCTATTCAAGAAATTCCTCAGGCATGGGAAATGTATTTTGATGGTGCTTCCAGAAGTCCAACAGGGAGGAAAATGGAAAATCCTAAATTTAACAAATTTGTCTTAGGAATTGTGCTCATTTCTCTAGAAAAGGTAGTGTTACCTTATTCCTTCTTATTGAGGGAAGGTGGTACCAATAATGAAGCAGAATACCTAGCTCTCATCACATGCTTGGAATTAGCGCTTCAAGCACAAGTGAATCACTTAAAGGTGAAAGGTAATTCAGACCTGGTAATCAAACAAGTCAATGGGGATTATGCCATCAGAAAAGAAGAACTAACCCCTTTGTATGATTATGTCAGATAGTTAATGGAAGAATTCCCTTCGGAACCAACATTTTCTTATGTCCCAAGATCACAAAATGCTCAAGCTGATGCACTGGCTAATATAGCCACAGCTCTGGCAGATCCAAATCGGGATGAGACTACCATCAGTATTGCCCACTATCATGAAATTTCACCTTTTATTCGAATCAGAACAGAATAAATTAATGAAATTAGTCCCATTTCTGAACTGTATGGTCATACTATAGGATGGATGTCACCTATTAGGGAATACCTTCAAAATGGAACACTTCCACCTGATAGAGCTGAGAAAGAACAAATACGGCGACGTGTGGTCAATTTTACTCTTTATGATAGCCTAGATCACCTAGAGAAAATTCTCTACAAACGTGGTTTTGATGGAGTTCTATTCAGATGCATTGATGGTGAAGAGACAATGGCTATCATGAAAGAAGTGCATGCAGGAGTCTGTGGTGCCCACCAGTCTGGACATGGACTGTCTGATCAAATTCGAAGGCTTGGATACTTTTGGCCTTCAATGATACAAGATTGTGTTGATTTCACAAAGAAGTGTCATTCATTCCAGGTACATGCCAACTTCATTCATCAACCTCCAGAGTTTCTTCATACAGCTAAATACTTATGGCCATTTTCCACATGGGGAATGGATGTGGTGGGACCTTACCCTTCGGCTATGTCCAATCAGTTTAAGTACATTCTTACTGCTACTGACTTCTTTTCCAAATGGGAAGAGGCAATACCTCTCAAGGAAGTCAGTTCTAAATGCATTGTTAGCTTCATCAAGTCTAACACCATTACCAGATTTGGTGTCCCTCATACCATATTGACAGACAATGGCACCAACTTCTGTTCATCCGAGGTGAAGAAGTTGTATCAAGAATACAACATCAAATCCAATCATTCATCTCGGTATCATGCAGCAGCCAATGGCCAGATAGAAGCCTTCAACAAGACTCTTTCAAATATACTGCAAAAGATGGTGGATAAAGATAAGAGGTCATGACTGATAACCTATTTCATGCTTTATGGGCTTATCGTACTATCACCCGCACTGCAACGTGGTCAACTCCATATTCATTGGTATATGGAACGGAAGCTGTCTTGCCAATTGAAGTTCAACTTCCCTCGCTCAGATTTGCCATTTGTGATCAATCATCTACATTTGAACAATATCAAAAGCGATTGAATGAATTGGAACGATTAGATGAGAAAATATTGTGCACTTTCCACTACTTAGAAGTCTATCAGAATCGAATAGCACGAGCTTTTAACAAAAAAGTTTTTCTTCGTTCATTCACTCAAGGAGAATTGGTATTAGTTCTCAGAACTCCAATGATACTAGGAAAGAAAGCTCTCAAGCTTGAGCCAAAATGGGAAGGACCTTACTCAATACATAGGGTCTACTCCAATGGAGCTTATTCTTTAATCTCAATGGATGGAGAACTCATCACTACTCCAACCAATGCCAGATTTTTTAAGAATTATTTTGTATAAACACAAAATATATCATCAATGGTCCGGTATGACCTTAAACTACACCACTGTCCAGCAAGACGTTAAACTGCATCATCAACAGTCCATGCATATGACCCTAAACTATTTGCAAGTCCCTTACGTCCAGCAAGACGTTAAACTGCATCATCCACGGTCCATGCATATGACTTTAAACTATTCACGATTTCGTCCAACATGACATTAAACTGTGAAAAAGTCCCTAATTTGTCCTCACTACATGAAATTAAACTGCATAGTCCCCCTTCCTTCCAGCATGACGTTAAACTGCACCATCCACGTTCCATGAATATGACTTTAAACTATTCGCGCTTTCATCCAACATGACGTTAAACTGTGAAAAATTCCCTAATACGTCCAACATGACGTTAAACCGTTTCCCCCTTCATCATCCTTGCTATATGACATTAAACTATATAGAAGTACCTTTTGTCCAACATGACGTTAAACTGTATAACCAATGGTCCATGTATATTACCTTAAAATATTCGCACTTACGTCCAACATGATGTTAAATGGTGTACTCTTTTGTCCTCACTACATGACATTAAACTGCACAATCCCTTTTTTGTCCAACATGACATTAAAATGTATTGTCCCCATCTTCCTAACTACATGATGCTAAACTGTACAGAAAATCCTTTAATACGTCCTACATGACATTAAACTGTACTTTGTCCCTGGTACATGACATTAAACTGTGCAGCACCAATAGTCCTAACTACAAGACCTTAAAACTACATAGTCCCTTAATATGTCCTACATGACATTAAACTGTGCATCGTTAAGGTTGTTGTTACCTCTGGTTTCTCACACCGAGTATGACTCACGTGATCTTAGATCAAACCTCAACCATAACACTCTCTCTGGGCTACTAACCATGTGTAAGTCCCAACAACATCATTTTTTAGGTCGTTGTCCCCAAGAACAACTTGATTATTAATTCATTATTTAATTGAACTACGCGGACTTTGATCCTTGCCTTCCAGGCTGGGTACATAGGCAACCTCCCAAGGTTCAACCCCAAAACCAATCTCTTCACATCGGTTCACCTCCATCTCATACGATGTTGATTCCTGAAACCGCCCCTTAGAATCAATATCTTTACATTGGTTCACTTTCGTCCTTGTTATACGATGTTAAACTATACAACCCTTTTGTCCAGTATGAAAATAAACTACAATATTCTTTGATACACTCACCTGAGAGGGAACCATTATTTACATTGATTTTTCAATCATGTTTCATTTCAAAGACTACGTGCATACATGGCAATGCTCGAACCTTTTATCTTGGGTTAAACCATCATTTCACTAAAGTCCCTTTTCACCCTTCACTTGTACGAACCAAATTTGTACAGAGGGTATTTCTAGAACTATGTGGGCCTGATTCCCATCCTTATGAGATACGTAGGAATGTTCGAGTGTCCCTCGAATCTATCCCCAAGTCTTTTGGGCCTAACCCCAAATTCCACATCTAGTACCTTGGCTGAAAAGTCCCCATGAAAACACACACTGTGTATTTCTTACAATGGTCCAAGCTCTATGACCCTAAACTAAGATCTCTAATACTTTTTTCCCACACAACGTTAAACTATAGTTCAAGAACTACGTATGTCTTGATTCCCATCCCTATGGGATACGTAGTGAAGTCCAACATTTCCATTCAGAACCAAACCACAACATGATTATGGTTAACATTGATATATGTATCTTTGTATACATTGGACACTACCCATCTTTATGTGTCATAATCCTAACCTTAAATATTTTCAGATCTTCATAACCCTTTTCTTGACTTTTAGTCACAAAAATGTCAAATTTCTGAGAGTTCTTTTACCTGACTATGCAGTACGTGCCCTTAGGCGGCCTCGTATAAACAGTCTCCATAACAAATTTGTTAGCTAAAATATACTATTATTTGACTATGTAGCCAATTCCCTTTGGTGGCGCTGCATAATTCAACCCCCTAACAGGTTTGTTAAATAATGGTAACTTCGTTCTTGGAAAGAAAGCCTATTTTGTCCTTATTGGTCTTAAATGACAGTATGTAGGGGTCCGAAAAAATAGCCATCCTTAAAATATTTGTCCCATATCCTTTTTCATGATCTGAAAGTATTCAAGTATATGGTTTATATTATCCTTCCCTATGTTTGGGTCAGACCTTCATAGAAGTGATATCCATCCAGTTATTCGATAATCTTGTTCAGAAATATCTTCTCCATATTCAAGTACCGGTTTACATACAGAAAATTCTATACTTTGGAAGATTTGAATCTCCATAAACATTCACTGGCTTTTAGCAGTAGAAAGGTAAATTTATGAGAGTTCTTTTCCCTGACTATGCAGCATGTGACCTTAGGCGGCCTTGTATAAACAGTCCACATAACAGACTTGTCAGCCAAAAAATACTATTATTTGACTATGCAGCCAATGCCCTTAGGTGGCCCTTCATAATTTAACCCCCTAACGGGTTTGTTAAATAATGGTAACTTCATTCTTGGGAACTAATTCTTCAAATGGTTTTTAACACTTTTTCATATCATTCCTCAGATTCAAATATTCTTAAGTTATAGTTTACATTTTTCCCCTAATACTTGAGTATGTTAATATGTTTTCAGATAAATTGTCAAATAATTGAGTCAATTTTAATCCATTTTGGTCAAAGCTATTTCGACCTTAAACATTAGCCTCCTTATGTCTAACGTGCATGACTTTAAACTTCCCACAAAAGACAAGGGAAATCTGAATAAAAGTCAAGTTCCAGCTCACTAAACATACATTTTGTATGATTTAGGTAATATTGAGAAATTAAGAGTTTCAATGTTTGTATGGTTATTTATATTAATCCTAGTAAAAATAAAACTATGATTACTAGGCCCATTGGTTTAGGTAAAATTTAAAGCAGGTAGTGAAAGAATACAAGCATAAATGATTGAAGATAAAAGTACACTTCATTGATGAACAAGAATTAGAGGGACATCCACAGATTGGAGCCCCTTCTCTTTTTCAGGAGATTAAAAAAGACTATCAACATAAGTCTTCACTTGATGTACAACATCTCGAGCTTCATCAGCGGCTACTTGAAGCTCGTGCACTCGAAAAGCTTCACTCTTCTCAGCTTGATGAAGTGCCTTCTTGGCATCTGCAATGGCTTTCATACCATTCGTTTGAGCTCCCTCCAATGAATTATTGAGGTGATCAAGTTCCCCAGTAACAAAATCTAACTGTTGCTGGAGCTGCACCTACTGGATGACTTTTTCTTTGATTTTATGCTTCATCTCCTTCATCTTGGCAGCATAATCAGCCTCAGCTCGGGATACCGCAACCTCAAATTCGCCGATGTTAACTGATAGTTTCACCTTGGTCAGATCTTCGCAACACTTTTTCTCCATCTCCCACCTGAAGATGACATGTTTCACCACGGCATGGATCTTTTCATATCCAAAACTGCCAAGTCCTAGAATGACAAACTGGGATGACAATCGAGTTATCTTCGATGATAGCTCTTCTAAAGGCACCTCAGATATGATTTTCCATATGTTATTTCATGCCTTGCGTCATTAAAATCTGAACGCTTTAAGCACCTTTGGGTCTAATTAAACATCATCATCACAGGGGGGAATGTAATATGGGATTAATGCACTTAAGGAAGTGCCCTGTTCTGCTCTTTCCCCCCTGACCTGTGATTCTTCAATTTCAATTCCCATTGGGGAAGAGGCTAAGGCCTCACCTCCAGATCTAGCCACTGTAGTTGATGGCCCTGCATGATTAATTGAATGCTTTGGTTAGCTTCAAAGGATAACAAAAGAATTCATTGCCTTGTAAATTAAGTACAATCACAAATATTTTTATCCCTTACCCGACAGTGGATCAGCAACCTGAGAAGACTGCTCCCCATCTTTCCCAGTCTCAATAGGATCTTCAAGATGGGTCTCAGGAGGGTTTACTAGGTTTAGCTCTACTTGAGCAAATGTTTATGCAATGGTAGGGTTGACATCAATGTCCACACCCTCTTCAGGCATTGGTAGTTCAACAGCTTCTATGGATGGAACTGCATATTGTTTCCAGTCATGATTAGAAGTGTAAATTATAAGAAAATTTACTGGGCGAAATATAAAACTCACACCCAAGGTCTTCTAAATCACATGACAACTTAGCATGATCATAAAATTCTTCGAAATACATGCCAAGATTCATCATTTCATCCAATCATATTTCATAATCCTGGTTAGTCTCACCAGTGGGAGCGTTTGATGTGTCTTCTTGACGACTTACGTCCTATAGCCCCTGACCCTGGACAACATCTTCGGATAGAATCACGACATCAGTTGCAACATCCACCAGAAGCTCTAATGCAGGAGTTGAACCTGAAGTATCACAGAATGGAAGTCAGTCGGTGTTTCGTTCAACATTTTTATGAAGCATTGTTGACTTACCAGAAATAGGTTCCTCTCTTCTTGCAACAGTAGCAGGAGGGAAACTGGGAGTAGATGCTAGCTCTTCTCCAGGAGCAGCCAAGTCATCTTGAATCTGTGATTGTTCCACAACACCCTCCGTGGTCCTTGAAGAAGGATCAGTCCTTTCCCTCAGAGGGGAAATTGAGGAATCCCATGCAATCCCAATGATTGTGAGAAATCTTTTTCATGGTTTAAAATTCATGATTTTCTGTAGGACTTACCACTACTAATAATGCGTTTAGCAGTGGAATTCCTTCTTCGTCGCCTTTGTCCTTTTGGTTTTTTGTGAGTGTCGGTAGTCTCCCTTATTGGCACTTGAATTGGTGAGGGGAAATCCATGTGCAACTCCTCATCCATGGCCGGCTGGCCTGGAGATATCTTGCCCGGTTCATGAGAAGATTCAGCAGCAGCCCCGATGGCAGTACCACCAAGGCTATACTGTGGAGAAGGAACCTCAATAGTTTTGTCAAGCTGCAAGATGAAGAAAACAATTTCCTTGAATAATAAAGCTTCGACTGAAATCAAGTTGCAAAGCAAATAAGGAAATAAAACATACATCTTTAGAAGCCACATACTCATGCCACTCCTCATCAGTGGTGACGTGATCCATCATTTCCTTCACCCTCTTGGTGATTGGGACAGAATCATCTGTGGCATATATGTAGTCCTTCAAGTCTTTGACATAGGATCTTACTTCATCAGGGTTATCCTTGAAATGAATATTTTCAGGAGCCTGAAGAGTCCCTATTTTAGGAAGATGTAACCCTTCACATAGCTCCATCCAGATAGTTTCAGTATCGCAGTATACATCCCTCCATGTCTGGATAGCCTCTAGTCGTAGATATACTGGTGTACTAGAAGGTTGTGAAGTGGGTCCTACAACCATGGATTTTAATTTATTCCTAGCTCCTGCAACTATAAAAAGAGAATGAAAACTTGTTACTCTATAAAGTTACTGGAAATTAAATTGCCTCAATAAAGTTACTCACCAGGAGTTGATGGAGTGGATATCTTGATTCTGATAGGGGGATTATATATGGCACGGGGCCGTTTTGACACATGTTGTATCTCCTGAGAATCTGATGAATCAGCCTCAGTTGAAGAACTCGGTGAACCAGCTCCATGAGTGGAAGAATCACCTACCACCTGAATTGTTTCTTTCACAATGGATCTCTTCTTCTTCCCAACCCAGTCATCAGGTTTATTAAATATGGCCTCAGGATATGACGCTATCCAGTTTTCAGCATACCATATGGTCAAATTGCTTACCGCTTCAGTATTTGGTAAGTCAAAGACTTCCCTAGTCCTTTCCATAGCCGTTTTCAACCATAGTTGTCGAGCAACCATTGGATGCTGCTCTGATCTGACGTTCACGGGAGGAGATAAAACAGTTGTTTGCAGACACTTGAATTGGCGTGAAAATCAATATGGATCATAGACCTCACATATAATTTCCCCATCAATTCTGGTGGCCAATACACCATCTCTACAGGCAAGCACATAAGACCTTTGTTCCAAGATGGTTGATCCATCGTTAACAAATCGCCCTGTCGGTGGATTTCCATAGGGAAAGAAGTGGAATTCCCTATGCATACCCAGCCTTGGCATAATATCATAAGCATTGAGGTACAATGGACAAATTCCAGAGAAGGCCTGAACAGATGGCCTGAAAGAACTTCTGGGAATCTGTATTCTGTTTTGAACATCATATGTCTGGAAGTGAGTGGCGATCCATCCCCATAAAACTTGGAATGGTCCCACTAATCTCAAAGGAGACTTACTCATATAGACATGGAGTAATATCCTGTGAATCTTTGCCAAAACTGAGGTAGCCAACCCCACCATCTTCCTCTCAGCCAACTTGGCTGTGATAATGAAGGTCCCTGGCCTGATGCCTCCCTTCGAATCTCTAACTGGAAAAAGATAGAAACTGAGCTAGAAGGCTAAAAAGCCTGCCTGATAGGTCTTCTCTGGGATTTTATGATTCACTTCATACCCCGATTTCTCAAACTCTCCTGCTTCCAGAGTCAGCCAGAATGTTCCAGGAATACCTCTCTTATCTGCTCTAGGGAAGGTAGTAGGATGAGTACAGGTGGGCCCCTTTTCCCTCTTCTTCTTGAGAAAGACATTCATCCATTCCTATGGATGAATATATCTTCTAGAATAAGTCTTTGAAGTCTTTAAGATTTTGATCTTATGATAAATCTTCAATAACTCTCAAACCAAATCTGGAGTCTTCTCTAGATCATTCATGGTTACCTTTGGAGGGACGAATTCTTCATACATATCACCCATGAGTGGAACCCCTAAGATCTTGTAGACATCCCACAAACTAATGCCTACTTCTCCATGGGTCAGATGGAAATAATTAGTTTCCGGGCTCCAGCGGCTAAGAAATTCCAATGCAAAATTATCATTCCTATAAACATATGTCTGCCCAGCCCAGACGACTTTATAAATTGAAACTACCTTCATATCCTTGATAAACACTTCACAAGTTTGTCGCACCCAATAAGCCCACATCCAAGTTGGCTTCACCCCTCCTCCAGAATGGAATTCCCATTTCTCCTTCCAGCCTTTGGATTGATCCATCTGAGAGTTTAGAAAGACCGAAGGATACCAATGTGGTTGCAGCTCAGGCTAGTGAAGTTTTAGATCTGGAGCACACGAGCTATGGTGCATTATATAAGCTTTCTTTACTGTTCCATCATTTGAAAATGTTCTTGAAATTGAGACATTCGCTGAAGAAAAGTTGGTATACGACTGAAACTGGGAAGGCGGGAGATGGTTCTTTGCCTCTGGAATATTGACATCTTGCAAGTGACCATGACCATACAAAGGCAGATAGATGCTGTGTGGGAAATCACGATGATATTTCTTCAGATGCTTAGCCAAGTTCGAAAGAGTGCTTTCGCAGATGGAATAGTAATCATGGCCAACGATGTCCATCATCTCATCAATTCTTTTGCTTGCCAGTTCATCAGCAGTTCCAATTCTCTTTGGAGCCATTTGATCTGCACAAAATTTGAATAATTAACTCTTAAAGTATATTAATTTTTCATAAAATATGTGAAGTATTTGAAGAAATTGGCTAAGTCATTAAGGCGCGCAAGTCCCATAGTTGGCGCGCAAGTCTCCTTAGTTCATCCAGGTATTGGGCACATAGGTTTCATCGCGCTAGTCTAAATACCATAAGAGTAGTGCGACACAAGAAACAGAAGCACGGAACAGTGGAATCACTCGCGCGAACGAGCGAAAGCCGATTTCCAAGCTGCGTGCCGAGAGAAAGAAATCCACGAAAGCCGAGTGCTTTACAAGAAATGGAGTCCTATATTTATAAACGTGGCCAGAACCCTGCGCGTCATAACCTACATGACTAAAGGCCGTACCCCAGCGCGCCAGACCCTACGTGCCCGAAGCTCATTTGCGCGCCCAACCTTGCGCGCCCCAATTTCCTTTTGATTCTCAATTTCCTCAAAGTCAAATCCTCATTTATTTTGGATCCAACTTTGAGGGGGACTTTTGTTGACGCTCCTTTCGTCACAGAGTCTAACCACTGAAAAAAGGAAATACCATGAGCTCAAAGTGATTCAACCTTTGGAAAAAAATCAAAAATTGACAAAGGAATGAATAAGAAGAACATTCTACAAGGGGTGCCCAAGTTCTACAATGGTCACACAAGTACACATACGCACCGCAATGGTCGCGCAAGTAAACTTGTGTGCCCTAGGTGATAACCACCCAGGGTCTTCTCCAGCCTATAAATACCCCCGGTGGGCCCCCCATTTCAGGAGGATTTTTTCTAGAATTCAGATTTAGAGCTCTCAACGCCCAAGTCTCTTCTTCAGGTCTTCCGAACACTTCTACGGTAATTCATTACCTAGAATGGAAGGTCTAAACAAGAGGAGTATGGTCTAAGTGTTACAATTCACTAACACTTGCGTGCCTAAGGTGTTTTACCCTTAAGAGAAATGAACATACTTGCGCACCACCCTACTTCCTCACCAAAACTTACACGCCTCTCTTCTGGAAATACCTCAGGATAATTATAAAGGCATTGGTCAAGGATCGCCCAAGTATTACCATGCTGGTTTAAAAACGCGCAAGTACCCATGTGTCGCGCAGGTATACCTGTGCGAGCAGGACTTGCGCGCCCACACAGTACCTGCGCGCCTACCAGGACTTGCGCGCCCCTGCCTTTTTTGGTGCCCTTCTTGCCCATTTCACCCCTATTATGCCATTCCACCTCTCCTATTCATATATTCAATCTTCAAGACACTCTTCAAAGCCATTTATGGCATGATTTCTTGATTTTACTTCCTTATTTGAAAGGAATTCTGTGGAATATCTCTCAAAACCTAGTGATTTACACATCTTTATGTCACTAAAGATTTAAATTTAGTTCATTCAAACTCATCCTTTAAGATGAGAGAACTCATTAACCTAGGCCTCCTTTTCAGGAATAAGCCCCAGTCATAATTCTTAACTTGGGCCTCCTTTTCAAGAATAAGCCCCAATCATAATTCTCAAATGTGGGCATCCTCCTTAGAAGTAAGCCCCAAGTCCCTTAAATTTTCAAGTCCCTTAACCTGGGCCTCCTTCTCAAGAGTAAGACCCAGTCTTAATTTCTCTTAACCAGTTCTAATTTACTATTGATTTGGGGCTTCTTTCTCAGGAGTAAAACTTAATCATAAGTAATAAGAAGAACATTCTACAAGGGTCGTGAAAGTTCTACAATGGTCACGCAAGTACACTTGCGCACCATAATGGTCATGAAAGTACACTTGCGCGCCCTAGGTGATAACCACCCGGGGTCTTCTCCAGCCTATAAATACCCCCGGTGGGCCCCCCATTTCAGGAGGATTTTTTTACCGAATTTAGATTTAGAGCTCCGAATGCCCAAGTCTCTTCTTCGGGTCTACCGAACACTTCTAAGGTAATTCTTTACCTAGAATGGAAGGTCTAAACAAGAGGAGTAAGGTCTAAGTGTTAGAATTCACTAACACTTGCGCGCCTAAGGTGTTTTACCCTTAATGAAAATGAACATACTTGTGCGCCTCCCTACTTCCTCACCAAAACTTGCGCGCCTCTCTTCTAGAAGTACCTCAGGATAATTATAAAGGCATTGGTCAAGGATCTCCCAAGTATTACCATGCTGGTTTATAAACGCGCAAGTACCCATGTGTTGCGTAGGTATACCTACGCGACCAGGACTTGCGCGCCCATGTAGTACCTGCGCGCCTTCCAGGACTTGTGTGCCCCTGCCTTTTTGGGTGACCTTCTTGCCCATTTCACCCCTATTATTCCATTCCACCTCTCATATTAAAATATTCAGTCTTCAAGACACTCTTCAAAGACATTTATGGAATTATTTCTTGATTTGACTTCCTTATCTAAAAGGAATTCTGTGGAATATCTCTCAAAACCTAGTGATTTACACATCTTTATATCACTAAAGATTGAGATTTCATTCATTGAACCTCATCCTTTAAGATGAGAGAACTCATTAACCTAGGCCTCCTTTTTAGGAATAATCCCTAGTCATAATTCTTAACCTGGTTCTCCTTTTCAAGAATAATCCCCAGTCATAATTCTCAAATATGGGCTTCTTTTTCAGGAATAATCCCCAATCATAATTCTCAAATATGGGCATCCTCCTTAGGAGTAAGCCCCAAGTCCCTTAAATTTTCAAGTCCCTTAACCTGGGCCTCCTTCTCAGGAGTAATCCTCAGTCTTAATTTCTCTTAACCAGTTCTAATTTACTTTTTATTTGGGTCTTCTTTCTTAGGAGTAAAACTCAATCATAAGTCCACTCCTAACTTGGGAATCTTCCTTAGGAGTAATCCCCAATATTAGAGTATCCAAATCTCCATAAAGTACATATACCTTTATGGACCTTGTTCCTGGATTTCTTCCCTAAAGTAAATCTTAATCCTCATCTATTTTGGGCAGTCGTAAACACATAAGTCCCACATCATTGCATCTTTCGTGGCACAATTGTCTAGTTTCACCAATACCTCTTGTTTCTCACACTAAGAATGACTCACGTGAGCTTAGAGTGTAAAAGTAATCATGAATTATTTATTTGAGCCATCAATCATGCATAAACATCATACTCCCTTATTTGAACTACGTGGGTTCTGATTCCTTTTCCAAAACAAAGGATACGTAGGTAGCCCATCAACGGGTACGATCCCAATTCTGAAATAATCCATGTCCTCCTGAATGACAGTAAACTTCAAGTGCCCCACTGAGTGGCTTTAAAACCAGTATGGTCATCATAATGACCAAGAGACTTTTATGTATTTTAAGGATACCATCAACTAAGAATCTTTAACAAATACAGATGATTCTTCATCGATGAAGAACCCCGAATACATATAAAAGATTATCTGAATTTCTTACATATCAATCATTGATTGTAAGACTAAAGGAAAGATCATTTTATACTTGGTAATATAATAAGGATTCATGAAAATAACTTAAATCTATAAAGAGATTCCTAGAGTAGACAATAATTTCACTCAAAAAGGTGTGATGAGTCCGACCTCCCATCATCTCGACGAATAAAAATTCCTAAGCCTCATCAGTTCACAACTAATGAGCGCCTATCATTGGAAAGTAGGTCCAAATGGATATGGAATCATTGGATGTTTCCGGTTCTACGAACAAACCTGTTAGAAACCGATTGGAAAGTTTGAACCTTCAATTAACGAGGTCATCCCCAAATTCCGAGGGAAGCAATGTCATAAAACCCTTATCCATGACATGACCACAACTTTCTCAAAACTCATTGTAGTGTGACCCTTTCTTATAGCAGTATGATATCAATATGTAAATAAAAATCAATAATATGGGTCACCCTAACCCCAATCCAATATTTACCCAAGCACACAAAACACCACCCAATCCTTATTCGAAACCGAAAAATGTATTTTAGAGATTATATAACCCTAAAAATTCTATCTAAATCCTATTTATCAAAATTTCTCCTACATTAGGAAAAAAATTATAATTCCATCTAGATTTAAAAACATGTAATGTTTTGGATAAATGCATGTTTATATTCAACCAATTGTATGTGATAATCACATGACCCTCTAAAATCCAAAAAAATATGAATAATATATTCAAAAACATGGAACAACATTTTTTTGGATGTTAGTTTGAGGGTGGTATGTCATCATAAAAATAACCAAACTTCTCATATCCACATGAATGCCTTTTAAAAACTGAGATGTGAACTGGAGATCTCTATCAGATATGATCACTAAAGGAACCAAAATAAATTTTTATAATTTTATATATGTATAAGAAAATATGGTATCCCACCTTCATAGAATCATTGATCGAATTGAAATGGTTTAATTTAGTTCATCTGTAAATAATAACCTAGTTGGAATTATTCCCATGATACAATCAAGGTAATAAAATAATGAAATAATTTAACATATCATCCAATATTACAGTGGGAATATATAATGGCTGAAAAAATCATGTTTACTTTGTTCTATTTTTCACATTTTGATAAGTGAATCATCGAGATATTAACATAGCAATAAATCTTTTCATACCTAGAAACAAGTATCATGTATGATCTCAACCTTTTATGAAGTATATATTTGTTAAAACATCGTATAAACCTCTTTTGGTTTGGCTAATAAAGTGATTTTTGGTGTATGAGTAGTTTCAGTGATGCCCTAAGGGGTCCGAGACACAAAAATAGAGTAAAATATGTCAAATAGTAAGAAGTGGAATATTGGTGCACAATTATTGAAAACTATGTGCCTGGTATAGGAAATTGTACAGATTGGGGACCCTTTTGGACAGAAGCTAGCACATGGTTACCACACATTTTGATAAACCATGAAGGTTCTTCCAGGAAAATGTGCACCTTATTCCTTCACAAATAGAGGAAGCCACACAGTTTCACTAATCATGTGGCCAAACCGTGAGGCCTTTAAAAAGTGGAAAATTTCCATTTTACCCCTGATTCTATTTCTCTCTTCCTTGATTTTTCACCCCATTTTACCCCTACAGCATGGGTGATGAACTAGCATCTTCCTCATCCTCCATCAGTGTTTCTCCTTCAATTATCAGGTGTTTAGAGTGTGGTTGGGTATGAATGAAAGATTAGGGTAAGTCTAACACTCCAACTTTCTCTATTTTATAGATTAGGAATTGTAGAATCTCAAATTTTCTTTTGAATCCCTAAAATCCTCACTTTTAAAAAATATTATATGTTGGTGATTTAAAGTGTGTTTGATTTTGAATCAAAGGATGTTTTTGGGATATTAATAATCTTCAACCATGAGGTATGTGTTCATTAATATTTTTCTTATAATTTTGATGTTTTAAATGTGTTTGTGGTTGTTCATATGTGATTCCTTATTGTGTTTATTATCCTTGAATATGGAAGTTGTTTTTGGGCCATATATTGAGGTGGGAAACACTTCATAGACCCTACTAGGTTTTTTGATCATGTGGGGCTGGACCTAGGGTTACCCATGGGGTGTGCCTAACCCTTAAAACGGTGAAATAAATTGGTAAAAATTAAGATAGGGGAAAACATGAGAATGAATCAGTTGTAAATTTCAATCAGGTATGCTTCTTGGGTAAAGAGTAAATTTATTCGACTATAATTTACATTTTTGAAGTGCCTAAGGGTCTTTCAAAAAGGTTTTAAAAGAAGTGTTTTGGGGTTTTGACCCGAACATAGTTTTCAAAATTGGAATTGTTATTTGAAAGTGGGGAATGTTATTGAAAGGATGTGTTGAGCTAAAATTATTTGAAAATGGTTTCTTATTAATTAACTTCATATGATGATTTGAAATGGGTGTGTGTCCACTTTCATGTGAATATTCTTAATGATTTTTTGAATGGTTGATAATTAAAATGAAAGCCTTGGGGAATGTTTGAGTTTTTAAATAGGAATACTTGTGTTTTAATGGGTGGATTAAAGTTGATTTCAAATGAGTATTTTTAATTATATTTTATTCCATGCTGTGTTTTAAAGGTTTGTTGGCACCATAGTCATTGAATTGATAATGGGTTAGTGAGATAGATACCATGAAGATTATATTTTGATGTTGAAAAGGTTATTAAATGATCTAAATGATGATTGTACATAGTTGATAACATAGAATAAGGGAGTGTTTGTTATAATTCAGGTTGGTTAATGGGTTATGAAATGTAAACAGAAATTGTGTTAATATGTTAAGGTATGAAGATGATGTTTTACATGTTGAATGATTATGATTTGTGACTATTATGTTTATTGTTTGATTATGGTTTTTGAAATGGTATATGTGGTAAATGGTAAAAGAATCATGTTAACATGGCTTGGTGGTGTGGGATAAAGGACAGAGGTTCCTACTATGTCTTGGGGTGGCCTAATGCTCAAAATTCACCCCTAGAATGCATGTGTTAGGGTTTCGGACCAACGCGCTAGGCCCCTGGTGGTTTCATTAGATGATTTTACCTGGACTAATTCTCCAAGGTAAGTGTAAGAAATTGGATGATATTACCTGGACTGATGCTCTAAGGTAAGTGTGATACATTGGATGAAATTATCTAGAATGTTTCTCTAAGGTAAGTGTGAGGAATTGGATGATATTAGCCATACTTATGCTCCAATGCATGTGTGATGAAATTTATTGTGAAATGATTCTACCTAGTTAGATAAGAAACTTGAATTAGTCTCTTATGCATAGTAAGTGACTGAAATAGGCTATAGTGTAGTCAAAGAAAATTCCTAACCCATGGATCACATGATAAAAATTGTTAATTATTATTTTTAGAAGTGAAGCATGTTTCATAATAATATTTGGTTATATGGATAATTGTTAAAGGTGAAATGTACCCTTTAACTGTATGTTTATTTATTGCACATGTTCCCTGGAATACACTGTTGTACATACTGCCTATTTATTTAAACACCATTGGTGGTGGCTTACTGAGTTGTACTCACACCCTTCTCTTGTTTCCATGTCACTTGGGCACCTGAGAAAATGCTACTTCTTTTAAAGTATAGGTTCAGGACAGGGACATGGTGTATGGTTAATGAATGGGATATTAGGTTGGAGAATGGGATGTTAGGACCGAGTTAGGACTCAGGTCCATATTCAGAATCATTTTGGTAGTTTTGTATTTAGACATATTGTATTACTGCCTAACATGTATAGTACTCTTTACCTTGTTATAACATGTGTAACATGGTTTTTTGGTTGGTTTGTGTTACATGTTGTTCATTTATCTATTTATGTTTGTTGTTATATCTAATATTATTATTTCTACTATGGAATTACTCTGAAAAGAGGGTATGGTCTCCCCGACCTTCCTCTATAGACCCGCGTTTCTAGTCTGTAGCCTCTAGAGTATGAGGAGGTGTGCCTGAGGTCATGTGATGACCCAACTTAGTGCACTAGATAGTGGCCACCAGGTCGGGGACATTACAAAGAGGTATCAGATCACTATCTTTTGTATTTTTATTTAGGGCATGGTATACATTAGAATAATATCTTATCAATTCATGGTAATGAGATCATGCAAGGGTGTATGCAGCCCCATGTATGAGGAAAAATCCAAGTCTCTAGGGGTGCAGATTGATGTTCGATTTTATGCTTTTATAATTGATTTTTATTTCCACCTCGATTGGAACACTTGGATGTGATGTTGTTTATTTATGAGCTTTTATCACTTATCCTAATATGGTAATAGAGTCTGTATGAGTTCACGAATCATGCTAGAAACATAGGATTAGTAAGCCATCAGTATGTTTCTTATGATTGATAGTGCTTTGGGATTAATATTATGGTAATGTAGTTTATTCTAATAAATATTTTCAGTTGGATTCCCCTTAAAATTTGATAAATTAAATGTTTTAACATTATATTTTGAATAAAACTTAGAATTTTTAAATTTTTGGTTAATAAAAATGTTTCTGAAAGTATAAATCCTTGGGGTTTTTAAAATATAAAGTTTGAAATGTGAAATATTTGTTTTTAAATGTGAATGTTTAATTAAGAAGGAATATTTAATATGATGGAACATGAAGGTATATTGGGAATCATTTTCCCAAGTATTGTGATATAACCCAGTGTATGGGTGTTTTGGGTGGCCAGAGTTCCATAGTTCGAGACCTTAAATCTGGGTCGTGAGGCTTTGTTGGGTTTTGTTATATGGTAAAAGAGATGATCTTGTTGTTCCCTTGATAAGGCTATGAACATGGATCATGAGATGTTGTCTAGTAATGTGGATGTGGTAACTATTGGGGGTTGTGATCATAGATGTTATGTTTTAGACCCTAGAGTGGGTGTTTGTCTCATACTAGAAATGAATGTGTGTGGGTATTCATAGCGTGAGTCCTAGACTGAATGTCTTTTGGGGTGAGATGGATGTAGTGTGTGTTGGAGCGGGGTTTGGCGTGCCTCTAGGAGTAGAAAGTTTGCTGATGTTTGATGTTTATGACTAAGAGGGAGAGAGAGAGGACCAGTGACCTTTACTTGATGTGACTCTAGTTTAAGGATTTGGTACTATTTTATCTTTGATGGTGACCTATGATAGATTTTAGCTGGGTTGTTTGTGCTTTTGGGTGTGTATGATACAAGCAGATGTTTTGGACTTTGGTATTGGCATGCATAGGGTTTTTTCTTGTGTCGGTTTAGCCTGGATGGATTTTTCACAAAGTTAATGGATATGGAAATATTAATTGAGTGGTCATTATATGTTGAAAGATTTTAGAAATCTAGGGTATCCCCAAGGAATGATGGCCCAATATGGAAGGTTCTATAAGATACGAAGCATGAGTGGTTGCTCTAGAGGTAGGATCAATGTGTTTCTCGGGCCATCTAGTGTTGTAAAAGTGTATGATTATTTATTGGTTTCTTTCTCATAAGGTATTATAGTTCTTGTGGTTGGTGGTAAGGTCAGTTTTGGAAACAGGAAAGGTCATTATGAGCCTTTCCCTATGGCCATGATGATGTTTGATGCGGGAATCTATGTTCATCCATGGAATAAATATAGGGAAGAACAAGGAATGGGTGGAATATTTGGGCATGAAAGTGACAACCAAAGTGGTTGTGGTCTTGCGATTGGATATGCATGTACAATGATTGGTTGGATGGATGGGAATGTTGAGAATGAATTGAGTCCAAAGAGTTCGACAAGCCAGGAGCCATGGAAAGATGAGTGAATGGGTGTTGGGCCTAGGTCTGGTGATGTAAAAACCCTGTGATCTAGAGTTGGGTTTAGTTTCTGGTCACAAAAAGTGAGTAACCTTGGAGTCCTTTAGGTTGTACAGATGAGGTCTTGTTTTGGGAGGACACGGTGCTGTTTGGGATGGATGAATAGGTGGATCTGGATAAAGGAATGTCCTAATTCTATGTGATCAAAATGGGAAGCGCGAGTTATGTGTGAGTTAGTTGGGTTCAGTGTGGTGGTCGATTCATTCCATATAAAAGACCAGGTTTTTGTTGGAACGACTCAATTGGGTTAATGGAAGTGGTTCCAATGGGAATGTTGGGTTGTGAATGCTTGTCAGATGGTTGTGAAGTGGTAGTTATTTTTAGTTAGAAGTCCATATTTTGGGGCAGGGGTGATGGAATTTGGATGAGACGTGGGCAAGAAGGGAATCGAAAGGCTTGAAGAAGGATGAGATGTACCTATAGTGGGAGGTGACATCGGTGATATGTTGTTTTTGATGGAGATTGTCGAAGAATTCTTGGCATACCTCTTGATAGTGATGGTCTTGTCCAATATCTTGATGTCATCCTGGGTGTTCTAAGAAGGATCTGGATTTATGACTAGTGACTTGAGTGTGTTTTTATTAGATATGGGGCATCTTTGAGGTTGTGATCTTGGGGCAGCACAAGTGGAGTCAATGGTGGGGAAAACACCATCATCCGGTTTCGATAGATGTCCTTAGTATGGGATGGATGTCGACAGATGCCATAGGTTTCATTCTCAGAAGCTGAGAATAGGTAGCGGGTAATGTTTATTTTTTCATTTCGGGAAAGTTTGGACAACCATGTCCTTGTTTGAGGTTCAATTTTTTATTGAAGAGTGAGCCGAGGTTGTCGAGATGGATTGAGGAAAGTGGTGAGGATAATACTCCAAAGGTGGGGAATTTGAATGTTAGTCATTGATGGGAAGAAATGATTCCTAGAATGAATGTGGTGGAATTGGGATGTCAATTAGAAGTTTTTAAGGGTTTTTATGGATTTATTGGGGAAGGATAGGTGGTCCTCGGATGTAGTGGTAGATCGAGTCAAGGGAAGGCTTTGAAATTAGGCTGGTTTGAGAGGTGATCAGAGTGTTTTCAATAGGGCGCGTTGGTGGGTGTTGTAGAGCCAACAATGGTTCATAGAGCAGTGTATACTATGGTGGTGAAGGTTCACCAGAGTTCGAAAATGGACTCCGATAGGTGTGTGTAGATGTTGAGATATGACTTAAGTAAGAATTCATCATGTACAAGTAGAGGATGTCGTGCTAAAAGTAGAAGTAGGGAACCAATGAAGTTAGTTTGCTGCGATGACCTAACATAGTTAGGAAAAAAGGGAATGGATGTGGTGATCTGTATTTCACATTCATTTAATTTTGATATGTTAAGTGTGCTCTGATATTAGAGTGGGTTTTGAGGAAGAATAAAGTTGTCTTTGTTTGAGATAAGGATGGAAGAGGTGTGATTAATCCGGATGGTCTCGATGACAAGAATGTGAGCTAGTGTTGGGATGAGTTTTCATGGATATTTGGGCGTGGTGAATTGGAATACACATTGGGTATGTTGTGACAATCGAGTTAAGGTTCTGTTGGTAACCATATTGATGGTGGTGGATATATAAAGTATATGGTGTGGAGGACCATAGTAGGAAAGTGGTTGGTTGATTATGTGATCAGTAGTACAGGTTGGATGGGTTCGGGTGTGTGTTATTTTGGAGTTTTGATTTTGGGTAATAATCGCTGACTTAGGTTCTGACCAGTGGAGTACCTTGAGGTCAAGGCTTTTCTCAAGTTTTTCTTTGAGTGTTTGAAAATGGGGTGAGTTCATTGGGTATCAAGTTTCAAACCAATGTGGGTCATAGAGTGTGGTTGAAATCTTCATACCCCTTCAGTTATTTCAATCTTGGGTCATCGTTAGACATTTGGAAACCATGTGTGATGTCACCAAGTGTTTTGGGCCCTGAATTATTGAAAGGATGGGACCAAGGGTGTTCCTATTTGTTCTCCTAGGGTAATTTAGTGTATTTTTAGTGTAATTTTTTTGGTGGTTCTATGATATTACCCATACATATCTCTTATTTTGATGTTGGTAATGATGAGTTAAGTTAGACACATCATTGAGGAACATCGGGTTTTATTTGTGGAACATGGTGGGAGAAATGTTTTCAGGGAAGGAATATTTCATTACATTGAGTGTTTCTATAACATCACTAAGTTTATGGAAAGACTTGAGAGAGGGGAGATGATATGTGATCTCATGGTCTAACCTTTTTCTTGGAGGTTGAGTTTTTTTTTTGAGAATGTGGCTTGAGGACGAGCCATTATAAGGTGGAGAGGTTGTAAGATACTGACCTTTCGTAAAGGTAAATCCTTGTATAAATTCTGGGTAAACCTATTTTTTTCTAACAAAGTGCTTCTTGGGTGTATGAGGATTTTTAGGGGTGTCCTATGGGATTCAAGACCTGAAAATATGGGAAAACATGTAATATAGTGTGAAGCGCATGGTTATCACACAATTAGGGAAAACCGTATGCCTAGCCTAGGAAACCGTACAGTTTAGGGGGCCTTTTGTATATAAGTTAGTGCACTATTACCAGATGGTTTGAAAAACCATGAGGGTTATTCTAGGAAACCAAGCGACTTGGTCCCTCTCAGAAAGAGGACCTTTTAAGATTGGCACACAGTTTGGCTAACTGTGTGGAAAAATTGTGCAACCTTTAACAAGTGGGAAATTCTAGTTTTCCCTCCTAATTATATTTCTCTCTTCCCCAATTTTTCAGCCCATTAAACCCCATACAGAATGGGTAACAAACTAGCAGCACCCTCCTCCTCCATGGGTGTTTCCCCATCGATTATTAGGAATTTGGAGCATGTTTGGGGGAAAATTGATGATTCAAGTGATTCTAACACTCCTCTATAGTCTATTTTCTAGATTTGGTCTTGTAGAATCTCTCCTCCTTTTCTAATGCCCTAAAACCCTCACTTTTCTAGTAGATTCTATGTTTTGGCTTTAAAAGGTGTTTGATTTCCAATCAAGGGATGAGTTTGGTCTATTAATCATCTTCGAGCATAAGGTCAGTGGTCTTTAAGATTTTTCCCATAGTCTTGATGTTTTACATGTGTATGTGATTGTGCTAATGTGAGTGGTTCTTGTCCTTGATTATGGATGGTGTTTTTGGGCCTTATATTGATGTGTGAAACCCTTCAATGACCTCATTGGGTTTGTTTATCATATGATACAAAACATAGGGTTACCCATGGGGTGTGTCGAACCCTTGAAATGGTAAAATAAATTGGTAAACATTGAGATAGGGTAAAACAAGAGAGAAAATGGTTTGTAAATTGTAATCAGGTATGTTTCATTATTGAAGAGTAAATTGATTTTATTATGAGTTTTATTTTTGAAGTTTCCATGGGGATTTTAAAATTGTTTCAAAAGATATGGTTTGTGGTTTTTAACCCAAAAATGGGTTTAAAAGTCAGAAATGTTTCTCAAAAGTGAGGAATGATTTTGGAATGAGGTGTTGATCAAAAATTATTTGAAAATGTTTTCTTATTAATTAATTTTAAATGATGATTTGATATGGGGGTGTGGCCCCTTTCTTGTAAAAATTCTTAATGATTGTTTTTAATGGTTTATAATGGAAATGAAAGAATCAGGGATGTGTTTTAGTTTTCAAAGAGGAAGACCCATGTTTTAATGATTGGATTCAAGATGATTTAAAATCAGTATTTTCAATCATTTTTTATACCATGATATGTTTTAAAGGTATGTTGGGACCATAGTCACTAAATTGATATATGGTTTATTGATATAGATCCCATTTAGATTATGTTGGCATGCTAAAATTGTTATGAAATAAAATAAATGATGATTTTGCATAGTTAATAACATGTCATAAGGGAGTTTTTTTTATAATGTATGTGGGTTACTTGGTTATGAAATGTGAACATAAATTATGTTAATTTGTTAAGGTAAGAAGATAGTGTTTTACATGTTGAATGATTATGAGTTGTGATTGTAATGTGTATTGTTTGATTATGGTTTGAGAAATGGTAAATGAGGTAAATGGGATAAGAAGCATTCACACATGGATTGGTGGTGTGGGATAAAGGTACGAGGCTCCTCCCACCAGTTATATTAGATTGATGCTATAAACCCACCCCTGGAATGCATTGGTTAGTGTGCCAGACTGATGATCTAGGCCTTTAATGGTTTCATTTGATGATATTAATTGGAAGGATGCTCCAAATTATGATTGAGACATTGGATGATATTACCTAGATTGATATTCTAAGTTATGCATGATACATTGTATGAAGTTAGCTGGACTGATGCTCCAAGGTAAGTGTGATCCAATTGACTGTGAAATTCTTTTCCCTAGTGAGATAGGGAACATGAATTATTCCCTTATGTATAGTAAGTGACTGGCATAAGCCATAGTGTACTCGATGAGAATTCCTAACCCATTGATCATATGATAAAAATAGATAATTAGTTATTATTAAGAGTGAATCTTATTCTGTGATAATAGTTGGTTAAATCAGTAATTATTAAAGCTGAATTATTCCCTTATTTCTATGTTTATTTATTTCACATGTTCCCTTTCATACACTACTGTGTAGTATAACTATTACATTAGAAACCATTGTTTGGGACCTACTGATTTGTACTCACACCCTTCTTGGGCTACCATGGTACTTGGAAACTCGAGCATACTCTACTTGTTTTTTGGTACATGTTTAAGATGGGGACCTTCTGTATGGTTTATGCATGGGATATTAGGGTGGAGCATGGGATTTTAGCACCGGGTTGGGACTCATGTCCGTTTTTGAGATCATTTTTTTAGTTTCGGATTTTACATTTTTTATGACTTCCTCGTATGTAGAGTACTCATCATCTTGTCATAGAAAGTGTAACTTGGTTTTTTGTTGGTTCGTGTTACAAGATGTTCATTTATTTGTTTCCACTGGTTATTATATCTATTGTTATTATTTCATATGTGGTATTACTCTAAAAATTGGGTAAAATATCCACAAAATTCATCTATAGACCTACACTGATTTTTGGAAGCCTCTGGCCTATAAGAAGGTGCATGTAAGGTCATTTGATGACCTAGCCTAGGGCACCAGATAATAGCCACCGGGTCGAGGACTTTACAAAACAATGTCTCAAATTATAGTACATCATGGTTGTTCCTAGTTGAAATGGTAATTAAGAGTACTAGAAATCATCCATTAAATCCATTATAATGGAAGAAGTAATCTAATAACAATTTCTAAAATATAAAACCCTATATTTGGAAGAGAAGAATAGTCATTATGTGCATATCTAGAATTTAAAAGTCCACTAATGCCTTGAAATTATGAATTAGATATTTTTTAGATAGATATGATCATGTATAGAAGGATATATCTAAAAATTATATAATAAAATCTAATCATTTTCTTCCATTAATTTATGTTAAAATTCAAAAAAAAGAATCATCATGTTAAATTAATCAATGAAATATTTTAATTTTTGTGATGATTATTTCTTGCTAACTATGTGAACTACCACATTTCCCTTCATAGATGAATAACCAAGGTCAATATAAAATTTGTGTAGGTACTCTACACATCTCCTCATTTTAATGTTTAATTAATTTAGAGAAAATATATAGTTTATAATATTATAGTCGGCATAACTCATAAACTTTTTAACTAAGAGAAACTATCCTGAATATTTGAGATCATAAATAACTAATTCAAATTATAGGTCATGGGTTGGGTGGTTTCCCTCATGAGGATATAATTAGTGAAATCCATATTCCACATTTTAATTTTTTTAATATGATAACACAACCCAATCCTGTGAAATAATAATTAAAATTGATCAAAGAACATTATTTAGGATCAAGAATGATTTTAAATGGAGCTGATGTCAATCTCTATTTCAATCTTTCATAGGATGATTTACATTGAGAAAAAATATAATTTCCAATAATTTTCATGTGAGAGTTTTTAAAAGGAGATTTAATCTTACAAAAATTATATACTGACCTCTATAAGTATCTATCAAGAACAAAAACATTTTTTATTTCAATGAAATTATTCAGCACTTCTAAAAACATAATTGTATTCAGCTTATTATGATCAAATAAAATTACTTTTTTAGAAACCATATTTTCTAACAACATTTTCTCCTTGGACTACTAGTCAAAAATATAAAAATATTAATACAAGTGGTAATTAATTCCTAAAAAATCTCTCCAATGTTTCTCATTATTCTCTTTTGATCTTCAATAGAGAGTGATATCATCCTTGATAACCATGATGAAGGAATTGAGGTATTGAGGGAAAATCAAATTTACATGTTTAATATGGACTATAAGAGTTTTCTTATAACCCAAAACCATAATTATATACTCAGTCTGAACAAATTTACTTAAGAGGTTGGTTATGGGTATATCAGATAACTTCACATGAAGTTGGTGATACTCAGAGCTAAGGTCCATCTTGGATTACAACTTTCCCCCTTTTTGATTAATCAAATAGTTATTCAATTTAGGCAAAACTGTATTTATTATTTATGGTCACCTTATTAAATTTTCTATAATAAATATAGAGGAACAAGATCCCATAATTTTTATTCTTATTTATCTCCAAATCTACCCATACATATTCATTGGGAGAAGTAAATCCTTTTACATATAGATAACTAAGATGGGGTTTTAATTCCATCCACATAGATAGGTCTATTCCCTATAAATACAATGAGATATTTTTTCTTCCTAGGAAAATGTTGATGAAGTATTCTACATACCACTCTTGTTATAGTATATAGAATTCATTAAGAAACTCAATTATGATGTGTCTCTCTAGTAGAGGATATTCATTCCCTTTATTACTTTTAACATCTTCCACTAAAATATAAAGTATCATACATGAAATATCCTTGAAATAAAAAAAAGGAGTTATAAAATGACTCAATATATGATCCCATTCACATCAAATAAAATGTAATTCCCACCAAAATATAAGAAAAATAAAATTCTATAATAATAATCAATTAAAAATTTTAATGGAATCAACCAATATATTCAGATGATGTTATCAAAGATGTACATTTTGAGTAAAAATAAATAAAATTTGAACTATGTAATAGATATGAATATAATAAACAAGGGGAAATAAAAAACCAACTCTTTCATTTTAAGAGGTTATTTATATTTCAATCATATATATAATTGGATAAGATTTGAGTTTCATTAACTCAATAATATGTTAAAAAATTAACACGTATGAGAAACCTATTTCAAATAATGAAACATTCATAGATTATATAACATTGATGTTACCTCACACCACTATAAGTATAACTTCACATTCTTCATGGTCATTCCCAATAACATATAATGTCCTTTAGTTAGGTTGAGTTTTAGATCTCCCACTTAATTGAGGCTCATTATTGAATTGTCATGGTCTATAAAAATCGTGGGCTCTACCTCTATACCCCTAAGAGTAAGGAATCATTTATATACATGTATCATACTATGGATGGGATCCCTTTGTAAATGAGAAACCTACACAAAATCCTTGATAAGGATTCATCCTACAAAACCATTGGAGTTAGATAATATACCCACAATCATGAAAAAATGTTAGAGTATTATTATATAATGACATAGAGTGTCGGGACTTGCCACATTTTTTGGATTAAAAGAGGCTTATTCCCAACCGATGTTTATGAGGATGGTTGTTATATATTCTTTGAACTAAAACGAATTCCTTATTAGAATATTTCCCCCTTCTTTGTCATTTCAAGGAAGCCAACCTCACTTCCACATATGACATAAGAACAAACTCCATTTATAGGAGAATATATAAATTGATATGTCTTCCCTATAAATGATTTATCCACCAAAAACATTTTTTTTTATATTAAAGTGTGAATTGGAAAGAAAACTCACACATTCCAAATTTTTTATTAAAAAATAAAATAATATACTACAGTGATTAAATGAGGTGAAATAAAATTTCACTAACATTAGATTAACTTAAAATGCAAAATATTAAATGAAAAACTACCCAATGAAGAGATAGTATAAAGTGGAGTCCCATAAAGATAAGTACATCAGACTAGATAAAACAAACTTAGATTCAAATGATCCATTATCTCAACTAAATTCCAAAATAGTTTTGAAGAATGACTTGAAAGAACCTATCCTTGTGATTTCGTGTTCAATAGATAAATTTAAAAAGGGACATCAAAGAATATCTACCACAATATTTCAAGTCCATTCATCATAAGATCTTATGCTGGATACACTGTAATAATATCCCATTTCCTAAAAATGATCAGATTCTAGTCCATATCAAAAAATACATCAAAGTATGTCTTTAAGGCACATGTATAGTAGATCCCATCATTCATTACACAATAAAAAGTAAATCCATGCCTCATAGAAAATTTTAGCATAGGAAAACACATATGAATAACAAAACCATTAAGAAAAAGTAAAAATATCTGGGAAGGAATACTTGAGTAATAGACTAAGAAATGGATTCCTTCAAGTATTTACAACATCATATGAAAAGAAACACATGACCATGAAAAAAGAAAAACTAACATTCTAAATAATTTTCATTAGATAACATCAATTTTAGTTATGAGAAGATTCATGAAAGCATAAACAAGAGTTTAGATGAAAAAATCAAGAAGATATGCCTCCAAAAGGCCAAATGAACTGGTAGATAAGAGCACATGGATCTGGTCGAATGATAAGGAAACACAACATAGAAAATAATGATCCAAATTTAACTACCTCACAAATACCAATTACATAAACCAACAAAATATCCTCCAAATTACCCCAATTTACAAACATCCTCCACATTATGATATCTATGAGAAGTTAGGCTAGAAGGAGACAAAATTGGTAAATACCAAATTCTATAAAGCCAAAAAAATCCCATACAGAGAAAAATAAAGCAAAAATACAACCAATAAACATCATACCAAGGATACTGAAAATCATTTGAAAGTATATACATGATTAAAACGCCAAATAAACCAGAATCTAATCAACATTGAAGTTTCAAGAGTGGAAAAAGTAAACATTTACAAGGATTTTCCTTGAAATTAAAATTATTTCCCCCTTAAATTTAACCACCACCATAATGAACATTATACTTCTTCTTTGAAGGTAAGACTCTACAAAGATTTCACTATTCATGTGTTTTTTAAATACTATTAATTCATACCATTCCATCCAAGATTCCAAATCATTACTCACTTTATCCACATACTGATATACATCCATCATAGAAGGTTCTTTCTCATCATAATTTATAATCTCATTAAAAATTTCATTATTAGGGGATGCCATGAGATGCTCAACAACCATCAGTTATGGGGTAATAATAGTTTTTTCATTCTTAGAGGACTCTATGGATCAAGTACCAATTGTTCTATATATTTTTGAGTAATATCTACATTTATGAGTCTTTCTAGGATTTAGATTAATTAATCCATAAAAAATATTTTTTTTACCTTTCCTAGTGCTCGACTTTAATAAGGATTACTTAATTTTATAGGCTTGTTTTTTTCTCTCAGCCAATGATTTAAGATTAGGTTGGTTTGTCTTAGAGACACATGAAATGAAGACTTCAAATTTTGATTTTGGATGCTTCTCGTATGTTGTTTATTTCTCTTGTTTGGGACCAGTTTTGGTTTAATTTTCTATGGATTTGATTCTGGTATTCATGAAAGGTTTTCTTGGTGAAGGAGGTGTGACTAGTTTTGGCAAAGGAGCCTGTGATGGTGCTTTAGTGTTGGTTGTGAATGTTGTTTTCCTGCTGCCCGCAGTTGAAGGTTCTTGATTCCAAATTCTCTTAAGAAGTTTCTCTAAATGAGGTTCATGGTTGTAAGTTTTCATCATAATTATGTGATTCAGTTTTGGATGTTTGAGAGGGTATGGCCTTGTCCATCAGTATTGACCCATCTTTGTACAGGACAACTTGCCGTGCAACATTGGATTGGTAGAAACTGGACTTAATGTTGTTTATGATGGAGAGGGCCCTTCTTTGTTGTTTGATCTGGTTTTTTGGATTTTGGTCCATTGGGGAATAGTTTGATGTTTTAACTCAGTGAAGTCACGTATCTTTGTTTCACACTTTTTCCTCAAAAGTGTTTCTATAATAAAATAAATTAATTCCCAGATAATATTGCTTGAAATCATTATACAAGGATTCACTAGAATCAGAGTAGAAAATCTTGGCCTCCTCTTACAAGGGTTGAAGAAGACTATGATTATAACATATAGATCAAGATTTTTTACATTCAACTTATCCTCATCAACAGACTAAGCATTTTGAAAAGAATCCTCAACTCTAGAGAATTCTTTAACAAAGGTCTTATAATTAGGTTTTATAGTTATGTTCTTATTAACATCTTTATTAATAGGCTCCATAGAATATCTGAATGAAGTAGAATCCACCCCCTTATACTATTCTTTTTCATCCCAAATCGAATTTTATCATTTAATGGTATGTGCATCATAAGGTCTATTTTTGTATTTCTTTGTATAATGTCTAATTTTAGGACATTTAATTCAACAGTCTGGAAAATTTTCAAAGACAACCTATTGTAAGAATCAGATGTCACCATTTTGAATCAAAATATCACATAGTAGGGGTTGAACTAAATATATTTCAATATAGATTCATGTAATGGAGGTTCAAAGATGTTTTTTATTAGTGAGGTAAAATTTAAGGGTTTTCCCAATAAGGTAAGAAATAAAAAAATCATCATGTTTAAATAAGTGTAATGGAAAAAAGGAACTCTATCCAAATAGGTTCAATGGGAGGATCAAGATCAATGATTAAATTAGGGGACTATTTCAATACCTTCATGGTATAACCACCAAAGGATCATAAACCCCTCATCCAAAGCCGATGTTAATAATTTTTAAAAATGAATTGGAAACCAACATACAATTAATTAAAAATGATAACATGAAAGGTCACAAATAATAAACCATATAGAGTATTTCTTAGAAGAAATAGTGAGGATCCAATCTTGACAAAATTTCCAACAATAAAAAAATAATTGGTCAAAAGAATGTAACCTTAACTATTCCTTTGAAAAATATATCACTGTTATGCCCCTATGTTGATATTTCATCGGTTTAATGTGCACTGATGTCTTTGAATCTCCATGAACATTCAATAGCTAGTCACTCCTGAAAATAATGTCTAAAAAGGTTAATGATTTGAATTATGATTTTTCCATTGTTCACCCATGGGTGTGCTCTTTTGTGGATACATCCTCCAATTTATCCACCAAAAATACATTATGGTTAATTTAAATAAGAATATCATTTAATTATTCTTATGAAAAATTCCAATCTCAAACCATCGATCCTTTAAAAAATAATTTTTATTTTTATCATGTATAAAATTACTATTTGTGGGAATTAAATATCATATTACATGACTATATAATTACAATACTAGAGGTAAAAGACAACTTTTCATGTCTAATTCCAGGGTTTTAATAAAAAAACTACTAAGTAAACAAGGTTCTTAAATATATTTTATTATTTATAAAATATTTATTGTTTAAAATAATGATTTTTTATATGATTCCATTTTTATTCCAATGAGTTTAATATTTTTTTTCTTATTTTAAATAAAATTATTATTGAGTCAAACCACCTAGATGTGTTCTGGTGAATTCTCTTAAGGGAGCGGTGGATAATTTTTTCTAGGAAAATCCTCCAATGTTTCAAAAGATTATTTAACTTTTTTTTCTAATAATACAGTCCATATAATGAAAAGTCTAGTTTTTTTCCATCCATATTCAATGATAGTGCTCAATAATGTTTTCATTTGATTTATCCTTCTTTTAATTGATTTAAACATCTTGAAGAAGATCAAAATTGGTTTGATAAGGGAAGAATAATTTTTAAATTCCTCGATACTCCAGATTCCTCAAAAGTAAAATATGTTACCTTTATTCTTGATGGTTACCATTAAAAATAATAGAAAACCCTGATTTAGGTAATAATTAATGAGAATGTAACATGTGATTATAAATTCAATAGATAGAAAAAATAAAAACTATATGTATTTCATGAGGCACAAATTCTTAAACCATTCACCAACTATGAATAGATCACTGTATAATTAAAATTTGTATGCACAATTAGATTGAATTGTTTCAAAAAGTGTTCCCTAACCATGAGAAGCGTACATGAACCTTTTAGAATATGGTGCATGGTTTTTTCATGGTATGCATCGCATGAACACTGACTATTAACCTCATAATTTTCATTAAATGATTTCATTTTTCTATTGAATCACATAAATTAAAAAAACTAAAACAAGAAATAAATATTTTTTACATATGGGGGAAATATAAATCTTTTCTTGAAAAGTTTTGTATTGGAAAAAACTTATAGCCTACCTCTTGATTTTGAGAAGCTTTTCTCATATCTTATATATTTTATAAATAATATAAAACCAAACCTGGATTTGATAGCATTTTGTAATGAACCAACCCATGATACACTATCTTGATATTCTATCTGATCAACCATTGGGAGAAAAGTTTATTCTAAATCACCATGGGGTAGAAAAAAGTTTTATTGAACTAAACATACACATGATGGATGATTTATCTTGAATAATTAATAATCTAAACAATGAGTTTTAACTTGAAAATTGGCATGACCATTCCATATATTAGTAGCTAGACATCTAAACATATATTTAAATAAAAAATTTTCAAAACATTGTGTGACAAAAAAACTAAATCTTCATTACACACAATAAAATTAAAATTAATATAAACCATTATTAGATAGTGTAGTAAAAATCAAAATAGTATAGATTTAAAACTAAATCATGAAACAAATATGATAAATTATTGGTATAGGAAGCTAATATGGATAAGTTTAATATAATTTAAAGAACACATACATAAAAAAGACAACCAAAATGATCAACTAATTCTACCAAATCCATGCAATAAGAGACTATCTCTAAATTTCTTCCTCCTTTGATTCCAATAAAAATCCATAAATAACCCATTTTCTTAATGTGGTTCTTTATCCTTACCCTCAATAGATAAAATAAAATCATTGTACCAACAATTTATATATCTAGTGTCTTAGGTAAAATTACTAGTCGGATTTCAACCTAATATTTTTCTAAAATTGTTATAAAGTATGTGATGACATGATATATTGAATTACAACTATAAATTCAACATTTTGTACTCTTTTAAAATAATCTCAAGAGTTATTACATTTATGTATTTTATTTAAAATAAAAAAAACCATGTTAGAAAAAATATGAATTTATATAATTAAATGAATATAAAAAAATATTAATAAAAAACATCTTGTAAAATAAACATGGGAGATTTACCAAAATAATAATTAAGGAAAAATATCCCCTCGTACAATTAAAATTGATATTTATATCCATATATTAAAGAACAAAGGCCACAATATAGGGTAAAATACTAAACTAGTGGTGATAATCACTAGTTAGAGTGGGATATTACTTTAGAAATCAATCACTTAGAGTCCTAAGTAGAGTGGAATCATAAAATTTAATGTAATAGTCAAGGTAGTTTGCAATAATATCATTATATATTTACATGTTCATGAATCCCTATTAACTACCAAAGGAATTATCATGATATTTTTCTATATTCAAAGAGTGTCAGATAATTTAAAAATATTAATAAAACATCATATTTCCAACTTCCCATTATCTATCCATAAAATAACTTCACATATAATATATTAATAAAATAGTGAAAACATTCGAAAGAGTAAAACCATAAAAAATGACTGGATTGTAATTATTTTATATGTTTCATTTTTATAATTGAGAGTTTTAGTTTCTAATTTTTGTTATTAGTTGTCGGTTGTGTTTCAATTTCAATGATTTTCAAGTTCTTGATATTTGTGAGGTTTCATGCATAGCCATTTTTTTAAAATTACCAATAAAATCAATTTTTGGAATAAGAACTTGAGAAATAAAAACACATATTTATCCCTAAAAATATATAAATAAATATTTAAAAAATTTATTATAAATTATAATAGAATATTTAATAAAATCACTTTCAATTATTCCCTTATAAAAACTCATTAGCATTTTTATAAGCACCTGGTACACATATTTCTATAATTATATAATCTTTTCACTATTGGAAAATAATCCACTATATAAAACACCAAATAAGGAAGAAAAAAATTCAATTAAAAAAATCTATTTATAAATATCATATGTAAATTCTATATAATTCAATAATAATAATTTTTAATAAAAATTGTTGATGGTTTAATTAAAAATGGTAATTAGATATATCCATCCACTTAAAGTGTTCAATTCATTAACAATAGATGTTTGTTTTACCAAATCAAAGGATTATAAATCCAAAAAAAATTATTTAAATTCCTATCATTTAAAACATCTACATTATTATTCGTACAATATGTACCCTAGGTCATCATGTCCTTGAGAATGAGGTAAAATATAGGGGAAGGGAAGATGATGTTGGTGGTAAATGAATACAACCACTTAAAAGAAGGTATGAAACTAAATTTAATAATAATCATTGAGTAATATCATAAAAAAAGAGGGAAATTGGGCTAGTGTGATGACATCATAATGTTTCTCCACCAAGTGAGAAAGAAAAAGGAACCTCAATCCCCAAAATTAGAGTTTTAAAAATAGAAATATTTAAATTTGTAATATCCATCATGGTATGGGTTCATTGTAACAACCCGTGATTTTAGTTTGCATTAAATAAATAATATGCTTTATATTTTGAAACACAAACGACCCCATGTATATATAAATCATGAAATAATAATATTTAAATATTCCTATTTTAACCTAGTCGTTGGATTGGCAGGGATGAATATAAATTACTGAATAATGATATATATATATATATTATTTCTTAAATAAAAATAATATATTCATTGAAAAAATATTACATTCATCTAATTTTTGTTACTTTTAAATGTATAATAATAAATTCATTTTATGCCATAGGAATACATTCTTCATAAAAATGGATTTTAGGGGTTTAATATACAAAAAAAATCAATAATTTCTAAATTTTTTTATAAATTTATTTTAAAAATTATACATATTTTTTTAAATTATCATGTAAAAATTTATTATAGTTATATATTTTTTTTTACTTTTTATGATTATTATATTATTTTTAGAAGAATGGAAAATACCAATTTTACAAAAAAATAACTTTTTTGATATCATAATTGCATAACTATAACATTCAAGTTTATAAAACCTTTTATATTGATAAAATATATATTTTCAAAGTAATATAAATCATATAATTATAAACTTTTGAACTTATAAAAATATTATTTAATTTTTTAAATCTAACTAATGTTTTTGTTCAAATAAAAATTATTTCTGTCTATTCTCATTTAATCAACTATTTACTAGGTTACTTTGGGTCTTAGTTTGTTTTGAAAGGAAATTAATCCTATTTTTATTTAACATCTTATAATTAATTTAATTAGATTCAATATTAAACTTTATTTTTCTATAAAATCATTTTTATACTAAAAATATATTTTTCTAAAAACGGGTTTCGATGTATTTTATGAATATATGTTAAAATTAATTTTTATTAGCTTGTAAAATTGGATCATGTGAAATATATCCAATATTTTGAATCATCATTATTAATATTAGGTAATTATTTTAACTTAATTTTAGGACAAAATGAAAAGTAACAATAGTAATTTTTTACTAAAACTATGGTTAAAGGGTTTTCCTGGGGTGATGGACTAAGGGATAAGGGTATCAATGTCACATTAACATATATAAATCTTATAGGATGATGATATATGAAAAATATATTTTATTTCCATATAATTCAAGGACACCTTGTTTTACTTTCACATGAAAATGAATTTATATTATTTAAATATTTTAAGTAATTTTTTTGTTTTTACATCACCTCACTTATAAATGGGTACCCATTATCCTCCCTTATTCTGAATATTTTATCCTTATTTCATGGAAAATACATTCCAAAAAGCCTTACTAGATTTATTCACATCATTACTAAGCTTATCTTCTATAACAAACCCAACCCTAGAAACCTAGAGCTAGTGTATGATTTATTACATTGGTATAAAATACTAGGGTTCACATCACCGTGGGTCAATCGGTTTAGCAGGCTTGAAGAACTAGATAAATAATATTTAAAATTTTATATTGGAAATAAAATATAAAATATAATAAAATTAAATATTATATATCATTGAAACTTATTGAAATATTCATTCTTCATATCCTTGGGAAAATAAAAAATAATAAGTGTTCTCCCAAATGATCAATAGGGGTTGTGTACAGTGGAATCTATCATGATCAAATAAGGAATAATTAATAAAGAAATGTATATAACTAAAAAACATGCCATAGAATCCATAATGTGAGTATGAAATCCCCCCATTGATAATTTCAATGAAATAATATAATTGATTATAAAAAATGAATTCTCAATGAAGGAAATATAGAATTTCAGACATCTTGATCAAGGCCTTAAGTAATGATATCTTCAAATATGTGTACAGATACACTATAAACCTTTTTAATAAGGATAACTATCAAGTTACCCTCATGAGAAATATCTATGCATTAAGGGGAAATATAATTATAATACCCACCCATCCTTGCATGTCAAATGAATTCCTCATATATTGAATGATCAATTTAATTTGTTAAAAATATGACTAATGAATATATTTAAGTATTGAGTAAAGAATATGAATTATTAATATTTCCCCAGTTTTTCAAATAAATTTCAAGATATAGAACCATGTTTAGAAATTCTATACTATTTAATAAATAAGAATATAAATGATACATAGAATATAGATGTGGAAGAGAAATATAATCCCCAATGATAGATTATTACAATAAAGTTAATGTTTCAAGAAAATGTTATTAACCACTAAATTAATAAGTGATTAAATTTGACCATCAATTTTACAAAAATATAGGCTTTTTAATAAAATAAATTCACTACTAGAAATATGATCTATACCAACAGTTTGAAACCGTTGGTATAGGCCTCTAAACTATTGGTATAGCCTATACCAACGGTTTGGAGAACCATTGCCAAGTAAGTCATTAGGATAGGTCTATACCAATGGTTTTAGAAAAACTGTTGGTATAGACCTATACCAATTGTTACCGTTGGTATAAGTAATATGAAAATATATACCAACAGTTCCATAAAACCATTGGTATATGTAATTCAAAAAACAATCATCAGGTTGGTTTTGATCCCAACACCTCCCGTTTGTGATGGAATGACCTAACCACCAACATAACTTACTTTTGTGAACATAATTTCATAAATATATATATGTATTATCATAAGTATTTTAAATTTTGATTTATTTAATGTCCTATGTAAGAATATTCCATTAAAAATACATGTACATATACCAACGGGTTTAAGAACCATTGGTATAGGTTCATTGATTTTGGGATTTATACCGACGGTTTGGCCAAAACTGTTGGTATAGGGTCCCAATAATGGACCTATACCAATAGTTTTGGCCAAACTTTTAGTATAGGTCCAAATTAGAGAACTATACCAATGTTTTTCCCAAAACCATCGGTATTTGTCCATATAAGTGACCTATACCAATGGTTTTGGCCAAAATGTTGGTATAGATCCAAATTAGTGAACTATACCAACAGTTTGCCCAAAACCATTGGTATAGATCATATTTCCAGTAGTGATTCCCTTAGAGAATAGAAAAATGAAAAGATAAAAATTAAAATAATATTTAATTAATTAGTTTTCTTTGAGAAATATATAAATCTTATAGTAGAATATATAGAGATTAAAATGATTATGGTGGCCATAAAGAATAATAATGATGTATACATTAGAAAGAAATATTTATTTTATTATTTTTTAAATAAATTTAAAAAATTAAACATTCATAGAAAATTATAAATATTTATTTCAAACCATGTAAAGATTCAAGTAAAACATAAAATTTCTTTAATACGTAATTTTAATTAATAACATGTATTTTTTTAATCAATGTTTGAAACTATGGGCATAGAAGAAAAATATACTCAGTGAATAAAAATTTATTTTGAACATTTATTTTATTAATTCATGGTAAAAAGTGAGGAAAAGGGATAATAAAACATGTAAATGCATTAAATATTCATAAGATAAGAAAATATATAGTGCTTATGAAGGATATATTATAAGATTCCTTCAACGAAAATAAGTATAATCATAAAAAAATGATATTGTCAAATATATTCTTATATATTATATAACATTTAAATTGTAACCCCAATAATGAGTAAACATGAATTGAGACATTTATTACTGTAGTTAAATTTAAATTATAGTTATATACTTCAAAGGTGTAGTATATTCACTTTAAAAAATAAAATTGGGGAAAATATGAACCTCCAATTTTAAATTAGATGAAAATCATTTAACCTCTTATATAATGGTTTTATCCTTATCATTAATTAATATAAGAACTTTATTCATATTTATAATATCATATATGATCCTGTTATAACTTTATATATCCTGTTTGATGTCAATAATTCATTATTATCATTATTTCTGGTGTTAACTGTATAGTTTTTGCACACATGTTTCCTCATAGATGTTTTAGTTCATATATATAGGTTAAATATTAGTAATCTCAATTGTTATATATATTTTTATAAATATCTTGTATATATTCATTATATATATATTTATAATCATTCATGAAAATATTACATGAAAAATGAATCACATCTCTTCATCAAGTTGGTAGTACATACTTACAATTGAGCATCACTATCATTTTTAATGGGTGTAAGAGTAAGAATTTAGTTTATATATATTTTTCAAAGAATCATAATTATGTCATAAATATCATATGTATTCATTTTCTTCATCATTATGACCATCCATGTGTGATAGTGATGGAAAATAATATACATAACTTCGTGAGGAGGTTGTTCTCTATACACCCAAGCAATGGTTTTGTTTCCAATTTGATGGATAGGATATGGGTAAATATTATTCTATTAAAATAATAAAATCTAATTATATGGAAGATAATATTTTTATTATATTTTCATTTTTTACATAATTGAAGGGGATAAAATAAGAATAATTTTTTTTGTAGTTATGATGATTACATCATCTGTCAAAGATTACCCTTATATCTCCACCTGAGGACTGTTGGGTTTGTATTTTGGGAAGACGAGAACCTCTAGAAAGTGGAAAAGGATTTTTAGAGAGATTTTGGTAGGGTTTTTTCAAGATAAATAATTCATGATATTTTAATAATATATAAGAGGCAGTGTCCTTTTATAGTGAAGGAAAGGACACACCTAGAATTACATAAAATATTTAAATATAATAATCTATTTTTCTTCTAAAATTGGAAAAAAGTGTCCAAAATTTAGAATCTAAGATAGATAAATGTGTAAATAATGATATCTAATTTATTTGTTTTAGGTTTATGAGTCATTTTATTTTTTATCTTTTAGTTTAACCCATTTCTCAACCCATTTTAAACATAAATTTGGTAAAAAGTTTCTCTATAATAACGTTTTATATATTTACTTATAAGTAAAAATTGTATAAAATAATGTCAAGGGATGAAATTTTATACCATATACCATCCCCCTTATCCTCTTCCAAAAATTTTATAGTTTTTAAACTATTTAACAATATATTATTTAACATTAAATAACATTAAATACATTTTAGGAACTATTCACGTATTTTGACATTAATTACATCAAAATAGGTATCGAATTAAAATTTGAAATCTCCACCATAAATTATAAATTCTTATTAACCATAAAATTCATGTGAAACCATAATTTTTCCAAAAAATATTTCATTTGATGATTTTATATTCATTTACATTTATTTTTCAATATCTTTCATAAGCACTATGTAAGAGTCATGTAATAATTTAATGTAATTATACCATTGATAAAATATAAAAATAAATTTAAATAAAAAATAAATTAATTAAATTAAATAATATTTTATATTTTTTCATAAAATCTCGTTATATTTAATATACATAAAAAATTAAAACTAAGAGGGTGAGATTTTGAAATATTCCATTACATAAAATAATATTAACATCATTGTCAATGAAAAATGACACCAAAATTTCCATATCTTCAAATATTGGAAGATTATGGTCAATATAAGCACAAAAAATTTAAACTAATATGGTGTTAGATAAATTATTTAAGGATTATTACATTATTTTTAAGTAAAATTGCATAATTTATACTTAATGAGTTGACAAGTATTTAACATAGTTACAATTCACAGTTCCTAAAAATAAAATCAAAATATTTAAAAAAATTGTACCTACTAATTCCACACATAGAATCTATTTTATCAAATTAAATTAATATATGTGGTAGAAATTAATTTAAAAATAATCCCAATAAATGTGATGAAAAATGGTTTTTTTAAATACATTTTTCAAGAATAAGATGATGTTACATTAACTCTAGGGCTAGTAATAATTATTATATGAATTTAATTTCATATATATTGATATAAAATATATATTTTTCACATAAAACATTCATCATTTTGAATTATTTTAATTAATTAAAATGAAAAATCATAGTTCACTTAGAAAAAGTTTTCTTAAAAATATACATTTTTACTAAAAAATTGATATTGTATTTATTTATATAAATATATTATTAATAATTATAAATTAAAAATGAATTAATAATATATTAAATTTTCATATATTCATAAAAAGATTATTTCTGAGTAATAATTTCAAAATTCAATATAGGAATATCCTAACATAGTAAAGTCAAAATAGATATTCAACCTATCAAATTAGAATTCTTCTTCCATGAAATATTAAAAGGTGTATTATATTATATATTCATTAAGGTAAATTGTTCACATAATATAATTTAATCTTAGTTTTAATACTCTCCCCTCATTCAAAAAAATTTCCCTTGGAATTTTAGTAGATATTACTTTAAAAAAAATTAGGGTGGTTCTTCTCCACAACTTTCTCAAGTTCCCATGTTGCATCTACCATTTTTTGAATTCATTGAATTATATTTACCAGTAATGTCATTTGATTCTGAAAAACGTGATCTCTAGTGTCAAGAATCTGGATCGCCACTTCATATTAAGATAGATCATTTTTTATTTTTTATTTATTCGGATATGAGCACATGTAATGAGTCTAGTATATAAATATTTAATAATGATATATAGAACACATCATGAGCATTAAAGATTCATAGTTAAATTTCCAAATACTATTACACATCTAAAATTATTTCAATATTTTCAAAAGGTCTGATATATGAGGGGATCGTTTTTACTCTCCTAAAAAACCTTATAACACCCTCCCATGGAGATAAATTTATGAAAATGTGATCACCCAAATGAATTTCAAAATCATTCATTCAATTATAATTTTTTTTCATGAGGTTATATAAGAATATCATACATAAATATTAAGTATTTTTAGATGAATATTTAATACATCTAATAACATTAAACACCACATAACTGTAAAGGGATTAGTGTACATAGAGACTAGATAAATAAACATATTTTTTCATGAATGATCTTCAACATATCCCATACATTTCTTCTCACATTATACTATTCTTTGATATAACCTACTTAAAACCATTATTCATATCATGGGAAATGAAACAAAGGAAATTTTGTTCTCTTATGCTCAATAAGGGTAAAAAGGGGAAAAATATATAGTCATAAGAAAGAATTAGATAAGAATTAGGGTATGATTCATGATTATAACTAACAAATTCCATACATAATACTTTGTAGATTATAATAATGAGTCATGGAATAGAAAAATTTCATTTCAAAAGACATTATTCATAAGGGTGAGAAATTATGAAAAATAAACAATGAGATATGAGTTCAAATCATTAGAATAAAATAATTTACAACTTAGTGGCACCATAATAGGAATTGAAACAATATCAAATGTCATGGTTAACCATCTAAGTCATCACATCATGCTGGATTAGGAATCAAAAATTGTTTCTTATATCATAATAAATCAGGAATCGCCAATAATTTCCCATATCATAGTGGATTAGGATTTATCACCTATATCCCATATCATAGTGGATTATGTATAACAACCAATTTCCCATTATATATTAGGAATATAAACTCATTTACCATAATTATTTCTTGATATATATATGGTTTTCCCCAATTAATTGGAGTGATATATAATTCTAGGCTAACCCATCACATATTCATAATCCTTTTATATATATCCCACAAGATCATAAAACATTCAGGATATCATCATATCGTAACCTGTAAAAAATATATGGTTATCATAAACCTATCACCATCATAATAATAAATCATATAGAGAAATAATTAGGATAGTATAACTATATCATATCCCCATTAATAAATTAGTAATATTAAAGGATGTTATCAATAAAGAATAATTCCTTTAAAAGTTTACATGATTGTTTCTAGAGTAAATACCCATTTCATTTTAAAATATATTACTTTATATCATAAATTTAAAACTATTATATAAAAAAGTTATTTTAAAATAACCTTGGAAACATTTATAGGGGGCTTCAAATCACTGATTTATAATGATGTTGGGAAATTATATTCATGTCATAATCATTAAAATAATGATAATATCTACACCATCTATAAATAGTAATTTATTCTGAAAATGACAAGAAGATTCATTTTAATAACTTTTATCAAAATCCATAATTGGGCGAAACTATAATTTAAAAATTATTTGATATTATTAAAAATATTTCCTAACAAAGAGAGAAATAATGTCATTTTTGTTTTAAATTGTTTTAGTCTCTTAGGTAATTAAAGAGAGGAAAATGAAATGGAAACATATAATATAAATAAATGAATATAGGAGTAGAAACAGAAATGGGATTATCATATAATGATAATATAATTTCCTTCACTAGAAATTTATTCATGAACTACCCTCATTAAATTGATATTGAAACATAAATCTCATACCTCAAGCATCATCTTTCTTCATATGCATTCAAAACTAATTTGTAATAAATATAATTTTTTATAAATCTAATATATAAAAAATAACATGTATCATAAAATTTGATAATAACTTATAACATCTTATCACCCATTTATTAAAATCTTTTATTAAAATATATTTTATGGGTGAAAACAACTTTGTTTATCATGTATGTTTCGGTTCAGAAATCCCAATCCTTGTACATTGATAATAGTTTCATAATATATAGAATTTAAATAACATCATTATCATAATATATAATAATATATAATAATTTTATACAGTTTTATAACTATTCATATATAGAGATGATGAAAAAAATGAATTATATCGCTTCGTGGAGATGGTAGTCTGTACACACGCACAAGTGATGTTTCAACTTTTTGATGGATGTAATGAATTTTTTATTTAAAAAATAAAATTTAAGGTAAAATAATAATATAATAAATATCATATATATTTATTACATACATAATTATAACAATTAATGTTATGTGGTGATGAAAAATTAATTGCATCTCTCATTAGAGTTTGTAGTATGAATGTATACACAAGCTGTGGTTTCTTTTCCCATAAGATGGATATGATATTTATAATTTTGGATACATATTCATAATAAAAACTCATTTTACTAAGGAATATTAATTAATTATTTTATAATGTATTCCATATATTAATAAGTTTTCAAAGGAAAAAATAAAATTAAAATTACTCAGTTAGGAGTTATTACAATTCATTGAGAAAAAATATTTGGATTACACCTTAATCATTGAAAGGGTGGTATTTTGGAAAGAAAAAATATCAATAACATGGTAAGGGTAGATATATTGGGGTTATGGTAAGTAATTATTGATCTAAAAGGCATAAAAATTATTAATAAGTATGTAGTGGAGGTTCCCTTTTATAAGTGATGGAGAGAAAATACTTTGAAATATGCGAAATATTAAATAATATCTAAATAATAATCATGTAATATAGCATTAATAGACCCACAATTGGATGATAATATATGATAGGTTCAAAATAAACTCAAGAAATCATATTTTGATATGTTTCGGTCGCATATAAGCCTTATATCCTAGTTAAACTACTTTTAACCCATTTTAACCATAATTGTGGTAACATAAGTTTTTTAATATGATAACATAATTATATGAAAAAAATAAAAGGGTCCTTATAAAAAAACTAAAATTATTATTCAAAATTTTTAATCCATTTTCTAATATTTATTTTTATAGTTGAAAGAAATTACTTTTAAATAAGACCACAAAACTCTTAAATTTATTTTTCAAGAAAATACCTAATTAAAGCATAAAAACAATTTCACTATAAAATAAATTAATAAGAGGGTTTATAAAAATATTTTTCATTAATTAATAAAAAAAGGAAGGTTTTTAGCCTTTTAAATAAATAAAAAACTGAATGGTAGCTTCCAACCATTTAGTTAAATGCAAAAACCCAAAAATAGATTTTAATTTGAACAAAATATGGACTATGTTCTCCGAAGTCTACATTGGGTTCCCAAATTACAAATAAAATTTTATAATAAATTATTTAACTCATTTAACATATCATTGGTAGATAAAAATGATTCACAATTTACTAAGCCTTTCTTACTTCATAATATCATCATAAAATTTACATTATTTGAAAAAAAAATTATTTTAACTATTAACCCAAAAACAGACTATTTTAGAAAAATATCAAAACCTCTATAATAAAACATTTATAAGATATAAAAAAAATTATTCCCATTTTTTCAAATAAAATATATTAAATTTCTAGAAAATAAAATTACAATAACTATTCAAAATGTAACAGAACAGTTTCTATAAAAATGTATATTTGAGCATGAAAATGGATTTATTTTTATTAAATACATAATAAAAACATTAGATGAATATTAAAAAAAATTATTCGATGTATATAAATTTAGTTAAAATGATTAATCAATATATATTAATTTAATTGATTAATATTAAAATACTTTTAACAGATAAAAATAGTATTTCAGAAAAAAAATCTTTTACTTTAAATTTATTTTATTTTCATTTCTAATTAATTAATATCCAATGAATTAATTTTATACATGAGTAAATAATATGTTTTATATATTTTTTTAGTTTTTTTAATACCCACCAATATAATTGCTAGTTGATAACTATTACATTAAATAGTAATATTTCAATAGTATATTATGGTTCATTTAAACTCATTGTTACATGTAAAGGAAGATATTAAATAAATTAAATTTATTTAACGAGGAAAAAATCATAAAATATTAGGGTGTTTCATTCTTACCCTATAATAATAATTTCCCCCACAAAATTAAATACCTCTGATATAAATAACTGATGATAGTTCTACCTCATCATATCCTTAGGTTCCGAGAAATCATCCTCAAATTTATAGTTTTTTTCACAAAACATTGACTGAGTGAGTGGTCTTTTTTCATATCACATTCCCTATATGATCCGGAATATCCAAGGGTTATTCCACATAAGAAACATATTTATCTAGTGGTGTGACCTTTGAGTTCATTACATGTGATGAATTTTCCATGTCATTCATCTAAATAGATACATGGAATTCATCGTGAACATGAGAGATATTCAATGGAAACAAAATGAAATAAGCTTCCATATTAATACAATAAAAATTTTCAATGTGCATGGTATACCATCATCTTACATTTTCCTTATTTCTAAATCTCATGACCCTCCTCCAAGGAATTATTCATAGGAATAACTTGTCACCTACATAAAAACCTAGATCCCACCAATAATTTTCATTGTAACTTTTTTATTGACTCTGAGTATCCCTTATGTGCGGATGAATTTCACTGACATTATCATCCATTTCCACAGCAAGATCAGGTCCTCAAAGATTTCATTCTATAACATCATCCGATCATGTTGGGGGTTTTCACTTCCTACCATACATTTATTTATAAGAATCCATATTAATTCTTGTTTGAAATCAATTGTTTTAATAAAATAGAACCAAATTAAGGTTTTAACCCCCCCCCCTGAGTTCCATAGAGCAAGCTCTCAATATTTAATTCAGAGTTTTAATGGTTCTCTTACAATGACCATCTTTTATATGATGATATACAGTACTAAAAAAAACTCTATACAAAAATCCTACTAAATACTTCTCTAGAACATAGATTTAATCCTTATATCCTAATTAGATGTGATTGAGAGTGGTGTTTAATGGAATATCACAACTTCCTTATAGTATAAATGAGTATGATGATCAAGGGATTAATCTTCCCCAATTTCAATATAATGAACTAATTTCATAAGGTGATTTACTACAAACCAAATATAATTGTTTTGTTTAGATTTTTTGAGGTGTATAATGATGGGATCAATTGTTAATTTTCTCATTTCCATGCATGTGTAATAGTCATAACATGACATTATAATTTTTTTTATCGGTCTTAACATTCTAATATCTGAGGCCTCATGATAAATACTCTAAAATATCCATTTTCATGTTGTCACACCAGAAATATTATATTAGACTTATATACATATTCATACATCCAATATGAATATTCAATGGAGAACTATGAGATTTTTCTGAAAAAATTATTCTTCAATTATGGAATTGATGGTACACATACTCTATTAATAATAATAATTATTCCATCACAATCACAGTCAGATTCATAGACCTTACTCTATTTCATTTACAATTATATATCATCCTTCTATGCATCTTTAATCCTCATGTGGATAGATGGTTGAAAATTCATCTAAGAAATATAGGATCTATCCCCTTTTCTCATGGATTCAAGTTCTATATTGTAAAAATCTATAAGTAATAGATCCCATTAAATCCACATCATAGCCATTCTAGAATATTCCATTCATCTCAGATCAATACCAACCATGTTCACCTTTCTCGGGGTGGTACTGTATTAAGCACTCATAATTATTAATCAGCTCTAACCATATTCTTTAGCGCGTATTCAACTCTTTCTATGTGAATATATAATTTAATATTTTTTTATATTTATACATTTCACACCATTCACCATAAAGATAATTTCCTTATATCTTCACTGTAAAAATTATCACTGCCACCTACAAATCTTGAGTAGAGAAAGTTTTCTCATGAATTTTGAATTGTTGAGAGTTATATTCTATAAATGTATTCATATGAATATTTAAATACCCTATTACCACATTTTATGAAAAAAATAGTTAACAAACCGCTCTCCACTGCATGGTACTATTATTCATGGTTCACTAACCAACCTTCACTTTAGCAACTTTAAATTCTTTTCACATTCATCTATCTTCAAGAAGATAACCCTCTTCTAAATTAACTTGGTGTGTGGATTAGAAAATCATGAGAAATATTTCACAAAGTATAGGTAGTTTCCAGCTAACCCTATAAACCTAGGCATATTTGTTACATAGGTTATCCTAGTACAATATTCAATAATTTTAATCATTGAAGGATCCACCAATATACCCAAACATTACACTATATATCAAATAAATAAAATTTCTAAATCCAGAATTCACATTGGGTAATTTTTCAAAAATATTATCCTACCTCTTCGTCTTTAGAACAACTCTAAAATGATCTCTATGATCTTACATTACCTATGAATATATGAGAATAAAAACTAAAAAAACAAATATAAATGATATAGGTAATCTCTAAAGAAACTATTCATTAAATCCATGAACATAACAATATAAGTATTCCATCTAAATGGAATCAATAAAATTTCATAATGCCCATACGTTATATGAATGTTTGTCTTGGGTATATCATTCTTATTAACCCTCAATTAATGATATCTATAATGTAGTTAAATATTGGAAAAGTATTATGATCCTCTTAATTTATCAAATAAATCATAGATATGGGGAACATAATGTTTTTTATTTATAGAGATCATATTAAGTTCAAGATAATAAATGAAAAACTCTTTAGCCTATATTTCTTCTAAAAAATGAATAGGTGCACCACAAGGTTATGCACTTGGGTATATGATTACCAATTAAATATTATTCTAGAGTTTATTTTATAATTACTTTAACTAAAATGGTTCCATTATATATATATTATTCTAACTATGTGTACCATTATTTATGAGTTTTATTGAAAACTCTTCTTGGCAGTTTTGAGTAAGAATAGAAAACTCTTCTTGAAATGCATCATTAAACTCCCATATAATAGGCATGTAATCAATGTATTTTTTATGAATAATATTATAGAAAAGGTATCCTTCATGAATTAGAATTAAGGACCACAAAATTGAATTAATTAGCATTGAAAAATATTATTCATCCTTACACCAATAAATAATCATAGATTCATTCAAAATCATAAACTTAACTTCACATCATTAGAGATTCATATAGAATTTATATAAATAATGGAAAGTCATGACTTGAGTTACATTTTATATTCAAATAATTAGATAATCACAATAATTTTAGGAAGAACATTCCCATAGACATTAATTGGAGAGGATCTATAAACTTGAACAGATACCATCATACAATTATAATTTTTCACCACAAAATCAAAATATAATAATTTTTGTGGTAATTTGACACCCATAAAAAATTAAATAGATATAAAAGAGTGGGTATATTCATAATAAAATAAGAAATTATAAGTTCTATAGTGGATGATAAGATAAACTTTAACCATGTCACTCTCAAACCCCACTTTGATAGTCATCATCAAATTCAGTTTCCTTTCTCTTTATTCTTAAGAGGGTATTAACACTAATCATCATCATAAACATTTGGATTTGTGAAATTTTATGTGTAATTACTATACTCCTTTAATTTTTAATTTTAGAGTGTAGTTTTTAATTATATAGAATGTTCCTTTTCAATTATCTATTAACCAATCTCATTATCATTTTTGACCTCCATGGGATTTAAGACTGAAACATCCATATTTAGGAGAACTCCCAAATCAATTGAATATATTTATATGATGTTTATTCCCATATTTATATCATTTAAATGAGTATATTTTCTTTATATCAAGGTATTTATTTAAATTATCATGAGGCCCCATCTTTATTTTCTTATTAAAATCATATGAATGATGATAATCACTGATTTACATTTATACCTTATGATAACATCAAACAATTTCAACTTAGATAAGAAAATCTATGATAGAAAGTTCCTTTTGGAGAATTGGATTTAAGACACCAAATAATAGGTTAATTTTAATTTCATGGGAACTAACTAAACCAGATTCACACCTCGAAAGTCTAATAAAATTTTCCACTATTTTACCAATGGAATCATTATCCTAATTCTTAATCATATGAAATTATTTTTCTGTTTTAGTTTGTATAATATGATAAAAGTAAGTACAAAAATACATACAATTAATTCAAACCCATTCCATGGTTGAAATTTTATATTATCTCATATTATTGACAATATTACACCACTGATTTACTAGACCTTCAAAATGATAAATAGATAGAATAACATTTTCAAGTTTGGAGATCTAGAGAACTGAAAATATTTTCTCAGTTTCACTAAACAATTACTTAGACACTAGTGGGTAAAAAGGCCAACTAAATTAAGGTGATTTTTTCATTATTAAATAATCACCATTACATTATTAATTCCTTTGGTTCTTCATAATATTATCATAATTCATGTCATGAGAATGATGCGTGAGAATTTCTACATGATTTTTCATTCTATCTCCCATAGAATTTAGTTTCGTAGGAGGAAAATCATTTCATTGTGCATCATGTTCCTTGTTAGAATGATTCCTTTATGTTAAATACATTTAATAAAACCAAAATGAATATTAAAATTTATAGGATATAATAGTAAGGATTGGAAATTAGAAAATCTTAATAAATCATTCATTTGATGTCCAAACCATAAAACCTTTCTTTTAATATATGACACCCTAGGTTTAACCAAGGTAATCCATGGTAATTTCCTACTAAAATCCTCCAAAATGGTTCATAAGGAAAATTGGAATTAACTCAACCATATCCCCTTAGAGTGTTTAACCAGGTGTGTTATCTTAGCCCCACCAATCATTCACAGGTGACGATCAAGTTAATACTCAATCCACCCATTTAAGAGTTGTTACCCCTATATAAATATGCACAACATACACATCAACTTTCTAGTATCTTGATAGGGATGTATTTTCTAGGAAAAATAAAAAATATTTAGATTAAAAAACCATAGGATCTTATCCTATGCTTAGATTTATCCCCTAGGTTTTCATCAAATATCTATAATATTAATATCTAAAAAAATTAACCATATTATAATATCAACTAGGGTGAACCAAATATTTTGTTCATAAATATTACATCCTTTTAGAAAAACATTTAATATATCTCAAAAATTTACATATCCTAGATTTGTAAATGGAATAGGGTACTTTGAAACTGGGTGCATAAATAATATATTTTAGGAATTATCATCAATATCTCTTATAATGTTCTTCTCACATCATGTACTTCTTGGGTGTACCCTACTTGAAAACATTATTAATAACCTAGGGAAAGGAAACATATGAAACAATGAGATCTACTTCTTAGAATTGGTAAAAATGGGATATATCAATTTATTTTCATATTCATGCATAATATAGGGTCCTATAATGAGACTAATATTGTGATTACCCTTAGCGGGAGGGGGATAATTATGGTGTGAAAATGAATTTCCCAATTAAAAAAACATGAACCTTTTATCTCAGTTCCCCCTAAAAGATATTGACCTCACAAAAAATAGGGAAACTTATTTATGCTATTTAATAAGATATGCTTCACTTTTCTTAATACATTAGGGTGTAAATGCATATTGTAAATATGGTAATAAGTATTTACTTGGCTCACCTCAATGGGATATGTCTAAGGATCATGCACCATTTTTCTATGGGGAGCTAAAATCACTAAGAAGACCAATGTTTATAAAGGTTCAATCTTGGACCCTCTTCACCCAAGATTATTGCCTTATAATGTTTTGGATCAACCCAATTTCACCCAAGGACCACTATCAGATCACTGCTTCTTCATACCCCTCTATTTATCACTGCTCCAAGAAGGACCTACACACCATTTGAGGACATTTAGGTCCCTTAATAGTGTCATAAAATTCATCTTCAAACAATGTGAATGCTATGTTGTTGTCATACTGGATTTATCTTTCACCTTTTTGGAGACACCTTGATGAATCTATCTTAATTACTTTCTATAATTAGTCTATAATAAAAATACTCTTTACTCTAGGTAAAACAATAACCTTCTTCTTATTATTACAATCATCAATAATTTCTAACTATTCAACAATCAAACCCCACACCTGTAATTATTCTTCCATGTAGAGAATTAGACATTCATGGAATGCACACTATCTCTTTATACCTTCTAGTTGATCTCACACTCCAGAAATAGAATGTGTTGGAGTTGGTGTCCTAGAACCAACTACATTTCACTTTATTAATTAACAAATAACTTATCACATCTTGATTGTTCTTCTACGTGACAATGCATGTGATAATGTACTAAGGATATCTGTTGCATTAAAGGGTCATAGAAGATCCATGCTATGATGAGAACTCAAAAGTTACATTTCACTATTATTGAATATATGTTCTATGGACGGATGATGTTATTTTAGGGACATAAATAATACCTGACATTAGGGGTGAGGACTCATAAAACTTTGAGGCACCTTCTCATAGTGTACTCCCTTGTAAATATCAATGAGGATATTATGATAATGAAACCCCCTAGTAGGATATCAACATTTCATAGTGTCATTTGATGTTCCTATCTATGGATGTGTGTATTTGTCCTTAGACTTTAAGATTATTATTAGTGGGTATTACAACTTGTGCACATAGATGTATTGATGAAAATTGTGACGACACACTGTTCATAGTGAAGTAGGATACGTTGGCTACGTCATGAGTGATATTGCATTAATAGATAATGCGAGAAAGGATTTTTCCCTTCCGTTCAATAACAAAAGTAGATATCTTAGGCCCTTTTATAGAATTGATATAGGCTAAATAAATCCATGTCCATGGTGATGAATGGGAAAGTTTAATTCTGAAAAATCAAAGAAAGAATAATCGAGCATATGGGTTGATGGAACTAGCATGCAACCCACTTGGTTAGAGATATTGAGACAAAGGGATTAGATTACACAGTAAGCATTCATAGGTGGTGACATGTCGTTGTGGTGTTAACATCTTTCTCTATGGGTGCTTTGGAGTGTTGTTAGATGATAACCCTGGAAATTAGGCAGGATCTTCCTAATTACACTGAGAAAGAGGCCTAGAGGGTCACACACTAAGTGTGTCCTAGTATCTCATTTAAATATTAATTTAACCAGTTGAATAAATATTATTACCAACTATGGTTTAATAATTATTAAAGGATGTCTGATCGCATTTATTTCGACAATAGTTATTCGAGAGAATATATTTTGGGTGAAATAATATATTTATTAGTGAGTAAAGTAGTAATATTTATTTGAGAAATAATTATTAATTATTCAATGTCTAATAAATGTGGTGGAGGAAATTAAGAAAAATGGAAAATAAAATTACACGCCATGTATATTAATATATACACACCGTGTAGTTTTTTTGGGAATTTATGAGAAATAATATTATTTATTTAATTAAATAATATTAGGTGTAATTCACTGGGTGCATGTCAAGTAATAATAATAGTCAAATATTATTATTATACATGGGGTATTACTAAGAATTAAATGAAATGAATAAATGCTTTCATGTAATTAATTCATTTTATTATTCTATGTAATTAATAATTTTAATTATATAATTCTCATTAACCTAGAATTTTTTGTGTAGTAGTACACAATAGATTTGGAAAATATCTCAAGACAAGAGAGAATTCTTTTTCCACAAAAAATTCTCTCTGGCTATGAGAGAGAGATCCACCTCCACTAGATCAAGGCGATCGAAGGCAGACATCGCAAGAAAAGGCTCTTCCATGCTAGCACCTGGAGATCCCTTCAATGACATCCAGAGATACGTGGAGCACGTGTGGATCACCACTAGAGTAATCCTACACTTGGATTCTAATATTCAATGATTAATTACATTAGAGCGTGACTGAAGACATCAATGAAGAAATAATTCAATCAAGGTAATTCTTGTCAATTAATTAAATTAATTATAACCAACATATGATGATCCTCTATATGGTTCTGGGAATCCCCTATTTATTTTTTGTTCTTCATTCTATTCCAAAGATCCAACATTTTATTATCATGATATATCTCGGATTGATTATTTTTAATGATAAAATTAAATTTGGGTACACCCACCAACGCGCTTCCGCTACACCTGGAACCTACAGAATGTCCACGCACCCATCTACATAACCATTTGTTTCACCACATTGGGCCATTAAATCCACACATAAATTTCCATGAATCTCCTCAAATATTTTCATTAAAACCACAAACACAACTACTAAGAAATTATTGTTTGTTGTCACCTATAAAAACTCACTTACATCGAGGACTTATTCTAGATAAAATCAATAACAAAAATGATTAAAAATCCATCGATATTAGCTAGAATAATGATCTAAACATGAGGACCATGAAATATGAATCATTAAAGACTAGTTAATGAATTTAAAGGGTGAATATATTTATTTTATCTTAGGACTCAACCATCACAAACCAAAATGGATTTCACTGTTTCATGTTGTAAAAACCTAAGATGTTTTCCCTCTAAAACGATAACCACTACAGGTGTATCTACCCATCTTAAGCTATTTTGGATTGGGACCCCTCTGAATAACCACTTCCACTATGGACATAGTTCTTCCTAATTAAAACATCTTTATAATACTTGTTTCTATCATACAATAATGTATAAAAAAGTTTATTCACTACAAAATAGTACAAAACTTTTTTCTATTTTCCTTCAAAATGCTAAACCACGTGACATGCACCATGGGTAGGCTTTCCATTTTGGATTAGACCTATACCTATCAACCATATACTTTCATGATATATCCATGTGTTATTAATATATATATTTATTTATATTGTACTATAAATACACCACATAGACCACCACAGGTGTGTTCCATTATTATTTCCCCATTTCAGGTAATTTCATTCACAACATGTCCAAGGATATTTGTGTGACATTAACTACCATCATCTTTATCTCCACCATGGCCACCACTAGGGGGTTCCCCTGGGTGAGTTGTATAGTTTTTACTCCTATATAATAATATCAACATCACTTTAGGTACTTCTCTAGAGATGTTCCACCTAACCAATTATAAATTTTACAACACATCCAACATATATAGAATGGAATTTTGATGTTTGTCAACACACATTGGACATTACTTTAGGAACTTCCAATTTCCCTAGAATCATGTAATCCATTTTCACATCATCAAAATACATTGTAAAAAATGTTATAATTATTAAATCCAACTTGATTCATTGAGATTCTAACACATATATTGACCATCATCCTTTACCATCCTTATTTTCAACAAATCCAATATCAATCCATTGGCGTTTCAACCAATATTCCCATTTGGATTTCAATATCAATATAAAATATAATTTTTCTCCCCCTTAAAAAATCTACCCTTGGAAATATCTTCTCCCCTTAATGATAACTTATTATCCATAAGATATATTTTCCCCCACATTATCAATGAAGTAAAAATTGAAATTTAATGTAAATTTTCTTTCCAAACTTCTTTCTTAATATGTTAGGATTCATTTTTTTCATCATTCTTCTTCTTATTGGAGGGAACATAAATAAACTCATTGATTATCCTACATTTATTTTCAAATAATCATCTTACTAAGATTATGGGAAGAAAATATATGAAATCTTATACTTCACCTTTTTCATCTTCCAAGAGGGATTCATTATAGGAAACAACTCCACCAATAAGGATTTGAAGAATTTATTCATTGTATTTTATATCTCCATTTTTTAATAACTACATTATTACTATAGTTAAGTCAATAGATAAATTGATTAAATTTACCTCATTGTATAATAAATTTCAAAAAATACACTTATCCTACTAATTCAGAGATCATTGTTGGAAAAAGTGTCTTTGGAAACAACCACATGGTTATCCATGTACCTCATAAATTCCATTTAATCATTAAAATTGTTTTGGAATTTTCATATTGAAAATAAAACATGTGATATTTATCACTTCACACATAAAATTAGTACATATAATTAAAGAATATGTTTTTGATAATCATGAAACATGATGAAGTAATTAATAAAACTTGGTAATAATTTGGAACCAATTGTTTCATTAGAGGTTCAATATAAAAAACTAATATCAATAATTGGATAGGAACCACAATTTTAGTACATTTTGGATATCCTAAAAACCATCAGAATGTATAAAAATTTAAAATAATTTTTAGATAAAATAATATATGAATATGAAATTCATTTTTTTGGTTTTTTATATTTCGCAAACATCTTCCTCTTTTTTTTGTCTGATTTGAAAAAAATATTAATAGAAATATTGTTTATCACAATTCAATCCACCATTAAATTTTATTTTTAGCATGTAAATTATACAAAATAATTCATCATATTTCTAGATACCAATTGATATATGTATATGTCAATTTATCTTTGAAACACAACAAAATTCCTTATTTTCATGCACATTTCTACTCATCCACTTTTTCATTCAACTATATCCAGTTTTTCTTTTCATGAATAATAAACCCATGGATTATTTTTATAGCTTAACTATGTTATTAATTAAACAAAAGATAGAAATGGTGATTTATATGAGATATAGGTATCTCAATATTCCTCATGTTTAGGAATAGGTTTAGTCAATATGAACCAACCTGTCACATTCCAACTTTCCTTTTCGCTTCCTTAGATTTTTTGAATTGAATAAAACCATCACTTAATGTTCTTAATAATCTATTATATCGAGAAAAATAAACCTTTTACCAATGGATATCCATTTAAAACAACCATATTCAAACTTATTCTCATTCATGTGAATATTATTATCCTTTATTACCTTGGTCTTTCCCATATTTGTAGATTCGATCACACTTGAAAAAGTATTTTCCTATGTAAAATCATAATTTAACCTTATAGAAAAATTTATTATCTATTGAATCTTATTAATTTTACTTTTAGTGGATTGTGTGGGGACACATTGTAAAAAATATTTATTTAATTATATTATATCGATTGTGGAATACTTATTTGTTGGTGGACTCTACCTCCCATCCTCTTCCACCTTCTTTATAGTTGAAAAAAACTATTTATTTTGATTCTAGATTGGAATATTTAGGATAGTGAATATGAAATTAAATATCTTTTTACTTGATATGACTTCGGCAGAGGATCAATTTCACCCTCTAAAACAATAAACATTTTTTATAGCTTATTAATAATTTTTCCATAATTAGCCTTCTACATCTATGTTATTAGAGTGTAGTGTCTCTATATGGAATCTTTACCCTTACATTAAGTTATCAAATTAAAATACCATTCCATATGATCAAAATTAAAATAAATAAATATTGTACTAAAATAATTATAACTTATTTATTTTCTCTTTGGTTGTGATGTAGGTATTATTATAGTTCTCTCAACATCTTTGGTCATGTTCACTTTGAAACATCTATTTGTGACGTGCCCATGTTTTCCACAATAGAAACAATTTAGTGACTCCTTTTTTTGATAAAAAATACCTATTTTTTTATTATGAAACAAAAAATTACTTCAAGATTCTATATCTTTGTTTCTCTTTGATTATATACAAATTGAGAGATCATTAAAAGGGATATTAAACCTATTTTTTAAGTTGTTTATCCTTTCCTCAAGGTCTTAAATCATATTATAATTTTCTTCCAATTTTGTAGCATAATTTTTCATCATTGAGATGGAATCTCTCGAAGACTATTTTCTTTCATCATATTGTGTTCTTAGTAAAAGAACACTTTCTATCAATTCGTTCTTCATGGAAATTGGTTTTATAATATCTTGGTAAATATATTCAAGAATAATTCTTTAATCATTTTACATTGATTCCATTTTATTAATAATAAAATTAAAATAAAATTATACATTCTTCAACCACTTTTCATCAATGGATAAAAAATTAATCTTTAAGAATTACACATCATGCATCATACACCATCAATATTTTTTCGTTCCATGATCATTCCTTAGAATTGAAACCTGATGTTATATCCATTTTATATATTAAATAACATATCCTTTTCATATCCAATAGAGAATATGATATTTTACATCCATTATCTATTTGAATTTTAGAATTTATAATATCATTAGGTTCATATTTTTTCCTGAACTAGAAAACACGACATTGGTGATGAATTATTCTACTTGTTTTTTCCTTTTAAAATAAGAAATTATTATTTTATATTTTCTATCGTTATAAAAAAATTCATCCAAATGTCTTAAAATTTCTCTATAGAACATGAAACAAGATTACATTATATACATTTATTCCTTAATAAACTCATTTAATTATTATTTTATTGAACCACCAATTGAAATTATACTTTGATCTACCTTAATTATAACTCTATATTGGTTCAATAGAACAATTCCGTCTTCAACCTCATCCCAAATAAGTCCAAGAAAATATTACATAAAACTAATAAAACCCTTTTTCAATTTTATGGGATTATTTCTATAAATTATTGGATGCTTCATTATGTTGGCCATATTTAACACAACTTCAGATCATATGGTTTAATTAAAAACCCAAAAAATGATTCATTAAACAAAAATTTTAGTGTCCTACATTAGTACTATGATTGAGATCACCCTTAGAGGGGGTTAATAAGGGTGTGAAAATATAATAAAAAATTAAAAAAACATGAACCTTTTATCTCAATACCCTGAAAGGATCATGAACTATCAATCACGAGGTTAAATTTTTTATACTCTTTAACCAGATATGTTCAAGGTTACTAGATATATTTTAGTGTGTATTCATAAAGTAATTATAGTCATGAGTATTTACTTGGTTTACCATCACTATAATACATCCAAGGTGAAAGATATCTTGTTTTATTTAGTCACCAAAATCACTATAAAGATAAATTCTTACAAAGGTTTAGGCTTACTCACTAATTACCTAAGATTACTGGTTTAAAAAGTATCAGGGTCAACTCACTATCACCCAAGGTTCACTGCTGGCTCACTACCTCTTCTTCCACTTCCTTCTATCACTAATTTGATAAGGATCTATAAATAGTTTATGTATATGTAGGTTCATTCATATCATTATAGAATTAATATTCAAAAAATGTAGATGCTCTATTGAAGTCCTTTTAGGCTCCTCCTATGTATTTCTAAAAACACCATAATACATATCTATTCTTTAATTTTAATAATTTTTTGAGAAGAAATATTGTCATTATTTTAGGCCCAACAATAACATTATTATTCTATAAAACATATTAAATAGTTGAAAACTAATTATCCTTCCATCCCATCAACTAGATTTCTTCATGATCACAAATAATTGATTATTTTAGGAATGATCATTGTCTCCCAATAACTACCTAATTATATCCATCTCATGAAAAAAGGAGTCAATGTTCCCAACTACTAAACACTTTACATCATAAAATTGGGTAATTAAATCCCCCTATAATGAACCTTTACATCCCTATTTTATTTAAATAAAAATTATATCTATAAATTATAACAAATAACTGCTTGTAGATACCAAGAAAAAATCCCTTACATTATGAATTTATTGTAGATAAATTCCTTAAAAAAATTCTTCAAGTTCCTTAGTCCATGGTAGGAATCACAGAATAAATACAAGAACAATGATATCTAAGTTATTAAATATTTTTTCATTCATCACTGGTGTGAATCTATCAAAATTATCTTGAGATCAACACATCACATCACGATACATATTACAATATTACCTAGTGTAAGAACCGAATACATTATGCCTCAAAAATGGCACCAACAAATGTTGTGGTCACCGCCTCATGCCATTTTGTTTTGGGACACCACCCATCGACTATAAGAACTTATACTACAGCCATGTTCCATCATATTTGAACCTCCACTAAATTATATGAATTAAAAGTTTAATAATGGCTTGACCACAACTTCTCTACTATGATGTAACATAAAATTCTTGGCTATTTCCCTTCAAAAATCCAATCAACATAACATGAACCCTGGGAATGATGGCCATTTTGTCTTGCACCTCTACCTATTAACCATGACATATCTTATTTTGGGAATGGTCTCCATTTATAGATATTTCACATAGGTTCATTAAAATTCCACCATAGGGTCCACAATTTAATTTTTACATTCATCATTATCCATTTGGGTTAGTTACCTTCATAATAATCCCACGGATATGGGGGTTTCCACATATATACATCTTATACATCTCCACCACGACTACCACTAGGGAATGAACCTTCCCGTTTTTTCCATTTTAAACACTTGTGAAACATATTCCATGAAAATCACTTATGGTATTCCTCAAGACATATTACACTTAAACAATCATCATGATTTCAAAAATTACAATATATATATATATATATATGAAAATTTATGTAGTTAACATACCATGTATGTTACATTAAAAATATCCAATTTCCAAAGCATTACTTCAACACTTTTTAAATATTCATCTTATGTTGTCAATAAAGTTATTGTCAATAAATCCAAATTGTTTCACTGATATAAGAGCACAATTCCTTACCATCAACCATGAACATGATTATTTTCAACAACTCTAATATTATTTCTTTGATATTTCTAACACATAAGATAAGATTAAGGGTATGATATAATGATTATAACTTACAAATTCAATACCCATTCTATCAAATATAATAAATATGATTCATATAATAAACCATTATCATTTTAAAATTCATTAATAATATGATTTATGAATCATTTTAAGTCAATAAACGACACATGAGTTCAAATCATAAGCATAAAAACATGTTAAAAGTGTGTTACACCATCATAGACTTAAAAATTATATCATATGTAACGGTTAACTAATGATACCATCATATCATAGTGAATATAGAATCAAACCCTATTTAATGTATCATAGATGAATAAGAATCACCACATGTTTCTCATATCATTACAGATTAGGAATCAATGCATGTTTCCCATATCATAGTGGATATGACATCACCAACATTTTCCAATTTTTGGTTAATCGCATCAAATCATTTACCATAATTATATTATTTTAGATAATTACTTAACCAATGCATTCAAGGGATATATAATTCAAGGTTAACCCATCACATAATACTAATCCATTCATATATATACCATAAGAATAAAAAACATTCATCTTGTCATCAAATAATAACACTTAGAAATTAAATGGGATTCATAATCATTTCATAAGCATAAAAATAATCTATAGAGATAAACAAAATGTTTGGAATAACTAGAAAAATCTCTACTAAATAATAAGTAACATCAAAATATTTTATCATATCTGAAAAATTCCATTAAAATTTTACTAAAATATTTCTTTAGAAAAATACCCTTATCATTTTGAAATAAATCATTTAAAATATATAAATTTTTAAAATTTTATAGAAAATATTTTATTCAAAAATAATTAAATAATATTGTAAAAAAGTCTTTAATTCATTGATAATTCATGGTGGCTAGAAATTTTATTTCCGTCTTAATCATTAAAATATTGATTATGTTCAAATATTCAGAAAAAATTACCACATTTAAAAAAATGAAGAATTTTTTAAACCCTTAAGTAAAAAGTCAAAAATATATAAATTTAACTTCAAAAAATCATTTAGTACTAGTAAAAACATTATTCAAAACATTTTTTACAACCTGGATATAAAATAAAAAGGCATTCTAACTAATGATAGAAATAAAAACGATTTTCCTTAAAAACATCATTTTGATCACTCTAATACTTTGAAGAGAGGAAACAGGAATAGAAATAAGTAATATAAAAAAACTACAGGAGAATAAAATTAAATATTTTAATAAGATAAGGATCGTATAATTTCCCCCAATAAAAATTCAAGCATGAACATTCCTAATTAAAATGATGTTAAAAGATAAATCCTATAACAAAACATTTTCGTTCATCGTACGTGTTAGAACCCCATTTTTACTATATATATATATATAATTTTAAAAATATATTCTAGAAACATATTAATATATATCATTCCTTATATTATTTATTTATAACATCATATCACCTCTTTATTGACAATCCTTTATTAATATTACTTTTCTAAATGATAACTGCTTCATTTTTCCTGGATGTATTTGTTCAGCAGTCCCAATCCTTGTATATTGGTCCTAGACACATCATATAAAATTTTTTATTCAAGTAATTAGTATAATTATTTAATCATTATATTCACTTTTATAAATATTCTTATAAATAAATGATGAATTAAAAAATTACATCACTTTATGGAGATGGTAGTTTGTCAGTATTAATGAGTGATATTTTAATATCTAGATGGATGGAATGAAAGGAAAGTAAATAATAACTCACCTTCAAAAAATATTATAAAATAAAAAATATCCTATATATTCATTAAATCTATAATTATAACTATCATAGGGATGTTGTGATGAAAAATGAAATGCATCACTTTGTGAAGGTGGTAGTCCACACATACACACGAGGGATTATTTATTTTTCCATAGGATGGAAAGAAGTATAATTTTTGGTACATCATAAAAATAATAATTTATTATACTATAGATATTGAATTAATTTTTTAATAAATTATTCAATAGATCTATAGGATTTGGAATAAGAACTAGAATGGAATTTTCTCATTTTAGAGTTATACTACTTTGTCGAAAACCCACTTTTGTCTTACACCTTAATCCTCAAAATAGTTATATTTTGGAATTACCAGATGATCTAAAAAATGGGAAAAGAATATAGGATGGTATTATGGTTAATTATGGAATATATTAAGTGTAATTAATTATCAATAAGAGAGTATAAGAGGTTCCCTTTTATAAGTGATGGAAATAATAGACATATAAATACCAAAATATTTATATATATATATATCATAATCATGTCATGTGGAACTAAGGCACCAAAAATTAGAAAAAAAGATATTATAAGAAAAAAATAAAATAAAAAAATCACAATTATACTAGTTTTTTATACATTAAATACTTTCTAACTAGTTAAAGCACGTTAAACAATTTCTAGCCTTAAGTGTGAGAACTTTAGATTTTACCACGATGAAAAAATTATATGAAAAAAATTAAGGGGCCTCTTAAAAAACATTGAACATTATGATTCCAAATTTGGAATCAAATTTCGGAGATTAAATTTCGACATTTATCCTAAATAAATTTTTATATAAAAAATAACACCCATGATGAACTATTTTTAAGAAAATCATTGATTTAAGCGTAGAAATATTTTCACCTTAAAAATAATTAAATAGTTGGTTTACATGATTTTTTTGGGTAAATAATAATAAAATAAATATTTTTAGTGTTTTAATCAATAAAAAATAATATTTAATCTTCCAAACACCCAATTAAATTAAATACCAAAAATAGTTTCAATTTTTTTAAAAAATAAAGTATATGTATACAAAATTTAATATTGGGTTCCCAAAATCAAAATAATGTTTGAAAATACATTATTTTACCCTTTTAACATTTATTTTATTGATTTAATGGTTTCAAAATTTATTAAATCAGAAAAAATTATAATAATGTCATAAAATAGGCAGTATTTGAAAAATCAATATTTTCATTATTCCAAAAAATAATATCTTTTAGAAAAATGTCAAAAATTAACTCTAAGATAAATTTGATAAGTTGTATAGAAAATTGATGCCCATTTTTAAAATAAAATTTCTATAATTCGTATTTTTTCATTTCACAATAATTAGGACAAATTCAATATATCCATTTTAAAAAAATACATATTTGATCATAAAACTGGATTTTTTATAATTATATTTTTAGAAAAAACTATATGAAGGTTAAAAAATTTGATTGAATACATTTTTCACATTAAAACTATTTTTTAGAAAAACTTCTCTATTATGTTAAAATGATCATATTTTCATTAATAATAAATTTATAACCAATGAATTTATTTAACACATCTGTAGAAAATAATTTTTCATAATTTAGTTAGTCATGTTCATATCCACCAATCCAATAGTTATGTGATAACTATTATAATAAAAATAATATTTCAATATTATATTATAGATCATTTAAACTTAGTGTTGTGAGTAAAGAAAGCTGTAAAAGAAGTCAAATTTATTTAAAGTGAAAAAAAATCATAAAATAGTTTCATGTTGCAATTTTCTCCTCTTCATTGACATATTGTAATATGGTTCTGGATAGTCTTTAACTTTTTTGTTGTCTCCTCAACATGTTTTGTGCCTAATAGAATCCTTTCACCAACTTCATCCAAAAAAGTAAGAATGCTAAATATATTTCCATATAATCATTCATATTGCAGCATTTGAAAACATTAATGGGATATACTATTATTGGAAAACTATTTCATTGGTAAAGTTAATCTCACCTACTTTTAATTAGTTGTGATAATGACCTCAACACGTTGTTAGTACTGAGGACTCCATGAAAGCATGAAAATATAGAATTTAAATTTTTTCACTGGTGATCAGTGTAACTACGTCTTCACTAGAGAATCCTACCTAGTTACAACCTAATGATCTTCATGTGAAATAATTAAGGAAAAATGAAATCTATGAATACCTCTTTCAATCTAAAGATGAAGTTGATAATATCTTATTGATGATAATCATTTCTCATAGGATCTGATGTATAATCCTTATATATAATATAAAAGCACTATATAATCCAATTGTATCTTCAATATTTAATCATTAAGTGCTAGTGTGGACAATCAGAGCCACATTTGACATCATCTTGATCACAAGAGAATCAGCTCATTGATCTGTGATGGAATCCCTAGATAGGTGTGATCAAATCTCTCTATTCTCTCTCAAGAACTTTTGATCGGGGAGAGATGAGCTCTCTAAAATCAGGCTATCAATTTTTCTATGAATTTGATTCTTGCATGGATTATATAGATTGGTTTTGGATTATAAAATAACTAATTTATCCCCCCAAAGAAACATAAAATTATAATTATGTTTTTAATGAAACATATTCCATTGTCTGCATGTCACAAATGTCAAAAATATTTTATCACATATTTTTAACATTCAAACTATTTTATGTGATAAAATATGAACCATTAAAATGAACCTCTTGTCCTATAAATATATTAATGGAACTTCAATAAAATATTATTTATTTGAAAATTAATTTTTCCTTATATTCACTTCATAGTTGTGAATAATTTTAATAAATAAATTCAATACCAATTATTCTAAACTAAAATAACATGTATTTATTTATTTCATTGAGGTCATATATTCTCAAACATCACTAGACTATAGTGATGGGGTCCATAGACCCTAGGGAGGGGTACAAAAATTCCTTAACCCTTATTTCATAAAATATCATAGACTTTTCAATATTTTATTCTTTGTGACCATCTAGGCCAATATATCGATAGTAGTGAATACTATTCATAAATTAAAAGTGGTTTCCACCAACCCATCAAGGCCCCTGATAGATAAGGAGTATTCAATGTAACAACTACCTTCCTTTGAAGACACTCCTTGTAATATAATCTCTCTATCTCTTAGTATCTCATATTCAAAGATACACACTTTGTGTCATCATCCATTCTTGATTTATTATTCTTTCTCCATTCTCGATGGACTATCCTTATTATACTATGGAAATTGATTAAGAGAAGGTGCACACATCCCTAATAATTTTTCATGAGATATCACTTCCTTTTAGAAGTGAAAAATTCTATCTTGATTAATCAATAATTTCATATTACCAATGATTCACCTAATGAAAGATACCTCAGTATGAATTTAATTCCATTGTATTTATATTACATAAAATTTTGTTTTAAAATAGTATAAAATTATAATAATATCAAGTTAGGAGGCCATTACATATGTTTATAGATATGAACTAGTAATGAAACCTGATAAATATGGTGTCCTTATTTGTAGTTTGGTTCTCATGATCTCATATGCTCAATATCACCTTGTGTGAAATGAATTAAAAGAAGTCTCAATGCTTATGAGCCCAAAAAATATGATATCCAAACATAATCTCTGTCTAGTAAGAATTATGTATCTAGAACATATGAAATTTTTCAAAGATTAATGTCATAGTATCTCGGGGTTATAATTAAATCCCCAGAAAACCTATAACCTTTTGATATGAAACATAATATTTTGAAATTACCATGTAAATATTTCAAGCAGAAATATCAACACTATAATGGTTTGTGCACATCATGTATGAATCATTGTATTCATGATATGGTAATCTAAATGTAATGTAAATTTGGGTATGGGTAACCCACTATTACAACACTCCCACATCCACTAGATCCAACTTTCTAACCATGACATTATCTCTTACATAATCAAACCATGTTTCTACTTATCTATGGATTTAGTCATTTGGCTTGAAATATCTCTGCTGCATAGAAATTATACTATTAATGAATTCACCTCCTTGAGTAACACCCCTAAAGATATTATGTACTCATTTATATTAATTTTATACATTATCAAAAAATGACATCATGTCTACTACCATTATTAGTATTATCATTATTTATATTATTATAAAAACATTACTTACATAGTGAAATTCAAAGAACTGGAAAAAATCATTATGTATTTTACACTACTTCTTTTGCACCATCAGATGCCAAAACACATTATATATTTATAGATATGGATACTATTGGCTTGAATGAGATTCTATTTTTATTTACCTTTTAACAATTATGATATTAGACGATGTTGATAAAAAGGAGGTCTAGTTTGTTTCCATTTAAAACTACTGTACCTTTCTCTCCATGTACCAGATATATATTACTTGTAATTTATCAAGTATATTTAAATAGTTCTAAACAATTCCCATGTAGTTTTCTTAGATACTATTGATATTTATCAAACATATAATATATATTTTCAATAAAATATTTATTATATAACATTAAATAAATGATTGAATCATCGTAGAATGATATGGAATTATTCTCTCTAAAATTGTTCCAACATTTATTTTTCAATAAATTTTTTAGTATATGTATCATTCACTTAGTCTAAGAAACTAGTAGATCTACCAAAGGAACCATGTTCCCTTGAATTAGGTTCTAATTGAAGTTATTCAATGGATAATTACATTTATACTGGACTTAAATAATTATCATACCAATAGTTTTTCCCATATGTTATCAAACATATTTCACCTGGAAGGTTGTTGTTCTACCACTAAGGTCCTATAGAAATAATGAAAAAATTCATTCCAAATTTTTTGATCTTGTTTTCTTAATTGAATCCTAAATTTGATTATTATAACCTTCTAACATTATTTCAATTTTATGGTGTCATCGACACTTTATGGTATTGCTTTATAGATTACTTCCAATAATGGTCGTTTTTTATCCAATACCCTATATAATGATCATATAAAGTAGCTATTACAAGAAACATTATAATGTATTTAGTTATATTGACTTGTCATTACAAAATGAGTAGAAAAGTTTTTTGAAGGGCCATTCAATCCAAGGCACTATTGCTCTCGCCCAGGAGATAATTAAAGACATAAATTTCAAGACCTGCAGCTGCAATGTTTCCATCAACATGGAAATGAAAAAAGCATATGACTGAGTGGAGTGGAGCTTCATCAAAAAAAATCCAGTAAGTATGGGCCTCACCTCCTAGAATATTGATCTCCTTTTTAGATGATTAATCTACTTTTGGCTGGCATTTACTTTCATGGGAAAGTCATATAGTTTCTTTAAGGCCACCCATGGGCTTAGATGGAGAGATTAGATTTCCCTAATCCTCTTCGTTCTCTCTCAGGATGTCCTCAGTCGCCACATCAAGAGTAGTACCAACAATGGAGAATTGATCCCTTTTAAAAGAAGCATGAGAGAAAATCCCATCTCCCACCTAATGTTTTTGGACAATATCCTCATATTCACGAATGCTCGTATTAAATAAATCAAGGTCCTTAAAAAGTTGCTAGAGTAATATTCCCACTGGAGTGGCCAGGTGATCCGCAAAGACAACTGCACTCCTAGTCGGATCTTTGTGGTCCAGCTGACCCTTGACCTGAATAGAGTAGATTTCCATATGGAATATCTCAGATCCCCTATGTCTCTGGGTAGACTCCAAATTAGATATTTATATTTTCTTACCTATAAGATCACATACCGTATTCTTAACTGGAAGAACAAGTATCTTTCTTTTGGAGGTAGAATCACACTCATTAGTAGTGTTCTCCTTGAAACCCCAGTTCATGTTCTTTCATCTATCAAAGTCCCATAAGAGGTGACACATAACATTTATGATATCATGGAAAGCTTCATTTGGGACCCTACATCGGAAGGGAAACACCATTGGTCATCATGGCAGAAGGTTGAATGTTCGATCAGGGAAGGTGGCATTAATGTCGGATCCCTTAAATACACCATCCATTGTATTCCTGTGAAACTCACTTGGTAAATACTAGAACAATGTATGCTATGGGTAAAACCCATGCACTCCTCTTATTTTAGAAACCCCTCATCATAGGTTAGTAAAGGATCTCCACGCTGGTATGTCATTCACCCCCTCCTTGCTAGCCTCCAACCACACTCTCAATGGCTCGTGGGGAAGGGATAAATCTTTTTCTTGCACAACAATAGGGCTGGGGAAGTCATTGGGTTCATGGGCTGCCCTTCTCCAAATATTTCCTTTAAGGAATCTAAATGATACCCGGATTTCACCAAAGTGGTGTTGGATGATAATAAATAGGACACCTTCAATCTCATCGACCTATCCCTAAATCCAGACCATTGTGTTTTAGCTCCATCCTCCTTGGGATACTTCTCCACCCAGGATGTTCATAGCACACTGTGCTCTTAGAAAAGCATGATATCTTGGAATGAAACCCTTTGGCCCAAGTTTCTCCCCTCAAAATATAACTTCTTATCATGGAGAATCTAAAATAAAGAAATTTATATAGATGATAACATCAAATGTTGGGGTATTCCATCGGTTTCTTATTTTCCCTTCTGAAAGAATAGCAGAGGAAACTGTTTATCACCTTTTCTTCTGGGGTGACTGGGCATATGTTGTATGGAGTGCCCTTGGTCTCACAAGAGTTTTTGACCCCAGCATGATCGATATCTTGTTCCTAGAGAGGTTATTCCACATCTTGGGATACTGGGGTCCGGAGAGGGAGGCCCACACCATTATTTTACATAATGGGTTTTCGAGCATCTGAAAGCAAGAAATAAGGTAAGGCATGATGTGGTCTCTTCCTCCAGTGGAACCATAATCATAAAAACTAAAAAATTATTGTTGGATTTGGCCCATCTCTTCAATAAATGGCGGGAAGCGCCATCCCTCCATTTTCTCCAAATAAATTCTCATGACTCCCAGCCTGTTACAAGCACCATTAGAGGCCATTGGGTTCGATGGTACCCCCTCTTAGGGTCACAAACTTAATTCCCATGGATCCTGCTGCATGGGGGTCCTCTGCGGTGGAGGCGTGGTCTGTGATGACAGGGGTCAGTTATCTTTGCTTTCTCCTCCAACCCAAGTCATGGATCTTCCCTCAAAGTATAGGACAAGGCTTTAATTCAAGGTATCATTATATGCCAGCAGAAGAATATTTTGTTATCAGAGGTATAAAATGACTCTATGATCCTGTATAATTCCTTACTGGGACTTATCCCCACCTGGTCTATTTTATACATCATCAGAAAGTGTATGTTCATTCTCAATAGAAAAAATAATGTGATTCACTCCTAGAGAGAGGGAAATCAAGTCATGGATCACCTTGCTTGAAACACCCTGAGATTTTATGAGAAATATTATTTTTAATTTCTTTGATGTCTTGTGTTGTACGGTACACCAAGATTATTTTTTACTATACGAAACACCGTATTAGCTTGTAGTATATACAACACTATTCTTGGCTTTTGTTACATGTAAGAGCAACCTTCCTCGATAGCTTGCATTGTATGCAATACCGAGTTTCACTAAACAACAATATGTTATTAAAGTATTATATAAACTAGCCGTTATTAATAATAATACCCACTTTTTGAAATTTTATAAATTTTATCTTTCAAAATGGACATCATTTTTGGATTCATAATATCGAAATAAGTCTAGGGTGATTTTTTGGTATTTTTCTGAAAACATTCAATTTTTGATGAATAGTGAAAAACACTGAGTTATAGTTTAAAACCGAATTTTTATTTAAATAATTATTTATTTTATATAAATTTATTTTAGGTCAAAATAGATAAATAATACCTATATAAGTTCAATGTAATTTATTAGAGTCATTTTATAATAATTTTAGATATATAAAAATTTTATTGAACTTTTTACCGTTTTTTACCCACCTCTTAGGAGAATTTGCAAATTTACATAAAACATAATTTTACCGCTTCTGTGAGTGGAATTTTAAAATTACTAGAGACACGGTTGATATTAGTAAGTAAAATTTGTTTCAATAAGATAAAAATAATTTTTGGTGAATAGTAACTTTTTCTTTTATTTACCACGGTTAAAATTAAATAGGGTAATTAAGGGTAAAAATGATATTATTATTACCCTAACACCTATCCTAATTCTATTGGAGAAGTTTAATTCAACCAAAAAAAACCTTAGTAATAAAATATGACCCTTTAGTTCCACTTGGATTAGATTAGGACATTTGTTATTATTTAATTCAAAGAAGAGTTAAAAGAGTTAAAATCAAAGTTTAATAAGTAAAACATTTTTAATATAGGGTTATACATAAGATAAATTCGACTATAAATATTAATTATAAATATAAAAAGATTTTATACATAATGGTATTTTATTTATAATTTTCTAGACATTAAATAGTTTAATTTATTTATGACACAATGATGATGCAATAATTACCTTATTAATGAAATATTAACATAATTGATAATATAAATACCCGAATAAATGTAATTTTAGACTTTTTATGAATTACACTAATTTCTTGGGTTAATATAATATATTAGGGTTGGCTATATGAATTTTTTTGAAGTAATAATGCTGTTATGAATTTAGAAAAAACAAAATACCAAATAGTGTCAAAATTGACATAAAAGAGTTTTTAAAAAACTATTAAATTATTAATTGATATTCTATTCCTAAAAATCTTAGGTTCAGTCAAAAGACTTAAATAATAATATATATGAAATTAATGAACCAATTGGGGTTCTATTGGCAGTTTATTGTTTTTTTATTAACCATATAGTGTTAGAATACAAGAAGACACAATAAAAGTTAAATTATTTAACATAGAGTTAAATCTAAATGATAAGGTTAAAATGGTAAACTAAACTTGTAAAAAACCTATTGGTTGAGAGGATTTCTACCCATCACCACTTTATCTTCGAAATAAATCAATTTGGAGCCATTATAAACCGAATATGACTTTATTATAAAATAATATTTTAAGTTTTTCATAAGGTGCCCATCACCTCTATTATAAAAGGGAACTCCCCCTTCTCTCTAATTCACACCTCCAAATCCATTTGGCTCTACCAAAACCAGACAAAATATCCTTTAATCTGTCCTACCTTTATCCTAGAGGCCTCCCTTTAGTCAAAAATCCAACCTAGGGATCCCTTTTGATCAAATCAAAAGGAAGAACCTGTGGAAGAGGTAAATATCTCACCACCTATTTCAAGTTCCTTTCTTATTACACTTCCTCCTTCTTTGTTGTTTCCATTATAAAACAATAACTTCATTATCTTCTATATACTGTGACGTTATTAGAAAAATTGTACAACCATATTAGTTATTTTATCCATCCTATGAAAGAAAAAGTCACCACACGTGCGTACGTACGACTTACCGTCTCCACGTCATGGTGTAGTTTGTTATTCAAACATTTCATCATTTGGATGGGTATAATAATGATTATAAATGATATAAATAATAAATATAACATTATTATGATTCTGTATATATAATATACCATCCAATTATATACGATTTTAATATCAAAAGATTGATATTGTCGCTCGTGCGTACGTACAAACTACCGTCTCCACGAACGCGATGAGATTCATTCTCCATGTTCACCATTCAAGAGTGATTATAAAGTATATATAATAAATAATCATGATATATATGACATAATAATGATACTGGATATATGTAAATATACATTTCATTTAATTAATTCCATTCAATTCAATAGGGAAACGAAAACAGTGTTCATGCGTACGTACGACCTACTGTCTCCATGAACGGTGTATTTCATTTCGATTTATTGATCAATAATATATATTTATATGATGAATATATATTATATCTAAATCATGTTTTACATTCTGAATTAATTAAATCAGTATATAAGTAATAATATCAACAACAACAATTCCAAACATGTACGATAGATGAAATGATTTTACCCAAAACGCTACTTTAACATGGAATTGATAAAAGAACGGGTAATATGAAGTCATAAGTGAATAATATATGATATCATAAAAATTATTATGGTTAAGTTACAAGTTAATAATATTTTTAAACCCACTATATAGTAGTTTCGGACACGTACGAAAGAAATTGGACCTAAGGTAAGCGATAATTTTTCAAATCTCATTTTTATCCTAGATTGCTTATACGTAAGTATTTACTGGGGTTATGTTTATCATCCATGTCCATGTTTTCTAATAATTTTTTCATAAAATGTTTACTATTCTTACATGTACGTTTAAATTCATTTTTACCCTTTTATGAATTTTACCACAATGTATGGAATGAATCTTTCTTTTGTTTACCATACGAGGTACTTTTTGACTTTTCCAGCAAAAGTACGTGGAGAATGTTTTTTTAACTTATACGACATGAATAGATTCTTATGGATTCATAACTACTTATTTTCATGAAGAATACTCTACAATAATTCATTATTATTTTCAACAAAATCCCATTTCTTTTAAAAATTGAATGGTATTTCGTGAAAAGAAAATGATTTTAAAGAAGAAAGGATGTTTTCCTCAAGAGTTATTTTCAAGTGTTTTATCAAAACTATTTTCCATCTAAGATTACGTTATTTAGTATATTTATGTTTCAATTATTATTTCCCTATTATTTACATGGTTTTATTTTCTTATGATGAAATGATATCCATTTTTTTATATGGATTATGTTATGATGGGATGATGTTTATGAAACCCATTTTATTCTTTGGGTTATGATGAAAGAATTATGTTTATTTTGTGGAACACGTAAGAATGATTTCATTATGAGATGGGTGGGACCTATATCTCCATACAATTTATTGGGTAACGATTTATATATCATGAGATAGACATGGCTGGAATGGCAAGTTAATCCAGTTCAGTGATATAGGACTGGAATGAAGAGTGAACTCGATTTAGTAAGGGACTTTGTCCACTATGATGGTCTTGGCAGTAATGCCTTGGATACTATGGAAATCATAACATGTTCTTAATGGTTTCCACAATTAAATATTTTATTACCAAGATATTTTATCATGATTAATGTTCATTTATGATCTATTCCTTATGTACTGTCAAGATTTATTTCACAACTCAATACCTTGATTGTTTAAACTTTATGTTCATGTTTTTATGTTAAAATGTATATGGTTTTTTTATTTTCTCCATGATTACCCGTAATGAGCATTTGATCTCACCCTTTTTATGTTTTTCCCCAGGATATAAAGAAAGGTTTTAGGTAAGAAAAAAATGGAAGATCTTTATGGGAGATGTTGAAGATCTTTCACCATGATTAGAAGATTATATTCCACGTTTCCAAAGACACTAAACTATTACAGTCATTGGGTGTCTAATTTTGTAATGTATTAAGTATTCTGAAAAATTAATGTAATGTCTATGTACGTCAAGCTTTGGGTCTCTACAATTGGTATCAGAGCGAAGGTTTTGTTAACCTTTGGAAACTAGGATGTGAAAACTTTAGTGAAATCCCTAGAGATATTTATAAGGTATGTCTAGGGATCTCCCTAAGGATAAGTATACATATATGTTATAGTCATAGAATTTTGGTAAAGATCTTAGAATGAAACCTAATATGTTATATATTGAAGGTACTCCCCCTTTATTATGTTGTTTTCCTAGCATGAATTTTTCCTCTCACACTGTTCTTTTTGGGTTTTAGATGATGGTTGGAACCCGAAGGAACCGTGTTGATAAATGTAATGGACAATGCAATGATTGTCCTCCCAAAAAACCAAATTTGATGGGAGATGGAGTGAAAAATCTTATTGTTATACTTACACAAGCTATGAATCATTTTGGACTTCCAAATGAGTAGAGAAATTAACAATATTCTATTGAGCCCTTCATGAGGCAACACCCACCTTCTTTTAGTGGGTCTTCTAATCCAATTGTTTCTGAACAATGGATCATTACCATTGAAAATATATTTTCCATACTTCGTTGTATAAAGCATGAAAAAGTCATTTTTGCTGTTTACCGGTTAGAAGGTGAAGCAGACTAGTGGCAGACACTAATTAAGAATACAAGTCCCCAAGAAGAAATTGAATCCATGGAATGGGATGAGTTCAAGAACATGTTTTTAAATAAGTACCCCCTCGTATTCTTCGAACAAATATGGAAAAGGAGTTCCTTGAGATTAAGCAAAAGGATGATGAATCTGTTGGTATATACAAAGTGAATTTTACAAGGCTTGCAAGGTATGCATCTGGCTTTATCATCCAACATGAAAGTAAAGTTGATCAATTATTTAGTGGCTTAAAACCAAGTCTTTGAAGGGAATTAACTATAAGAGACTTCAGTACCTATGAAGAAATTGTGTGTTGTGCTATCAAGGTAGAACTAGAAGTTGGTGTTACATATCCTTCTCATAGTTTTGACAAGAAATGAAAGATGGAGTTCAAGGAAAAATCTCAGAACAATGGTGAAAAGAAGGTGAATGTTTATTTATGCTCAAAGTGTGGAAAGAAGCATGGTGGAGATTGTCTAAAAGGTACTAAAAAATGTTTCAAGTGTGGAAAAGAAATTCATCAAGCATCTGAGTGCCGAAGTAATGGAAAAAATGTTTCTAATGGTGTGAATAGAGAAAAGACTATAGATAATTCTCCACTAACACTTCAATGCTACAAGTTCAAGGAAATGTGGCATTATTCTAACCAATTCCCTAATCCAAGGTTTAATGATGATCAACCTCAACAACCTCTTAAAGAAAAGTAATAAGGGAAGTCACATGCGATCACCATTGGCGATGTTGAGTATGGAAACGATGTGGTGTAATGATTATGTGTTTATGTAATAGGATTCCGAAATAATATTGTGGAATATCATTTATAGTATTGTGGAATATTGGAATATCTATGTATTGGTTTATTATGGTTTTCAATAATTATATGGTATCGGTAACCATGAAAAGTGATTGAAATATTTTTGGAAAGCAGATGATATGCGCATAATGAAGGGATAAGGAGAAAATAATATGTTTGATAGTATTAATGAGCTCGTGACTTATATAAGGAAAAAGTGATATCATGGTTTGAGTATATAGAAATTTTGGGATTTTGGTATGTGGAAAGAGTTAAATTTTGACAACATTCATGTTTTCACTAAGGTTCAATGGGTATTCATTTTTCAAGAGAATACACGATTAAGGTATTCACATGTTTGGAATGCGACCAACAAGATATATCGTATGATAAATTAAGGTATTCACATGCTTGGTTGATGAAATTTCTAGTAATAGTTTTCTTTATACTATGAGATTGTATAGAAGTATTTTGGATAAGCCTAAAGATTTGAAATGGACTATGTTAGAGATAAGATAATATTGTTTAAGGATAGAAATTTGTTTCGATATTATTTCTGGAATGTTATAATATTGTAGTTTTAGAAAAAGGACAACTTGCAGGACGAGCGACAACCCATCACGTTAGACAAGGTTGTGGGAATCAAACCCACAACCGAAGTACGACATGCCTTTATCACCTACCATTGGCCTACAGGAAGTCCTTGGTTAGTATAAATTTGATTTATTTTATTAAGCGGTATGATAGTTGAAGTATAAGTCCATTTTTGGAATCATATATGGTTAATCTCACCATAGATGGACTTATGTATATTTAATAACTTTTGATAACTTTTTGAGACAGATTGAATAACCTATCGCATGATTTACTAACACTTCAAGAATGACAAATTCAACTTCATTTCTTTAATAAGGGATGAAGTTCAAATTGTTCATGGAATGACCAACAATGATATTACACTGAAATCAAGTAAGTATTTCTCCTTATGAATTTTTTTTCAACATTCAGGAAATGATCTTGAAAACCAAAAATGTTGTCCTAATACCCTCATATCTGATGGGTTAGATGGTACCTTAGATCATCAAAAATTTATGGCTTTGTGATTGTTGAATTTTTCATAGCCATGTCCTATACCAATCTCCATCAGAACATGACAGTTATATTTCTCTTCCATATCCACATTTTCACCTATGTTCTCCTATGTGGAAACCTGGTAAAAAGTTAATTTGGGTAACCTCTATGTTTCATACTTTAGTTTTTAAAATTATGTTTTGGTATTCCTTTATACGATGTGGGTTTCTATGAAAGAAACTTACAAGTAGTAAATGATTTATAACCTTGAAAAATTTCGAGGGTGAAATTCATTTTAAGGGGGGTAGAATGTAACACCTCAAGATTTTATGAGAAATATTATTCTTAATTTCTTTTGATGTGTTGTGTTGTATGGTACATCAATATTACATTGCTCTATACGCAACACCGTATTAGCTTGTAGTATATGCAACACTATTCTTGGCTTGCGTTACATGCAAGAGAAACCTTCCTCGATAGCTTGCATTGTACACAATATCGAGTTTCACTAAACAACGATATGTTATTAAAATATTATATAAACTAGTCGTTATGAGTAGTAATACCCAATTTTTGAAATTTTATAAATTTTATCATTCAAAATGGACTTCATTTCTGGATTCGTTATATCGAAATTGTCCTCGGGTGAATTTTTGGTATTTTTCTGAAAACATTCAATTTTTGATGAATAGTGAAAAACAATGAGTTATAGTTTAAAACTGAATTTTTATTTAAATAATTTTTTATTTTATTTAAATTTATTTTAGGTCAAAATAGATACATAATACCTATATAATTTCAATGCAATTAATTGGAGTCATTTTATAATAAGTTTAGATATATAAAAATTTTATTGAACTGTTTACCATCTTTTACCCACCTCTTAGGAGAATTTGCAAATTTACATAAAACATAATTTTACCACTTTTATGAGTGGAATTTCAAAAATTCAAGAGACACGTTTGATATTATTAAGTAAAATGTGGGTCAATAAGATAAAAATAATTTTTGGGAATAGTAACTTCTTACTTTTATTTACCACGGTTAAAAGTAAATAGGGTAATTAAGGGTAAAAAAGATATTATTATTACCCTAAAACATGTAATAATTCTATTGGATAAGTGTAATTCGAACCAAAAAAACCTAGGAATAAAATATGACCATTTAGGTCCACTTGGATTAGATTAGGACATTTATTATTATTTAATTCAAAGAAGAGTTAAAAGAGTTAAAATCAAAGTTTAATAAGTAAAACATTTTTAATATAAGGTTATACATAAGATAAATTTGACTATAAATATTAATTATAAATATAAAAATATTTCATACATAATTTTATTTTATTTATAATTTTTAGACATTAAATAATTTAATTCATTTATGACACAATGATGATGCAATAATTACCTTATTAATGAAATATTAAAATAATTCATATTATAAATACACAAATTAATGCAATTTGAGACTTTTTTTGGATTCCACTAATTTTTTGGGTTAATATAATATATTAGTATTGTCTACATGATTTTTTTTGAAGTAATAATGTTGTTATAAATTTAGAAAAAACAAAATACCAAATAGTGTCAAAATTGACATAAAAGAGTTTTTAAAACAAATATTAAATTATTAATTGATACTATATTCCTAAAAATCTAATGATCCTCCAAAAGACTTATATAATAGTATATATGACATTTAGGAACCAATTGGGGTTTTATTGGATGTTTATAGTATGTTTATTAACCATATAGTGTAAGAATACAAGAATACACGGTAAAAGTTAAATTATTTAACTTAGAGTTAAATCTAAATGATAAGGTTAAAATGGTAACATAAACTTGTATAAAACATATTGTTCGAGATTATTTCTACCCATACCCACTTTATCTTCTAAATAAATCAATTTGGATCCATTATAAACCGAATATGACTTTATTATAAAATAATATTTTAAGTTTTTCCTAAGGTGCCCCTCACCTCTCTTATAAAAGGGAACCCCATTCTCTCTAATTCACACCTCCAAAGCCATCTGGCTCGGCCAAACCCTGCTCAAATACCCTCTAATATGTACTACCATCATCATAGAGTCCTTCCTTTAGTCAGAAATCCAACCTAAGGATCCATTTTGATCAAATCAAAAGGAAGAACCCGAGGAAGAGGTAAATATCTCACCACCTATTCCTTTCTTCTTCCACTTCATCCTTCTTTGTTTTTTACATTATAAAATAATACGTTCAGTATCTTATATATAATTTGATGTTATTATAAAAATTTTACAACCATATTAGTTATTTTATCCATCCTATAAATGAAAAAGTCACCACACGTGCGTACGTATGGCTTACCGTCTCCACGTCGTGGTGTAGTTTGTTATTCAAACATTTAATCATTTGGATGGGTATAATAATAATTATAAATGATATAAATAATAAATATAACATTATTAAGACTTTTTATATATGATATACCATCCAATTATATACTATTTTAATATCAAAAGAATGATATTGTCGCTCGTGGGTATGTACGGACTACCGTCTCCACTAACGCGATGAGATTCATTCTCCATGTTAACCATTCAAGAGTGATTATAAAGTATATATAAAAAATAATCATGAAATATATGACATAATAATGATACTAGATTTATGTATGTATACGTTTCATTTACTTAATTCCATTCAATTCAATTGGGAAACGAAAACAATGTTCATGCGTACGTACGACCTATCGTCTCCCTGAACGGTGTATTTCATTTCGATTTATTGATATATCATATATATTTATATTATGAATATATATTATATCTAAATAATTTTTTACATTTTAGAATTTATTAAATCATTATATAAGTAATAATATCAAGAACAACAAGTCCAAACACGTATGATAGATGAATTGATTTTACCCAAAATGCTACTTTAACATGGAATTGATAAAAGAAAAGGTAATATAAAGTCATAAGTGAATCATATATGATATCAAAAACATTATTAAGTTTTTTTACAAGTTAATAATATGTTTAGACCCACTATACAGTAGTTTCGTACATGTAAAGAGAAAATTGGACCTAAGGTATGGGATAATTTTGCAAATCTCATTTTTATCCGAGATTGCTTATACGTAAGTATTTACTGGGGTTATGTTTATCATCCATGTCCATGTTTTCTAAAAATGTTTTCATAAAATTTATTCTATTATTCAATGTACGTTTAAAGTCATTTTTACCCTTTTATGACTTTTACCACAAGGTATGGAAGGAATCTTTCTTTTTTTTACCATATGAGGTACTTTTTGACTTTTCCAGCAAAAGTACGAGGATAATGTTCTTTTTAAATTATATGGCATGAATGGATTTTTACGGATTCAGAATTCCTTATTTTCATGAAGCTTCCTCTACAATATTTCAGGATTTTTTTCAAAAATATTCCTTTTTCTTTTAAAATTGATTGGTATTTTAGAAAAAAAATGATTTTTAAGAAGAAAGGATGTTTTCCTCAAGAATTATTTTCAAGTGTTTTATCAAAACTATTTTCCATCTAAGATGACATTATTTAGTATATTTATGTTTCAAGTATAATGTCTTTATTATTTACATGGTTTTATGTTCTTATGATGAAATGATATCCATTTTTTTATGGATTATGTTATGATGGGATGATGTTTATGAAACGCATTTTATTCTTTGGTTTATGATGAATGAATTATTTTTATTTTGTGGCACACGTAAGAATGATTTCATTATGAGATGGGTGGGACCTATATCTCCCTCTAATGAATTGGGTTTAAGATTTATATCTCATGAGATAGACATGGCTGGAATGGAAAGTTAATCTGGTTCAGTGATATAGGACTAGAACGAGGAGTGAACTCGATTCAGTAAGGGACTTTGTCCACTATGATGGTCTTGGAAGCAATGACGTGGCTAATATAGAAATCGTAACATGTGCTTAATGGTTGAAACAATTAAATGTTTTATTCCCATGCTATTTTATCATGATTAATGTTCCTTTATGATCTATGCCTTACGTACTGCCAAGATTTATTTCACAACTCAAGACCTTGATTGTTTAAACTTTATGTTCATGTTTTTATTTTCAAATGTATATGGTTTGTTTTAGTTTCTCCATGCTTACCCTTAATGAGCATTTTAGCTCACCGTTTTTATGTTTTTTCCCCAGGATATAAATAAAGGTTTTAGGTAAGAAAAAAAGGGAAGATCTTTATGGGAGATATTGAAGATCTTTCACCATGATTAGAAGATTATGTTTTGAGTTTTCAAAGACAATAAAATATTACGGTACTTGGGTGTCTGATTTTGTAATGTATTAAGTATTACGCAAAAGTAATGTAATGTATATGTACGTCAATTATGGGTCTCTAAATTTATTACCTTGATGTTGTTTGCCCTAACCCCCTTGTACTCCAAAATGTGATGTCCTTGAAACCTAAATGGGTCAATTTTATTTGAGGGGATGCCCTCGATCTGCACTACTTCAGGCCTCAGTGAGCCCTGGTTTCTTGTGGTCTTTGTGACACTCTCTTTTAATAAAAAATTACTCAATGATGATATTGATTAATCTCAATTATTGAAGTATCACCAGCCATGGTTAATATAAAACCATTACCATGGTTTTATTATTCCTACAAATTATGTTTCACTGGAATATTGATTTTTTCATAGGAACTTATGGAACATGTTCTTATTCCAACTACTTGTGAATATTCATCATTGACTAAATCCAAGTTAACATTTGTCCCAAAATCTTTAATAGATATGTAAAACTTTTATATAAATATATTCTATCAGTTGAAATTAATTTTTCAATCATATGAATTTCATTAATATAATAGTAAATCATTAGGATAACCACATTAGATGCACATGATGTTTTTCTTGATGAAGTTTCATTATATCCTAACCAAATATTTTCATCTAAAGACGTTTTCTTATGACACAATGGATTTATATCATACTATAACTCATATAATATCGATTTACCATAATATTTTTCATATGGTTATGGGATTATGCTGTTATCCCCAAATCATGTATCAATAATAATGAAATCATGTTCAATTAATATTAGTCATAAAAGTTATCCCCTCTATACTTACAACATTAATCCGATCTATATGCGGAAATGTGTATTCAGGAATTAGAACATAAAAAATTTTATTTATAAATTTTTACATTTAAGACACATCATCGATCCTTCTTAGTAACATCATAAATCTAATGTGTATAAGGAAATGTGAATTTAGGAATTAATAAATTCTACATTATAATGATTTATTAAGGCTTGGTAAATTTATTATCTATAACACAATCATAAAAAACTAATATCTTATGACCCAGAATATACCATAAGTAACATTCACATTCCTTAAACAAAACTGAATGAATTTTTATAATGATTATTTACCACAAACATTACCTTAGACTGGTTCATGCTCTCTAGATGAACTAATTCCTAATTCATTGTTACTTACTTTTATTTCTAAATTCTTATTTATAAAAAACTATGGAAGTAAATGGGTCAAAAATAACTAAGGTATTCAACTAAAAATTAGACTAAACCATACTTGGTATATCCTTGAAAAAAATAGTTTTACTAGAATAAGTATAAAATTTATAAAACTGGGTATTACTGAGTCTTAAATATTTATATTCATCATGTATTTTGAATTATTAGAGAATAAATGAACCATTAGTAGAGTATTATACACCAAAAAAATTCAATACTAAATGTAATAATGTATCCTTATCTCCAATGGATACATGAGATAATTTTCCTTAGGTATACACAATATATGTTCTATAAGAACCATTATATCTCAGTAATTAGAAGATGTGAACTTCTCACTGCTGACATAGGAATCACCCTTTATCAGCCACTTGGATAATTCTCCATACATCCTGAAATGTCTTTATACCCACTTAGTTATTTTAATTAAATATAACTATGTGAAATGAATATTTTATTTTATACCCAAGAAGTATGATAAAAACATTACATATAATTTATTAATATACTTGAAGATAAATCAACTATCTTTTTCTTTAATATAGTTGATTATATTTATCATCCATAGTCATATCTTGTGAAATGCGAGGAGAAAAACCTCCTATATAATTCCTTTTCTCTTTTCATTAAAGGATGTTTTTAAGGTGTTTTGGTGTCACACATTCCATTGGGTTTTTCTCCTTATCTTTCAACTTGATCACTATAAGAACTAAATATTAATCTTTCATTATGTTCATAACAACTTAGTGAAACTTACCCAAAAGTTAATGAAGTGTTCACTCCATTTAATGGTTTTTGTAATATTAAATGAAAACAGAGTTCTTGGGTGATATTAGAAAGGGATATATTGAATGATTGTAATATATCACTAAATCTTCACATATCTAATGTAATATTCACCACATTTATATATCTATTTTCTTTCCCTATGTAGACTTCTCAGATATGATTAACATGTGATATATTTCGTTACTAAAAGATGTATCCATATATCATTTTACATCAGTGATATGATTATGATTTAAACATAAAATGTGGCATACATGAATCTATTGTAAGAATATTTTACACACTCTCTTACTTAGGAAAATAATTATGTATTGGGAACTATAGCACATTGAATTTCATATATTGTAGTACTTTGCACAAATTCCTATACTAATATTTTGAAACTCATGTTGGTGAGGATATTTTTTGTATTTGATGCACCCAATTTGTGTATACATTTTCATATATATAATTGGCAATAAAAACATGTCTTCAGAAAATATTTGTTGTTTCATGAACATATTCTTTGATTTTGGTGATTCTGTTTACTTTCAAGATCTTTCTAGCTAAAATACATAAATCAAGGGAAGTCTGTGAAAATTTTGAAACTACACGGCGTGTACTTTTTATACACGCCATATACATCCAGACAGGGACACAGTCCGAAGGAGGGTGTATACGCCCATGTCATCGGACAGAATCTACACGCCATGTACGGCGACATTACACACCGTGTACTACATTCTAGAAGCGGTTGTTGCCAAGAAGGTTCTACACGCCCATGTGGCCACTGACGGAGACACGGTGTGTTCCATTTCTACACGTCGTGTATGATATTATAGAAGGAGTTGGTTGCCAAATTTTGACACTACACACCGTGTATGGCGGCGCTACACGCCGTGTACACTCAACCACCAGGCGACACCATGTAACGCCCCGACCCTAGTTGCCCAGAGTCGGTGCATTATTACATAACATTGGCATGATCACAAGAAAGATCAAATCTCGAAAGACCGATTGGTTTAGTAGCCTTGGAAACACTAGATATATTCATAAGTCTTACATTACATCATAAAATGAAAAACTACTACAAAAACATATTGTCTCCATAATCCACACTCATATCCCCACATAATATCCCGGCAGGTCATTCATAATTTACTTCTTCACTTCCTGGGAAAAATAAAACATAGAAAAGGGGTGAGCTCAAATGCCCAGTAAGGATAACAATATAGCGGAAACTTTCATAAATAAGAATAAACATTTAAGGCAATGTATAACTAAAACAAAAGCCTTTCAAACTTGAACTTTCAACATAGTATGGCATAAATAAAATGAAATAATGTCGTTTACTTATTCACATGGATATTCTACTAATCGAATAATCACATGCAAAATCAATAACCACTTTCATAATGATGGAATGAATAATGCCAGACTATCATAACCACATAGCCAAGGCCTCGTGCCAAGACTACAAATAAGATTTTGTCAAGGCCTTGTGCCAAGACACTAGTTTGTCTCATGAGACCTACCGATGCATCGAGGAGCTATAGCGGGCTCCACCCATCACATATTAAGTCCAATGCATTCCCATATGAAAAGGTTTAAACATAACATAAACATTCATATTAAAACTAGCATAAGAAATGTCAATACTTTCACCATAAAACATGAATGGTATAAAAATAGAACATCCACAGTCAAACAAATCACAAAACCTTCAATATAATATAGAAGTTTTGTATCATAACAAATCAACTTTAAATAAGCGTAAAATCCATCAAAGGATGTTGACATAGATGAAATCAAAATTATTTTTAAAGAAATATCTCTTTTTATTTTGAAATCATTTAAGATCCATATAAAATAAAACATTTTCTTTGAAAATATTTTTATAAGCTTGTAAGGGAAGCTTTGAAGATTTTATAACGGCGGAAAATAGCCGCACCCGCCGTATAAGTTAAAAAAAACATTCTTACCTTAATTCTGTCGAAAAGGTTAAAAAGGACCTTGTTTTGAAAACGACAGAAAGATTCCTTTATAAACCACTAATAAAAGTCAAAAAGGGTATAAATGACTTTAACTCATATTCTAGTAAATAGTAAAAATGTTTTGAAATACATTTTTAAGAAACATGGATGTGGATGATAAAGAGATCCCAATAGACTATTACGTATAAACAACCTCGGATAATGAAGAGATTGTGAAATAACCCTTACCTTGTAATTTTCCTTGGTTGGGGTAGGTTAACCTCCTGTATAATGGTGAAATAATTGTTATTAAATTATACAAGAATCATATACATTAATATGATATCATATATGATCTTTTAATATTGATTTGGTAATAATATCTTAGTATTATCGTTGTTTTGGGTGTTAACTTACTTGTTTTCTTTTATATGTTTTGTTAGGTTGTATATTATTCATATCCAGAATGATATCAAGTCCTTAAACATCATTTTTAAATCATCAAATGATAATTATACTTGAATGGATACGATGGAGAATGAATCTCATCGCGTTCGTGGAGACGGTAGTCCGTACGTACGCACGAGCGACAATATCATTATTTCGATATTAAAATAATATATAAATGGATGGTATATCATATATACAGAATCATTAACATGTTATATTTATTATTTACATGAGTTACACATCATTATTATACCCATCCAAATAATAATATATTGAATAACAATTACACCACGACGTGGAGACGGTAAGCCGTACGTATGCACGTATGGTGAAATGTTATTCAAAGGGTGGATAGAATACTGAATATGGTTGTACCATATTTATAATAACATCACATTATATGTGAGATACTGGAGTTATTATTTTATAATGGTAAGAACAAAGAAATAAGAAGTGGAAGAAGAAAGGAACTTGAAAAGGGGTGGTGAAAACATTACCTCTTCTTCGGGTTCTTCCTTTTGTTTTGATCAAAAGGGCTCCTTAGGTTGGCTTTATGATCCAAATAAGGACTCTAGGTTGTATTTAGGGATGTTGGGAGAGTATTTGGGCAGATTTTGGCCGAACCAAAATGCTTTTAAGGTGTGAAGAAATGATAAGGAGGAGTTCCCTTTTATAAGAGGGGTGAGGGGCACCTTTGGAAAAGCTAGAAATATTAATTTATAATAAATTAATATTCGGTTTCTAATGGCTCCAAAGTTGATTATTCAAAGGTTAAGGTGGGGATAGGTCTAAAACCACTCAACCAATAGAATTTAGACAGGTTTGGGTACTTATATTAACCTTATCTTTAAGTATTAACTCTAAGTTAATTAGTTTCACTTTTACAATGTCTCTTTGTATTTTTATATAATATGGTTAATAAACATACTATATACATCCAAGAGACCCCCAAGTGGTCCATTAATGATGAAACCATCATGATATAAGACACTTGGCCGAACCCTATATTTTTAGGAATTTAATATCAATTAATAATATAATATTTGTTTTAAGAACTCTTTTATGTCAATTTTGACACTATTCAATAGTTGATTTTTTTGAAACTCATAAAAGATTTATTACTTAGAAAAAAGTCCATTAAATCAATCCTAATATATCATATTATCCTAGAAAATTTGTTTAATTCATTATAAGTTTCATATTATATTTATTTGGGTATTTATAATATCAATTATTTTAATTTTTCACTATTATAGTAATTAATTCATCATCACTGTGTCATAAATAAATTAAATTATTTAACGTCTAAAAATTATAAATGAACTATCACTATGTAGGAAATCTTTTTATATTTCTAATGAATATTTATAATCTAAAATCCAACATATATAACCCTATGTAAAAATTGTTTTGCTAAAAGATATATGCTTGTGTCATTTTTGTATTCATTTTAACATAATTAAAATAAAGTGTCCCTATCACCTACAAGTGGCACCATGGGGTCCCAAAATCGACCCAAAGATGCCTATGGTCGAACATGTATCAACCAATAAGTCTAGGACACGTTTTAGGGTAATTTAGTATTATTATAATATTATTTTTTAACCCTTATTTACCGGATTTAACCTTAACCATGGTAAATAAAATATTTACCGCAGTAATTATTCAAAATGTCTAAAAATAAAAGTTACCTATTTACACAATTTGAACATCATGATTCCAAATATGGAATCAATTTTTCTAAATTCAAAACATAGAAGTGGCAGAAATTAATTTAAAATTAATTCCCGCTGTCAAAACAAAAAGCGTGTTTTTAAGAGATAATAACTATCAAAAGATTGACACTTGTTTATGTTCGGTTTAATTGTAAAATTATGTCCAATGACCAAAATTATATTAAATGGTAAAAATATATTCTAAATATACTTTAAAACCAATCAAATTCATAATTTATCACTATTAATTATTTTGATTAAAAAGTTGTTTTTAATTAAAATTTAGTAATTTTCACTATTCATCAAAATATGAAAGTTATCCGAAATGTACCAAAATTTCACATTAGGCTAAATTCGATATTCCGAATCCAAAAATGAAGTCCATTTTAAAATATAAAATATATATAATTTCAAAAAGTAGGTATTACTATTCATAATGGCTTGTTTGATTGGTTATGGTGTGTTAGAACTCGGTGTTGCGTACAACACACGCTATCACATTATTCAAAGAGAAGTGTACCGTAAAAGCTTGGGGTGTTACATTCTCCCCTCCTTCAAATAATTTCGTCCTCGAAATTTCTAGAATACTTATCACATGAAAAGACTCGGGTGATTCTTCATCATAAGTTCCTCGGGTTCCCACGTTGCCTCTTCCATCTTATGGTTTCTCCACAAAACTTTTACCAGACGCATCGTCTGGTTTCTCAGTACTTGTTCTCTCGTATCAAGAATCCTGACGGGTTCTTCGCAATAAGACAGATCGTGTTCCAGTTCTAATTCCTCATAGGTGAGTACATGCATTGGGTCAGGCATGTATTTCCTCAACAGAGATACGTGGAACACATCGTGAACTTTGGAGAGACTTGGCGGCATTGCCAATCGGTAAGCTAAAGCCCCAATTCGTTCTAGAATTTCGAAAGGTCCGATGTACCTGGGACTTATTTTACCTTTCTTACCAAAACGTATGACTCCCTTCCATAGAGATACCTTCAGAAAAACATGATCACCGACTTGAAATTCCAAATCCTTCCTTCGATTATCGGCATAGCTCTTCTGCCTACTTTGAGCTGCTTTGATGTGATTTTGGATTACCTTCACCTTTTCCACCGTTTCCTCCACCAGTTCTGGGCCTACAAGTTTTCTTTCACCGACGTCATCCCAACAGGTTGGTGTACGACATGTCTTTCCGTATAACGCTTCATATGGTTCCATCTGAATACTCGAATGGAAGCTATTGTTATAGGAAAATTATACCAGAGGTAAATATTGATCCCACATACCCTAAAAGTCAAGTGAGCAAGATCTCAACATGTCTTCTAAGGTTTGAATAGTTCGTTCTGATTGTCCATCTGTCTGAGGGTGGTAAGCAGTGCTCAAAAGAAGTTCAGTATCCAGGGATTGATGAAGGCTTTTCCAAAATCTTGAAGTAAAACGGGGATCACGATCAGAAACAATCGATAGGGGTACTCCATGAAGTCTCACAACTTCATTAATATATAGTCTTGCTAGACGTTCCAGGGGTATATCTTCTCTTATAGCAAGAAAATGTGCTGACTTGGTAAGACGATCAACAATAACCCATATTGCATCGTTCCTTCTAGGATTCTTTGGTAGCCCCATGACAAAGTCCATCGTAATATTGTACCATTTCCACTCCGGTATGGGAATAGGTTGCATGACTCCTCCAGGTTGTTGCCTTCCAGCTTTCACTTGCTAACAAACCATACATCTTGACACAAAATCAACAATCTCCCTCTTCATGTTGTCCCACCAAAAATGTTCCTTCAAATATCTATACATTTTGGTGCTCCCAGGGTGTATAGAGAAATTGGAACTATGAGCATCTTCCAGAAATTCCCTTTTTAGATCAGGTATATCGGGAACACAAAGTCTCTTCCCAAATTTCAAAATTCCATCTTCATATACAAAGTCTCTCAATCTCCCATCATTCACAGATTTAATCTTCTTTTGAAATTCTTCATCATCGGTCTGAGAACTCTTAATCCTTTCTAGTAAAGATGGTTTGGAAACCATTTGAAAAATCATTGATGTTTCACCTTCCCTGGTTATTCCCATGTCCATCTTCACTAGATCCAAGAAAATTGGATCCCTTTAAATTCTCATATTGTTCAAAACTCCATGGTCTTTTCTACTCAAAGCATCTGCCACCTTGTTTGCTTTCCTCGGGTGGTAGTTTATTGCACAATCATAATCCTTGAGTAATTCAAGCCATCTCCTTTGCCTCATGTTGAGTTCTTTTTGTGAGAAAATATACTTCAAACTCTTGTGATCAGTATAAATCTCACATTTTTCACCATAGAGGTAGTTCCTCCAGATCTTCAAAGCAAAGATCACAGCTGATAACTCAAGATCATGAGTAGGATAGTTTTGTTCATGAATTTTCAACTGTCGTGATGCATAGGCAATAACTCTATCATTTTGCATAAGGAAACAACCAAGTCCTTTCTTCGATGCATCACTATAAATAACGAACCCATCATTCCCCGATGGTAGAGTCAATATAGGAGAATTGACTAATATTCTCTTCAGTTCTTCGAAACATTCTTCACACTCTTTTGTCCAAACAAATTTAACCCCTTTACGTGTGAGCTTCGTTAATGGGTTAGCCAATCAGGCAAAATTCTGGACGAAACGTCGATAATAACCTGCCAAACCAATAAAACTACGTACCTCAGTTATACTCGTAGGTGCTGGCCATTCTTGGATTGCCTTAGTCTTAGAAGGATCAACAGAGATTCCATCTTTAGAGACAATATGGCCAAGAAAAGAAATCTCCTGAAACCAGAATTCACACTTGCTAAACTTCCCATATAATTCATGTCTTCTCAGAGTCTTCAAGATAATGCCCAAGTGATTTTCATGATCTTCGTAGCTTTTAGAGTATACCAAGATATCATCAATAAATACCACGACAAATTCATCGAGATACTCCTTGAAAACTCTATTCATCAGATCCATGAATACAGAGGGTGCATTAGTCAATCCAAAAGGCATTACCGTAAACTCGTAATGCCCATACGTGGTTCGAAATGCTGTCTTCGGAATGTCTTCCTTCTTTACACACAACTGATGGTATCCAGATCGAAGTTCAATCTTTGAAAAGTATTGATCTCCATGTAGTTGGTCAAATAAATCATCAATACGAGGTAGGGGATACTTGTTCTTTATCTTTATAGCATTGATCTCCCTGTAGTCGATACATAACCTCATAGATCCATCTTTCTTTTTAACAAAAAGAACAGGGGCTCCCCGTGGAGAAACACTAGGGCGAATAAATCCTTTATTACTCAACTCCTCTAGTTGTTTCTTTAGTTCGACTAACTCTACAGTGGCCATTATATAAGGGGTCTTCGATATAGGCCTTGATCCAGGAATTAAATCAATGGAAAACTCAACTTCTCATTCTGGAGGATGTCCAGGTAAATCTTCCAGAAATACATCTACAAATTCTTTCACAATAGGTACATCCTCTATTTGAACATTCCTTTCCTCACCCACAGTTTTTTCATTCTCTTCCTTCCCAATAATTGAATTTAGTTGAGCTATTGGGGGTGGATCTAAATAAGAATTAGGTGGTGATGATTCTGCTCTAAAGATGAGGTGTTCCTTATCATTATCATCAAGAATCGTAACCTCTTTCTTCTTACAATAAATCTTCGCATCATAGTCCGAAAGCCAGTCCATACCGAGGATTATATCAAACTCAATCATAGGTATGACGATGATATCAGCAGATAAAGAACATTTATGTGCTCTAATGGGGACTGATTCGCAAAACATTGTTGCAATGATACTTCCCTTAGGAGTTTTAACTGACAACTCCCTTGTTAAATCAAATTGGAAATATCTAATTTTCTTAGCAAACTGGGAAGATATGAAACAATGTGATGATCCAGAATCAAATAATGCATTTTCTAAACTTGATGGAACCATTAAATTACCTGCCACCACGTCTTTCGGAGCTTCTACCTCAGCAGTAGTGATAGCATAAGCTTGGCCTTGATCCCTTGGCCTTTTCTGAGGTAAGTTCTCCTAATGCTTAGGACATTCATTTTCATAATTCCCCATCTCCCTGCAATTGTAGCACTGAACGTTGGTAGCTTCCTTCTTCCCCTTGCAATCACGAGCTTGGTGGCCTTTTTCACCACATTTTTAACAGACGCCCATTCCCTTCAAGAAAGTACCGGGGTGTTTCTTCCCACATTTACCACAGGATGGATATTCAACCTTTCCCTTATTCCCCTTATTTCCATTAGCAGATTGATCAGTAGGTCTCTTCTTCTCTTGCTTTGCTTTAAATTCATAAGACTTAGAGAATTCCTTTTCGGTCTTGATAGCACATGAGACAATGTCTTCGTATGACGAGAAGGATTGTGAGACTAATGCTCGACGGAGAAATAGTTTTAACCCATCAAAGAAATGATCAATCTTACTTCTTTGGTTACGTATATAATCACCAACGTACCTTGATAACCTTTTAAATTTAGCCTCATACTTTGTGACATTCTCATCCTCCTTCTGTCTCAGACTTAGAAATTGCCTTTCCATATCTGCTCGATGGTCGTGAGGAAAGTATTTTTCTAAAAATAGATCTTTAAACTCCCTCCATTCCATATTTGAAACTTCATCATCTTCCTTCGTATTTTGAATCAATGACCACCATTGATCAGCATCTCTAGTGAGGCGGTAAACTGCCATGATAACTTTTTCCCTTTCATTGCTCCCCAAAGCCTGAAATATTTTCTCTAGGGAAAATATACATTGCTCAGCTACTAAGGGATTTGTACTGCCATTGAACGTTGGTGGTTGTTTCCTCATGAATCGATCTAACATTGATCCTCCATGTTGCGGATCAGGGTGCTCCATACGGGTAAGGTTATTATTCATAACCTGAGTAAGTTGTCCCAGTATGGTGATTAGCTGATCGACACCAGTTGCATCACCAGCTCCACTATAATTATCTTGAGAAGGAGGGAAATCCCTACATGGAGTGCATGCATTGATACAGTTTCCATTTCTTCCACTAGGCGCCATTTCTAAACAATGGCATAAACTAGATCAGTTTATGAATCAAAATACATAATCCCATACTTATAAAACACTTAACATAAATTGAACTATTTATGGATATAATCCATAATCATAATAATGTTTTCTTTGAGGAAGTATATACTCATAATACCTTCAAAATTATTTGTAAAGAAAATGAGAGTTATCCTAAGCATATCCCCTGAGAGTGTCGTAACCAAGAGTGCAGCAAGGCCCATTGTCGTGCACCAGTTCTCGTTCGAGTCTAGCTCAAAGCGGTGTTTTTGGGTTTTACCCCTAGGTACATCTGTGCCAGAGCCGCCTCTACCTGATCGTATCCAGAAAGGGATTTTTTGCTTGGAAAACTCACAAAATCTCTACAATACCAAAATTCTAGGAAGTTCTTCTATACTAATACTCAAAGTTCATATTAGGTCTACGTGTTCTAATCAGAGTTTATCTAAATCTAGCTTCCAAGGTTTGTACTAAACTTCCTCTGATACCAACTGTAACGCCCCGACCCTAGTTGCCCAGAGTCGGTGCATTATTACATAACATTGGCATGATCACAAGAAAGATCAAATCTCGAAAGACCGATTGGTTTAGTAGCATTGGAAACACTAGATATATTCATAAGTCTTACATTACATCATAAAATGAAAAACTACTACAACAACATATTGTCTCCATAATCCACACTCATATCCCCACATAATATCCCTGCAGGTCATTCATAATTTACTTCTTCACTTCCTGGGAAAAATAAAACATAGAAAAGGGGTGAGCTCAAATGCCCAGTAAGGATAAAAATATAGCGGAAACTTTCATAAATAAGAATAAACATTTAAGGCAATGTATAACTAAAACAAAAGCCTTTCAAACTTGATCTTTCAACATAGTATGGCATAAATAAAATGAAATAATGCCATTTACTTATTCACATGGATATTCTACTAATCGAATAATCACATGAAAAATCAATAACCACTTTCATAATGATGGAATGCATAATGCCAGACTATTATAACAACATAGCCAAGGCCTCGTGCCAAGACAACAAATAAGATTTTGTCAAGGCCTTGTGCCAAGACACTAGTTTTTCTCATGAGACCTACCGATGCATCGAGGAGCTATAGCGGGCTCCACCCATCACATATTAAGTCCAATGCATTCCCATATGAAAAGGTTTAAACATAACATAAACATTCGTATTAAAACTAGCATACGAAATGTTAATACTTTCACCATAAACCATGAATGGTATAAAAATATAACATCCACAGTCAAACAAATCACAAAACCTTCAATATAATATAGAAGTTTTGTATCATAACAAATCAACTTTAAATAAGCGTAAAATCCATCAAAGGATGTTGACATAGATGAAATAAAAATTCTTTTTAAAGAAATATCTCTTTTTATTTTGAAATCATTTAAGATCCATATAAAATAAAACATTTTCTTTGAAAGTATTTTTATAAGCTTGTAAGGGAAGCTTTGAAGATTTTATAACGGCGGAAAATAGCCGCACCCACCGTATAAGTTAAAAAAAGCATTCTTACCTTAATTCTGTCGAAAAGGTTAAAAAGGACCTTGTTTTGAAAACGACGGAAAGATTCCTTTATAAAACACTTATAAAAGTCAAAAAGGGTATAAATGACTTTAACTCATATTCTAGTAAATAGTAAAAATGTTTTGAAATATATTTTTAAGAAACATGGATGTGGATGATAAAGAGATCACAGTAGACTATTACGTATAAACAACCTCGGATAATGAAGAGATTGTGAAATAACCCTTACCTTGTAATTTTCCTTGGTTGGGGTAGGTTAACCTCTTGTATAATGGTGAAATAATTGTTATTAAATTATACAAGAATCATATACATTAATATGATATCATATATGATCTTTTAATTTTGATTTGGTAATAATATCTTAGTATTATCGTTGTTTTGGGTGTTAACTTACTTGTTTTCTTTTATATGTTTTGTTAGGTTGTATATTATTCATATCCAGAATGATATCATGTCCTTAAACATCATTTTTAAATCATCAAATGATAATTATACTTGAATGGATACGATGGAGAATGAATCTCATCGCGTTCGTGGAGACAGTAGTCCGTACGTACGCACGGGCGACAATATCATTCTTTTGATATTAAAATAATATATAAATGGATGGTATATCATATATACAGAATCATTAACATGTTATATTTATTTTTTACATGAGTTACACATCATTACTATACCCATCCAAATAATAATATATTGAATAACAATTACACCACGACGTGGAGACGGTAAGCCGTACGTACGCACGTATGGTGACATTTTATACAAAGGGTGGATAGAATACTGAATATGGTTGTACCATATTTATAATAACATCACATTATATGTGAGATACTGGAGTTATTATTTTAGAATGGTAAGAACAAATAAAGAAGAAGTGGAAGAAGAAAGGAACTTGAAAAGGGGTGGTGAAAACATTACCTCTTTTTCGGGTTCTTCCTTTTGTTTTGATCAAAAGGGCTCCTTAGGTTGGCTTTCTGATCAAACTAAGGCCTCTAGGTTGTAGTGAGGGATGTTGGGAGAGTATTTGGGCAGAGTTTGGCCGAACCAAAAGGCTTTGAATGTGTGAAGAAATGAGAAGGAGGAGTGCCCTTTTATAAGAGGGGTGAGGGGCACCTTTGGAAAAGCTAGAAATATTAATTTATAATAAATTCATATTCGGTTTCTAATGGCTCCAAAGTTTATTATTCAAAGGTTAAGGTGGGGATAAGTCGAAAACCACTCAACCAATATAATTTAGACAGATTTGGGTTCTTATATTAACCTTATCTTTAAGTATTAACTCTAAGTTAATTAGTTTCACTTTTACAATGTCTCTTTGTATTTTTATATAATATGGTTAATAAACATACTATATACATCCAAGAGACCCCCAAGTGGTCCATTAATGATGAAACTATCATGATATAAGCCTCTTGGCCGAACCTTATATTTTTAGGAATTTAATATCAATTAATAATATAATATTTGTTTTAAGAACTCTTTTATGTCAATTTTGACACTATTCAATAGTTGATTTTTTTGAAACTCATAACATATTTATTACTTCGAAAAAAGTCAATTAAATCAATCCTAATATATCATAGTATCCTAGAAAATTAGTTTAATTCATTAAAAGTTTCATATTATATTTATTTGGGTATTTATAATATCAATTATTTTAATGTTTCACTATTATAGTAATTAATTCATCATAACTGTGTCATAAATAAATTAAATTATTTAACGTATAAAAATTATAAATGAACTATCACTATGTAGGAAATATTTTTATCTTTCTAATGAATATTTATAATCTAAAATCCAACATATATAACCCTATGTAAAAATTGTTTTTCTAAAAGATATATGCTTGTGTCATTTTTGTATTCATTATAACATAATTAAAATAAAGTGTCCCTATCACCTACAAGTGGCACCATGGGGTCCCAAAATCAACCCAAATATGCCTATGGTCGAACATGTATCAAACAATAAGGCTAGGACACGTTTTAGGGTAATTTAGTATTATTATAATATTATTTGTTAACCCTTATTTACCGGATTTACCCTTAACCATGGTAAATAAAATATTTACCGCAGTAATTATTCAAAATGTCTAAAAATAAAAGTTACCTATTTACACAATTTGAACATCCTAATTCCAAATATGGAATCCATTTTTCTAAATTCAAAACACAGAAGTGGCAGAAATTAATTTAAAATTAATTCCCGCTGTCAAAACAAAAAGCGTGTTTTTAAGAGATAATAACTATCAAAAGATTGACACTTGTTTATGTTCGGTTTAATTGTAAAATTATGTACAATGACCAAAATTATATTAAATGGTAAAAATATATTCTAAATATACTTTAAAACCACTCAAATTCATAATTTATCACTATTAAGTATTTTTATTAAAAAGTTGTTTTTAATTAAAATTTAGTAATTTTCACTATTCATCAAAATATGAAAGTTATCCGAAATGTACCAAAATTTCACCTTAGGCCAAATTCGATATTCCAAATCCAAAAATTAAGTCCATTTTAAAATATAAAATATATATAATTTCAAAAATTAGGTATTACTATTCATAATGGCTTGTTTGATTGGTTATGGTGTGTTAGAACTCAGTGTTGCGTACAACACACGCTATCACATTATTCAAAGAGAAGTGTACCGTAGAAGCTTGGGGTGTTACACGCCATGTTCAAAAGTCAAAGACGGCGTGTTAGGCCGCCTACCCGTGGATAAATTGGCGCCAAAGCGCATTGACGAAAAGTACACGGTGTGTACTTTCTATACACACCGTGTACTTTATTTTTCTATAAAAAGAGGCCTTGGACTTCGGATTTGAGGGGTTTGAAACCATTAGAAGGGAGGGAAGCTCTGATACTACCATTCCCAAAGCCACCGAGGTGTCGTCGTTCCACCATACATCCTTCCAACACCTGACCTCAACGCTTAAACGATGAATCCGCGGGGTATCATGTGTGTTGTTTCTCTCCTGCTTTCTATGTGTAACTAAACCCATCATGTTGGGGATGTGGATGAAAAGATTGTAATTTGTGTGTTGCTTTATATAGTTCTGTTTGCACATTGTAAATCTTCTTACTCTTCTTAATTCACTGTCAAATATAACTGAGAATTCTGAGCCGGACCAAGGGAAGAATTCTCAGCGATACAAAAGAGAAGTAACGATGAAAACATCCATGACCATTGGAAAGATTTCACCAATTCAAATAACGGACTGAACTTAATAATGAATTAAGAACACTGAATACCAGACCAAGGAGTCAACTTCTCTAATTCCAAACAAGAGGAACCGGACCAAGGAAATCTTGTAACAAAATGAAATCTAGAATGATGAATTATCATGAACAACACAGCCATTTAAGAAATCTGCATAAGAACTCCTTAATCACCACAACCCCGACACGTCTTTTCTTCCCGTTTTAAAATCTTTAAATTCACTCGTTGTTTTCTTTAAAACTGTTAATCATTTATTCAAAGTAAAACAATATAGTTTTAATACAAAACCAACATCAAACCAATCAACTCTAAATTCTGCATAATTCACCTAATTAAGTATTAACTCAATTGAATTCACGTACGCCATAGTTCCCTATGAATCGACCCCGAACTTATGCTATACTAAAGTTTTAAGAACGGGTAATTAATTTGGGACGCATATAACTTCATCCATAACGACAAGCAAGACCAAATTTTGGCGCCGTTGCTGGGGAACTTTTTTGTTTTAGTGCTAATATTTAAATTGTGTTAATAATTGATTTAAGTGAAAATAAAAATAAAAAATTATCAAAAATCTCTTTTCTAATCCCCTTTTAAATTTTCTCTTTTACTTTTCCCTTGTTACGCCTTGTATTTGTGTTGTGATTGTGCAGAAGCTAAAAGTGCATGAATAGATGCCCTACACGGTCCAGGAGCGCCGAGTCATCGGACATACTTCTGCTCGACCCGGAGATCGAACAGACCCTGCTTCGTCATCGGCGTGCACTAAAAGAAACTCACAACCAACAACCCTCTACCATGGAAAACACGAAAGAGGGACCACTAGCCGTGGATGCTACGGCTGAGCAGCAGTACCAGGATTAGTAGCCTCCCACTGCTAGTTTACCAGAGCAGACTCCTGGAGGCTTCGTGGAATTCCTTCTGAGGGATTACCAACGGCCACCGCAGAAACCTCCTCCGGAGTACGACCAACTGCAATAACCGCATCAACTCTTCCAACGTCCCTATTTCTCCTTTCAGGAGCAGCCGTATCTGCATCCTCCACCCCCTCAGTAGCCAACTCCAAGACGTACTCTTATGGAGTACGGTCTTCCTTCAATCCACAGAGCTGATACTGGCATCGTCCGTCCTCCAGTCTAGTCCCAGCACTTCGAGATCAAGCCTGCAATCATGCAGCTAATCCAAAACATTTTCCAATTTAGAGGCATGCCCAGTGAAGACCCGAACGCCCATCTCTCCAACTTTCTCGAGATCTGCAACACATTTCGTTACCATGGCATGTCCGAGGACGCCATCCGTCTTCACCTATTTCCCTTTTCTCTATGGGAAAAGGAGAAAGACTGGATCAAGGGTCTTCCACAACAATCTATCCTCACCTGGGAGGAGCTAGCCCAGGTGTTCCTGTCCAAATACTTCTCACCATTGAAGACGGTGACGCTACGGAATGAGATCCATAACTTCCAGCAGCACAAATCTGAGTCGTTGTACGAGTCTTGGGAACGCTTCAAAGAGATGTTACGAAAATACCCACACCACGGACTCCCACTCTGGATGCAAGTCCAGACTTTCTACGGAGGACTCACAACAAAAACCAAGTCCGTGGTGGACGCTACTGCTGGAGGTGTGGTGATGCGGAAATCCCCCAAAAATCTATTTAAACTACTGGAAGACATGTCAGACAACAACTTCCAGTGGCACTCCGAGCGGAGGACTCAAAAGCGAGGTATGCACAATATTGACACTACAACTATGTTAGCTTCTCTGTTGGATGTTGTGTCCAAGAAAATCGACGCATTGAATCTCAAAGGAGCATCTCAAGTTCATGCGGCGAACCATCCAGCATGCGGCGACTATGGAAACAAGGTTGGGGCCAACAGCAGAAAAAACCTCCACCCCAGCGACCGCCCGACTACAATCAGCCTCAATACCAAAATCAGTTTTCGAGACAGCAATTCCAAGAAGGATCCTATCAGCAGAAAGGGTACAAGAACCCTCGCCCGCAACAACAAAGGCAACAACCACCTCCACCACTTGCCCGTCCATCTCAACAAGAGAACACATCAAGGTTAGAGGACCTGATGAATAAATTTATATCAACTGCTAAAACGAAATTCCAGAACCAAGAGGCTTCCATCCGAAGCCTAGAAAATCAAATTGGCCAGATAGAAAACCAGCTATCAGGGAGGCAGCCCAGTACACTACCAGGAAACACTGAGAAGAACCCACGGGAGGAGGCCAATGCTATCACCTTTCATAGCGGAAAAGAATTGCCACAGAAGGAACTAAGCCACCAATCAACTTCACCTCCATCCCCTGTTGATAAAGAAGGTTCAGTTTCAGATCCCTCTTCATCTGAAGAACCGTCCCCGAAGGCTCAAATAAGAATGGGAAAAGAAGTCGTCAAACCATTTGTGCCTACATTACCTTTCCCAGAAAGAATGAAGCAGAGAAAACTAGACCACCAATTTGGTAAATTTATGGAGGTGTTCAGAAATATCCACATCAACATCCCATTTGCAGAGGTCCTGACACAAATGCCTACATACGCCAAATTCATGAAGGAAATCCTTTCCAATAAGAGGAAGATGAATGATCTGGGTGTTATTGCACTGAAAAAGGAGTGCTCCACGGTTGTTCAACATTCCATTCCTCCAAATCTCTAGGATCCAGGTAGTTTTACTATTCCCTGCACAATTGGACCCTGTGAATTTGGAAAAGCTTTATGCGACATGGGAGCAAGTGTCAACCTCATGCCATTCGGAGTTTTCCAAAAACTCGGACTCTGTGATTTGAAGCCGACCTGAGTAGCCCTCCAACTAGATGATCGATCCATTAAGTATCCAAAGGGGCTACTGGAATATGTACTGGTGAATGTGGGATGGTTGATCCTACCTGCGGACTTTGTTATCCTGGACATGGAGGAGGACCCGAAGGCACCACTTATATTGGGAAGACCTTTCCTAGCCACTGGGAAGGCGCTCATCGACGTGCACCAGGGAGAGTTGATTTTCCGGTTAGGGGACGAAAGAGTCTCCTACAATGTTTTAAAGGATTTCAAACAAGCATCGATACCCGAGAATGAGGACTGCTACAAAGTGACTACCTTGGATGAGCAATTGTGCAGACAGGAAGATGATCTGGTATGCTCTTCCATTTCTAATAATAAGCATTTTCCAGACATACCTACGGATGATGAGCTAGAGGACCTCAAATTCATTGAAGGTCAGGGCAGCCACTACTAGCAACGAGTAGTCATTCCTGGCATCTTAGAAAGGACAGAAGTAAAACCATTAGTGCCTTCAATTATAAAGGCACCTGAACTCAAACTGAAGCCTCTTCCATCTTCTCTCAAGTATGGGTATTTAGGACCCAATCAAACATTCCATGTTATACTTAATGCAGAACTGTCACAGGAGAAGGAAGATTAACTTCTGCAGGTCCTCAAACAGTGGAAGCATACTATTGGGTGGACAGTTGCAGATTTAAAGGGTATCAACCCCACTATTTGCACCCATAAGGTGCTACTTGAAGAAGGTGCCAAGCAATATCGGCAACCACAATGGATCTTGAATCATCCCATGAAGGAATTTGTAAAAAAAGAGGTGATCAAATTATTAGATGAAGTCGTCATCTATCCCATCTCAGATAGTCTGTGGGTGAGTCCCCTCCAAGTGATACCCAAAAAGGGGGGTATCACTGTGATTTCAAATGAAAAGAACGATCTCATCCCTACATGCACTATCACGGGATGGAGAGTCTGTGTGGATTACCGGAAGCTAAATGATGCCACAAGAAAGGATCATTTCCCCTTGTCATTCATGGATCAAATGATAGAGAGACTAGCAGGGCACAACTACTATTGCTTCCTCGACCGTTTTTCCAGATACAACTAAATCACCATTGCTCCAGAGGATCAAGAAAAGAGAACATTCACTTGTCCCTATGGCACATTTGCTTATCGAAGGATGTTTTTCGACATGTGCAATGCCCCCACCACCTTCTAGCGTTGTATGCTGGAAATATTCCATGACATGGCGGAACGAATCCTGGAGGTATTAATGGATGATTTTTCCGTTTACGAAAAATCATTCACCATTTGTTTACGGTACCTGGAGCTAGTTTTGGAACGATGTGAGCACACTAACCTAGTCTTGAAATGGGAAAAGTGTCATTTCATGGTGCAAAGTGGCATAGTCCTTGGCCATAGAATTTCAGCAAAGGGGATAGAGGTGGAACCGGTGAAGATTGAAGTCATTTCACGACTACCTATACCAACTTCCATCCGTGCCATCCGCAGCTTCCTGGGGAATGCAGGTTTTTACAGGCGGTTTGTCCGCGACTTCTCCAAAATAGCCCATCCCCTCACCAATATTCTAACCAATGATGCCATATTTGAGTTTGATGAGAAATGTGTCAGATATTTTGATCATCTAAAGTAGCGCCTGGTGGAAGCTTCAGTTATGATTTCTCTCAACTGGGAGGAACAATTTGAGGTGATTTGTGATGCGAGCGACTACGCATTGGGAGCAGTCTTGGGCCAGTGACTTGGCCGGATTTTACGACCTGTCTATTATGCCAGTAGGATGCTCAATGAGGCACAGATCAACTACACCACCATAGAAAAGGAGATGCTTTCAGTAGTTTTGGCATTTGACAGGTTTCGTTCTTACTTAGTGTTGGCTAAAGTTATTGTTTATACTAACCATGCATCACTAAAGTACCTACTAAACAAGAAATATTTGAATCCCCAATTGATCCGCTATGTTCTCCTCCTACAAGAATTCAATGTTGATATCCGAGATAAGAAAGGGAGTGAGAACTTCATTGCTGACCATCTCTCCCGCCTCGAGCTGTCTCATTTGGAGAAGGAAGAATATCGGGAGATCAGGGAGGATTTTCTTGATGAGCACCACTTTTTGATCAATGAAACACCTAGACCAGGGTATGATGATATCGCTAATTTTCTGGTTACATGTGTCGTTCACCCCGACCTCTCCTTCCAACAAAGGAAAAGATTTTTCTCTGAGGTGAAAAAGTACTTCTGGGAGGATCCTCTGCTATTCCGATCCTATGCAGATGGAGTGATCCGCCGTTTCATCCTGGAGAATTAAGTTCACGGTGTCCTGGAGTTCTATCATGCCTCACCAGTAGGATTACATCATGGGTCGGACCGTACCATAGCTAAGATCATGCAGTCTGTATTTTTCTGGCCCACCATGCATAGAGATGCCTGGGCCTTTGTTTCGTGTTGCGATCGGTGCAAGAGGACCGGTAATGTGGGACATAGAGCCGAGATGCCCCAGCACCCAATCTTGGAGGTCGAGATTTTCGACATATGGGGCACAGATTTCATGGGTCCCTTTCCCCTATTTTTTAGGAACACTTACATCTTGGTCTGCGTCGACTATGTCTCCAAGTGGGTGGAAGCCACTACTACAGCACATGACACAGCCAAGGTAGTCATGAATTTCTTAAAGAAAATTATTTTTAGCAGGTTTGGGGTTCCACGAGTACTGATCAGTGATAGAGGGACCCACTTCGACAACACACTGATGAGAGGAATACTGTCGAAGTATGGAGTAAAGCATCAGATGGGGACACCATATCATCCCCAGTCCAGTGGATAGGTAGAGCTCTCCAACCATGAGCTCAAGCAGATCCTGGAGAAAATAGTGAACACTTCCTAGAAGGATTGGCCCAAGAAGATAGATGATGCCTTGTGGGCATATCAGACTGCTTTCAAAACACCACTGGGAATGTCCCCATTCCGCCACATCTATGGAAAGCCCTGCCATCTACCAGTGGAATTGGAACACAAAGCCTACTGGGCCATCAAAGCCCTAAATTTTGATTTGAAGGCAGCTGAAGAGAAATAGAAGTTCCAACTGTCGGAACTATAGGAACTCATATTAGAGGTGTACGAGAACACCAGGCTATACAAGGAGAAGACAAGAGCCATTCACGACCAGATGATTTCATGAAAATCTTTCCATCCTGGTGATCAGGTACTACTCTTTAATTCTCGTCTTCGCTTATTCCCAGTGAATTTAAAGTCACGATGGTCGGGACCATTCCACATTGTATGTGTATTCCATCATGGAGCGGTAGAAATTTCTGGAGAAGATGGTCGACCATTCAAGGTAAACGGGTAGTGGTTGAAAGCTTACCATCCTACAGACAACACTGTGGGAACGTTGTCCACCATACAGCTCAGGTAAGCAGGGTAAGAAGGTCGAGCCACCGACCTAAAACAAAGGCGCTTCCTGGGAGGCAACCCATAGGTTAAACGTCGTGTCCCACTTAAATACATGGTGTGTACTTATCTTTTTAATTTATAATCTTAATAGTATAAATCTATAGAATAAAAAATAAATAACTAGGGATGATGTCGGTGCCGATGGTAAAGTCAATGGAGTTTATTCAAGCTGTCCCCGGGTCGAATCCTCCTGACCTACCTTCGTCACGGGGTTCCTCCCTTTATTTACATGGCGTGTGTGGTATTTTCCATAAATATATATATATAAATGTGTTTATAATAAAACCCATGATGGGGATGGACCGGTTGGCTATAATTGTAATCCGGTTCCAAAAGACTCGGGTTTGAACCCACACAACCGTCCCATTTCCATCATTTATTATTTTAATAAAACCACACGACGTGCATTTCGATATAAACCGTGTGCGCCAAAATATTTACATATATAAATTAAAAACATTTTTAAAAATAAGAAATTATATGCGGGTGAAGTTATTGGATTGGAAAAGTCTCGACACCAGGTTCAAAAGACCCGATTATGAATCGTGCTAATCTCCCCACTTCATCCCCATTCTTTCCTAAATAAAAACCTCACGTCATGATTTTCTTTCTTCCCATGTGTATAGGAAGTATAGAATAAATATATATAAATGATAAATATGGGCAGCAGTACAACCTTTTCTCTAGTGGTTGAGGGCTTCCATTCGGAACGACTGATCGCCGGTTCAAACCTCGCCCCGACCACCGGACCAAAGGTTGTACTTATCTTTTTACAATTTTTAAACCCACAAAGTGTATTTTCCCACTACATTACGTGTATAATTTTATTTTCTTTTAATTCTGTATATACATATATATACCTATTTTACTTTTAGTTTTAATTAATTAATATTAATTAGTATATAGTATATTTCATGTATTAATTTAGATAAAAAAAATTGCATACACGGTGTGTAGTCCAAACATACACGTCGTGTACCTCGCCAATATAGGCCGCAGGGCACCCAGCTTGAGCTCGTGTCACGCAGCCTCCCCATTTCCTCCCCTCTTCCCGTTTTCTTCTCCCGAACGCCACCCGCACCCCCTTTTCTCAGATCCGTCGATTTAGGGCATTTAGGGTTCTGATTCTTCTTTCATTGTGATCCTCGGTCAAGGTACACCGTTCTACACCCTCTTTTTTAAATTTTTAGACTCGTTTAGGGTGTTTTTCGGATCGGCCGACCGTTCGGTTTCTACCTGTACACGACCATGAAATGAAGAACACACGCCGTGTAGTTCTATACATGGCCACACACAAAATAATTAGAAATTTGAATATACACGGTGTGTATGTTCGGTCCACACCGTGTCCTTTTCCTCGTCGTGCCGAAGTAATCCTTTTCACACGGCCTCACACACCATTTTCACAAACACGACATGTGTGTTTGGTAAACCTCATGTATATCATTTCATTTGGATCATTTGTGTGTGGCACATAACATGGCCTCTCACCCCATGTTCCCAAACACGGCGTGTATATTCGGTATACACCGTGTCTTTTATTTCTTTCGGGTGGCCCGTGTCTCGCCCCCTACATAGCCATGTACCTCGAGTAATAGACACATCGTGTCGTTATACTACACGATGTGTAGGTTTTTCATTGAACTGATAAAAACGTGGCCATGTAATTTGTAACACACGACCACCTATACTTTGAGTGAACACGGTGTGTATGTTCGTTACATGCCGTGTACCTTTACATGGTCTATTTTTCACCCTCGGCGTGTCTATCCAGAGAACACGGGATACTCTAAACTTCCAACTACACGCCGTGTACTTTTATTTTCCAGTTTTCTCACATTTTCTTTGTTTTGTTTTCTTTCATTTTTATTTTTCTTTTGTTTTCTTTTCTTTTTCTTTCTTTTTCAGATTATGGCAGATCCTGAGCCTTCCCGAGGGAAGCGACCAGCCTCCGCCACTGAGGGCGAGGGGTCTATATTTTGTCGGATCCGACTCCGACCGCCGACGCAGCCAGACCCAGATACTCTAGTATTCGAGCTCCCCCTATTGGCCATTCTGCCTCCACTCACTCCCTCAGCGGAGGCCGTTCCTACTTCTGCTGCCCCTCCACCTACAGGCACTGATCTTCCGAGAACCACCATTTCTGCTCCACCAGGTGCCGCTCTACCTACGCCATCTTCATCAGCAGCTAGTCCCTCCTTGAGCACACCTTCCACCGATACACCCTCTACTTCGGCAGATCCACCCACAGAGCTAGCCGCTGCTGCTGGACCTGCTCTTGGGCCGTTACCTGCAGGTTCTCCTTATCCCTGCACGGTATTCCTGATCATCAATCTCGCATATGACAGGGTCCGACGCTTCTCTCGCTGGATGACACCAATGAGTGGCCGCTACCTCAACAACAACATTCCGTAGAAGCTCGGTATTTGGGAGGACTTGGAGGAGCTTCTTGGGCACACCTCACTCTTAGATATTTTCCAGGTCAGCACTCCCATTTTTTGAGATTTATTTTTAGAGTTCGCGGCCTCATTTGAGTTTGACGGAGTCGAGTACCGGGAGACACCGGGTGATTCAGTGCCCATGGTACGCTTCCGGCTAGGCGGCCGAACTTTCTTCCTCACCATGACCGATTTTGGCTGAGGGTGCAGCTTCTACCCACATCCCATCACCCCACCTCCTGTTTCTACCCTATCCCGGCCTGAGTGCTCTGAACTCGTCGTTATGTGGTGGGAGATCGCTGGGCCTGACCACCGATACTCCCCCACTTCCCAGAAGAGCACTCTTATTACTGACCCCATCATCCTCTTCGCCCACAAGTGCTTCAGCACCATCCTTTTCCCCTGCCACGAGGACATGGGGGTCGTGACCGGCCGTGACATAGAGCTCCTTACCTGTGTCATTCAGCACGACTACTCGGATCTCCCATATCTCGCCGCCTCCTATTTCCACTCCATGTTTACCAGCCGCCAGGGCAACCTGAATGGTGGGTTTTACCCCACCCATCTTGCCCACCACCTCGGGGAATTCGATCCCTCTTTACCTCATGAACTGTTAGGTTCACCCCAGTGGATGGACTTTCTCATGCTCATTCGCATGGAATTGGTCCAGAAGCAGGGGTTCCTACATCTTTTCTCAAGCTCGAGCCCAGCCAGCCGCTGACCCTCTTGGCCCAGCTGCTGCCCCTGCTCCTCCTTCCCCACCCCCTCCAGCTTCTCCACCTCGCCCACCTCCTACTAACCCCACTTCTTCTGACCTTCCTTCTTATGTGCCTTCACCCATCCCACCTTCCCCCGCACCCTCGGTCGATCTTTCCCTTTCCCACCGCCTAGCCGCGATGGAGCAGGTCTTGGGTCGCTTCGACAGGCTCCAGGTTCAGATGGAGCAGTAGTTGGTTCGTATTATCGGCCGCCAGGACACTATAGCGTGAAATTTGTTCCATCTCGATAGCCGCTAGGACCGCATGGAGCTACTATTGGTTCATATTGCTCAGTATCTTGGTCTTCCGCCACCTGCTTCTGCCTCAGCTCCCGGCCCTTCTATTGCTGCTCCACCGCCCTCTCCTGTGCATGCCATGGATTCCGTTCTGCTATCTACGGTAGGTCCTGCTGCTACTCCTGTTGCCGCTACCACTGCTGCCGGACCAGGGCCTGCTGCTGAGCTTCCTTCACCGAGTCTCGCACCTGCAGCTCCTACTTCTCCATCTACCCTTCCCGGTTCCACATCAGAGCCTCCTTCTTCCACTACTCCTACGCCGTCTCTACCGACTGATTTTGTACAGGATGCTGCTTCCCCTGAGGCAACCCCATGATAGTGACATTTTTCTTTATCTTCTATATCTCTTTTGTCATTTTCTATGCTGTGATGTCATGCTTGTTTGTAGTTTTCTTTTTTTTCTCAACAGTCACATGTATCATGGAGGGTCATGGGCATCACTTTTCATGAGGGGAGTATTTTTCCATTTCTTTTTTCTTTTTTTTTTGGATTTACTTCTTCCACTGATTTCCCACATTTTTCCCCCCATATCTCACCCTTGACCACCCTTTACCTTAGTATTACACTTGGTGGACCATGTTCAGTATTAAGTGTGGGGGAGAATTTATCTCTTTCACCTTAGTCTTTTCCCTTGAACTAATCTAGGAGACATCATTATTAGATTATATATTTGAAAAATTGAGGCAATTTTTGGTTAAATTTATCAATGCTCAAGTTATCTATAGGAACTTTTTAAGGGTTCCATGCTTATGCTGATTATTAAGTGTTTTAAAATGATTGCTGATATAGTTTCAATTGAAACTTCTAATCCTTGATTAATTACATTGATTAGGCTAATCATTTATATGATTGTCATGACCTGATTGTCCCTTTATTATTTTCCACTCTTGAGAGTTATTCTAAACCCTTTTTCATATTTCTTTTCTAATACCCTTTTTCTTGAGAGATTCTTAGGATATGCATCACTTCCATAATTTGCAATTTTTCTTTTCGAAACATGAATAATTTTTTAATTGATTTAAAATGGTTAAGGCATTAGATTGTTTCAACCCCTTTATCTTAAGGCCTACCCTACATTTAATCTTCGTTAAGCCCATAGAAGTCATGAAAAACCTTTATAGGAAGCCACGTTACAAGCCTATTTCCCTTTCTACCCTATTTCTTTTGGAACATTGCGTGATTATTCATTTTTGGATCTTTAAAGAGGGAGTTAGAAATACATGGAATATTTTTGTGCACATCCATGAAATAAAATGTGGGGGAGTGCCTCTTGACTATTTGGGGAAGAAAGGGTTCCAAAAAATTATTCATTGTTTTCATAATTGTTTCCCTTGAGTTCTTCTTAAAAAAAGAAGAAGAGAAAAAAAAATCCAAAGAGAAGGGAACCTTGTGCTCATTTCGGAACCCTACTTTAGTAAGGGAAAATGTGGTGATTACAATAGCATTCGACTAAGCTTGAGAAGGAAACATTTTCATTGAACTTTACTTTGAATATCATGCACTGTTGTTTAAAGGAATTAGCATTCCTTTTTCAAGCCTCAGAATTCATTTTTCATATCTGAACCTACCAACCCTTAGCCATAGAGACATCTGAACCTTATTGATAAAGCCCTCATGATTTTTTTAATTCAATTTTTTCTGAAGTAGAGAACAAGATATCTTGAAAACCTATAGATAGAGTGTATATACGTTAGATTGAGCATAACTTTGAATAAAAACATCTTGAGCGTGGAGTGTGATTTTAACTGGTGAGGAAAATCATCAAGTGGCATGCTTATGTTTGAAAGGTTGAAAAATGTGTTGAAATAGGATGAGAGTAGTTAATTGAAGTATATATGAGGCATGATTTTAATATCTTATGAATTGAATTTGTTTGTGCCTTTTAGAATTTTACTCAGTAACTTTATCATTTATAATTTTGATTAATTAAAATGCATTTCTTTTAAAAAGTATAGACTCTTTTAATTAGATGTTGAGATTTTGCTTGAGGGAAAGAAAATGACTAAGTGTGGGGGGTTTGATGCACCCAATTTGTGTATACATTTTCATATAAATAATTGACAATAAAAACATGTTTTCAGAAAATATCTTTTGTTTCATGAACATATTCTTTGATTTTGGTGATTTTGTTTACTTTCAAGAGCTTTCTGGCGAAAATACATAAATCAAGGGAAGTCCGTGAAAATTTTGAAACTACACAGTGTGTACTTTTTATACACGCCGTGTACATCTAGATAAGGACACGGACCGAAGGAGGGTGTACACGCCCATGTCACTAGACAGAATCTACACGCCGTGTGTGGCGGCATTACACGTCGTGTACTACATTCTATAAGTGGTTGTTGCGGAGAAGGTTCTACACGCCCATGTGGTCGTTGAAGAAGACACGACGTGTTCCATTTCTACACACCGAGTCTGATATTCTAGAAGGAGTTGGTTTCCAAATTTTGACACTACACGCCATGTATGGTGGTGCTACATTCCATGTACACTCAACCACCAGGCGACGCCATGTTCAAAAGTCAACGATGACATGTTAGGCCGCCTACCCATGGAGAAATTGGCGCCAAATCTCGTTGACGAAAAGTACACGGTGTGTACTTTCTATACACGCCATGTACTTTATTTTTCTATAAAATGAGGCCTTGGCCTTCAGATTTTAGGGGTTGGAAACTATTGGATGGGAGGGAAGCTCTTCTACTACCATTCCCAAAGCCACTGAGGTGCCTTTTTTACGCCATACCACCTTCTGACACCTGACCTCAACGCTTTCACGATGAATCCATCAAGTATAACATGTGTCATTTCTCTCCTGATTTATATGTGTAACAAACCCTCTCGTGTTGGGGCTGTGGATGAAAGGATCATAATTTGTGTGTTTCTTTATATAGTTGTGTTTTCTCGTTGTAAATCTTCTTACTCTTCTTAATTCACTGTCAAATATAACTGAGAATTCTGAGCCAGACCAAGGGAAGAATCTTTAGTGATACAAAAGAGAAGAAACGGTGAAAAAATCCATGGCCATTGGAAAGATTTCACCGATTCAAATAATGGACTGAAATTAATAAAGAATTAAGAACACTGACTACCAGACCAAGGAGTCAACTTCTCTAATTCCAAACAAGAGGAACCGGACCAAGGAAATCTTGTAACAAAATGAAATCCAGAATGATGAATTATCATGAACAACATAACCATTTAAGCAATCTTCATAAGAACTCCTTGATCACCACAGCCCCGACACGTCTTTTCTTACCATTTTAAACTATTTAAATTCACTCGTTGTTTTCTTTAAAACTGTTAATCATTTCTTCAAAGTAAAAAAATATAGTTTTAATCCAAAACCAAAATCAAACCTATCAACTCTAAATTCTGTATACTTCACCTAATTAAGTATTAACTCAATTGAATTCACGCACGCCATAGTTCCCTATGGATCGACCCTGATCTTATGTTATACTAAAGTTTTAAGAATGAGTAATTGATTTGGGAAGCATATAACTTCATCCATAATGACAAACGAGACCAGTATTACATGACATTTAAAAAAAAAATAGAATCTAATAGATTATTACTTTTATCTTGATTACAAATTATATATTATTGATTAAAAAATTCATTAGATGTATCCCACTATTTTATTGAACCCTTGTATCCCTCACAATTATACTTGAAAAAAAAAATCAGTCTCTAGTATATCTTAGTGCAAAAGAAACTCAAATCCTATCCTCATTGTCCAATCATTGGATATTCCACTAGTCAAATAGTTTAAATGTATGAATTTTACAAGACAACCGAATTAACTCATGTCTCCTTGATCTATTGAGTAAAGTCACATATTCTAGAAATCTAAAACATCATTTAATCAAAAAAATTCCTTTAATGATGCAACAAGATAGATTTGGATTCTTCTTTTCATCTATAGTTAGTTAAGTCAACCCATTAATCTCAGAAGAACTCCTTAATAGGAGGAGATACCCTTAACTAGGGAAGACATGCACCCTATACACCTAGTTTGTTCAAAATAAAACTATGGATGTCATTAATGATATAATATTTCATTTTGGGTTTTTATTATTTATTTATGAATGAAATAGTAATCTATCTAATGAGAACATACTATGAGAACACACTCATAAATAACCATGAAATAAATAGAAAACATTTATCGCATCATGTTCATTTTATTTATGTATTATTGTTTATTATTATTTTATCATGCATGAAATCAACACATATATAAAATAATAAACCATATATATATATATAATTAAATGACATTATCATGAGTCAATACTAATCATTGATCCATTTAGAGAATTGTGGATCATCTTATATTCTAGGGGTAACTCCTTGAGCTTCTTCATATGAGACTTGAATTGTAGTGCACACCCATCTAATATGTAAAACTATTTATTAGGACGTTGCAAAATATCAATTCCTGTAACATCACTATTCATCCCTATCATTAAAAAAAATTTAAACATGCAAGGGGATATGGGGACATTAAATATAGATGAATAAATTTTTTCTGGGTGCATATATCCTTACACATATAATGACACAAAGATGACACAAAAATCATTATTTGTTATATAATTATTACAAATAATGAATTATAATAATTTATTAAATCAATAAATAAACATCAAACATGCATTGGTAGGTCTAAGGATAATTTTTAGTCTATAAGTATTAACTAATTTAAATAAATTAAATTCATAAATAAAATTAAACTTGCAATAAATTTATATAAAGAGAATTTTAGTTAATTACAATAATTTTTTATAATTTTAATTCAAATAATGTTATGGACCGATCCCAATTATTCAAGAAAAAATGAAATTTAATTTTGGAATTATATTTTTTATCATTTAATAATTTTACATTAATTCTTAAATATATATATACACTTTCGCACACAGATATATAATATATTTTTCTTGGGCCCCCAGGTATCCTGCAAACTATAGGGCAGGTCGGGCTGGCCCCACCCCTACCAATCTGGGGTTGAACTAATCACGATAGGGTTATGAGGGAAACCACCATTATGTAGTAGTGGAATAGGCTAGTTATGGGGTAGCGAGGTCATCTAGAAGGCTCTGGCTAGGTGTTGAGCGCATGTAAGTGGAAGTGGAAAGGGGAGTGATGATGGCGCAGATGTCATGCTAGGGAGGTCAACCATAAGCTCTAAGGGGGACCTATAGTGTGGGTTATTATTGGTGAGACACCAATTGTAGGTGGTAGATGAGTGGTAGTGCACTCAAGATAAGGGGTTATAGACTAAGAATGTGGGTTATTTTGACCATACTAGGAGGATACTAATTCCTATGTGGTAAAATGATGCAAAAATAGGGACCAAGGTGACATGATGATCCGTCATGGTGAAGGGAGGGGTATAGTGGGGTTAGATGGACCAGGGAAGGTGGTGTCAAGGAGACATGATGGGACAATTCTCAGTATGAACCCCTTTCATTGGATGGTAGGTACATCGCTCGGGGATGAGAAAACTGGTTCCTTTCATTTTTGATAGACCAACAACTTGAAAATAGAAAGAAAGAATGTTTTTTATGAGTTTGTGAAGGTATCAAGGGTGTACAGTGCTTGTTAGGAGCTAAGAACCTAGTATTTTATGAGAAAAATTCATATCGCATGGTTAGAGTAAACTGTGTGAGGCAGTCCACATTGTTAGTCTTAAAAATGCGAGCTTGGATAGTGAGTAGCAGGAGGGCTCACATTTTGATCTAACCATGTGATTTGGGGCGTACAGTCATGAAAAAAATGTAGTCAAATTATAGAGGGGTTTTACATGTTTTGAACATGGTTTCCATAACCATGTGGGCTCCCCATTCCTAAAGGTGATTGTGCATGTTTGGCACACGATTTGGAAAATCATGCGACCAAATCATGTGAGGTTGGTTTTTGGGTGAAATTAGAATTTTTCCTTAAACATTTAATTAAATGAAACCCTCCTCTATTTTACATATCTTACAAATAGAAGCCCCATTATCCTCCCTTTTGAGCCCCATTTATGGTCTTTTTCTTGGAGTTAATCCTGATAATCTATCTAAAGTCTGATTGATGCAGCATTCAACTCGTTGAATCTACACTGGCATGTTCTTGATTCCATTTTAATCATTCATATTTCATCATACTATCGAAGATGCAATTAAAATTTATGTTTATATGCCCCAATTTCATGGCATTGGTATATTCATAAGATATCTTCTAATCTAGAATAATGTAGAGGCCGATACTAGATGTGGAGAGTCATGTGTGTATGAGGTAGGTGGTCTTTAACTCACTCATCAAGATTCATCATTTTATAAATTATCTTGTGGGCACACTGAATTCATTGGGAATCATCTGTATAATTAAAATTCTTTTATCATTGTTATTATAATTTTTTAAGACCCATTCCATATATGTTATTCATTGTTTGTGGTTATTCCCATGATATCAATTACCCCTTGTAGGGTATTTTCCATAATTGGCCTTTATGAGATTTGACATGTGTGTTTACGCCATCGTTCGGGTGTGTTTAAGCTTGACCATTATAATGGTATTATTTTACATTTTAAATGACTATTAAATTGACACATGGATAATGTGATGTTTACTTTCCACTTGTCCCACCTAAGGTAAGTGATTCAATTTGATTAATCAATTGTAAATTGAATTGGTAAGTATATTGTATATATGAATTGTCCTTTTAAAATTTAATTGAATAACTAGGTTACACATCCACAACACACCTTCCCATATTTATGAAACTCAGTAGAGTGTACCAAATTAATTAACTATGACTTATATGAAATGAATAAAATGGTTTCATGGCCCTTATCCATGTCACACCAATGAAAGGAAACACTTGAACCAAATGAATTTATTAAACAAAATGATCATTATTTGGATTAATCAATTAAATAAATCTAATGTAATGTGATTAATTATATATGGACCTTATCATTATTAAACAAGTGGTCATCTTCAATTTATCTTTTGGGTTCCTAAGGGAATTCCTTGATCATTCATGTATGCCATTCTGATTCAAGGGTGTTTGTTTCCTTGGTTGAGAACCACCTTGGAACCTGATCCTCGTCTATCAATGGATTCCTAGTATGACACTATAAGATCTTTTCTTTACTGTTATAGGATGTCTTAGATACACTCCTTTGATCTAGGGTGGATTCTATGGACACAAGGTGCCTTGGTTACAGCCTTGGGTATGGTCATTGCTTATCCAGTTTTACATTGGATGTATTACTTGGACTTAATTATATCACACTATTATAGAATGCCTCAGATGATGTTCCTTATATTAAACTCTTACCCCTTTATCCATGATGAAATTACTACTAATTTGGAGACCCATGAGGTCTCAGTTTCCTTGTTCATTACCTTGGAACTCTTCCATTATTAATATTAAATAGGGAGTCTTGTTATATCATTGAACCTTCACTATTACAATTACAAGGTGATTTTATTGTTGGATATGCCTCATGTGACATATTTATATAAACTTGAACTAATTAATTAATTAACTGGTTACATGTTTGAACACCGTCTAGGGGATGAAGTAGGTAATCAGGTATTTACATTATTGCACTACTTTTATTTTATATATGCATGCCTGTACAGTATTTTAGTTTATATTACATGGATACGATGTTACAGAAACCATTGGTGGCGGACTGTTGAGATTCATCTCACACCTTATCCAACCGCCATTGGTACCTAGGAAGATTATATGTATGCATGTGTTAACAAAGGGAAGCATTTCACTTTGGAAACCTGATTTCTTGATTGATTAGGATGGAGGTGGTAGCAGATGACTGATTTGGAGCTCGAGATACTGGGGATATTTTTTTGTTTCTTTTTTTATACTTTTTTATATCATTCCTATCTGTTGCATTGTATCCATGTTTTCTAACTTTATAGATAAATGACATATCTTCATAATCTTTTGTATATGATTATCAGTTGTTCAATTTCATATTACTTATATCTTCATCTATTGTGTCATTTGTTACTTATACTTATTCTTATAGTTGTTTACCTATTCTTATATGTTATCCAATGTGATACACATTTTAAATAGAGGAATGGTCTCACAATGAACACAACCTAGGCCCTCACTTATAGTCATTAGCCTCTAGCATTTGAGGAGATTCCCTTGAGGCTATGTGGCCAGCTGAGTTGAGGGAACTTCTAAGTGGAATCTCTGTTTAGGGCGTCACAATGTGGTATCAAATGAAGATTTATTTCTTTAATATTTGGAGACAATATATTTGAGATTAGGAACCATTGGAAATTGGTTATTATCCATTCTTGGGCATCATGAACCCATGTTTAGAGTAAATGTTGTGTTTCCTGAACTGAAATTGTTGTTCTGGGTTTTCTAATTACATTGTATATCATTTCACCATTGGGTGATGCACATGTAGTGTTTTGGTTATTATTACCATTCAAATTGAGATTTTATTTCACCCATGGATCGATGATATGAAGGGAAATGAGAATTGTTTCATTTATCCTCATAGGCACCTAAAATTCTCACACCATGCATATTTCCATGTCATATAGGTTCATTTAACTTCTTGAAATTCTTGATATGGCTATGAATATTTTTTTGTCCTTATATATATATGTGTGCTTGTCTTATTTTCCTTGGATACGATTGAGTTATTTCCTATTTCAATTAATGATGTGTATGGCCCTCGTGGGTTGGAATGAGTAATTTACCAAGTCTATCCATTAATTAGAATTTAAATGGGTTTTAATCTCAAAGATAAGGAGTATAGTATCTGATTAAATGGGAATTTAGATCCATTCTATACGAACCATAATATCAGGAAATAAGAATATGTAAAGAGAAAAGTGAAAATTTACTGATTAAAATCAATTGATTTCCAATAAAAATGAGGCATGGTATAGTTGAATCTTCATCTACTCAGACCTCTATTGTTTATACTTGAGTACTTACTAATATATATACTTCTAAGAGGGTATTTAGGGTATTATACCATGGGAAGTGAGACGTTTTCATACATTTAGATTTCACTAGTGTTTCTATCTATCTGCTTAAGGATTATTCTGAGGTGTGTGCTTGGTATTTGGAGACCAATGTTGCCACAAAGTCCTAATGTCGTGTACCAGGAGGGTGGAGACAACCATGATATAAACATGGTGGGACCTGAGATACTAGTATTACCATTAGTATTTCCACTTGAGGCACCACATGCAATACCTGATTTGGGAGAATATTATCATTTATATGATAGTTTCTTATGCTTGATTCAGTCTACGCATGATATTATATGACCTGCACCTATGATGACTAATCTGACCCTTGATTTATAGTAGAATAATCCTTATACCTTCTATATAAAGACCCGTAAAATTCAAGGGAAATTTTTTTCTTATTTTTTTTTTGGGATTTTAAAAGAATGTAGTTTCCGACGGCACATGATTCTGAGGCCCGGTGTGCCCGGAATCATTTTCCTAAGTTTAGCTTGGGTACATTCAGTGAACGAATGAGCGGGTTTTTCTAAATTTTGAATCGGTGCTCAGAATCAAATTCTGAGGGCACCGATGGAATCGCAGCGCTGGTATTTTCTTAGAAACACCTTTTCCGGAGTTGTGTTTGCTTGGGTGTGGTTTTTAAATTTTCGGGTTATGTAAATAAATAAAATAGAATGGTGCGACCAATTTATTTTCTTTTAAGTCGCTTAACCTATGTTAAGTGGATGATGTGGGACCCACAATATCCTACCCACTTGGTAGGATATTTGTGAGGTGGGGCCCACACGAGCCCCACCGTTTCTTTTCTTCTTAAGTAACGCACCCGCACCCCCTTTTTAATGAAGTCAACTCTTGCGTTTAATCTGGATATTAAATGCCTCATTAATTGGGTGGTTTTAAACTCCTCAATTAATTGATCGTTTCTTTTCTTTTTGAATTTCAAAGAGTTTGTTTGAGTGTTAATAAAATAAGACAACACTTATTTTATTTGCGTTGGAACTTGTTGCGTGGAGAGGATTTGAAGAAAAGCCTTCTTCTTCGACGAAGAACGCGAAGAACAAACCGATCTCCGACGAAGAACGCCAAATCCTCATAGATCGACTACATGACGCCGTGTACCGCGATGCCAATGACGCCTCTTCTGTGATGCTTCTTCCGCGACGTTTCTTCCGCGACGCTTCTTCCGCGACGCTTCTTCCGCGACGCTTCTTCCGCGACGTTTCTTCCGCGATGCTTCTTCCGCGATGCTTCTTCCGTGATGTTCCTTCTCCACGACGCTTCTTCCGTGACGTTCCTTCTCCGCAACATGACGATCCCCTTTCCGCGACGCCTTCTTCCGGGACGTGCTTTTCCGCGACGAACCCTCGCTCAACGAATTCGATGAGGTAGGGGTTTTGATTCAATTAAATCTTTGTGATTTATACCCTCGACTTATGTTTAAAATTTGTCGGAATCCTTTTTAAACCGCTAATGTGGTGGGTGCGGACCAAAGAACAAGTCCGAACCCATCGTCTCTTCGTTCTTGGTGTGCAGATTGGCGGGCGACAATGAAGCAGGCCGCACGGGCGTTGTGAGGTCCTCGCAGGGAAGGACGTGTCCTAGGAGGGCCGTTGGCGAAGACGACAGGATAATCCGACCACCGGAGCTCGTCCGGTGGTCCCCGGAGCCCTCGGCCGGCTGCCAGGAGGCAGCAGCGCCCGACGCGCCACCGGGAAGGCCCTCCGCGGCTGAAGCCGCAGCGGCAGGCCACTGGTCCCGCGACCGCGCGGGACCAAACGAGGCGGGACGCGGTGCTCGGACGCGTACGTTGACAAGGAGCGCCCCCCCATGGGGCCGCGGTTACCTGCTGGCGGGGGCAACGTACCACCCCGCACCGCTCGGCCGAAACGGCCGAGCTGCCCGACCGGACCGCCAGGCTGGGCCGGGCCGCGACAGCCGGGCCGAGTCGGACCGGGCCCGAACCCCCCCTAATACCGAACTTTTCGGTCTGTTGCCCATAACATGGGATACAGACCTCTGATCGACACACCGTTAGTTGCGTAGCGATCCTAGTATCGAGATGGTCATTTCATTATATTACACTCAAGGTTTCAGAAAACTTTGAGTACGGCCGGGTTGGTTCGGATAAGAAACCAACCGGGCCCTCGGAGCAGAAACGCTTATATCTCGAGCTTCGGATGTCCGATTGACGTGTCGTCGACTTTGTTAGATTGATCTTGATGAGAAGGAACTTTTGACATGCTTCTCCTGAGTTTTGGATGCTGTTGAAAAATGGCCGGGTTGGATTGAACCCGAAATCCAACCGGGCCCCAGGAACGGAAAAGGCTAATAACTTTCAGACCGGACGTCCGTTTGATGAACCGTCAGCGGTGTTGGTGATCACGTTGAGAAACATTCCCTATTAGCATACCCTATGAGAGTTTGGGGTATAGTAGAGATACAGCCGGGTTGGTTCGCACACAAAACCGACCGGGCCCCTCAGACGAAAAAGGCTAGTAACTCACATACTGGGCATCCGACTGACGTGCTGTCTGTTGCGTTGGGACCCCTATGACGAGGTGTTCCTTTGAGATACTTATTCGTGGAACTTCATGATACTTGGAGTATCGACCGATAGCTCGTGGAGCAGACCCTTCCGGTGACGAGCTAGTAGAGTGCAAAGACCTAGTAGCTGGCTAAGACTTGACGACTGATGATCTATCGACTCAGTGTATTTCGGATAGCCCAGTGGGGAGAGCTTGGTTGTAGCAGCAGACCCACAGCGGAGGAGCACTTGGTAGTAGCGGTAGTCCCGCGGTAATCAACAGAAGGAGTGCCTCTGGAGGCTATGAGGGGGAGCGCTTGGTTGTAGCGGCAGACCCACGGCGGAGGAGCGCTTGGTTGTAGCGGCAGACCTACGGTACTCAATAGAAGGAGTACCTCTAGAGCCTATGTGGGGGAGCACTTGGTTGTAGAGGCAGACCCATGGAGGGAAGTTCTTGGTTGTAGCAGCAGGCTCACAGTTATTGACAGAGGAGGAGTTTGGTGCGCTTGGTTGTAGCGACAGACCCACTGTACTCGACAGAGGAGGAGTTCTCCAGCAGCAGTGGTTTTGACATCATGAAGAAGTATACCTGTGTGAGCTGAGTCTTGTTTTGCAATCCTTATCTTCGATAAGTTTGACTAGATATCCTATGTGCATTACATTATGCTTTCCTGTGTGGATTTGGTTGTGTTTTCTTGTGGGGACTATGTTGTACTTGGGCTCAGATGTTGGAGCTGAATGAGAATTGATGACTTAGGTATACGTATGGGCATATACCTAAGTGGTGTCAGATGTTACTTTTTGATTGTATCTTATCTTGTGGATTATTCTTTGTGGATTCTGGGAGACCTTATGGGGTCTTGGGGTCCCTACTGAGTAACTTATACTCACCCCTGCACGGGCTATGCCCAGACTACGTTGTGTTGGTTGAAGACGACGGACAGTGCTGATCATAGTTGAGGCACAAGGAGCAGGTTGGTACCTGGAGGTGGACCACTGGGCGGAGCATACTTGGAGCGGACGGATGGATTTGAGGAGCTATGGAGGCTATCTGTACCCACCCTCTAGGTGGGAATTCCAGTGGATGGCTCGATTCTGCGGCTTTACTTTTCTGTTGTTGTACTCTCTTTTTCAGTTATACTTTACTTTCAGTTTGGGTTTGTATTCTGGCCCACTTACTTTTCTGCACATAATGTTGTACCCAGTTTTTACTTAGTGTTTGCTTCTACTTGCTTGCTGTATGGTGTTTGTTTAATTTACAAAGGAAATGCCTTCCCTTTTTACCAGGAATTACGCCTTAGTGCTAGTCTCCAGCCCCTGGGCTATGGAAGGCGGGCTTCGGGTAGTCACGGCACAGGCCCCGAGGACGGTTCATGACAAATTGGTATCATAGGAGTTCGGTTCTACCGCAGAACTCAGGAATCTGATATTTTTCTATGTGAAGCAGTAGTGTTAAGAGTATTGAGTGTGGTTATCAGTCCAGGGAGTCCAGTGTTGGTGCGGCGGCCGACGTATCTGTACACCAGGACCCTGACTTCTGATTTCCGACTTAATGCACGAAAACATTGATTGCATGTGTGTTTCAAGTTTCTTTGTGATTACTTTGTGTCAGCTCACTAGGTATACTGTTTGACCATGGCACACCTGTTTCTTTCAGGATGGACCCACGACGGTAGCCAGCTAGGGTTCCGAGCGTTGTATGTGACGACAACCCACCGAGCGACGAGGCCTCGGTACAGGGCCCTTTGATAGTAGAGGCATCAGCGGTACCTCTACCCGTCGAGCCACCGATGCTACCAGCCCTAGCCTCTGATGGTGCACGTCACCTTAGTGCACTGCATGAGTTTCAGCGTCAGCGACCGCCCAGGTTCCGTGGGCAGACGGACCCTTAGGCAGCTGAGGATTGGATGGAGGCTGTTGTACGAGTGTTCCGTTTGGTAGGTACACTAGCTGACCTTATGGTGGTCCTTGCAGCGAGCCTCCTGCACGCGGTAGCAGGCAGATGGTGGAGCTTGATTCTCTAGGTTCACGACGAGGCATATCTCCTTTGGACAGACTTTGAGAGCCTTTTCCGCTCAGAGTTCTTCCCTGCCACCCTCCGTGCAGTGCGCATCCAGGAGCTACTACAGTTGCGGCATGGAAGCATGATAGTAGCCCAATACGCGGATAGGTTTACCGATTTCTCGTTCTATTCCACGGACATGGTACGAGACCCATTCTTCAGGGCCCGAACCTTCGAACAGGGGCTCAGGCGAGAGATCATAGCTTCAGTTGTTTCTCACAACTTTCCGACACAGGCAGGGGTGTTGGAGCGAGCCCTCTTAGTGGAGAGTTTCCCTACTGAGCAGCCTCCAGCAGTAGGACCCACCACTAGCTGTTGTGCGGCATAGTCTTCTGCAGTAGGGAGTAGACAGATGACATAGACGTCTAAGAGGACAAGAACTACAGGTGGTCGACTTCATGACACAGGATCGTTTGTGCGAGGCACTCGAGGTGGAGAACGACTTACCATGCGCGAGCAGTGTTACTCCTACGGCAGGGTTGGACACATGGCTCGTGACTGTCCGACCCTCCATACAGATGACCAACAGATGAACGAAGGACCTCCTGGGTAGAGGCAGAGGTTCGATCGAGGCGGACCACAAGGAGCAGGAGACCGTGGCAGGGGAGCTGCCCGTGCAGCTGGAGGTGGACGACGCTTCGAGGTGTTTCCACCACCGCCACCAGGAGGTCCACCCCGACCGCAGGGAATAGGTGGACGTGGGAGAGCTCAGCTTCATGCAGCTGAGGCCTATGATCATGGAGCTCCGGGAGCAGATGGACAGGAGTAGGACTAGCTCCAGACCTGGAGACTTTTGTTTTTTCTGCTTCTATCTTTGTTGATGTTTGTTTGTAGATTCTTTGTGTCTTTGTACTTTGACCTGCAGTAATAAAATACACCTTTTTTGTGGCGTTTACCTTCCTGTCCCCTCTTTATGTTGTTACTAAGAGGTTCCGGTTTAAAAAAACCTTTGACTTGACCCTCACATTGAGATACCTACTGGAGGAGACCCAGTGACCACACACTGATGCCAACAGTGTGACTCAACCCTTGGAGGTGAGAGTAACGGTTGGATCTCTTGGTAGTAGTGTCGAGGCCTTACGACGTCATCCTTGGTATGGGTTAGTATCATCCATGCCGGGATTGACTGTATTAGGCGAAGAACGTGGTTAATCTAGGGGATGAGACTAGATTTCTCTTATTAGCAAAGAAGAAATCTCAGCAGCTCTTGTAGGACCAGAAATGTCCAAGTCATCCAAGAGCGGATGAGGACAGCTTAGAGCCGGCAAAAGTCTAGTGTTGATAGGAGGCAGAGACCACTAGAGTTCGAGGATGGTGACCATGTTTCCCTATGGGTCTCACCTTGATGTGAGTTACGGAGATGTGGTGGAGGCGACAAGTTATCTCCAAGGTTCAGTGGACCTTTTCAGGTCCTCGGCCGGGTAGGCGAGGTGGTTTACCACTTGACCCATCCACCTCAGTTACACCAGGTGTATGAAGACTTCCATGTATCTCAATTGAGGAGATACGTGTTCGACCCTTCACATATCATCGACCATGAGGAGATGGACGTTGGCGATGGGGTGACTTTTGCGGAGGTCCCAGTGGAGATTGAGGATCGATAGGAGCGGGTCCTATGTGGATGGTCGATTCCTCTAGTGTGCATCAGATGGCATCATGGAGACCTTCACGTGAGAACATGGGAGCGGAAGGCTCAGATGCGTGCTCAGTACCACTTATGTAACCCTAGTTTGTGTTAAATCTTTACGAGGACGTAAATCCCTGAGGTGGGAGTAATGTAAAGACCCATAAAATTAAAGGGAAATTTTTTTCTTAATTTTCTTTGGAATTTTACAAGAACATAGTTTCTGACGGCACCTGATTCCGAGGCCCAGTGTGCCCGGAATCATTTTCTGAAGTTTAGCTTGGGTACGTTCAGTGAATGAACGAGAGAGTTTTTCTAACTTTTGAACCGGTGCTCAGAATCGAATCCCGAGGGCATCGATGGAATCGCAATGCCGGTATTTTCTTAGAAACAACTTTTCCAAAGTTGCGTTTTCTCGGGTGTGGTTTTTAAATTTTCGGGTTAAGCAAATGAATAAAATAGAATGGTACGACCAATATATTTTATTTTAATTCGCTTAACCTATGTTAAGTGGATGATGTGGGACCCACAATATCCTACCCACTTGGTAGGATATTTGTGAGGTGGCGCCCACATGAGCCCCACCATTTCTTTTCTTCTTAAGTAACGCACCGGCACCCCCTTGTTAATGAAGTCAACTCTTGCGTTTAATCTGGATATTAAACACCTCATTAATTGGGCAGTTTTAAACTCCTCAATTAATTGATCGTTTCTTTTCTTTTTGAATTTCAAAGAGTTGGTTTGAGTGTTAATAAAATAAGACAACACTTATTTTATTTGGGTTGGAACTTGTTGCGTGGAGAGGATTTGGAGAAAAGCCTTCTTCTTCGATGAAGAACATGAAGAACGCGAAGAACACACCGATCTCCGACGAAGAATGCCAAATCCTCAGAGATTGACTACGTGACGCCGTGTACCGCGACGCCAAAGACGATTTTCCGCAACGCTTCTTCCATGACACTTCTTCCACGATGTTTCTTCCATGAAACTTCTTCCGCGGCGTTTCTTCCGTAATTCTTCTTCTGCGACGCTTCTTCCATGATGTTCCTTCTCCGCGAAGCGACGATCCCCCTTCCGCGACGCCTTCTTCCGCGACGTTCTTTTCTGCGACGAACCCTCGCTCAACGAATTCGACGAGGTAGGGGTTTTTATTCAATTAAATCATTGTGATTTATACCCTCGGCTTATGTTTAAAATTTGTCGGAAGCCTTTTTAAACCGCTAACGCGGTGGGTGCGGATCAACGAACAAGTCTGAACCCACCGTCTCTTCGTTCTTGGTGTGCGGATTGGAAGGCGATGATGAAGCAGGCCGCATGGGCACTGTGAGGTCCTTGCAGTGAAGAACGGGTCCCAGGAGGGCCATTGGAGAAGATGGTAGGCAAATCCGACCACCAGAGCTCGTCCGGTGGTCCGCGGAGCACTCCGCCGGCGTGCCTCGCCGGCACGGCGGCGCCCGGCGCACCACCGGGAAGGGCTTCCATGGATGAAGTCGTGGTGGTAGGCCTCTAGTCCCGTGACCGCGCGGGACAGAAGGAGGCGGGATACGGTGCTCGGCCGCGTCCGTTGACAAGGAGCATCCCCCCATGGGGCCGCGATTACCTGCTGGCGGGGGGCAGCGTGCCACCGCGCACCGCTCGGCCGAAACGGCTGAGCCGCCCGACCGGACCGCCAGGCCGGGCCGGGCCGTGCCCAGGCCGGGCCAAGACGGGCCACGCCTCAGCGGGCCGGACCCAGAACCGGGTCGGGTCGACCCGGTTCGGACCGTCCCAGGGGGTACCGGGCCGGGTCGGACCGGGCCCGAACCCCCCCTAATACCGGACTTTTCGGTCTGTTTCCCATAACTTGGGCTACGAACCTCCGAGTGACGCACCGTCAGTTGCGTAGAGATCATTGGATCGAGACGGTCGTTTTGGTATATTATAATCAAGGTTTCGGAGAACTTTGAGTACGGCCGGGTTGGTTCGGATACGAAACCAACCGGGCCCTCGGAGCGGAAACGCTTATATCTCGAGCTCCGGACGTCCGATTGACGTGCTGTCGACTTTTTTGGATTCCACTTGATGAGACGGAACTTTTGGCATGTTTCTCCTGAGTTTTGGATGCAGTTGAAAAATGGCGGGTTGGATTGAACCCGAAATCCAACCGGGCCCCTAGAACGGAAAATGCTAATAACTTTCAGACCGGACGTCCGTTTGACAAACCGTCAGCAGCGTTGGTGATCACATTGAGAAACGGTCCCTATGAGAATACCCTATGAGAGTTTGGGGTACAGTCGAGATACGACCGGGTTGGTTCGCACACGAAACCGACCGGGCCCCTGGGATGAAAAAGGCTAGTAACTCACAGACCGGGCGTCCGACTGACGCGCCGTCTGTTGCGTTGAGACCCATATGACGAGGCGGTCCTTTAAGATACTTCTTCATGTAACTTCGTGATATTTGGTGTATCGACCGGTAGCTCGTGGATCGAACCCTTCCGGTAACGAGGTAGCAGAGTGCAAAGACCTAGTAGCTGGCTAAGACTTGACGACTACTGATCTATCGACTCAGTGTATTTCGGATATCCCAGTGGGGAGCGCTTGGTTGTAGCGGCAGACCCACGATGGAGGAGCACTTGGTAGTAGCGGCAGACCCGTGGTACTCAACAGAAGGAGTACCTCTGGAGGCTATGTGGGGGAGCACTTGGTTGTAGCGGCAGACCCACGGCGGAGGAGCGCTTGGTTGTAGCGGCAGACCCGCGGTACTCAACAGAAGGAGTACCTATGGAGCCTATGTGGGGGAGCACTTGGTTGTAGCGGCAGACCCATGGAGGGAAGCGCTTGGTTGTAGCAGCAGGCCCACAGTTCTCAACATAGGAGGAGTTCAGTGCGCTTGGTTGTAGCGGCAGGCCCACTGTACTCGACAGAGGAGGAGTTCTTCAGCAGCAGTGGTTTTGACATAATGAAGAAGTATACCTGTGTGAGCTGAGCCTTGTTTTTCAATCCTTATCTTCGATAAGTTTGACTTGATATCCTGTGTGGATTACGTTATGCTTTCCTTTGTGGATTTGGTTGTGTTTTCCTGTGTGGACTGGGTTGTACTTTGGCTCAGATGTTGGAGCCGAACGAGAATTGATGACTTAGGTATATGTATGGCCATATACCTAAGTGGTGTCAGATGTTACTTCTTGATTGTATCTTACCTTGTGGATTATCCTTTGTGGATTCTGGGAGACCTTAGGGGGTCTCGGGGTCCCTACTGAGTAGCTTATACTCACCCCTGCACAGGCTATGCCCGCACTACGTTGTGTTGGTTATAGACGACGGATAGCGCTGATCGTAGTTGAGGCACGAGGAGCAGGTCGGTACCTGGAGGTGGACCACTGGGCGGAGCGTACTTGGAGCGGACGGCTGGATCCGAGGAGCTGTGGAGGCTATCTGTACCCACCCTTCTGGTGGGACTTCTAGTGGACGGCTCGACGCTGCGGCTTTACTTTTCTATTGTTGTACTCTCTTTTTCAGTTGTACTTTACTTTCAGTTTGGGTTTGTATTCTGGCTCACTTACTTTTCTGCACATACTGTTGTACCCAGTTTTTACTTAGTTTTTTATTCTACTTTCTTGCTTTGTGGTGTTTTTTACTTTACAAATGCAATTCCTTCCCTTTTTACCCGGAATTACGCCTTGGTACTAGTCGCCAGCCCCTGGCCTATGGAAGGCGGGCTTAGGGTAGTCACAGTACAGGCCCCGAGGATGGGTCATGACATTCTAAGGGATGGATTTCCATAGGATTATGAGTCTTGGATAGAGGAAATATTGCTATCTTTGATAATCTAGAGATACCTCTAGATTAGAGAGTTAATGTTTCTACTTACATGTTGTGTGACTTGGTTAAGCACTGGTGGGATGTGATTACCCAGAATAGTCACCATTAAATAATGGTATGGATTGTATTTAAAAATTGTCTTCTATGAGTAATTATTTACACATAAAATGAGAGACAACTGATTCGTAGTGTTCAATCATCTATATAAGGTTTCTATGTTAGTTATGGAGTATTCTGTTTGTGTCACTGAGTTACAGTGCTTTCCACCGCTTCTAGCCAGTGATGATATTTCTCGTGCTAAATGCTTTGAGTATGGGATTTAGTATTCCATCCATAATAAGGTGAATATATTTCAGCTAAAAACATTATCTAAAATAGTCAATGAGGCTCTTATCACTGAGAGAAACCTGAGGGATGGTGATAGTACCATACCTATGGGACCCATGTCACGGAGGCCCATTAGTTCTTTAAGAAGTAGAAAGCGATCTATCAAGGTTTCTCATTAGGGTAATGGCAGCCAGAGTACCTGTGCTGGTAGCTTGATGGTGCGCCATTAGCGTGGAAAATAGAGACACATGAAACCTTTGTGTGATAAAGAACCTATGGTGTTTTGGGATTTTGGATATATGGGGTATCTTTTTATATTCTGTTGCACATTTCCATCAACTTCTAGTGGAAGAGGATCCACATCAGCTCCACCCTCAAGAGAAGGTTGTTTTATGCTGCATCAGTCTGGGAGTTAGAGTAGCACCAGAAGGACTAGAAGAGGAGGATGTCGTGGCCATAGTATCAATACTCTTGATCACCAGTATCACTTGAAGAGTAGTTTTGATCATGGTAGTCCATCTATTTCATATGGATGTGAATCAAGTCAGTTTCATGCACTACACCCAATACATGATGATCAGGAAACACAACCATCTATAGTATGATATACGATTCAAGTATCCTCTAATATAGTATCTAATTTATTTGATATTGTTTCTTCAAAATCATTCATATCTTTATCTGTCATGGAGAGTCTTGGGCTAGAAAGACAATATTATATTGGTGTAATGACCTTGGATACAATATTGGGAGTACATTTAGAGGGCGTACACCAGTATAGGGACTTCTCCCTTAAAGTAGAAAATTATCCCTTTCTATGGAACCACTTTTTTTCTCAATATATCTGGTTTCTATATCATTCTTGAGATAGATTGGTTGGTTCTATATCACGCCTTTATGGATTTTAATTGCCATAGGGTGTCATTTACATTCATAGATGGTAGTAGTTATTTGAAAAAAGGTGAGTGGGATGAACAAGATACTAGAGCTAGACCAGAGCATCATGGACTGGGTGGAGTGACCGCTAAGATTGATAATCTCATTATAGAGGATTAGGGATTAAATAAAATTTAATTTCCTTCAATAGTAGTTCGCTTCATAGTTTTATTTCCAGAATATTTTTATGGATTACCTCATAAGAGAGAAGTAGAGATTACAAGTGAACTTGTTCCTAGAGTAGCTCTCGTGTGCATTCTTTTTTTACTTGATAGAACCTACTAAGATATAGTATCTCAATCATTAGTTATAGGATTTCTAGGCCAATGGTTTTATATGGACCAGTACTTCCTTTTGGGGGTTTTCCATGCTTTTCTCCAAGAAGGATGATGTTGCCCTTCATCTATACATGGATTATAGACAGTTTAACCAGATTTCAATGATGAACTGTTATCCAATTCCATTAATAGATTATCTATTTGACTATATCTGATGATCTAGGGTCTTTTCTAAGATCAACCTGAGTTTGGGATATCATTTGGTGCAAGTCAGTCCATCCGAGATACCTTATACAACTTATCATTATAGGTATGGTTAGTATGAATATATCATTTTGTCATTAGGTCTTATGAATGTGCCAAATATTTTCATGGATCTGATTAATAGGGTGTTCCACCCTTATTTGGATTATTTTTTTGTTGTTTTTGTGGAAGAAATCGTTGTGTATTCTCACACTCGTAGTGACATGTTGAAATGTCTCAGGGTTTCGATTAAAAAATTTGGTAATCAGGGTCTTGGTGAATGGATACGTTGGTCACCCGTATAATCACTAGACTCCCTAGCTTGAGAGCCGCACTCAATACACTTTGACATTATTTCCCTAAACCCAACCAATCCTTTTTGGGGAATGTCCAAAAAACATCCCAAGGACAAAAATTCCTATAACACCCCTCTGATCACAACCCGAACAAAGCCAGGGCATGATCCTCAACTACCCCCAATCCCTTCTCTATAGGCCAGGGGGTGGTAATAAGTTCTAAAGGCACAACTAAACATGGGGATTCCTTTTCCTAAAAACTGTACACATGCATGCTGCCAACTCAATGAAAAAGTGAAAAAGAAAATTAAAAAAGTAAAAAATTCTTTGAATTAAAATGAACATTCCTGAACCTCTAGATGGTACAAGATTATTGTAGTGTCAACTAAAAATTAAAGGGGAAAAAACATGCCCAAACTAAAAAAAATTTCCTAACCTAAAGATAACTAAAAACGAGTAATAGCTGAGAAACCCCTACTACTGTATCCCAACTCTGACCACTATACGCTATCCATGTATCCCATATCCCTAAGATCCTCTAAGATCATGATTAATATGTTTGCCATCTGCATAAGAAATGACACATATTGGGAAAAGCCCATGTAGAGGTGAGTTTATACATACACAGTAGAATTCCTAGAAAAGGTGAAGGTGGAGTAGTAAGTGATAAAATTAAGAGGAAGGTAGTAGAGAGAACATGTTATAGTAAAAGAGAATGGAAATAGTATAGCTCAACCCAACAAGAGAGTGAAAGTAAACACTTTCAAACACAAGGTACTAGAAGTGGTGAGGATATGAACTCATCATCAAGTCTTCGCTACCTATATCTAGATAGTAGACCAGTATAACCATGAGAAGATAGACATAAAAAGCATGTGTCATACCCCGCGTGTCTTCACATCTCTTGGAAGTAGAGTAACAAAGACCCAAGGAGTGGGTACTATAATAGGATAGATATATATACTCAGTCAAAGAATCCCAAATGAGAGAGTAAGGGGATCACCATATCAAAGCTCAGCCCAAGAAAGTGAGTATCCAATAGTTCCAATGTAAAATCATCTATGATTCCCAACACCTCATGTGTCTTCCTAGGAGACATAAGTTAAATGGGCTCAAATCACCATACCTTGATAATATCTACTTTTGGTGGCACTGACTCGCCCAAAAAAATTTCAAGTCACATCACAAGAATGTGTCTCGATGGGGTAAGCACCCCTCTTTCTCATGAGTCCGAAGGTATGTCCAACCATGCATCATCACTGAGCTGCACATTTGAGGGTATTCTCTAGTATCCACCATGGAACACCATTTCCCAGCTTGGTTAGAGGGTACCACTTGGGGAAGTCACTGAGGAATTCCATTGCCTAGACACTACTGGAGGGTAAGCCCAGTGAGTCGTCAGGGAAGCACCGCTGCCCATCCCGGATGGAGGGTAACTCCGGAATGGTCATCCGAAAATTCCACTACCCAGCCCAGCTAGAGGGTAAGCCTGGAGCATCGATGAACTCCACTGCCTAGGTCATCTTGTAAGGTAACTTGGAAAGATCATCAGGGAACACCACAACCCAGTCCTATAGGAGGGTAAGCCCGAAACTTCCATCGGATAACACCACTGCCTATCCTAGCTAGAGGGTAAGCTTGGAACTACCATTAAGGAATTCCATAGCCCATTCTAGTTGGAGGGTGAGTCTAGAAGTGCTCTGGTAAACCTGTCTAATCACAACCATCATCGGGTTTCACCTCTCCACATGTAAAACCTAGAACATTCATGTTATATCTAGAAAGCCTCTTATGAGGGCATCAATGTTTTCTATGTAAAAAACCAGGGTAAAAATGATGTGGCCCAAAATCTGAGTTCAAATGAAGGATATATGAGGGTTTAAATATTTTTCATAAGAGATCAAAAGTACACTGTGTGTGAGATACCCACATGGTGTACAGTCATTTTCCACTACCTTTTCATGTCTCTAGCCGGTACACATGTCCCATCCCATGTAGTATAACATTCCATGTAGGTGGAATACACACCATGTCCTGACTATCTGGGACTGGGGTCGTGTATGCTGATCATGTCCGTATACTCGGACCCCGTGTCTGTGTACTCTGATATAGGACATGTTGGTCTACACAGGATGTTCTCTGTTTGTCCAACCTGTGTAGTCGGCACATGGCATGTGCCTGGCCATGAGTTTCTTTATATAGCTTGTTCACACAGAAAGGGATTACATGGTGTGTCAAGGGGAGTACATGTTATATCCTCCATAACTTCCCAAAAACCCTAGCACTGCCACTGAGGGAGGCTACTTGCCATGTGTTCTTCATTGTACATAGGGTTTAGTCATGTTTTTCCAAAAAAAACCTACAATTTCTTCTATTTTGACCACTACTTCCAAATATGCTCCACTGTGTCCAAGGATATCTAGATCCACTCTAAAAGCTCTGGATGTGACCGAAGAATGTAAAATCCCATCATTGTTCATCATGAATTAGCCACATTCATAAATGAGGGTTTGGGTGAATATTTTTCACATATTCGTGGATTCAATACTCATCAAATTGAAATGAAACCTTTAGATTCTTCATTCTTGTGACATTCCATTTCTGGAACTATTCTTTACTTGTAATTTCGTCACCATTTGACAAATATGTCCCGACTTCGATTTCCTGATCGAGCTTAGATCACCTGGAAATTGTCAAGTTGAGAACCATAGGGTTATGCTGGAGAAGAACATGAATAATTTGGGTGGTAAATGCACATAAGTGAAGGTTTGGATCATTCCCAATATTTATTTTCCAACCGATCAAGAATGGGCCTCCGGGTTAAATGAAAAATTGATGAATAATATATTTTCAACAATCTAGTAGGTGTAAGGGGGTGCAGATTGAAGAATTAATTGACAACATACTCAAAGTTTAATCAGAGGTGTAAAAACACCAAAGAAAAGTCCTTCATGGATTGGATAGATTTTAATTTAATGAAGACTGTGTTTTCCAAGATTCACTATGTTCTCCATCCTTCAATCCACCAGGATCCTGGGTTTTGTGGTCATTCTTCTTTCATCATTAATTAACTGAAAGGAGAGGAAAGGTGGAATTGTTGGCAAAGCAATGGATTATGAAGCAACCCTAGAAAATCTGTACAGAGAGATACATATATATTCTCACTTATGTTAAATTAAATTTAATTATTTATATTAATAAATATATTTAGTCAATTAAATGCACCACCAATGAGCGAGGGGTCGAGACGTCCCGTGCTGAATTTTTTTATGTCGCTCTAAGGGGAAATGCCACATTCTGGACCCAACCGTGGTCTTGGATTCTTGATCTGAACATATGTTTAAGATTTGTCACATTTTCATTAATTTACTCTGTGCGCGCAATATAAAATATAATTAATATTTTTATAAAATTAATTTCAGTCACACCAAGCCTCGAAATTGCACACCATCTCAGCATGTAGCTCAAGAAAAATATTTTGATATATTTCTATGTCTTATAAGGAAAAAATAGGTCTCTAAATCTTCAATTTTTTTAAATACAATTTTTTCAACGTTTTTTAAATTTGTGATTTATGACTTCTTTCAATAAGTGTGAAATCAATATTTTTTTAACATTTACTGCATGATCAAATTTTACCATTATCATGGTTATTTACTTATTGCAAGGTTAATTTATAAGTTTCCATGTTTTTTTTAAAATAAAATCCTTTTCTTAGTATTTTTGGATTTATTAGTTTTTATATGTACTAAAAGAAAAGTGTATTTTCCCTATTTTTTATGAAATATTCAAATTTTATTTTAAAAGTACTTTTCATTTATGAAAAAATAAATTATGGATTGTTATTATTTAGTAAGGATATGATCTTATTATACCTTCCAATTTCTTTTTTGGTATGTATTATGATTATGAATATTTAAGGATGATTCTATGAAACTCATTTATTTATCATGGGTTAATTAAATTGGGATGAAATCATTATGAAACCTAATTATCTTCCACATGTTAGGTTATAATGAAATGATTGAATGTTTATGAATCCTTTTTAAATTCCATAGGTTATTATGTGATGAATTGTTTTTTTTTATATTTTGGAATACATATGTGTGGATTTTATTATGTCATGGGTGGGCCTAAAATTATATATCCCTTAAATGAATTGGTTAAATATGGATATCTCTTGAGATGATATGGAATGGAATGGGGAGTGAACCTAGTTCAGTAAGGGACTTATTCCATTATGATATCCTTGGGAGTGAACCTTAACTAAGGAAATAATGGAATTGGGAGTGAACCTAATCCACTGTGATAGTATTGGAAGTTATCCTTGATTGCGGACATTATTTTATATGCTTATTTATATGTTGAAAAAAAATTTTATGCTTATGATATGTCCTTATGGATCTTGATTGATTATTGCTTCCATTGATTATTGATGATTCCAAACACGTACAAAACACTTATTCCACAATTCATGATTAAATATTTTTGACTGCTTGTGTAGGAATTTATTAAGTTATTATCATTTTCTCATAACCCTATGATTATGATCACTTATAATCATTGATTGATATTTATAATGTTTTCCCTTACTGATAATTTGAGACCATCTATTATTATGTATCTATTTTCCAATGTTTTGAAGAAATAAATTATGTATTAAATAGATAAGAAATTTTCCATGAGAGAAGAAATTTGTGGGAGATGTTGAAGATATCTTATAATATTATGTTTATTATATGTCTATAAATCAAAGAAACTAAACTTTTATAGTCCTAGTGTGTGTATTATTTTGAAATTTATTTAATATTCATAAAATATAATGAAATATTTATTTATGTCATGCTTGGGTCACCTTAGGTGGTATAGGAGGATGGTTTAGTTATATTTAGAGATTAGAATTTTAAAATTTTGGTTAAAACTATAGAGACACAAGATTGACGTACATGGAAATTACATTACTTTTGAGGAATAATTAATACATAACAAGAACCAACACTCAAGGACTGTAATAGTTTAGTGTCTTTGGAAACTCGGAACATAATCTTCTAATCATGGTGAAAGATCTTCAACATCTCCCATAAATATCTTCCCATTTTGTTTTCTTACATAATAACTTTCTTTAAATCCTGGGGAAAAGAAAACATATAAAGGGTGATCTCAAATGCTCAGTAAGGGTAAGCATGGAGAAAATAAAACAAATCATATACATTTGAACTTAAAAAAAACATGAACATAAAGTTTAAACATCAAAATCTTGAGAAATAAATCTTGGCAGTACATAAGGAATAGATTATAAAGGAACATTAATCATGTTAAAATAGTAGGGGAATAAAACATGTAATTATGGAAAACCATTAATCACATGATATGATTTCTATAGTAGCCAAGGCATTTCTGCCAAGACCATCTTAGTGGACAAAGTCCCTTACTGAATCGAGTTCACTCCTCATTCCAGTCCTGTATCAAGGAACCGAATTAACTTACCATTCCAGCCATGTCTATCTCATGAGATATAAATCTTTACCGAATGAATTTTAGGGAGATATAGGTCCCACCCATCTCATAATTAAATAATTATTACTTGTGCCACAAAATAAATATAAAACATTCATCATAACCCAAAGAATAAACTGGGTTTCATAAACATCATCCCATCATCACATAATCCATATAAAACAAATGGATTTCATTTAATCATAAGAAAAATCAAACCATTTAAATAATAGAGACATTATTCTTGAAACATAACCATATTAAATAATGTCATCATAGATGGAAAATAGTTTTGATAAAACACTTGAAATGAATTCTTGAGGAAAATATCCTTTCTTCTTCAAAATCATTTTCTTTTCACAAAATGCCACATAATTTTAAAAGAAAGGGATTTTATTGAAAATAACCATGAAAACTTTTAGAGTAAGCTTCATGAAAATTAGGCTTTATGAAACCATAAAAATCCATTCATGCCGTATAAGTTAAAAAAACATTCTCCTCGTACTTTTAACAGAAAACTCAAAAAGTACCACGTATGGTAAACAAAAGAAAGATTCATTCCATAACACAAAGTAAAAGTAAAAGAGGGGTAAAAATGACATTAAACATTCATGGAATAATATTAAACACCTTATGAAAACCATTTTATGGACAAGGATGAAAAATATAACCCTAGTAAATACTTACGTATAAGCAATCTCGGATAAAAATGAGATTGCAAAATTATCCCTTACCTTAGGTCCAATTTCTTCCGTACGTGCCCAAAACTCCTGTATAATGGGTTTCAACAAATTATTAACTTGTAATAGAACTATAATAATATTTATGATATCATATATGATTCACTTATGACATTATATTACCCATTCTTTTGTCAATTCCATGTTAAAACAACGTTTTGGGTAAAATCGTTTCATTTATCGTACGTGTTTGGACTTGTTGTTCTTGATATTATTATTACTTATATCATGATTTACGTACTTATAGAATGTAAAAAATGATTTTTATATAATATATATTCATTATATATATAATAGATAGATAAATGAAATGAAACACACCGTTCATAGAGATGGTAGGCAGTACGTACACATGAACGTTGTTTTCCTTTCCTTATTGACTTGAATCGAAGTAAGTAGATGACATATATATATATATACATAAATACAGTAGAATTATTATGTTATATATAACATTATTATTCATTATATATACTTTATAATCATTCTTTAATGGTTAACACGGAGAATGAATCTCATCGCGTCGTGGAGACGGTAATCCGTACGTACGCACGAGCGATGATATTGTTCCCATTATTATTGAATGGAATTGGAGTGGATGATATAATATCTCAGAATCAGTATGATGTTATAATAACCATATATAGTTGTTATTTACACCATTATACCCATCAAAGTAAGGTGGTGGTGGAAAAAAAGATTACACCACGGCGTGGAGACGGTATTCCGTACGTACGTACGCGCGGTGATTTCATTTTCCGTAGGATGGACAGAAGGTGAAATGAGGTTGTTTAATATTTATAATAACATATCAGTATATTATGGAAACTTATGTTATTACTTTATAATGAAACAACTAAATAAGAATAATTTGAAGAAGAAATAAACTTGAAAGAATCGGTAGAAGAGATTACCTCTTCTTTGACGCACCTCTTTTAAGCTTCCTCTTAAGGCACTAGAGTTGGACTTTTGAGAAGACAAGAACCTCTATAATATAACTAGAGAGGTTGATAAGAGAAATGGGAAGGGGTTGGCTGAGCTTGAAGGCTCAAAATTGTGTGAGGAGGAGAGGGAGGAGGTGCCCTTTTATAAGGGAGGAGAGGGGCACCTTTTGAAAAATAAGAAATATGAATTTATAATAAATTCAAAATCCACTTAAAAAACCTCCGAAAATGACTAAATTCTAAAATGAGATGATTTAGGGTTGTAATATCATCAACTAATAAAATTTAGACATGTTTTATGTTTATTTTAAACCTTATCAACTTGATTTATCATTATTTAATCTATTTAATTTTATTTGTGGTAATACAATTCTAAATTTTAAATTTTTATAAATACACACTTAAATGTTGTCAATTTCCCATAATTGGATAGTTTATAACCTTTTAGACCATAAAATATTCAATTTTTAGTTTTAAAATTTTTTTGTGATTTTTAAATTATTTAATAATATGTTATTTTTATAAAATATCAATAGTGTCAATTTTGACACTATTCATTATTTGAATTTAAATAAAAACCACACAGAATATATGTTCAAACCAAAATATATAATAGATTCCTAAAATATCATATTCATCAAAAAAATTCATGGGGCGCATTAATTTGTTCATATATTATTTATTTAAATATTTTTAAATCCATTTATTTGGTATATCTCTTAATCAAATAATTACTACAACATTTTTGTATAATTATTTAATGTAATTATTTGTTGCATAAAAATTTAAAATAAAATACCATGATGAAGATAAATATAAAACCTTTCATAATATTTTTACTCAAATATATCATCATAAAATCCCAACATTTAAATTGTTATATTTATTAAATTATAAAGGTGACATCTTTGATATCATTTAAAATAAAATAATATAAATATCCTAATCAGTTTTATAAGGCTTCAAATGGTCCACAAATCGACCCTTGTATTCTTAGTTTATATATATACTCGACCAATAATTTTTGGTAAATTTTCTGGTCCTTTTGATAGGTATTGTTATTCTAATAAAAACTATATTATTGATTTTTCACTAAATAAATAATTTCTACATCATTGATGTATAAGCTATTAAAGTAATTAAATATTTCTTAAAAACTAAAAATAAATTACCATGATAAATAAAAAAATTAGCTTTCAAATTATTATTTATAATTGAATTTATATTATGTATAACCTTATATTAAAAATAATCTAATTATTAAAGTTTGAGTGAGACATATTTCACATTCCTTTAAATAAAATAAATAAAAGGTCTTAATCAAATACAAGTGGGTTTCATTAGATTCCATTTCTAACCAAGTATGATTTAGGGAAAAATATAATCATCCAATTATATTAAGACAAGTGTTAGGGTAATTTTATAATATTATATTTACCCTTAATTACCCGATTTACCTTTAACTATGGTAAATAAAATTTACCGTAGTTACTATTCATAATGCCTAAAAATAAAAAGTAGCTTATCAACATAATTTGGACCTACTGATTCCAAATATGGAATCCATTTTTTCAAATTCAAAATACAAAATTTGCAGTATTCAATTTAAAATTAATCTTGCTGTTGAGAAAACGGGTTTTAAAAGTTAAAACGTTGCAAAAGATTGAAATGCTTTTACTTATGAATTCAGTGTAAAATTAATGCTAATGAATTAAATTATATAAAATTGTAAAAATATATTCTATTTATACTTTAAAACCATTAAATATTATAATTTAACCATATAAATTATCTCAATGAAAAAAGTTGTTTTTAATTAAAATTTAGCGTATTTTTACTATTCATCAAAATAAGAAACTTATCAGCAAAATATCAAAAATTTATCCAAAGTAAATTTTTACATCCTTATTAAAAAGAATAATTTTATTATGTCAAATTGAACTTATAAACGCATCAAAAACTAAATTTAATGTGGTTGCTCCATCAACAGGCAGCAAAACTGCATTTTTTTGAAAAATACTTATTTTACCCAAACATTTTATTTTGTTCTCATACCATGTTCTATAAAATGTGTAAGATGAATTATAATATCTGAAAATCCAAAATTTAGTTACTACTATTCATAATGGCTAGTTCAAAATAATATTATTACAATATATCGTTGTTTAGTGAAACTCAGTATTGCGTACGATACACGCTATTGAGGAAGGTTGTTATTGCGTGAAACACAAGCCAAGAATAGTGTTTTCATATAATATAAGATAATACGGTGTTGCGTATATCACAAGATAATTTTGGTGTAGCGTACAACACAAGACGTCAATGAAATTAAAAGAATATTTTTCATAAAATCTAGGGGTGTTACATTCTACCCCCCTTAAAATGAATTTCGCCCTCAAAATTCGTCGGGGTTATAAATGGTTTACTACTTGAATGTTTCTTTAATAGAAACCCACATCGTAAAAAGGAATACCAAAACATAACTTTAAAAAATAAATTATGAAACATAACAGTTACCCAAATTAACTAATCACTGGGTTTCCACACAGGTGCAAATATGGATATGGAAGAGACATCTAACCATAAAGTTCTGATGGAGAGTGGTAGAGAACGTGGATATGAAAGATCCAACAATCACAAAGCCATAAATTTTTGATGATCTAAGGTACCATCTGATTCATCAGATATGAGGGCAATAGGACAATATTTTTGGTTTTCAAGATCATTTCCCTAAAGTTGAAATATTTTTTGAATTAAAAGAAATCCTTACTTGATTTTGGTACAATCTCACTATTGATTGAACCTTGAACAATTTCCACTTCATATCTTACAGAAATAAAGTTGAATTTGTCTTCCATGAAGTGTTAGCAGATCATGCGATAGAATTATAGGTCATTCCATCCGACTCAAACATAAGGTTAGAAAAAGTTATATACATAAGTTCATCTTATTGTGAGATTAATCATATATGGTTCAAAAAATGCACTTGTACTTCATCTATTATACCGCTTATTAAAATAAAACTAGTTTCTACTAACCAGGGACTTCCTGTACACTAGTGGTAGGCGATAAAGGCCTGTCACACTTCAGTTGTGGGTTCGATTCCTGTATCCTTGTCTGACGCAACGAGTTGTCGTCCATCCTACAGGTTTTCCTTTTTCTAAAACTTCGCCATTATAACATTCCAGAAATAATATCAAAAAAAGGTTCTAGCCTTAAACAATAATATCTAATGTCCAATCTTTAGGCTTATCCAAAATACTTCTATCCAATATCATAGTGTAAAGTAAACGATTACTAGAAATGTCATCTACCAAGCATGTGAATACCATCATCTATAATATGATATGTCTTGTTGGTCACATTCCAAACATGTGAATACCTTAATCATGTATTCTCTTGAAAAATGAATAGTCATTGAACCTTAGTGAAAACATAAATGCTGTCAAAAGTTAACTACTTCCACATACCAAATCCAAAAATTTCTATATACTCAAACCATGATATCACTTTTTCCTTATATCAGTCATGAGGACATTAATAATATCAAACATCTTATTATATACTTATCCCTTCATTATACGCATATCATCTACTTTCCAAAAATATATAAATAAACTTTCATGGTTACTGGTACCATTCAACATATACTTTCAAATACTTTAGGAAAAAAAAGTGTAACAATCCTTAGATGTTTCTTTATTCCATAGTACCATTAAATTACCTAGACAACATAACTCTTGATAAACATACAATCATTACACTACCTTCTTAAACCATTTACTGAGCTTCATCATTTTATTCCTCAACACTTCTTTCATCTCATATATCATTTTTAGTTTCTTCATCATCATCAACATAAATACTACTCATACGACCATGCTGATTCTCTTCAAGAGATTTTCCCTTAGGGCATTGGTTTCCATAATGACCATACATTCCACATTTAAAACATTTAATCGATGTTTATGTCGTAGTAATACCATTATCCTTTTCCATGGTGTTAATTGATCCTTTTCCTTTACAATTATTGGCTTTGTGTCCTTCTTTTCCACACCTAAATCATCTTCCAGTTCCTTTGAAAAAATTTCATTGATTCCTCTTCCCACATGATTTAAATGAGGGAAATTTAACATTCTTTCCTCTATGATCATCATTAAACTCCATCTTTCTCTTATTAGCCGAGTCAGGAAACTTACCAAAGTTGAGATTATTGATAATATTATGAGATTTCTGATTATGCATAATAAAGATATGTGAAATTCCAGATCCAATTTCATTTGGTTGCTCTTGAAGAATATCATTCCATTGTCCATCATATCCTCTATTATCGTGAATATTCTTGTTTCCATCCATTTTATAAAACCCAAAAAGAATAGTGTGAGAGGCAAAAATCATAATCAAGGGGGAGTACCTTAAATATATAACATCTTAGGATAAATTCTAAGATCGTTACAATAATTATAGGACTATAACCTATACTTATATGTAACCTTAGGGACATCCCTATACATACCTTAGAAATATATTCTAGAGATATCACTAAAGTTTTCGCATCCTAGTTTCCAAAGTTTAACTAAACCTTCCCTATGATACCAACTGTAGAGACCCAAGCTTTATGTACATGGACATTACATTAATTTTTCGGAATAATTAATACATAACAAGAAACAACACTCAAGGACCGTAATAGTTTAGTGTCTTTGGAAACTCGGAACATAATCTTCTAATCATGGTGAAAGATCTTCAATATCTCCCATAAAGATCTTCCCATTTTGTTTTCTTACCTAAAAACTTTCTTTAAATCCTGGGGAAAAGAAAACATATAAATGGTGAGCTGAAATGCTCAGTATGGGTATGCATGGAGAAAATAAAACAAATCATATACATTTGAACTTAAAAAAACATGAACATAAAATTTAAACATCAAAATCTTGAGAAATAAATCTTGGCAGTACATAAGGAATAGATCATAAAAGAAAATTAATCATGATAAAATAGCATGGGAATAAAACATGTAATTGTGGAAAACCATTAATCACTTGATATGATTTCCATAGTAGCCAAGGCATTTCTGCCAAGACCATCTTAGTGGACAAAGTCCCTTACTGAATCGAGTTCACTCCTCGTTCCAGTCCTGTATCACTGAACCGAATTAACTTACCATTCAAGCCATGTCTATCTCATGAGATATAAATCTTTACCCAATGCATTGGAGGGATATATAGGTCCCACCCATCTCATAATTAAATAATTCTTACTTGTTCCACAAAATAAATATAAAACATTCATCATAACCCAAATAATAAAATGGGTTTCATAAACATCATCTCATCATCACATTATCCATATAAAACAAATGGATATAATTTCATCATAAGAAAAATCAAACCATGTAAATAATAGAGAAATTATGATTGAAACATAACCATATTAAATAATTTCATCATAGATGGAAAATAGTTTTGATAAAACACTTGAAATGAATTCTTGAAGAACAAATATCATTTCTTCTTCAAAATAATTTTTTTTTCACAAAATGCCACACAATTTTAAAAGAAAAGGATTTTATTGAAAATAACCATGAAAAAATGTAGAGGAAGCTTCATAAAAATTAGGCATTATGAAACCATAAAAATCCATTCATGCCGTATAAGTTAAAAAACATTCTCCTCATACTTTTAACGGAAATGTCAAAAAGTACCATGTATGGTAATAAAAAGAAAGATTCCTTCCATAACACAAAGTAAAAGTCAAAGATGGGTAAACATGACTTTAAAAATGCATGGAAGAATATTAAAAACTTTATGAAAAACATTTTATGGACATGGATGAAAAATATAACCCCAGTAAATACTTACGTATAAGCAACCTCAGATAAAAAAAGAGATTGAAAAATTATTCCTTAACTTAGGTCCAATTTCTTACGTACGTGTCTGAAACTCCTGTATAGTGTGTTTAAACATATTATTAACTTGTAATAGAACCGTAATAATATTTATGATATCATATATGATTCACTTATGACTTTATATTACCCGTTTTTTTGTTAATTCCATGTTAAAGATGCGTTTTGGGTAAAATCGTTTCATTTATCGTACGTGTTTGGACTTGTTGTTCTTGATATTATTATTACTTATATCATGATTTAATTACTTCCAGAATTTAAAACATGGTTTATATATCATATATATTCAGTATATATATATATATAATAGATATATTAATGAAATGAAACACACTGTTCATGGAGACGGTAGGTCGTACGTACGCATGAACGCTGTTTTCCTTTCCTTATTAACTTGAATCGAAGTAAGTAGATGACATATATATATATACATAAATATAGTAGAATTATTATATTATATATATCATTATTATTCACTATATAAAATATATAATCATTCTTGAATGGTTAACATGGAGAATGAATCTCATCGCGTCGTGGAGACGGTAATCCGTACATACACACGAGCGATGATATTGTTCCCATTATTATTGAATGGAATTGGAGTGGATGATATAATATCTCATAATTATTATGATGTTATAATAACCATATATAGTCATTATTTACACCATTATGCCCATCCAAGTAAGGTGGTGGTGGAAAAACAGATTACACCAAGACATGGCGGTATTCTATACATACGCACACGCAGTGATTTCGTTTTCCATAGGATGGATAGAAGGTGAAATGGGGTTGTTTCATATTTATAATAAAATATCAGTATATTATGTATACTTATGTTATTAATTTATAATGAAACAACTAAAGAAGAATATGTTTAAGAATAAAGAATCTTGAAGGAATCGGTAGAAGAGATTACCTCTTCTTTAACGAACCTCTTTTAAGCTTCCTCTTAAGGCACTAGAGTTGGTCTTTTGAGATGACCATAACCTCTCTAATATAACTAGAGAGGTTGAGAAGAGAAATGGTCTGGTTTTGGCCATTCGTGAAGGCTCAAAATTGTGTGAGGAGGAGAGGGAGGATGTGTCCTTTTATAAGGGAGGAGAGGGGCACCTTTGGAAACATAAGAAATATTAATTTATAATAAATTACAACCCCACATAAAAAACCTCCAAAAATTACTCAATTAGAATATTAGATGATATAAGGTTATAATCTCATAAAAAAATAAAATTTATACATGTTTTAAGTTTATTTTAAACCTTATCAACTTGATTTATCATTATTTAATCTATTTAATTTTATTTGTGGTAATTAAATTATAAATTATAAATTGTTATAAATACATACCTAAATGTTGTCAATTTCCAAAAATTGGATACTTTATAACATTTTAGACCATATAATTTTCAATTTGTAATTTTTAAATATTTTTGTGATTTTTAAATAATTTAAGAATATGTAATTTTTATAAAATATCAATAGTGTCAATTTTGACACTATTCATTATTTGAATTTACTTAAAAACCACACAAAGTATATGTTCAAAACAAAATATATAATAGATTACTTACATTTCATATTAATAAAAAAATTCCTGGGGCATATTAATTTGTGAATATATTATTTATTTAATATTTTTAATACCATTTATTTGGTATATCTCTTAGTAAAATAATTACTACAACATTTTTTGTATAATTATTTAATATACATATTTGTTGCATAAAAATTAAAAATATAATCCTATAATGAAGATAAATATAATACCTTTCATAATATGTTTACTCGAATTTATCATCTTAAAATCACAACATTTAAATTGTTATATTTATTAAATTATGAAGGTGACATCTTTGACATCATTTAGAATAAAATTATATAAATGTCCTAATCAGTTTTATAAGGCTAAAAATGGTCCACAAATAGACCCTTTAATTCTTATGTTATAGATATACTCGACCAATAATTTTTGGTCATGTTTCTGGTCCTTTTGATAGGTATTGTTATTTTAATAAAAACTATATTACTGATTTTTCACTAAATAAATAATTTCTACATCATTAATGTATAAGATATTAAGGTAATTAAATATTTCATAAAAATTAAAAATAAATTACCATGATAAAGGAACACATTTTAGATTTAAAATGAGTATTTATAATCGAGTTTATATTCTGTATAACCTGATATTAAAAATAATCTAATTATTAAAGTTTGAGTGAGACATATTTCACATTCTTTTAAATAAAATAAATAAAAGGTCTTAACCAAATACAAGTGGGTTCCATTAGATTCCATTTCGACCCAAGTATGATTTAGGGAAAAATATAATCATCCAATTATATTAAGACAAGTGTTAGGGTAATTTTATAATATTATATTTACCCTTAATTACCTGATTTACCTTTAACTATAGTAAAACAATTTACCGTAGTTACTACTCATAATGCCTAAAAATAAAAAGTATCTTATGAAAATAATTTGGACCTACTGCTTCCAAATATGGAATCACTTTTTCCAAATACAAAATAAAAAATTTTCAGTATTTAATTTAAAATTAATCCCGCTGTTGAGAAAACGGATTTTAAAAGTTAAAACGTTGCAAAAGATTGAAATGTTTTTACTTATGAATTCAGTGTAAAATTAATGCTAATGATTTACATTATATAAAATTGTAAAAATATATTCTATTTATATGATAAAACCATTCAATATTATAATTTAACCATATAAATTATCTCAAGGAAAAAAAGTTGTTTTTAATTAAAATTTAGAATATTTTTACTATTCATCAAAATAAGAAACTTATCAGAAAAATATCAAAAATTTATCCAAAGTAAATTTGTAACACCCCAAGCTTCTACGGTACGTTTCCCTTCGAATAATGCGATAGCGTGTGTTGTACGCAACCTCGAGTTCTAACACACACCACAACTAATTAAACTAGCCGTTGTGAATAGTAATACCTACTTTTTGAAATCATATATATTCTATATTTCAAAATGGACTTCATTTTTGGATTCGGAATATCAAAATTAGCCTAGGGTGAAATTTTGGTACATTTCGGATAACTTTCATATTTTGATGAATAGTGAAAATTTCTAAATTTTAATTAAAAACAACTTTTTTAATCAAAATAATTAATAGTGATAAATTATGAATTTGAGTGGTTTTAAAGTATATTTAGAATATATTTTTACCATTCAATTTAATGTTTATCATTGGACATAATTTTACAATTAAACCGAACATAAACAAGTGTCAATCTTTTGATAGTTATTATCTCTTAAAAACACGCTTTTTGTTTTGACAGCGGGAATTAATTTTAAATTAATTTCTGCCACTTATGTGTTTTGAATTTAGGAAAATGGATTCCATATTTGGAATCAGGATGTTCAAATTGTGTAAATAGGTAACTTTTATTTTTAGACATTTTGAATAGTTACTGTGGTAAATATTTTATTTACCATGGTTAAAGGGTAAATCCGGTAAATAAGGGTTAAAAAAATAATATTATAATAATAGAAAATTACCCTAAAACGTGTCCTAACCTTATTGGTGGACACATACCCGACCATGGGCATCCTTTGGTCAATTTGGGGACCCCTTGGAGCCACTTGTATGTGGTAGGGACACTTTATATTAATAAAGTTAAAATAAAAATAAAAATGGCATAAGCTTACATCTTTTAGAAGAACAATTTTTACATAGGGTTATACATGTTGGATTTTCGATTATAAATATTCATTAGAAAGATAAAAGGATTTCCTACATAATTATATTTTATTTATAATTTTTAGACATTATATAATTTATTTTATTTATGACACAATGATGATGCAGTAATTACTAAAATAGTGAAAAATAAAAATAATTGATCTTATAAACACCCAAATAATTATAATATGAAACTTTTAATGAATTAAAATAATTTTCTATGATAATATGATATATTAGGATTGATTTAATTGACTTTGTTCGAAGTAATCAATCTGTTAGGAGTTTCACAAAAATCAACTATTGAATAGTGTCAAAATTGACATAAAAGAGTTCTTAAAACAAATATTATATTATTAATTGATATTAAATTCCTAAAAATCTAAGGTTCGGCCAAGAGACTTATATTATGATAGGTTCCTCATTAATGGACCACTTGGGGGTCTCTTGGATGTATATAGTAAGTTTATTAATCATATTATATAAAAATACAAAGAGACATTGTAAAAGTGAAACTAATTAACTTAGAGTTAATACTTAAAGATAAGGTTAATATAAGTACCCAAACCTGTCTAAATTCTATTGGATGAGTTGTTTTCGACCTATCCACACCTCATCCTTTGAATAGTCAACTTTGGAGCCTTTGTAAACCGAATATGAATTTATTATAAATTAATATTTCTAACTTTTCCAAAGGTGCCCCTCACCCCTCTTATAAAAGGGCACTCCTCCTTCTCATTTCTTCACACCTTCAAAGCCTTTTGGTTCAGCCAAACTCTGCCCAAATACTCTCCCAACATCCCTCAATACAACCTAGAGGCCTTAGTTTGATCAGAAAGCCAACCTAAGGATCCCTTTTGATCAAATCAAAAGGAAGAACCCGAAGAAGAGGTAATGATTTCACCACCCTTTTCTAAGTTCATTTCTTCTTCCACTTCTTCTTCCTTTGTTCTTACCATTCTGAAATAATAACTCCAGTATCTCACATATACTGTGATGTTATTATAAATATGGTACAATCATATTCAGTATTCTATCCACCCTTTGAATAACATGTCACCATACGTGCGTACGTACGGCTTACCGTCTCCACGTCGTGGTGTAATTGTTATTCAATATAATATTATTTGGATGGGTATAATAATGATGTGTAACTCATGTAAATAATAAATATAACATGTTAATGATTCTGTATATATGATATACCATCCATTTATATATTATTTTAATATCAAAAGAATGATATTGTCGCTCGTGCGTACGTATGGACTACCGTCTCCACGAACGCGATGAGATTCATTCTCCATCGTATCCATTCAAGTATAATTATCATTTGATGATTTAAAAATGATGTTTAAGGACTGTATATCATTCTGGATATGAATAAGATACAACAACCATGGCTTATGTAACAAAACATATAAAAGAAAATGAGTAAGTTAACTCCCGAAACGACGATAATTCTAAGATATTATTAACAAATCAATGTTAAAAGATCATATATGATATCATATTAATATATATGATTCTTGTATAATTTAATAACAACTATTTCACCATTATACAGGAGGTTAACCTACCCCAACCAAGGAAAAGTACAAGGTAAGGGTTATTTCACAATCTCTTCATTATCCGAGGTTGTTTATATGTAATAATCTACTGGGATCTCTTTATCATCCACATCCATGTTTCTTAAAAATGTATTTCAAAACATTTTTACTATTTACAAGAATATGGGTTAAAGTCATTTATACCTTTTTTTGACTTTTTATAAGAGGTTTATAAAGGAATCTTTCCGTCGTTTTCAAAACAAGGTCCTTTTTAACCTTTTCGACAGAATTGAGGTAAGAATGTTTTTTTTAACTTATACGGCGGGTGCGGTTATTTTACGCCGTTATAAAATCTTCAAAGCTTTCCTTACAAGATTATAAGAATATTTTCAAAGAAAATGTTTTATTTTATATGGATCTTAAATGATTTCAAAATAAAAGGAGATATTTCTTTAAAAAGAATTTTGATTTCATCTATGTCAACATCCTTTGATGGATTTTAAGATTATTTGAAGTTGATTTATTATGATACAAAACTTCTATATTGTATTGAAGGTTTTGTGATATGTTTGAATGTGGATGTGCTATTTTTATACCATTCATAGTTTATTGTGAAAGTATTGACATTTCGTATGCTAGTTTTAATACGAATGTTTATGTTATGTTTAAACCTTTTCATATGGGAATGCATTGGACTTAATAAGTGACGGGTGGAGCCCGCTATAGCTCCTCGATGCATCGGTAGGTCTCATGAGACAAACTAGTGTCTTGGCACAAGGCCTTGACAAAATCTTATTTGTAGTCTTGGCACGAGGCCTTGGCTATGTGGATATGATAGTCTGGCATTATGCATTCCAACATTATGAAAGTGGTTATTTATTTTTGCATGTGATTATTCGATTAGTGGAATATCCATGTGAATAAGTAAATGGCATTATTTCATTTTATTTATGCCATACCATGTTGAAAGTTCATGTTTAAAAGGCTTTTGTTTTAGTTATACATTGCCTTAAATGTTTATTCTTATTGATGAAAGTTTCCGCTATATTGTTATCCTTACTGGGCATTTGAGCTCACCCCTTTTCTATGTTTTATTTTTCCCAGGAAGTGAAGATGTAAGTTATGAATGACCTGCAGGGATATTATGAGGGGATTGTAGTGTGGACTGTGGAAACATTATGTTGTTGTAGTAGTTTTTGATTTTATGATGTAATGTAAAACTTATGAATATATCTAGTGTTTCCAAGGCTACTAAACCAATCGGTCTTTCGAGATTTGATCTTTCTTGTGATCATGCCAATGTTATGTAATAATGCACCGACTCTAGGCAACTAGGGTCGGGGCGTTACAGTTGGTATCAGAGGAAGTTTAGTACAAACCTTGGAAGCTAGATTTAGATAAACTCTGATTAGAGCACGTAGACCTAAGATGAACTTTGAGGATTAGTATAGAAGAACTTCCTAGAATTTTGGTATTGTAGAGACTTTGTGAGTTTTGCGAGCAATACATCCCTGTCTGGATACGAGCAGGTAGAGGCGGCTCTGGCACAGATGTACCTAGGGGTAAAACCCGAAAACACCGCTTTGAGCTAGACTCGAACGGGAACTGGTGCACGACAACGGGCCTTGCTGCACTCTTGGTTACGACACTCCCGGGGGATATGCTTAGGATAACTCTCACTTTCTTTACAAATCATTATGAAGGGTTTATGAGTATATACTTCCTCAAAGAAAACATATTTATGATTATGGATTATATCCATAAATAGTTCAATTTATGTTAAGTGTTTTATAAGTATGGGATTGTGTATTTTGATTCATAAACTGATCTAGTTTATGCCATTGTTTAGAAATGGCGCCTAGTGGAAGAAATGGAAACCGTATCAATGCACGCACTCCATGTAGGGATTGCCCTCCTGCTCAAGATAATTATAGTGGGGCTGGTGATGCAACTGGTGCTGATCAGCTAATCACCGTACTGGGACAACTTACTCAGGTTATGAATAATAACCTTACCCGTATGGAGCACCCTGATCCGCAGCGTGGAGGATCAATGTTAGATCGATTCATGAGACAACAACCACCAACGTTCAATGGAAGTACAAATCCCTTAGTAGCTGAGCAATGGATATTTTCCCTAGAGAAAATATTTCAGGCTTTGGGGAGTAGTGAAAGGGAAAAAGTTACCATGGCAGTTTACCGCCTCACTGGAGATGCTGATCAATGGTGGTCATTGATTCAAAACATGAAGGAAGATGATGAAGTATCAAACATGGAATGGAGGGAGTTCAAAGATCTGTTTTTAGAAAAATACTTTCCTCGCGACCATCGAGCAGATATGGAAAGGCAATTTCTGAGTCTGAGACAAAAGGAGGATGAGAATGTCACAAAGTATGAGGCTAACTTTACAAGGTTAGCGAGGTATGCTGGAGATTATATTCGCAACCCAAGAAGTAAGATTGATCGTTTCTTTGATGGGTTAAAACCATTTCTCCGTCGAGCATTAGTCTCACAATCCTTTTCATCGTACGAAGACATTGTCTCATGTGCTATCAAGACCGAAAAGGAATTCTCTAAGTCTTATGACTTTAAAGCAAAGCAAGAGAAGAAGAGACCTGCTGATTAATCTGGGAATGGAAATAAGGGGAAGAAGGGAAAGGTTGAATATCCATCTTGTGGTAAGTGCGGGAAGAAACACCCCGGTGCTTGCCTGAAGGGAATGGGAGTCTGTTACAAGTGTGGTGAAAAAGGCCACCAAGCTCATGATTGCAAGGGGAAGAAGGAAGCTACCAATGTTCAGTGCTACAATTGCAGGGAGATGGGGCATTATGCAAATGCATGTCCTAAGCGTCAGGAGAACTTACCTCAGAAAAGGCCAAGGGATCAAGGCCAGGCTTATGCTATCACTACTGCTGAGGTAGAAACTCCGAAAGACGTGGTGGCAGGTAATTTAATGGTTTCCTCAAGTTTAGCAAATGCATTATTTGATTCTGGATCATCGCATTGTTTCATATCTTCCCAGTTTGCTAAGAAAATTAGATATTTCCAATTTGATTTAATAAGGGAGTTGTCAGTTAAAACTCCTAAGGGAAGTATCGTTGCAACAAAGTTTTGTGAATCAGTCCCCATTAGAGCACATAAATTTTCTTTATCTGCTGATTTCATCGTCATACCTATGATTGAGTTTGATATAATCCTCGGTATGGACTGGCTTTCGGACTATGATGCGAAGATTTATTGTAAGAAGAAAGAGGTTACGATTCTTGATGATAATGATAAGGAACACCTTATTTTTAGAGCAGAATCGTCACCACCTAATTCTTATTTAGATCCACCCCCAGTAGCTCAACTTAATTCAATTATTGGGGAGGAAGAGAATGAAATAACTGTCGGTGAGGAAAGGAATGTTCAAATAGAGGATGTACCTGTTGTGAAAGAATTTGTAGATGTATTTCCGGAAGATTTACCTGGACATCCTCCCGAACGAGAAGTTGAGTTTTCTATTGATTTGATTCCTGGATCAAGGCCTATATCGAAGACCCCTTATAGAATGGCCACTGTAGAGTTAGTCGAACTAAAGAAACAACTAGAGGAACTAAGTAATAAGGGATTTATTCGCCCTAGTGTTTCTCCATGGGGAGCCCCTGTTCTTTTTGTTAAAAAGAAAGATGGATCTATGAGGTTATGTATCGACTACAGGGAGATCAATGATATAACGATAAAGAACAAGTATCCCCTACCTCGTATTGATGATTTATTTGACCAACTGCATGGAGCTCAATACTTTTCAAAGATTGACCTTCGATCTGGATACCATCAGTTGTGTGTGAAGAAGGAAGACATTCCGAAAACAGCATTTCGAACCAGGTACGGGCATTACGAGTTTACTATAATGCCGTTTGGATTGACTAATGCACCCTCTGTATTCATGGATCTGATGAATAGAGTTTTCAAGGAGTATCTCGATGAATTTGTGGTGGTATTTATTGATGATATCTTGGTATACTCCAAAACCTACGAAGATCATGAAAATCACTTGCGCATTATCTTGAAGACTCTGAGGAGGCATGAATTATATGGAAAGTTTAGCAAGTGTGAATTCTGGCTTCAGGAGATTTCTTTTCTTGGACATATTGTCTCTAAAGATGGAATCTCTGTTGATCCTTCTAAGACCAAGGCAATCCAAGCATGGCCAGCACCTACGAGTATAACTGAGGTACATAGTTTTATTGGTTTGGCAGGTTATTATCGACGTTTCGTCCAGAATTTTGCCCGATTGGAAAACCCATTAACGAAGCTCACACGTAAAGGGGTTAAATTTGTTTGGACAAAAGAGTGTGAAGAATGTTTCGAAGAACTGAAGAGAAGATTAGTCAATGCTCCTATATTGACTCTACCATCGGGGAATGATGGGTTCGTTATTTATAGTGATGCATCAAAGAAAGGACTTGGCTGTGTCCTTATGCAGAATGATAGAGTTATTGCCTATGCATCACGACAGTTGAAAATTCATGAACAAAACTATCCTACTCATGATCTTGAGTTAGCAGCTGTGATCTTTGCTTTGAAGATATGGAGGCACTACCTCTATGGTGAAAAATGTGAGATTTATACTGATCACAAGAGTTTGAAGTATATTTTCTCACAAAAAGAACTCAACATGAGGCAAAGGAGATGGCTTGAATTACTCAAGGATTATGATTGTACGATACACTACCACCCGGGGAAGGCAAACAAGGTGGCAGATGCTTTGAGCAGAAAAGACCATGGAGTTTTGAACATGATGAGAATTGAAAGGGACCCAATTTTCATGGATCTAGAGAAGATGGACATGGGAATAACCAGGGAAGGTGAAACATCAATGCTTTTTCAAATGGTTGCCAAACCATCTTTACTAGAAAGGATTAAGAGTTCTCAGACCGATGATGAAGAATTTCAGAAGAAGATTAAAGCTGTGAATGATGGGAGATTGAGAGACTTTGTGTATGAAGATGGAACTTTGAAATTTGGAAAGAGACTTTGTGTTCCCAATATACCTGATCTAAAAAGGGAATTGCTGGATGATGCTCATAGTTCCAATTTCTCTATACACCCTGGGAGCACCAAAATGTATAGAGATTTGAAGGAACATTTTTGGTGGGACAACATGAAGAGGGAGATTGCTGATTTTGTGTCAAGGTGTATGGTTTGTCAACAAGTGAAAGCTGGAAGGCAACATCCTGGAGGAGTCATGCAACCTCTTCCCATACCGGAGTGGAAATGGGACAATATTACGATGGACTTTGTCATGGGGCTACCAAAGACTCCTAGAAGGAACGATGCAATATGGGTTATTGTTGATCGTCTTACCAAGTCAGCACATTTTCTTGCTATAAGAGAAGATCTACCCCTGGAACGTCTAGCAAGACTATACATTAATGAAGTTGTGAGACTTCATGGAGTTCCCCTATCGATTGTTTCTGATCGTGATCCCCGTTTTACTTCAAGATTTTGGAAAAGTCTTCAGAAATCCCTGGATACTGAACTTCATTTGAGCACTGCTTACCACCCTCAGACAGACGGACAATCAGAACGGACTATTCAAACCTTAGAAGACATGTTGAGATCTTGCTCACTTGATTTTCAGGGTATGTGGGATCAATATTTACCTCTGGTAGAATTTTCCTATAACAATAGCTTCCATTCGAGTATTCAGATGGCACCATATGAAGCGTTATACGGAAAGAGATGTCGTACACCAACCTGTTGGGATGACGTTGGTGAAAGAAAACTTGTAGGCCCAGAACTGGTGGAGGAAACGGTGGAAAAGGTGAAGGTAATCCAAAATCACATTAAAGCAGCTCAAAGTAGGCAGAAGAGCTATGCCGATAATCGAAGGAAGGATTTGGAATTTCAAGTCGGTGATCATGTTTTCCTGAAGGTATCTCCATGGAAGGGAGTCATACGTTTTGGTAAGAAAGGTAAATTGAGTCCCAGGTACATCGGACCTTTCGAAATTCTAGAACGAATTGGGGCTGTAGCTTACCGATTGGCAATGCCGCCAAGTCTCTCCAAAGTTCACGATGTGTTCCACGTATCTCTGTTGAGAAAATACATGCCTGACCCAACGCATGTACTCACCTATGAGGAATTAGAACTGGAACCCGATCTGTCTTATTGCGAAGAGCCCGTCAGGATTCTTGATACAAGAGAACAAGTACTGAGAAACCGGACGACGCGTCTGGTAAAAGTTTTGTGGAGAAATCATAAAATGGAAGAGGCAACGTGGGAACCCGAGGAACTTATGATGAAGAACCACCCGAGTCTTTTTATGCAGTAATACCCTAGAAATTGCGAGGACGCAATTATTTGAAGGAGGGGAGAATGTAACACCCCAAGCTTCTACGGTACGTTTCCCTTCGAATAATGCGATAGCGTGTGTTGTACGCAACCTCGAGTTCTAACACACACCACAACTAATTAAACTAGCCGTTGTGAATAGTAATACCTACTTTTTGAAATCATATATATTCTATATTTCAAAATGGACTTCATTTTTGGATTCGGAATATCAAAATTAGCCTAGGGTGAAATTTTGGTACATTTCGGATAACTTTCATATTTTGATGAATAGTGAAAATTTCTAAATTTTAATTAAAAACAACTTTTTTAATCAAAATAATTAATAGTGATAAATTATGAATTTGAGTGGTTTTAAAGTATATTTAGAATATATTTTTACCATTCAATTTAATTTTTATCATTGGACATAATTTTACAATTAAACCGAACATAAACAAGTGTCAATCTTTTGATAGTTATTATCTCTTAAAAACACGCTTTTTGTTTTGACAGCGGGAATTAATTTTAAATTAATTTCTGCCACTTCTGTGTTTTGAATTTAGGAAAATGGATTCCATATTTGGAATCAGGATGTTCAAATTGTGTAAATAGGTAACTTTTATTTTTAGACATTTTGAATAGTTACTGCGGTAAATATTTTATTTACCATGGTTAAAGGGTAAATCCGGTAAATAAGGGTTAAAAAATAATATTATAATAATAGAAAATTACCCTAAAACGTGTCCTAACCTTATTGGTGGACACATACCCGACCATGGGCATCCTTTGGTCAATTTGGGGAACCCTTGGAGCCACTTGTATGTGGTAGGGACACTTTATATTAATAAAGTTAAAATAAAAATAAAAATGGCATAAGCTTACATCTTTTAGAAGAACAATTTTTACATAGGGTTATACATGTTGGATTTTCGATTATAAATATTCATTAGAAAGATAAAAGGATTTCCTACATAATGATATTTTATTTATAATTTTTAGACATTATATAATTTATTTTATTTATGACACAATGATGATGCAGTAATTACTAAAATAGTGAAAAATAAAAATAATTGATCTTATAAACACCCAAATAATTATAATATGAAACTTTTAATGAATTAAACTAATTTTCTATGATAATATGATATATTAGGATTTATTTAATTGACTTTTTTCGAAGTAATCAATCTGTTAGGAGTTTCACAAAAATCAACTATTGAATAGTGTCAAAATTGACATAAAAGAGTTCTTAAAACAAATATTATATTATTAATTGATATTAAATTCCTAAAAATCTAAGGTTAGGCCAAGAGACTTATATTATGATAGGTTCCTCATTAATGGACCACTTGGGGGTCGCTTGGATGTATATAGTAAGTTTATTAATCATATTATATAAAAATACAAAGAGACATTGTAAAAGTGAAACTAATTAACTTAGAGTTAATACTTAAAGATAAGGTTAATATAAGTACCCAAACCTGTCTAAATTCTATTGGATGAGTTGTTTTAGACCTATACACACCTCATCCTTTGAATAGTCAACTTTGGAGCCTTTGTAAACCGAATTTGAATTTATTATAAATTAATATTTCTAACTTTTCCAAAGGTGCCCCTCACCCCTCTTATAAAAGGCCACTCCTCCTTCTCATTTCTTCACACCTTCAAAGCCTTTTGGTTCAGCCAAACTCTGCCCAAATACTCTCCCAACATCCCTCAATACAACCTAGAGGCCTTAGTTTGATCAGAAAGCCAACCTAAGGAGCCCTTTTGATCAAATCAAAAGGAAGAACCCGAAGAAGAGGTATTGATTTCACCACCCTTTTCTAAGTTCATTTCTTCTTCCACTTCTTCTTCCTTTGTTCTTACCATTCTGAAATAATAACTCCAGTATCTCACATATACTGTGATGTTATTATAAATATGGTACAATCATATTCAGTATTCTATCCACCCTTTGAATAACATGTCACCATACGTGCGTACGTACGGCTTACCGTCTCCACGTCGTGGTGTAATTGTTATTCAATATAATATTATTTGGATGGGTATAATAATGATGTGTAACTCATGTAAATAATAAATATAACATGTTAATGATTCTGTATATATGATATACCATCCATTTATATATTATTTTAATATCAAAAGAATGATATTGTCGCTCGTGCGTACGTACGGACTACCGTCTCCACGAACGCGATGAGATTCATTCTCCATCGTATCCATTCAAGTATAATTATCATTTGATGATTTAAAAATGATGTTTAAGGACTGTATATCATTCTGGATATGAATAAGATACAACAACCATGGCTTATGTAACAAAACATATAAAAGAAAATGAGTAAGTTAACTCCCGAAACGACGATAATTCTAAGATATTATTAACAAATCAATGTTAAAAGATCATATATGATATCATATTAATATATATGATTCTTGTATAATTTAATAACAACTATTTCACCATTATACAGGAGGTTAACCTACCCCAACCAAGGAAAAGTACAAGGTAAGGGTTATTTCACAATCTCTTCATTATCCGAGGTTGTTTATATGTAATAATCTACTGGGATCTCTTTATCATCCACATCCATGTTTCTTAAAAATGTATTTCAAAACATTTTTACTATTTACAAGAATATGGGTTAAAGTCATTTATACCTTTTTTTGACTTTTTATAAGAGGTTTATAAAGGAATCTTTCCGTCGTTTTCAAAACAAGGTCCTTTTTAACCTTTTCGACAGAATTGAGGTAAGAATGTTTTTTTTTAACTTATACGGCGGGTGCGGTTATTTTACGCCGTTATAAAATCTTCAAAGCTTTCCTTACAAGATTATAAGAATATTTTCAAAGAAAATGTTTTATTTTATATGGATCTTAAATGATTTCAAAATAAAAGGAGATATTTCTTTAAAAAGAATTTTGATTTCATCTATGTCAACATCCTTTGATGGATTTTAAGATTATTTGAAGTTGATTTATTATGATACAAAACTTCTATATTGTATTGAAGGTTTTGTGATATGTTTGACTGTGGATGTGCTATTTTTATACCATTCATAGTTTATTGTGAAAGTATTGACATTTCGTATGCTAGTTTTAATACGAATGTTTATGTTATGTTTAAACCTTTTCATATGGGAATGCATTGGACTTAATAAGTGACGGGTGGAGCCCGCTATAGCTCCTCGATGCATCGGTAGGTCTCATGAGACAAACTAGTGTCTTGGCACAAGGCCTTGACAAAATCTTATTTGTAGTCTTGGCACGAGGCCTTGGCTATGTGGATATGATAGTCTGGCATTATGCATTCCAACATTATGAAAGTGGTTATTTATTTTTGCATGTGATTATTCGATTAGTGGAATATCCATGTGAATAAGTAAATGGCATTATTTCATTTTATTTATGCCATACCATTTTGAAAGTTCATGTTTAAAAGGCTTTTGTTTTAGTTATACATTGCCTTAAATGTTTATTCTTATTGATGAAAGTTTCCGCTATATTGTTATCCTTACTGGGCATTTGAGCTCACCCCTTTTCTATGTTTTATTTTTCCCAGGAAGTGAAGATGTAAGTTATGAATGACCTGCAGGGATATTATGAGGGGATTGTAGTGTGGACTGTGGAAACATTATGTTGTTGTAGTAGTTTTTGATTTTATGATGTAATGTAAAACTTATGAATATATCTAGTGTTTCCAAGGCTACTAAACCAATCGGTCTTTCGAGATTTGATCTTTCTTGTGATCATGCCAATGTTATGTAATAATGCACCGACTCTAGGCAACTAGGGTCGGGGCGTTACAAAATTTTTATATCCTGATTCAATAGAGGAGTTTTATTTTGTCAAATTGAACTTTTAAACATGTCAAAAACTAAATTTAATGTGGGTGCGCCCTCAAAATGCGGCAAAACTGCATTTTTTTGAAAAATACTTATTTTAATCGAAAACTTTATTTTGTTCTCATACCATGTTCTATAAAATGTGTAAGATGAATTATAATTACATAAAATTCAAAATTTATTTACTAATATTCATAACGGCTAGTTCATAATAATATTATAACAATATATCGTTGTTTTGTGAAACTCGGTATTGCGTACGATACACACTATTGAGGAAGGTTGATCTTGCGTGCAACACTAGCAAAGAATAGTGTTTGCATATAATATAAGCTAATACGGTGTTGCATATAGCACAAGATAATTTTGGTGTAGCGTACAACACAATACATTAATGAAATTAAAAGAATATTTTTCATAAAATCTAGGGGTGTTACAAAAACCCAAGAGATAATCCTATGTAAACGAGAGAATCCTATGTTATGGTATACTAGATATTGTGTGATTTTACTAAAAAAAATATTAATGTATGGATACACCATAGTGGATATGATTTTATAATAGATATACCTGGGGTTAATAAATCTGAAATGGGCAGATTGGGTATTAACTCGATCATCACTAGTGCATGATGAGTGGGATTAAGAATATGCACTAATCTAGACACTTTTGCGGGGTATGTTTTAGGTAATTTACTTTTCTTTATAAACCATTATAATGAATGAGAGGATAAAACATATGACAACCAAGGATAATCTATAGTGATATTAGATGCTTATAGTGTTTCATGGGATTAAATAATGAGTCACAATTTAGGACATCATATGAATTATTTTCATAATCATCTAATTTTTTACTCAAATTATTGATATTTGATACCAACAATATGTTTTTTTTTGTTTTTTCAACAACTAGAACCAAGAGGAATCTTGTGAATAATGAATATGGTAGCCAATGAAATGACCATCCTCATGACAAAATAAATGAAATGGGAACCAGGATAAAAATATTGAAACTATTCTCACCAACCTCTCTCAAGATATAAACAGTTGCCTAAATCATTGAAAATTTTCAAATGTAAAAAGGAAAGAATAACTCACTGTTGAAACTTTTATATGGAAAGATCCACCTTCCATTAGTGGATACTATGATCCACTTATTACTGATAAATTGATCAATACTATAGAAAAAATATTCTTTTTTCTCTAATTCTCATGCAATGAGAAGGTTATTTTAGTTTTGTATCATTTAGAAAGTGAAGCTAATAAATGGTGGACTATTATTAAGAGTTTTAAGAAAGAAGAAAAAAATTGGATCCATGAAATGGTAAAAGTTTAAGAATTATTTTCCATGAACTCTTCACATGAAAAATTAAATGGAATTTATAGAACTAAAGTAGAAATATGATAGATCCTTTAGTACCTATGAGGAAAACTTCACTAGACTAGAAATGTATTCTTCTGGTTTTATCATCAATCCTAAAAGAAATATTGATTGATCCTTGAGTGAATTGAGACCTATTCTCTAAAAGGGATAGGATCTAAGTGAAATTGACACCTTTAAAGAAATCCACCAATTTTCTCTCAATCTATGAATGGAGATCGAAGACTCTCACTATTCTTATGATTTCAGGGGTAAAAATATAAAGATATAATTTTTAGTAAATTCTAATAATAAAACCCATAGAGGAGAGTAAATTACTTTTCCTCCATGCTAGAAGTGTGGAAGGAAGAAAAAAAGGAAATTTCTTTAAGTGGTCCTGTAAATTTTTTAAACGCGAAAAGGAAGTCCATCGAGAAAGAAGAATATTGAAGTGATTTGAAGAGGTTATTCAATGATTTTGATAAATATCAACCAAATATGTCACCCACAATCCAATTTTCTAATTTCAAAGAGTATGGATATTATTCTAAGAAATGAATGTATTCTAGGGTTTAGATGTAAACTGGTGTCAGTAACCTCAAAATGCAATAGAAAATGTGAAATCTCATATGATCACAAATACTTAATTGGGTCATAAGAATGATGTAGTAAAAAGTAAATATACTATCCACTCAACAATTTATAATGTAAGTTTTTATTCTAACTATGCCCACTCTTTTATATATCAGGAATTTGTTAAAGTTATCACATCACCACCTCAATTATTAGATGTTTAGATATCAATAAAAACTAAGAATGGAGTGATTGTTGCATCTCATGTTTATAAGTCATATCTTATAGAATTTTGTCGGAATTTTCTTTCTAAAAATATTTTGATTCTCCCACTAGTTTAATTTGATGTGATTTTGAGCATGGATTGGATAAATCTATATAGAGACCATATCAATTTCTAATGAAGGGAATTTTCAATATCAAATAAACCTATGATCATATTTCATTATGAGGATGAACATAGACATTTGATGAAATTTTATTCAAATTTATTTTTATTGATTCCTATTCATAAGGGGTATTTAGCGCAAATGGTTTGGGAGGAACCCAAAAATGAAGAAATTCCTATTTTTAAGGATTTTAATTATTTATCTTCCAAATATTTTCCAAGTATTATCCTTGAATCATGAAGTATATTTTTCAATAGAACTCATACCTAGTGACATACATATTTTAAATACTCTATATAGAATGACCCCAATTGAGATATATGAATTGAAAAAGAAACTCTAGGGTAATCTTGATAAAGGATTCATTAACCCTAATACATCACCATGGGGTCCACCTATTCTTTTTTTAATAAGAAATATGGGTCAATGAATCTTTACAATTATTATTGAGAGGATAAAAAGATGACTATTAAGAAAAGTATACTCTAACCTATATTAATGATTATTTTGATTAGCTATGATAAGATTAATACTTTCCCAAGGTTGTATTTCTTTAAATATTATCTAACGGGTTTCATGAAAGAATATATTCCTAAAATATCCTTTCAAACAACGTATGGTCATTATGAAGATATAGTTATTCCATTTGGACTTACCAATGACCTGCTATATTCAAGGATTTAATTAATAAAATCTTTATATATTACCTCAATCCATTTGTGGTAGTATTTATAGATGATATTATTATATATTCCAAGAACAAGGAAGATAATGAAAATTATTTAAGTATTTTATTAAATACCATGAGTAAGGATAATCTATATATAAAAAATACGAATGTATTTATTTTGGCTATAAAAATTTTCATTCTTGGGTCATATAATCTCAAGAAAGGTTATATTGGTGGATCCTTTAAAATATGTAAGGTAATAAGAAATGGTTTGTAAAAACCATGATGAATTAAATCCATAATTGTCTTGGTTTGTTTGGATACTACGTTTGATTTTGGAGGATTTTTTCATGACTATATAATTTAATAACCAATTGAATCATAAGGGAGAAAAATTTTATTATATTGATGAATGTAACGAAATTTTCATGAAATTTAAGTGATGGTTGGTTAATGAACCTGTTCTCACACTACCCTATTATGGAGAAGGGTTTATTACATATAGTGATTCATTAAATTAGGTATTTTGATGTGTCATCATATATAATGAAAAGATGATAGCCCATTCCTCACGCCAATTGAAAATTCAATAGAAAATTTACCAAACTCATGATTTGTAATTGGTAGATATAATTTTTTCATTGAAAATATAGAAGAATTTTCTTTATGTTAAAATATGTTATATATATATATATATTGATCAAAAAATCATGTAGTATATATCCACAAAAAAAGAGAGATAAATATAGGCCAAATGAGATGGTTGGATTTGATTAATGATTAAGATTGCTCAATAGATTTCTACACTAGGAAGGTGAACATGGTGGATGATGCTCTCAGTCAGAATGACCAAGGTATTTTTTTTATGAAGAGAATTTAAAGTGAAAAAATATTTATGGAATTTTATAAAATAGATTTCTAAATATTGATTAAAAGGGAAAAATATTATCTTTCTCATATGAATTTCCAACCATCCATCCATTTGAGTAATAAAGAGGCACAAAATGAAGTTGTGGAATTGAAAAAGAAGGTGAAAAATGTTCCTTAGTTAAACCATGATTGGGATGGAATAATAAGGATTATGATCCAAGTATGTGTCCCATAAATAAAATATTTTAAGAATGAGTTGTTGGAGTATGATCATAGTTAATAATTTTCTATTCATCCTGGAAGTATGAAGATATATAGAGATATGAATGTGTCTTTATGGTTGGACAATAATGAATGAGATATTACCAATTATACATATCAATGCTTATTATCTCATCAAGTTATGATTAGAAGATATAAGTCTATAGGTATTTTATAAAAATTAACCATTCCATAATGGTGATGTGTAAACATCAATGTGGATTTAATCATTTGAATCCCCAAAACATATAATGTTCATACTACTATTTGAGTTTTAGTTGATCGCCTTATGAATTCAACACATTTATTAAAATTAGATAAGGATTATCTATTGATAATATTTCTCGGATATTAATTATGTAATTGGTAAGATTTTATGGAGTAACACATTCTATTGTATCATTTCGAGACCCATGATTTACCTCAATGATCTGAAGAAGTCTTCAAAAATTTTTGAATACGGCTTTGAAATTTATAAATGTATATCCTCATAGAATAGATGGATACTCTATGATTACCATTGATACCATAGAATATATTTTTCAGAGTATGTTCAGTATATTTCAAAGGGGTGTAGGATAAATACATTTCTCAGGGAAAGTTTTCATATAATAATTTCTTTCACTCGCATATTTATATGGTTCCTTTTAAAGCTCTCTATAGTGTGAATTATAAAACTCCAATGTGTTGGGATGATATTATATAACTAAATCTATTTTTATCTAATATATCTATGTAAATGGAAGAGATGCTTAGATACATTTTTAGCACATCATGGTAACTCAAAGTCGATATAAATTTTATGATTATAATCATTAGTGGGATCTAGAGTTTGAAGTTGTTAAAAAATTTATTCCTACGAATATATCATTGGAGGACGGTTATGAAATTTAGAGATAAAGGTAAGATAATCCATAGGTGTATCATATATTTAAAACTTCTTGATCATATAAGGATGAATTTTTATCGCTTGGTTCTTCCATCAAATCTATCTGAAGTTCATAATATGCTCTATGTATCTCTCTTTAGGAAGTACATACCTGATTATTCACATGTACTGAATTAAAAGGTTTTACAAGTGAAACATGATATATATTATGATGAAACATCTATAGATTTTTTATATAGAATAGAGATAGTGTTTTGGAACTATACCACTCACCTCATTAATGTATTTTGGTGAAACAAGAAATTTTAAGAAGTTACATGGGAACCTGATGATGTGATGAGGAAAAAGTGTCCTCTCTTGTTTATATCAGATTGATGTAATTTTAAAGGAAATATTATTATAATATGGTTAAAAGGTAACAAACCAATCTTATATGATATATTTATCTTCAAATAAATTTTATTTCTTTGATATCTTGTGATTCATGCAACATCGAGATTTAACGAACCATTATATACTATTAAATAATTATTTTTATTTAATTTGAAAATTATCACCAATATGTAGGATTAGTGGGGTTAAATAAGACAAAAAAATATGAAAATTAATTTTTTATGAATTTATGAAATTAATTCATTGGTTATCAATTTTTTGTTAATGAAAAGAATATCATTTGGAAATAAAAAGGAGAAGTTTATATAAAAAACTATTTTTATGAACACAATGTTTTTTTGTCATAATAAATAAAATTAATAACTATTAATGACTGATTTAAATTAAATTATTAGACAATATATTCATTAAATTATTATATCATTCATCTAATTGTTTTTTTATAAAAGGAATACGAATTAATTTAGTTTAATGATTAATGATGTATTTTCCTAAAAACGGTTTTGTAGCATTTTATGCACCTTTTTAAATGAATTTCACCCAATTATAGAAATTTAATATTTTAAAATGGATTCCATAATTTCTATCATATTAATGTTTATAATTTAATATGGGTGGATTAATATTTTCTTCATGAATAGTAAAAATAGTAAGAAACATTACCACAGTTATGATTAAAATGGGTTTATTAGGGGTTAAACAAAGATATAAGGGTAAAAATGACACATATTATTATATAAAAATTATTTTTCGATGATATATTTTTCCTTATATTTTCTTAACTTTGATTTCATTCCCATTTTTAGCCACATGAACAAAAAGGTTTCTTTGTATTATTTAATTCTCTTATGTAATTACATGTGTGCTCCTCTCCTCAATTATATAAGGGATCATATTATCATCCATTATTCATAAGATTTGAGCACTCTAGTTTAGAAAATCATTTCATAATCACCTTCTGATATTCCTTAAAATTCATTCTATATCTCCTGGTTTTACCCTAAGATGATCCAATGAAATCTTAATGTGTTGGTCAATGGGGGTCTCAGAGAAGAGGTAGATGTATTACGGTTGAGGATCCTTTTTGTAACATTGTCTAAATGAATGGAAAGGGAAATGACTTAGCAAAAATTGATTCATCCTTTGAAGAAAACATCAAAAATCTACAAAGGCATGAATAAGGCTTCAAATGCACAAGGGTAGCGCAAGTTCTGTCACTGTCGTGCAAGTATACTTGCGCGCCACCTAATGGTCATGCAAGTGACTTGCATGCCCTAAAGGATAACTGCCCGGGGTATTCTCTAGCATATAAATAGACCTTGTGGGCCCCCCATTTAGGGAAGGAATTATTCTAGAATTCACAGATAGAGCTCTGAATGCCCAAGTCTCTTCTTCAGGTCTTCCGAACCCTTCTAAGGTAATTCTTTACCTATAATGGAAGGTCTAAACAAGAGGAGTAAGGTTTAAGTGTTAGAATTCACTAACAATTGCACGCCTAAGTGTTTTTACCCTTATGGGAAATGAACACACTTGCGCGCCACCCAACTTCTTCATTATAACTTGCGCACCATCTTCTGGAAAGCCTCTAGGGATAATACCAAGGGTTTGAGCCAAGTCTCGCCCAAGTATTACTCAAGGACTGAAAATGACGCAAGTACCCATGTGTCGCGCATGTATACCTGTGCGACCATGACTTTCTCGCCCACACAGTACCTACGCGCCTGCCAAGACTTGCGTGCCCCAACCTTTTTGGGTGCCTTTCCTGCCCATTTCACCCCTCTTATGTCATTCCACCTCTCCTATTAAAGATTCAGTCTTCAAGCCACTCTTAAAAATCCATTTATGGCATGATTTCTTGATTTGGCTTCCTTATCTAAAAGGAACTCCGTGGAACATCTCTCAAAATCTAGTGATTTATAGATCTTTATGTCACTAAATATTGAGATTTCATTCATTCAACCTCATCCTTTAAGATGAGAGAATCCTTAACCTGGGCCTCCTTTTTAGGAGTAAGCCCTAGTCTCAAATATGGGCATCCTCCTTAGGAGTAAGCCCCAACCATAATTCTCTTAACCTGGGCCTCCTTTTCAGGAGTAAGCCCCAGTCTCAAATATGGGCATCCTTCTTAGGAGTAAGCCCCAACCATAATTCTATTAACCTGGGCCTCCTTTTCAGGAGTAAGACCTAGTCTAAAATATGGGCATCCTCCTTAGGAGTAAGCCCCAACCATAATTATCTTAACCTGGGCCTCCTTTTCAGGAGTAAGCCCCAGTCTCAAATATGGACATCCTTTTTAGGAGTAAGCCCCAACCATAATTATCTTAACCTGGGCCTCCTTTTCAGGAGTAAGCCCCAATCTCAAATATGGGCATCCTCCTTAGGAGTAAGCCCCAACCATAATTCTCTTAACTTGGGCCTCCTTTTCAGGAGTAATCCCCAGTCTCAAATATGGGCATCCTTCTTAGGAGTAAGCCCCAACCATAATTCTCTTAACCCGGGCCTCCTTTTCAGGAGTAAGCCCTAGTATCAAATATGGGCATCCTCCTTAGGAGTAAGCCCCAACCATAATTCTCTTAACATGTTCCTCCTTTTCAGGAGTAATCCCTAGTCTCAAATATGGGCATCCTCCTTAAGAGTAAGCCCCAACCATAATTATCTTAACCTAGGCCTCCTTTTCAGGAGTAAGACTTAGTCTCAAATATGGGAATCCTCATCAGGAGTAAGCCCCAAGTCCCTTAATTTTCAAATCTCTTTAACCTAGGCCTCCTCCTTAGGAATAATCCCTAGTCTTTATTTCTCTTAACCAGTCATAATTCCTTTTGATTTGGGCTTCCTTCTCAGGAGTAAAACCCAATCATAAGTCCCCTCCTAACTTGGGAATCTTCCTTAGGAGTAAGCCCCAAGATTAGAGTATCCAAATCTCCATAAAGTACATATACCTTTATGGACCCTACTCCTGGATTTCTTCCCTGAAGTAAATTTTAATCCTCGTCTATTTTGGGCAGTCATAAACACATAAGCCCCACATCATTGCATATTTCGTGGCACAATTGTCTGGTTTCACCAATACCTCTTGTTTCTCACACCGAGCATGACTCACGTGAGATTAGAGTGTAAAAGTAATCATGAATTCTTTCTTTGAGCCATGAATCATGCTTAAGAATCATACTCCCTTATTTTAACTAGGTGGGTTCTGATTCCTTTTCCAAAAAAAAGGATACGTAGGTAGCCCATCAACGGGTATGATCCCAACTCTGAAATAATCCATGTCCTCCTGAATGACAATAAACTTCAAGTGCCCCACTGAGTGGCTTTAAAACCAGTATGGTCATCATAATGACCAAGAGACTTTTATGTATTGAAGGATACAATTGTCTAAGAATCTCTAAACAAATACAGATGATTTTATATCGATGAAGAACCTCTAATACATATAAAAGATTCTCTAAATCTTCTACATATAAATCAGTGATTGTTAGATCTAAAGGAAAGATCATTTTATACTGTGTAATGTAATAAGGATTCACGAACATAACTTAAATCTATAAAGAGAGTCCCGAATTAGACAATAATTCCCCTCAAAAAGGTGTGATGAGTCCAACCTCCCATCCTCTCAACCAATGAAAATTCCTAAGCCTCATCAGTCCACAACTAATGAGCGCCTACCTTTGGAAAGTAGGTCCAAATGGATATGTAATCATTTGATGTTTCTGGTTCTTCGAACAAACCCATTAGAAATCGATTGGAATGTTTGAACCTTCAATCAACGAAGTCATCCCCAATTCCAGAGGGAAACAAAAAATGGTGAACCCAACGTGAATCCTTAACCAAGTTAAAATAATGTTTTGATTATTTGTTAGGCCCCTATTTAAAACTCAATGAGAGGGCCAAAAAACATTCATTGACATATGTACTCATCCAAAAGATGTAGTGGTTGAATTTATCTTGATTATGTTTGTTACATCAAACATGCACTCTTTTTCAAGATTTTCTACATTTTAAGAAATGGCTGCTCTCAAGTTCACACCTATGAATACCACTGTTGTGAATACTACTGCTGCAAATGCCACTCCTGCTACTCCTGCTGGATCGTCATCCGCTCTGAGGATGACATCGCCTACTCAGCGTCTTCAACGATGGGTATAAAATGCGCTGGTTAAGGAGTACAGTCAACATGGTGCCATTCCAACTCTGGAGGCTGCTCAACAAGCCCTCCAAGTGAACAATTCAACTTGGTCGTCCAGACAACGACGACCAACGATCAAGAAACAGGCGGTTCTAACTACCGTCTCCAACCATTTCGGGTCATTATCCCTGGAACGCAATCACCATTCACTCCCATATTCTGGGGAGGTGAATGAGAAGGTCCCTCAGGGCCTTAATTCAAAGAAGCAGGAGTCCTTCCTGAGGGATCCTATCAACAATCGCCGCCAGACTCGTGCGGCAGTATGCCGTCAACATGATGAGGGTACCAACTCCAGGAGTTCGAATCAGGTTCCTCAAACCCGAGTAGGCAAGAAGAACCGCCAAAGGAGGAATCTGGTCAACAGTGAGCAGGTTCTCATCTCTGCCATTTTTGGAGAAGTCCACCAACCTAACTTGGTGGAAAGCAACGAGCGGGCACATAAACCTGCCCGTTTTAATTCCGTTGTCCAGCAGACTCGTCTGGCAGCATCACATCAATCCTGCCAGGCAATTCCGGCGGAGTACTATAGGTAGGAACATACACCTGTTTATACATCATTAGTTAGTCATCAGGCTCGTATGACTACATATGATGGAGCCCGTCAACCACGTTCGGTGAAGTGAAATCAGCAGGCACATACACCTACTAGTATTAATCAAGCTTACCAATAGTCTCGCTTGGTAGCACATGAAAAAGTTAGTCAGAATGCTCCAGTGACAAACAGGAGGAAGACTCAACTCTCTGCCCCCACACTTGAGTACTGTCAGGATTCACTGACAAGAAAAGGAGGATAGGATAATGAACATACACCTACTACAAGCATGGAATGGACGTATATCCCCTTTTCGTAAGTTGAAGTCACCAAGCATATTTTATCAATGGTGAAAGAGCAGAACAAAATCCCTGCTCATATTCTAGATGCTTTCCAAGATATTATAACAGCTTTAGCAGCATCTCAGGGAAAGACACATAAATCTATCCCTACCAGTGGAGTGACACATCAACAGTTCACTCCAGAACAGACACACACATCTTTTCCAGTCCAAGAGGGTTGTGGGGAATACTCCCCATATCATACGGACAACCAAGTCAGGCACATACACCTGATTTGAGTGGAGATCGTCAGCCTAACCTGGCCATATTTCCTGATCAGGAACATACACCTGCTCAGAGCATCCACTTTTGTCAACAAGTGGTTTCCAAGGTGAGTAAGAAGGCATCTAAGAAGAATAGCCTCCCAGCCCAGTCAGGAGATCAAGAGACAATATGTAACAAGGCCTTGCTCGAAGCTGGAGCTCTTGAAACCCTTATACAGTTATCTGTTGGAATTAAAGATTCTACTCCCTCATTTCCCAATAGTGGGAACATTACTTCCGAAGGTCTTCAATAGACACTTCCTCATGAAGGCTTGCTTCATGACAATTAGGTCGATCTCGAAGTTTCATCTTCAGATGAGAACCACATGAACCCTCTATGTGGTCAGAAGACCAAGGAGCAAGAGATATCATCTTTTGTTGTAACCCATCATGGTAGTCCTCCCCATGATGATGAATTTCGCTGTGAAAGTCCACTTCCCAGTAGTGATTCACATTTCCCGGAAAATGCTCCAGTGGACAATGTAGTGCCGAGAAAGCCCTCTTATCTTGAGGCACTTTCAAATGTGAAACCAGTCATGTCTAATGCTTCATCGCTAGCAGGTGAAATACTTTCTCAATCAGAAGATACCCCAGGGTTTAGTTCATTCTCTGAACCACCCCTAAGTCATGCATCTTCTAGTTTGATCAGTGATTTCTCTACCAATCTTGTTGAATTTGATGAAGTAACAAGGAAGCACCAACTCTGTTCAAATTAGGTAGAAAAATCTTCATTGAATGATAAAGAGGAAATAATGAACATGAGAAAACAACTGGCGAAAGGTGAAGTGCCAGTTATGTTTTGGCCTCTGGCTGACTTTCAGTATGACATTCCAGAGATGTTAACGGAAGATGGGATTCATGATTTTCGTCTCAACATATGGAAAAATATTTGTAAGTTGAGAAAGAAAGTATTATCTTATTATGAATATGAAAATCATCTTAAGATAATAGAAGGGTTACAACGTCAGATTAATTTGGAATCTCTATCAATCTCTCGATATCTGAAGGCTGAAAAGCAGTAGAGAGTCCTTCAGCGTTCATGCCTTGGCGCACTAAGAAGATTGTGCCAGTTAATTTCCAATTCCCCATCTGGTATTCATGTTAGAGGATGGGGTGTTCATGGAGCACTACATTTCACAGTGCTCTCCAGTCAGCAAAGCCATCCGAAAATGGTCTCATGCAATGTTATTGCCCATGGGTGGCCATAGTCAATGGGCTTTGTTTGTAATCAAAAGCTTGCCCAAGAACAGGCTTCAACTAGTTCCTCTCAAAATCATGAATACAGAGAACGAGTTGTTGAATTACTCCTGCATCAAGCAAATGAAAATATTGAATAGGCCTCTCGTATAGAGCAAGAACATCATCAAGTGAAAGAAGTGTTAGAAATCATCCAAAGGTCTTTCGAACCGGGCGATAAAAGTGGATACAGGTTGATGCATCCAGCTAATTTCTAGAATAAGGTCTGCAAGATCAGGAGAGATTTTACGTAAGTCTCAGACATAACATGTCAAGATCCACCCCAGCTCGCCATAATGGGGACTCTTTTAAACCAACCCTTGGAATCAACAAATAAGATTCGAGGAGTTGAGCAAAGACAACATGAATAGCCCCAGTCCACTGGACTGGGGACTTTTTCAAATCATCAATCCCCTCCTTAGATAAAGTCAGTCTTTTATCGATTGGGGAAGAATCCTCAAGAGGAATGAAGTGCCAAATTATCAGGATATTATCTAAAAATTACGGTTATTCAAGAAGTTCCTAAGGGATTAAGTCAACAAAAGGCAACGTCTCATCAAAGACATGGAGGAAGACAATATCACAGAAATGCTAATAGAAAGGGTTGCGATGCGTTATGCATCAATCAATGTCATCAATGTCGTTGTTGCTGATCCACCAGATGAGGCTCACACAGGGGACTCAGATGAATAGGTTCCTGCTCAAGAAGTTGTACACACAGGCACAAATGAAGAAGGTGTGCGTACATGAAATCAAAGGTTTACTCAGAATCTGGGTGTTCCATCAAATAACCCACTTCCCCCTCTCCGAAAGGGATCAAAAAAGGGGAAGGGAAAGAATCAGGTTACATATCCTTCCTCTCGAGAAGGCTAATCGCTCTCACTAGAGAAAAGATTTGCACAAGAGGAGGAAGAAATGAAAGAATTGAGGTGGTTGAACGCATAACTACTTCAAGGTAGTCTTCCTCCTAAGAGTGCTGGAGTCAGTCATCCAAGGGAGTTTTTTGTAGCTACAGAGATGGATCAAGAATATCCTCCTTTATCAGTACACCCTCACAGGTCTAATCCTATGGGTCAAGTGCAACAACAATTGGCAGTGCTTCCATCAATTGCAGTACCAGCTGTCATACCCATCCAGACTCCAGTCATTGCACCTTCCCAAGTCCAAGTTCAACCGGATGTTTCTCAAACGTTAATAACTACCATTGAGTCATTAACAGCTCGGTTAGAGAATATGGAAGGGAAGCGTGCGCAGGTTCAACCGAAAAAGAAATCTTACCCTGAATGGGTAGATTCAATCTCCCCCCTATCAAATTTTGGGAATCTTGTATTCCATATTTTTAATGGATCAGGTGACCCTGAATAGCATTTGACGCATTACGTGTCTTGTTGGGATCCTATGATGGGAACTCTGGAGCAGCAAGAAGCAGTGAAACTTAGATGCTTCGTGTGAACCTTACAAGGACAAGCCTTTTTCTGTTACACAAGCTTGAAATCCTGGTCAATTACCGGATGGGAAGATCTCCGTCAATGATTTCTTCTTCAATTCAGCTCAACTTTTCCAAAGACAACAGTTTTTGATCTTACAAACTATAATCAAAGGGAGAATGAAAGAGTCTCTGATTTCATTGCTCGCTGGAAGGGATTAACATATTCCCTGAGCTTAGCACTCCCTCAAGAGGAACTGTTGCCAATCTGTGTGGAAAATTTGCGTGATGAATTACACACACCACTGATCCCTGTGAAATACACAGGAGGGTTTCGAGACCTTACTTCAATCGCTAAACAAATTGAAGATTCTCTTATACAGACTAAGGCTAAATCTCATGTAATTCCATCAGCTCCAGGAAGGAGAATGAGTAATGCAGAAACTGCTACAGTTATGCTTAAACAAGCACCTGTACCTGCTTCTACCTCAAAACCTTCATCTTTTCGAAGGGCTCCACCTCCTGAGCGCCAACAAAAAAGGCTATTTCGTCGAGATGATCAAAAAGATCAAAGACGAAAACAATTTGAGGATATGAAGAGAAAAATGTACTCTTTCCGAAATGAACAAGTTCATGGTTACTTCATTTCGGCCTTAGAGAATAATTTGGTTCAGCTTCCAAAGCCCAATAGGCCAAACAAGGAAGGAGTTGAAAACCGTCCAAATTATTTCCCCTTTCATCAAATGTTGGGGCATCCCATCCAGGTGTTTTTTGTCTTCAAAGACCTCCTGCAAAAGATGGTCGACTCGGGAAAAGTCAAACTGAAAGGCTCTTTAGCCCAGGTAGCATGTGTCACTACTACAGTTCCATAGGAGGAAGGCAAGTGGCAAGAAGTCAAAAGCAAAAATGCACAAAAATATGATGATTGGATGGTCAGAAAGATGATCAACCGAACTCATGCTATTTTGCGAACACAATTGAAGAAACCAATTGTACCTTCTGCCATGAATGCCGAAACAAAAACCTCTTCATCAGGGGGAAAATCCTCAAAGAAACGACATGATTCAAAGAAATAAAAGAATTCGAAGAAGATGAGTATGTGTCAAAACCTAAGTTGTCTTTGACTATGACAGACTTCATGCCATCTACTTCAAATCAACGGGCACCGCCCCACCAAACGGAATAGCCTAAATTGGCTAGTCAGGCAGAATCCTCATAGGATGAAGAGTTGATTTTCGGTTCTGTTAATATGATTCAATTAACAGATCCATATGCCAGTCGCAGTTTCAATTTCGATGAGCCTGAATTCCCTGTATCAAATAGAGGAATCAGAGGAAGTTCCAGAGGCTTAGGATACAGGGGAAGACTTGGATCTTTCAGAATCCACTATTCCAATTCTACCCCTGCTAAAACTGTGTACGCAGCAGAAACTCATGGTAGAGCCCTTCAACGAGCTTAGCAAGAACAAGAAAGTTCTTTTACCAATAGCAAATTCAGTCCTGACACAGTTATTCTGGAAGACCGGTTGAAAGTTTCATCTTCTTCCTCTCAGTAAGTGAATGGATCTAATCAGTCTAATCTTCCAAAACCAGGAATATTGCCAACTCCTATCCCAATACATGATGCAACGAATTCCAAAGCATCTGCTTCCAAGGCACTTGCTAAACCACATGTTCCTGTTGGGAAACGCAGACCTCTGGATCAAAAGTATGATGTACTGAAACACTTGGCCCAAGTACCGGCCAAGTTATCAATTCTGGATGCATTGAATCTGTCAAAGGATCTTCGGGAGGCACTCATCGAGGCTTTGTCAAGTCCTCAGGAGTTTGAAACTGAAATTGATGTAGCTGAAGTCTATCACGTAGAGAATAATCCTGCATAATTCCATGCAATAATATCTTTTACTAATGAAGATGAATATGATGTCATGCATGGGCATATTAGACCTTTGTACTTATCTGGAAAGGTCAATGGTGTAGACTTCCGAAGATCTTTCATTGACAATGGTTCAGGAGTCAACCTCATGCCCATTCGTACACTTCGTCGATTGGGGCACACGGAATCTGATTTATCTCCTTCTACCGTGATGTTACAAGGATATGATAAAAATGAACAAGAACCACTGGGTGAAGTTAAACTCAGAACTCAATTTGGAGATCTTGTATCCAATTCAGATTTCATGGTTGTTGATCAAGACTCAGCCTTCAACATCCTGCTTGGAAGACCCTGGCTACATCAACATGCGGCTATCCCTTCATCATACCATCAATGTCTCAAATATTGTTTCGATGGAAAAGTTGGGACATTGTATGGTGATAAGGCCCCGTTCAATACATGTGAGTCTCAATACGTTGAGGCGGAATTCTATCACATGAAGGGAAGGGATAAATCCACAACAAAGAAGATTACCAAAATTAATGCTCCATATGGTTTGGAAAAGATTCCAGTAAATCCATTTGCGCATATGAGTATAGATTATGTGTTGCCTATCAGTCAAATTGATAGGATAGACCCAAATCAAAATAATCTTATGGAAATATCCATAATGTAAATTATGGCAATCAAGCTAGACAACTTGGGAGAAATTGGTGATTCTCCAAGCAGTGATGAAAGTCCAAATGGCGACGACTTCATTTCATCTGCTGAAATCCAACATGTCTATATTTCTCCAATTAGGCCAGAAGAAGTTATAGAAACATTAGAGGTGAGAAATGATGTCGATTCTCAATCCATCATATCCTCTTTATATCCCAAGGAAGACCCTTCATCATCAATCGGGTCGGAAATGGAAGCTTCTTCTTTAAGATGTGAAAATTTTGACATCTCTTATGATCATGAAAATTCTACTTCATCATCTACTATGCAAGTATAAATGGAAGAAATAACACATGTTGAAGAAGAAGAGGAAGATCTCAGAGATGCTCCTCTAGCATTTGAAGAGGGTATCTCTACCACCGTGGATGAACTCAGAGAAATAAATCTGGGTACAAAAGAATATCCACGCCCCACTTTAATCAGTGCGGCCATGACTCTTAAAGAGCAAGAGATATATATTTCTTTTATAAAGAAAAATAGAGATATATTTTCTTGGAACTGTACAGAAATTCCCAGGCTTGATCTTGATGTTGCTACTCATCATTTGGTTTTACCAGAAGAACATCGAGGATTTAGGAAAGCTGCAAGAAGAACACACCCAACTTATGCTTCCATAATTGAAGCTGAAGTGGATAAGATTATCAAAGCTAACTTCGTCAGAGAAGTTCAATATCCGAAGTGTTTGGCTAATATTATCCCTGTAAAGAAGAAGAAAGGACAAATTAGAGTTTGCATCGATTTTAGATATCTTAATCGGCATTGTCCTAAGGATGGTTTCCCGGTTCCGATTACAGAACTTTTAATTGATGCAACATCTGGATATGAAGTAATTTCCTTCCTGGATGGATATTCCGGATATAATCAAATATGAATGGCCCCAGAAGATGAGGAATCCACAGCCTTCAAAGCCCCTCTGGGTGTGTTTTGCTTCCGGGTAATGCCCTTTGGCTTAAAGAATGCAGGTGAAACATATCAGCGTTCCATGCATTGTATCTTCAAACCCTTTTTAGGGATGTTTGTTGAATGCTTTGTAGATTATTTTTGTGGTTAAATCCAAACAATGTTATAATCACTTGGCTAATTTGGAAGTCATATTCCGCAAGCTTCGACAACATAATTTGAAGATGAACGCCTTAAAATGTTCTTTTCGGGTAACCTCGGGAAAATTTCTTGGCTTTGTTGTATGCCATCGTGGTATTGAAGTCGATCCTGAGAAGAAGAAGTCAATCCTTGGTATGTCACATCCTCTAAATTTGAAATAATTAATAGGACTTCAAGGACACTTAGCCTATATTCGGCGTTTCATCACCAATTTGGCAGGAAAAAGTTTACCCTTCACCAAATTGATGAAGAAGGGAGTCACTTATCAGTGGACTGAAGAATGTCAAGAAGCATTCGATATTCTAAAGAAATACCTCTTGAGTCCACTGGTGCTCATGCCAACTGTTGAAGGAAGACCACTTATCCTCTACGTGACAGCTCTAGAGCGATCATTGGGTGCCTTTCTTGCTCAGATGAATGACACTGGGAATGAAACAACATCTACTACCTCAGTCGGACTATGCTTGAAGCAGAAACCCGGTATTCAAGTATTGAGAAGTGCTGCCTGGCATTAATCTTTGCAGTTCAGAAGTTGAGACACTACCTGCAACATCACGAGGTCCAATTTGTATCTCGCAATAACCCGCTCAAATTCACTCTTAGTCGTCCAATGCTTACAGGATGTATGTCAAGGTGGGCAGTTATTTTGTAGCAATTTGATATTCAGTATGTGTCTCAAAAGGCAATAAATGGCCAAGATTTGACTGATTTTATGGCTGAACACCCTTCAGTGGAAGACACATCTTCATATATTGAACTCCATGATGAGTAAATCTTCTCTATTCAAGAAAGTCCTCAGGCATGGGAAATGTATTTTGATGGTGCTTCCAGAAGTCCAACAGGGAGGAAAATGGAAAATCCTAAATTCAACAAAGTTGGCTTAGGAATTGTGGTCATTTCTCCCGAAAAGGCAGTGTTACCTTATTCCTTATTATTGTGGGAAGGTGGTACCAATAATGAAGCAGAATACCAAGCTCTCATCACAGACTTGGAATTGGCGCTTCAAGAACAAGTGAATCACTTAAAGGTGAAAGGTAATTCAGACCTGGTAACCAAACTAGTCAATGGGTATTATGCCATCAGAAAAGAAGAACTAATCCCTTTGTATGATTACGTCAGAGAGTTAATGGCGGAATTCCCTTTGGAACCGACATTTTCTTATGTCCCGCGATCAAAAAATGCTCAAGCTGGTGCACTGACTAATATAGCCACAGCACTGGCAGATCCAAATCGGGACGAGACAACCATCAGTATTTCCCACCATCGTGCAATTTCACCTTATGTTCAGATCAGAACAGAGGAAATTAATGAAATTAGTCCCATTCCTGAACCTTATGGTCATATTACAGGATAGATGTCACCTATCAGGGAATACCTTCAAAATGGAACACTTCCACCTGATAGAGCCGAGAAAGAACAAATCTGGCAACGTGTGGTCAATTTTACTCTTTATGATAGCCCAGATCACCTAGAGAAAATTCTCTACAAATGTGGTTTTGATGGAGTTCTCTTCAGACGAATTGATGGTGAAAAGACAATGGATGTCATGAAAGAAGTGCATGCAGGAGTTTTTGGTGCCCACTAGTCTGGACATTGACTGTCTGATCAGATTCAAAGGCTTGGATACTTTTGGCCCTCAATGATACAAGATTGTGTTGATTTCACAAAGAAGTGTCATTCATGCCAAGTACATTCCAACTTCATTCATCAACCTCCAGAGTTTCTTCATACATCTAAATACTCGTGGCCATTTGCCACATGGGGAATGGATGTGGTAAGACCTTACCCTACATCTACGGCCATGAAGTTTAAGTATATTCTTACTGCTACTGATTTCTTTTCCAAATGGGAGAGGCAATACCTCTCAAGGAAGTCAGTTCTAAATGCATTGTTAGCTTCATCAAGTCTAACATCATTACCAGATTTGGTGTCCCTTATCCCATATTGATGGAAAATGGCACAAACTTCTGTTCATCCGAGGTGAATAAATTGTATCAAGAATACAACATCAAATCCAACCATTCATCTCAGTATCATGCAGCAGCCAACGGCCAGATAGAATCTTTCAAAAATACTCTGTAAAATATACTGCAAAAGATGGTGGATAAAGATAAGAAATCATGGCCTGATAAACTCTTTCATGCTTTATAGGCTTATCAGACTACTACCCACACTGCAACTCGGTCAACTCCATATTCATTGGTATATGGAACAGAATCAGTCTTGCCAATTGAAGTTAAATTACCCTCTCTCAGAGTTTCCATTTGTGATCAATCATCTACAGATGAAAAATCTCAAAAGCGGTTGAATGAATTGGAACAGTTAGATGAGAAAATATTGTGCACTTTGCACCACATGGAAGTCTATCAGAATCGAATAGCACGAGATTTTCACAAAAAACTTCTTCTTCGTTCATTCACTCAGGGAGAATTGGTATTAGTTCTCAGAACTCTAATGATACCAGGAAAGAAACCTCCCAAGCTTGAGCCAAAATGGAAAAGACCTTACTCAATACATAGGGTCTACTCCAATGGAACTTATTCATTAATCTCGATGGATGGAGAAATCATCACTACTCCAACAAATTCCAGATTTTTGAAGAAGTATTTTGTATAAACATAAAGTATATCATCCATGGTCCGGTATGACCTTAAACTACACCACCGTCCAGTAAGACGTTAAACTGCATCATCAATGGTCCATGCATATGACCCTAAACTATTTGCACATACGTTCAACATGACGTTAAACTGTGTCCCCTTCATCTTCCTTGCTATATGACGTTAAACTATATAGCAACGGTCCATACATATGACCTTAAACTATTCTCACTTTCGTCCAACATGATGCTAAACTGTGTTGTCCCTCTTTTTCGTCCAACATGACGTTAAACTGTGAAAACATCCCTTACGGCCAGGATGACGTTAAACGACATCATCAATGGTCCATAAATATGAAATTATACTATTTGTGTTACTTTCGTCCAACATGACGTTAAACTATGAAAAAAGTCCCTAATACGTCCAACAAGAAGTTAAATTGTGTACTCTTTTGTCCTTACTGCATGACATTAAACTGCACAGTCGTCTTTTTGTCCAACATGACGTTAAACTGTGTTGTCTCCATTGTCCTAACTACATGATGATAAACTGTAAAGAAAGTCATTTGATACGTCCTACATGACATTAAACTGTACTTTGTCCCTACTACATGACACTAAACTGTGAAGCACCAATAGTCCTAACTACAAGACTTTAAACTGCATTGTCCCTTTATATGTCCTACATGACATTAAACTGTGCATCGTTAAGGTTGTTATTACCTCTTGTTTCTCACACCGAGTATGACTCATGTGAGCTTAGAGCAAACCTCAACCATAACACTCTCTCTGGGCTACTAACCATGTATAAGTCCCAACAACATCATTTTGTAGGTTTTTGTCCTCAATAACAACTTGATCATTAATTCATTCTTTAATTGAACTACGCGGACTTTGATCCTTGCCTTCTAGGCTGGGTACGTAGGCAACCTCCCAAGGTTCAAACCCAAAACCAATCTCTTCACATCGGTTCACCTCTATCTCATATTATGTTGATTCGTGAAACTGCTCCTAGAATCAATATATTTACATTGATTCACTTTCTTCCTTGTTATACGATGTTAAATTATATAGCACTATTTTGTCCAGTATGACAATAAACTACAAATATTCATTGATACCCTCACCTGAGAGGGAACCATTATTTACATTGATTTTTCAATCATGTTTCATTTCAAAGACTACATGCATACATGGAAATTCCCAAACCTTTTATCTTGGGATAAACCATCATTGCACTAAAGTCCCTTTTTCCCCTTCACATGTATAAACCAAATTTGTATAGAGGGTATTTCTAGAACTATGTGGTCTTGATTCCCATCTTTATGGGATACGTAGAAACGTTCGAGTGTCCCTCTAATCCAGCCCCAAGACTTTTGGGCCTAACCCCAAATTCCACTTTCAGTCCCTTGGCTGAAAAGTCCCCATGAAAACACACATTGTTTATTTCTTATAATGGCCCAAGCTCTATGACCGTAAACTAAGGTCTCTAATACTTTTGTCCCACACGACATTAAACTGTAGTTTAAGAACTACGTATGGCTTGATTCCTATCCTTATGGGATACGTAGTGAAGTACAACATTTCCAGTCAGGACCCAGCCACAACATGATTATGGTTAGCATTGATCTGTGTATCTCTGTGTACATTGGAAAATACCCATCTTTATGTGTCATAATCCTAACCTTAAATATTTTCATTTTTTCATAACCCTTTTTCTTGAATTTTAGTCACAAAAATGTCAAATTTCTGAGAGTTCTTTTACCTGACTATGCAGCACATGCCCTTAGGCGGCCTTGCGCAAATAGTCCCCATAACAGATTTGTCAGCCAAAAGATACTATTATCTGACTATGCAGCCAATGCCCTTAGGTGGCCCTGTATAATTCAACCCCCTAACGGGTTTGTCGGATACTGGTAACTTCATTCTTGGGAAGAAAGCCTCTTTTGTCCTTATTGGACTTAAATGACAGTATGTAGGGATCCGCAAAAATAGCCATCCTTAACATATTTGTCTCGTATCCTTTTTCATGATCTGAAACTATTCAAGTCTATGGTTTATATTCTCCTTCCCTATGTTTGGGTCAGATATTCATAGGAGTGATATCCATCCAGTTCTTTGATAATCTTGTTTGGAAATATCTTCTCCATATTCAAGTACCTCTTTCCATACAGCAAACTCTATACTTTGTAAATTTTGAATCTCCATAAACTTTCACTGGATTTTTAGCACTAGGAATGTAAAATTACGAGAGTTTTTTTGCCTGACTATGCAGCACGTGCCCTTAGGCGGCCTTGCACAAACAGTCTACATAACAGACTTGTTATCCAAAAGATGCTATTTATTTGACTATGCAGCCAATGCCCTTAGGTGGCCCAGCATAATTCAACCCCCTAACGGGTTTGTTAAATAATAGTAACTTCATTCTTGGAAACTACTTCTTCTGATGCCTTTTAGCTCTTTTTCATATCATTCCTCAGATTGAAATATTCTTAAGCCATAGTTTACATATTTTCCCTCATACGTGAGTATGGTAATGTGTTTTCAGATAGACTTTCAAGGAATTGAGTCAATTCTAATGCATTTGGTCAAAGCTAATTTTGACCTTAAACATTACCCTCTGTATGTTTGACATGCATGACTTTAAACTTCCCACAAAAGACAAAGGAAATTTGAATAAAAGTCAAGTTCCAGCTCACTAAACATACATTTTGTATGATTTAGGTAATATTGAGCAATTAAAAGATTCAAAGTTTGTAGGGTTATTTATAATAATCCTAGTAAAAATCAAACTATGCTTACTAGGCCCATTGGCTTAGGTAAAATTTAAATCATGTAGCAAAATAATGAAGGTATGAATGATTGAAGATGAAAGTGTTTTTCATTGATATACATGATATAGAAGAACATCCACAGACTGGAGTCTCTTCTCTTTTTCAAGAATTACAAAAGGTCTTTCAACATAACTCTTCATTTGATTTAAGGCATCCCAAGCTTCATCAGCAACCACCTGGAATTCATTCATTCAATTGGATACAATAAGAGATGCAGTGATACCAGCTCTTCTTGGAACAATTGTAAAAGGATGTTCTTGAGTGCGATTTGAGAAAATTTTCTGCTGATCAAACAGTGACTCTGTTTTTGTCTAAGAGACTTGGAAGATGGATACATGGATTTGAGAATGGAGCATTGGAAGTAAAGATCCATTTGGAGAGAGTACTCTTTTTAGATATTGCTCTAATACCATGTTTGTCCTCTCTCCACCAACCGGCAGCGGAAAACATTTCATCCCATGGGTTTGACATTTTCATATCTGCAAGGAAATGGCATGGAAGGAAAATTTGAAAGTTCACACCATTGTTGTTTCTCTTAATGCACAACATAACCGAAATAGAGGAGTAGTAGTGCAGCTGCATTTCAGGCGTATAGTTCTTTGCATCTGGAACATTGACTCCTTGCAGATGACCATGACCATACTGGGACAGGTAGATTCTCTGTGGGAAATTAAGATGATATTTCTTCAAGTACATAGCCAAATTTAGGAGAGTGTTGTCGCATATATCATAGTAATCATGGCCAACAATGTTCATCATTTCATTAATCCGCTTGCTTGCCATTTCATCAGCCGTTCTAATTCCCTTGGGAGCCATTGAATCTGCAAAAAAGTTGAATAAACTAACTCTTAAATGGGTTTATTTTTCATAAAATTTGTGAAGGAATTCAGAAAAAATTTCAAAGGCATTAAGGCACGCAAGTGTTAGTGTGTCGTGCTAGTTTTTGACACGCAAGTTTAAACCGCGCAAGTATAAACACCTCTACAGCAGCGTGACAGCAACGAAACAGCGGAAAATAGAGCAACCTATAAGGTGAAGGCCACTTGCGCGGAGAGAGCTCGAAAGTTTGAAATCTGGATGCTTTGTACGGAAATGGGGCCACATATTTATAGTCCATAGTCGTACCCTACTAGTCGAAGATGTCCATCTAGAAGTTGAGCGCCATACCTTGTGCGCCCCATCCTGCGCGCCATACACCTGGGCGTCACCTTTCCTTTCATTTTCTTATTTTCCTCAGAGTCACATCCTCATTTCTTTCAGATCCAACTCTGAGGGGGGGGGACTTTTGTTGACGCTTCTTTTCATCACATTGTCTAAACAAATGGAAAGGGAAATGACTTAGCACAAATTGATTCATCCTTTGAAGAAAACATCAAAAATCGAGAAAGGTATGAATAAGGATTCAAATGCACAAGGGTCGCGTAAGTTCTGTCACTGTCGCGCAAGTATACTTGCACGCCACCTAATGGTCGCGCAAGTGACTTGCGCGCCCTAAAGTATAACTGCCCGGGGTCTTCTCCAACCTATAAATAGACCCTGCGAGCCCCCCATTTAGGGAGGGAATTTTTCCAGAATTCACAGAGAGAGCTATGAATTCCCAAGTCTCTTCTTTAGGTCTTTCGAACTCTTATAAGGTAATTCTTTACCCTAAATGGAAGGTTTAAACAAGAGGAGTAAGGTCTAAGTGTTAGAATTCACTAACACTTGCACGCCTAAGTGTTTTTACCCTTAAGGGAAATGAACACACTTGTGTGCCGCCCTAATTCTTCATCAGGAACTTGCGCGCCATCTTCTGGAAAGCCTCTAGTGATAATACCAAGGGTTTGAGCCAAGTATCACCCAAGTATTACTCAAGGACTGAAAATCGCGCAAGTACCCATGTGTCACGCAGGTATACCTGCACGACCAAGACTTGCCCGCCCACATAGTACCTGCGCGCCTTAAAAGACTTGCACGCCTTTACCTTTTTGGGTGCCTTTCCTGCCCATTTCAGCCCTCTTATGTCATTCCACCTCTCCTATTAAAGATTCATTCTTCAAGACACTCTTCAAACCCATTTATGGCATGATTTCTTGATTTGGATTCCTTATCTGAAAGGAACTCCATGGAACATCTCTCAAAATCTAGTGATTTATAGATCTTTATGTCACTAAAGATTGAGATTTCATTCATTCAACCTCATCCTTTAAGATGAGAGAATCCTTAACCTGGGCCTCCTTTTAAGGAGTAATCCCCAGTCTCAAATATGGGCATCCTCCTTAGGTGTAAGCCCCAACCATAATTCTCTTAACCTGGGCCTCCTTTTCTGGAGTAATTCCCAGTCTCCAATATGGGCATCCTCCTTAGGAGTAATCCCCAACCATAATTCTCTTAACCTGGGCCTCCTTTTCAGGAGTAAGCCCCCGTCATAAATATGGGCATCCTCCTTAGGAGTAAGCCCCAACCATAATTATCTTAACCTGGGCCTCCTTTTCAGGAGTAAGCCCCAGTCTGAAATATGGGCATCCTTCTTTAGAGTAATCCCCAACCATAATTCTCTTAACCTAGGCCTCCTTTTCAGGAGTAATCCCCAGTCTCAAATATGGGCATCCTCCTTAGGAGTAAGCCCCAACCATAATTCTCTTAACCTAGGCCTCCTTTTCAGGAGTAGGCCCTAGTCTCAAACATGGGCATCCTCCTTATGAGTAAGCCCCAACCATAATTCTATTAACCTGGGCCCCCTTTTTAGGAGTAAGACCCAGTCTCAAATATGGGCACCCTCCTTAGGAGTAAGCCCCAACCATAATTTTCTTAACCTGGGCCTCCTTTTTAGGAGTAATCCCCAGTCTCAAAATGGGCATCCTCCTTAGGAGTAAGCCCCAACCATAATTCTATTAACTTGGGCCTCCTTTTCAGGAGTAATCCCCAGTCTCAAATATGGGTATCCTCCTCCGGAGTAAGCCCCAAGTCCCTTAATTTTCAAATCCCTTTAACCTGGGCCTCCTCCTTAGGAATAATCCCCAGTCTTAATTTCTCTTAACCAGTCATAATTCCTTTTGATTTGGTCTCCCTTCTCGGGAGTAAAACCCAATCATAAGTCCCTTCTAACCTGGGAATCTTCCTTAGGAGTAAGCCCCAAAATTAGAGTATCCAAATCTCCATAAAGTACATATACCTTTATAAACCCTGTTCCTGGATTTCTTCCCTGAAGTAAATCTTAATCCTCATCTATTTTGGGCAGTCATAAACACATAAGCCCCACATCATTGCATCTTTCGTGGCACAACTGTCTGGTTTCACCAATACCTCTTGTTTCTCACACCGAGCATGACTCACGTGAGCTTAGAGTGTAAAAGTAATCATGAATTCATTCTTTGAGCCATCAATCATGCATAAGCATCATACTCCCTTATTTGAACTACGTGTGTTCAGATTCCTTTTCCAAGACAAAGGATACATAGGTATCCCATCAACGGGTACGATCCCAACTCTGAAATAATCCATGTCCTCCTGAATGACAATAAACTTCAAGTGCCCCGCAGAGTGGTTTTAAAACCAGTATGGTCATCATAATGACCAAGAGACTTTTATGTATTGAAGGATACCATTGGCTAAGAATCTCTAAACAAATATAGACGATTCTCTATCGATGAAGAACCTCGAATACATATAAAATATTCTCTAAATTTCCTATATATAAATCTTTGATTGTCAGATCTAAAGGAAAGCTCATTTTATACTTGGTAATGTAATAAGGATTCACGAAAATAACTTAAATCTATAAAGAGAGTCCCAGAGTAGACAATAATTCCCCAAAAAAAGGTGTGATGAGTCCAACCTCCCATACTCTCGACCAATGTAAATTCCTAAGCCTCATCAGTCCACAAATAATGAGCGCCTACCTTTGGAAAGTAGGTCCAAATGGATATGGAATCACTATATGTTTCCGGTTCAACGAACAAACCCGTTAGAAACCGATTGGAATGTTTGAACCTTCAATCAACGTGGTCATCCCCGATTCCAGAGGGAAACAATTACCTAACTCTTTCAAAGTTTATTTCTTATTCGAATCCATATAAATTTATTGTATCCATAATAAAATGAATAAAATAGTCTCATAAAATATACCTTTTTTATTATTATTATGGGACAACCAATTTTCACCTCCTTTTGATCAAGTACATGTGCGTATGTGTGAACTACCATCTACATATAGTGATATAATTCATTTTCCATCACAATCATTCATGTTTGGTTATTATAATGTATTTAATTTTTATATATGATAATTATTATAAAATTATTATTCTATTATTATATAATATCATACCTTCCCATACATTTGAATAAATATAACATTTATCATGCATACGTGTAGATTTCCACCTCCATGAAGCAATGCGATTCATTTTTTCAATTTTTATTTACATGGATGTTAATAAGGATTGATTTAATGAATATATATGTGGTATTTAAGATATAATAATGATTCTTAAAAGGTGAATTTTTATTTTAATTTATGTTTTCCATCCATTGAAAATTGGAAGCACCGCTCATGCATACATATAGACTACCATCTCCACAATATTATGTAAATCATTTTTCATCATATATTTATATGAATTGTTATAAAAGTTTATATAATGAATAAATATGATATTTATTTAATTATTTATATTTTTGGGACTATTAAACTATAAAAATTTTGCAAGTACTAAGACCGTAAAACTAAATCATGCATGGAAAACAGACCAGTTTTCACATGAATGTTTATTTTAATAAATAAAGTTTTAATAAAAGGATAATTTTAAATTATAAAGGAATGATACATATTAAATTATGTAATAATATGGTTTTCTAATATATATATATAATAAATTTTTATTATTTTATAATAATTTTTAATTTTTACTAAGAGAGGTGTGACTTCTAATAAGGTTTTATGTTAGAAACTATTTTCCTTACGAGATTGTCTATGTGAAACATACATTAAGGTAAATTATATAGATATAATCCTTAAAAACCCATATAATTTATTCTCATATTATTATTATTTGAATTTTAAAGTAATTTTACTATTTCCCTCTCTTTATTATTAAATATTATTGAGAAAAAAAATATTAATAGAAAACAACCATATTTCCTATTTTATTGATGAACATTTTCTTCCATAACCAAGTTTTATAAAATGAGTAAAAGAATATTATTTTATATGATCCATTGATTTTTATAATATCACATTAATCCATAACTAAATTTATTTTCAATTATTTAAAAATAAATTTTTACAATCTTTTATAAACTGGTTATTTATAAAATTTTATAAAAAAATGTTAAAATAATCTTTATTTTAATTTTTGTTACACAAACATCTTTACCCACTGTCATGAATATTATTTACTTTGATGAATAATTTTCCATGGTTTATTCAAATAAAATATTTTATGACAATATTATTTTAATTTTTAGTTTTTAAATATACCAAAATAAAATGATATTTTCTATAGTTTCATAAAAATGGTAAATTATATTTTAAAATAATTTTCTATTTATGTTAGAATATTTTATGTATTGTTATGGTTAACTAGGTATGTTATATTATTATAACATCCACTTTATTTATATGGATGATTTATAATGAGGATAATTTACGGACGATTATATGAAACCCATTTCATTCCCATGGGTTAATTATGTTATACAAAACTATTTTTGAAACCTATTTATTTTCCGTAGGTTATGCTATGATGAAATGACATAATATTTATGAGGATTGATTTTTTTATATCTTTAATGATGTGATGAATTAATGAATTTTTTATGATCTTTTATCACACATATTTATAGTTTTAATTATGTGACGAGTGAGCCTGAAATTATATAGTCCACTAATGAAATGGGTAATTATGGATATCTCATGCGATAATATGGACTAGATTAGAGATTAAACCCCATTCTCTAAGGTAATTTTTTCCAATATGATAATATTGGGAGTGAACCTTGTTTATGTATATAATGGAATGGGGAGTTACCCTAATCCACTATGATAGCCTTAGAAATGATCCTTAATTAATGAAATCATTTTTTAGGATTATTTATATGCCAAAAATTTATTTTTTATGCTTATGATATGTTATAGTTGCTTGTGATATATTATTAATTTTTATAAAGTCGTAGAAACAACCTTATTCCATTATTAATGATTACATATCTTTTATTGATTGGGTATGACATTTTTAAGTTATGATCATGTTCTCATACCCTTTTTCTTCTTCTCATTTGCAATGGTTGATTGATTTCTCATTTTTTTACATTTAGTGATCTTATGAACTCACCATTTCTTATTATTGTATATTTCCTAGGTTATGAATAAATGTATTAAGTAATAAATTTATAATATGGGTATTATTATAGAAGAAATTTGTAGGAGATGTTCACGATCTTTTAGAAAATAAGTTGATTATTTATCAACTCTTCAAAGACATTAAATGTTTACGGTATTGGGTGTGTATTATTGTGAAATATATTAAATATTAATCTATAAGGATTTAATATCTATGTATGTTATTATTATTTCACTTATCCTTCCATGATAAAGAGATTTATTGTATTTTAATTTTATTAATATATATAATGGTGACACTCCCCTTGCTTATAATAGGGAACCTACTCTTATCACTTTTCTACACCACTTGAGAACCATAGATAAATCTATATCTACCCAAATAACCTCTTAAAACTCTTATCCAATACTTAGAGGTTTTTTTTCTTACAAAAAATATCCATAAAATAGTTCTTAAGAGGTTTAAAATAGAGATTATCCATGGAATAGGTGTATGTTATTACAAAGACTGTTCAAATCTCTTTCTTCTAAAACATACTCCAAATATTCTATAACCATATTAAAATAATGAAATTAGTATCTATAATATAATAAAATTTATTTATCCTAATTTTAAAACAATTTTCTTCTTCCATTCCATATAATGTAAAATTAAAACATCATTCATGCATACATGCTGATTACCGTCTCCACAAACTGATCTAATTCAATTTTCAGCATTTCTTAACATCAATGGATATATTGATGTATATAATGAATAAATATGATATTTATAAAATAATTAATATTATAATAATATAAAATTTTATCTATAATCTTTTATTTCCATCTGTTGAAAAATGAAAACGTCACCCATGAAAACATGTATACAACCATCTCCATGTAAAACATATTTAATTTATTAAAAACTCCTTACATGGATGGGTATGAAATTTTATTTAATTGTTAAATATGATATATATTACATTATTTACATTATGGAAGTTATGAAACTATGGAAAACGTTTAAGGCCCATAACTGCAAAATCAAAACATGTCTGAGATACAAAATAATTAAAACATAAATAATTGATTTTAACAAATATTTATGAGTAAATGGGTAAAATAAGTTATAAATAAATGAAAACCAAAAATAAAATTATAAATATAGATCTATTAAGTTATAATAAAAAATATAAATTTATTATAAATGATGTTGGTATGCATCTAACCAAGAAGGAATCCATGGTAAAGTTTTCTCATCTCAAACGTCCTTCTTTGAGATATATTCTGAATTATACAATTATTTACATTATATGGAGTATATTATAAATATTTCATATATTTTATCATGATAAATAATTTAGTAATTTTAATTAATCTTCCATTTCATGTTCTCACTTTCGAGAGGTTTTGATTCAAACATTATAAAATATGTAAGGGTTATTTGTCTCAATTCTGATTCCTTGATACATGTTTCGTATTGCATAAAATGATTTCTTTTATATGGTGAACTGACTATCCAATTAATATATTTTAAAATAGTATTTTATGTAATTCATAGGATTTATACAAACATATAATGTTCTAAAATTCAATTTCTTTTGATTGGAAAGTTACCAAATTCGTAAGGGTAAATGTTTCAATCTCACTTTTAATCAGGATTATGTGTGCTTTAGTCTACATTATGATAACAATATACTCCTTATCTTTTAAAACCATATATTTTAATATTAATTTGTTAATTTTTTACATGTATTATTACTATTTTACCTCTATTTGGTACTCAAAACCACTGAAATAATATTTTTAGTAAACCTATCCTTATTTCTCATTTTTTATTGAAAATAATTTTCCCCTATATCTATTTTATTTATTTTTCATCAAGAATTTTCTTTTATATACTACCAAGATTTAATAGGGAAATATTTTTTTAACTATGAGTTTATATTAAAAATATTAAATTATCATTTTCATCATTTTTTATGGATCATTTTTTACTTTATTTATGATAGTTTAAAAAAGAATGTTTTTTTAATGTTTATCACTTGACTGCAATTTACCATCATCATAGTAATTATTAATTATCGTCCTTACTTTACAATTTTCCTCGTTTTTTTAATGAAAATATTAATCCCATTACTCTTTGAATTGTTTATTTTTTTGTAATGTTACTATAGAGAAAGGAATATTATCTCCTCAAAATATATGAATAAGGGGATTCATTATATATATATTACACTCTAAATTATCTTACATAACCATAGTTTATTTTAAAATTTCAATTTTCATACATCATTTTACAAATATTTTTAAAAATTATCTTTCAAACCTTTTAAAAAGTGTTTTAGAAATGTTTTATAATGTCATTTTTTGGCAATGTTATAAATTTTTTAAGAAAAACATTTCAAATTTCATCTTTCATTTTACTCTCTAATTCTAAAACTGAAATACCTAAAACCAATATTTATGATAAATTTAAAGTCTTATTTCATCCATTACGGACTAATATTTTATAAGAATTTTTTTTTCAAATGGGTTTTCTCACTTCATTATTATTTTGTTCCATATCACTCTGACTCTCCAATTTGACTTTATTTTTCTCCTTTAGGTTCATGTTCTTTATCAATATCTATGTGTTGATTTATCTATATACCAATTATAATATGTTTTATAAACACTATATTTTTCATTAATCATATTGGGGTTTTTTTTTGAGAAATATAGCTAATTTATTAACTAGTTGAAATATTAACAATCTGTATACTTATTATTTACCTAAGTATGATTATTGACTATTGATACTGCTTAATTATGTTCTGGGATGTATTAAAATTTTTATAACTTTATTTAATGTGGATATTCAAATATTATTAAGTAATATTGATCATATATTAGATTGACTTTTCAATATTTGAGGAATGCATTGGACATAAGTTAAGTACGAGTAGGGCTCATAATTATATATCCCCTAGATTCCTTAGTTGGTCTTATGAGAGAATCAGTTTAGAATAATTTTAATATTATTTTGGTATTTTTTTTGTATTTTTTACTCAATTATTTAAGGAATCCTGGTTAAGGCCTTGATGTTAAGCTTTAAATGTCTAGAATTATGCATTTTTTCATTAAGAAATTCATTATCAATTTCCTAGTGGTTGATAATTTATTATATTCTATAGAACAATTGTGCGCTCAAGTTATTAATTATATGAAATATATATTTCTTATTCACTCTATCATGTTGTATATTTCTTATGTATTCATTGTTGAGAAAGTGTTGTTTTCAACAATACATAATAATGTTATTTAAAGGGGGAGTTTATATTATTACTCTATCTCTTTATGATAATTTTGATTCTCACAAATACCCTAAATTATTTTATAATGATTTTATTTGTTAACAATTTTGCAGGAATTTATTATTTTATTTTACTCTTGAAATTACAAGAATTTATTACTAAAGTATTCGTATTTAGCGTGTTCTGGAAACACTGTTCATGCACTACTTATTCGGAATCTTCTTGAGCGTGTTTTTGAAACACTGTTCATACCCTACGTGGATAAACGTAGCGTAAGGATAAAACTTGTGTATACTTTTTGAGATAAGGAAAAAAGTATGGTTAAACAACCATAGGTTATCAGAAAAGTATGGAAGAAGAACCCTACATTAGAAAGGAACCCTACTTTTGGGATATCAGAAAAGTATGGAAGGAGAATAGTACGTAAATATAAAACGTTACGTTTGTTTCTCAAAAGTATGGTTCATCAACCTTACTTTTGTAAACAACCATACGTTCTTGGAAAACTATGGATCAAGTAAAATTATGGATCTTTTACAGTATGTTTGAAAGTCAAACAGAAAAGTATGGATGACCAAACCTACATTTGGAATCAACCTTACATTGTGAACCTTACGTTTGAAGGCTACGTAATCAACCTTACGTTCAGAGGACGCATACAGTTCAACTTAACCTTACGTTTGGCGTCAGAGAATTTAAAGTTGATATTTTTATGCAACAGTCAATACGTTGATTATTAGGCAGATTTCAAGTCAGATTTAAAGGTGATTTTAATGTACGATTTTGACTGATTCAAAACCATTTCATCAATGATTTGATAATCTAATTAAAAGGAGATTTTTATGCCGATTCTTCAGGGAAGTTACAACTACTCTGTAAATTCAAATGTTTGAATATTGCGAGTAAAAAAGGTGACTTTTGTGGATCTAATTTTGCAGGAAAAGTTCTTATCGTTATTTTATTTATATGGGATTTTTAAAACTGCATCGATGATTATTGATCATGTGTGATCTTTTGATTATTCTGAAAAAAAGAAAAACAGAGACTACTGAAACACACCGATCTGCTGGTTCAAAAAGAGCATCAAAGCTCTGTTTGTTAAAAAGGAAGGATCGTGATAGAAGATTCAATTGTTCTACAGTGAATATCTACTGTGAATTTTCTACTGCTGATATTTTGAATTGTATTTATATATCTACTGCAATGGGATTGACTCAGAACATCTCTTATGTGAAGATTATTATTTCTGAAGGCGACGATCCATCTACTGTCAATTGCATGTTGTTGAAATTGAGAAGAACATCTGGAAAGTATTTTCAGAATATGAAAATCTTTCTTTTCTATTCTTAAGTGACCAGCTTCTCGTACTAATATGAGTAGGTTCGTATTTGAACTAGAAGGTTTTTGTTTTCCTTGGATTGTAAAGGTGTCAACTACCAGTACTCAGTTGTGAATCGGTCTGTTGAAACGAGGACTCGATAGTGAAAATCACCAAGCTCGTAGAGTAGAGTGTTGGTGGAGTGGACTAGGGGACTTCTGTTCCCCGAACCACTATACATCTTGTGTTTCTGCTATTTAAATTTCTGCGGCATCATTTTATCTAATTAAAGTTAAAAGGCAGAACACAATCTTGTAAAGATTTTTGAAAAGACACAATTCACCCCCCCCCCTCTTGTGTATATTTGGTGTAATCCAATCCAACAATTGGTAACAGAGGTTGATCTTTCTGATAAAGCTTTAACAAGATGAAAGTGATTATACACAAAGAAAGATAAATCATACAAGAGAGGGAATGTCTATGGTCAGAGCACCGTACTTCAATGGAGAAAACTATGGATGCTGGAAGTCGCAAATGATTATCTATCTAAAAAATCTTGGATACATAGTCTATTCTAAGATTCTGAATCCATATGAAATAATAGAAAAACCAGAAACATGGAGTGCAGCTACTGAAGCAGATTATGACAAGAACTTGAAGGCAATGAATGCAATTATATGTGGTCTAGGACCTGATGAGTTTATAAGAGTATCTCAATGCCCAACAACATATGAAATGTGGGAAACTATTGTTGTTGCTTACGAAGGAACTAACAAGATCAGGGAAATGAGATATGAAACTGCTAAGCTTAAATTTGATACATTCAGAATGGTTGAAGGTGAGAGTATTACTCAAATGAATGGAAGATTGACATAGATTGTCAATAACATAACTATCTTGGGAGATCCTATTAAGCAAGTTGATCAAGCTTTAAAAGTATTGAGAGTTCTGCCTACAAAATGGAATGGAATCTCTGCATCAATCAAACAATCGAAACCTATCAAATATTTAACCATGAGAGAACTAATTGGAACATTAATGATGTATGAAGATGAGATGGAAGATAAAGCTAACGAACATAAAGTGCTTATTAAAATAAATGATACTTCCTTGAAAGCATCATCACAGAGCAAAAACAGAAAGATGAAGAAAAATGTAAAAGAGAAGCTAGGGAGTTTAGATTTATCTAATTCTGATATGGAATTGTCTCAGCTAGCCTGAAGATTCACAAAATTCTATAAAAAGAAGAAGGTCTTCATAAAATCCTTCAAAAAGGATGATAAGGAAATCAGATGCTATGAATGCAAGAAAATGGGGCATATCAGACCTGACTGCCCTCAGCTAAAAGAAGACAAAAGAAAGAAATTTTTCAAAATAAATGACTATGAGCATAAGGACAAGAAAGCCATGAAAGTTACATGGAGTGTATCTGAAGACTCCAATAGTACTTGTCAATCAGATTCAGTGAAGGAGGAAGCAAATCTGAAAGCCAACATGAGTTTTATGGCAGAAACAGATGAGGTACAATCTTACTACTCTTCTGATTCTAGTTCTAAATCTAATTACTCTAATGAAAAACTTGCAGCCTACTGCAATATGCTTGAAGAAAAATATGACCCTTTATTTAAGAAGCATAAGTCTTTAAAGAATATTCATAAGGCCGTTTCTGATAAAAGAGATACAATACTGACACAATATAAGGAGTTAACTAAAAAATTTGATTCAATTAATTCTAACAATACAGATTATGAATCAAAGATAAAATCACTACAAACTGAAGTAGAAACTTATAAAACTGTAGCCCTTGTTTTTACTAAAGGAGGAAATACTTTAAATAAAATCCTTGGGAAAAATGTCATTAAAAAGGAGAGATTTGGAATTGGAAGTAAAGCTGAAAAACCCAAGCTGTACAAAAACTATTTTATTCCAAGTGCAAAAAGACTAAATTGTAATTACTGTGGAATAAGGGGACATATTTCAAGAAACAGTTTCTTAAGACAACCCCAAATAAGTGGCATTAAGAAATCTTTTATATCAAATGATCTATTTGACTCCTTTGAAATTATAAAAACAAAGCAAGTCTGGATTCCTATATCCTTGCTAGCTAACACTACTGGACCCAACAAAATATGGGTACCAAAGCAATCTGTGTAAATGTATTTGCAGGTAGTAGGTCACATAAGAAAAAAGGACATATGGTATATGGAAAGTGCATTCTCAAGACATATGAGTGGAAAATCATTGAATTTCTCTACACTCACTCAAAAAGATAGTCGACTTGTCACTTTTGGTGACAATGCCAAAGGAAAAAATCATTAGTATTGGAACAGTTGCAGATCCAGAAGTTATCTCAATTAATAAAGTACTCTATGTACAAGGATTGAAACACAATATGATAAGTATCTCTCAACTATGTGATGATGGTTATGATGTTGATTTTTCTAAAATATTTTGTTCTGTTTTCAAAAATAAATTGCTTAAATTTAGAGCACCAAGAACTGATATTGTGTATACCCTGGATTTAAATTCCTTGTGTAAACAACAAGTAAATTGCTTAACTACTAAAATAAATGAATCATGGATCTGGAATAGAAGACTTGAAAATTGTAATGTATATGTTTTAAATAAGTTATCTAAGAAACATTTAGTTTCTGATTTTCCTAGTCTCAAATTTGAAAGTGACAGATTCGGTGATGCATGTCAACTTGGAAAGAAACACAAATCATCCTTCAAATCTATTAACAAAATTGCTACATCTAAACCTCTAGAACATATTCATATGGATTTGTTTGGACCTTTAAGAGTATAATATTGGGTGGTAAATTATATTTATATGTTTTAGTTGATGACTATTCTAGATTTACATGGATTTTCTTTTTGAAATTTAAAAATGAAGCTTTTACATTTTTTTTAAATTTTTTGTAAAGATGTTCAAAATGAAAAAGGATTTAAAATAATTTCATTAAGAAGTGATCATGGTATAGAATTTGAGAATCAAAAATTTAATTCATTTTGCTCAAATATGGGTATTAAACACACCTTCTCTGCACCTAGAACACCTCAACAAAATGGGATTGTTGAAAGAAGAAATAGGACTATTCAGGAAATGGCTAGGACTATGCTAAATGAATACAGACTTCCTACATACTTTTGGGCAGAAGCTGTAAGCACATCCTGTTATATAATTAATATAGTTTTAATTAGACCTCTTTTGAAAAAGACACCCTATGAACTTTGGAATAACATAAAACCTAAATTTAACTACTTTTAAGTTTTTGGATGAATATTTTACATCTTAAACACCAAGGATAATCTTGGTAAGTTCGATCCAAAATCTGATGAAGGAATTTTCATAGGATATTCAGCTACCTCCAAAGCTTATAGAATATATAATAATAAGTCAATTATTGTTGAAGAATCAGTTCATGTGTAATTTGATGAATCTGATCCCTTTGAGAAAAGGACATATCAAAATGATGAATCTGACTCTAATAATAACATGAGGCTTGATAACTTGAAAAATTATTTTGAAAAAGATATAAATAAAATTCAGTCCAGTTCATAAGAACATGATACTGAAGAACCTATAAGTGTGTTTCCTAGATAGACTAGAACCCCAAAGAATAAACCTTTAGAAACTATAATAGGCAACATAGATACAAGAATAAAAACTATAAGAAATATAGGAAATCTTGTCGAATTTTCTGTTTTTCTATCCCAATTAGAACTCAAGACTATAAAAGAAGCTTTAGATGATGAAAGCTGGATGATAGCAATGCAAGAAGAATTAAACCAGTTCAAAAGAAATGATGTCTGGGAATTAGTTGAAAGACCACAGAACTATCCAGTGATAGGAACCAAATGGGTCTTTAGAAATAAGCAATATGATCAAGGAATAATAACTAGAAATAAAGCTAGACTTGTAGCCAAAGGATATAATCAGGAAGAAGGTATAGATTATGATGAGACCTTTGAACCTGTAGCTAGACTAGAAGACATTAGAATCCTCTTAGCCTATGCATCTCATATGAACATTAAATTATTTCAGATGGATGTTTAGTCTGCCTTTCTAAATAGTTATTTAATGGAGGAAGTTTATGTTGAGCAACCTCCTGGTTTTGAAAATTCTCAAAAACCAGATTCTGTTTTTAAACTTACTAAAGTTCTCTATGGCCTTAAACAAGAACCTTGAGCTTGGTATGAATGATTAAGTTGTTTTCTTTTGAAAAATGATTTTACTATTGGAATGGTAGATCCAACACTATTTAAGAAAATTGTGAATTCTAATATTTTTTTGGTTCAAATTTATGTTGATGATGTATTTTTTGGATCAACTAATAAAACCCTTTGTCATGAGTTTTCAAAGTTAATGCAAAAAAAATTTGAAATGAGTATGGTGGGAGAACTAAATTTCTTTTTAGGATTTCAAATTTATCAAAAAGATTTTGGAAATGTTTTTAATCAAAGAAAATACATTACTGATTTGTTGAAGAAATTTGGACTTGAAAATAGCAAGACATATACAACTCCTATGTGTACTAATATAAAACATGATTTTGGTGAAACTGGAAAATCAGTTGACAACAAGTTATATAGAGGTATGATTAGTTGTTTGTTATATCTTACTGCTAGTAGGCCAAATATAATGTATTCAGTATGTCTTTGTGAAAGATTTCAATCAAATCCTAAAGAATCTCATTTAAGTGTTGTTAAAAGAGTTTTTAGATATTTAAAAGGAATTGTTTTTCAATCTCTTCTTTATCCCAAAACTTCTGATTTTAATTTGATTTCATATTCATATGCAGACTTTGGGAGTTGTAGATTAGATAGGTAAATCACTTCCATAACTTGTCAATTTTTAGGAAAATATTTAGTGTCATGGTCAAGTAAGAAACAACATTCAGTTTTCATGTCAACAGCTAAGGAAGAGTATGTTTCTGCTGGCAGTTGTTGTGTACAGGTGTTGTGGATGAAAAACACTCTTATGGACTTTGGAATAAATTTTAATAATATTCCTATTTTATGTGATAATACTAGTGCTATATATTTTTCAAAAAACTCTATTAATCATTCTAGAACTAAGCATATTGATATCAGACATCATTTTTTAAGAGATCATGTTCATAAAAAGGATATATCTTTGGAATTTGTAAATACTGAAATTCAATTAGCTGATATTTTTACAAAACCTCTTCCCACTGCGAGGTTCGATTTTATTAAGGGGGATCTAGGTTTATTTGATCTTAAATAAAATTTTACTTTACTATAGAATTTCTTTATTTTAATTCTGCTTAAAATAATTAATCTATTTAGTTTTTCAAATAGAATAAGTTTCTTTTCCCCGAGTAATCTATTTTATTTATTTTTAAATATATGTAATGATTATTAAAAACACAGGAATCAAGGTTGTCAGAAACCATTTCCACTTATAAACCATTTCATTTCCATCAAAACCTTCTCAACCCCGCAAACTGCACCTCTTCTCATCAACCCTAATCTTCGAACCGCTGAAACCCTAACCTTCAAACCTTCATAGATTCTCGCATAGATGGTAAGGAATAAAAGAGACAGTGAAGCTGAGACAAGAAATTACAAGAGACAACGCTCCGAAGGAAGGAAAATATTACAGGGATAGGTAATCAATCTCGACTGGTTATTTCAGACAAATTTACTGTTAAAACAAGCATTGTCATTTCAGAACCTTGAACATATGTTCAACAGTGAAAATACAAAATTTCTATATGAGGTAGAACTTAGATACTTCTTCAAATCTGTATAGTTTAGTCTGCGAGATACTGAGGACAATATGATGGCTAAGATAGAGGATAGGGATTTCTCAATCTTGTCAGTAGAAATTGGTCAGATTCTCAACTTCCCTCATGAGGTATTTTTTCATTTCGATTTGAAAAATATTTGAGATTATGTGCATAAATCAGAGGATATAATGTCGTTTCTCTTTGGTATTAAGAATGTCAAGAAAATTTTTATCAAGGATTTGGAGTCTGATCAGAAAATTTTGGTCAAATTTGTGCAAACAGGGATTGCACTGAGGATGTCTGAGATGGAAAATATATTATATCCCGATATGTATATAATGTATCTTTTTCTTAGTGATATGAAACTCAATTTTCCTATGTATATGGTTAGATACCTAATATATTATTGTCAGAGTGATGCCCGAATGAACTTTTATCCTTTTGGTCGATTTATTTCCAAGCTTTTGCTTAAGAAGGACATGGTGAGACTGGTGGATGCCAGAGTACACTGTCATCACAGTAATGTGTTTAATGCTGGAACTTTAAGAAAGATTGGCTATTTCTGGAGTACTATCAAAGGAAAAAAATTTCCAGTAGGAGCAGATAATGAATCAGAGAGTGCTCAAGCTCAATCTACAAAGTCAAAGGGGGGCCAAGTTGAATCTAGAGTCAGCACTGTGGCAAGGAGGATCAGATTTGAAGTAGAAGAAACTGAGGAAGAAAGAAGTTATGAGGGACTTCAAACTCAGAGGAAAATACCTGTGACTGAGGAACTTAATTCCCCTGATTTAACTATAAGAGATTTACTCTCTTACAAATTTTTCAGAGAAAAGCCTGTTGAACAACCTCAAGAACAGAATGTCACTACTACAGATCTTGATCATGAAAGGATTGTTGTTGAAAGTTTAGAACAACAGGATGTAGATGATGTTGCTAATATAATTCCACAAGAAAAAGAGGAAGAGACTGGTGAGGAAGTAGCCAGACCTCAGAAAATTCCATAGGATATCATTTTAGATATTTCATTAAACGAACAAATTACAGATGTTTGGGAGGATAATTCTTCTAAAGCTCACACAGAAGTTCTTCAAGAAGATTTTTCTATGGAAGAGTTTGTAAAGGACTCTAAGGAAAAATATTTGGACCAACCTACTCAGGACAAGGAGAAAGAAAAATCCGATGTTGAAACTTTACCTTTAGTACAGCTACATCAAACAGAACCTAAGAATACGAATCAAGCACAGGGTGCTTCTGATGCAAAGAATAGGGAAGTTGAAGAATTGTACAAAAAGTTATCTCAACTGCAATGTGAGAATGATTCTCTGAGAAGCACCTTAGCATCCGAATAGTTGAAATTTCACAAGCTTAAGGATAGTACTGTTTCAAGACAAGAAGCTGATGTTTTTAAAGAGGATCTACTAAATGTTGTTGCCAAATTGAAATCTGAAATGGTTATGAAGTCATATTTCTCAGATCTTAAGTTGTTTCTGGAGACACAATTTGCATCAGTTGAAAATAATGATGCTAGTGGATCAGGTACTTCACCTGATTTAATCAGAATATTTCAAGCTATCATAGCTGCAATGAGCAACATGAATGACAGGTTGCAAGATCTTCAGTGCAATAGTGCTCCCTTATATGTTCTCTTAGATAATCAGAAATTCTTAGTTGATCAGTTAACATCCAGTGAGCCAGGAATCCACTCTGCCTTAGAAAACTTCACTGAGAAGTTGTCATTGTTTATGGAGAAAGAAAAAAGGCTTAACGAGTTTTTCAGAGTCAATCTCATAGAAGATCTCCATATGACTCAAGAGGCCAGGAATCTTATTATTCATCTTGGTGATGGATTAATGAAAAGGTTGAGAGAACAGTTAGCCAAAATCAAGTCTACAGTCCAAAGACGATAAACCATACCTATTTACTGCAAAAAAATATTGATTCATGTGTTTATTATAATTGAAACTATTTTTGAATTTTAATGAAAATATGTTTCTTTCTTTCTATTTGTTTTACTATCTTTATTTTAATATGCAAGTGATCCAGATTTAATTATTGATAAAGAGTTAATAATAGTCTTTACTTATGTTCAGTGCTACATTAATCTGTGTTATATTCCATATTCTATCATTCTTTTTGATATAACAAAAAGGGGGAGAAATTTGGATAAACACAACATTTTATTTTACTGGGATAAATTTGGATAAATACAACATCTTTTAGTTTGGGGGTGTAATTCATTTTATTGGGTAAAATTAAAACATGGATAAATTAAATAGAGACATTAATATTGTATTTATATTTTCAAAATTTCAAAACATTGTGTGATTAATTTTAAGATAAGTTAATTTCATTAATTATTTCTTATGGTTTTTGTGATCATCAAAAAGGGGGACATTGTTGAGCAAGTGTTGTTTTCAACAATACATAATACTGTTATTTAAAGGGGGAGTTTATATTATTACTCTATCTCTTTATGATAATTTTGATTCTCACAAATAACCTTAATTATTTTCTAATGATTTTATTTGTTAAGCATTTTTCAGGAATTTATTATTTTATTTTAATCTTGAAATTACTGGAATTTATTACTAAAGTATTCGTATTTAGCGTGTTTTGGAAACACTGTTCATGCGCTACTTATTCGAAATCTACTTGAGCGTGTTCTGGAAACACTTTTCATAACCTATGTGGATAAACGTAGCGTAAGGATAAAAACCGTGTATAATTTTTGAGATAAGGAAAAATGTATGGTTAAACAAACATACGTTATCGGCAAAGTATAGAAGAAGAACCCTACCTTAGGAAGGAACCCTACGTTTGGGATATCAGAAAAGTATGGAAGGAGAACCGTATGTAAATATTAAATTTTACGTTTGTTTCTCAAAAGTATGGTTCATCAACCGTACTTTTGTAAACAACCATACGTTCTTGGAAAAGTATGGATCAAGTAAAAGTATGGATCTTTTACCGTATGTTTGAAAGTTGAAGCGAAAAGTATGGATGATCAACCCTACGTTTGAAATCAACCTTACACTGTGAACCTTACGTTTGAAGGCTACATCATCAACCTTATTTTCAGAGGATGCATACAGTTCAACTTAACCTTATGTTTGGTGTCGGATAATTTAAAGTCGATATTTTTATGCAATGGTCAATACGCTGATTATTAGGCAGATTTCAAGTCAGATTTAAAGCTGATTTTAAAGTACGATTTTGACTGATTCAAAACTGTTTCATCAATGATTTGATAATAGAATTAAAAGGATATTTTTATGTCGAGTCTTTAGGATAGTTACGACTACTCTGTAAATTCAAATTTTTTAATATCGCGAGTAAAAAGGTGACTTTTGTGGATCTAATTTTGCAGGAAAAGTTCTTATCATTATTTTATTTATATGGGATTTTTAAACCTGCATCAGTGATTATTGATTGTGTGTGATCTTTTGATTATTCTAAAAAATGGAAAAATAGAGACTACTGAAACACACCGATTTGCTTCTTCAAAAAGAGCGTCAATGATAATTTTTTTTTAAAAAAATGAAGGATCGTGATAAATGATTCACTTGTTCTACAACGAAGATCTACTGTGAATTTTCTACTGTTGAAGTTGTGAATTGTATTTCTATATCTAATGTAATGGGATCAACTCAAAACGTATCTTATGTGAAGATTATTATTTCTGAAGATGACGATCAATCTACTGTCAATTGCATGTTGTTGAAATTGTGAAGAATATCTGGAAAGTATTTTCAGAATATTAAAATAATTATTTTCTATTATTGAGTGACCAGCTTCTCATACTAAGCTGATTAGGTTTGTATTTGAACCAGAAGGTTTTTTTTTGCCTTGAATTGTAAAGGTGTCAACTGCCTATACTCAGTTGTGAACCGGTCTGTTGAAACAAGGACCAGATAGTGAAAATCACCAAGCTCGTGGAGTAGAGCATTGGTGGAGTGGAATAGGAGACTTCTGTTCCCCGAACCTCTATACGACTTGTGTTTCTACTATTTAAATTTCTTCTGCATCATTTTATCTAATTAAAGTTAAAAGACATAACACAATCTTGTAAAGATTTTTGAAAAGACACAATTCACCCCCCCCCCTCTTGTGTATATTTGGTGTAATCTGATCCAACATTCATTACATATTTTGTTGTAAATTTTCCCTTATTAATAATTTAATCTCTCTCATTCTTTTGTTTAAATTTTCTTAGTTTATGAAGAATAGTAAAAAATATGATATATCTTGAATGGTATCTTATGTGGATAATTTTCTAGGATATTTGTATGGATTTTTATTAAATAAGAAAATCTAAGTATAATGGGAAAATAAAAATTTAATTTGAAATACAAGAGTTTTAAGTTGATATTCTTCTTAATTCTCTAAATATATATGCCTAAAAAATTGTTGGGTATATTAGTGCCTCAATAATTTCATTGATTAGATAGTTATGTATGGTTAAAACTAGATCACTTGAGTTGTTGTCAAATATAATATGTAAAGATCATTATTTTAGAACTGGATCCAGGTGTATGGTTCTAGATTACTATGATGGGTATAAAAAATGTTTAGATAACATTATAGATTATAATATCATAAAATGAGTCTATTCTAAGTTTTCTAGATACAATATTTAGTTAACATGTTTATGATTGAACATAATTTTAAATACATTGATACCCCTTTCAGCTTTTATATGATGAGATTTTAAGGTTAATAATGATAATTTTGGATATGATCAAGGTTCGGAAATACCTTAGTGTTTGTATGTTATTTAATGATGAGGTAATATATAATTGATATGGGATTTTATATTTTTTACATATTAGGATAAATGAATATTAAAAAATATTTTCATATGTCTAAGTATAGGAAAATGTTCTAAAATTTTGGAAAAATGTGTTGTTTATTAACAATAATTCCCTTGTATTGATACAAATAAGTGGATATGGGATCCATCATAGAATCACCAAATCTAATAACCCTAAAAAATATTTTTTGATAATTAACTTAAACTTCACTTGGTGCACAACAAGTGAGCCTAACTATACATGTAGTTTAATACCCTCAGGGGTTATACGTTGATTAATTCACATACTCTCTAAGAACTATTATGAAGGATTTGAATATGTTGTTATGGATATCATGTTGTAATTATTGTTAATTGAGATTAAAAAATTTGGAAATATTATAGTATTATAGTTCATGGTAAATTGTTGACTACAATGAGATTTTTAATCAATTTGGTTGATATAATTTATGGAATAATTATTGAGTTAACTTTTTGAATCATATATTATTTTTTATAGTGTTTTTCCTATTTTAGAAAAGGATATGTATATTTTATTTTATATACTATTAGGGTATGTACATTTTTGGTATGTGAAATTATGAAAGGTTATTATTGTTTATAGAAAAATATTATGTTTTTGTGATAAAATATTTATAATTTTTGGGTTTCGAACTTGATCAGGAATATTTTAAATAGTTTTAAGGTAAAATTTATGTTAATAATTGTGTATTATTATTTAGTATTTGGATATTAATGTATTATTTTTTATATGAAGTTCTATTCATTTTTCATTTCGTAATTATATTTACTTTTGATAACCATTTTTTTTATTAGTAAAGGACTATAGACCAGAGGAATAACTTACCATACCTTTTATGGACCATATAATCAATTAGAATCTAATTTTAGTTCTTTTATCATGAAAAATTAACCATGATATTTATTATTTAGAATATGAGATGAATCAGTGGTGAAAAACTGTGAAAAAAATATCCAAATGAAAAAATTGTGCTTATGGAATAGAAAGAAGTCAAGTTATTATATTTTTCCTAAATTCTCTATCTTTATGGTAAAATATTTCATCAACTAAAAAAAGAGGAAAATAAATAGATTGATTTTTATTTGGGAAATAACACTTTGTTATCAGAATACACTTTTGGAAACATAATATGATTATTATAATGGTATGTACATAGTTTTAGAAATATTTAATTAAAAATACTAGGTTTTCTAGTAGTGGAATAGAAATTAATTATCATGATGAAATATACATAATATTTTATTAATATGTCTGGATACTCTCATTTGGGTAAAAAAAATTAAAATTGTGAGGATGAAATTTATTTATGGGTAAAAAATGTAACACACCAAGATTTCAAAAAGTAATTCTCCTTAAGTAATACTATATTGGATAGTCAATGTCACAAACAAATCAAACTAAAACTAATCATGATATATTACAATAAACCTTTAGTAAATTGAAATATAGTAATCAATCATGATAGTTATATTTTATTATTTTTTCTTAACTGATGGAATTTAATGATTAGAAAATAATTAATTGATATAATATGATTATAGTTATTCCATGATAAAAAAATTATTTTTCAGTGAAACTTTCTTTCAACTATTTTTTATTTTAAAAAACTAATTTATTTAGAAAGACATAAATGTATATATTAACAAATTAACACTCAATTAATTATAAATTTATTTGAAATAAGATTAAGAACACTTAATGTTTAAAAAGTCCATTTTTCTATAAAAGTTATTTTTATTTATGTTTGATATTTCCATATGAAATACAGATTTCAAAATTTTATATTTTTAATTTTATTAAATGAACTTTTTTTATTCACCATGTCAAATTCTTCTTATGGTGAAATTTTTGGATTTTCCTGAAATAGTTGATCTTTAGGTGAATAGTGAAAATAATGATTTTACAAATATTGTCGATTTTATAATGTTACCATGATATAATGACTTGAATATTGATGAAAAAATATTTTTAGAAAAAAACTAAAAGTTAATAAAATAAATTTAAAAAATAATGTTGAACTTATTAATATGTGTTTAACATTTTAGAAATAAAAGTAATATTTTATTCAAATAAAAGAATTATTTTATATTTTATATTTTAATTAAGTAATTAATGTGTTAATTTATATATTGGGATTGTTTTTAAAGTCTACTAACTCACATTTTATTATTAATAACCCAATAAATATCATAATTATCAATTATAAGGATTATTTTGGTGTGAAACCATTATTGTACCTGAAAATATTTTTTTTTGAAAACTATTTTCTGTTGTTTTTTTCATACTTATTGGAAAATTAGTTTTTACCACATGTAGTAATTGAATCATGTAAAATGGATTCAGTATTTTAAATCATAAAATTTAAATTATTTAATAATCCCATTTTATTTTATTTTTCATAATGAATTTCTACTATAGTGAAAATTTTATCACCACAGTAATGATTAACAAGGGGTTAAACTAATATATATGGCTTTAAATATATCTAAAAACATCCATAATTTTGTTGGTTGAGGGGATATCTACAATAAATTATCATATATTTGAAAATGGACTAAATTTGAGCCACTTTCCATGATAAATACATTTATTATATTTTAAAGTTCTTAATCTTTACATAGGTGTCACTCCCCTCAATTGTAAAAGGGAGACTCCTCTTATCACTTATCCACCAAAATTGAGCACCTTACCTTGAACAATATCTAAAAAAATACCCTTCAAACACCCTTATACACTACCGAATGGTTCTATTCTTCCCAAAATATCCATTAATTAAGCTTTAAGAATTTTTTGAAAAGAGACTATCCAAGAAATAGGTATATGTTCTTACAAAGATTTTTCAAGTTTCTTTCTTTTTAAAACTCCTAAAAATACTCTATTACCATTTTAAAATAATAACATCAGTATATTTATGGTACTAAATTTTTTTTATGTCAATGGTATAACCATTTTCTATCTCATTTCCATCTCATGTAAAATGAATAATTTTGTTAATGTATAGGTGTAGACTACCACTTTTATAAAGTGATGTAATGCATTTTTCATCATTGCCTTGCATAGATGGTTATATATATGTATATAATGAATAAATATGATATTTAAAAAAACTATGATTCTATAAATACAATATATTATCCACATTCTTTTATTTTTTTTCCATTGAAAAATGAAAACGTCACTCATATGTACATGAGTATTACTGCTTACATAAACAATATATTTCATTTTTTATAACCACCATAAATAGATGTTCATAAAAGTGTACTTAATGTATATATATTGTAACATACCATTACCTTGATTAGTTAGGTTTATCCTCTCTCTAAGTTCCCTTTTCGTTAAAGTCCTTAGATTGGTTTCTAGATTTTCTATAGGCTGTAGAGCAGGTACAGGGTGTGTAATAATGGTAGACATCATGTACTGGTTACTGGATACATGTATTGAATGGGAAGATCACATTGTGAATGGGTACACATTGTGTCCAGGGCTTACACAACATGAATTGAAAAAAAATGTTAGTTTTTAACCTAAGGTGATGGGTTTTTTGGCGTACTTATCCAACATAGACTTCACGACGTGACCAGACATTACAAGTTGTGACTAGGCCCGCGCCCAGGTTTAAGTCATGCATTTCTTATTTTTTTTTCCCAGTACTTTATTCTCATACCTCTTGGATCTCTAACTAGAACTCTTCCTAGGAAATTTTCAGAGGTTCCCCTCCTTCTAGATTGATCCAATTGGCTTTAGATCTTTATTTTATATTTGGTGCATCTCTCTAGGTAAGTGTTGTTTCTGTTTATTTGTTATGGATGATGGCGATAGTTCCCTTACTTTGTGGTAATGAATTTGTTGATCTAAGTTGGATGTTTCTTCTTGGTTTCTTCAAGATCTACCATGTCATCTTGTCTGAGAGGCCTTTTCCTTCATTGGTCATGGTGCGATGGGCGTTCGTTCTCGAGGTATGGGGGTTTCCTATCCTCTACTGACCTCTTGTGTTTTGATTTGGATCAATCCTATGATTCAGGGATTTTATTCTAGGGCCTTCATTGACAGTGTTGGGTTTCATTGCTTTTGGAATCCATTGTGGGTGTGTGCAACCCATGTTTTGAGGTAAGTGTTTCCATCTCTATCTTATGATGATGAATCTTGTTATTTTGAATTAAAATTTGATTCATAAATGAAAATTTTCATGATTGTGTGTGTTGAAAAGGATTTTCAATAAAAAATGGGTTTCCCCTAGGTTTTGATAAATGGAATGAAAAGTTATATTTTTTAGGCACTAAAATAGATTTTTAAATGGGTTTGAAGTCATCAAAATTGAATTGTGAAAAATATCACATGGGTTACCTTGTGTAATTTTCTGGAAGGTTTAGCTTGATACCATCATCTATTGTTTTTTATTATCAAGGAGGTTTGTCTGGGGGAATTCCTTTATTTACTATCCCCTTTGTTATAAGGGAATGATAATGACATTTTTGGTGGTTTACTCATGGGTTATTCCTCTACTTCCTAGGCCTATGTTCTTGGATAATTGTTGTGCACTTGATTATTATGGTACGAATAGTATTCATCCTATACCTGTAGTATTCCTTAGTGTTGGGATATATGTGCTTCTATTTTGTATTCATTGGATTTCTAATATATCCTTGATATGCATGTTTATACTTTTAAAAAATGAAATGGAAAATTTTATTTGAAATTGATATACCTGATTTTGTTTAGAACATTGAAAAGGGAAAATGTTTACCATGTTTTCTATAAAACTGTTTTAGTGTTTACCATGCCATGTTTTATTTAAAATGAGCATATATGATTTTTTATTTAGAGACTTATTGTGGAACACTTGGGTGGGATCCTACTGATAATGTTAGCTTACACCTTGCACACCTCTCCAGTGGTGTGTAGCCCTTTTTATGTATTCTAGTTCTAGGAAAGGAAATGCGCTATAGTGAGGCAGTGAGGTTCATGTCAGCTAGTTGGGCAGTTGGTGGTGAGATGGGGGGGATTTCTTCTATGCCATCATTTGAAGTAGCTATCTGGTTCGGTTTCCTTGCAGTTGGACTTTTCTTTTGGAGTTTTAGCTACATTTTCTATTGTTCTATTTCCATTGTTTTATTATAGTTATGGAATATATATTTCTTATCCTTCTACTATTTATTTCTTTCATTGTCTATGTATTCCATGTGGTTGTTCAGGTTGGGTGAAATTGTTCCCTCAATTTCTCCTTTCAATTCCTGGGTGCTTGTTTTCAGCTTGTGGGGATCGGGAATGCTCCTTGGGTATCTGACAGATCAGGTCAGGTTTTGGGCTTGAGGGAAACCTAGGTTGGTTCGTTACAGTTTGTTATTAGAGTATAGTTTTGTCCTTTAGAGTTGTTTTTTGGGACATCTGTTAGACTGAAGATATGATTGTTGGGACTTGAGAGGTGTATTACGATAAATTCCTAGATAGCTCTTGTCGTGATGAGACTCAATTTTTTATTGGTTTTTGGGATATGTGTCTCTAGTGTTTGGTTTTTTGTTTTGAATCTCAGTTTCTACTTACAGGTTTTCTAGTTTGAACTGAGATTTTTTATGTTGTCTTATCGTTCCTATATTCCAGTGTGCTGAAGTATGCATTCGAGAAATCTACCACGAGTTCCTCAAGAGGGTGTAGCTGATTCTCCTCAAGGTAATCCACCTATATATCATAATATCATTGAGACTATCATACGATCAGTATGTACTGTTGTCAAGGATGTGTCATGGGTTTGGAAAGCTATCGTTGAAGTGAAACCAAGAGCAATAGGAGAAAGTGATTGATCACGGGAATTGTTTCATGAGAATTCATCATCCTTTAAAGGGATGACTCAACCCCAAGAGGTTGAGGATTGGATGTATATAATGGATTGTATATTTGAATTCCTAGAGACATATTAAAATATCATTGTAAAGTGTGCAACGTTCAAGCTTGAGTGGTCTGAAGAGCGATAGTGGGATTCTATGGTCCAAACAGACAAACATGTGGGCTTGGGTTGGAAGGGTCACAAAACCCTATTATTTTAGTAGTTCTTTCTAAAGTCTCTAATGATAGAAAATTCTCTGGAGTTCTTATCATTGCAACAAGGAGATATTTCAATGTCATCACACACAAATCATTTTTCTAATCTTGTCCATTTTCTCTATACATGGTAATGAATGACCAGCAGAAGGTATAGAAGTGCATGTCGGTTCAGCGATCAGACATCAGATCACAAGTGTTTATGCTGAGAATTTCTACCTATGTAGAGATGGTATATATAATTATGATGGTGTAGATGAATATGAGAGGAATGTTTGCCTTTTCCAACTCTTATCTTCCATCAGGGGGCATCTTCAGTGGAACACATGGGAAGAAGAGGAAGTGTTTGAACCTTTGTAGGAGTCGTGGAGGTGGGTCTCAGCAATGAGCCTCCTCAGCACCATTCTTTGTAGATGGAAGTGTTCCCTTAACTTTCTATCAGTGTGGAAAGGGATGACATATCATACGTTCTTTTCCTATTCCCACAAATATGTTCCATAGATGTGGATGTGTTGGTCACTGACAATGCTTCTATCATTCTAGGATTACACCTCATTATGGTCAGGGATTGTCAGATCCAAAGGGTACTGTTGTGTATTTAGAAGCCTAAAATACGACAGGGCTCTATCTATAGGCCTAAAAATTGAATCATTTACACATAGTATATGAGTGTCCAATGGAAGTTGATGTAGTTCTGACAATAGTGAGAGGTACTCTTATTATTATATCTTCAACAGAAATTGATTTTTTGATATGGGTTCCTCTCACTAATTTATATCTACACATTTTATTGGTGTTCTTAAACTTCCAATAGAACTTATGTCCTTTAAAATGGAGTTAGAAACACCTCTTGGTATGAGGAAAGAGCAGGGGTTTCGATGTCTTTATTGTTCGTTAATGATAGATGACACAAAATTGGTCTGGGATTTCCTCGTTATTGATCTAGATCTGTTTGATGCCATCATTGGTATGGATTTTCTTTTCACTCATCAAGATAAGGTTGATTGTTACCGTTAGGGTGTTGCATTTCTTGCTGCCTATGAGAGATATCGTGTGTTTTAGGGGGAGTGGGATCTGAGATCAAGTCATGACGGGCCTTCCCACTCGGAGCTTAAGATTTTTTTGTTTATCGTTGTGCTTGAGCCTAATTATGTTTATTCAGTCGGTGATATTTCTATTGTCATCTAATAATTTCTTGATGTTTTACCAAACAACATCTCTAGTCTTCCTCTAGATAGAGAGGTAGAGTTTACGATTCACTTGGGGCATGGTACACAACTGATATCGACGAATTCTAACCACATGGAACCAGTAGAGCTAAAAGAGATAAAAATTCAATTGGATGACCTATTATAAAAAGGTTTTGTTCACCCTAGTGTGTCACCTTAGACATCCCCATTACTCTTTGATAAGAAAGTAGATGGTTCACTTTGTTTATGTGTGGACTATCCAAATTTGAACCGGGTAACAGTTAAGAAGAAATGTCCTTTTCCTCATGTGGATGATTTATTTTATTAGTTGAAGGGGAAAAAGTTTCTCTCAAAGATTTATCTTCAGTTTGGTTGTCATCATATCAGAGTTAGGTAGCCTGATATACTGAATACAGCCTTAAGAAGAAGGTATGTCCATTATGAATATCTTGTGATGAATTTTTTGTCTAACTAACACTCCTTCAGTTTTTATGGATTTGATGAATTAGATATTCCATCAATTTATTGACACTTTTTTGTAAGTGTTTATGGATGATATTATGGTTTTTTAGAAATTAGATCATGATCATGAGAACCACCAGAGTTTGATTCTGGAAATTCTAAGCAGTCACTGTTTATATGGGAATCCTTCAAAATGTAGTTTTTGGATTCAAGAAGTGAATTTCCTTGGGAATTGAATTTCTAAACATGGATTGTCAATTGATCTAGAGAAAATAAAGGTTATTTTTTATGGAAGGAACCGTGGAATGTCTTTGAGATACAGAGCTTCCTTGGTCTTTCTAGATACTACTAACTATTCGTCAAGGATTTATCTAAGAAAGCATCACCTTTTAATTCTCTTGCAAGGAAAGTGGTGAAATTCACATTGGATTCAATGTTTTATTATTCTTTCGATGATATGAATCGAATTCTAAGATCGACTCTTATTTTGATATTACCTTATCCCGGTAAAGGGTACATGGTGTTTTTTGATGCATCTGGTGATGTTTTGGGATGTGTGCTTATGTAGGATGACCATTTCATGGATTATGGTTCTCTTCAGCTACAAACACATGAGAAAAATTACCCCACTCATGATTTGGAACTTGTGGCAGTGATGTATGCACTTAAAAGATGGAAGCACTATCTATTTGGGGAGAATTATATGGTATTCTCTGATCATAAGAGTCTGATCTATATTTTTCTCAGAAATACTTAAATATCAGGAAGAGGTGATGGGTATAATACATCCAAACATTTGAATTCAATATCGCCTACCCCCTAGGGAAAGGGAATGTTGTTGCAGATGCTCTAAGCTGGAGAGATCCATCACAGGATGTTTTGGAATCGAAGGAGGAGTGGAATATTATGGGTATTTTCACTCAATTGTGCTTGGAAACTGAAGAGGATTTTTCAAGTATGGTTCTAACCAGTGTTTAGTTTTAATTATCTCTCATGGAGTATATTTTACAGATTTATCAGCATGATGATGAATTCAGTAAAGTTCAAGAAAGCCTTTATGATGGGGAGACTATTTTTATTTGGTTTCAATCTTTTTATGGCATACTTCACTTTTGAAAGAGAGTTGTTGTCCCAAAATCTATGAATATTTTAGTATTGTTTTATTTTCATAGTTATTTGTGGTATCTTCATCCAGGCACTATGAAGATGTATTATGACATGAGACGACGATTCTGGTGTCTAGGTATGAATTTTGACATTGTAGATTATGTGTCCAATTGTTATACTTTCCAATAGATAAAGGAAGATCATTTGAAACCCTAGGGTTTTCATCAGCCACATCTAGTTCTGGTTTGAAAATGGGACGAGGTATCCTTGGAATTTGCTGTTAGATTACCTCAGAATCCTTAAGGGAATAATGCTATCTAGGTGGTTGTTGATCGGTTGGTAAACTCTACTCATTTTATTATAATCAAATACACAACTAAGGTTGAAGATCTAGGTAAGCTATACATGCAAGAGATTATGAGGTTACAAGGGAGTCCTTCTACATTACCTCATTTAAGGATCCTTGGTTTACCTCAAGGTTATGGTAAAGTCTTCAAGAGGCAATGGGAACTCAGATCAAGTTGATAACAACTTACCATCCAAAGACATATGGTCAGACGAAGTGTGTGATTCAGATCCTAGAGGATTTTCTTCATGTCTACGCCTTGGATTTTAGTGGATCATGGGATAGCCATATGGGACTGGTCATGTTTTTTTACAATAACAGTTACTAGTCGTTGATAAGAATGGCTCCTTTTGAGGTGTTGTATGTTTTCTCATTCTAATATCCTATTTTTTGGGAAGAGTTGGTCGAAGTATCCTTGGTAGGACCAAGTATGGTTCATGAGATGTCGACAAAGATTCAGGATGAGCGAAAATGTCTAGTTACATCCTAGAGTCGATAGAAATCATATCCGGATCGACAACATTGACCCTTGGAGTTTTCTATTGGTGACTAGGTTTTCTTGAAAATTTCTCCTCATTTGGGTCATCGTCAGCTTGGAAAATAGGGAAATATGGCTCTGAGATATGTTGGACCATTTGAGATCATTGAATGACTCTGGCAGGTTTCTTATCAGTTTGGCTTTTCGGCTCTGCTTATGGGAATTCATGATGTTTTCCATATAACTCAGATCAGGAAGTATGACCATCATCCCACTCACGTTCTAAGTGGGAAGAAATTGATCTAGAACCATATTCTTCAATTTTGGAGAAACCAATTGAGATTGTCGACTCTCTAATGAAAGTCTTGTGTGGGAATTCAATTCTGTTGGTAAGAGTTCTATGGAATTAAGGATCAGATTCTCATGAGGCTTGGGAACATGAGTCATTGATGAGGGAGCAATGACCTCATATTTTTCCAAGGATTACATCTTCCACATGACTTCCCAGGGACAGAAAGTATTTATGGTGGGTATTTTATGACATCTTGTTATCGTGATCAGGTAAGTTTTCTCTCTCTCTAAGTTCCCTTTTGGTTCAAGTCCTTAGAGTGGTTTTATAGATTTTTTATATGTTGCATAGTAGGTACACGCCATGTAATGATGGTACACATCATGTACTAGTTGCTGGATACATGTCATGAATGGGGAGATCATGCTATGAAAAGGTACACATCATGACCCGAGCTTACACAACATAACTTGAAAAAAATGTTAGTTTTTAACCCGAGGTGATGGGTTTTTTCACATATTTATCTAGTGTGGAGTTCATGATGTGACCAGGGGTTACACATATTGACTCATCCCGTGCCCAAGTTTATGTTATGTATTTGGTAGTTTTCCTCAGTCCTTTATTCCCATATGTCTTGGCTCTCAAAGTATAACTCTTACTAGAAGATTTTTAGTGGCACCGCTCCTTCTGGATCGATCAGATCATCTTTGGATCTTATTTTCATCTGTGGTTCTTCTCTTTTGGTAAGTGTTATTTATAGTTCTTCATTTTAGTTGTTCACGATAGTGCCCCACTTTTTGGTACCAAATCTATTGATCTAAGGTGGATATTTATTCTTAGTTTCTTCTAGATCAGTAGTGAGACCTCGTTCCGAAGGCCTTTTCCTTCATTGGTCATGGTGCGTTGGGAGTTTTTCCATGAGGTATATGGGTTTTCTCTCTTCCGTCAATCTCTAGTGTTTATATTTGGATAAATACTAATTTTCAAGGATTTTATTCTAGGCCCATCATTGACGGTGTTTGGTTTCGTTGATTTTGGATTCCATTGTGGGTGTGTGCGACCCGAGTTTTGAGGTAGGTGGTTCTATCTATAGCCTATGAAAATGAATCTTTTTAATTTTAATTAGAAATTGATTAATAAATGGAAATTGGGATGATTTTTTTATGTGTGTTGACAAGAGTTTTCAATGAAAATGGGTTTTAATAGTTTTTTGATAAATGGAATGAAAAGGGGTATTTTTAAGCCACTAAAATGGATTGTGAAATGGTTTTGAAATCATTTCAATTAAATTTTGAAAAAGAGAACATGGGTTACCTTGGGTAATTAGGTTTAAGGTTTAGCTTGAGGCCATCATCCATTTTTTGTGGTTATCAAGTAGTTTTTATCTTGGGGAATTACTTTGTTTCCTAGGCTTGTTGTTCTAGGGGACGGATATTGACATTTTGGGGGGTTTAAGCATGGGGTATTCCTCTACTTCCTAGGACCATGTCCTAGGATTAGTTTTGTGCACCTGATTATTGTGATATGAATAGTATGTGGCTTGAACCTATAATATTCCTTTGTGTTGTGATACATGTGATTCTATTTTTTATTTCTTATCTTTCTGTTCTAGCCTTGATATGAATTTTTATACTTTTTGAAAAAATGATATAGAGAATGTTATTTGAAATTGATATACCTGCTTTTGTTTAGAACTATGAAAAGGGGAAATGTTTACCATGTTTTTTATAAAACTAATTTAATGCTTATCATGCCATTTTTTATTTAAACTAATCATTTAGGATTTTTTTTTATTTAGAGACTTGTTGTTGAACACCAAGGTGGGATCATACTAAGACTATTAGCTCATACCCTTCACACCTATTTGGTGGTGTGTAGACCTTTGTATATATTCCAGTGTAGGGAAAATCAAGGTACCGCAGTGAGGCGGTGAGGTTCATGCTATCTGGTTGGGTAGATGGTGGTGAGATTGTAGGAGTTCATCCATGCCATCATTTGGAGTAGCTGTTTGGTTTGGTTCCCTTATAGTTGGACTTGTCTTTAAGATTTTTAGATACTTTTTTTTGTTCTATTTTTGTTGTTTTCTTACAGTTATGGCATATATATTTCTTATCCTTATGTTGTTTCTTTCTTTCATAGTGTATATATTCCATGTGGTTTTTTAGGTTGGGATAAATCGTTCCCTCATTATTTCATTCAATACTCAGGTGCTTGTTGACATCTTGCGGGGATTGAGAGTGCTCCTCTGGTATGTGAAGGATCAGGTCAAGTGTCGAGTTTTAGGGTAACACAGTTTGGTTCGTTATATATATAATATATATTTATATTAAATTATTTAAATTTTGGATGTTATGAAATCATAAACAACTTTCAAGGACAAGAACTACCAAAAGAAAACATGCATGTGACACAAAACAATTAATACTTAAATTATTGATTTTAAATAATAAATATGAGTGAATATGTAAATAGAAATTTTTAATAAATGATATCCAGAAATTAATATGTAAATATTCATAAGGAACATATGAAAAATAAATATAAATTTATAACACTAGAGGTTGGAACCCATCCGACCAAGCAGGAATCTGGTGTAAAGGTTTCTCATCTCAAACTTCCATATTTTAGATATGTTCTAAATTGTCAAATATATCCATTATATGGTGTATATTATTCATATTTGAATTATTATATCAAGATACATTATTTATTCATTATAATTAAAGTTTCATTTCAATTTATTACTTTAAATATATTTGGATTCAAATATTTTAAAATATTTAAGGGTTCATGGTCTCAATTTCAATTCCTTGAGACATGTGTCATATTTGACAAAATATTTTATTTTATATTGTGATATTACAACACTGTTAATATAGTTTAACATAACAATTGATTAAATTCATTTAATTTACAGAACCATATATTGTTCTAATTTTTAATGGCCTTTAATTCAAAAGTAAACAACATCGTAACAATTTATGTTTTAATCTAACTTTTTATCAATATTGTATATGATTTAATATATTTTAGGGAAATTATATGATAATTATATCTTAAACACCATATTTTTTTTCTTATATGGTAATTTCTATGTTTTACAAGTATTATACCCATTTTCCACTCTTTGTTACTCAGAACCAAAAAAAAGTAAGTTTATGTTTGAAAAATCAAATTTATCTCTCCTATTTAGACAAGAATCATTTTCATCGATATCTATATTCTCTGTTTTTATTATATAATGGTCTCTTATATAGTTAAATTATTTATTAATGTCAATTTATATTATTTTTTTATTTTTTAATTTTTTTAATAAAAATATTTATCATTTTCCAAGTGGGTCATTTTTTACTTTATTTACAAAAGTGTGAAAATAATGTTTTTGTTATATGGTGAACTTACTACCATATGAATGCATATTATCACTTTTAATTGGATGGGGCCATGAATTATTTAGCCCCAAGATGCATTAGTAGGTCTCATGAGATAAATATTTTTTCATATGGTTTAAAATTGAACATATGTATTCATATATGTTTCTTAGTTTTTTCAAGGGAAATCCTAATCCCCTTATTCTGGGAATTTATTATTTTTTTAAAGTTACCAAAGAGAAAGGGATATTATTTTCTCCAAAATATTTGGGAATGGGGTTTCATTTTATTTACGTATTATGATTTATCTTCAATTTTAAATTTCCCTACATAATCATAGTTTATTTTTAAATTTCCATTTTTATAAATTATTTTAAAAATATTTTAAAAAAATATTATTTCAAATCATTTGATAATATTTTTGGAAATGGTTTATAACAAAATTTTTTGTGAAACATTTATAAAAAAATTTAAAAAATTATTTATAAAGTTTATCTTCCATTTTACCCAATAATTTGAAAAATACATACCTCTACTTTAAAAACATATTTTTTTTGTTAAAATGATGGAATTATTTTATCCATTACTACTTTATGGTTTATTCTACATTTTTTTACAAGGATTATTCTCACTTCAATGTGATTATATTCTCTATCACTCCCCTTATTCCATTTGAATTTATTTTTTTCAGCATGTTCATTTTAATTATTAACATGAATTTATTGAATTATTTGTATACCCATTACACTATGTGGTGTAAACACACTATTTGTCATAAATCATATTGGGGTTCTTTGATAAGATGGATAAATAATTTATTGATGAAAAATATATTCAAAATTCATAAACATTTTAGTTCTATATGGATTATTACTGACTATTTTGGTTGGCTGATTATGTTTTTTGGAAATATTTACATTTCATATTACTTGATTTAATACATATATTTATTGATTATTAAGGAATATTGATCATGTATTGTATTAAACTTTCAAAATACTAGAAATTCTTTGGTCATATGTTATTGGAGGTTTGGGGCCAAATTTATATATCCCCATGATCCATTAGTAGGTCTCATGAGATGATTAGTTTGGAATGACTTTAGTATTACTTTGTCATTTGTTTTATTACGTACTCAGTTATTCAAAGTGTTTTGGTTAAGGATTTGATGGTAAGCTTTAAATTTCAAGAATTATTAATTATATCATTTTAGAATTGGATATTAATGTCCATGTGATTACTACATTTCTTATTTTTTATAGATTAATTTTCATGGCCATGTTATTGGTTAAATGGAATATTTATTGATTATTCACCATGTTATTTTTTTATGCCTTGTTTATTCATGATAACTCCCACTATACATTTTCCCTTACTAAGTGTTTGAGCTCACCATTTCTTATGTATCCATTTATACAAGTTTTGAAGTAGACTAATAAATAAGATATATCTAGAAGGGTATCATGTGTATCGAATTTTGTGGGGGGATATTGATGGATTTTTATGGAATAATAAAATCTAGGTATAATGGTAAAAATTCCTATTGAATATGAAATACATGAGTATTATGTAGATTTTATTCATAATTTTATAAATCTATAAACCTAAACATGTCTTGGGTATATAAGTGAATCAAAAATTTCATTGATGTTGTAATTATGGAAGGTAAAAATTGGATCACTTTAGTTGGTTTAAAATATCGTATGTAAATTTTTTTAGCACTAGATCCTGCTATATGGGTCTCGGTGATCGTGTTGTTGAGCGCTTCAAATTAGTTGTTTATTTTTATCTATAATTTCTGTAGTATAGAAGTAACTCTAGGTCGTCTCTCGACGGAGCCTTAGATCATTAATTCTAAAAGGAGGTTATGATTATGAAACTAAAAGGGGAATGAGGTTTTGTAAAACATGGGTTTTGTTACTTTAAAAACAGAAATTGAAAGTATATTACTACTGAGAGAAACCGGTTGGAGAAATTGTGATCAACCCAGGTAAGTGTCCCATGATGCTCAATCCACCATCGCTCTCAAGGGAAAGTGGAGGATCATTGATTCCTTTATTTTATACATACTGAAACCATTAATATTATGTGACTTCTTACTAGGTTATCACCTAGTATTTGATTGATCAATGATATTGATTATCAGCGAACGTTCAAAATCAACAAACATAAATCGATGTAAATATGGAACTCAATCAAAGCATCACATCAACAACATGATGAGATGCCCAGATTTGTGTCAATGATAAAAATATTCCAGAAGAAAATAGCAAGCATATTCATAGGTTCAAGATCCTAGATTTTATCAACTAACATAATCCATTTACACACTCATGAAAGGGAGGGGGTGAGAAAAGAGGCAATCACACTCAAATCATTACAAGATCCAGGTTGTTCATGGAAGCATGTGGATCCTTGTTCCTTTTATTTTTATTTGATCAAAACAGAATAAACACAAATTTAGAAGGTATAAATGAAGAACAATTGACAACAAACCTGGAAATCAATTACCTTACAAAAATTATAAGCATGGAGCTTGGGATTACAACAAGGAACACCCCCCAAATTGATCACTAAGAGGCTTAGAAGTACATGTGGGAGAAGAGAACTAAAATGAATGAAGAGAGCTCTCCAATTCGAGTCACCTTCACCCCTGGTCATACCACCCAGATAATGAGGGGGGAGGTGTGATTTTATGGGAAATTACATCAATATTTCTACATAATGTGGTCAAGTATCTAATGGGCTATGTGACTATTCAAGGCATATTTTTTACTCCATCTTTATTCGGATATTTGACTGACCAAAACACGTGAAAACGAGTTGAAATTATGTAGAGAGTTGGGGCTTCTAGTTATCTTTCCAAGGGAGGTGGAATCTGAACAATTGGATCTTTGGGGCCCGAGGTATGGCCCAAATACAGAAGGGTGGTCCAATCTAGCCCGCCCAAAATTTCTTCACATTGTGGCCCTATTTTGGGCCTCCAAATGGACAAATTTGGCTCAACGGTATTCTATATAAATGTATCCCATATTTTTTGACCTCATAAACCCATTTTTAGCTCAATTGGATGCACTAATTATCCACATTACAAATAATTGTCCACATGCATGTTTGGGATCTCGCGCAATTTGGCCCATTTTGCCTGAATTCCATCACGAGCTCTCCAAATCACCTCCTCCTACAATGTAAACACCAAAACCTACAAAATTATCATATTAAATAGTGATAAAAATTAATTCATTTATTAAAACATAAATTGAAATTTATTATTATATTTTAAATATTCGTTACAAAATCAGTTTAAAACAATGGTGTAAGGTTGAATTTGAATAGTGAATTGTTATGCGATCACACCCCCACACCTAAACATTTGAACTCATGGGAAAAGACAAATATCCAAAAAATGATTCATGTATATATTCCCAACATCATGAATATTTAACATTTGAGGAAATTTAAATCCATTAAAGTAATTTGATCAATGCACAAACCACGCCAAGGAGTTATTTCTAGTGAAAATGAAAAAAGATATCTCATAAATCATATCACAATGAAATTCAAAGAGATTAATGATACCAAATTGAGAAAGGAATTCAAAATTCAACCATGCCACTAACTATCCATTTGTGTGTGTGAAAACCATTCTGTGATATTCTTTCCACTTTCTATCCAATAAATATAGGTTATTTTAACATTATTCAACTTAAATGATTTTTTCCACCGAACATGCCCTACATCCTTTGAAATTATATTTCAACACCCACTCACTTAAGCATTCCTAGAAGTAAAACCATAAGCTCCTAACCTAGATATCCCCATATGTTGCACATTTCATCACTGCCCTCATTTATTATTTTTATTTTTATTTTCAGAAGTTTCATTCAGAAAAAATATCACACTCATCTCTCAACCCTTGTTTGATCTCCCCACGGCACTAATTGTAATAGTTATAACAAGACCAAATGTTGAGAAGGAGTGGTTTTTAACCTTCCAAAGACACAACCCAATTTATTTTTAGGGCGTACAATAGTCAGATATCAAGTACACATGCATAGGTCAATCATATACCCCCCCCCCCTCGAATGACCCGAAGGCCTTTTTTATTGATTTTTGATTACCCCCATTTCAAGGGATGAGGGGGAACCCTTACAAGGCCCATAGGATTTAGAGATTACATGACCTGTAGGCCTTATAAATTATACAGACTATACTTGGAACTCCTCCTCCCAGCTTGTTCATTGTGATATCATCTCTCCACCTTTCGCATTGGTTGTTCCTCTAGGATTCCCATGTAATCATAGGCCAGTCCCGATGGAAATTACATACCCTCTATTTATGACAATCCTCTTAGCTTCTTCTCTAGTGAATGCAGCTACTCTGATCCCCATCTAGAGTCTGCTCCTTGTCAAGTCTATTTGATCATTAAGCCCAAATTTCTAGTGGCCTGAAGTCCTTGAGGTGGCCCTAAGGCCATGAGGTGGCCGGAAATCCTTACTGGACCGAAGGATTTGGGTTCCCCGAAGGCCTTAAAGGACACGAGGCCCAAACTGGTGGCCCAAAAGCCCAAACAGATGAATAGTTCTAGCTGCTACAGTACCAAACAGTACCTACTACAGTTCTGCTACAGTAATAAAACAGATCAGATAAGGAACGAACGTATGGAAATATCATTTTAAGATAAAAATTATTATTCTAACATATATTTACATTCTATTAAGTAAGAAATATTCACACTTTGTGGTTTGGTGCAAAAATGCATGGACATATTAGTGACACATTTTTTCCAAAAAATACTCACACAAGGGGCATCAATCAACTCAAAGGTTTCACATAGATACAACCATTTATATCATTTACAGAAAATAACTTCATTAAAAATCACTCCCTGATGTTAAATTCATACAAATATTCATTCTATAACAGAGACAGGTTTCATCAAATGTTAAAACAACATGAAATCAAAAATTTCAATAATAATTTTTAGTAGGTTCCATGATTTGTTGACCATAGGGGGGGAGTAAAAATACCATAAACAAGGTTAAAAGAAGAATAAAGAATCAATAAAATGAAAATACTAATGAAAATAGGAATGTATCAACCCCCCACACCTAGAATGTGTAGTGTCCTAACTGAAATAATTGAGAATGTGAAAAGGAAGGAAAACCTGATATGTTTCATTTGTATGTTGCTTCTATAAGGTGTATCTCCTATACCAGATTCTTTCGAAAATCCTCATTGAAGTGTTTATGTCAGTACCGATTGATAGTAATACTTTTTCTACTCTGCTCATGAAAAATCTACACTGCACCAAAAAGGTAAACATTAGTAACGTCATAAGGACCGAGTCATCAGGAATGAAGCTTACCTGGGTAGAGCTTTAGCCTAGAATTGTACATGAGGACCTTCTTACCAATATAGATCTTCTGATGATAAATCATGCTATCATGGATAGCCTTTTTATTCAATTTATTGATTTTGGAGTTCTCATATGCGTCACATTAAATTTATTCTAACTCTTGAATCTGCAGCTTCCTATGCTCACCTGCATCTGAAAGATTCATATTAAATTGTTTAATATCCCAATATGCATAGTGTTCTACCTCCACTGAGAGGTGAAAAGATTTTCCAAACACTATTATATACTGATTGGGGTTTTAAAATATATTTGGTATGCCCAAAGTGCATCATCCAAGCGCAAACTCCAATCTTTCCTGTTGGGTTGTACCATTTTTTCCAAGATTCTCTTAACATCCTGATTTGAGATTTCTGCTTGTCCGTTAGTTTCGGGGTGATATGAAGTGGAGACTTTATGATCAATTCCATACTTACGAATCAAATTTTTCATGTTGAAATTGCAAAAATGGGAACCCTGATCACTCATGATGAATCTCGGCAAACCGAACCAACTAGAAATTTGGGACCTCACAAAATCAACAAAAACTCGAGATTAATCGGTCCTAGTAGCCTTTTCTTATACCCATTTAGACACATAGTCCACATATAACAAGATGTACATGAATCCAAATGAATTTGTAAAGGCCCCATGAATTCAATTCCCTATGCATAAATAATTTGATAGAATAACATGGGTCGTTGGGGCATTTCATTCCTCTTCGAGATATTCCCTGTGAATTGAAAATTACTACATGACTTGAAATATTGATGGGAATCCCTAGAAAATGTTGGCCAATAAAGTCTTGAGTCAAGGACCATTTGACCTGTACATTGAGATCCAAAGTGGACCCTATAGGCCAAACTGTAGCAGAAAGTCAAAACAGAGATGAACTCATGGTCACAGACACACCGACGAACTACTTGGTCACCAAAAATTCTCCCCAAATATGAGTCATCACAAATGTACCACCGATAATCATGTTTAAGTCTTTGGGATTGAGAAGTGCTGAAATCAGTGAGGACCCTATATTTTTCTAGACAATTCACAATTTCTGCATACCCGGGGGTAAGGTTTACAACATCAAAAAGGTTCTCATGAGGAAATAATTATCCAATGGGGAGGGATGAGTCAACGTGGTGGTCCAGTAGTGGAGACATCCTAATAATGTGGCCAGATACAACATTTTCCACTGTATGAGGCGGGGCTTAGCTTCAGGTTTCTTTAAGAAGAATCAAAGGGAAACATGGTCAGAAAACATAATCACTTTTGACCCAATAATATATGAACTAAATTTTTCTAAGGAAAAAACAATATAAAGGAGTTCTTTTTAAGTGGTTGTGTAGTTTACCTGGGTAGAGTCAAGGGTGCGTGAGGCATACACAATGACATGGGGAGCCTTGTCAACCCTTTATGATAAAACTGCCCCAACTACAAAGTTAGAGGCATCACACATAAGCTCGAAGGGGAGATCCCACCTTGGTGGTTGGAAGATGGGAGGTGACGTGAGACTCGTTTTTAGTGAATTGAATGCATCCTCATAATTTTTATCAAACACAAACATAGAATATTTTTTCAATAATCAGGACAATGGAAGTGTGATCTTACAAAAGTCTTTAATGAATCGGCGATAAAGACCAGCATGAACCAGGAAAGATCACAAATCATGAACATATTTTTGATATTTAAGGGATGAAATTAATTCAATTTTAGATTTATCAACTTTAATTACCTTATTTTAAATGAAATTCCCAAGAACTATCCCCCACTCAACCAAAAAATATCATTTCTCATAATTTTAAACAATATCGTTTTCCAGGCAGATGACAGAAACTAGGTGTTCCAAACAATCATCAAAGGAAGAACCATATACTGTGAAATCATCCATAAATACTTTCATAAAAATCTCAAGGTACTTAGAAAAAATACTCATCATACATCACTGAAAAGTACCAGGAGAATTACATAGACCAAAAGTCATTCTTCTGTTTACAAATGTGCTAAATGGATAGGTAAATATTGTTTTTTCTTGATCCTCAAGGGCTATATGGGTTTGGAAATAACCTGAATAGCCATCATGGAAAAAATAATGGGACTTACCAGCCAATAATTCTAACATTTGATCAATTAAAGGTAGAGTAAAGTGGTCCTTCCTCATGGCTTGATTCAGTCGACGGTAGTCAATACAGACTCGCCATATTATTTGCACATGTGTTGGAACCAATTTATTCCTTTAATTTGAAAAAACTGTTATTACTGTTTTTTAAGGCACAATTTTCACTTGAATAACCCATTTACTATCATATATATGATAAATGATCCCCACAGTAAGTAATTTACTGACTTCCAATTTTACCACTTCAAGGAGATTGGGATTCAACCGGCATTGATATTGTCTTACGAGCTTAGCCTCATCATCCAAAAGTATATGGTGCATAAAAATAGATGGGATAATCCCAAGAATACCAACCAATGTCCATCCTATTTCCTTTTTACACTCTCTCAAAAGGTTTAGGAACTTTGATTCCTATTTTTGAGAGAGTTTATTGGAAATAATGATGGGAAATTGGTCAATAACCTCAAGATAGTCATATTTTAAATTAGTAGGAAGTTGTTTAAGTTCCAACATTGGTGTTTTTTAGATTAAGGTATGGGGTTTAGGGGGAGTGAGTTCTATGAAACTATCTATCCACTCATGTTTATTCTCTAAGAAAGAGAATCTATATAAATGAGATTTGTAGAATCATCGATGGTAATGGGTACCTCAGAATGAACACACTCATCAATTAAAGCACAAAATTTACATTTTTCAGACCCACACAACACTCAAAACATTAATCAAAACTCAAATCATCCAAGGGTGAAGAAGGGAAAAATGAATCAGAGTATGGGTTGAAGAGAGAATTTTTTGTGCATGCATAGTTTGATAGAACTTCCCTCAAATAGAAAGGAAGAGTGGAGTGCTCTTCAATGGGGTGTTTCATAGCCTCAAGGATGTTAAAACTTACCTTTTTTCCTCTGAACTCCATGGACAGCGTACCATTGTGAACGTTGATGACCATCCTTGTTTTTTTGGAGGAATGGACTTTCAAGAATGAGAGTAGCGTGTCCTTGGGTTCAGGTATCTTCCATCTCAATAATGTATCAATTAGTGGGGAAGATGAGATTATTCACTCTTATAAGGACATCCTCAATCACTCATGTTGGATGCGCAGTACTCTAGTTTGCAAGTTGCATGACAATGCATGTTGGTTGAAGCTCTCCAACCTATAGAGAAGTATACACGGAGTGAGGCATTACATTAATAGAAGCACCTAAATCTAACATATCATCGGAAAAGAATTTCTCCACTATGGTACAAGTTATCGTGAATGTTCCAAGATCCTTGAACTTAGTTGACATTTCTGGTTGAATCGAGGGTGAGACATTCCTCTCCAAGTTGACACTCTCATTCCACTTCAACCTTTATCTATGTGTGGAAAGTTCTTTAAGAAATTTGGCATAATGGGGAATTTTATTAACTGCATCCAATAAAGGAATATTAACTTGAAATTTTTTAAATGTATCCATTATTTCAATATCAATCTCATTATTTTATTTTTTCTTAGATTTAGAGATTCTTTGGGGGAGAGGAAGAGGAATTGATTTTTCATTTGAATCATCAATGATAATTTGATTACTCTTTTTTTTATTTTTTTTATTCATTGGAATCTTTTATGGGTGGAGAGAGAGTGTTTTCAAGAGTGGGACATACCTATTGCATCGAATCAGTAGAAGGAGAAACTTCTTTACCACTACAAAGTGTAATTTCACATACATTACCTTGGTCCTTTGGGTTGGAAATGGGTTGTGATGGTAGTTGTCTAGAACCTTTCATCTGAAGCTCACCAATGGTGTTCTCCAATTGTCCCACATGAGTTTGTACGTTTTGAATTGCCGATTGTGTGGTCTGTTGAAACTGGAGGTTCTGGGTTGCCATTTTTTTCACCATATCATTGAGGCTTGGTTTAGATTTGGGAGGAGGAGGATGATTGTTTTGAGAAGTTTGAGGATAAAATGGTTTCATACCTTGACCATGTTGATACAAATATTGCATGGGGTAGCTTGAGTTTCATCCTTGTCAGTACTGGGGTTGTTCTTACCACCCAAGGTTTGGATTTGGCCCGAATGTTCCTTGCCTAAAGGGAGGTACTTCTTGGAATTGACACCCTAGGAACACGGCTGCGCAAGACTCCGGTGAATCTTGGAGTTGTGGGTACTGGTTAGAAAAATGAGTATTGTCAGAACAAATACCACAATATAATGGAATAGAAGAAGATTGTGAGTTACCTTGTGCTTGATCTAATTTACTTAGAAGGGTATGCATCTCATCAATCTTTTTATCTACCTTTTGTTCTAGGTATGAAAGACTTACCTCAGTAACTCCTTGGGTTGGTGCAATAGCTCGTGTACCAAATTGTTGTGCATTTTGAGCCATATTGGCTATTAAGTCACGAGTGACAGAAAGAGTATTATCAACCAATGAACCACCAGCTGTTGCATCAATCATTCCAAAATCCATAGGGATAAGTCCCTCATAGAAGTATTGGATTAATAGTTGTTAATTAATCTGGTGGTGGGGCTATCTTGAGAAGAGTCATTTGAATCTCTCCTAGTATTCACGAAGGGTCACTCCTTGTGATTGCCTAATGCCAAAACTTTCTTTCCTAATTGATGCAGTTCAGGAGGTAGAGAATAACTTCTTTAAAAATAGTCTTTTTAGGTCAGTCCATCACCAAATTATGATAGGAAAATAGTATATCCAATCTTTGTCTACACCATCAAGGGAGAAATGGAATGCCCTAAACTCAATTAGGCACTCAGACACATTTAGGGGTTTCATGGTGGAGTAGAATATGTGAAAAGATTTGAGATGTTTGTCAGAGTCCTCACCAGGAAGACCATGAAATTTGGGAAGTAGGTGGATGAGGCCTAATCTCAGCTCAAAGTTGGCTGCTTCCTTGGGATATTGGATGTATGTAGGTTGGTACCCCGCATCTGGGGTGGTCAGTTCTTTTAAGGTTCGATTATTTACAACCATGTTTTATTGGATTTGATTGGGTTCAATTTTTTATTGGTTTATGACCACTTGAGGTTCCACAAGGGGTTACATAGTGTTACTTGATTTACCTTCTCTATATTCCTTGATTTGTGTGTGAAGTGTCTTTTCAATTTTAGGGTCAAATTCAAGTAGTTTTTCTTTTTCTTATCAGGTCATGCAAATAAGTTTTGAAGTTTGTTTTTTTATTGAATATGGATAAAATCACATAATTAGGGTGAAAGGATAATAGAATGTTATACTACAGAATTATAGAAATAGGGATGGAGAATAATAGAGAGAGAGAGAGATAAAGAAAGAACACACAAAAACAACCAAAAATCAAAACAGAAAACTAAAACAAAAATGTTCAAATGGGGGTGGGGTAGTGAAAAGAGTACTAATTATGAAGTAAAATAAATAATTAAAAGGAAATAAATAAAATAAATGATATTGTATCCCTAGAAACAGTGACAAAATTGGATCATGTTGTCAAGTGCGTCAAATTAGTTGTTTATTTTTAGCTAGAATTTCTGCAGTATAGCAGCAACCATAGGTCATCTCTCGACAGAGCCTTAGATCATTAATTCTAAAAGGATTTTATGATTAAGAAACTAAAAGTGGAGTGTGGTTTTATAAAATTTGGGTTCTTTTTCTTTAAAAATATAAATTTAAAGTATATTACTACTGAGAGAAACTGGTTGGATAAATTATGGTCAACCTGAGTAAGTGTCCCTTGATGCTCAATCCGTCATCGCTCTCAAGGGAAAGAGAAGGATCCTTGATTCCTTGATTTTATACATACTGAAACAAGTAATGGTATGTGAGTTATTACTAGGTTACCACATGGTATTTTATCGATAAACAACATTGATTATCAGTGACTGCTCAAAATCAACATACACGAATCGATGTAAAAACAGAACTCAATCAATGAATCACACCAACAACATGATGAGATGACTAGATTTGTGTCAGTGATAAAAATATTCTACAAGACAAGAACATGCATATTCATAGTTTCAATCTCCTGGATTTTATAAACTGGCACAATCTATTTGCACGCTCATGAAAGGGAGGGGTGAGAAAAGAGACTATCACACTCAAATCATCAACAGATCTGGGTTATGCATGGAAGCATGTAGATTCCTGTTCCTTTGATTTGTATTTGATCATACCAAGATAAAAAAAATTACAAGCTATAAATGAATAAAAATTGAAAAAAAACCTACAAATAAATTACCTTACAAAAAATATAAGCAGGAGCTTAGGATTACAATAAGGAACACCCCCAAATAGATCACTAAGAGCCTTAGAAGTACATGAGGGAGAAGAGAACCAAAATGGATGAAGAGAGCTCTCCATTCGACTCCCTTTCATCCCTGGTCATACCACCTAGATAATCAGTTGGTAGGAGTGATTTTATGGGCAATTACATCAATATTTTCACATAAAGTGGTCACGTTTCTAAAGGGTTAGGTGACTATTCAAGGAAGATTTTTTAATCCATCTTTATCCGGCTATTTGACTGACCAAAATGCGTGAAAATGACTTTAAATTCGGTTGAGAGTCTGGGATTCTAGTTAGATGTCCAAGAGAGGTGGAATCTGCTCAATTGGAACTTTTCAACCCGAGTTACTGCCCAAATACAGATGGGTGGTCCAATCTTGCATGCCTAGAATATCTTCACATTGTGGGCCTGTTTTGGGAATCCAAATGGCCTAATTGGGCTCAATGATCTTCCAAATAAATGTAGAAAACATTGTTTTTCACTCATAAACCCATTTTTATCCCAATTGGATTCACAGATTATCCATATTACAAATAATTTTCCACATGCATGCTTCGACTCTCGCGCAGTTTGGCCCATTTTTCCTGAATTCCATCACAGGCTCTCCAAATCACCTCCTCCTACAATGTAAACACCAAAACAAGTAAAATTGACCTATTAAACAGTGATAAACATTTATTCATTGATTCAAACATAATGTTCAATTTTTTATTTTATTTGTAATATTAATTACAAAACCAATTTAAAACATCGGTGTAAGGGTGGATTTGAATAGTGAATCGATATGTGATCACTCGACTACTAAAATCCAATAATATATATATAATTAAGTGTGAGTTGAGATTTAATCCCGAACACTATAAAATAGATAATAAACCCATGGTTAAGATATTTTCCAACTTAATCAGACCGATGTTTCATTATCTTTTTACCAAGATGAAATTCCAATTCATTCATGAAATAATTAAAATATTAAAGTATCTAGACTTAAACATCATTTATAATACATATCCATGTATACTAAAGTAATCGATAATATTTATGAACTATAAGTATCCACATCTATCATCAACTATAAAAGTACCACACACATCTTTATATAAAAATTCTAAAAGTTTCATGGTCATTTCACACATACAACCAACTAGAGGTTTGCCCATTTTTCCTTGTTAAAAAGCATGACATTAGTCAAGTGGTTTTAGTTCAATAGAATAAAAATACCCATATTGATAGAGATTTATTGATCACTTCCCATTTAAATGACCAAATAAATGATGTCACAACTAGGTGTGATATAATTCATGTGAATTGGATTCATTTCTGATTTCTAAAACTTTATTTTCATATTCTATGTTATAAAGACCATTATTAAGTTGTGTTATACAAAAAAATGGTATATTTATTAAAGAATAATATTTTACTTAAAAATTTGAATTAAAATTCATCTATTCCCACAATTGATGTGGATATAACTTTTTTAGTAACATTGGTCTTGTAATAATAGTTCATCATGACTATAATCACTCATGTTTGAAATATAAGGTAGTATTATCATATAAAAATGGTATCCAGTCATCCTATTTTGGATGCTTGAAGATCCACCTCACCCCTATAAACCTTCCATAATATACATTTTTCTATATTTAGATATAAATTTGAGTACTAGAAGCTATATATAATACCCAACTGGTGGATATGGAAAGATTTCATTCAATAAAAAATACTACTAGATCTTCCCCTACATTCAAAATAGATGTGTAATTATTTTTACAGTGTCCCATATCACTACATGAAATGAATTATTTTTCTTATTCCTTTGGTTTCTTTTGGATCATCACCTTCTTAATAGGGCGGTTCATGTAATCCTTATATTTTTAATGAGTTTTAGGACTCTTTTACTTTTATTTCCTCTTGTTAATTATAAGGAATTCAAGTTTCTCATAACTCGTGTTCTTATTTTCTAAAAGAATCAGGGTAAAATGATCCAATATTTAATTATTTATATTATTCATATTATAATTCCCAATAAAACTATAGAATCTCGGAGTAAGTGAATAAAGTACGAGGCTAGCGTGAAACTCATCAGGTAACATAAAACTCAAGATGTCCAAATGCTCATTATATCTTATAATACTATCAACATGAGGCGAAGATGGAAAACTATCTCGAATAATTCATGTAAATATTTACTTCATGGTATCATACCTCCCTTGTCCATATTTCTACTAATAAATATTATAGAGACGAGACAACATCATGTACGAATACATGTTTTCATGAAGCTTCAAGATATCACTAGGCATGGATGATAACATTAAGCACTATACATCTAGTGCATCATCTAGGTGTCTCATTTAGATAGTGAGATCCTACACACTCACCTCTTTATAAGTATCATTAGGAATATAAGAATCCAATATGTAAGACTCCTATTCTTGGAAAAGTAAAATGAATAAGTTCCTATACCACTCTTGAAAGTTACTGCTGATCAAAAAATATTATTTCTACAATAAGGATCACAGTGATAACATCGAGGTCTCCTTGAATTCCATTTTATAAAATAAAAGAAAATATTTTTTTCCATTTCTTTAATCACCAATATATGTGAGATATAATAGTTTTATTTATTGGTCTTGAATGTTTTGGGCTGCAATAAAAGTGGTCGGCCCCATTCCCAATAATGGATTTTCAACAACTTATTTGGATTTATACTCATAATTAAATGAAATAAATACCCTGGAATCCATGATATAGGATCATAAAATATAATTTATATTCATTTGAGTCAATAAAATATTATCACTCATTGGAATTCTTAATCCATTGGTGATTCGGTTGACATCTCTGGTCATACAATTGTTGCATCAAAGGAATCAAGGGAAGATTCCATCTACCTATAATCCACACATGTTCCATGAACCATTGTAATTTGTGTTATAGATCTACAGTTTCTTGCATAGAATATTCTAACAGCTTTTTCATTCATCATTGATCACCACAAGAATCAATTTATAGCGGAAGGGTTATTTTGTCTCTATAGAGTTAAGAAGGTGTAAAAGGACGATCGCTCTCAATTCATGATACCATTATTGGGGAAGATATCTCTTATTCTTGATAGGATTCTCTCTATAATGTTTTTTTTTCAGGATGACTAGAGTGGATTAGATAAAGTTAGATAATGACATAACCTAGTATATAAAGACCCAGGGTTGGCGAATAAATAAATGCTCAAATGATCTTATTACTCTATTAATCCTTGTAGAACCCCATGTCTCAATAATATTTTAATAATTATTATTATTTATTTAAAATGTGATAAACTCATAGTTAAATAAATATTTTTCTTCGATAAATAAATTTACATTTATTCAAATAATATTTAACAAAACATTTCTCACTATACCATTAACTCAACCTGTCACTCTTTCTCAGTATTTATGAAACATTGAATAATTAATATTTATTTAAATTAATAAAAATCATTGAATTATACTAAAAATAAATAAATAAATATTATATTCAATAAAATAAAGAATAAATATTTATCAAATATCCAAATCATATATTTATTCTCTTGAATAACTTGTTACCGAATACATGTGATCAACTTAACATGAATTATTATTAAACAACATATGGGAAAAATATTTTTTCAACATGTTAAATTAACATAGAATTTGAATAAGGTTATGAATAGACTTAGTGTGTGACTCTATAGGAGATTTTTCATAGTTTCAATAGGTAGAACCACATTAATTCCAAGGCTAATATCAAGAAACATTCTTTGGAACACATAAAGAAAAAACATAAATTCTACAATAACAATAACCACATATGAACACACACATTGTAATATAGTCATGTTTCCATGATATCTCTAATAATTAAAGTTAAAAACTAATGACATCAACCTATGTGATTTAAGTCTCTTTCTTTGACTTCATATAAATGAACTTTCTGATAGAACTCCATAACCATGGACTTAATCATGCAGTTTCATTTCTATAAAAGGGTTCAAGATAATATATTATACAAAATAACATAAGGTATAGGTCCTTTCTTGAATTATTCCTTAATGAAATATCAATTATGAGACACACAACATATACTTCCTCATTAATTGAGTGTGACTGTAACTCTGAAAAATAAAATTTATATTATCCTTCAAAAAGTGGAAGGTAAGGTCGAACCCAAGGTAATGAGGTTGATATATATATATATATAAGGCCTTATTATGATCCTATTATAATATAATAGGGGTTTGAATATGGTTAAAAATAATAGAGTAGTGTGTGATGAGAGATGGTGGGGTGTTAAAAGATTAAAATCTAGGCTATGTTATAGAGTATGAATATACATCATGATTATCAAGGAATGTTTCAAATAAGAAGATTATTGGGATGTGATGTACAAGTTAAAAAATTAAACTAAACATTCATCAATTTGATTAAATATTTTTATATATCCCTTTATAATGAAAACATCTCTAATGAGACAACATTCCCCTCCCCATGAAGTATTGAAAAAAAGAAATAATTTCATTTGAGAATGAATAAATTAAGAATATTATAATATTTGATAAGATTAAAGAATATAATTTTCCTTGATCAAATAGTGAAATTATGTTTTTATATATAAAAATATATCATGATAAACCATAAATAGAGATATAGAATAAGAAGAAAAAGTAGATAAATAAGTTCAACTCTCTTGAGTTGATCACTCTCTCTCCCTACTTCATATCTAACATTCATTCTTAATAAATCTTATTCTCTTGATCCAACCCTATCCCCCTTATGGTGGCCATTTAGTTGATTTTGTATTGATTTTTTTTCTATTATATGAATGATGACCCACTATTCACTATTAATATAAACTTCTATTTTCCCCCATTACACTAAATTTAGAAGATAAAATGGAATTATGGTCATTACCATCTCTAGTTCTATTCACAAACAGTTAGAGAGTTAAATTTTGATTTTTTCACTAAAATCTTGACAAGTCCATTAACCACTTATTCAAATTCAATATAAAATTAATTAATCAAGTTAAAAACACATCATTATACAAACATTTTCTTTCATTATTCCTTCTTTTAATATATTATTGATAAATAATAGTCATAAAAAAATTATGTATTTAGAAACTCAAGTCCATATTCTTGATCATATTTCAGAAGCACAAGCTCAGTTGGACTCTCATCCTTTATCTATCTTCAAAAAAAAGATTCATCAAAGACTAAAACTATCCCAAATATTGTCTATATCTATCTAGAATAGTATCTTGAAAAGTTCCAACCTCACTCATATCAATGATACACCTTCACTCTCCCATCATTTGAGTCTAATTAATTAGGTAAAAACATTGATCATGTGGAGTGTGTTCACGTCCATCCTCACTACAATGGTACTAAGGAAATTCATGGTCCCATATGTTATCCTCTCTTAATAAAACCTAAAAAAACAAGAAACCAATACATAAAATATTTAATTGTGAGAATGACATGGATCATCATTATCTTTGACTGACATTAGTATTTCTTCATTTCTCCAAACATAAGCTTCAGTCTTGGTCGACTGCTTTCATCAGGCACAGTTGGTTTCCTTCTTAATTTGAACTTTATTTTAATCTTTGACTAGGTGTGGGTTAATATTGCTTGATTACATCCTTAATAATATTATTTAGACTCATATATAATCAATTTAAACTCCTTACATTCGATGCATCTTGGATTAATCTTTGTAAATTAGGTTTTTCTAGGTATTGTATGCATCACACATTTCTATCATCTAATCTCAATAGTGCACTTACAAATCACAAGCTCGACTCTCACCACTTTGATTCATGAAGATTCAGATTAAATTATTTATGGTCTTTAGAGAAAATATCCTCTTCTTCAATTCTTCATATGACATTGTCACATCTCATCTTTCAACCGTGAATGTTGAGGTCTTCAATTATTGGCTCAGCTTCTTCAACCTTGTTTGATTTTAGATTGGAATCAGTATTCAGAGGAACTTAATTTTAAGATTAATATTTATCGTTAAACTTAATAAATTATTAATAAACCTAATTGAAGTGTATTATGAGGGATAATTGACATATCCAAGAGATGGGAATTATCATATGAGGGTGGCCGTATGGAAAATATTATCATACAATGGTCTCATTAGAAAATTACCCTACAAGAAAGAAACTAAAAAATGACTGAATAAAATGTTTTACGGCCAGCTTGAAAAACAATATCTTCTAGGAAATCATCCTAACCCAGTAAAAAAAATTTATAATTCACCATAATAAATTCATACACAAAAATTTAACATTTATCAAATTAATAGGAGATTTACTGCCACAACAATAAAGGTAATAAATTTTTTCTATAGAAACTTTTTAAAATGAAATTTATAGAACATAAAAATTCAAAATTCATCAACCAAATTTCTTCAAAAAAAAATTTAACATATTAAGAGTGGAAAAAAATAATTCCAATAAAAATATATTCACAATAAATACATGGATCTTTGGAAATAAAAATTTGAAAGCCTCAGACATGAAAATATCACCAAAACAGTATTTGAAACTATATTTTCACAAAAACAACCTAAATATTGGTTCGTAAGATATATATAAAAATTAAGGAATATAACCTTGAACATTTAATGGATAAAATTTATTAAATTTTAACCAATTATTCATTGAAATATGTTTTCCATCATGAAATGTTAATGTTTCAACCATTACTTAATTAAATAACTTCCTGGACATAATTTTATCAACATTTTATTGAATAAATTTTAAAAAAATTATTGAAACAAACACACATAAAATTATATCACACTTAAGATATTTTTTATCTTAAAAAAATCAACACATTAATCATAGTGGTAGAAAATAAATATCAAAATCAAAAAATTGAACTACCACAAAGAATTTATTTATAAAATCATTTCCCTCCATGGATTCTATGGGGGAGAATTTGTGATTACCACATTAATATTGAAGGATTTCAATGAAAAATTGGTTTATTTTTTTATAAAAAATATTGAAATTAAAAAACTTGAAAATTATTATACATAATTTAATTTTCATCTAACTAGATCTTCCAAACAACTCTTTACCTCTAGGTAAGTTGATACATATAATTAAAAATTGATTAAATAAATGTAACTAAATTAATTAATGATAATAATAAATAAAAATAATGAATAATTATCACATCAATAAATTAAATTAATAAATAAAAGGCTTATCATGGATTAGGAATTTCATTTTATATTTCTTTTATATGATTATCTTATGAGTAAAATTCAAATAAAAAATTTTAGAGCAAATAATATTTGTATACATACACCCAATTGAATCCTAGAAATAGTTTCTTTAAAGAGAGAAATAATAATGGTATACTTGATTAAAATGACTAGGTAATATAGATTAAACGTCTCATTGTGTAATTACAACCTTTAATCTAAAGAAAAAAATTTCAACCATATAACATGAAAATAAAATATTGAAAAAGAACCAATTTTAAAAAAATAATAGGTAATTTGATATGATTTTAAATCAATAAAACTATGCACAGTGTTAGGACTCCCCCCCACACACACTTGAAACTCAATATTGTCCCTAATGTTAAACATCATGGTTGAAGGTGCAATTTGAAATAGTTTTTCTTAATAAGTTTTTTATCATTCCAATAGATTAAGAAAATATTTAAATGGGTTATAATAATGTTCACAAGAAAATATTTTACACCAATAAAAAATATCAAAAAATTATAGAGAATGTAAAAGATTATTATTAATCATCACTTAATGCTTTTAGTGTGCTGTAAAGAATTTTTAGAATAGTGAATTATAATACATTATGTTCTAAAATGGTTTCAAAAAATAATAAATAACAACATGAAATATAAAAATATTAGGACATTCTTAACAATTAAATTCACCATGAAACAAAAACTTAAAATAAACTTTCAACTATTTATATTATATAAAATAGTAATCAGTAGATAAACCAGAACTTTAAGGTAGAGAAGTAAAAAACCTTACCTCCCCTGATATTGGATTCTATGTTCTTTTAATTCATTATAAAATACCCCATTTTTATACTTTTATAATAGTTAAACTAGTTCCCCAATTTAGATCCTACAAATTAAAAATATCATAATGAAATATCTGTTTTAAAAAAGATCATGTATGAAATCACTAGAGAAAAGGTATAAGAAAGTAAATATAAAAATATCCAATTAGAATATTCTTTTAAATCGTGAAAAACAACATGGATATTACCTTGGTAAGTTTATCTTGTAGTAGACTGTGTCCTCTTCTTACAATTGATTATCTTTCTACTCCACTAACTAAACATGGTAACTCCACCAACCACATATCCACATCAACTGATAATTGTTTCAAAATAGTCATGGTTATTTACTCTCCCTAGACACTAAAATATCATCATGGTACCCCCCCAAGAATAACTGAAAAATAATCATTAAGGACAAAAATTATCAATATGAAATAAGAGATAATAAAATGTGATAGTGTGTGGTAGATTGCATCATGCCGTTGGTACTCATCTAAACTAAGAAAAGAGTATGAAAGGAGAAGTGTGAGATAATACATACAGAGATATAAGAGTAATTTATTTTTCAAAATAAAAGAAACAAAATAAATAAATAATTTTTTTATCGAATCATTGGTTTCCACCCAAGCAGTGATAGATTTATAGTCCTCAGTCAAACTCCCCTAGGAACTAATAGTGGTAACTTTGGGGGTTTTCTTCCTAAATAATAACCATAAAATAGGTTTATTCAATTTATTCTTAAATAATAATTGTGGAAGATGATATCTAACACTTCTAAAGAAACAAATAACTTTATTAACAGCCTAATAACCCCCTAGAAACACCCCTTTCCATTAAATGACTGCTAAAATAAATCTCTTATTGGGGTATAAAAATTGTCACCCAATACCACTTTATTAGTGATTTAAATAAAATCATGCATATTTAAAAAATATGGGACTCCATTAAGAACGGTTAAGACACTCTTATTCTCATTAACATAAAGTAGATCTTAAAAATTTCTCTTGACAAAAGAGTTTTCCCACTTGTGAAGTGGGAGATCATAAAGGTGTGACATTATATTCAATGCTCTCTAACTCATTTAAAATCTCAAAATTATAAAATTATGGGGTTCTTGGGGATATATTCTAGAAAACCATTCTAAGAAGATGTTTCTCAAGAGTACCATATTCATATTTTAAATAAAAAATAAAAAATGTTTCCTCTCTCAAATTATTCCCATATCTATAAATAAATTCAAAACACAATTAAATTGAGAGATGCATTAAAAAATAAAAATAAATAAATTTACGTTATTCTTTAAACTTATTTTTAACTAATAAAATATTTTCTTTTAAAAATTCATCATCTAAAATAAGTAACTCATAAATCACTACTATTGAATAATTAATTCATATATGGACTTATTGTGTGTGATCAACCATTCATTGAAGATCAAATTCCATTACACTATTCTCTAAAAAATGTCTATTTAGAGTTATAATTCAATTTTAGTTGCATATTATTCAATTACACCTCAAGAAAAGAAATTTCAATTTGTTTGAAGTTTAAACTATTTTCCGAAATTTGATCAAAACTAATTTCCTTTACATTTAATAAATCCTTAGGGGAATCACTAGTAACATTAATAGGAACTGAAAACCAATCAATCAATTTTTCATCAAAACACATCCCCTCAATATTTTTGTAAAAAAATATTTCATGAATGTTTTGTTAATATTTTAATATCATGAAAGATTACATTTACCAATAGTTTTAAAATTAGAAAAATCAAATATTTCAAGTTTTTTTTTATTTTCCAACATATCTAGAATTTCAATTTAAATTTCAATACAAAAAACATCACAAAAATTGGGTGATGAGTTATTAACATTTAATTTCTCAATTCCTAATTTCTCATCAACCCAAGAAATCACACTCTCAAAGATCATATAATTTTAATCCTTTTCAACCCTATTAACTAATAAAATAGTGGGTAATTCCATATCAAGTTCACGTTTATTTTCAAAATACAACAACTAATTTAATATTAGGATCTACCTATATAAAAAAGAATTGTTTTCTTCATTATATGTGTTAATTATTTCAAATTTCTCTTCATTGAACTCATAATTTACCACATTGGTGGATTAATTTATAATTTATACCTTACTTTAAACTGCCTTATCTTCATCAAAATATTCAAATATATTAACTTTATTGTTTATTTTAATTTGTATCTTGTTTTTATTTTTTTTACAAATATGATGCTATAGTTTCTTGATTCATCATTCTAAATTCATAGTCTTTATTATTCTTATAAAATTTATCCAACAACTTCTAAAACATTTTTTATAATTATGATTTAAATTTAGGTTCATGTTTGTGAAAATCTAGGGTTTCCTTAAATAGATAAGGTCTTCATGGTTGGTCATAAACACATTTCCAAGAAATATTCCCATAACATCCACAATAACCATACAAAATCCTAGTTGTTTGATTACAAATCAATGATATTGCAGTATAAATAAACATTTAAATTTTAATTAACTATAAAAATACAACTGCTATAGAAAATCAAAGATAGTAGTGTTTTTTTAGTTTTTTTGTCATTTTTTATTAATAATTTTTTTCCCAAAGTAATTTTTTGAATCCCTTCACTGAAAATGATTCCAAATTCTGACTGAGTATCCTTTCAACTCAGAAAAATAAAATTTATATTTTCTTATAAGAAATTAGAATGTAGGTTTGAACCCAAGGGAAAGAGTTGAGATCATATAAAGGACTTATTATGATCCTATTATAATGTAATAAGGTATGTAATGTGGTTTAAAATAAGTTAATATTGTGTGAAGAGTAAGGGTGATGTGTTAGAAGTTCTAAAACAATGATAGGTTAAGGAGGGGGACTAAACTACATTATTATCAATACGTTTTCCAACAGAGTAGCTTATTGATATGTTATTATCATGAATAAATATTAACCTCAACATGAATCAAGTTTATTGAATATGATTATAATCACCTTTTAGATTTACAATGTCTTTAATGAGACATCACTTTCTTCCCTAAAAATGAAGGGTAAAAAAGAAAAAAATGCAGTTGAGAAGGAATAAATCGAGAGAATGATAATTTTGTACATTCTTAAATAATAGAATTTTACTCAATCAATTAATTGAAATAATTTTTTTAGTTGTAAAAATTCATCACAAACAACAATTAATAGAGATATAGAAGAAGGGGGAAAAGATACAGAAAGAATTTCTTCTCTCTTGAGTCAATCTCTCTCTCTATCGCTCTTTTCGATTTATCTTTGATGTTCAATTTTTTTGAATCTACTTCTCATTATCCTTAAATAACTACATTTTAGAGGTCTATTAATTGTTTTGTCTATGGATGTGTTTCTATTTTCTTAAAATACCACTATTTTCCCTCCTGGAATCTTCTTTTAATTTTAACAATACGATGGACTTTAGTGGATAAAATGACCTAACAGTCATCAACGTCTCTAATTCCATTCAGACATTGAGAGATTAATTTTTCATTTGGTAACCAATATTATAGATTTAACATAACAATTATAATCACTTTTATAACACCTCATCTTGAATCACCAAGTCTTAACTGAAGTTCTTCATAACCTCATGTGTGCCTCCCCTTATACAAGAGGCTCCCAACTAGAACTGAGGATAAAAAGTTACATGGGGATTTTATACCCTTATTAATAGTATCCATAACTAGAAATAATGAAAAAAATATAATCCAAATAAATATCATAGAAGAAGAAAATATAGATAAATGATATAAAATATTTTACCTCATTTTATATGAGTATAATCAATAAACCCCTAAATTGGTAGGTTAAATAGTATAACAATGAAACTACAAAATAAAATAAATAAAATTGTTATGGAAACCATATTGACTTTGTCTCGGTGCCATGTCTTCTTCCCAACACTTAGATATTAAAAAAAATTCCATAGGGGCCTTATCCTTATATAGATCCTAGATCATGAAGTCTACATGTTCTCTATGATTCCAATAAAGGGTGTGAGTATAAACCAAGTAGGACACCACCAATACATCTTTAACATAAGTGTACATGTATATATAATTATATGAAATTATGTAAAGATAAATGTACATACTAACATACATCCAATCATGTGTCGAGAGTTCAAGTAATAAGAAAGCTTCAATGAACCTTAATTTTTCCTACTTCAATGTTATTCCTAATTAATATCAAATTTTATCAATCCCATAACATAAATCATGTTATGTAATTCCATCCTCCTTTAAGGAAAATTAACATTACTCATTTAAATAAAAAAAATATTTCCCGCCATTATGGGTAAGTGTTTCTCATGTCACATGACCACCTTCTATGAATGCTTGGTACACCCAAATAATGAAATTCTATACACATGTAATGAATTTACCAAATGGTACATCATACCATCGTACTAACCCTCTTCCAAAGTTTTATGGGAATCTCCTTCCATGGGTTCAAAATATATTAATCTTGATGCTAACAATCATATGAGGAAACACATGAATATTGCCCAAATTCCCCCTCTAAAGAATCAACTAAGTGTTCTGGCCATCTATAAAACTAATTAATAAGACTAGGTTCCTCTATCTATTCATAATATACATGTAATAATGATAAATAAATGAATAATATATTAATGTAAATATATCATAGACTATGAATAGTATATAATAAAGGTAAAACGTAGTAACAGATAAAGATAAAACATCAAACATAGGTCTCATGGGCTACCCATGAATGATAAAATAATTTTTCATGCAAGGGTCTCTACACTAGGCACATTCACAAAATCCAACCACAACAAAAAAATCAATATAAGTCCCAAGATAGTAAAGAAAAGTGCAATGATGCAATAATGTCACATATGACCACCTGTGCCAAGTTGTATGAAAATTATTACTATAATTGTAACGACCCAAAGTTTTTAAATGGAAATTACCTTCTTATATTTATGTCATAAAATCACATGAAATCACAACACAATGAACTATTAAGTGATAAGTGACCTTTAAACATAAGTTTGTCACTTCTGTGTTTGGAATTTTGAAAATCTGGCATACACGGTTGTGTTCAAGATGTTTTTTGGAGTCTAATGAAACAAAAATAATTTTTAGTGAATGGTAACCTAACCTAATAAATAGTAACATACCCTTATGAATATTTATATACCCTAATAAATATTAACCTCACCTATGGTGGTATAAAAATAATATTCATGTTGGAAGAACAATATACCTATGTTTTAGAATGAGTTAATGCATGTTTTAAATCTGGTTTTTGAAAATAAATTATGATTTTAATAAAATATTAAAACAATCATATTTAGAAAATTATTTTTGAAAAATGGACTTCATTTTTGGATTCTACACATTGAAAAATGGTTCGGGTGAATTTTTGATATTTTCTGAAATACTTGAATTTTTTATGAATAGTAGAATCCGATAATTTACAATAAATGCTAAATAATGGATTAATTGAGTCATCGATGATGCTATACTGATTTAAGACCACTTGTTTCGGTATCACAAGATAAAATCACTATTCTTGGTCATGGAATACTTACTATTCCTTGTCTTGGGAAGAAATAAAAAATTAATGATTATAATATTATGAAATCCCTCTTCTCCTCCACTATAAAAACCCCCTTCACTCCCTATTCTCTACACTCCTCTCAAGCTCTAAGACTTCTCTAAATTCTTCCAAAATATCTCCCCAAGGTCCTCCCCCACGTGAAAAAGCTCTCAGCCTCCTCAAAATACAAAAACCTCTCCCCTTAAGAGGTTCTCAAAGGAGGAAGTCTCAAGAGGTAAATTCATCTTCCCAAATTTCTTCTTTTCTTTTAGGTTCTTTTCTTTTTTTATTTTCTTTCCTCACCTCCCTTCACCATAATAGTATGATAAATATAGTAACATACATGTACTGGAATGTCTTCATGCTAGTGGTATATTCCATTATCTTCTCTCCTTTTCCCACCCTTTTATTTGAAAGAAATGAAAGCACCGTTTGAGATGTGCTAATTTAGCACATTCAAGGACAACAGTTTATCAATTTCTATTATTATCTTTAATTCTGGTCATGAAACCATTTGTGTTATGGTTGAACCAGATTATTATATATGTAATATATCTTTTTTTCTGTAATCTTTTTGTACAAATGGAATTAATTTATAAATCAAAAAACATTCGTTGTAATCAAACCCACCGAATAACAAAAACGGTTATCACTAATGTTATATATGTAACAATTAAACATCACTATAAGTAACCTAGTTAAAGTTAAAACCCTGTAATCTCCTGGATATGGACTAAATAATATAACTTCAATTCTGGACAACCACTTTCATCTAGCATATAATCCAAACTTGAATATAAGTGAACCGATCTTTAAAGCCAAGTAAACAAATGAGATCAAACAATGAAATTGAACCTTATAACTAATAAAAAAGGATTTGAATGAACTAAAAAGGGTTATAATAAATAAATTACATATATAATAGGTTCTGGACTTATGAATTAATAATACTAATTTTTTTATTCAGGTCATTAATAACAAGTGGAGAATACCACCAGATTTGAGGTAAGGGATCCCCACCTTTTCTCTCTTAATCAAGATTGTTCTCTATAATTTGCCTTTTTATGTGTACTAGGAAATGATGAGGTACATTTAAGAACCTCCCCCATAATTCCTTCTGGAATTATAAGTGATTATAAACCCCATTTCTCTCTCATCAATCCCTCTTGGTGACACCTGACACCATGCCGATAAAATCGTAACGAATTCTACCCGAACCTTCCTTGTTCTTTCGGGTTGCCTTATCTTTCTTTGAAAATGGCGTTATCTTATCTATATATTTGAGTCTTATTAATTATGTTTAGTTGTAAAATATTCTTATATCAATACCCTTTCATCACATTCTTTCATGGATATACATGATTTGGAAATATTCCCTCCTTAGAACTTTCTGATAAGCCAACCTGTTTTAAGGGGACTTCCCAAATTTTTACCCAAATTTCAAGTGAACTCTATCATATGTTTTAAAAAACCATTGTATTTATAAAATCAGTATTTTTTATTATGAATACATTCTTGGTTAAATTATTGTTTTATATAAAATAATGTCTTCTTTTCTATTTGAAAATCTCTAGAGTGTTTTCCTTAAAACCGCACAAAAATGTTTTAATGATAATGTTTCTAAAATACATTTCTTATATGTTTTCACTTATATTTGACAACAATTACCATGTTATATTCCTATATTACCCTATGAATTTTCATGTATGTTCTAATCCCTTCCTTTCATGGACACATTTTTGATACGCCCATTGGATATGTTTTGTGTCATGATTGTGGTACCCAATTCATTCCATGGGTAACCTTATGTTTATCTATGGTTGATTATGTATGATTATTTATGTGGAATGATTATTTATGTGTCAAGAATATTCATGAATATGTTGAGATGGGTGTGCCCAGATAGCTCTCTAATACATTGGGTAAGGATAAGTCTCATGAGATGCGATGTGAAACGAGATTGGAGGTTACCCTTGACCCATACTAAAATGGGAAACGGGATTGGTGGTTAGCCTTGACCCATACTAAAGATATGATTTATGATTCTGCCACATTTATATGATTCCATGTTTATATTATCCCATGATTATATTAAATGATTTCATAATTTTCATAATTTGGATATCATTATATCATGCCTCTTAATTCATGTGCTTGAGGTGTATCCTTATGTTCATTCCCTTACTGGGAATTTTTAGCTCATCCCTTTGTTCATGTGTTCCCCAGGGTACCCTATGCAGATGTAAGAGGTCAAACAAAGTTAGAAGCTCTTTATGGAGATTAAATAAAGATGTTTTTGTAGCCCCATGTTTTATGTTATATATACCTAGTCTTCCAAGACACTAGACTTAATGATCCTTGGCTTGTACTCTGATGGTTAATTATGCCTGAAATAATGAAATGTTTTATGCAAAAGGATTGGGTCGTTATAGTTGGTACCAGAGGATGGTATAGTTATTTTTGGATATTAGGAATAGAGAACGTTAGTGAGAACCTTAAGGATGAGACTAAGTAAAAGAAAACAGTCCTAAATATTGGTGAGTATAGAGTAAGTGGTTTATCGAGAAAATACATCCCTGTATGGATACGAGCAGGTAGAGGCGGCTCTAGCACAGATATATCTAGGGGTTAAACCCGAAAACATGGCTTTGAGATAGACTCGAATGGGAACTGGTCCACGATAACAGGCCTTGCTGCACTCTTGGTTACGACACTCCCGAGGGATATGATTCGGTAGATTCACGAGCTTAGTACAAACCATTATTAAGAAAAAAAACCCATAAGAATATTAGTTAAGAAATAGATAGAGGATAACCTAGATATAAACCTACGGAATCACAAGTTAGGATGTACTTCTTATTTATAAGTTCATACTTTTATGTTCAAATTTTCTTTTTATGCTCAATAGATAAGTATTAAATACCTCTAATTATACGTTCTTTTTCTTAGTTAATGGCGGGAAATAAAAGAACACGTTCCAACAACCAATGTGAGAGGCAATGAAATGATTTCCCTAATGACATGCCTGATGTGACGGAAGCGGGTGCTCAAAACTTCATGGAAGTACTTGCTCAGCTGGCTCAAGTTAGGAATAAAAACTTGAATCTGGTGGAACATCCCCCTCCTCCAAGGAAAGAGAAAGTTGCCATAGAATCTTTCATGCGGAAAAGGCCTCCCATGTTTAGTGGGTCTTCTGATCCCCTCATTACAGAATAATGGATTAACTCCATTGAAAATATTTTATCTGCCCTCCAGTGCTCGGAATAAGAGAAAGTTGTACTGGCAGTCTATCATTTTGATGGGGAAGCTGATCAGTGGTGGACACTGATCAAGAATACGAAGTCCCAAGAGTAAATTGATTCCATAGAATGGGAGGAATTCAAGAGGATGTTTTTCAACAAATATTTTCCCCGAACCCTCCGTCTCAAGATGGAAAGAGAGTTCCTTGTACTCAAGAAGAAGGAAGATGTGTCCATCAGGTCGTATGAAGCGAACTTCACAAGAATTTGAAGGTACGCCTTAGGCTTTGTCATGAACAAAGAAAGCAAGGTGGATCTCTTCTTTAGCGGACTAAAGCCAAGTCTATGAAAAGTGTTGGCGATTCGATACTTCGACAGCTATGAGGAGATTGTACGCTATTCCCTCAAGGTTGAAATAGAGATTGGAGACTCTCAGTGGTCCCATGGGCCTAGTGAAAAGAAGCAGAAAATGGAGAACAACATGGGTGGTTCATCATACAAATCCCATAATGGAAAGAAGCCTCACTTTACCCTTTGCAAAAATTGTGGGAAGAAGCATCTTGGTGACTGTATCAAGGGAACCAGGAATTGCTTCAAATGTGGGAAGTTTGGTCATCTGGCCAAGAACTGCCGAAAAGATATGAGAAATCCTAATAATGTTGAAGAAGAACGGAAGGTTCGGATCAACACTCAGCCTGAAGTGCAGTGTTTTAACTGCAAGGAGCTTGGGCTTTATACGAACAATTTCCCTAAGTTGAGGGTTGTCGGAGGCAATCAACAACAACCTCCAAGGCAAAAAGGAAGGGCTTATGCTATCACTATTGCTGAGATGGAGCCGGAAAATGATGTGGTGATAGGTACACTTATTATTCATTCAAGACTAGTGAACTTACTATTTTATTCTGGTTCTATGCATTCTTTCATATCTTGAAAGTTTAGTAGAACTATTCAAACAACACCTCAAAATTTGGAGGAGAAGTTATCTGTGAGAACAGCGAATGGGGAAATTATTGCATCCATGGTTTATAACTCCTCCCCAGTTAATGTTTGTGGACTGAACCTCCCATAAAATCTTGTCACACTTCCTTTAGTGGAATTCAATGCTATCTTGATCATATATATTCTATCTTTGTACAAGGCCAACAACATTTGTCGGGAAAGGGAGATTACTCTTCACATCCTGAAGCACCCTCTGATTCTTTACAAGTTCAAGGAGGAAGATGAGTCTCCTTTAGAATATTTGTCTCAAGTTTCGATATTTCTTCCTTAAGATCATGCATACCTAGCTTAAATGATTGAGACAAAGGATAGAATCATGCTTGAAGACATGCCCATCGTGAGGGATTACACTGATGTATTCCCTGAAGAGTTTCCTGGTCTTCCTCCTGACCAAGATGTTGAGTTCTCAATTGAACTTATCCCTAGATCTCTGCCAATGTCAAAGACACCTTACAGAATTGCCACCATAGAGCTAGAAGAGCTGAAGAATCAGTTACAGGAGAATATGGAGAAGGGTTTTATACGCCCGAGTGCTTCACCGTGTGTTGCTCCAGTCCTCTTCATCAAGAAGAATAATGGATCAATGTGCCTCTACATTGATTATCGTGATCTTAATAAAATCACTATATAGAACAAGTATCCACTTACATGGATAGATCACCTGTTCGATCAGCTTTGTGGGGCCAGTTATTTTCCTAAGGTGGACCTTCGGTCGAGATATCACCAACTAATGGTGAGGAAGGAATATATTCCCAATAATACCTTTCGAACGAGGTATGGACACTATGAGTTCATAGTGATTCCCTTCAGACTCACTAATGCTCTAGAAATGTTCATGGATTTAATGAATAGATTCTTTATAGATCACCTCGACAAATTTGTGGTGGTCTTTATTGATGATATTCTGATATACTCCAAGAGCAAGGAGGAAAATGAGGAGCATTTGGAAACTGTGTTAAAGACTTTGCGATGGGAGAATTTGTATGCAAAGTACTGTAAATGTGAGTTCTGGATGGAGGAAGTATCATTCTTGGGGAATGTTATCACCAGGAAATGGATATCTATGGACCCTTCCAAGATGAAGGCAATTGAAGAGTGGTTGAGGCCAACTTTTATAACGAAGATCCATAGATTTTTAGGTCTAGATGGGTATTATCAACGATTCATGAAGAACTTTTCATGATTTTCAAACCCAACGACCAAGCTGAAATGGAAGGGAGTAAAGTTTGTCTGGACATAGGAATGTGAAGACTGTTTCAAGGAGTTGCAAAAGAGGATTATCACTGCACCGGTGCTCACACTTTCTTCAAGTGGAGAACTCTTTGTGGTGTATAGTGATGCTTCTAAGAAATGATTAGGCTATGTGCTAATGAAAAATGATAAAGTGATATCCTATGCCTCAAGGCAGCTGAAAATACATGAGCAAAACTATCCCATGCATGATCTGGAGTTGGCGGCTGTGATATTTGCGTTGAAAATCTGGTGGCATTATCTCTATGGGGAAAAATGTGAGATATATACTGACCACAGGAGTCTCAAATATATATTCACATAGAAAGAGCTTAATATGAACCAATGAAGATAGATAAAGCTCATCAAGTATTATGACTAGTCAATCCACTACCATCCTGGTAAGGCAAACAAGGTGGCAGATGCTCTAAGTAGAAAGGATCCTGCATCTTTATCAATGATGAGAATTGAAAAGGATCTGATCTTCTTGGATTTGCAAAGGATGGAAATGGGAATCATTAAGGGTGGAACATCATCAATCCTTTCTCCAATGATTACTCAACCATCCCTCTTGGAGAAAATAAAGGTTTCTCAAAGAAAGGATGCGGAAATTCAGAAAAGGGTGGAAGCTATTAAAAATGGGAAATCCTCTGATTTAAAAATTAATGAGTAAGGAGTTGTAAGATTTGGGACACGATTATGTGTACCATCTGATCCAGAGATAAAGAAGGAGCTATTGAATGATGCACATAGCTCGACCTTCTCTATCCATCCTAGGAGTACCAAAATGTACCGTGATCTCTGAAAACACTTCTGGTGGGATAACATGAAGAAGGAGATTGCAGAATATATATCAACGTTCTTGGTATGTTAACAAATTAAATTTGAGCGACAAAATTCCAAAGGTATGATGCAGCCATTTCCTATACCCATGTGGAAATGGGAAAATGTTACTATGGACTTTGTCACGGGTCTCCCGAAGATGTCGAAGGGAAATAATGTGACATGGGTTGTGGTTGACCGACTCACCAAGACATCCCATTTCATCTCTATTTGGGAAGATCTCTCACTTGAACAACTTGAAATGTTATATGTGAAGGAAGTGGTGAAACTGTACGGTGTTCCACTCTAAATTGTCTCTAACCGTGATCCAAGGTTTATATCTAAATTTTGGAGGAGTATTCAACATGCTTTGAGTACTGAATTGAGTTTCAGCACGGCCTATCACCCCCAAACTGATGGCCAATCTGAAAGGACTATTCAGATTCTTGAAGATATTCTAAGAGCCTACTCTCTAGAATTAAAATGTTGGTTGGGATCAACATCTCTCATTGGTTGAGTTCTCATACAACAATAGATTCCACTCGAGTATTCAGATGGCTACATATGAAGCTCTGTATGGAAAGCGATGTAGAACTCCAACCTGTTGGAATAAAGTTGGAGAAAGAAAGCTACTTGGACCTGATCTTTTTCAAGAGATGACAGAGAAGGTTCAAGTCATCCAGAAACACATCAAAGCTACTCAAAGTTGGAAAAATAGCTATGATGACAATCGTCGAAGTGACTTGGAGTTCGACGTTGGAGATAAAGTCTTCCTTTGAATATCTCCATGGAAGAGAGTCATGCGATTCAGGAAGAAAGGGAAGCTAATCCCAACGTATATTGGCCCCTTTTAGATCCTTCACCGCATCAGAGTCATGGCCTATCGGCTTTCACTTCCACCAAATATGGCTCGAGTTCATCATTTTTTACACGTATCACTCTTGAGGAAGTACATACTTTATCCCTCACATGTATAAACTCAGAGGTGGTGCAGCTGGAAGATGATCTCTCCTATAAGGAGCAGCCAGTAAAGATTCTGGATCAGAGAGATAAGGTTCTACGCAACAAGACAACCCATCTTGTCAAAGAGTTGTAGAGGAATCATATGTTTGAGGAAGCAACATGGGAATTGGAGGAAGCAATGAAGGAAAATTACCCGCAACTATTTTTGTCTTATTATGTAAACCAAAATTTTGAGGACGAAATTTCATAAGGGGGGAAGAATGTAACGACCCAAAGTTTTTCAATGGAAATTTAATTCTTATATTTATGTCATAAAATCACATTAAATCACAATATAATGAACTTCTAAGTGATAAATGACCTTTAAACATAAGTTTGTCACTTCTGTGTTTGGAATTTCAAAAATCTGGCATACACAGTTGTGTTCAAGATGTTTTTTGGAGTCTAATAAAACAAAAATAATTTTTGGTGAATAGTAACCTACCCTAATAAATAGTAACATACCTTTTTGAATATTGATATACCCTAATAAATAGTAACCTCACCTACGGTGGTATAAAAATAATATTCATGTTTGAAGTACAATATACCTATGTTTTAGAATGAGTTAATGCATGTTTTAAATCTGATTTTTGATAATAAATTATGATTTTAATTAAATATTAAAATAATCATATTTAGAAAATTATTTTTGAATAATGGAATTCTTTTTTGGATTATACACGTCGAAAAATGTTTAGAGTGAATTTTTGAGATTTTTCTGAAATAATTGAATTTTTTATGAATAGTAGAATCCGATAATTTACAATAAATGCTAAATAATGGGTTAATTGAGTCATCAATGATGCTCTACTTATGTAAGCCCACTTGGTTCTGGATCACATGATAAAATCACTATTCTTTGTCATGGAATACTTACTATTCCTTGTCTTGGGAAGAAATAATAAATTAATGATTATAATATTATGAAATCCCTCCTCTCCTCCACTATAAAACCCCCTTCACTCCCTCATTTCTATACTTTTCTCAAGCTCGAATCCGTCTCTAAATTCTTCCCAAATCTCTCCCCAAGGTCCTACCCCACGTCCAAAATCTCTCAGCCTCCTCAAAATACCAAAACCTCTCCCCTTAAGAGGTTCTCAAAGGAGGAAGTCTCAAGAGGTAAATTCCTCTTCCCAAATTTCTTCTTTTCTTTTAAGTTCTTTTCTTTCCTCACCTACCTTTGCCATAATAGTATGATAAATCCAGTAACATACATGTACTAGAATTTATTTATTCTAGTGGTATATTTCATTATCTTTTCTCTTTTCCCCGCCCTTTTATTTGAAAGAAATGAAAGCACCGTTTGAGATGTGCTAATTTAGCACACTCAAGGAAAACAGTTTATCAATTTCTATTATTATCTTTAATTCTGGTCATGAAACCATTTGTGTTATGGTTGAACTATATTATTATATATTTAATATATATTTTTTTTTGTTCTATAATCTTTTGGTACAAATGGAATGAAGTTATAAATCAAAACACATTCTTTGTAATCAAACCCACCGAATAATAAAAACGGTTATCACTAAGGATATATATGTAATAATTCAACATCACTATAAGTAACCTAATTAAAGTTAAAACCACGTAATCTTAGGGATATTAACTAAATAATATAACTTCAATTCTGGACAACCACTTTCATCTAGAATATAATCCAAACTTGAATATAAGTGAACCGATCTTTAAAGCCAAGTAAACAAATGAGCTCGAACAATGAAATTGAACCTTATAACTAATCAAAAAGGATTTGAATGATATAAAAAGGGTTATAATAAATAAATTAAATATATAATTGGTTCTATAATTATTAATTAATAATCCTAAATTTTTTTTATTCATGTCATTAATAATAAGTGGAGAACACCACCAGATTTGAGGTAAGGGATCCTCCCCTTTTCTCTCTTAATCAAGATTGTCCTCTATACTTTTCCTTTTTATGTGTACTAGGAAATTATGGGGTACATTTAAGAACCTCCCCCATACTTCCTTCTGGATTTATAAGTGATGAAAAACCCCATTTCTCTCTCATCAATCTCTCTTGGTCACACCTGACACCATGCCGATAAAATCGTAACGAATTATACACGAACCTTCCTTGTTCTTTCGGGTTGCCTTATCTTTCTTTCAAAATGGTGTTATCTTATCTATATATTTGAGTCTTATGTATAATGGTAATTTGTTCAAGATTATTATATCAAGACCCTTTCATCACATTCTTTCGGGGATATACATGATTTTGAAAGATTCCCTCCTTAGAACTTTCCGATAAGCCAACCTATTTTAAGGGGACTTCCCAAATTTTTACCCAAATTTCAAGTGAACTCAATCCTATGTTTTAAAAAACCATTGTATTTATAAAATAAATATTTTTTATTATGAAAAACTTCTTGGTTCAATTATGGTTTTATATAAAATAATCTCCTCTTTTCTATTTGAAAAGCTCTAGATTATTTTCCTTAAAACCGCACAAAAATGTTTTAATTCTAATGTTTCTAAAATACATTTTTTATATGTTTTCACATATATTTGACACCAATTACCATATTATATTCCTATTCTACCCTATTAATTTCCATGTATGTTCTAATCCCTTCCTTTCATGGAAAATTTCGTGATACTTCCATTGGATATGTTTTGTGTCATGATTGTGGTACCCAATTCTTTCTATGGGTAACCTTATGTTTATGTATGGTTGATTATGTATAATTATTTATGTGGAAAGATTATTTATGTGGCAAGAATATTCATGAATATGTTGATATCGGTGTGAACAGATAGCACTCCAATGCATTGGGTAAGGATAAGTCTCATGAGATGCGATGTGAAATGGGATTGGCGGTTAGCCTTGAACCGTACTAAAATGGGAAACAGGATTGGCGGTTAGCCTTGACCCATACTAAAGATATGATTTATGATTCTGAAACATTTATATAATTCCATTTTTATATGATCCCATGATTATATTAAATTATTTCATAAGTTTCATGATTTGGGTATCATTATTTCATGCCTCTTAATTCATGTGCTTGAGGTGTATCCTTATGTTCACTCCCTTACTGGGCATTTTTAGCTCATTCCTTTGTTCATGTGTTCCCCAGGATACCCTATGCATATGTAAGAGCTCAAAGAAAGTTATAATCTCTTTATAGAGATTAAATAAAGAAGTTTTTTTATCTCCATGTTTTATGTTATATGTACCTAGTCTTCCAACATACTAGACTTAACAATCCTTGGCTAATCTGATGGTTAATTATGCTTGAAATAATGAAATATTTAATGTAAAAGTCTTGGTTCGCTATAATAATCATTCTCATTCCATAATGTAATATCTCTAGGATCTACATCTAAGAAGGAATCCAAAATAATTGGAATGGATAGATTTAAAATACCAAAGAATAGTTATTTTCATCGATAACCTAAGTCCAACAAAAAGATAAAACCAATTCACTAGATATGACACATTATGATCTAATGAAATTGGGTTTTTGAGGGATATGGATTAATCAAAGCCATAAAGAGAAGTTATAGATTTTGGGTAATAATGTGGGGGTGAGTGATAAAGGAATAAGCGCTATAATAATTTAATCTAATGTAAAAGACTCCATTTATAGTGTAATATAAAACCTAAGCCTCAATTATAGTAAGTGAATAATATTTTTTAAAAAAATATAATAAAATTATCATTTGAATATTTCCTCATACAAAAATTATAATTTTATAGGATAAATATTTACTTTCAACATACTTTTTCAAATAATCCTAGATTGTGTTTTTGAAAATTTTTCTTAGAATTAAGCCTTTAGGAATAATTGAAAATATAGTATTTAAAAATTCATTTTTTATATATAATAATAGTTTATAATATATATAATTAATGATTTATTTATTATAAATTTTATAGAAATAATGATAAGATCATTTTGAGGTAAAAATGGATATTTCTCAAGAAAATATTTTTTCAAGAAATGTATTTTTTTAAACAGGCATAATGTATATCCATTATAATTAATTAAAAATACATTTAATAACGAATTATTTAATATAAATTTATAGATTATATATCTTACTATGTTAATTGGAATCCATTTAATGATCAATATTATTAATATAGTTAATATTAGATCATATTATGCTTGAAACATCATTTCTTGATAACCTTTTTTGAACATGATTTATGGGTTTATTTTTAAATTAAATTATTCCACTTATGTGAATTAAATTTGATAAAATGGATTCCATATATTGAATGATAATAGTAATTATTATGTAATACACTCACCTTATTCTTTTCCTAATGAATACTAAAAAATGTAAAAAAATAATAATTTCCACGGTTAAGGTGAAAAATATTAATTACCACGGTTAAGGTAAAAAAAGGTTTATGGGGGTTAATATATAAATATAAGAATAAAAATGACCTAAACAATTCATTAACCCCATAATTTGGTTTTATTTCTGCCTTATCCTTGTTACATTTTAATGCGATTCATTTTTTTCATATTTCTATGAAGGCGACATGATATTATTGAAAAACATTGAAAAAAATACAATTGTGTCACTCACCTCTATTATAAAAGGTAACCTCCTACCCTCATTTATTCACACCTATAAATCCATTTAGATTAACAAAACCCTGTAAAAATATCTATTAAACAATATTATCCACATTATTGATATTTTTTTATTCCAAAATTTCCAACCATAAGATCCTATATAAGAGATCTAAAGGAGGTTTCTCTAAGTGAAGGTAGTTTTCTTCACCAAGATCTTTATTTTTAATTCTTATTATACAATAATCTATTATACCATAAAATTAAAATATAATAACACCATTATCTCCCATATAATTAGATTTTATTAGGGTTATTTCATAATATTTATCAATCTCCTTCTCCATCTAATGGGAAACAAAATAATCACTTCTGTGTACGACGGACTATCGCCTCGCGAACCAATATAATTTATTTTACATAATAAACTAAAAAGTATAGAAACAATGGTTTAAATAATGAATATATAAGATACTTATTAAGTTATAATAAATCTAAAAAATTAATATATCATCCAATTCTTTACACTTTCACCCGTTATGTAAATGATATTTTTAGTCATGGGTACGAATGGTCTACCATCTTCGTGAAGGAATGTGATTAATTTTCCATCTTCAAATTTTAAGAATGATTCTAAAAAATTATATAATAGATATAAATGATATTTATAACATTAATATAATTTTTTATATGATTTAACAATATCATATACACAACAATTAGAACTTCCATGACAAAAAAATGCATTAGAATACAAGGAAATTGACACCTGAAACAATAGTAATAATAAAATATTGGTAATGAACGGGTGATAAGATGTTATAAAATATAATATATCATTTTATAAATATCAATATGTTTCTATTATAAATTAATAACATGTTTAAAACCATCATATTGGGGGTTCGATTAATTTTTACTAAAAGGAAGCCTGAGGTAATAAATTTCATCTCAATTTCCATTACACTGTGACAAATTTGTTACTATGAACCTATTTAAATTTATGTGGTGTATATACTTACCCTTTTATATATTTAAAATCAATAAATATTCATTCATGTTGATTAATTGTTGAATTCAAGTTTATTCTTTGAAGGAGTTAAAATTCAAATGTTTCCAAAGAGGTAACAATGTATTTTCCAATCCCACTTTCTTTTAGGATTTATTATATTTTCATTGAAGGAATATTATCTTTTATACTTCATAAACTATAATAATTTTATTATACTATAAAAATTTATGGAGCTTCCATATTTTCTTCAAAATATTCCTCTCTTGGTAACTTGAATCACGAAATAAAATGTTTAGAATAAAAAATGATTTTATTTCTCATTTAGTATGGTATAATTTTCTACCAAGCCCTTATTTTATAAAATTATTTTAAAAAAGTAATTTTTTACATAATAATTTTTTTTATTAATACAATTTAATGTTATATTTTTAATTTTAATTTTTTTAAAATGAATATTTATAATGTTTTATGAAAGGTACATTTTAAAAAAAATCAAATGCAATGCCCTTTTTTAAACATATACGATATTAATTAACTTTCCCATCACCATAACCATCTTAGGATATTTAGCTTCTTATACAAATTTTCATTGGTTTTAAAAATAATACTATTAAATTAAATCTTATTTTGAAATTTTCATTTCATTTTCTCTATTTCTCCAATGAACATTATTTTATTTCAAAACCTATATTTCTGGTGAATATATGGTCATCTCTTATCCTTTAATAATTTTTTTATTTATTAACTTCTTCTATAAACATTAAATTTATTAATATCATTGGAAATTTAATTTTCCTTAAATATTCATATTATTTAGATCATGGATATTATTATTTTATAAACTTTATACCATTCATACATATGGTGTTTGTTTATGAAATTTATTTGGTTGTCTAAGGAAAATCTTAATAAATTAGTATTCTTTACACAATACATATATTTATTGATAAGGGAATGCTTTTAATGAATTTAATTGAACATTCAATATATTATGAATGAATTGAAATGTATTTATTGGTGGACAACCATTATATATATCCCCTCAATTCATCAATAGTGCTCATGATACAAATCAATTAGCCAAATTAAATGGTTTTTTAGTGCATATATACCCATCAATTAAACTCTCTTGGAATAAGGACTTGATAGTTGAGATATCATGATGTATGAGATCATGATTTCCTATATTAATCATTTACTTCGTAGATAATTCAGTTATTATTACCCATGATATTATTAGATTAATATTATCCATGGATGCCTTTTTTGATCAAGTTATTGATTAAATGGTATGTTTTTTTAGTTATTTACATTTCCATATTAATTTTTCCTTAGATACTCATGATAGATTTCATTGAACATAATCTTACTGGAAATTTTAACTCAACCGTATTTTGAATCATTTCCACAGATTATCAATAAGAGTTCTTTAAATGAGTTTCACGGATGGAGAAAATTTTTATTTTATCTGTTTTATATTATATTATAAATTTAAAATGAGTATCATGTATGTATATTTTTCTACAAGACTAATAAATAGATTGGTCCATTGGTATTAGAACCCTTTTATCTATTCCGGTGTAATAAAGTGTCCACTGGATTTGGTTTACTGGATTCAGGTATATTACATTTGGTATTAGAGTAGGTTTATTATAAAACTTGGGAACTATATTTAGGAAAACATAGATTATGGAAAATAACTCTATAAATTAATTTTAGGATAATTCAATGTATTATAACACATCCTACATTTTTGTTTAGGTGGATATTATGTGGTTTTACTATATATACATCTATGTATGGGTACTAAAAGTTAGCATGGTTCTGGCATAGTAGTATATATGGGTAATAACTCTTAAGAGGGTGTGCTAGAATTTGACTCAATATTCACCGTGATAATGAAAATGGGTCTTACTATACACCTAATATGGAACTACTAAATAATATTATTTAGGTAGTTCATATTTTCATTATAATCCATTATGAAGGATTTGAAAATAGTTTTATGGTTTTAGGTGTCGTGAATTAAATCAAGGTTATGATTCCAATATTAACAATGAATAAATTCTCAATTTATTTTAATTGTTAAATAAAATTTAAATTTATATATTATGATTTAAAATTTGAAATTTTATGAGATAATAATGTATATTCCATTGTTTAGAAATGGTTACTAGAATAAATAATGGTACCAACACTTATGGTTAATATAGAAATTTCCCTACTGAGCACATCAGCACAATTGTTGTTGTAAATAAGCAGATCATAGATATATTATGCACATAACCAAAGTTATGTACAATAAAATTTCCCAAATAGATCAAAATATTGTTCCTAATAATGATTATCTTATGTTGGATCACTTCATGTGGAAAAATCCCCCATCATTTAGTGGGACTACAAATACATTGGAACTGAGAAATGGATTTAGTCCCTTGAATAGATATTTATATCCTTGGGATGTTATTAAAAGGAAAAGGTTATATTGGTGGTATGTTATATAAAAGGATATATTGATCAATGGTTATCATTGAACTATAATTCAAGGGAGGAAGATGAAATATAACACATGGACTGGAGAGCTTTTAAACAAAAATTCTTTGAAAAATATTTCCCTCATAATAAATGAATTAAAATAAAGAGAATGTTACTTAGCTTAGAAAAATTAGAAGATTAAATTGTTTTGGAGTATGAGGATTCCTTTATAAGAATATCATGGTATTCTAAATATCATCTACACAATATTGAATTCAAGATTAACCATTTCTTTTAAGGCCTTGATCAATGAATCTAAAGGGCATCGATTCCTCAAACTTTTTCATAATATGATGAAATATTTTTATCCTCCATAAAAACAGAGAAGGAATTCTCGAGATCCTATAAATAGAATTGTAATCAAGATAAAAAGATGTTGAATAAACACTAATAAAAAGGAAATGTGTTGAAGAATAAGAATAAACTGTTTTAATTTCTATCATGTTAAAATTGAAGAAGTAAACAGTCTAGAAAATTATTGAGGGATATAGAATATTTTTTTTAAATAGTGTCAATAAGGGTCATCTAGCTCATGAATGTAAGGGAATGAAATAGAACACTATTATCCAGTTCTTTAACTATAATTAAATGGGGAATTATTTAAACCAATATCAAATGTCAAGGGAACTTGCCATAGAGAAGGCCAAGAGGAGAAGGAAAATATTATGTGATCACTAAAACTATGGTTGAAGTTCCCAAAGATATTGTGGTATATACTTTAATCATATATTTAAATTTCTATATTTATTTATTTGATTCTATATCCTCAAACTCTTTTATATTTTCCATGTCTTCCTAGAGAATTACATATTTCCCTAGGACACTAAGAAGGTAGTTGTCAGTTAAAAATCCTAGTGGAAATCTCAATACCATAAGGATGTGTCAGTAAGTTCCCATTATCAAAGATAAGCATATTCAATTTTATAAATTTATCATAATACATATGGTTTACTTATATATAATCAATGGTATATGATATAATTCAAATTATTATGCAAAAAATTGTTGAAAAGAGAAGGAAATTATGATTTGTGATGAAGATATAGGATTCATTATCTTTGGAGTGGATAATTCATCATCTGAGTCACATCTAGATCCACCACTAGTATCACTTCTGAATGATATTATTAAATAATAATATTAAACACAATATAAAGATGGAAAATGTAATCATCAAATTGATGATGTACCTATTGTATAGGAATAAATTTATATATTTCCAAAGGAATTACCTAGACATCGACCAGAGTGTGAAGTTGACTTCTCCAATGATTTAATCCATAATTCATAACCTATATCAAAGTTTCTTTATATAATGGATGCTATGGAATTAGTTTAGTTTAATAAAAAACTAGAGGATTTATGTGATAAGGGATTTATATGCCCCTATTGTTTCACCTTGGGGATCCCCTGTTATTTTTGTTAAGAATAAAGATGGACCCATGAGGTTATGATTTGATTATAGGTAAATCAATGATATTAAGATAAAAAAAAGTATACTCTACCTCATATTGATGACTTATTTGATCAAATTAATGGTTCTCAACATTTTTAAATGATTTACATTCATTATGGGTATCATCAATTGTTATTAAAGAAGGAATTTATTCCAAATAAAAAATTTCAAATAAGGTATGGACATTGTGAGTTTACATTAATGCCATTTGGATTGAATAATTAACCATCAATCATATTTATCTAATGCATATAGTATTCTAGTAATATCATAATAATTTTTTTGGGGTATCCATTTATGATATCTTGGTATATTATAAATGTTATGAGGACCATGATAATCACTTGTAGATGATTATTAAGGCTCTTAGAGAGAAATAATTATATAGGAAATTTAGAAATTATGAATTATAGATTAAATAATTTTCTTTTATTAGGAATAATGTTTCCAATTATGGAATATTAGTTGATCCTATGATGACAACAAAATTAAAATAATGTCCTAAACCAACAAATATAACTAAGGTATGTAGTTTAATTTGTTTTAAAGGTTACTATTAGTAAATCTTTCAGAAAAAAATCATCATAGAAAAATAATTAAACAAGAATACATGGAAAGTTATTAAATACACATATAAAAAGTAATGTGAAGAATATTTTTGAAGAATTTAATAAGAGATTGTTCAATGAGATGATTTTGAAAATACCATCAAAAAATGATGTATTTGTGACATAAAATGTTGCATTAAAGAAGGGACTTGGTTGAGTCCTTTTATAGAATGATAAATTAATTTACTATTCATATAGAAGTTAAAAAATAATAAAGAGAACTATACAACTTATGATCTTGAGTTAGAATCCGTAATATTTTCTTTAATGATATGGATACACTATCACTATGGTTAAAGATATGAGACATACACAAACCATAAGATCCTAAAATAAATCTTTTCATAAAAATAGATCTCTATGAGGCAAATTAAATGTCTCAAATTACTCAAGTATTATAATTTTTCAATACACTAGCACCCAGGGATTGAAAATAAGGTAGTGGATGCATTAAGAAGGAAAGATCGTGGAGTTATGACCCAAATGAGTATAGTAAAGGAACATATATTCATGGATATAAGAAATATGTATATAGAAATTATTAAATATGGGGAGACATCACACCTTTTTAAATGAATTCTAAACCAACAATTTTGGAAAATATAAAAAGTTCATAATCTAATTATGAGAATTTTCTAAATAAAATTCATGTCATGAATGATGTGAATTTGGAAGACTTTGTTTTTGAATATAGTATTATGAAATTTGTAAGGATAATATGTGTTACATCTATAAATAATCTAAAAATGAAATTGTTGGGTGATTCTCATGGATCTAATTTCTCTATACACCCTAGTTTCACAAAGATAGATAGGGGATTAGGGGAAAAAATTATGGGATAACATGGGAAATTGCGGATTATGTATCCAAATTCTTGGGTTTTCAATAGGTAAAGGATAAGATATATAATTCTATAAGATAAATGCATCCTCTACCTATTATTATGTGAAAATGGTATGAAATTATTATTTAATTGTCACAGTACTATCGAATACTCCTATAAAGAATGATAAAATATGAGTTATTGTTGATTGACTTACCAAATATGAACATTTCTATATTATAAGAGAAGATTTACCTCTTTAGAACCTCACAAGACTCTGTATTAATAATGTTTTAAGTCTTCATGATGCACCTACTTTAGTTGGGTCTAATCATGATCCCTAATTTACATGAAATTTTTAGAAGATTATTCAAAAGTCTCTAATTACTGAGCTTCATTGGAGCACTACTTATCATCCTCAAACCAATGGACATACTGAATGGTCTATTAAAACATTATAAAGAATGTTGAAGTTATTATCAGATTACTTTCAAGGTATGTGGGATCATTATTTACCTTTGTTATATTTTTCCTATAATAATAATTTCCATTAAAGTATTCAAATGGAATCACATAAACCATTACATTGCAAGAGATTTCATACTCTAACTTGTCGGTATAAAGTTATTCAAAGGAAACTTATAGGCCTATAACTTATTGAGGAGACAATAAAAAAGAAGGATATTATTCATAATCATATTAAATAATATCAATGTAAGAAAATATGTATTCCATCAATAGGAGAAATATAGTAAATTTAAAGTGTTAGACCTTGTTTACTTGAAAGTATCTCTATAGAAGGTTTTTATAAGGTTTTGTAAGGAAGAGAAACTGAGCCCCAGACACATCAGACCTTTTGAAATTATAGAAATTATTAGAGATATGGATTACTGATTGGAAAGGGAATCAAAACTCTCAAAAGTACATGATGTTTTTCATATATCCATGTTATGGAATTACATGCTGGACCTAATGCATGGTCTCACCTCTAAAGAAATAAAATTTGATCCTAATCAATCTTATTGTGAAAAGACCATCCATATTCATGAAACTAGATATTAGGTATTGAGTAATAATATAAATTTAATGGTAAAGTTAAATTGTAAAAATCATAAAATGATTTAAAAGATGTGGTAACTAGAGGATTTAATGAAAAAGAACCACACCCATTTTTTTAGAAGTTTTTATCCATGAAAATTTCAAGGATAAAAGTTTTGTAGGAGGGAATAATATAACACCCGATAAAAAATTATAGTAAGTGAAAATTATATTTTTATAAATAAATAATAAAACTCGTATATTAATATTTCATTACAAAAAAACTCTCAATTGGTATGATAAATATCTATTTTTAACATTCTTGCTCAAATAATCCTAGAATATGTTTTTTGAAAATTTCTCATAGAAATAATCCTTTCTGGATAACTCAAAATGTAGTTTTTAATAATTAATCATTTTATATATAAGACTATTTTATATTATTTTTAATTGAAAATTTATTTATTATCGATTTTATATAAATAAAATAATATCATTTTGAGGTAAAGGGCATATTTTTTATAATACATTTTTTTCATAAATTATTTTTGTTTGAAAAAAGGTATAATATATGTCCATTTAAATTAATTAAAATAATATTTGATGATGATTGATTTAAATTAAATGTGTAAACTATATAAATAAATATATGAATTTAAATACATATAATTATTATTACTAGTTATATATTTAATATAAGATCATCTTACGCTTGAAAAATATATTTCTAGAAAAACTGTTTATCGACATTGTTTACGAGTTCATTTTTAAATTAAATTCTTCTGTTTATATGATTTGAATTTGATAAAATGGGTTACATATAATCATAATAAATATTAGTTAACATGTTAAAAATAATTTTTTCATAATGAATAGTAAATATTAATTACCACGGTTAAGGTAAAAACGAGTTTACCGAGAGTTAATCTATAAAGATAAGGGTAAAATGACCTTAAAACTTTAGGAAACCCCATTTTTTGGTTTTATTTAGAACTTAACCTTTTAAAATTATAATATTATCCATTTTGGATCCATATTTTATTGAATGTGACATAAAATTAAGGAAAAATGTTGAGAAATTACAAGTATACAACTAACCTCAATTATAAAAGGGAACCTCATCCCCTAACTTATTCACACAACTCAAGAAATTTATCTTTTCAAACCCATAAAAACACTCCCCAAAATCCTTATCCAAATTAAATAGGTTTTTTTTCCAAAATTCTAACCCTAGGGTCTTTAATAATAGATCCAAAGGAGGTTTCTTTAAGAAAAGGAAATCATCCTTACCGAGATATTAATTTTTGCTTCTTATTTTACCACATTAAATTAAGAATTAAAAATTAAAATATAATAACACCAATAAATACCATATATTTTTTTATGCTGATTTCATAATATTTATTAATCTCCTTCTCTATCAAAAGGTAAATAAAACTATCTCTCATGTCTACAGTGGGCAACTCTCTCACGAATCAATATAATTGTTTTCACATAAATGAATCACATGGATATCCATAATAATTGAAATAATGATTATATATAATAATTATGAGATGATATTTATTCTAGTAAATTAATATGTCATCTAATTCCTTACACTTTCTCCCGTTAAGGAAATTATAATGTCGCTCGTGGGTACAAACATCCTTCCATCTATATGAAGCGATGTGATTAATTTTCCATGCTCAAATTATATGAATGATTATAAAACATTTATCTAATTAGTAAATATGAAATTATAAAATTAATATAATTTTGGTCATTTTGGAACTATATTCTATTCATAATAACGTGATCTTCGACAACAAAACAAGCACGAGAAAATAATGAAATTATAAACTAAAATAATAGTAATAATAAATGATTATTAATGAATGGGTGATAATAGGTTATAAAATATCATATATGATATTATAAATATAAATATGGTTCTATTATAAATTAATATCATGTTTGAAACCATTATAAATTATTTTAAATCATGTTCGACTAAATAGAAGCGTGAGGTAAGAGTTTTCATCCCAATTTCCATTCAATTGAGATATATTTGATATTATGCATCTATTCACTTTTATGTGGTGTATATACCACCAATTTGATATATTTAACATAAATAGCTATTTATTCATGATTATTTATGTTTTGATAATATTTTATTCTTTTATTGTTTTATAATTCAAATGTTTCCAAATAGGTAAGAATTTATTTTATAATCTCACTTTCTTTTTGGACTGCTTATAATTTCATCAAAGGAATATTATCATTTATCATTCATAAAATCAGAAAAAAAAACTTATCCAATATATATTAAACCATTTTAAATATTTTATTCCAAATTTATCTCTCTTTGGAACATGAATTATTCAATGAAATTTTTAAAATAAAAATTGATTTTATTTCTCATATAATCGGTTATATTTCTCTTCCAGGTCAATATTTTTCAAAAAAAATCATAAAAAATACCTTTTTATCTAATCAAATTATTTATTAATGAAATATAATTTTATCCTTGAGTTTAAAAAAATTAATGGAATCTTTCTAATTTTTTATGAAATTGAATTTTTTTACAAAGAGTTAAAATGAATGTCTTTTTTTAACACATACGGAATTAATAGAATTTTCTACCCCCTTTCTATTTTATGATATTTAACTTCTTCTATGAGTTTTAAATGGTTTTACAAGGAAAAATATTAAATGAAATATTATTTTTATATTATAGTTTTATTTTGTTTATTTCTCCAATGGACCAGATTTTATTTCATAAAATATATTTCGGATGAACCAATGGCCATTTGTTATCCCTTATTAATTTTGGGGTCATTAACTTCATATTGAAACATTCAAATTCTTATAATCATTGTAAATTGAATTTCCCATATAAATACATGTTATTTGTATCATATATATCATTATTTTCTAAACTGTATATCATTCTTTCATATGATGTTTTATTATGAAAGTTATTTGATTAATAGGGAAAATCAAGATAAATCCATATTTTTTACTCAATACAGATTTTTTTGATGGAGAATATTATTTATGAATTTAATTGATCATTCAATAATTTGGGGAATGTGTTGGACATGTAGTGACAGGTGGGGATATGTTATAGATATCCCCTTAATACGTTGACATGTTTAATGATATAGATCAGTTGGCCAAATTAAATGGGCTTTGGTGTATACATATCAATAGATTAAACTTTCTTTACACAAGGAATTGATGGTATATATATCATAATGTCTGAGATCATGACATACAATTTAAATAATTTTCTTCATTGATAATTTAGTTATTATTAGCTATGTGATTATTGTATTGATATTATCTATATATGAATTTTTTTTCTCATGTTATTGATAAAATGAAATGTGTTTTCAGTTATTTTTTACTCCATATTTATTATACCTTATTTAATCTTGATATATTACATTGTATGTAACCTTAACTATTATTTGATCTCACCCATATTTTTACCCTTTCCTTAGGTTATAATGAAAAATTATTTGAATAAGTTTCAGGGATGCAGAATATTTTCTGTTGTTATGTTTTATATTTTATTACCAATGTAAAATGGGTATCACCTATATATCTGGTCCTCCTTGAAAACTAAACTAGTTTGTACTTTGGGATGAGAACCCTTGTATGAATACTAATGTGATAATGTGACCATAGGATCTGGGTTACCAGAGTCACGGTTGTTACATGTAAATTATGGATTCATGTTGTGGAATGTCAAAATTATTGATATGTAGAGAATCTAGTAACCTTTTCTTAAAATTTAAAAAACATTTTATTCCAAGAATGATATTTCATATTGTGAACAACCTTTTATTCTTGGAATAAAAATTCATGGCTTCTTCCCAAAAGTTATTCATCTCATGAATATTTATTCATGGAATGAACCAGTTCTGGTATCTAGTTTTCATATTTTGAGTACCTTCATTATCTAAACACCTCTAACATGTCTGAAATCATTTAGTTACCCTAAAAAATATAAAATCCTAAAACAATGAATAACTCATAATTTATTATGTTACAATTTTTACCCTATGAAGACTTATCTTCCTTAAGGAGTATTTATGAATCCTTGATCGAATAACTTGGTCCATTATTCTAAGATTTGTTATTACCTCTCACAAGTTTCTTCTTGAATCCATTAATTATTCCAAAGGAATATGAGAATTTTTTTTATTCCCACATAACACTTTATTTATCATTTCTAGGATCTACAATGAGTGCTCCACAATTTATGTATTAGGCAGCAACTTACCATTATCATAGTCGATCACATGCCCAAGATTAGTCATTTACCTTGAAATCTAAGTGATATGGAACACATCATGAATACCTAGATAACATTTAGGGGGATCCAAGTGGTAGTCCACGATCCTGATACGATTGGAAATCATGATTGTTTCAATAAATATCAGTGTTATCTACCCTTTCTTCTTCAACCATTGATGTCCTAGTCGAGGAGTCTCCCACAAGAAAATATGGTCACCGACAGTGAACGGTAAGGGTAACCTCCTCTGACGAGTATATTATTTTTCCTTCTTTGAGTGGTTATTAACCACTTCTAGATAAAAATAAACCCTCTCAGAGGTCTCTTATACCATAATTGGCCTCATAATTACTATCTCACCCACCTCATTCCAATATAGTAGGGGGAGATATGGATTACCCTAAAGATCCTCATAAGTTTCCATATAAAATGAATCCTAGAAGTTATTGTTGTACATGAACTCAACCAAGGATATGAGATCAACCAATGATCCACCAAATTATTTCACCCATAGCCTTCTATAATCCCTAAAAAAATTACATGAAGTGTGTGTGTCTCTATCTGATACAATTCTCAATTGAGATCCATGTATGTGTAAAATCTATTTTACATATATCTTCCCCAACTAATACACTAAAATAGTCTCTCAAATGTCTAATAAATGAGACACTTTTTTGAGCTGATCAACTACCACCCAAACAGTATCATGACTATTCAGGGTCTTGGGTAACCTCATCACAAACTTCGTCATCATGTCATCCCACTTCCACATTGGTAGCAAAATTACCTGAATCTAAAAACAAAAACACTGATACACAACTTTTATCCTCTTACAGTTAAGTCATCGAAATATGAAATTGGTGATGTATATCTTTATACTATTCCACAAAAATTGGTATCGGTTATCATAAGACATGTTCTTGAATGCATGATACACTACCCACTTCAAAACATAAGAGTCTATCATCAAATACTACCTCGAAAAAATATCACAAGAACCCTCCCATGAATATAAATCATGTTTTCATTATATATCAACTATCCTATTATAAAATCATCCCCCACAAAGAATTCTTGCATCACCGCACACTCGGGGTCCAACTCTTAGCACTCTTTCACATGGTCAACCAAAGAAGACATGATTACCAAGGGTGAACTTTTCATTAATTCCTAATCCTCTAATGTATCCACCAACTACTAAGTAATAAAACTCAATATACATCATCCCTCCTATTAAAGTATCACTCCATGTTCTTGTATATCTAACATTTTCTTATTAAGAGCAGCTAAAATGACATTATGTTTCTCTAGATCATAGGTTATTTAGAATTCAGATGTCTATAGATACTCCACACAAATCCTCTACCTTATTTTGAGATCCCACTGAGAGAATATATATCACAATATCTTATGGTCCTTATGCATGAAAAACCTCGCAAGGAAAATATAGTGTCACGAACACTTTAGGTCATATACCATAGCTTTCAACTCCGAGTCATGTGTTGAATAGTTCCTATCATGGGGTTATAATTCACATGATCAATACACAAGTACTTAATCTATTTGCATCAACACATCTCCTGGCCCAACATCTGAGGCATCGTTGTACACTTCATATCAAATCCCTAGATCTAAAATGGTCAAAACATGAGTTTTCTATAATCTCCTCTTTATCTATAGGATGACCTACTCACACTAATCATATCACTCTCACTTGTAATAGACCTAAAATTTTGGACCATTAATTATTGTGAATTCAGGTTGTGGATGCTTCTAGGGGATGTCCCGGGGAATTAGAGACTGGAGGAGAGGTTTCTACTTGAAAACCCAACAGAGGAGGTAGTTTCTTTATGGAGACTTATATTTTTCATTATGGTGTTCACTATGGTGTGGTGAGGGTTGTAGGGGAAGTATCAAGTGGATTTTGATGCTACTATATAATCTGGAATAGCTATATCATGGAGTTTGAGTACAATACAGAGATGAATTTCCACCTACGTGGTTGTGTCATGCAGAAACGGTTGTGTCATAGGGGATCAGTTACAGGTGAGTGTTTGTATAGGAGGAAGTTACATGGAGAGGTGGATATGGAATAGTGGAAAAAGGTTTATTTTTGGTAGATCTTCCATTTTTTTGGGTTTCTTCACAACGGATTTTGGTTCGTAGCATAGTTGTCCTTTTGGTTATTAGGGGTCTATGGAATAGTGTACTCTACTACACCATGGTGTCTTCCCTTATCTTTTGAATATATGGTTCATAGATAATAATTGATCTTATATGGGTCTTTGACTAGACAGTATGTAGTGTAGTACATTTCACTATGCCATGGTCCTCCCCATGTTCATCATTTCTATAGTGTGGTGTTTTAGGTAGTGCTATGGTGTGGTGTTTTGAAAACTGTGTATATATTCTTAAATAACTGAAAATACTACCTTTTATCTAGTTTTTATCTCATTTATTTAGTGACCCAAGGTTTTTTCCAAATAGTATTGTCATCCCCATTTTAGAGTATTTTTTCCTCGGATTTAGGGGATCGATATGTGGTGGTTTTAGGGTGAGTTACCTTCCTTTTCTCTTAGTTTATCCCTATTTCCTCCATATTTTAATCTATTTCTCTAACCATTAGGGGATTCAATCTAAGAAATTAGAGGGTTTTATATTTATTTAATCAAATAATGATGTGTTTGTTTTTTTCTTGGATAGTAATTATGTTCTCCTTCATTTTAGAAATCAGTGGTGTCCTTTCTCTTTCATTATCATTACACAAAAAATCAGAAATCTCTATTTGGGGTGGGGGTCCTTTATTTATAATTTAGTTGTATCACGTGGGAGGGGTTGTAATCATGTTTCTCTTTTTAAAGATTTTATGTCTATCATAATAAAGATAAATTATCAAATTAATTTAAATTTAAGGTTAAGTGTTTTGGATCATATTATTTTATAGATTTTCATATTATTTGATATTTTTATTATATGATCTTGATTCCTCACTAAATATTAGGGTCATTTTGGGCTCTGTTTGAGTCGTGTTTGGTGTGATATGGAACCCTTATTGTGTAGTTGTTTTTTATCTAATTAAATACAATTTATTGACCACTTACTTTGGCTTAATGAAATGGTATCCCTTATAAATTACGGATTGTGTTAGAATTCCCTTTGAATAAAGAAGTTGAATGAAATGAAAGCACTTAGAAAATCTGGAAAAAAATATTTTTATGTGATATGATGAGAAGTGGATGTGGTATGTATAAGTTGTGATAAGTGGTTGTGATATGTGATGATATATGTAGTGGGGTTGTGGGTAAAGATGTGATGAGTAGTGTGGTTATGATATGAGGTGGTTGTGATGGAAAGTGGGGGTGATGTGGAATATGTGATGAGGAGGTGGTTATAGATGTGTGAAGGTGCTAGGAGGGATGGTTGGAATGGGTAAGATGGTATTTTGTTTTTTTATACATTCTTAGGTAGTAATGGAATTAAATTTAAAATGATTAATTGAAATTGCTTGGGTTTATTGGTTAATGAATGAATGGGTTAAAATGGGTTGTGTGGTTAAATGTGGTTAATGTTTATTGTGAGATAAATGGGGTGGATAATGAAAATTTGTGGGTAATTTGAAATCTTGAAAATGTATTAAATTGAGAAAAAAATATGAAATAAATATTGTGGATTGTGTCTTGTGTCTTGTGTCTTGATGTGTATTATTGTGCATTTAGTAGTGGCAGTGAAAGTAACAATGGTGTGAGGTTGTGTAGAGATATTGTGAGTTTGTTAGTTCTTTTGTTGTGGACCCATAGGTTCATATTTTTTTTGGATATACATATATATATATATATACTGTATATTAATTATTATTTCTATATTAACCCCACCCATGTCGAATACTTTATGCTGACTAATATATGTTTGGGGGGGTACGAACATACCAGTTTTCAAGATTAATGGTTTTTTACATACCCATCCCCACTCTATCTTCCCTTCTAGTTAGATATGCATGGTTTCTGATGGTTATAAGTAAAAATTGAAATAGTTTTGGTTGTTTAATGTGATCGTGATATATCTTATGGTGGGGGTCATGAGAATGAGGTTGACGTCCTTCATATTCAAGATGTCCTACTATTCAAGTTATGGTTTTCATGTGATGAGATAGCCCCAGTTTCTTCCTGTGAGATCTTATTTGATGTGATGGACCATGTATTTGTGTAAAATATGTTATGTGATGTGATATACCAGGTGTCGTTTATTGAGATGTCATGTTATGGTATGTCCTAGGTGTGTTTGGGAAGGGTTTTTATATGGAATAGATGGGAGAATTAGGAAGTACGTCTTTGGAGTGTGAGAGTGATATCCTAGTGGGAAAGTAGTGTGGGGTACCCTTCTCTATATGCTTCTTATTATGTTATTATTATTGGATGATTTATTTAGTGATCATGCCTCGGTGAGAATGGGATTGGATTGTGACCCAACTTTGGTGTTGTTGGTTCTATTGTTCGCTCATGGGTTCTTTATTTTTCTATTTTTCACATGTACACTAAAGATTTGGGTATGATCCTAATAGGTATACATGTACACTCACCATATATATATATAAACATTTTTTATGTTTTCAAAATAAATTTTTGTATCATGATAGACATTAATCACTCATACATTTTGACTGTTTCTCTGTCACTACCTTATATTTTCTAGTGGGAATTTACTTTGGATACTACTTGTATATATTATTTTGGTATGCATTGTGGGATGGTTTTCTATAAATTTATTTTATATTATTTCATGAAGTTGATTTATTGTTGATATAATATCTCTATATAAAATATTATAGAGGGTAACTCCTCCAATATGTGAGAGTTTTATACCCTCAGTGCTCATTTCCAGATCAAGGCCTACTGGAGGTGGGACATGGGGGTCACTATCTCTCTTCAATTAGTTTTGTCCTAGGATGGGTACCATTGGGGAGGATTTAATGAAAGAGTGGTATTATATATGGGTTTATGTTTAGAGATAGTATAGGGTTCAACGTTATGATCATTTAGGATTATATGTGTTAGTAAGTCAATGACATCAATTGATCTTGGTGTCTGACATAGGCTAGGGAAGTCTGGCTAAGAACCTGGATTTTAGGGCCCCCATGATCTAACATAAGTACTCATAGCCTACTAGATGACCAAATGATGTGGAACCAATTATATTTTAGATACCTATTGGAGCTACATTCATTAGTATTGATGTAACGCATTGACCCCAGATGCCCAGATCTAATGCATTATTTTATTACATTGGCATGATCATAAGAAATCAAATCCCAATGGACCGATCGGTTTAGTAGCCATAGAAAAGCTAGATACAAATATAAGTTTTACGTTATATCATGAATTTAAAATTAACATAGTATTTCCATTGAAAACAATCATATATATTATACCATCCCTGTAGTTCAGTAATAATATACCTTTTTACATCCTAGGGAAAATGAAACATAAGAAAGGGGAGAGCTCAAATGCTCAGTAATGATAAACTATATAGTAGAAGCTATCATAAATAAGCATAAACTTTTAAATCAAGGTATAAAATTGAAACATGATACATTTAATCATAACCTTGAAGATAATATGGAAATAATTATTCAAATAATTCCATTTAAAAATTCACATGGATATTCTACTAACCGAATAATCTCATTTAATATCAAAAACTAATCTCATAAAGAGGGAATGCATAATGTCGGACATCATAACTATATAGTCAAGGTCTTGTGGCAAGACCATACTTAAATGGGTAAAACCAAAACTAGCTTGTCTCGTGAGACCTACTAATGAATCGAGGGGCTATAGTAGTCCCTACCTATCACTTACTAAGTCCAATGCATTCCTCTTATGAAATAGGTAAAACATAATTAACATATACATTCATATTAAAACTATCATACGAAATCTTAATACATTATCCATAAACCAAGAATTTTATTAAAGTATCTCAAACATAGTCAAACTATTCATAAACCCTTAAATACAATATTATAGGTTGTATAATATGAAATCAAACTCAATTAAACATAATATCCAATAAAGGATGTTGACATAGATGAAAATGTTTTGGTAAAATCATTAGAAACTTCTTTATAGAAATACCCCTTTGTTGAAAATAGATATTTAAAATTACATATAATTTAACAAGAAAATTTTTTATTTGAAAATAGTATTGTAAGATATTAAAGGAATCTTCAAAAATGTAAAGTTGTCGCGATGGTGAAAAAATACACTTGTGCTATATAAGTTAAAAAAACATTCTTCTCGTACTTTATCGAAAAAGTCAAATAAAGTACCTCATAAGGAAAATGAAAAAAATAATCCTTTTATAAAATATAAAATGGGTTAAATTTTATTTAAAAAAATTAAAAACAATAGTAATAATGTTTTTAAATTTATTCTTAAGAAACATGTACAAGGATGATAAATATTTTTCAGTAAATTCATACGTAAAAGAAATCCCATATTACAAAGAGATTGTAAAATTAACCCTTACCTCATACTATCGTTTAGTCAAGGGTGAGTTAACCTTATATATAATGGGTAAATAATTTTGTTAATTTATACAATAAATATATCCATAATTTATGATAACATATATTATCCTCCTATATCGTTTTCTTAATAATATTTCATTGTTATCAATATTTCGGGTGTGAACTGCTTTATTTTCTTATGTTTATTTTGTCACGTGAGTCTTGATTCTTATGAATAGTATATATATTATTTATATACATAATTATATTAAGTTCATAAATATTATATTAATTCATCATATACATTTTCATAATCATTCTTAAATGGTTGTAGTGAAGGATGAATCTCATTGCATCGTGGACGCGGTAAGTCGTATGTATGCACGAGCGACTGTTTCATTCTTTAATGGTAAAGGGAAAGTAGTTTGATGGAATTTCAATTATAATATAATAATATCATGTCATATTTATTATTTAAATACATTATATTCATCAATATACCCATAAAAATAAAGTATATATGAGAAACAGTTTACACTATAGTGTGGAGACAGTATGTCTTACTTACACACACATGGTGGAATTGTTTTTCGTAGGATGAGTAAAAGGATTAATATAGTTTTCCCATAATCATAACAATGTCTCATAACATATTATATTATTTATTAATTACTTTAATATGAAAACAACTTTGGAAAAGTAAGTATAAGAATAAAAAAACTTTGCAAGTGTTTGTAAAATATTTACATCTTTTTTAAGTGTCTCTTTCTGATTTTCACAAAAGGTCTCCATAGGGTGGATTTCTTCCAAAATTATGGGCTCTAGGATTAATTTATGGAATTTTGGAGGATAAATGGGTATTTTTTTACTAAGATAAATGAATTTATTTGTGTTAATAATAGAGAAGGAAGGGCTCTCTGTTATAAGAGAGGGTAGGGGCACTTTTGGAAACTCTAAAACTGTTAATTTAATATAAATTGATTTTAAATTTCAAATAGCTCCAAAGTGAGTTATTTCGAGGATAATATGATGAAAGGTTGAAATCCACTTAACAAAAATAATTTATAAATTCTTGGATTTTATTTTGAACCTTATCATTTTGATTTATCTTTAATTAATCTATTAAATTTTAATTTTGGTAATAATATTCTAAATATTAAAAGGTTGTAAATAGGTACTTATATGGTCTATATTGTATATAAATGGAACATTTTTTATATTTTAGACCTTATAATGATCACATTTTAATTTTAAAAATATTTTTATGATTTTTAAATAATTTAATAAAATGTTATTTTTATAAAATATCAATAGTTTCAATTTTGACACTATTCAATACTTTGACGTAGATTAAAATAAAAAGAGAAATATACCTTCAAAAAACCATTTAATATAATCCTAAAATGTCATAGTCACCTATAAAATTTTTGTATCACCATAATTAATTCAATTTATATTTATTTTTAATATTTTTAAAACCATTTATTTGATATTTATATTAATAAAATAATTTTTGTGGTACTATTGTGTCATCATTAAGAGTAATTATTTAATCACTAAAAATATAAATAAATTACTAGGATATAGTTAATTATTTTATATTTTTAGAGAATATTTAAAATCTATGTTATCTCATGTTTATCCATATGTTAAAATAAATATAATTATATAAAATGAGAGTGACATTTTGTCACATTCCTTGATTTTTATAATATTTATGTCATATTCATCAAAAAGTATCCATTGAATGATTCCATTTCAAAACATAGGCGATAAGTTTCGAATTTAGTCATCAAATAAGATTTCACACGTGTTAGGGTAATTTTATAATATTATTTTAACCTTTAACTACCCAATTTACCCTTAACCATAGTAAATAAATAAAAATTTACTAAAGTTACGATTCACCAAAAAATTAATTAAATCCTATTAGATAAAGAATAAAATAATAATTACAACCATGTATGTCTATTTTTAGAAATTCAATTCACAAGAAAAAAAGAAAATTATGTTTAATGTTAATCATGCAGATGTGACGGGAAAGTAGGTAAAAAGACGTTCAAAAGTTCAGTAAACTTTTATATCAAATTATATTATAAAAATGATTCTAGTTAACTACATTGTATTAATATAAAAATTATTTATATATTATAAAATTAAGATTAATATAAATTAAAATAATTATTTAAATGAAAAAATCAGTTTTTTCACAATAATGTAGTATTTTTCACTATTCATCAAAAATTAAAACTTTTTAGAAAAATACCAAAATGTCACCCTAAACTAAATTTAATATTCCAAATTAAAAAATGAATTATATTTTGAAAAAAAAAATTAAAAATTTCATAATTAGATTAATAATATTCATAAATGCTTTTTAAATGACTAGTTTGGTGTGTTCGAACTCGGTGTTACGTGCTGCACAAGATATTGAATTATTTAAAAAGAAATGTATTTAAAAAGCTTGGGGTGTTACATTCTTCCCCTGTTAAAAAATTTTATCCTCGAAATTTCCAAAATATCACTTCATAAAAAAGTTCGGGTGTTTATTTATCATAAGTTCTTCAGGTTCCTACTCGCCTCTTCTATTGTATGGTTTCTCCAAAGAACATTTACCAGTCATGTCATCCAATTACTCAACACCTGTTATGTAGTGTTAAGAATATCTATAGGATCTTCATAGTAATACATATCCAGTTCTAGTTATACTACTTCATAGGTGAGTACATGTTTTGGGTCTAGCATGTATTTCCATAACAGTGATACGTGGAAAACAACATAAACTTTGGAGAGACTTGGTGGAATTTATAATTGGCAATCTACATCTCCATTTCATTCCATAATTTCAAAAGGTCCAATGTACCTAGGAATTAACTTACCCTAATTACTGAATATTATAACACCCTTCCATGGAGATACTTTCAAGAATACATGATCTTCCACTTGAAACTCAAAATACTTAATTCATTTATCAACATTACTATTTTTCCTACTTTGAGATGCTTGGATATGGGTTTGAATAGTCTTTACCTTTTTTATTGTTTCCTCAACAAGTTATGGACCTATGATTTTTCTTTCACCAACATCAACCCAAAAAGTAGGTATACAACATCTCTTTCCATATAATTCTTTATATGGTTCCATCTTAATACTTGAATGGAAGCTATTATATAGAAAAATTATACTATAGGAAAATACTGATCCCACATACCAAGAAAGTCAAGTGAGTAAGATCTCAACATGTCTTCTAAAGTTTGAATAGTCCTTTCTAATAATCCATCAGTTTGAGGGTGGTAGGCAATTCCTAAACAGAGATCATTATCTAGGGACTTCTAAATACTTTTCTATAATCTTTATGTAAAATGGGGATCACAGTCATAAAAAATCAATAGGGGTACATAATGAAGTCTTACAACCTCATTAATGTAAAGTCTTACTAAAGGTTTAAGTGGTAAGTCTTCTCTTATAGTAAGAGAATGTGCTGATTTGGTATGACGATCAACAATAACCCATATTGCCTTATTTCTTCTAGGATTCATTAGTAGCCACATAACAAAGTCCATCATAATATCATCCCATTTTTACAAAGGTATTGGAAGAGGTTACATTACTCTTATAGGATTTTGTCCTCTAACCTTTACCTGTTTACAAACCAAACATCTTGACACATAATCATAAATCTCCCTCTTCATGTTGTTCCACCAAAAATTATCCTTCAAATCTATATACATCTTAGTGATACCAAGGTGTATAGAGAAATTGGAGCTATGTGCATCATCCAATAATTCCCTTTTTTTCTTAGGTGTAGAGAGAACTCAAATCCTATTTCCAAATTTCAAAATACTATCTACATATACGAAGTCAACCAATATCCCATCATTTACAACATTAATTTTCTTTTGAAGGTCCTCATCAACAGAATGAGAAATTTTTATCTTTTCTAGTAAATATGGTTTGGAAACCATTTGAAAAAGTAGTGATGTTTCACTTTCCTGGGTAATTCCCATATCCATTTTTACTAGATCCATGAAAATAGGATCCATTTCAAAACTCATTTTGATCAGAACTCCATGGTCCTTCCTACTCAAAGAATCTTCTACCTTATTTTCCTTCCTTGAGTGCTAGTGTATTGTGAAATCATAATCCTTAAGTAGCTCAATCCATAACCTTTGTCTCATGTTGAGTTCGTTTCATGAGAAAATATATTTCAAACTCTTATGATCAGTATATATCTCACATATTTCACCATATAGATAATGTCTCCATATCATTAGGGAAATTATTATTAAATCTAACTCAATATCATGATTTAGGTAGTTTTGTTCATTAATTTTTAATTAAAATAATGCATAATAAATAACTCTATCATTATTTATAAGAACAAAAACAAGACCTTTCCTTGATACATCACTATAAATCACAAACCCGTCATTTTCAGATGGTAAAGTCAAGATAGGAACATTGACTAATCTTCTATTCAATTATTCAATAAATCCTTCACACTCTCTCTTCAAAAAAAATTTAACCCCTTTATGTGTGATCTTGGTTAAGGCTTTAGCCAATCTGAAAAAATTATAGATGAAACGCTGATAGTAACCTACAAAACTAATAAAACTGCATACCTTAGTTATGCTCATTTGTGCTGGCCATTCTTGGATTTCCTTTTTCTTTTTAGTATTGACAGAGATTTAATATTTTGAGATAATATGGGTAGGAAAAGATATTTCCTGAATCCAAGATTCACACTATATAAATTTCCCATTTATCTCATTTCTTCTAAGAGTCTTCAGAAAATTTTGCAACTGGTTATCATTGTCTTCGTTGATTTTGGAGAATACCAAGATATCATCAATAAATAATATGACAAAATCATCAAGATATTCCTTGAACACTCTATTCATTAGATCGATTAATATAGAGGATGCATTAGTCAATACAAATAGCATTACTATAAACTCATAATGTCCATACCCTGTTTAGAATATTATCTTTGGAATACCTTCTTTCTTTACACACAATTGATGATATCCAGAATGAAAGTAAATATTTAAAAAATATTGATCTTCATGAAGTTGATCAAAAAAATCATCAATGTGAGGAAGAGGATACTTATTCTTTATTTTAATAGCATTAATTTCTCTATAGTCAATGAAAAGCCTCATTGATCCATCTTTCTTCTTAACAAAAAGAAATAGGGTTCCCCATGGAAAAATACTAGGGAGAATAAATCCCTTATTACTCAACTCCTATAGTTATATATTCATCTCTATTAATTTCTCATTGGAAATTCTATAAGGATTCTTTGATATTTGTATTACATCAGGGATTAAGTCAATAGAAAACACAGATTCCCGCCTAAGAGGATTTCAAGGTAATCCCTCTAGAAATACATCAATGCATTATTAAACAATAGGTAAATCCTCCTTTTCAAGATTAGTTGGTTTTACCTTCTCTTGTTCCCCAAGAATTTCATTTAGAATTGGTACATGAGGTGGATCTAGATAAGAATCATATGGTGAAGTTTCTTCTCTAAAGATAATAGATTCTACATCTTCTTCACAAATCATAACTTCCTTCTTCTTGCAATAAATTTTTGAATCATATTTTCATATTCATCTCATATGGAGGATTATATCAAATTCTACTATAGGTATGATGATAAATTCAGTAGATAAATTATGTTTATATGCTATAATGGGAACTGCATAACACATCTGTGTTGTAATGAGACTTCCCTTAGGGGCTTTGACTGACGACTCCCTTGTTAATGTGAATTGGAAATATCTAATAATTAAAGAAAATTATCAATATATAAATTCATTTGATAATCCATAATCAAATAATGATTCATATAAATTTTAGAAGATAATTAATGTACCTACCACCACATCATTAGAAACTTCAACCTCAACAGTTTTGATCATAAAATATTTCCCATTCTCCCTTTGATTTTTTAGGGGAATTTTTCCTTGACACTTTGGGAAATTATTTCCATAATGTCTCATCTCTCTACAATTATATTATTGAACATTTCTAGGTTCTTCCTTTCCCCTGCAATTTCGGGCTTGGTGTAATTTTTCTCCACACATATAACAAACCCCCATCCCCAACAGGCATGTTCCAGGATGTTTCATTCCAAATTTATTGCAGGATGGAAATTCAATTCTTCCCTTCTTCCCTTTTTCTTTATTTACCTTTCCAGAGTGTTCAGTAGCCCTCTTATTATTTTTATTTCCTTTAAAGTCATTAGACATAGATAATTCCTTTTCTCTCCTGAAATCACATGAGACTATATCTTCATACGATGAGAAATATTATGAGACCAGTGATCATTGGAGGAATGGTTTTAAGCTATCAAAGAATTGATCAATATTACTTATTGGGTTATATATGTAGGTTGTATCATACCTTGAAAAACTTGTAAAGTTGGCTTCATACTATGCAACATTCTCATCCTCCTTCTACTTTGGACTCAGAAATTTCTTCTCCATATATTCTTGCTGATCACAAGGAAATTATTTTTCTAGGAAGATTTATTTAAATTACCTCCATTCCATATTTTCTAATTCTTCATCCTCCTTTATGTTTTGAATTTATGACCACCACTGATCTGCATCTCCTATGAGATGATAAACTGTCATGAATAATTTTTCCCTTTCATTACTCCCCAAAGCAAGAAAGATTTTCTATAAGGAACTTATCCAATGCCTAACTAAAAATGGATTTTTAGTCCCATTGAATGTTGGGGGATGTTGTCTCAGGAAGTGGTCTAATAGTGATCCTCTATATTGTGGATCAAGTTACTCTATAAGAGTAAGGTTGTTAATCATAACCTGAGTCTTCTATCCCAATATAGTTATAAGTTGTTTATCACCATTTGTAGATCCTTCTCCAATATCATTATCTTTCATAGGAGGGAAATCCCTATATGAATTAACTACATTGATGGATTTCTATTTCTTCCACAAGGTTCCATTTCTAAAAAACAACATTCACTATACTAGGTTATGAATCATAATGCGTAATTTCAAAATACGTAACATAAATTGAAAATTTTATGTATATATAATCTCATAATCATAAGACTAGTTTCTTTGGGGACATATTTAATTTTAAATACTTAATAATGGTTTGCAAATAAAATGTAAATTATCCTAAGCATGTCCCCCAGGAGTGTTAAACCATGTTTGCAGTAAGGCATGTTGTCATGTACCAGGTTACCCCGAGTCAATATTGGAACACCATATCAGAGTTATTACTCTTAGGTACATATATGATAGAACCACATCCACTTATAGTATACATACATAGATGTATCTTCTAGGAATACCCACATAATATCTATATCATCAAAATTTTATCACGTTCTTATATACTTATCCTCAAAGTCTATCTTAGGGTAGTGTTCCCTAATTAATGTCTTTTCTAAATACAGTTTCTATGGTTGGTAATAAATTTCTTTTGATACCAACTATAATGCCCCAACCCAAAATTCCCATAGCTAGAGAATTATTTTATTAAATTTTCATGATAATAAGAAATCAAATCCATAATGACTTATGAGTATAGTAGCCTTGAAAAAACTAGATACAAACATAAATTTTACATTACATTATGAAATGAAAAGTAACATAGTATTTACATTAGAAACACTCATATATCTTAGAATATCCATATTGGTTAGTCATAATATACCTCTTCACATCCTATGGAAAATAAAACATAAGGAAGGGGTGAGCTCAGATTCTTAGTAAGGATAAACAATATAGTGAAAGTTATCATAAATCAGCATAAAATTTAAAGGCAAGGTAAATAAATCAAACCAAAAATCTTTTAAACATATCCTTGAGTATAATATGAAAGGAATTAATCAAATAATTTTACTTATACATTCACATGTATATTCTAGTAGCTGAATAATCATAGGTAATATCAACAACTAATCTCATAAAGAGGGGATGCATAATACCGAACATCATAACTATTGTTCATGGACTCAAACTAAGATCGCACATAAATTGGTAAAAATATAACTAGAATGTCTCATGAGACTTACCGATTAATCAAGGGACTATAGTGGGCCCCACACATCAATTACTAAGTCCAATGCATTCCACTTATGAAAGGGTTAAAACATAACAAAGATAAACATTCGTTTTAAAACTAGCATATGAAATATTAGTGCATTATCCATAAACCAAGAATTGTATTAAAGTATCACATCCAAATTCATAATATTCATAAACCCTTAAATACTATATTATAGGTTGAATCATATGAAATCAATCTCAATTAAACATACGATCCAATAAATTATGTTGACATAGATGAAAATGTTTTAATAAAATTATTATAAACTTCTTTAGAGAAATAACCCTTTTATTGAAACTATTTTTATAAAATTCCAAAAAATTTAAAAATAAAATATTTTTACTAAAAATAATATTTTAATATTGTAAATTAATATTTAAAAACATTAAGTCTTCATGACTTTGGAAAATCCTATTGTTCCGTATAACTTAAAAAACATTCTTCTCGTACTTTGTCGAAAAATTCAAAACAAGTTTTTCTTAAGGAAAATGAAAAAAAAGATTACCTATATAAATTCAAACATGGATAAAAATGTATTTAAATTTTTTAAAATAATAGTAATAATGTTTTTAAATTCATTCTTAAAAAACATGGACATGAATGATAAATAGGTCCTAGTAAATTGTTACGTAAAAGCAATCCTAGATAATAAAGAGATTACGAAATTAACCCTTACCTCGTACTCTACATTAGTAAAGGGTGCATTAACCTTTTTTATAGTGGTTAAATAATGTTATTATGTTATAATAGAACTATATATATTATTTATGATGTCATATATGATACTCCTATATGGTTTTCTTAGTAATATTTCATTATTATCATTATTTCGGGCATGAACTGCTTCATTTTATTATGTTTACTTTTCGTGTAAGTCTTGTTTCTTATGAATAGGATATATCTTATTAATACCCATAAATATATTAATCTAATAAATATTATATTCATTCATTCTATTCTTTTTCATGATCATTCTTAAATGGTTATAGTGTATGATGAATCTCATCGCGTTGTGGAGACGGTAGGATGTACGCACACATGAGCGATGATATCATTCTGTAATGGTATAGAGTAAGGAGTTGGATGAAATATGAATTATACAGTAATATTATCATGTCATATTTATTATTTACATCTTTTATATTCATCTTTATACCCATAAAAATAAATTATAGATGAAAAATAATTTACACCACGGTGTGGAGATGGTAATCCGTATGTACGCACGCATGGTGATATTTTTTCATAGGATGAGTAAAAGGAGGAATATGGTTGTACAATAATCATAAAAAATGTCAAAATATACTATATTTTATAGTTATTAATATATTATGGAAACAACTTTGGAAAAGGAAGTAGAAGAAGGAAATAACTATGAAAGAGTTGGCAAAACAATTACCTCTTCTTCGATTGTATCCTTACGATTTGCACAAAAGGAATCCTTAGGTTTGAATTCATCCCAAAGTGTGAACACTAGGATAAAGTGAGGTATGTTGGGAGAATAAATTTTCCGTGTTTTGAAGATTAAATTGGATTTAGAGGTGTAAATAATAGAGAAGGAGATGTGCCCTTTTATAAGAGAAGTGAGGGTCACTTTTCGAAACTCCAAAACTAGTAATTTAATATAAACTTTTTTTTGATATCAAATAGCTCAAAATTTATTTATTTAAACTATAATATGAGTAAAGGAAGAAATAGTCTGATGAAATAAAATTTTGACATTTTTGGGTTTTATTTTGAACCTTATCATTTTGATTTATCCTTAATTAATCTATTAAATTTTAATTTTGATAGTAATATTCTAAATATTAAAGTGTTATAAATATTTAATTATATGGTTTAAATTATACATATATGTAAACATTATGATATTTCCTACCTTATAATGATCAATTTTTAGTTTTAAATTTTTTTTTATGATTTTTAAATAATTTAATAAAATGTTATTTTCTTAAAATATCAATAGTGTCAATTTTGAAACTATTTATTTCTTTGACTTAAATTAAAATCCAAAAAAAATATAACTTCGAACCAATCCATTTAATATACTCCTAAAATTTCATATTAACCTTTCAAATTCGTGGAGAACCATAATTACTTCAAATTATATTTCTTGTAATATTTTTAAAACCATTTATTTGATGCCTTTATTAATAAAATAATTTATGCATCACTATTGGGTCATCATTAAGGGACATTATTTAATCCCTAAAAATTATAAGTAAATTACTAAAATGTATTTAATCCTCTAATATTTCCCTATACTATTTACAATCAATTTTATCTCCTAGTTATCCTAATTTTAAAATTAATATACTTATATAAAATGAGAGTGTGGTATTGTGTCACATTCCTTGATTTTTATAATATCTATGCCATATTCATAGAAACGTGTCCATTAAATGATTCTATTTCTAACCTTATATTATAAGGGTAAAATTTAGTCATCTAATATAATTTTTAAATGTGTTAGAGTAATTTTATAATATTATTTTTAACTTTAATTACTTGATTTAGCATCAACCATGGTAAATAAATAAAATATTTATAAAGTTACTATTCACCAAAGAAATTATGTTGATTCTATTAGATAAAAAATTAATTCAAATTACAACTATTTATGTCTATTTTTATAAATTAAATTCACATAAATGGGAAAATTAAGTTTAATGTTAGTCATATAGATGTGGCGGGAAAGTGGGTAAAAAGACGTTCAAATGTTCAATAAATTTTTATATCTAATTATATTATAAAAAAATTATTATTAACTAAATTTTATTGATATAAATACTATATAACTATTTTCATTTTAAGATTATTTGAAAGTAAAATAATAATTTAAATGAAAAATTCAATTTTCTAACAATAATGCAGTATTTTTCACTATTCATCAAAAATTAAAACATTTCTCAAAAAACAAAAACTTCAACCTAAGATAATTTTGATATTCCAATTTCAAAAATGAAGTCTATTTTGAAAAATAAATTTTATTAATTTTATATTTTGGTTAATATTAATCATAACCGCATTTTAAACGGCTAGTTTGATAGATTGTGTTGTGCTCAAACTTGGTGTTGCGTGTAACGCAAGCTATTGAGTTATTTAAAAATAAACATACCATGGAAGATTGGGGAATTACAATTGAATTGATTTATTTTTTGAATTATGTATTTTTTGGAAGGTTAAAATGAATTAAATAAATATAAATAAAATACTTTACTATCCGTCTTAGGAAAATCCATATTTCAAATTTTAGTTGTGGAGCATGGTCATTATACGTGTGTGGTTCAGGCAGCGGAGGTCTAGAAAACTCATCTGGTTGATCACTATACGGTTGATCTATTTTTGGAGTATGATTGGTGGAAAAAATCATGTTCCACCTTTCAAAGGAAGGATATGGGGAAGTATGATAGTAGTTTTTCTAATCTATAGTTAGAGAGTCTGTTGGTGGATCTTGAAATAATATTCAGTTTGATCTAGGCCCCGTTGGAGTACTGGGCCCCATTGGAAGTTAGTTAGATGTTGGTAGCTACACATCACCGGTGGATGTTGTATCTTTTTGATTTAATGTTGGCATATGTTTTTCATTTTGGCATTCTGAAAGAGTTTCAGGAAAAGTTCTTTTTCGACCATGATGTTAGTTAAGAGGTAGGGGCTACTCTATCTTCCGTAGGGGAGTATGTATATGAAAGATCTAAGAATCAATTTCAATAAACTTTTTCATTCCACTTATATTATTTTTCTTGATGTGGAGTCTTGTGTAAGTGGTCTTGAGGAAGTGCACATTATTTTAATCCAGTATACAGTTACTTCTTTTATGTTTCCAAAATATTTGGAGGTTCAGAAGAAGTTAGAGGTGATCGATCATATTCACTCTCAAGAGGTTTATTATAATAAGGGAACTATAAGGGTTCCTCAGGGAATATATTTTCTAGTGTAATAATTCAGGAACCATGTCCTTTGAGATTTTGACTAGTAGGAATTCAACTACACCAAGTTCCCTTTCATCCTTCTAAGGCCAGTGATTTTCATGATTTTAAAATGGGTTTTGGGCTAGTGTGTTTTTTTTATGGTGGTCATGGACATCATAAAGATCAGTTCGTCATGGATCTGCAAGCTCAGTATGGTGGAGGTGGATATGTTCAGTGTTAGCCTCAATGAAAACTACCAGGGTGGCCATTTTAGCAGTAGGGGAAGAAGTCTTATTCTCCTTCAAGATGAGATGGGGTAGAAAGAGGTAGTCCTCGTGATTCTTCTCATATTCAGGGTCCTTAACCTATGTTTGTCTATATATTTGACCATAATTAGATATTTTGAGGGTCTATGCATGTAAATTTGCATTTAGTGGAGGAGGAAACACCAAAGGGGCCATAGATCGTTAAAGGTATAATTAGTTTATCAACTACCCTTGATTGTGCCTTATTTCATTCAAGATCTTCACACTCCTTTGTTGCACATACTCTAGTATGTTATATAAGGCTAGACATAGAGAGGCTTCAAATTATTTTGGTGTTTACTATTCTATTTAGAGGCCAAACTGGATTTTTTGAGGTGTATTGGGGTTGTAGACTGATTATGAGGTCACATCATTAATGTGGGGATCTTTTCTTGTTAAAAATATAACTGAATGATTTTATTCACATTATCAAATGGTATTATTTTGTGCATGATATTATATACTAATTATGAAGGATATTTATGTCCTTAGATGTGTATGGTCAGTGCGAGGTTTTCATTGGTGAGCGGGGTTATTAATTGGGTGATAGACACATGGATCACATTATTTATTTTATGGATAGGTAATTTATGGAACTAGTTAATGATAAAAGATGGTAGAGGTTACCATGATTTTTAGGGAGTTTATGCTTTTTTCCATTGAGGTTTTGATGCTACCCCCTCATCATGAAGTTGAGTTTGGGATATAATTATAGCCCAGTTCTTCTTCTATTTTGATGGATATTTATTAGATGAAAACTTCTGAATTGGTGGAGATAGGTATTTAGATAAAGGATATGATATAGAAGGGTTTTATATGGCCCAGTGTGTTTCCATGAGTTGTTATAGTTTTTTTCTCTAAAAGGGTGGATGGTAGTATGAGGTTGTGTGTAGACTACTAGAGGTTGAATTGGGTGGAAATCAAGAATTTTCACCCTCTTCCAGGGATCGATGGTATTTTCTACTAGTTTAGGGGTGGTTGTTGTTTTCCTAAGATTGATCTATGGTTTTGATATCACCAACTGAGGGTGAAGGAGGATGACATCACAAAGACTACCTTCATATGATGTTATGGGAACTTCAAGTTCATTTTTATGAATTTCAGGGTAAAAAATGCATTGTATTAGTTTACAGGGCTTAGGAAATCCATGTTCTATGAATTCCTAGACCAGTTCATAGTTTTGTTTATGGATGATATTTTTATCTACTCTAAGTTATAGGAGGAAAATGTCGATCATCTTAGATCCTTCTAATAGACTCTTTGATGACACCATCTCTTTGAAAATTTGTCCAAGTGTATGTTCTTGAAGCTAGAGGTTCATTTCCTTAGGCATGTGGTGTATCGACATGGTTTTTTCATTGACCCATTGAAGTTCAAAATTGTTTTTTCTTGTGAATCAATCAAGAATTTTTAAGAATATTAAATCTTCATTTTTATTTTGAGATATTACTAGAGTTTCCTGTTTTACTTCTCACAGATTTCATCTCCAATGATAGTTTTAACAAGGACCAGGATTTTATCTTGATTGATTAGTGTTAAGGGGTTCTTGAATACCTGAAGGTAAAATTGATAAATTCCATAGTTCTTTATTTTCTAGAGGAGGGGTGATGTTTGAGGTATTTTTTGAAGCTTCCCATTTGGTCTTGGCATGTGTCTTTATGCTATAGAAATTGGTGATCTCTTATGGTTCTTGTCGGTTATGTCCATGTGAGTGTAACTATTCCACCAATGATCTAGAGATAACAATGGTTGAGTTTGTACTGAAAATGTGGTGAAATTACCTCATTGGGGAGTGCTTTGTGATCTTCAAAAATCAGAATATCATAAGGTATTTCTTTTCGTAGTGTCATTTCAATATGTGACAATGAAGGTTGATTTGTTTTATTTAGTACTATGAATTTGATATCTCTTTTACCTTAAGAAAATGGAATGTCATGGTTGAATATTTGATAATGAAGTTGTAGAGGTTTGTTTTTTAAGATGTCATAGGTGCTTGTAGGTCAATGAGGGATTTTACAACCCTACACTTAGATTCAAGGGTGGTTGATAGTGGATGCATCCTATTTAAGATGATGATAAATTCTTATCTAATATATTATGTGTATGAGTCTCAATTGGGAGACTCTTTAGTAGAGGTGATTCATTATCATGTTGGTTATGGTTATTCTCTGGAATGATAGTCATAGGATGGTTTGAAGAGGATGTTATTTAGGGTGGGGGATTTTTTTTCCAATGTTTATATGTGAGGGAGTCCATCTTTAGTTTGATATCTCACCATTAGTAGTGAACCTAAGAGTTGAAAAGATATACTATGTCTTGAATATGGGTTTTTTGTGGCTCGGGATGAAATGGGAAGTGGCGATGTTTGTGGATCGATGTCTAGTTTTTTGATAGGTAAAGGCTAATCACCATGTTCTTGGTGGTGTCAGGACCCGACCCCAGAATACCCAGAGCCGGTGCCTTGAATCATGATGCGTAATTTATTTTTACAAAAACATGCACTGATAATTACAAATCATGTCCCATATAAAGGATCGAATTCAGTTGGGGCTCTAAGAAATCAGCTACTTCTGAAATGCTTCTTCTGCTAAAAGCTTATACCTGAAAAATCTATTTCAAAAAAGTAGGGTGAGCAAAAGAATTCCCAGTAAAGGGTTTAAAAATAACATACTATACCTAATATAACTTTATAAAACATTCATGAAAACTTTCCATAAAATATTTCTCTTAAATAAAATCTATAACACATGTATCATATCATAAAAGTTCTCAATTAGAAACTTGTTAACATAGTTACAAGGATACATGATTCAATTATAGGCATGCTCATTTGGAGTAACAAATAAAAGACATTCTAAACATGTATGACATAAGAATATGTAAGCACAAATTAAACATCAAAGAGTAATGAATAATCAGATTTGTGTGTAAAGGTAATAACATCAATTTCATACATCGAATACTAAATCACTGAGTTCTAAACATATGTCATGTCATAAGCTTTTAATTTTTTAATACTCATAAGTACTAGCTCTTAACCGTGGACATTATATTATTCGAATATCCATTTGGTTAATTAATTTTCATACACATAATGAGGGAATGTATAATGTCGGACTTTAATTTCTGTGTCAAGGCCTCGTGCCAAGACCTAGGGGATAACTATAACCAAAACCCAAATCAGAGAGCCTCTGTAACCAGACTCCATCCCGAAGAGCCTCTGTAACCGAACTCCAACCTATAGGGTCTACTATAATCGGACCCCAACCTAGAGGGAATACTTTTACCGGTCCCCAATCTAGATGGCTTACTTTTACCGACCCCCAACCCGGAACATACTAGTCCAATACATTCCTCATATGATTAATAAGTCCATGTATACAAAGTTTCCCATACCACTTTCAATACCTAATTCCATGTCTTTTATTTGGGGTGTCCCATACCACTCCAAATAATTAAATTGTCAATCGATTATTATAAGTGATGAATAATAAATAGTTTGATTTATCACATAAATTAATAACTTTACAACAGCTTCCATAAACTTTCAATGCATTACATTGCATGTTTATAACTTTAGATGTGTATTATTAATTCTCAATTATTTCACTAATAAATGAAAATGACATTGGACTAAATCATAATATGTCAGTTATAATAATTTTCACAACGACGTGCATAAAATAGTGAACATTCTTTGTGCATGTGATATTAATTTAAAACACAAAAGTAATGGGGTTACCACATAAAATAATAGTTCCTTGATTTTCAAAATCCTTGATTTATGGAAATGAATATTTATAGTTTAAAATTACTAAGTTTGAATTAATACAGAAGTCATTTGTACACAAAGCATGCGCTGATAAATGGTCATGTCTTAATGAATGGTCATACCCTATGTTGCATAGCATATATGGTCAACTTATTTGCAGTGCAACATTTGTTCTATGTAATGCGTACATTCATGAGAATTTAATTAAGCATATCAACAACATACTTTAACAACCGAAGTTTGTTTTAGGCCAACCTATTTCGGATTATGGTTCAAACTTATAGGTGCATACATATAACCATATATATATGTATAATATGTATATGTCGCACCCTTATTTTATATATCCTGAAAAATAAAATTACACAAACACATATATATATGTATATATATTAATCATCATACAAGAAATGTAATTTTATTAATAATAACAAACCCTTAGCACCATAAAAGTAATTCACATTTTAAGCAAATGAATTTCTTTACCAGAACCAGAAAATAGAGATTGTATAAAGTAAAAAATATGTTTCCCTTACATTTCAAAAACATCATTTCAAATAAATACTTGATAGAATTAAAACATGGTGGATTAAAATTATATTGGTGTATGTGTAATAAATATACCAATCCATTTGAACCTAAAAATTTATTTGCATCCAAGTATTTATTTAAAGATTGTAAATCATCTTTAATAACATAAAATAGAAATAGATTGAATTATGTGTGTATGTCCGAATATACACTAAGTGTATATTCGATTTTACATAATTAAAAACCATACTAAATGAACCCAAATATAATTGTCAACCATAGAAATATTAATACATACAAACTTTTAACATTTGAAAAACCTAGATTCACCTTAGATATCATATACATATATATATAAACTATTAATATAAATATAAATAAGTTTATGGGTTTTTTATAAGAAGTACAAATCTAATTGAACCAAAAACATTATTTGCATCAAAAACATTATTTAAGGGTTGGAAATCATCTTCTAAAATTCATAAAACAGATTTGGTTTGAGTCACATAAATTTTTTTATATAAATATAAGTATATGATTATATACAAAGTGTATAATCGGGTTTGCGGATATAAAAACATTTGAAAATAAATCCTTACAAGGAAATAATCTTAAATACAAATTAATTACAAGAAAATAATCCCTTACAAACATAAGATTGTAAAATAAATAAATACTCGAGACAAAATTTTTAACCCTTACACAAATAGCCAACAACTTGAAAATAATTAGCTGCTTGAAACAAAATACTGCTTGAATTAAAAATAAATATAACTCTTTTAAAAATACTAATTTTCCCCTTACAAACATAAGGTCATAAAATTAAATAAACATTCGAATCAAAGTATAATGAACCCTTACCTGATTTATATCAAAAGAGGTGGTGGGTTTTTTAGAAAATAAAGGAGAGATTGACATACAGAAATTCAGTTAGAAAATGGGTGTGTAGAGTGGGGTTTAAATATACAGCAATAGGTTTTAAAGCTTCCTTTGGAAGCTGGATTTTTTTAATTAATAATAATTTTTTATTAATTTTAAACAAAACTAGATAAATACCCTCAATCACGGGTCAAACGTGTATCACTCCTTTTTTGAACTTTACATGAATTGTATTTATTTTTAAATAATTTGTTTTAACATTTTTTATAAATATATATTCATATATTTTAGTTTCTTTTAAATAAATATATAAATTGTGTGTCTTTTATAATAAAATAACACATATTAAATATATATTTATAATTATACAATTTATATTTTTATAAAAAGTTTTTCTTATTTTTTTTTGTGGTTTTATTATTAAATTTCAATTTTTAATCTACTCTCACGTTCTCTCTCCTCTATTTTTCATCTCACACGTCTTTTTTTTTAATTTCATTTTCTATAATCGTTTTTTCCTTTTATTTATCATTAACATTTTTTGTTTTTTTCCATACACTATCTCTCCCACATTTTTTAAATTAATCATTGTATTTTTTCTATCTTTTTGTCAAACCCATCATTACGATTATATTATAATTTATTATATTAATAGGTTATAATATTATCATCATTTTTTTTTCAAGAATAATTAAAATATTATTAATTAATTCATTTTAAAAAAATAGATGTTACATAAAATATATGTGGAACTTATATATATATATATGTATATATCTATAAAAAATGTATATGTTTTAACCTTTTTTTAATATGTTCAAATCATTTAACTTTAATATATTATTTATTTGATTTTTTTTGTTTCACATTTTCCACCAAAAGACACTTTACACTTTTCTTCTTTCGACTTTTATTCTAACATGTCACACCTCACTCTCCCCAAGGAATTCATTATTTAACTCTTTTCATTTGTTATACACATTTGTTTACACATATTATTTTCATTTTCTTTTATCGTTATTGTTGTTTTGAACAAATTCAAATCACCATTTTTAACAAATCATGTATCATGTGTGTATATATATATATATATATTCATTTTTAATATATATTAAAAATATATGTATAATCCAAACATTTAAATTCTATATAAATATATATAAAAATTCATTTTTTAATCATATATCATTTTAGTTTAAATTTGATTTTCCCTTTGGTTTTATATTTCCCATTTTCAAGATTTTGTTTTGCATGACACGTTTTGTTTTTTTTTTATTTTTCTTTCATAAGTCATCATTGCAATTTGATGTTATATATATATATATATTATAAAAATCAAAGTAAAACGTTTTAATATAAAAATAAAAAATCAATACAAATCAATAATAAAATAGCACATATAGGTTATAAAATTAAAAATAATAATTATATATTAAATAAAACATATACATAAAAAAATGAAAATTATATTTATTTATAAACATATACTTAACATTTTATAAATCAAATTAATAATTAATAATTGGAAAAATATTATCCAAATACTAATTATCCTAATTTGTACCATATATTTGTAATTTTGAAACTTTTAAAAAAATGTTAATATGTTATTATTCAAATTAACAATAATTTTTGTTGAAAGTTCATATCTAAAATTTTAATAATTATATTAAAATAGTTAAATTTTATATTTATAATTTTATTAAACAATATTCAAAATGTCAATAATGTTTTTAAAACATTAATCTAATCAAGATTTATAATAAGTATACATCATATTTTCTTTGAAAATATATAAAACCCATGTAATTATTCATATAATAGATTCAATATTAGTTCGCATAAGTAATGACGTTAAAATATTTCAAAGAAATAATTCTCAATGTCATATATAAAATTATAGTATTTGTTTTATATAATTTTAATTAAAATCTTGTTTACATATGAATATATATATATATATATATATATATCAAATTTGGAAATGGGCAACAAATTAGTTGTATTTCTATATTAGTAAAAAAATTAAAATATTATATTAATTAATCATTTGATTAGAATAAATTATATTTGACTAAAATAGTTATTTTTAAATTATTCTTTAAACAAGGTGATATAATATTTACTTTAAAAACCGTACTGGTTAATATGATAATTAAAACATAAAATTATTATTATTGCACGTGAAGAAGTTTGGGGTGTCACTGGTAGTTTATTGCATCACTTTGATGTTACCAAGTGGAGATGGGATGATGTGTTGATGGAAAGTTTCATAGGAATACCCTAATATTATGGATGTCATGATGCTATTTGGGTAATCATGTATCGATTAACAAAATCAACCCACTTATTAGTGATCAAATAGTAATGCACCATGTATATTTTAGCAAGGTGGTATGTGGGTGAGGTTGTTCAGCTACATGTAGTTCCATGGTCCATAGTAGCATATTGACATGATCCTTTACCTCACATGTTTGGAGAGGTTTTCAGCTTGATATTGTAACATAGTTGTATCTCAAAACTATTTTCCACCCTCAAACAGATGAACAGACGAAGTAAACTATACAAACGGTGAATGATATATCATGGTCATTCACCTCGTACTTTGGTGAATCTTGGGAAAATAACTTTCCTTAAGTTGAGTTTTATTATAATAAAAAATATCACTCATCCATCGGCATGGCCCTATTTGAGGATTTTTTATGGGAATCTATATCAATCTCCATTATTGTGGACTGATTTTGGTGAGTCCTAAATTATCTATCTCGATATGGAGAAAATAATGACAGAGAAAGTTCATGTGGTTCATGAGAAATTGAAGGTATAATATAAATGTTATAATTCTTATTCTAATTTTAGTTGGAGTCCCTTGGAGTTTTTTGTTGTATACAACATGTTTTAAAATGTTTCCCCTAAACATGGGTAGCGGAGGTTTGGAAGGGAAGTAATCTATTTCCCTATTTTATTAGAATTTTTGAGGTGTTTGGATGCACTGGTGAGGTGTCTTATCCCTTGTAACTAATTCCATGGCTAGATTGGATTCACAAAATCTTCCAAATCATTCAGGTTCGTTGGTATCTTCATGATAAATCCTATGCCATTGACTAGGGAGAGTTTGATATCAAGGATGAAGCAACATTATTGGAGTGGCCAGTAGATATCCAAGACCTTCAAGAGAAGGTGACGCATGGATGGACTATTTTGTTGGTTTTTGTGATATAGAGGCATGTTATCATGGAGGATAGTAATTTGGAGCATGATGCGTAGATATGATCTCAATACCTTGATTTCTGTTTATCTTTACCTTGTTTTATTTTTCATTGATAATGTGATTCTTCGATCTTGATTTTTTTATATGTTTTTTCCTTGATATCTTATGTGCGTTAAAACATCAAGCATACTAAGATGAGAAATATTGATTCCTAATCAATGTGCATTATACTTTTACAATATTAAAACCATATGGTCAAGTTAGTGCTTCCCAAATTAGGTAATATCATGACCTAAGAGATGTATTTCCTTCATTTTTTGGGTATATGTTATGTGGTGGTTATGTTAATCATTGGTCTGGGCCTTGTGGAGGTTGAGAAAGATTTTTTGATTTTTTTAGGAGAAAAGTGTCTTGTGGATGTTGTGGAACAATGTTATCGAGGATGTTTGGGTGGTTTTTTTTGTGTGGTCGGTGTGTTTAGTGGGTGGTTGTGTTTAATTGTGTTGATATCCTTATGAGGTATCTCATGGGATATTTTTTTGGACCTTATTCCCTCTTTTCTTTATATTTTAGTATTGATTCTCAGGAGATAGAATTGATTGATAGGTATATGAGGTAATATTCTACACCTTATGGCCCATTACTTTGTGGGAATTTTAGTGGTGGAAGTATCTATGGGAAGTCCCAAGGAGTTGAAGAGTATAAGAGAGGTCATAGATGGAAAATATAGATGTGGAGTTTTCTTTAATGTGGATCTTTAGCTATACTGTAATAGTGGTTGTTGTTGTGTGAATAGGCTAGATGCATTATTGGGGGTGGTACAAATGGATTTTGTGAAACGACCAACTCTATCATAGTTTTTGTGTAGAGTTAGGTTACAATATAGAGACGAATTACCACCTAGGTCACAATGGCATGAAGAAACAGTTGTGTCATAGTGGCTTTAGTAGAGATGAGTGTTTTTTAGGAGGTGGTGATGTGGATAGGTTCTTACATCATTGTGTCCTAGTGTATAGTTTTGGTGGTTCTTCCATTTTAGGGGGTAGTTTCACCTTAGAGTTTGGGTTGTGATGTATCATTTCTCTTAGTTTTCAAGGGTCTACAATATAGTTTCCTTGGATGAAACATGGTCTCTTTCCCCTTTGTTCAGATCTACATTGTGGAGATAATCATGGTTCTTGGAGGGAAATTTTACAATCCAATATGCAACATAAAACCTTTTATTATTTCAGGTTCCTCCCCATTTTCATCTATTCTCTAATATGGAATTATAGGTTATGGCATGGTGAGGTGTTTTTCAGACTAATTATAAATTCATAATGTCCCTCAAACCCTAGATTTTATCTGGTATTTTCTTTAATTTCTTCAAAAACCCAAGTGTGTACCAATGATTTTTTTTCTCCCCCTTTTAGTAGCTTCCAACTCCATATTTTAGAGATCAATTTTTGGTGTGTTTTGGGTGACTTCCCTTTCCCCTTTTTTCCCTATTTCCTTCCTATTGTTATTCCTATTCTTCACCTATGAATGAATTTTATCATGGAAATCAGTGTTTTGTGTGTTTTTAATTTAATAATGATTTTATTTTTGTGTTATAGGTTGTTTGGGGTGTTAACCTTCATTTTGGTACTTGGTGGTGGATTCCATCTTGCTTCAACCTTGTGCAGTAGATCAAAAAGCTTCATTTTAGTTAGGACATCCTTTAATTCTCATTTAGTTTTATCATATGGGAGGTTTATAATCTCTTTTACCTTTTATAAAATAGTATATCTGAACTAACAAAGATAAATAATATTTATTATTGAAATTAAAGGTGATGGGGTTTTAATAACATGCTTTTATAGCTTTTATTATTATTTAATTCCATGATTATATGAGGATGGAGCCTCATTGAAAATTGTGTACATTAAGGGATTTTTTTTATGTTGTGGTTGGTTTTTTATAGAACCCTTATTGTGTGGTTATGTTTTATCACCTAAAATATAATTTTCTAACCACTTACATCCAATAAATGAATTGTTTTCCTATGGAAATTATGCCTTATGAAAAAATTCCCTTGAAATAAATAAGTGGAATTAAATTCAATCACTTGAAAATATAAAAAAATGTTATGTGATGTGATGATAAGTGTATGTGTTATTTGGAATTTGTGATGAGTGGTTGTGATATGCTATTAGATGTGTAGTACTGTTACATGGGTGAAAGCGATGAGTTTTGTGGTCGTGATATGGGATGCTTGTGATACAAAGTGATGGTGATGTGGTGGTTGTGATAAGGAGGTGGTTGTGGTTGTATTATGGTGTCAGTTTGGGATGGTTTTAATGTGGAGGATATGTTGTGAAATATTTCTTGGTATTAATGGAATTAAATTTAAAATGAGGAATTCAAATGGAATGGGTTTAATGGTTAATGAATGAATGGGTTAAAATGGGTTCTGTAGTTAAATTTGGTTGATGTTTACTGTGAGAAAATGGGTTAATTAAATAAAATTGGTTGTTAATGTGAAATATTGAAAATTTATTAAATTTATAAAGAATATTAAATGTGGTTTGTGGATTGATGTGTTATGTTGTTCATTTAGTGGTGGCAATGAAAGTGGCAGTGTTGTAATGTTGGGTGGTGATATTGTGAGTTGGTTTGTACTTCGGTTTTGAACCCATAGGTTTGGATTTTGTGTGGATATATATATATACCTCGTATGTTCATTATGATTTTTATATTCTCTTAACCCATGTAAAGCACTCATTCAAATAACACCAAAACATTTTGGGTTTTTTTCAACATTTAGTTGGTGAGGATGAATGGATGCTTACCTTCTCATACCCTCTCTCTATTCTAGGAAAATTATATATTCAAATATTGTGATATATATAATTAAAAAGTAAAATATTCATGGTTTTTTATGAGATGGTGAGATGTATTATAGTTGGGGTGATGTATGGATGGAGGAGGTCGTGAGGTTGATGTCATTTATGTTCATGATACCCTACTATTATGTCATGGAAGTGATGTGATGAGATGGACCATGTGTATTTGGGTGATATGTGATGTGATGTGATGGCCCAGGTGTCTTCAGGTGATATGTAATGTGATTTTATGGTCGATGTTTCTTCAGGCGAGATGTGATGTGATGTCTCAGGTGTGTTCGGGCAGATTTTTTGTATGGAAGAAATGTGATACATAGGATGTACATCATTGGGGTGTGAGAGTGGAAACCCAATAGGAAAGCAGTGAAGGGTACGCATATTTATATTCTTCTTATTATGTTATTCTACATGGGTTCAATATTTGTTGAGTGTGCCTTGGTGAAGATGGAATTGGTTAGTTGACTTGTTTAGGTTTTGTTGGTTCTTCTATTTTATCACGGTTGCATTAGTATTCTATTTTTCATATGTGCATGATATACATTATGTTTGATACTAATGAGTATACTTTTATACTCACTCGAAATATATAAAACTATTTTTAGGTTTCCATGATGAATTTATGGACCATGTTGTAAATTACTTTCTTGTACCTTTGGATTGTTGTTATGTTGTGGCCTTGGATTTTATTTTTCATGTAATCTTTAAAGACATAAATTATCTTTTATTTTACACATGCATCGTAGGATGATTTTTTGTTACTTTATTTTATATTATGTCATAGATTTTATTAGTCATTGATATCCAATCTTCTGATCCTATATTATAGAGGAAAATGCCTCTCATATGTGATATTTTTAAGCCCTCAGATATTTTCACTAACTTAGAGCCTACTAAATGAAGGAATCATGGAGTCATTATCTCTCTTACTTCATTTATGACCCAAGAGGGGTGCCTTTTGGGGGGTTGTGAAATATCCACCTTTATTGTTAACTATTTTATTGATGCTGCTATATTAGAGAAGTTTGGGATAAAATTGAGATAGTACCATACAATCCCATGGAATCTTCTGATCTCAAACACATTATGGGGATATTCTGAAGACATCATGGCCTCTACCTTCTCTAGATCCACTAAAATACCTACCTATGAAATCATATGGCCATGTAAATGCACCTATTGGATCTAGAAGTGGAGATTCAACAATTTTTCATAAAATTGATGTGATCTAAGTGTACTCAATGTAATCTAAAGGTTCCTAACATGTAAATTTGACGTCTTGGAATATATCAGGACATTATCCATGAATATAATTATGAAGGATTCAAGATATAGATAGAAATTCTTATTCATGAGATACGTGAACACCAATGGATAATTTTTCAACCCAAAATGCATGACAGGATTCTCATACAATTCATTTCTACTTTAAAATTCTATCTTGGGAATATTCTTCTCTCTGTCCCACAGCTGATAGAATCATGAATGAAGATAAATCTTGAAAAACAATTGGTCTCCCTATAACTAATCAAACAGATCATCAATCCTTCCTAAAGAGTACCTATTCTATATTGTTACCAATTTAACTTCCTATATTCCACATATAGTCATAGAATACCATCTTCCTTTATAAAAAACAATATAGAACAACCCCAAGGTGATGTTCTCATTTTGATAAATCCCTTCACCTACAAATCCTCTGATTATTCCTTCAACACTATCAAATCATTTGGTTTCATATGATAAGGAGGAAAAAATATTGGTTTCTCCCTAGGCACAAGATTACTCTCAATCTTAATTTCCTTATTGAAGGTAATACTTGGGAAGTCATCTTTGAATACATCATAATAATGATCAATGATTAGAGGGAAGATAAAGGGGGATACAGCTAATTCAACTTCAAGATCCAAAACATTTACCTATGACATGATTTATCTAATATGGACTTAGTAATATTCTATCCAACCCACTCTAATATCTCACTCATCATTCAACTCTACCCTCTCTCATCTAGTTCTAGTTAAAGATACAAGTCTCTAGTAAAAATTAATTTGATCTCGATAACATTATAACCATCCAATTATGAATATCACATTAAAACTTCACATTTCTAATGTCATGAAGTCCCAAATATTTTTGTAATTAATAAATAATATAGTATATATGGGATATTGATGGGGGAATTCTTTAAAAGGCATGTCAAGAGAGAGAATCTCATAAGATAACTTAACTGGTAAATCCAAACCAGTAAAGATGTGATCAGATATTGAATAATGAGAATCTCTTTTATCAAAAAAAATAATAGATAGTGTGTAGGTATTCAAAATTGTACTTTTAACTATATAAGGATTTCTTAGAATAGATTTTGGGATCTCATAAATCATATAAATCATGCATACCACCAGAGAATGAACTTTACTCATTGATTGATGACTCACCTAAATCACTAATATCTTTTGTTCCTAGGTCTGCTATTAGGGAGCCCTACCTATACCCTGACCTATGAACCTTCAATCTATGAATTTCACTTTAGAAAAAAAGAACTAGGGATTACTCATCTTATATTATATGTGAAATTTATTTGATTTATTTTCACAAAATATAATAAACTAACCCTTTCATACATAGTCGTAGAACGTAGTCAAGGTTCCTCACATTGTGGGAGTAGAAGAATCACTACTCTACTCCACCTAATTTTCACCCTATTGTACCTTATCAGAAATCACCTTTTTACTACTATAAAAGGTGAAGAAACCAACAAACCTATCCTTCTCTAGACACTTATCAAAATTCATGACCTTGTGAAAAAACTATGAAAAATTCATTAGGTCAAATCCCCTAACCTAACATTTGAGTTCCTAAAAAAGTCCAATCTCAAAGTTCCTAGAAATTTGTGTCTTGATCCTATTTAAGAGGGGATAAAAGAATTTTAATTCACTAAAACAAGTTGAGTAAGTATAAACCAACACAATACCCTATTAAAGTTCCAAAAACGCATGTTTTTCATCCAGATTTAGCATGTTAGGAAATAACTCCTTGAAGAACGTCTCATTAAAGGATTCCCAAGTATGACTCTCACATTTTCCTAAAAAAAACCTAACATCCCACCACCTATTAATAGTTCCTTGAATCATAAATTATTCTAGATTTACTTTTATATCCTTAGGAGTCTCTATGAGGACAATGATACTCTCAATGAAGTTAATCAAGTACTTAGTATCATGAGGTCCACCAGTTCCTGGAATGTTGGAGGATGATTGAGTTAAAAGTATTAGGCGTAATTAACCATCATATTATAAACACATCCTCTCTAAGAATGTGTAATATGTAAGAATATAGGGTGGGTTAGGTTTACTATATGAACCACTAGAGAAGGTGTTGGAACAAGATTAGGTGGATCCTCCTGCATACCTTGTGGTGGAACGGGCATGTCACCCCTAGAAGGTGAATTTTGGAATCTATGGGGAATTTGTTTCTTCTAAAATTCCAAATTAATTTTTAGAATTCCTATAACAACTTGATTATGAGGACAAGTTAAGATATTAAAATTCACACATAAGGGGTTTCTATGGAAATACTTATCCTAATAGATACCCACATAAAATGTATAACCCTCCTTGTTCTACCCAAGTCTCAAGCCTAATCCTTCATACTGGCATGTTGTTAAAAATCATATATATACCAACCATAATAGCATGCTCAAGTTAAATGAACTAATTACAAAATAGATATTTCACAATAGTATAGAGTATATATATATCAAAAAATAATAAACAATTCAATAAATTTAATTAATGAACTATTATACAACACAAAATAGGTATATATATATATATATATATATATGACATATGATCCTATGTGCCTATTCATAATGCATGAACACACTCAAATCCCATAAAACTATAACAACAATCTCATCACTAGTAATTTAGAGGTTTGTTACACAGGAGCTGGCCAAGAACATGGACCTCCCCTACCCAAGTTCTACATAGACTATCTTCTTTCAATACTAACCCCAAAATAAAATAAATGAAACCTCGGTCCATTGATAACATTTTATAACACCCTAAACTGAATCAATAGGTCTGAGCCAAAGTTCCACAAAAATCCATGAACACATCCTCATATATAAGTGGTTGTCGAATATTGGTGAGAGTATAAAGTAATGTAAGGAGAGTATACCCTAGATAATCTTATCCATTACTATAAATAATGACATAAATATAATCCAAATAAGTATGACTACCAATGATAATATAGATAAATTATATAACAGATTTTAAATTAAGTCATACAAGTATAATAAAAAGACCCCAAAAATAGCAGGTCAACAAGTTTAACAATTTAATTGGAAAACATGATAAATAAAAATAGTTCAATAAAAATCTGTATTTTTTCTTGGTACTGTATTTATCTCCCGACACCAAGCTCCTCAGTAACCCATCAGAGGGTTCTTCCCATCTCTGAATCCCTAGTCATGAAGTATGTATGCATGTTGAGATGCCTATGTGGTGTGTGAGTATAAACCTAGTAGGACATAACCAATAAATTCTTAACATAATTTCACTTGTATATAGAAGTGTATTACATGATGGAAAGATAAATTTACATGCTAGTGTATAAAAAATAATTTGTTGAGAATTTATATCCTAACTAATCTACCGTGAACCCTAACTGTACCTAATTTGGGACTATATTGAAAGAATATCATATTTTGTAAGATTCATGACTCAAATAATGCTATGTAAATCATCTCATATTAATTTACAATTCATTTTATTCCTTTAAGGAACAACTCTACACTCACATATAAGGGAAAGTGTCTCCCATTTCACATGATCTCTTTCTCTCCTTCGATGGAATGCATAATTGGGATACCCAAATAATAAAAACATAGGAATATGAAAGGAAATTACCCAATGGTACATCATAATGAACTATAGACCCTCTTTTAAAGGTATATAAAAATGTCCTCTAATGGCCTCATCCCTATCCAGGATCATTGCTAACTATCCTATGCAAAGCCACATCAAAAGGATTATCTTATCTAAACTCCCCATCTAAAGATATGGATATATCCTTTAGAAATCATTCAACCAGAGTACTGAGACAGGGTTCCATCGACTATCCACAATCCACATTTATGTATTACATATAAAGGAACAGTATATTATAGTAAATATCCTAATACATTGAATGGAACATAAGTTGTGTACACTATACCAAGGGATAAACTTTGAATATCAAACTTTGGTCTCATAGGCTACCCACACATGCTGTTATGCCATATCATGAAAGGATCTCTACACTAGAAACATTCACACAAAACAAGTATGTGATAAAATTCCATATAAGTCCAAAGAAGGTATGGACTTCCTACCTCAATCACAATGATGCTCGAATTCCCGAATCACAATCCAAGTCATCTAGCATTCTAATGATTCCTAGAACCATCCCTATTCCATACAGTAAGAACTCAATGATAAAGATCTAAGTAGGAACCCATTTTGAAGGGTGGGACTAGATTGAACATACCTAAAAATATCCATTATCATTAATTGTATAGGTATCATAGGAAGAAGAATCTAATTCTATAGATATGTTTCTTGAATATCCAATGAAAATAGCTTCTAGAGGGAGCTGGGTCGCCAATAATAATCTAGAGAAGGCCTAGGTTCTGGGAAGAAGTAGGGGTTAATGAGAAATGAATGAATGATTGAATAATTTAATCTACTAGAAAATATTATATTCTTGTTGTGAATTATGTATTCATGTCATAAAATCTTGGAATAGATGATACGTCGAAAATCATGTCACCATAGCTTAAAATATTTAAAAGCATATTCATGTCATAAAAAATAGTTCACATCATAAATGTATTTTCATGCCCTAAATGAAAATTCATGGATTTTTTACCAGAATCCATTCATAGTGTAAACTAGATCCTATATCTAGTTTCCATCATTTGAATCACTTCCCACTACAAATGCCTTTAAAATTCCTCAACTCATTTAGTTCCAATAAAAAACTTCCAGTATTGAAACAAGGCATACCTTAAATTGAAGATATTACAAATACTATAACTTACAAATGAAATTAATTACTCTATTTAAAACTACATATGTATGAAAAAATATTCATTCACACTATCCTAGTTTGACCACAAGATTTATTAATAACAATCAAGAAAAAAATTTCATTCAAAAAACCAAGTTCATCTCCTTGATTAGATTGTATAAGAACGAGAACAGTCAAACTCCCAATCACTATCTATCTTCAGAACCAGACTTCACCAAGTCCTAAAAATTTCCTAACTTATGATTATGCATAGATTCAACTAATAAAATACATGATACAACCTCAATCATCACAAGTACACACCCTTACTTTCTCTTCATTTGAATCAAAATCATTGAGGAAAAACATCAAGCACATGGTGCACATTAACCTCCATCCTCATTAACACAGGACATGTGGAGTTAAAAGTCTCATATATCATCCTATATAACTCAAAAATTCAATAAATATAATAATCCATCACTTGATATTTTAATTATGATCTTGAAGTTTGATCATCATCAACTTCAACATATGTTTCCAGTTCACCATTTATCTAAACCCGAGCATCGGTCTTGGTTGAATGCTTACATCCAAAATAGATGGATTCATTTATAATTTCATAATATTATTGATATTTAATTAGGTTTGGAATATTCTCAGTCAGTTACATCCTCTTTCATAATATTTAGACTCAGTTTTCTTCAATAAAATCTTATCTTATTCAATGCATATTAGTTTCCTCCTTAAAAATCAGGTTTGTCTAGGTATAGTAAGAATCACATCATTCCATTATCTAATATCAATGGCATTACCAAAATTCAGTATCTCAACTACCCCCTCTTTGATTCACAGTGCTTTAACTTCTATTGTTTATGGGTATTTAGATAACACCTCCTCTTATTTGACTCTTCATCCAACATTGGCATATCTAAAATTTTAACACTCACCATTGATATCTTCAAATAGATTCTTGGATTATTCAACATCATTTAGTTTCAGAATATAATTGGTGTTTGGAGAAAGACCAAGTGAGGATTCATAATCATTCTTGGGATCAAGTAATTTCATAGATTTATAATTGAAATGTCCTACAAGGGATCAAGTATCATACATGGGAGATGGTAATTACCTTATATAGGAAGCCTCATATAAAATAATCCTATGAGAAGCTCGTATGAAAATTTCCTAATGATAATAAAGATGAAATATTAATAGATATATAATTATTATGGTAATTTTCCAAGAAATTATCTTTCATGAAATTCTCATATACCCATTATCAAAAAAATAAAGAATTCATCAAAAAAATAAAAAACTATACCTACATAAAATTTATATGAGATTGAACACTTTTACAAAAAAATGATAAAAAGATTTAAAAATAAATTATTTTAAAAAAATCATGGAATATTAAGATTAAAAATTAATCATCTGAATTTATTCAAAAACAAATTTCAATTAACTCTTTAAGAGTGGAAAAAAATCATCCCATAAGAGATATTCAAAATCAAGAAATGGAACATTGGAAATAAAAATTCTAAATTAATAAATAAAAAAATATCACAACAAAATATTTATATATATATCAAACTATATTTTCACAAAAAAATCATAATATTGGATTTAGAGATATATAAAAATGAAAGAATATAACTTTGGGCATTTAAATCACCAATTTTACCAAATTTTAGCAAATTATTTCCTGAATTATATTTTCCATCAAAAAATGTTAAATTGTCAATTATTAATCAATTAAAGAACTTTTGAGACACACTTTTATCAAAATTTCATTATAATGATGTAGAATATATATATATATATATATATTAAAATAGATTCATATCACTAGTTGCGAGTATATATTGATGTGGTATTCAACAATACATCAAAAACACGAATCATGAAAAGAATTAAAAATAATATGAAAGTCTACGAGTTGTTACACATTTCCACATATAGGAACATCCAATCACACATATAAATTTTGATTTCTTTATGGAAGGTCAAGTTCTCATAACCTCCTTATCTTAGAGATTACCATGGATAAACTTCATGAGAATAAGTCCCAATGTCTTATAATCTTCTACCCATAATAGCCTATATCATTTTTCTCCCAACATATATTCCAAGGACATAAATACATTCATTTTCACGTAACAGAATGATCAATATGTGATAATATATTAATTAATTTTCAACACTATGAATATTTCAAAAATATAATGTGTATAGCAGTTTTTTCTAGGGCTCTAACTCTAATAAACTCCCACTTACACTAGATCCAACTATTAATAACTCAATTGTTTAGCCTCATGAGATAAGAAAGATTATACTCAGATATAGTTGTAGTTCACTATGGAAAAATCACGATTTAGCGGCGGTTTAAACCGCTGCTAAATCGTGCATCAGGAAACTATTCACGGCGGTTTTGAAAACCGCTGTAAAATGTTTCGTGGCGGTTTATTTATTTTTTATTTATTTTTTATTTACTTTATTTAGTTTATTTAGTTTATTTAGTTTTTATTTATTTTATTTATTTTATATTTATTTTATATTTATTTTATTTATTTCGTATTACTTTATTTAATTCGTACATGCCTGCATGCACATGCCCATGCCCATGCCCATGAACATGCCCATGCACATGCCCATGCACATACCCATGCAATATAAAGAAATGTTGCGTTTGGTGAGATTTGAACCCCTAACCTCTTGCATATTTTCCAAAGACTTTACCACTCCAGCAAGCTCGTCATGTGGTTAATAAATAGAATTTAATATACTTATATATACTAATTGAAAAAACAAATAATACATAACTAATAGATATAAACTCAATAATAAATAAACAATAAGCAATAATCAATAATTAATAACCAATAATTAATAATTAATAATTGTTGATTTGTTAGTTATTTATTGAGTTATTTATTATTATTTCCTGTTTGTTATAATAAATAACAAATAAATTCTAATAATATTTACATAAATTATAAAATTATGAAAATAAAATTATAAAATAATAAAAATACAAAATTAAAATAATAAATATTAAATATTAACTATTAAATACTAAATATTAAATATTAAATATTAAATATTAAATATTAGATATTAAATATTAAATATTAAATATTAAATATTAAATATTAAATATTAAATATTAAATATTAAATATTAAATATTAAATAATAAATAATAAATAATAAATAATAAATAATAATAAATAAGAAACAATAAATAATATTAAAGAATAATAAAGAATAATAAAGAATAAATAATAATAAATAAGATATAATAAATAATAAATAACAAATAACAAATAATAAATAATAAATAATAAATAATAAATAATAAATTATAATAAATAATAAATAATAAATAATAATAAACAAATAATAAATAATAAATAATAAATAATAAATAATAAATAATAAATAATAAATAATAAATAATAAACAATAAATAATAAATAATAAATAATAAATAATAAATAATAAATAATAAATAATAAATAATAAATAATAAATAATAAATAACAAACAATAAATAATAATAAATGACAAATAATAAATAATAATAAATAATAAATAATAATAAAAAATTAATAACATATAATAATACATATATAATAAAAAAATAAATAATAAATAATAAAAATAAATAATAAATAATAAATAATAAATAATAAATAATAAATAATAAATAATAATAAATAATGAATAAAAAACAATAAATAATAAAAAATAATAAATAAAAAATAATAAACAACAATTAATAATACATAATAATACATATATTATAAATAATAAATAATAACTAATAAATAATAACTAATAACTAATAAATAAGAAATAAGAAATAAGAAATAATAATAATAAATAAATATTAAATAATAAATAATAATAATAAATAACACATAATTAATAATTATAAATAAATAATAAATAAATAATAAATAATAAATAATAAATAATAAATAATAAAATAATATTATCATTATTAATAATAAATAATATATAATATATAATATATAATATATAATAAATAACGAGTAACAAATATTATTAATAATAATAATAAATAATAAATAATAAATAATAAATGATAAATATAAAATAATAAATAATAAATAATAAATAACAAATATTAAATAATAAATAATAAATAATAAATAATAAATAATAAATAAATATAAATAATAAATAAATATAAATAATAAATAATAAATAAGGAGTAACAAATAATAGATAATAAATAAATTAAAGTATAAAAAATAAATAATAAAAAATTAATAATAAATAATAAATAAAACACATGAAAAAGTACGAAGAGGCGTGATAAGGGATGAAAAATTATAAAAACGCATGAAAACATATGGAGAAGCTTGAAGAAGGAAGCATTAGAAAGCATGAGAACGCATGAAAACTCATCAAAACTATGAAAAACCCCTTAAGAATTCAACATAATCATCATAATAACCCACAAAAAACCATTGATAAAGATAACAAGTCATGGAAACCCAAATAAATAGTAATAAATGGAGCAACCGTTAAAACCCGTCAAAACGCTCATAAAGTGACAAAAACATTGGACTCACAATAACAGAGATAGCTTATAATCCAAGAGTTTGTTCCAGATCCGCAACCAGTCAAATCAAAGATCCTAAAATGATCTTCGAGCTGATAGGTGAAAGAGGTCGAATGGACCGGCGGATCAGAAGTTACGACCATTTAAAAAAAACTGATGGGGAATGGGTGCTGGAAACGAGGCATCGAAAAACATAACCATCACGATACCCAATAAAAAGGCCATAACATATGATCCAGGAGTCCATGTTGGTGTCATGACCAGTCAAACTGAATCTCATGGAATGAAATATGATCTGGTATGCGGAAGAGTCCGAACTGACACGTGGATCGAAAGTTAGCTCCATTTAAAGACAAGTTTGACGGGACACTGGTGACGAAAACGGGGTTTCGGAGGCCTTAGGAGGGGTTTTTAGGTTCTAAAAACATGAAATAATCTTTCTTGTGTCGAACTTTTGTGTAGCTCTCTTCGCTGGATTCTATTTGATATGTGGTAGAGCCGAAATGGACACCCGGAGTGAAAGTTATGGTCGTTTGAAGTTGGAGAACTTTTTTCAACTTTCTTATAACTCTCATGTCTTACGCATCTTAGACCGTCTCACGGTTTTGATTACACGTGCCTCTAGATCCCTTCATGAGCTTCTATTTGACTAGTCATGGCACTCTAACGGACGCCTGGATCAAAAGTTATGGTCGTTTTAGTGATTTTGGGGTTTCTCGTGTTTTTTTTATTTTTTTCTTTTCATTTCGTGGCGGTTTTACCCAAACCGCCGCTAATCCTAGAAAAAAAATTACACATTTCGCGGAGGTTTTAAAAACCCCCACAAAATACCAGCCCAAAAGCTATTTCATGGTGGTTTTTAAAACCGCCGCAAAATGCCTGTCTTCCTGTAGTGGTTTCTAATCCTAGAACACTATTTTTTGTCGATCTTCTTACTACAACCCCATCCCTATGAGAAAATTCCTCAATAGAAAATATGAGAAAATATATACTTTTTTCTTTTTCATCCCTAATTTCATTGAGATTGCCATAGTTAAAATTTTATCATAAAAATATTAAACCTTACTATCTATTTGAAACTCCAAAATATTGAATGAAATGTTCTTAAACATATTTCTTAAGCTGTAATAGAAATCATAGATTACAACATCTAATGTAAATATTGAAACTACTAGATATAATAAACTTTAACCTTAACCTTAATATTATCCCATATCACCCTATTCTAAAGAATACTAGTTTTATATCCCCTAAAAACTAGTATCTCTATTTCTCCAATTACCATGAACTTATCCAATTTTACTTTCTTAAGCATTTTTGGATAGTTCTAACAGCCACCCTATGCATTTCTGGTGGTCTTTTTTGATATTTTCATTCTATTATTTATGTATAAGCAAGATAAAACTTATGTACATATCAATTAATGTGAGATATATTTCTAAACCACTCTTTGGAATATGTAGTGTGCACATGAAAAGAATATCACATGACACTGAAACCAGTTCAGGTGTATTATTCCATCTTGTATTTTTTAATATCATGTTAGCTATGTAGGATTAATTAGATTAAACATCCTCATTAAACTATGGTAGTAGATCATATTCCTTGGAACTTATATTACTACTTTAAGTTGTACTGAATAAATTAAATTTAACATTATTTAACTATAATACTAACCACTTGTTTTCTATGTGTTTACAAATATATTTACCCTGAAAACTATAACGCTCTCACTAACCTCTGAAAGAAACCTAGGTACACATTCATTTCAAATGAATATCCAAGGATTATTATTCTTATTTTGATCAATAAAGAGATCCTTGAAACTTATATATCATATTGGAATTTATTAATTCAGCCAATTTTTATGGTCATTTCATATATAAATTTCCCATAAGGATTCCTTTATAGATAATTGTCTTTACATTTGATACCCTAAAAATGATAATAGATATGCTATGATCTGAAAAAAAAATATTTAATTTAAGATTATGATTAGTGGGAAGTTATTATCATAGATTGTGTCTAGATATTGCTAGCCTTTTATTAATCATCTCTGATTTATTGGCCAAACTTCACCATCCATGTATGGTTTCTCTTGAATACCAACCAACAACATTAATTCAATTGGATAAAATACTAAAATGTGGAACTACATTTTGGTATATGGAATCCATTTTTAGTTTTAAATGAACTTTTCAGAACTAGCTAATTTTCCATTGATTACTTTATATAGGAATCATTATTCTTACTGAATAATATATATCCCCCGCCCTGATGAATATAAAAACATTGTTATGGTTTTAAATTTCCTATTCATTATGTGTCTCCAGAATAATAAATCCCACTGAAACTTATGAATTTTATTGTTCTTATTCCAACTTGTGCACCAAGATCCAATATTTAACTAAATCCTTTCTTTCTCCCACTATCTCAAAATATGTTTACTTCTCATATAGATTTTCTATTTTAATGATTAATACCTTTCTATATTGTGGATTTTAATATCCCTAGTATCTATATGATAATTAATATATATTCAATTTATATTTCTTTTTATATAAATTTGAAGTCAATTCATACTTAACAAATGATTCATATCCAAACTCCTTAAAATGTGAGATAATGAAATCTAAAAATATAGTAACTTATGATATCCATTAGTCAATATAGTTGGCATATTGTTAGTTGTTATGTTTCTATATTTTGAGAAATGTTTGTAATGGTTTCATATATGAATTTAAAATATATGAATCCTCATTGAACTGCCTTGTGTTATCACCTTATTTATGTTGTGAATAAGGTAATGTGAGTTTAATAAAACCCATCTCTTTATAGTTAATGATCTATGAATACTTTGTTAAGATATACTTTGAAATACCATATCATATGATCTAACTTCTTTTAATAAGTATAATAATTACTTTAATATATCATTCCTATAAATTTTTAAAGGAATTTAAAGAAGTTTACGAATTTACCTCTAACTTCACTTGGGAATAGTACATGCTCTCTAGCTAAGATAACTACAATATTGTGGAATAATATTTTTTCTAAAGGATTCATTTCTTTAAACATGATATGTATGTTTATTAATATACCTATTGATTTAGATCAAAAATAACAAACACTCTTCAGGGTATAAACTTTTTAACAATTATCAGTTATACTTGAAAAATAATTATTTTACAACAACTGGGTATGAGTCTTATATTTAAAATTACATCATTTATTTTAGACATTTTATATAAATGATTCAAGTAATTTTTAACTATTAATTAAGTATATAATATCATGAAAATATTAATTTCAAAATAAACAATGTCTCTTTTTTTCAAATGGAAAACTGAGATAAATTTATAGGTAACACTTAATAAAAATAATAGTTTAACTTGAATAAATACTCTTGTAAATCATAAGTTTTGAAATTCTCAAAGATAACATAGTAATAACCCTTTTTATCCTATTGTATAATTACAGTATACTTCTTTAAGTTACATTTTTCTCATGGATGACATAAGAATCTCCCTTCCTTAGTAGCTAGGAGAAAAAAACTTAATTCTTGTGATGTTTAATTCATGGTTTTAGTATTTGAAAACAACATATTATTTAATAAAAAATAAGTGAAATAAAAATACTATAATAAATGATAATTATATTTGAAGTATATGGAATTGATTTTTTAAAATTTTATAGAAATGGGATTTCTATCCACCTAAAAAGAAAATAGACTCTTTTCTAACACACTGCCTCAAAATATTTTGTATTACTAATAGATGTTTTAAATAAAAAATTTACTATAATTTATTCCTGAGATTTTCAACCTTTCATTTTATTTTTTTCACTATAAGGGTCATGTAATAGAGATCCCATTAATCCTTTCCCCCCTATGAAACTTAGTCAAATGATTCCTAAACCATTTATCAGTATTATTTATCTCATAAATATATGTGATTAAGTAGAATCTGGATGGTAAGGATGATAATATGATACTTATGTATAATTTCTAACCCATATAGAAGTCAAAATTTTCCAAGGGATTAATTTTATTTATTATATTTAAGAAAATATCACTATGTTATTGCGTTCTTCCAATTTTCACAATTATAGTGTAGTGAAAATATCATTTATCTAAAGCCTCTATTTATCCTTCAAAAAATACAAGAGATGATATATCATGGTATATGATTTTTTCCTCTTATTTTTCATTATTAGTTCTCTAAAAAACATGATATTTTACCCAAAAACCCATAGTAGCATAACCACATACCTCTTTTATGCATCCTTATGACCTCCTCTTTCTTGGTGATGTGGTTGAATATGTATAATGGATTCCAATAAAAGATATAAATATTATTGTTTTTAGTTAAATGAATAAAAAATGAACTAAATTTAGAAACATATATTAGTGAAGAAAATTTCATTTTCCAAATGATCATTTTGTTATAATGATTTCTCTTTCCATATTCTACATGAATTAAAATAATATTTTAGTTTGTTTTTTTTTATTTCGAAATGATATGAATTATTAATTTTTTATTAGTCACACACTATTTTTTACAAACCTTAAGGGCCATTACCATTAGTTTTAGAATATATTGTCACATGGATATTTATTGGAAACGATCCACATATCCCTTCTCATAACCTAGACATGGGTTTGATTATATCTTTGAAGTTATTTAGGTAAGAAGTTCTTTCCAAAAACATTACCTCACAGATCCTAGATCATTTTAGTGTGCTCCCAAATACTAAAATCCTAGACTTCGATTTCCATAACACTTTATTTTTAGTTATAAGAAATCTTTATTAGGTAGTCAACCCTTAATGTGGCCTAGTTTAAGTCGACCCAAAACACAATCTAAAATTACATTATAATTGATAGCATCCAAACATAGGTCGGTCATGCACATTGAATATTGGTTTATTAATTTCTTGATAAGTGTAAGAATTTAATGAATTCATATTTTTATTTGAGGGATTTTTTACTATATGTGTAAATACCCATTTTATCTTGTTACATGCTTGTTAATATGAAGTTGATTTTACTTAAGTAATTAACCTTGTCTAGATAAAATCTAAGCATAGTCCAATGATTTTTGAATTCTATCTAGAATGGTTATTGTTTGATTTCTTTATGTGATCATGAAAAAGTATCCATCAATGTAAATAATTAACCATACAATAGATAGAAATATAATAATAATTGTGGCATGATCATGATATTATCAAATGGTTATATTATTTAGTGTATGATAAACTAACCATTGACATCAGGAAAAAATCCTTGAAATCTAACTATCTTTGAGCTATAACATTCCATATATACTCCAATGTAAGTCCTATGCTTGGTTATCGGTGGATTCAATCATGAAATGCCTATACTTAAAAGAGAACTCCATCTATTACATAAGCTTTTACTCACACAAATTTCAGGGGAACCAAATAATTGGTTTTCGGGTTTACATAAAATAAATCATGGGAATGTGGTCCCTTACATAATAGAGGAGGGTATGAATCACATTCCATTATTTTAATTTATAAAAAAATTATCACAAAACCCATGCAAAAATAATTAAATTAAAAAAACAAACACATACATGGGCTAGTCTACACTTATGATCATCCATTCATGAAACATATATATGCATATGCTAGCTAGTACTCACTCCAATTCATTATTTTATTAAGATAAAATCACCTAATATTAGTCTAATTAATTATCTTGTTAATTAATTAATTCATTCATTTTATCTTATTTTAACTGTCCTGAAAAATAAATTATCCAGAATTTTAAATAAATAAAATAATATTTTTTTGAAATTAAAAAAAGTACATATTTTTTACATAGATGAAACATGAAGATTATTTCCAAATTTAATAAGTAATTAATCAGAAATTTATTATTATTTAAACCATTTCTATATGGAATATATCCTGGTTTAACTCTATAATTAATTTTATTTATGAATAAATCAATTTACATGTGTATATTCTGTAAAAATGTGTACATGATGTAAACAAATTAACCACACAACATTTATTAAACACCCCACATGTGTATTAGTAATACATAATGTCTAAATTAATTACACCATGTCTAAATTAATTAATTACAATGTAAGTGAATTAAATACACCATGGGTTAATTATTTAGTTAAATCACATGTGAATTAATTATACATCACACATGAATTAATTACACCTAGTGTGTGAATAAATTACACACCACATGCAATAAAACACATTTGAATTAATTAAATGACCACTACATCATTTCTATTAAATAAAACATGTAAGTATTAATTATATTACCAATGAATCATGTGTATTAAGTACACCACATGTGAATTAATTAAATGACCACTATATCATTTATATTAAATAAACTACATGTGTATTAATTACATGGCCACCATGTCATGTGAATTAAATACACCACTTAGATATTAATTATAAGAACACTGCATCGTGTCCATTAGATACCGTGTTACTCAACTACCTATCCCACACATCATCTAATAAATCAATGATGAGTCTTTCACCACATGGAATCTAAAACTTATGATGAAAAAATGAATAGACTATAACATCCCATAAATTTAAGTATATTTTTATTTTAATTAAAGTTTAATAAAGAGGTTTTTTATAATTTTAAACCAACTGAGATATGTTTTATATACTATTTTTTGAATCTTTTTATTTTCCATAATAAAAATAAGTATTTGTTAAGTTTAAATATTCAAATTATAATATATTACTTTCTAATAAAATGTAGTTTTATTAAGTAATATTTTAGTACAAATTTTTCTATATATTTATATTCTTTAAATAAATATATTTTATTAAAAAAATCTAAAAATAATTTGAAACTGATATTTTAAAAATATATGATTTGTTATGTTAATGTTTCATAGTTAACCATTTTAAAAATATTTAATTTTATAAGTTAATAATTCTATAAATAACTACATAAAATTATTTATATAAAAAAATATTTTGATATGTTATCTTGTAGTGATATAAGTTAATATGTTTATGAAATAAAAATCTCAAATGTGTACATTTGTGGTTATATGATCAGAAAACCTTAGGGTCGAGCCCTATTTATTTAAAGAAAATAAAAAATCCCTTTTTAACTGGGAAAGGATAACCCATTACATGCCTAAGGCCAAAGGAAACCCACCACCAGTAAATCAACTCCAACATCCATGGCCCAAAGAAACAAAAACCAAACCCTAGATGCTACCATGACAGCCGACATACCAGCCGCCAAGGTGAGCCGTTGATAGCCACCACCAAGCCAGCCGGAAATAGCCCGTCGCACCGCCGCGAAGCCGTCGCACTGCCGTGAAGCCGTCGCGCCGCCGCGAATCCGTCGCACCGTCACGAATCCGTCGCACCGCCGCGAAGCCGTCGCACCACCGTGAAGTCGTCGCCACACCGATTCCCGCCCAAAAACTCATCCGCAGTCCAGATCTATCCCGAAGAAACAAGATCTGACCCCACGCCACCGCACTTCCCGAAACAAAGTCAATGAACAGAGTAAGCCACATCGATAACTCCCAAGCCATTGTGGTTGAGGACGGTCGACATCTGATCGACTACCCCCAAGTCGTCATGGTTAAAGATGAACACCACCCGAAGCTCGAAGCCCAAGCACACCGCCGCAGTACACAGCTGAACCAAAAACCCGTCGTTGCCTTCAAAACCACACTCTGCGGCCAGATCCTCCCGACTTAACCAGACCATGGAATCATTCCGGCATCCACACCGCTGCAGCAGAAAACACAGGTCCGCTGTCGCCGCAGGATACGTCGCATGCCATGAATCCACCATCCCAAAGCATCGACGGGAGTCCGAGCCACACCGGGGAGAAGAAGGCGGCGGCAGGGGAGAAAACCCTAGCGCGGAGCCCCTTATGGGCGCATCAACTCACCTTTGTGGTTATATGAACTTAATCTTCTTTTTAAATCATACATTGTATAAAAATGAAAGTGTTTATTAATTATTTAAAAGATAATTTATTTTAATATTTAAATTCACAGTTTTCAAGCTATTATTTTCAGTTTGAAATAATTATATTAACTTTTTAAAATATATAAATTTTTTAATATTTTTTTTAAATGATAATTAAATATTTAAGAGTTCTTTTATTTTACAGAAAATTGTAATTTTCAAAACATCTGATTTTAATACTATTAGTTTTTAATACATTGTTATTTTTATATAAATCCATAATATAATATGTAATAGTAATATAACTTATATTAATTAAAATTTTTTATTTAAAAGTTAATTATATTTAAATAAAAGAAGAATGAACATAATTATTGAGACAAAAATATTGAAAATGTATATATTAAATAAAAATTATACATTTTATAAGTATATTGACTATTATTTTTTAACTACCTTGAATTAAAAAATGGACAACTCATAGGCCATCCAAGGAACCTGTGCAACCACTACTTAAGTGGGAAAGCCGGTTACTCAGCCAGCCCATAAGTGGAAAGTGGAGCACCTTCATGGACAAGCCTAAGAACATGGGTAAGAATATTAGTTCCACCATTTGGGGAGACACAACAATAGAAAGAGATGAAACAAGTTGTCTCTAGTAGAGGGGATCAGAAGCAGACCATGTTACTCACATCTGTCGAGTCTATAGAATAGTTTATCTTATATAGAAGTGATAAAGCCACCAATCTTCTGATGTGGGATTATCAAAGTGGGGAACTATTCACCTATTAAAAATTATTTCATATAACCTTAGCTATATGATGAAATCTACATCGATCATTCAATAATTCTGAGTATCTTATTCTTCCTCATGCCAAGTTTAAAAACCTCAAAACCATTATCTGTTTTTGGATTTATTGGAGGAGGATCTACACGATGCTTCAAAATATAATAATTTTTCATCAGTGTAAATATTTGGGTATGATAAACCATCTCTAAATTTCTTCAGGACTTATGTTAGCTCGCGGGGTCTTTTTGAGCCAGTGCATGTTTCAATTCTTTTCAGGTTTTCCTTCTGTATTCATCTTTCATCCAAGGATGATTTCTTTATGGCCTGGTCCATGAAGGAGAGGAGGTGTTAAGTGTAGAGGTTCTCCCTAACTTGGGGGTTTTGGGATGCTCAATATGGTAAGGAATCAAGCAGAGCAGTAGTGTAGGTCATATTACCAGGACTTCCTCTACCATTGCACAACCCAGCTATATTACATTTGGTTGGAAATACTTTAGGTTTCAACCTTTTCTCAGATGAGGATTCCTTAGGGATCCATGTTTCTTTGAATATTGGCATATTTTTAGAGCTTGACCTAATAGTGAGGCATCTATATCACATGATTATCAAATTTGGGGGTGATTTTTTATGATCAAAATGTTTCATTAATTAGAATAACCCTTGAATTTGTGGTTTGTTTCATTTAAGAGGCCACTCTAAGGAGGTTTTCTGAAGAATTCATTTCGATTTCAATGTATATAATCCCATGAACGATCCAATTTCTAGGGTGCCTTATCTTAATCCTAAGATGATGGACTCAGAGGATCAAGTTTTGGTTGGGGATAAAGTGATATAGTCGAGTCTGGTGGCTCAATCCTCTACTCAATTCACCAACAACGATACTTTCTCCAAGGGGAGACATTCAAATTTGGATGATGGGGCTCATGCACCTGAAACACATTCTGAAATTCGAGACGTTGAGCCTCCTATCATTTCTGAACCTCCCCTACACCTAATATTTTTTAATCATATGACCCTATCCCCTCAAAAGCTACATTCCTATAGTATATTTTCCCCTCAGTCTCACCATTTTTCCTCTCATGCCTCAATGTCTCGGTGCTTCCTTCTCAGTCATCTATAAAATAAGATTCCTATAAAAAATAATCTATTTATTACACATTAATTCATGATTTATTACAAATAAATACACATAATATAACCTGTGAGATCAATAATTTTAGTGTATTTTGGAATTAGTTACATATAATAACATCTTGAACATGGGATACAATGACATTATTGATAACTTACTTAACATTCTTCTAAAATTCCATGTCTTTTAAAATTGCATGGGATAACCTGGGGACATACATAAGAACGACATGAGCAATAAATCCCAATGAGGGAATAAACATGGAATAAGGTGATACATGGTAGAAAATATTCATATAAATGGGGAATAAATGGTGTGAAAATCATAAACATTAATAATAAGGAATGATATAGCATGATAATCATAACATGGGAAATGTGGAAACAACATAAAAAAATTCATAATAAACATAGATCAAGGATAACTACCAAGACATCATGATGGAAAAAGTCCCTTAAAAGAATTAGGTTCACTCCATGTCCCAACATGATGTCTCATGAGACTAAACATTACCAAATTCTTTGGAGTACTATATAATTTTGGGTTCACCCTTCACATTCATTTCATTCTCATGCATAAGTGTGACACATAGATCATACAACATGGATTAATTCATAACTATATTTTATTCCATGATAAAGGATTGTGGAATATATACAAGTAATTCCCAACTAAAATAAGTAAAATTGTATAAAGTTGAACATCGTTGATAGGAAATGGGTATGGTATTCACTACATAATTCTTTTGGCATAGAAAATTATGGTGAAATTTCGGTAGCATAACAGTGTCACTTAAAAATTCATAAAATGGGTTAATGAGAGATAAATGGGTATATAATAATTTAGAAATAAATTTTTTATTAATAGGTACATGGAAAAACATATCCCATCAAATATAATTGGAAATATAAGGCATAAGATATTAAAGAAACTTGAATAAATAAGAGAAAGAAAAGAACCCTTACTTGAGTGTATAACTCCAAATGATTGGGAGAAGCTTCTTTAGAGATTTTTTGAACCTTGGGAGGACTCTATAGAGGTGAGGAAAGATTAAGGACGTGCTCAAAGAATTTTTAGTGAATATAAATTCAATCTTGGGTGGGTTTATATAGGAAATGAGTGAGGATTCGATTATTATTTCTCAAACATAGGTTTTGGACTCAGTATAGTAAAATAACCAAAACAAAAAACCTTCCCATGGTTTCTTCAAAATTTGAGTGTTTTTATTTATTTTATAATTATAAGGTATGATGATAATAAAATAATGTACTTTCTTATGTAGAGGTGATTCATACCCGTAAAGAAATGATTTTAAAACTATAAAATATATTAATGGTTTTGGAGGATTCATAAATGCTTTATAAATTTAACAAAATAAACATAAAGTATAATTATTTTAAATTTAAAACATATATTTGGTCATATATACCAATTATTTTATTTATTACATCACTTTTTGGTCATTATGATGTCATAATACACAATTTATATTTATACGGTATTTAATTTTTACCCAAAAATTCAATTTTTTCGAAAAATTATCCAAAATTCACAATTGGATAATTTTGACATTATGATTAAAAAAATATTCATTTTATCTAAATAATTTTAAAAATAAGTTTATTTTAAATTTTAAAATAATAATTGAAATTTATTGAGAAATGTGGGGTTTTTTTGACAATAACTGTTTTTGAACCCTTATAAAAATTACATTTGACATCATAAAAATTATATTATTATTTATATTTAATAAAAATTATTTGAAAATAATATTTATTTTAAAAATTATTTATTTAAAAAATCCATAAATTCAAAAAAAAATCCATAATTTTATTTTAATATTACATAAAAATATTATTCATGTTTTATAGTATAATAATAAAAATTGTTTATAAAGTAACAATAATAGGATGAAAATATATTAATTATTCTATAAAAAATAAATTAAATAATCATATTTATAGGGACTTGATACATATCCCTTTAATACACCCATAAATTCTTGAAGAGTAAGGTGTGTGATTGTGAGGCTTTAATGAGGTAGTTCAGCATACATGGTTTGGGTCATGATCTCGATGATCTTTAACTTCTTATGAAAATGGTTTCACTTGTGCTTAATCTATTGGATCTTAGATTGGGTTTGGTAAATGGAAAATCCTAGTGTGCCATCTCCCTCAAAATTTATAATAAATTGGTTTTATATGGTATGATCCTATTGGTTGAGGCTATCACTTCCTTTGTCTGTGTCAATTAGATTTTTCAAAAATACTAGATTTATATTAATCATGTGATCATTGTTCAATGTTTATTTTATAAATAGTAAAGATTCTTCAAGTTCATTTAAATTTGATAAGATATAATAATACAAAAAATTATACGTGTTTTCCACATTACATAATAAGTCATTTAATTAAATTGTATGGGGAAATTTTATTTTTAAAAGTTCGGGTCATTACAATATTCCCAACTTAAAAAATTTATCCCTTGAAATTTTTATTTCCCACACTAAAACACATGAAGGAAAATTTGTTTAATTACTTTCTTCAGTTCCCAAGTTTCTTTTTCAAAATTTTGGTTTCTATATAAAAATTTGACTATGTGCATTGTCTTATTTAATAGAACATTATTTCTGTGATCTAAGATTTTCACCAACTACTCCCCATAGGAAAGGTCATTCTCCAATGGTACCACCTATGGATTGAGTAAGTGTGAAGGGTATGGTATGTACTTTTTCAATAGGGATACATGTAATACATCATGTACATGAGATATATTAAGAGGGAGTGCTAGTCGGTAGGCCACCTCTCTGATGTGATCAAGGATCTCAAAGGGGTCAATCTATCATGGACTAATCTATCCCTTATTCCTAAATCTCATAACATTTTTGTATAGATACATGTGGAGGAATACCATGTTTCCAAAAATAAAACTCTAGGTCTCATCAACAATTTTCAGCATCATGCTTTTGTCAACTCTAAGAAACCTTGATATGATGCTAGATGGTCTTAACATTTTCCACCATTTCCTCGGCCATTTCAGGACCTTGCAATTTTTTTTCACTAACTTCATCCCAACATTCAGGTGTTTTAAACCTCTTCCCATAAAGGTCTTCATAGGGGGGACATTTGGATGATCAAGTGAAAACTTTTGTTATAAGAGAACTCGACTATAGGGATATGTTGATCTCATCCTCCTTAGAAGTAAATTAAGTATTCTCTCTACATTTCCTGAAGTTTCTGGATAGTCTTCTCAGATTGGCCATCATTTTGGGGGTGATAATCTATTTTGAAGTTCAACATAATGTTTAGATCAAGTTGGCTACTTTTCCAGAACATGGAGGTGAATCTCAAATCTCAATCAAATACAATTGATAGCAGTACTTCATTCAGTCTCACCACTTCTATGATGTATATCCATGTAAGTTGATCTAGTGACAAGTCCTCTCAAATCTCAATAAAGTGTGTAGTCTTTGAAAGATTATCCACCACAACCCGGACAACATTGTTTCCTGTAGGTGTATTTGGAAGACCAATTACAAAGTCCATGGTTATTTTTTCCCATTTCCATGTTGGTATGGGTAATGGTTTCATCATCCCCTTGGATTTTTTTCTTTTCGATTTCACTTCCTGAAATATAAGGCATCTTGATGCATATTCCATGATCTCATTCTTCATATTTACCCTCCAAGAGTTCTCTCATAGTTCTGAATACATCTTTTTTCTTCCTGGGTGGATGGAGAAAGGTGAACTATGTGCATCATCCAACAACTCCTTCTTTAGATCCTAATTTTATGGTACACATAGCAATGACCTGAATCTTACAACCCCTTCTTAATTAGCACTGAACTATGAGGATTTTCATTTCAAAAGTTTCCACCTTCTTCTAAATTCTCATATCATATCTCTAATCATATTTTATCCTTTCTAAAAAGAGATTTTCGAGTAATAATTTGTGAAAGTATTTATGGTTTTCTTTACTTTATGATTTTCATGTCCATACTCTTCAAATATAAGAGGATAAAATCCCTCTAAATTATAATCAATGATAGAATTTTTGGATCCTTTCTACTTAGAGTGTCTTCCACTTTATTTTATTTCCCAGGATGGTAGTGGATTGAATAGTCATAGTCCTTTATCATCGATAACCATCTTCATTGGTGCATGTTAATCTCTTTCTGTATGAATATTTACTTGAGGCATATGTGATTGGTATATATTTCACATTTCTCCCCATAGAGATAATTACTCTATTTTTTCAATTTGAATATCACTAAAAACATCTCAAGATCATGAATTGGGTAGTTATGTTTATGAAATTCAACTGAATTGAATAATAGGCTATGAATCTATCATTTTTTATTAACACACAACCCAATCCTTTATTCAAAGCATTACTGAATACTTGTGGGTACTATGAGTATTTTCACTGTGATAAGCCTCCTTTTCAACTCCATGAATCTCTATTCACATTCATTATTCCAATAAAACCTAACTCCCTTCCAAATTATCTTGGTTATAGGTTTTTAAAATCATGATAAATTTCTAGAAAATCAATGATAATACCCAACTAATTCAATGAAACTATAGATATTTGTCACAGATGATGGCCCCTTCCATCATTTAATTGATTCTATCTTTAAAGTATCCATAGATATCCTATTACTTTGGATTTTATTCCCCAAGAATGATACTTTCTTCAACTGTAACTCACATTCTCTATACTTATCATAGATATTTTTCTTTTTGTAGGGTCTTTATCACAGTTCTCAGATTCTCCTCATGATCCTCCTTTATTATAGAACAAATTATATTATCATCTATAAAGACAACCAAAAATTTATTGATGTAATACAAAATGACCCTATTCATTATGTCCATGAAGATTTATGGATAATTAGTATGTTGGAATGGAATTACTCTGAACTCATAGTGCTCATACCTTGTATGAAAAAATATCATGGGGATATCTTCTATATTCACCCATACTTGATAATATCCTGACCAAATATCCACCATGGAGAAGTATTGTGCTCCACATAACTGATAAAAAAAAGTCATCAATCCATGGTAGAGGATAGTTGTTCTTTATCATGATCTTGTTGAGCTCATGATAATCAATGAAAAGATGCATTGACCCATTCTTCTTCTTGAAGAAGAGGACTGGTTCACCCCATGGTGATGCACTTAGGCGTATTAACTCTTTATCCAGATTCTATTGTAGTTGTTTCTCAATATCCTCATGTTCCAAAAAATCCATTCTATATGGATTCTTGGATAATGGAAATTCCCCATGTATAGGATAGATTGAAAATTCAACCTCTTGGCTGGGAGGAAGATCATAAAATTCCTTAGGAAACACATCAGCATATTTCCGCACAATAGGCATGTCTTATAGGATGATTCTTTCCTTAGAATCAATCATTTGAGCTATATATAGTTACTCATAGGGAAACAATATCAATACTTGAGATTTTGGTGCTAAATAATATCCATCCTCCTCCTTGCACTTGAATAGAATCGGGGTATTATTTTTAATACAAAGAGTGATGTCATTCTCATAAAATTCATGTTGGCTCAATATAGGGAAATCAAATCCATTCTTAAAATTGAATAAAATTCCACAAAGGTGAGTATGACAAGGTTCTCTTGGAAATTTCACCCACAAATTTTGACGGGGGGGGAGTTATATACTTGGTATGAAATAATTTCCCCATTTTATGTTTTCACTAATATCTCTACTTCCTTCTTTGTGGTGGTGTTTGAATATTTCTACTAAAATTTCTTGATATGAAGGAATGCGTAGAACCATAATCAAAAAGTATATTCTTTATTCTTGAATAAGTAACTAGCATAACTATCATCACTTCATTGTTGGGATCTACCTTAACGGTTGAGATTGAAAAATCTCCCTCTTACTTCCATGGAGGTTGTTGGTTGTTTCTGAAAATCCTTGTCTTAGTGCATTGGTTTGCAAAGTGACTTTGTTCATTGTAGTTGAAGCAATGAACAATGTGTTGGGAGTTTACTAGAGCATTCCTTCCTTCATCGAATTATTGGGTTTCTAATATCAGTAAGAGTTATCTAGGTACTCTTCCTTCTCACACCTAAAGTATTTCCTCGTTCCCCTTAGGAAATTTATAGGGTTCTTATTTCCACACCTTTGACAAGAGGGATATTGAAATTTCTTAGAAAAAATAGATTTCTCCTTCAGAATACTAGAATTAAAATCCACTTTCCACTTCATATCCCTATGATACCCTTGAGATTCTCCAATCTCTATTTCAACTTTGAGGGAACATCAGACAATTTCCCCATAGCTATCACAATCATTAATCACTGGGGATTTTTGAATATTAGGTTTTGGCCCACCAAATAAGTGGTCAACCTAACATTAAAGGTTAAAGAAAAATTCAGAGTGGTATCATGCAATTCTTGTGATGTTTTCCTTATACACCCCCAGTATGGTCATCGTATTGTTTCTTAAGGTCACGGAAATTCCTTTCCATTTTAAGTCGGAGTGTGCAAGGAAAATATTTATCAAAAAAATAATGGAATTCCTTTCACCCCATCACTTTGATCTCTTCCTAAAGTTTTGTATTCTTGGTCAATGTTCCCCACTGATAATCTTCTCCCTATATATGATAAACATACAACAGAAACTTATCTTGTTCATAACATTGATTGATGGAGAATATCATATCAATGGAATTGATCCATTAATCCATGATTAAGGGATCGATTGATCCATTAAAATTAAGAGGCCATTTTTGCATAAAGGACTCAATCATAGCTTGTTCTATATTAGGGGGATTTGTACGCTACTAATGATCAAGGTTCCTATTCATAACCTGATTTAGTTGAGATATTATTATCATAAAGTTCGTGATTCCTCCTCCCATCGGGTTGGGAATCTCATTAGGGGTAGTCATCACACTACACTTCGCATCAGTTTTTTACTAGATTCCCCCTATTTAAAGCTATTGGAAGGAATAAAAGGAAAATCTGGGATGATTATTTTTAAACTATTAAATGAATAAAATGGAATTCAATGACATTAAAAGGATAACTTTTAAATTTCATTTATTTTCTTAACTTATGAATTTCTAGGCTTCAAAATATATTATACATGATCTATTTCCTAACATAGACTCTTAAGGGATTTAATGTTCCCGTAAAAATGGTTTGTAATGGGATTATGAATTTACAAATGCATATCCCCAAGGAGTGTCAAACCAGGTGTGCAATAAGGCTTGTTTTCATGTACTAGGTTACACCGAGTCAGGCCCTACGCACCTTGTCAAAGTTATTACCCCTCGGTACATCTATTCCATGACCACGCCCACTTGTAGTATCTAGACAAGGATATATTTTCTTGATAAAACACTTACTCGATAATTAACAAATTTTAGGGATGTTTTTTATACTTTTTCGTATCCCTAAGGCTTTCACTGGAGTTTTCTAATATTAAACAGAAATATAGCTAAACTATTCCTATTATACCAACTACGAAAACTCATCTATTTATTACACATTAATTCATTATTTCTTACATAAAATTACACATAATACAACCTATCATATTGATAATTATAGTGTAGTTATGAATTAGGTACGTATAATAACTTCTTGAACATGGGATACAACAATATTGTTGAAAAATTCCTTAACATGCTTCTAAAATTCCATGCCTTTTAAAACTTCACAGGATAACCTGGGGACATACATAAGAAAGTGGTGATCTATAAATCCCAGTAAGGGAATAAACATGGAAAAAGGTGATACATGATATAAAACAGTCATATAAATGGGTCATAAAAGTTTTGAGAATCCTAAACATGAATAATAAGGCATGATACATCATAATAATAATAACAAGGGAAATATGGAAACAAGTTAAAACACTTCATCATAAATATAGGTCAATCATAACTACCAAGATATCATGATGGAGAAACTCCCTTAAATTTATCAGGTTCAATAACTATCCCAACATGATGTCTCATGAGACTAAACATTACCCAATTTATTGGAGCGCTATATAATTCTAGGCACACCCATCGCGTTCATTTCATTCTCATGCATAAGTGTTCTATATAGATCATGCAACATGGATTCATTCATCATAATATTTTATTCAATGATAAAGGAGTGTGTAATAAATACATGTAAGTACTAATTAAATGAATTATATGTGCATAAATTTGAACATCCTTGGTAGGAAATGGGTATGGTATTCACTATACAATTGTTTTGGAATGGAAAATTATGATGAAATTTCAACAAAATAATGGTGTCACTTAAAAATTCCTAAAATGGTTGATGGGAATGAAAGGGGTCTATCATAATCTGTACATAAAATGGTAATTAATAGGGACATGAAAAAACATATCCCATAAAAATTAATTTCAAATGTAAGGTATAGGATATTGATGATACTTGAATAAAGATGAGAAAGAAAAGAACATTTACTTGAGTGTGTGACTTCAAATTATTGGGAGGAGATTTTAGAGAGATTTGGGGTACGTTGGGAGGACTCTAGAGCGGGTAGGGTAGAGTGAGGATGTGTTCCAAGGATTTTTAATGAATATTAATGGGATCTTGGGTGGGTTTACATAGGAAATTAGTGGGGATTGCTTTATTATTTCTCAACCTTTGGTTTTGGACTCTATATAAAACAATAATGAAAACCACACACATTTCCAGGGTTATTTCCCATGGTTTCTACCAAATGGAAGTTTTTCATTATTTTATAAGTAAAAGGTATGAATATATTAAAATAATTATCTTTCTTATGTAGAGGTGAGTCATACCCTTAATGAAATAATTTTAAAATCTTAAAATGTATTGATGGTTTTGGAGAGTTCATAAAGGCTTTATAAAATTAACCAAGTAAAAAATAAAATATAATTATTTTAAATTTAAAACATATATTTGGTTGTATATTCCATATATAGTATTTATTAAATCAATTTTATATCAATATGATGCCATAATATACACAGTATATTTATACGGTATTTAATTTTTACCTGAAAATTTGACTGTCTTAAAAATTTATGAAAAATTCACCATTGGATAATTTTGATATTCCGATTCCAAAAATAATATTCATTTTATCTAAATATTTTTCAAAATATTTTTATTTTAACTTTTTAAAAAATAATTAATATTGATTGAGAAATGTCAGGTTTTTTGACAATATTAGTTTTCAAACCCGTATAAAAATTAAATTTGACTTCATAAAATATATATTATAATTTATATTTAATAAAAAATATTTTATAAAAATATTTTATTAAAATATTATTTATTTCATAAATACATTAATTCATAAAAATAAATTCCTTAATTGAATTTGAATATTACACAAAAAATACTATTTGTGTTTTATAATATCAAAATTAAAAATCATTTATAAAGTAACAATAATAGGATGAAAATTTATTAATTATTCTAAAAAACAATTTATATAGTCAAATTTCTAGGGTATTGATACATATACATTTAATGCACTTCGTAAATTCCCTATGAGTAAGGTGTGTGGTGGTGAGACTTTCATGGGGTGGTTCGGCAAACATAGTTTGGGTTGTGATCTCAATGAGCTTGAAATTATCCTAAAAATGGTTTATATCATGATTAAATAGTTGGATCATGGATTGGGATTGGTTAAGGGAAAATCATAGGGATTCTATCTCCCTTAGAATGTCTGATAAATGGGCTTTGTAGGGTACAATTCTACTAATTGAGTCCCTTACGTCCTTTATACGTGTCAATTGGATTTTTTAAAACCCTATAATTATACTAATCATGTAATCACTTCTCAAATGATATTTTATCAATGGTAAATATGCTTAATAGTCATTTAAATATGATAATATATAATAAAATAAAATAATTTCATTTTTTCCATATTACATAGTAATACATTTAATTAATTTGCAAGGGGAAATTTTATTTATAAAATTTCAGATCATTACACTTATCCTAGAATATTTATCATGGTAGGGGTACCATAAGAGGTATTTATGTAAGTAATTCCCTATCAGAAATGGTTTTTTTATCCTTGGAGTCTAGGTCTCCAACTAACAATGAGGTGGAAAGGGTGGTGTGGACTGGAGGTGAGTCTTTTGTTTTCCCCGGTCTCCTGATGTTAACTACTTCCTCTCAGTGGGTGGGATAGAAAACTACCCTAAATCCAATTCTCCCAAGATTTAAATTCCTTCTTCAGATCCCTCGTTGGTTCAACAGTCATCTTCAGCATGTTTTAGAAATAAATTTGAGGTCTAAGGGGAGATGGAGAAGATGGACTACCTTGTTTATTCTAATCCCAAAGATGTGAATATATCAAAGGTTCCTTTATCACAAATTAATAGTGTACATATAACCTTCTCAAGAACCAAAGATGATCTATCCTTATTATCGGGAACCAATTCTGTATCCGGTACAAGCCATAAGGCCATTTCCTCCATTGTAAAGTGGTTTCAATCTTGATATGGAATTCCATAGTTCTGGTCATTCGAGCAAAGAGTGAATTTAACATCTTTGAATCTCATCATTTACAGATATCTATTATTGCTATATTAGGACCCAAACAAAATTCAGACCGAATATCATCATTTTCTTAGAGTATGGGTTTTTTTAGAATTTGTGCATACTAACCTATGTAACCCACACATCTGGATCTTCTGGAACCAAAACATCATAGTGGAGTATATAGATGATTTTCCTCATCATATTTCCATAAGGTTGGATCCTGGGGGTAGGTTTTTCTAGTTTCATTCATTTATTCTAAATGTGAGATTGTTGATATATATTATCTATGGAAAATACTTTCCAGCTTTTATACATGGGGTTTAGATTGGTACATGGTTTGAGATTTCAATATTATAGATGATTCTTCTGATAATAAATGGGGAAATTTTATCTCTGAGTGTCATTTATGATTTCATACATTACATGGTGAATTCTAGATTAAGAGATCTTGGTTTTTATGAACTCAGATACACATCGTGTAATGATTATAGAGGGAATAAATGTATTTAGAGTAGACTATATAGGTGACTCTATAATCTAAAAGATATGAACTCGTTTCTTGTATCCTATATTATGAACCTAACTTGATCTTTGTCGGATCACTATCCTATTATGTTGTGTTTAAATAAATAAACTCCAAGATCATATAGGTTTATTTCTTCAAGAAATTGGTTGCGGATTGAAAGATTTAAACAGATGGTTAATAGATTATGGAGGAAACTTGTGGAGGGAATGACTTGGATGGGATTTTCTCTTCATCTCAAGTTTTTGAGAATAACTTTGTAAGAGTATAATTCTAGAAAACCAAACTGTGATAGAAAAATGGTGAATGTTAAAAATGAAATTGAGAGGCTCAAAGGAACAATACATTATTTTTATGGTGATGCCACATTTATTTCAATGCATGAGATGCAAATCCTTCTAGCTGAAAAAATGTTGGAGATTGAGCAGGTCTGCAGAGAATGATTGAGGAATATATGGATCAGGGAGGGGGATTAATGTATTTCTTTTTTTGAGGATACTATTAAAGAAATTAATTTCTCTAGGAAAACAATTTTAAGGCTTGAATATGGTTCATATTCGTGGGACCTTGATGTAGTAGGAAACATGTCCCTAACTTACTTTGAGGGGCTAGTAGCAGGTCTAGGGAAATCCAATGAAAATTAGATTGATGAAGTTGAAGGGGTTTAGAAATTCTTGAATCACATTCCAAAGATGGTAAAATAAAAAGGATAATAAGGAGTTGGAAATTATTTTGGAGAATTCTGAAATTCAAGAGCAAGTATTTACCTTAAAATCTGAGCGTTCTCTAAATCCAGATGGGTTCCCTAGAGCTTTCTTGAAGAATTCATGGGATATTATCAAATTTCAACTTAAAGAAGTTGTTCCAGAATAATTTAAAGGTAGGTACCTTCTAATGTTGGTTTGTACTTCCAAGGTGGTTTTAGTTCCAAAGATGTAGAATTTGATAGCCATCAAATAATATCGGCCTATATGCCATTGTAATTTTTCATACAATATTATTTAATGTCTTATAAACAGAAGATTAAGTAGGGTGATTCCAAGATTTATTTCAAAGGAACAATACAACATTATTCAAGGTAGATGTATCTAAGGAATAATAGGTATTGCTAAAGATATTTTATATTATGTAAAAAACAATTCTTTGTTCCACTTTTATCATCAAAATTGATATATACATGGAATATGATATAATTGAATGGAATTTTATTATCAAATTAATGAGGGTATTTGGGTTCAAATAATGGGTTTGTGACCCATTTTTTTGGTTCATTTATTCTCCATGGATCACTATTTCCTCAATGGGAAATTTTTTTGGCTACTTGAAGACTGTGTGTCACTAAATACAAGGTGAGCCGATATCTCCAAGTATTTATATTTTATCCCAGGATGCACTTTTCGGTAACTTTAAAATAATCTTGGAGGATGGGGATATCTTTCCCTAAAGAACTAGATATAGTGATCGCATGATTTTCACCTAATTTTTTGCTATGTCCTCATTTTCATTAATTGTGTTCTTAGGTCTATAAAAGTGCTTAAAAACCATGAAATTTATGGATATCTAAGAATTCAATGGGTCATCCAAGGGGAGTGCAGTGTATATATCTCAAAAAACTCTCACTCTAGTGTCGTATAAGTATTCCAAATAACCTAAGTATTTGGAGGAAGAATATATAATTTTATTATCTTAGTGGTCCTATATCATATAGTATAATCAAGAAAGACTTATTCAATGGTATCATTCAGCAAATCACGAGGCGCATTTGTAACTAGAAAAATAAATTTATTTCATTTGGAGGTCACATGACTCTATTAAATAGCATTCTTACCACGATACCGATGAAAATTCTTTCAATAATTAAGTCACAAAAAGGAACTATTTAGTATATTGAGAAAATAATGACATCATTCATATGGGATTCTAAACAAATTTGAAGATTCCATTGGGCATCATGGAAAATAATGGACAAGCTGGTTGAATAAGGTGGTGTTAATCTCTGATGTGTATCTAAAGCTATGCAAGTCATGCATATCAAGAATTCATGGTAAATTATATAAGGAATGCCTCTCTAGGTGAGTTTCCTAAGAATTATAATGGGCAATTACTGGAGGGTATGGGTTCATTGTATGCAACACCTGTCAGGGCTATCACGGTGCACAATTGATCAGTTAGAAATACTAGAAGGAAAGGTCTGTTGGGTGGTGGGCTATGGAGAGATCAATTTATGGAAAGATAATTAGGATGATGAGAAGTTATTTTTCATGGGATATTTGGTCCCAGAAATATCCTTCCGGGGGGATAGACCCTTTCTTGGATTTATTAGTTCTGTTTTGGATCTTCAACAACAATCCATATTCTGCAATATTTTCCTAATCAGTGAGCAATATCGGCACATTTTTTCATAATCTAAATCTATAAAATTCTGCCCTTGTGATTTTTAAAGCCTGATACATGCTAGAAGTGATCAAGATGAATGGTCAGCTGAGCTCTGGTGCAAGAAAATCACTTTGACACTAAAATTCTAATTTTTCTGTATAAGAAACTATACCTTTCCAACTGATGAGAATATTTAGAATAAAGTGATTACCTTTGTTTCTAATTATGGGAGATGTGTGGATTCTAAACATGAATCAAATTCACACTTATTCTGGAGCATAGACTGGGTGATGGTTATCTAGAATGTTTTCATCCATTTCAAATATTCTGTAAATATCAAGGAGTCAATCGCAAAATTCCTTATATCCTAGTTTCATAGGGTTGGTCAGAGTGATACAAAGGTTAAAACCAAAAGTATGGTCTTTTTGTCTGGATGTTGGGTAATTTTGGAGGCTATAAATAAGGATCACAGTGGAAAAATTAATTCCCATTTATCCTTGAAACTCTGAGAAAATTTACTAGTGGCTGAACTAGGGTATCTCATTCTTGGACAACCATCCTCATCTTCTCTTCGGCATATAATACCAAGATGTTTCCTCAATGTAGAAGAAATAGAAGGTAATATAAAGGTAATATGGGTTTCTTGGAAACCACCACACACTAGATTTATGATTAATGTAGATAGATCCTATATGGATGGGTAAATGAGAGGGGGAGAACTAGTGTGATATAGTAGAGGTTCAGTTATTCTTTCTTTCAATACTTTGTACAGTGCTGGAAACTTCATTGGAGTACAGGATAGGGATATGAATAGTGAACTAACCTTTTGTAGTCACCAAAACATTTCCATCTCGAAGGATGAGTTATATTCCAAAATTTTGGTTGATTTTCTCTATGGGAGGGCGATTCCTTCTTTGGAGTTGAAATATCTTATAAAAAATGCAGGATGTTTACTAATAAAATTATTGAGGTGGTTCACACATAAGGGATCTATATAGAAGGTTTTTTGTTATATAAAGGAGATCCATATGAGAGTACTATTTTATTTTTTATGTCATTTCCTTTACAAATGATTGTAAACAAGTTTTTTTAATACGTTTTCTGAAGAAGAAAAAAAGTTTAGGTTTAATTTTTGTTTTTAAAATATGCCTCAAAGGCGGCATCACTGATTCCTCCTTTACACTAAAACAATAATTTTTTTATTTTAATTTTTTATATATATTTAAAATTTTAATGCTTTATTATTATGTGGTTATGGTTATATATCTATATAAATAAAAATAAATGTTTCAATATAATTTATCTTTTATTCAAGTACATGACTTTATTAAACTATAAAATATAAACTATAAGACCGATATGAATGAAATTTTAAACATTTATTAAAAATATAACAATTAGTCAAAAACAAAAAGAATTTATTAAAAAATGTTGATGAAAAATAATTTATAAGTTTTCTAATCCACCTACTTGAAACTTAAAAATGTTTCAAGTTCATGAATTTTCTATCCTATTAAATATAAACTATAAGGATGATATAAATGAAATCTTAAACATTAATTAAACATATAAAAATTAGTCAAAAATAAAAAAAATCTTAAAAAATATTGGTGAAAAATAATTTATAAGCTTTATAATCCACCTACATGAAAATTAAAAATGTTTCAAGTACATGACTTTTCTACCCTATAAAAAATAAAATATAAGACTACTATGAATGAAATTTTAAAAATTGATCAAACATATAACAATTTTTTGATAATAAAAAAAAATCTTAAAAAATATTTGTGAAAAATATTTTATAAGCTTTCTAATCGACCTATTTGAAACATAAAAATGTTTCAAGTACGTGACTCTACTGGCCTATAAAATATAAACTATAAGATCAATATGAATGAAATTTTAAACATTGATTAAATATATAACAAGTAGTAAAAAATAAAAATAATTTCTTAAAAAATGTTGATGAAAAATAATTTATAAGATTTATAATCCACCTACTTGAAACCTAAAAATGTCTCAAGTACGTGAATTTTCTAGCCTATAAAATATAAATTATGAGACCGATATGATTGAAATTTTAAACATTGATTAAAAATATAACAATTAGTATAAAATAAAAATAATTTCTTAAAAAAATTGATGAAAAATAATTTATAATATTTCTAATCCACATACTTGAAACTTAAAAATGTTTCTAGTTTGTGAATTTTCTATCCTATAACATATAAACTATAAGACCAATATGAATGGAATTTTAAACATTGATTAAACATATAACAAGTAGTTGATTTTTTTTAGATGGGTCTTATATTTTATATTTTATAGGCTTTCAAAGCCAAGTAGGTGGCTTATGATCCCCCACGACATTCATTCTTTTTACTCTCACTTCCGATTTACTTTTCTTACATTCCTTTCATTTTAATTTATTTATTTTATTTATGAAACTCTTTATTTTCAACAAAGTTTTAGATGTTTATGCTATCTTTTAAATTTTATTTACATTGTTTTTATTCAGTATATTTTATAAGATTTTAAAGTTATCTACTTGAAATTTAATAATTCTTCCTATGTTTCAAGTAGTCGACTTTGAAAGATGTTAAATATAAATTGTGCCTAAAATATTAATTAAAATTGAAACACTTGATAAACATATAATAATGGATGATAGTAATAATAGTGTATTCATTTTATTAGACATAAAATATATAAATGAACATGTACAATCAATATTTATATATATGGTGAGGACATTCCATCCCACATGGTGGTTTGTGAATAGGACATCTGCATCGAGTTCGTAGTGGAGTCTGATGACATGGAGAGGGCTAATACTCGGAAACTAGAATTTCAACTGTCGCATCCTCCATTTGTGTGTCAGTGGGAGGAGCTATCAACTACATCTCGTACTGCCCTCTTGATCCTTCTCCCACTAGGGTGGTATAAGGACCTTCCATCATCATAGTGGGGAAGCAAGCCTGTGATAGGGTAGTACCCCAAGACTGTGATGGATCTAAACAATAAGGCTATGATGGATTAAGACCCCAATATTGTGATGGATCTAGACCCCAAGGATGCAATGGATCTAGACCCCAAGATGGAGAGAACTACGGATATCCTTTCAAGAAAGAAGGATTTCATGCCACCTAAGGCACATCCTGAATCGGCTGAGGCTAAATTACTAGAGGGCTGACCTCTGCCTATATAAAAGGTGATTCCTCATGTGCAGTACGACGCTGTCTACGTCATTGTGCTCATGGATCCTCAGCACCAGAAGTTACTTAAGGATGTTTCTCTAGGACAGGAACCTCCTCTCTCTGGGCTGGACCATCAAAGATGCTCTTATAAAGTGCACGAAAAGATTCCCTTGCCTCCAACGCTACAGCATGGACGACTTCCCGGCTAAAGACCCCCTCCTCCTCTTCTTCACTCATGTTAACAAGTTGTTCTGTGTGACTTACCTATAAAGAGATTCAAAATGAATTAGAAAATAGTACAATAAACTAACTAATGGAAATTTATTGACTTACCATCCCCTACATCTCTCTGCCATGTCGAGTAAGATACAGTATAGACTTTAGTCAATACCATGGCTCATACTCAACCTGCTTCGAAATAAAGAATCGATTCATAGGTATACCCAGAATACAAAACTCTGCACGTCTGCGCCAAAAGTCGATAAAGAGGGAATGTACTCGGTCCCAATCCTCATCCTTCCTCCATGTCAGCTTCATCCCATAAAGTCGCTCTGTCTGTCTCAGTAGAAATGGAATCGGCTGAGCACAGAAATACTGGTGCATAACTCTGTTAGGATACTACCACTCAATAATATGGAAGTGAATATGGGGCACTACAACCATAGCATCCTCAAGCCCAACAGTGCAGTATGCTAGAAACAGATCTATAATAATCTAGTATAAAATCCATGAAATCTGAAATGACATGTGACTTCATCAAAAATTATTTCAACTAAAAAAAATTGATTCTATTATTAAATTTTTTAGACAGTGATAGATTGTATATACATACTTGTTCAGGTAAGGGACAATACAACTTGAGCCTATATACGCCTAAATGGTTTCTCAGAACCATGTCGAAATTGCATTGCTGACACCACCTATAAAATACAACTTCGATAGTGACAAATAATGATAAATTAAAGTCAATAAATCTTATTGCATCAGAAACCAATATAAATGACTGATCATACTAGTGTCCACATGGAGCGTCCTACAGCACCTCTATATCGATCGGAAGACAAAAAAGATCAGGGCGGAATGTGGGGATGCGCTCCCATGCCCACATCTGAATAAGGATGAAACATCCCCCAAGACCTGTATAGTCCATGTGGGATAGCCTGCATAATGCTCTATACATATATGCCAAGAAGGCTGATCCATACTTGTACGACCGGCCTGATCAAAGTCCTCTAGTAGGGAAAGATACATCATGTGAACATGCATCCCCAAGTGATCAGTACACATGGTCCCTCCAATGAGTCGTAATATATATGCACAGGCATAACGTATAACAATATTCTCATCAATATCATCGGGAAATATGGAATATGCACCTCCAACCAAGGCATAGATATGGATGCCCCATCTATATCCCTACGGTCGGAAAAAATGTAAATGCCTAACAAACGTTGAGAAAAGTCTGGCCAAGATGCACGAGTGGGTCCAATAATGGGTCTCCCTTTGATAGGAAGACTGAGAAGAACTGCCACATCCTAGAGGGTGATGGTCATCTCTCCCTCTAGTAGGTGGAATGTTTCTATCTCTGGTCTCCACCTCTCAATAAGGATAGCAAGCAGGTGATGGTCTACAAATGTGAAATCTGATACGAAAATTCCATAGAAGTTATCACAACGGAAGTATGGTCTAATGACATGTGGAGGCTCCCAGTGATGAAAATGGTGTGCTCAACTCACCCAGATCAATCGATCTGCACCACCCTCTAACACGACCAGGGAAATATGGGTACACTATTGAGTTAGTAGTATAGTATCATCCATCTGCATATAAATAAATGAAATGATTTGAAAGTGTAAAATGTAAATATAAAATTATGGTCAACATAATTTTATGACTTATAGAATGAAAGACATGCCATGTTTATTAACATTATTTAATGAAGTTATTTTTATCAAAAGAAATATAATTGTCCAAGTTTTTTGGTTTTTAATGAAATAATTATAACAAGATGAACGAAGATAAAAAATATATAATGGTACAAAAAAATTTAAGAATTTCCCCACATATGATAATTTTGGAAGTACAAACATTGATACATGATTTACGAGAATTGGAGTTTACTACAACTGTGGGGAGAATGGATACCAAGATCATGATTGTATGGGAATGAATGAATTTTCCAACGTGTAATGTTTCAGCTGTAAGGAGATAAGTCACTATGAAAATTAATTCCATAATAATCAAGGGAATATATCTTAGAAGAATCCAAGACACTAATTTTAGGAATATGTTATTGATACTTTCGAAGTGGAATGATTTCTATTCTTGTGTATTTTGATCCAAGAAATATGTTGTGAAAGAATTTTATTATTGAAATTAACTTGGTAAGAATAATTTAATGTATAAGGTTTGTATTGTAATACCATTTCATAATGGATTTGACATAATATTTTGAATGGAACCAATGTACAATAAATGTGATTTAGTAAAAAAAATTAAACTCTTAGAGAACACGTGATTTGGGGAAGATGACCCCAAATATGTGCCTAATTCATGATAGATTTTATTTCATTTTTTAGATTTATGAAATAAATTATATAATCTAATATTTTATTTAAAGAAAAAAGATAAATTTAATTCTTGAAAGCATGAATGTTTTTATTAAGGATTTAAGATTAATAGGGTATTTAGATATTAGGTATGTGTCACAAAGATATAAATTTTTGGATTAATGGTATACTTAGTTTTAGAATTGTAGAGACAATATTTATAAATTTTTGGGTCTTGAATTTGGTTAGACATATTTTGGAGGAATTTTATGATTGAATAATTATGGATTTGATTAAGATAAACCATTGGAATTACTGATGATGTTTTAGGAATTGATCTAATTATCTATATTGAATAACTTATGCTAATCATTATGATACTATTATTTCTTTATATAAAAGTTTATTAAAATATCAGACATATAATGTTATCAAAAATCGTGGTAAAGGGAATATGTTGTTGGGTTTACAATTCATCTTTTAGGTTTTAGGATTTAGAGATTAGGGTTTCAGATATTGAGTTTTAGGTCTAGGTTTTTAAAAAAATTTAAGGTTTTAGGGTTTAGGTTTATGAATTTTGGGTTAGGGTTTAGGTGTTAAGGTTTAGGGGTTATAATTTTGATATTAAGGTTTAGGAAAGATGTTTTTGGGTTTAGTGTTCTGCTTTTGGGTTTTGGGGTTTAGAATACCAAGAAAAAAAAGAATAAATAACAAAATATAATTTATAATATGATAATGACACAATTAAGACAATACATCAATGTGGTTAAGAGTGTGAACTCAACCCAAAAATGTTAGGGAATCATTTCTGGTAATGAACTTCTTGATGAAATATGGTGCATCTCAAACTCTTACCTTGTTCTTGAGGCCAATCCATCTCATTACACATTCATTCTCCCATGAGGACACAACTTATTGATGTCATGTATCACTATCGGTTGGCCTTCGGGCATTTAGAAATAATGAAACTCTCTAATATGCATTCATGGTGCAGTATAACAGTCAGAAATGGTGTCCATCTGGTACACTGGATCAACATATGACTTCCATGATATGTTCACAGAGGAACATGTTGTGATATAATGTGTGCATAGAACCCATAAGGCCTGAAAGTTTCTGAATTAAAATTTCCTTATTTCCAGTCATACCACCATTTTTTCAACGATACAATTTGTGATGGGGTTTGAATGCTCTTGAACCTCAAATCGAGAGTCTTCTCATCAAAAAAGGCAGACATGATAAATAGAAGCTTTTTCAATATTATTTTCGATCTCTTGTTGAAAGTGCCTTATATACCTTAGCCCCAGCTATATTCCATCTAATGATAGTTTTTGTCTATCAGCAAAGTACTTCATGCATCGATATAATGTCTCCTGAACTAGGGAAGTTATAGGTATCTTGTGAAGCCCTTTGAAGACACCATTAATTCATTCCACAATGTTTCTGGTCATGTGTTTGTACCTCTTTTCCTTGTCATATGCCAATGTCTATTTTTCTTTTGGAATCTACATCATATAATCATAATCTTATTGATTAGCCTGGTGGATTTTTTCAAAGCATTCTTCAAACCTCCATTGATCTGACTCGTATGCTACATAGAATAAATGATATTTCACATTATTTGATTTTATATTTACATTGAAATAGTAAAAATAAAAAATACAATGCGTACCAAGCCTCATGATTTCCTTATTCATCGGTTCATTGTGGAATTTTTTATGCACATTTCTAGAAATGTGTCTAATGAAGAACTAATGATGTGAATTTGGGTATCTCCATGTATCAAGATCCATATTGATTGCCTCATTAATTTCCCTATGGAAATTAGATATCAAATAGAAAATCTGAATTTTAGTGAAATGGTTGCTGATACATGCCAGAAACCGACTCCATGATTCATAGTTTTATTTCTCTAAAATGGAAAATGCAAGAAGAAGAGGTGAACAATTTCTATCTTGGGTTTCCGCAATCAACAATATGCCCTTGTATTTTCCATATAGAAACATTCCATCAATATGAATGAACTGTTTTCTGAAACTAAATGCAGAGATACATGGGAGGAATGCCTAGAACAACCGATGAAATTGAACATTAGATAGATCCAGTCAATTATCGTGAAACGCATTTTTGTTTGTATCAAGATGTAAGACAACTTAGTTATGATGCCTTAGTATGGATAGAAATTGTGGCAACACCTGATATGATTCAACCCAATCACCATAGACCTTCACAATTTCCTTTCGTTTCGACATCCATGCCTTATTATTGGAAATATTATAACCAAATGTATGTTGTATCCTCTCTTGCACAAGATCTATTGGAACATCATGGCATGTCCTAATCATCTCAACAATAATGGATGGCATAAATTTTTCATCCAATGAGGTATGATCTTGTGTCAGGCTTGAATGAACACAAGTATGATCTGCCTCAATCCTCGAGATTCTCCTACCTCCAATTGCAATGTTTGGAATCTCCCTCAAGTGAAATCTACAATCATCCCCATACTTCTCACACCATATGACCAATTTACTATAGCATGATTCGTAAACTATATAGCTGCAATACCTATCAATTTGAAATCTCTTTAGCATGATTTTTAATGGATCTTTACTTAGAAAATCCGTTCCATCATATAAGGTTTTGTCCAGCTCACTAAACATATCTAGTACAACTCCGGGGAAATCAATTTTTGGTGTGAGAACATTATTGTTGAATTCAGGAACATGTTTCATTACTTCTGACCAAAATGCAAGGAGTGTTGGATGATTTATTGTAGCTTGAGGTTGTTTTCCAACTAATGCATTTATCAAAACCTCCTCTCAAAATTTTGATGGTCCCTCCTCATCACCATTGTTGTCACTATCTGATCCCTCATTACGAAACTCATCATTGGACGTCGGATTGACATGTATATCTGGGAGATTATCTAAGTTTTCCTCTTCTGCATCATTTGGAATAGGCTTAATTTCATGGGGCAGACTTTATTTAACCACTCTTGTAATTCTATGTCTCTGTACAACTGGATGTTGTTGTATAGTAGAAACGTCAACATATAACTCCATCATGGTACCATCTGACCATTGAGAAAATAAATTAATTTCTTGGACCCACTGCGCATCAGCAACAATTGGACATGTTAGATGCCACAGTATTGTCAGGAATTGAAAATGTCTATAGCTCATAGACTTGATCTCTTGATCAGGTCCTAAATTTAAGGAACCACAAATTCTCTCTTGAATTTAACCTAGGGTTACACAATCAACTGTACTAAACACTATTATTGGTTGTGTACTATAAGAAGTTCCTTTCATAGTTTTAATAACCTCCCCATAGCAGTACATACAGAAAAACATGACTCTCTATGTCAAAAATGTTTCTTTCATCAAAATTATGAGTATAAAAAATATTAACAATGATGGTTGACCATATAATATTTATTAGAATTTAATTTTAGGATTCTTTTTTATACCAAAAAATATGCTAATCGTTATATGGATTCATTTTTTAATCCTATGTTATTTATTAATAATTATATAATTAATCATTTATAATAATAACTATTTTTTCTAACTATATGATCTTTACGATACTAAAATTTTAAAACATTTTCTTCTCCATTTCATTTTATATAATCATAATTGTAATTTTATCAACTGATTTTCTTAGTACAGTTTTTAACTAATCATTCATTCATTAATCACTAGTTAATCATTATTAAGTTGTTCTTTAATTATTTATTCTTTCATCATTAATCATATTATATTCATTAGTTTATTATAATTAACTAATCATATGTATTTATTTTTAATACTTAGTTATCATTAATTAATATATAAATAATCATTGCTATTAATAAGTATTATTTGTAAACTATATATAACTAATCAAAATACTTAATAAATAACATCTTTAAAAAAATTACTTAAAAATAATTCGATTACTAATAATAAATTTCATTATTTAATGCTTTTTTCCTTATCTATTTCAATATATAATATCATAATTATCATTTTATCATGGATAAATATATTAATTTGATTTTTCTTTTCTTAGTTATTTTAGTAGTTTATAAAGAAAATATGAATCATCTTAAGCATATCCCTTGGGAGTGTCAAACCAGGAGTGTTGCAAGGCCGGTTGTCGTGCACCAGTTCTCATTCGAGTCTAGCTCAAATAGGTGTTTTAAGGTTTTACCCCTAGGTACATCTGTGCTAGATCCACATCCACTTGTTTGTATCCAGACAGGGATCTGATTGCTTAGATAGCCACGTAATCTTTATGCTACTAAAATTTCACAATACTTAATCCTAAGTCTTAATTTATACTTAATCTATAATTAATCATTACTAATAAAAATTATTATTCCAAACTATATATATATAATTAAACAAACTAATAAAAATTAGTTATAACTAACTAAACTACTTAAAAAATAAAATATTTAAAACTAAAAATAATTTAATTAAATAAATAAATAACATTAAATTAAATAAAAAATACGCTTATATTATTCTTTTAAAAAAACTCCTTCTTTTGGACCACTGACTCCACCGCACAGAAGTGGAATTTTTTTAGAGAGAGAAGCAGTGGATTTAGGATAGATGAGGGGAAAATGGAGTGAGGAGAATGGAGGGGGACTCCCTTTTATAGGGAGCTGAGGCAATGGCGGAATCCCCCCTGTCGCATTTTTTATGTCATCGATCCTGGACAAAGGCAGCGTGGGGGAGGGAAGGTGGCATCTCCAATGCTGCCATTGAGGCATATTTTGAAAAAAAAAAGAATTAAACCCATGTTGTTTAATTTTATTTTCAGAAAATGCATTAATAAAATCAATTTGAACTAATTGTTATGGATCTATAAATTAGAAATTTTTTCCTTGACTCTGGACTCTTTTCTTTTTTTTGAATAATAGTAATAATAATTATAATAATAATAATTATTATTAAATAAATTAAAATATGTATATATGTATTAATTAGAAACCGTTGCATTTAAATATTATAGTTGGGCTATGGTAGGTCTAGATTCCTTCACATGTATCATTTTTTACAACTTACTACATTATCAATAACAAGATACAAAAAATTATATATGTTTTCCATCATCTTTTCAACAAAAATATTGGCTTATTATTTCAGATAGATCCTTAATTCTTCTTTGTGGTGCTCGTAAATAATGTTATATATAAATATATGAATATATCTGTATCCACCAATTTAGAACTAGGATTTCATATAGGTAATTTAGATTCCTCCCTCGTCATCTTCCTCCTCGAGTATTCAAGTTGTAGTAATAAGAGAGATAAAAATAAATAAAAATTAAATTTTACATCATGATATAGATATTACGAACCTTTGTAAGTTAATCTATTATAATACATAGATTTCTAAAATTACATTTTTCAAACAAGATATTTGAAATAATACATTCAATTCTTACTACATTTATTTTAATTTTAACTTGTGAAAAAAGTTATACACAAAACTGCTATATATATGTATATGACACTCACTTCACCCATGGAAAACCCAACTCTAATTCCAAAAACTCTATTTATATTATCTCTCCTATTTCATGTCTTAAATATTCAGCAATGAAAGTAACCTAATCCAAACTTTATTTTTAGTTTTAGGTAAGATAATTTACTATTTTTTTCAAATGTTCTATATTTTTCAGAAAATCCATACTATGTGAGAGAGATTTATTTTAAAAATCCACTTTAATGTTTTTCAAAAACCTTCTACAAGGGCAGATTTTTTATTTAAATATTTCTAAAACCCTTAATATAAGTGATTTTATATTTCTAATAGTCTCTTATTTTTATTCCAAATCCTCCATTTAGAAGAGTTTATTTCAAGAACTCCATCTACTTTCAAGTAAAGTTTGTGGTTATGAAATTATCATTTTATACATGAAATGTTATTTAAAAATTGTGGGTGTTATCTATGATTATAGGATTTTCCAAACACTATAATTTCCATTAACATACCATGAAATTTTATGAAAATAATTTTTATGAATTTAATCCCTTATTTTCATCAATATTTTTCAATATTTTTTATTATATATTTATACTGATTTTCAAGAAAGAATTGTTTTCCATAAATAATATTTTGATAAATTTTATGAGATATAAAATTCTTTTCCACTTTGAAAATAATTTATGAAGTTTAAAAAAATTCTATTTTTATTGGTTTATAAATGAGAAAGGAAAGCCTCGTGAACTTTTCTTTCTTAAAATAAAACCTGGCACTTGAGTATCGAATGTGATGATTAGGAATGAATTGATTACATGACCTCAAGGAGACATTGTCCTAATAGTGATATTTCTATTAGCCTCATGGATTTATTAAGGTTTTATAATTATCATTTTAATCCATATTATAATTATTATTTTCAAGATATTTTTGAGTAGAAATCCAAGTATTCTTCAAAGGTTATGGAATCGTTTTTCACATTGGTAAATGATTTTAAAGGTTTTGAAAAGTATTTTCATATTTATTTTCTTGAAAACCATAGTTTTATATTTCTAATAAAATTTTATGTTATATCAAATGTTTTTTATTTTATATAAAATGTTTTCAATGGAATTTTCAATGTTTTTAAAATATTTTTAAGACTTGTTTTAAAATCCCATACATGGAAATTTTATGCTCACCCTATGGTTATAAAATGCTTTTCTTGAGCTTAGTGTAATTTAAAATGGTGTTTAGTAGTATTTGAAGAGCTATTTGGAGTTAATCCAAATAGTTGTTTTATTTTTAATTTGTGTAAACTATGGTTAATTATATGTAATTTTTCATAATCCTAAAAAAACTAGACCATAAAAAAACATTTGGTATGAAAAGATCTATATATTTTTTAGTAATTATATATATATATATATAATGTGTTTTTACACCAGATCTGGAAGTATGGTGTAACATCCCTGCCCGAATTACCACTAAATTGGTAGCTGGATCTGTTTCCACATGGCCTTAAGCATTCCTCCCCATACGCCAGAGGATGGTGACTTGTAGATAGTTTCTAATGGGTGTACGTTAGGGAGACTATACCCTCATGGTCATAGTTTCATAGTTGTATGAAAAGTGTAAAACAATTAAAAATAACAGAAGTTGTTATAATAAATGACAAGGTAGTGGAAGATAAAAACAATAACTGAAAAAAAGTGTCCAACGCCATTATAAAACTAAACATAAATGTACATCCATGTGATTTTACCTAATAAATTAGTAAACATTCATGAGGCACTGCAAAACAATACAACCAAAATAAATAAAAGACAAAACAAAATACATTGAGGGTAGTATCCATGAGAATCCTGAGTACCAACTTAGTCATGTGCTTCTAACACCCAACTATAAGTGTAATATCACAAGAAATCAACCAAGGACCTATAAATAAGAAGATATGATTAGGTACCCCAGTGCAATGGTATCCTGAGTAGGGTGTGAGATATACTCAGTAGGACGCCACCAATGGATTCTAAATCATAATCTAGTTCATGTATATAAAAGTGGGAGTGTTCATATATAGAAAATTAAAGAAATAAAAAGAAATAAATAAATAACCAAGTCGGGATTATGCACCTCAAGTACACCTAGATCGACCATACCTGGTTCATCCTAAGTCAGAAATTTCTGAACCATATGGAACCTGAACAAGTGAGATATGTGGGAACTTATAATGAAAGTTTCATAAAACAGGTATAGATGAGATGGAATACTCAGTTTCTAAATAGAAAAGGTCATGGAAAAACACTCATGCCATAAGGCCAGTCAAGGAATATCATAATAATATAACACATTTCCAATTTGAAGATATCACACCTCATTAAGGAGTTTTATTAGAAAAAAATACATTGTTATCGAACAATTAATTTTAATTAATTTAAATAATTTAAGTTTATCATATGGCATAAAGGAACCCTCTACAATTGTGGTTTTTAACAAATGAGTAACGCAATTTAACATATAATTTAAAAACACCCCCTAAGGGTGGATCTAACTAAGGAATAAACAATAGTTAAACAAGAAAAAAATAGTTGACCTTTCTTAGGGTGGTTTGGGTCAATATCATAACCTCCAACCATATCATGGTAAGTCTAGAGGCATCACAAGGCGTTATAAGAAATATAATTTAATTCAATTTATTATTTAGAAGTGACACTGAGTAAGTCAAATGTGTGACACACAAAAACATTTTATAAACATGAAAACACATAATGGAAAAGATATAGACCACCTGCCTTACACCATGTACGACCCACACATCCAATATTGAGGTTTGATTTGGTCCGGTTTGATAGAAATCAATGATATAGACATCCATCATGAAAGTAGGGAAAATGAGATCACACTAAAATAGTGTGGAGAGAGGGATGAAAACAAAGAAATAAAGAAATAGAAACAAGGAGACTACCAAGAGAAATCTATAGGTACTGACGGGTCTTAAATCCAACAACGGATAGAAGAGATACCACCATGCCTAGATGAGGAGGAGTGGTCGGGCTCAAGTGGGAGAGGGGTGTCACGCGTGGCTAGGAAGAAAAGAAGAGGAGGATATGGTTTAAAATTTAGGTTCATTAAGGGTATATCCAAAAAATCACCAAATAGAAAAGGGTGCATGGTTTGGATGCGTGGTTGACCAAATCATTCTCCAACCATGTGCTAAGGCACTTCCCAAGTAGAACCCCGCATGATTAAGGTGAATGATTTCTCTAACTGTGTAAAAACCATGCTAAAACCCACTATCAAAAACCTGAAGTTTGTCAAATGGTTGTGAGGCTCCTCCCACATGGTTTGTCCAAATTGTGTGGCACTTCCTACTCCTCTAAATAAGGCCAAATATTTTTCCCTAGGGGCCACACGATTTCAAACAAATCATGTTCCCCTAACAATTCCCTCTAATTATTTAGTTTTTATGGGTTAAACACTCCTAAAACTTGACAGAACACTTAAGGGACCTCTTGAGACTTGAACAACATCTAAAAACTACACATTGAAGTGGTATAACTCCAGGAATTCCATTATAAAGATCATTTTACAAAACAAACCATCCACCAAACAAGAAATTCAAATTCCCATGAAATTTTATCTGGTCCAAAAAAATTGACATTAAAATATCCCCACCTTTGAACTTTTTATCCCCAATAATCCTTTGGGAAATGTAGATAACATCGCTCGACCTAATCGGGTCATGAAGTATTATTCATCCGGTTGCATTGTGTTTCCAAACGTTCAACACACCTCTGAGCATCACCTTAACATATGGTACAAGAGTTGCACAAACTCAATCTAATTCTTGTCTTCCAAACTATAGCATTGAGATGGAGCATACTCGAGCTCGTAGAAAAAGATACACAATTAGATCAAATGGTCGATTCCAAGCTGACCTTAATTAATGAAACTAGAAGAAGATAGGTCATGCCACTATTGGCCAACCATTCTCGAAATGATGGGCTTAGATGGCTGGTGTACTTTAAAAACTAAACTTGGAGAATTTAAATGAAGTTAACTCAGAATTTTCTCAGAGAACAATCATTGAAGCCTGTAACCAGCTTTTGGTGAAATCTATATCCAAAACCCCACTTTAAGATGCATGCCCTATCATGAACATAGATGAATACCTGATCCATCACACTTGGAATGTTATGACAAGAATATCACATCTGAGCCTAATTAAAGTTTGGGGTAACCTCGGATTCAAATAGGGGGTCCAAGGAGCTCATCTAAGGAAAACCATAACCCTTATATTACAAGTGAGATAATATATGATATCCTTATAGGGTGTCGTTAGTTCCCTACGGTTCTATATAAAAACAAATTTATAAAACTCAAACTATAATACTATATCAATTAATACATAGTATTGGTAATTTCATGGTTGAACCCATAGACATAGTGATTTTAGTTTGATTAGGACATCAAACTATTAATTTTTAAAAGGTGGTGAGAAAACATTGTTTTGATTGATTTTGAGAAATGAACAGATAAATTCAAATAATATTGATTGATTGGTTGGAAAAAAAATTTAAGAAGCGTGTCAGGGTAATGTAGTTTCTAGGTTTGGGTTCAACAGGATTTTGGAAAATAGATTGATTGATTAAATATTGGTGTCGGAGTCAAGACTATGTAGATCCAATGGTCATGGTATCCCCTCCTCAACATGGAAATTCCATATTTCCCTCGGTCTGGTAATATAGTATTTGGTCGAATCACATTTGTATCGATGCCGTATTTAAACCAGATTTCCCCTAAAGTTAAAAATAGTCATGCAGTCAATAGGGTAGTCAGTTTTACATTTTTAATGTTCTTTTTGATTAATTTATTTACGGTCATGATAAAATAAAAAGAAAGGGATTCGAAGTTGAAGAACGAAATTATGCAAACCAACTGCATGAATAATAAATAGAATTAAATCCAATGCACCTTTCCCCTTCAGTTACATCATCCTAGAACATGATGGAATTACCCCTAATCCTAATGATGCAAGGTTTAGAGGTATGGAGGAAATAAAACATAAATAAAAGAAAAGAAAAGAAAATAACTTGTGGAGGCGTAGCAGTTTTTCTCCAAGCTTGTGTCTCTAGCAGAAATAAAATCCTCCAAAGGTGCAACCAAGGGATTTATTTATAGGCTTTGAACTGGTTATTCTAGGTCATCGTCACACCATGTATTTGTCCTACATGATGTGTAATGTCGATATGATTTTTTTGAATCCATGGGACGCGTGCGCAGATATCGACAGAGATTTTGTAAATTTGACCACCTACATGATATGTACTAGGGGTACATGGCGTGTACCTCAGATCCAGTTTTTCCACCTCCGTGTTGAATCTGCACAAATATCATATGCTGGTTTGACTATAATCACATCGTGTACTAGTGGTACACAGCTTGTACTTGAAGTTCATCATGTGTTCTGTCATCAAAACTTGTCCGGCGTAGTTCCGTTTCACTTGAAATGGTCATGATGTTTACTATTGGTACACGATATGTAGTTCATTTTCCTTTAGCTTCCATCTCTTCTTTGTCTCCAAAAATCTTGTGTTCTTTTGGATCATTTTTCATTTCTTTTTCAAATATTGTTCATTTCCTGCCATAAAACACACAAAAAGTAAATTCGTTCCAAATTTGGAAAGATTCTTCATTTAAATCCATAAATCAATACATTAAAACATTCTAAAATTTATGCATGAGATAAACGTATCACTATCATAAGGAAAAAGATCCACATTTCGAGGACACTAACTAACACCAAAGATGAATCTACCTGGGAAATCTGGTTAAAAGAAAAATTTGGAGTCCATGAGTTCATCAAAACCATTCCTACTCGAGAACCTAGGTATCACTCTGGACTAACCATTCTTCCAAGGAAAACCATTCATCATGAGATAAATCTGATTATAACCACCCAAAAAATCCCAACGACTTTTAATACTTTATCATGGCATAAAACCAATGCTCTCCCAGTGTACCCAGATGATACTAATATAGGGGACATGGTCATCTTTAAGTCAAGGGAACACTAAGAGGTTTTAAATGATCTCCAAAAAGTACCCCAAGACACTTTCTCCCTAAAGAGGGTGAAGTGCTCAGTATGTTTTCAAACCAACCTTGACAAAATAAAAAGGTAAGTACCGTAAAACCATTACAGGTAAATTTCATTAGAAGATATCAGCTACTTTTATCGATATATCGCCATCAACTGACCACAATTACCATACTACACAAAGAATCCCATCATTCATAAACACAATCATTAAATTATATTCCCAGAGAATGGTGTTTATGAATGTTTCATGACTAGAAAACCATTCACTATCATTCTAGATTACAAGAACGAACAGGTTATAAGTCTCTCTAGTCCCAAGGGAATTAATAATAGAACTTTATATTTACAAATGGTCCTTCTAGGTTGTGTTCCTCATACTTGGAAGGACATGATAAACTATAATTAATGTAGATCTCCCCACATTAGGAGTTTCCTAAGTCATCAGATCCACCAAAGAAGGGGACTCATCCCATGGCACATGCTCCACTGACCACTGACTTTGGGTTCTGGACCGGGAAAACATGATTTTTCTGAGCGTTAACCCGAAAAGGGGAGAAACCTAGACCCCTAAAAGTGTGATATTATATCTACATCAAGACGTACACATGGTTCTTATCTAATTCATTTTACCATTTTTCAAGGCATTGGGTGTAAAATCCAAAAAAATACTAGGATGTTAAACACCTGATCCTCCAAAAAGCATAATCCTAATCATTGGAATGATTTTTTTTCTCATCAGACACTCAAGTCACTCAACTCTGTATATGATCCATGACTGTAATGCAGCAACTCAAGTCTGACATGAGTACCACCAAACACAACCAGTTTGATTTCCCCCTTTAAAAACTTGACGAGTACCACATTTACTGATACATACTACCCTAAGGTTACATGAGAAAATGGAACTTCCCTAATACAATCCATATGCTTATCGGCCTTATGCATTCAAGTATAGTTTTTCACAAAAAAAAACTAACCCCAAGTCACAGCACTCTGTGCGATTGTAAAATAGGCTAATCATCTCCCAAGTCATCCAACACTAAAGAGGAAGGAAAATAAGGTTCACATGATATACTAAGTAGTTGTCCATGACCTTGGCATTTCTAGACTTCTAGAACTAAGCATTTAAAAATTATCACACTTGGAGAAAGTTTCAAAATATCACATGGTCATCAATCCTAACAGGGTTCCTTTTTAGAACTAATATTCCTACACTTGATAATGGCACCTAAACAGTACTATGAAAGAGAAACTTCTCATCATTAATAAGAAATGGCTCTAAATATTTGAGGGAGTTACCTACAATGGGATATCCCCTAACCGAAGAAAAATAATTTACCCAAAATGAGGTCACGCCTATGATAGTTCACTGAACCAACCTAATTTAGTTCTTTAAACATTTTAGTTTCAAGAAGAACAAACACCATTTAATAAGAGAGGAAAAATAGAACTTGTTTAAACAATTCCATACGGAACACAAGAAAGTTATATTAAATTTTTAAAATGTTATTTATATTACTCACATCCCTTTATAATTAGGATATATATTTAATAACCCCATCTTTAAACATCAATCATTTATTTTTGAGGCCTCATATAATTAAATCTCAAAATCTTTAAATAGAATTCTATTTAATTAAATAGGTATAGTTTAAATGGGTACCACCTTTAATTTACATGCAAAACAATATATGTGGCCATGGGTAATTTAAAATCCCCCCACCCAATACATAGCATAAGAACACCCCCATGTGGTTAAGCACTAAGGAACATGAAAAAAATAGATTCCTACGAGGGTCCTATTAAGATATTTTTTGTTCAATTAAAAGAAACTCGAACATTTTAAACATAGAGATTTTAAAAACATCCAAAGTGGGTTTATTTTATAAGAAACATGCCCTAACTGACCTACTTGGGCCCAGTTGTGCATTCTAGAGTTTAAACATGCGGGTCATTATGTCCAAATAATATAGTTGCACACCCTCATAAAGGAAACCATTTCATGTAAATCAAATTAGAAAAAATTTATATTTTCAATAGTTCCTAAGTAGAAGGCTTATAATAGATGATTCAATTTTATGGGTTACCACCTCTCAAATTATAAATTTCCCATACACTTTACATGTTGCAGGCAGTTCACATCAAACTGCAACCATTTTATGTTGGATAAAATAAAATTTAATATCCTTAACATTTTTTCAAAAGGATTTATATTTATATATATGGTGTGTCTACAATGGTTCGATTATATAGGTTATGATGTTCTAATTCATAAATAACCTATACACTTTATGAATTAAACAAATTTTATCCCATGTAACCAAAACCAATTTTTCAACAAATAAAGATAAATTAAACAAATTTACCTTTTTTACAAAAATATTTAAGTATATAAAGTTCATAAACCATGGTTTGACTATATGGGTAATCAATTTCCAATTTCTAAAGCAAACATACACCTTAAAATTGTAAATTGACTCTCATTTAATTGCAATCAGTGTGTTTCAGCCCATGATAAATAAGCATAGATTCATGGAAATTTGAAACAAGCACATTTATTAATTAAATAAATTGATAAGAAACTAAAAATTATAAAAATAGTAGTAAATATAGACAATAATGACATTAATTATAAAGAAAGATGCTAATTTCACATGAAATCACAATAATTTAACATAGAAAGCTAATAAATAAGTAGGAAAACCACCCAATAATGATATAAAAGAAAAGAATAATAATTTAAATTACAGAATCATGAAAATAAAAATACCTTAGTAGTTGAGAACTAATCATTTTATTGATGTTTCTAACATTGCATATAAAAGACAAGATAATAAATCATGTAAGGCCCATCGAAAAATTTCTAAACTACAAATGAAATCTACATGGAATGTGAATTATTATGTGCCTATAATAATTCATGTAATGATTACCCCTTTCCATAAGAGGCCAAGGGTAAATATTATAAATCTTATAAATTCGTAAATAGTAGAAATTACTCCAAACACTCAAGGTGAATTCAAAATCAACTGTAATAAAAAACAGTGCAGACGACAGTCCCATCCCTGGCCTCTTGGAATTTTCCCCATACATGGGTTCATCACTCCCAAATATGACTATTTCCCAAGAGCCAAAATATTTTGTGTCTCCTATTTAAAAAACAAATATAGTAAGACAAAGGAAAAATAATAATTCTTTGATATGATTTTGTAACATCCCAACCCGACAAACCACTAAACTGGTAGCTAGACCATTCACTGCATAGCCTTAAGTGCACCTCCCCATATTCCAGAGGCTACCAACTAGCAATGAGGTTCTAAATTTGGTAAGTTGGGTAGAATATACCCTCATGTTAAAAGTCTCACAATGGTATATCAAGTGTAAAACAATGGATAATAGGATAAGTAGTAATAATAAATGGCATGGAAGCAGAAGATAAAAACAATAACTGAAATAAGGTATCCATCACCATTATAAAATTAACCATTCATGCATATCCATGTGATGCTACCTAATAAAGTATGAAACATATAGAATGTGATACAGAACAATAAAACCAAAATAAATAAAAGGTAGAAAAAATTTCCCGAGGGTAGTCTCCATGAGCATCCTAAGTAACAGCTCAGTCATGTGATCCTAACTCCCAGAAATAAGCGTAACAGCATAAGAAATCAACCAAGGACCTATAAACATGAAGATCTGCTAAGGTGTCTTAGTGTAATGGCAGCCCGAGAAAGATGTGAGATATACTCAGTAGGTCACCACCAACGGTGTCTAAATTATAATCCATTTTGTGCACATAAAATAGGTGGTGTGCATTTATAAAAAAGAAAATAAAAAAATAAAATAAATAATTAACCAATTCTGGATCATGCAGCTCAAGTACTCATGTCATGATCATACCTACTTCAGCCTAAGACAGAAATTTCTGAACCATATGGAACCTATACAAGTGAGATTTGGGGGAAGTGATAATGGAAGCATCATAAAATAGGTATAGTTGAGATGGAATGACCCCAACCATGTGATAGTGATTGGTGGACACGTCTCGTGGATATTAAAGATTAACCATTAAAATTTTCTATAAAAGTGAATACCAATTTTATATAAGTAGCATCCTAGGACCATCCAAGGTGAACCTTGACAAGGAACCTGTGTGTCATTCCAGGAGCACCAAAAGACTCACTATCGTCAGATTCTATCCAATGTGATCCATGGAATGCCTCTCGAGTATCAATACTAGACTAAATTGGTGTAACAAACTCTGAGATCGTACCTACTATCTAATATAGGGTACCAAGTCTCAGTCTCATCCTAGTATAACCATCTCTCCAATGATCCCATCGAAGGTGTCTCCCCAAGGGAACCATTATCGCTCGTAATGAGGTAGGGAGAACACACAGTGAGCTCATCCTAGAATACCATTATCATCCCTAGAGTGTGTATAATTTATCAGTGAACTGATCACAACCACAATGAGTCCATCCTTGGTATTCCATGGAATTAAATCCAAGCATCACTCATGATTTCAATAATTCATTTAATAATTTAATTAAAAAAAATAGAAGGGTAATTAGTGATCATGTTATAGCATAGAACAAAAAAAATATTAAGAGGGCCTCACCCATTTCCCAATTCATTTTAGAAGTAAAAAAGTCCATAAAAGTAAGAAATCCACCTCACATATCAAATAAATCATTAAGAAATCTGTCACACTCAATCATAATTTAAAAAATATGCTCAATTGGTAAACAATAATGGTCATGGAAAAACACTCATTCCATAAGACCAGTTAATGCATGGCATAATAATATAACACATTTTTAATTTGAAGACAATGCACCACATCAAGGGGGGTTTTTTAGAAAACTTGACATTATTATCAAATAATTCATTTAATTTAATATAAATAATTAAAGTTCATCACAAGGCATAAAGGAACCCTATGTAATGGAGGTTTCTAACAGATGAGCAACAAAATTTAACATATAATTTAAAAACAAACCCTAAGGGGTGGCACAAACTAAGGAGCACATGATCGTTAAACATGAAAAAAATAGTATACCGTGCCTAGGCTGGTTCATGTCAAGTTAATAACCTCCAATCAAACCAGGGGAAGTCTACAGGCATCAGAAGGTGGTCTAAGTAGTATAATTTAATCCAATTTATTATTTATAAGCGACACCAGGTAAGTCTGGTGCTGAGAACATGGAAAATTTTTGTGAAAGAGACAAAATGTAATGGAAAAATATATAAACCACCTACCTTATACCATATAGAAACCACAAGTCCAATATCAAAGTTTGATTTTTTCTGGTTCAAGAGAAATCAAAGAAACAAACATCTGCCCCGAAATTAGAGAAAATGACCTCACACCAAAATAGCGCATCAAGAGTTATAATAAATTAAGAATTAAAGAAAGACGACTGAGGAGATTACTGAGATGAATAAATAGGGACTAAAGACACTCGAATACAATAATGGATGGAGGGTATACCACCACTCCAAGAGTAGGATGAATAGTAGAGCTTAAGCAAGATAGGGGTGTTGCATGCAGTTGGGAATAAAGGAGGAAGATAGGGTTTAAAATTTAGTTTCATTAGGGATATATAAATAATTCACCCAATAGATAAGGACACATGGTTTGGCCACACAGTTTTCCAAATCGTGTGCCAACTGTGTGCTAAGGCATTGTCCAAAGAGAACTCTCCATGGTTATGGCACACGGTTTCCCTAACCATGCACTAACCAAACTGCAGTTGGTCACAAGGTCATGAGTTACCTCTTGTGTGGTTTGACCAAACCGTGTGGCACTTCTTTCTTCTCTAGATTAGGCTGCATGATTTTCTCTGAAGTCTCATGGATTCAGAAAAATTGTTCACCCCTGACAGTTCCCTCTATTTTTTAAGGTTTTTGGGGTCTAACACTCCTAAACCTCAACAGAACACCCAAGGGGCTGCTTAGACCCTAAAAAAAATCAAAAAATAACACATTATTGTGTTCCAACTCTTTGAATTTTATTCTGAACCTCTTTTTACAAAAGGTACCATCCACCAAATGAAAAAAAATAAAATTCCCTTGGAATTTGATCCGGTCCAAAAACATTGGATGATATATATGGGTCTCATGCTATCATAGTTGGTATCAAAGCAATGGTTTGGATAACTTGGGGATTGTGGAATTTTCTTTATGATAATATAAGGGTTAAATGTTTTCATTTGTAGATATAGGTAATTAATTGACCGTTAAGAGTGTATAATTTTTAGCAATTCAAGTTTTCCAAATTCTGAAGATGGAAATTTAGGATTTTCTTTAAGCATGACAAATAATTGAAAGGGTAAAATTCCATTAAATGGGGTAGAATGTAATATCCCAATAATTGGATCATATTAATCTTTTAATTAAATATTAATAAATAGATTTTTTATAATTTAAAACAAACTAAGATATGTTTTTATATAATTTTTGTTTGAAACTAAGTTATTTTCTATAATCAAAATAAGTCTTGGTTAAGATAAAATATTGAAGTAAAAAATAATACAATCTAGGAAATAGTATTTCTATTAAGGAGTATTTTAATTAAAATATTTCAATATATTTATATTCATTAAATAAATTTATTTAATCCTATCAAACTGAAAAGTATTTTGAATTTATATTCTAAAACGATATGATTTATTTTTTTATTTTTTCAGAATAAACCATTTAAAAATATTTAAATATATAAGTTAATAATTTTATAAATATATATTTAAAGCCATTAATGTAACAAATTTATTTTCATAAGTTCTCTAGTAATGATATAAAATATATCTCAAAATGAATATATATAAATTAGTAACCATCAAATTTAAATATCTTAGTTGGGTTGTGGCTTATCAAAGTTCTTCCAAGTGGGTCATTTTTTATAATTTACACTGATATCACCCACAAGATACATAAATTTATATATATTTTCCATCATCTTTTTTACAACAAGATTCTCCTTTTATTTCGTAAAAATCCTTCATTCTTCTTTATAGTTCATGAAAATGCATTTATATGTAAATATATGTATATATTTGTATGCATCATTTGAGAACCAGAATGACATGTACCTAATTTATATTCCTCTTTTGTCATCTTCCTCCTCAGGTATTCAAGTTGCAGGAATGTGAGAGATATATAAATATATAAACATTATATTTTACATCATGATACAGATATTACAAACCTTAAAGTAGGATGATCCAGTATCTTACTTTGATTCTCAAAACACCATCTTTCAAATAATAGATTTGAAATAAGATATGCAGTTTCAAATATGCTTATTGTAAGTGAAAATTGTGTAAATAGTTACAGAAAACTGCTATATATATATGACACTCACATCACCCATGGAAAACCCAAATATTATTTCACTCCTGGTGGCGCACTCAGGATTGCTCAAATCTATATAAAACACAAGTTTCTAGATCCAAGAAGGACGAGCGATATTTCCATACAAGAGATCCATCAATCCGTTTTATGATCCATTCTGGGGGGTTTATGGATCCAAGTCTAGCGGTGTTCATGTGAAATTTGGTGGCGGATCAATTCTTCTATGTTTCCAGATCTGAGGACATTTCAATTATATCATTGACTCATATTCAAGGCATGGTGCTTAGAATTCAGATCGTCCTCAAAACCCGCGTACCAAGGACTTCAAGACAGTTATAATCTTTCCATATTTGTATGTGTTTCCCTTCTTTTCTTTTTTGTAAATTTATCTTCAGAGAGGTGTTGTGATGTTTCTTTAAAGGGGCTCTTGGCAAGAAGGTGGTTATTCTTAGGAAGAAACCTCTCTTGCAGAATTGACTCCTGGTGATCTTCTCTAATGATACTTAATCATGCTGATTACTTCCTCGGATCATGGACTTGTTTCATCCAGAGTGGGAATGATCTTTCAAGACATCTGTATGTGAAATCCATTAAAATGAAAAGATTTTGGAAAAAACCCTATATTTTTCAGGATTTTCATGACCTTTGAAAGGAAATGTAGTTTCTTTCATGGTTATGCTTCTCGGAATAGATATCAATCAAAAGGATCTTTCAAGGACTCTTTGCTTCAAAAAATTAGAGGATGGTGGATTCTGGGTAACCACTGATCCTATTTATCTTCAGCAAGACATATGAAAATTCTCCGTTATTGGATGTCTTATGTACTCAAAGGGAGATAATACATGGTCTAATGATGATATTAAATCTATAATATCACATTTATGGGGAGGTTTGGATTGGATGATGATACCAATAGGGATAGGATTTTTTTCACATTCTTATGTGTTGCAAGGATGATCTCGATGTTGTTCAGAGAATCTTTGATTGTAATATCAACTTTGTTCTATATAACCAAAATAAATCAAGTGCTCAGATCTAGGTAAGACTATATGGATTTAGTTGGATGTTTTGGCATCCGAAAATTTAGATTGATATTGCTACTTGAAATGAATTACTTTGAAAATTGATCATCACACCATAAATGGTGACATAGGATTATTAATCACATTTTCGATCACGTTAAATTTATTGTTTAGTTTTTACAAGAGTTTCTACAGTATGATAGGAACCCTAGGTCATATCTCGACAGAGCCTTAAATAATTAATTAAAAAAGATGTTTTTGATGATGAATATAAAAGGTAAATGAGATTTTATAAAACTTGGGGGTTTTATATTAAAATATAAATTGAAACTATATTACTAAGTGAGAGAAATTGGTTGGAGAAATCATGATCAATCCGAGTGAGTGTCCCTTGATTCTAATTCATCATATCTTACTAGGGAAGTGGAAAATATCATTGATTTTTTGATTTATACACATTGAAACTAGTATGACATGTGAGTTATTACTAGGTTATCATCTCAGATTTGATCAATCGATGATATTGATTAATGATAACCACTCACAATCAATAAAATAATGTCTATGTAAGAACTAAACACAATCAAGGCATCACATCAAAAACGTGATGAGATGTATAGATTTGAGTTTATCTAAATAAAATTATCAATAAATAAACATGAATACTCATTTGTTATACCTTATGGATTTCATTAAACAATTCAATCCATAAGAACACTCATGAAAGAGAAGAGGTGATAAAAGAGGAAAACTCACTCAAATCATCATAAGATCCAATTTGTGCATGGAAGCATGAAGATTCTTATTCCTTTGATTTGTATTTGATCATAAAATAATAAACACAAAATCTAAATATAGGAATTAATAGTAATGGACAAAAAACCTGGACATTAAATTATCCTAAAAATATTACAAGCATTGAGCTCAAGATTACAACCTAGAACACCCCTCCCAAAATTCATTACTAAGAGGTCTAGAAGTACATGAGGGATAAGAGGATTAAAATGGAATAATAAAGCTCTCAAATTCTACTAAACCTACCTATGATCGTTCAACACCAGAGAATTGGTGTGAAGGGTGTTTTTATGGGAAAATACATCAAACTTTACACAAAAATAAGTCATGTATCTATGATACTATTTGACTATTCATGGAAAACTTTTTACTCGTTTTTTATCCAGATGGTTGATTGACCAAAACGCATTCAAATGTCATGAAAATCAGTGGGGATGTGTTCTTTCGAGTTTTCTATCCAACGGAGGTAAAATCGGCCCAATTAGAGTTCTGAGGCCCGAGTTATGGCTCAAATATAAAGGGTGGTCCAATCTGGTCCACCAATAATGACTTCAATTTTAGGCCACATTTTGGACCCTTTTGATCACATTATTGTCACAAACTAGGCCGGGTCGCCATCCGACCCGGTCCGCAACATATCCCGAAGGGAATTCCCGATCCCCACGGGCTGGTACATGTGCTCGGATATCAAGAGTAACATGTGGGAACATTTTACCCAAAATAAAAGACAGAAAAACAACTAACAAGATAAATAAAAAAATCTAGATAACAGAACCAAACAAGCCCTTAACATTGGAACAAACATAAAGTTTACAACTCCACCCAAAACTCTAAGAAGACTGCAAAGAAAATAAATCTATCACATTTATCTGCACCTTCGTGCAACATGAGGAGCCACCTCCTCCATCAACCATCGTTACACCTGCATATGAAAAACCAACAACAACCCAAACCACTGTCACTAAGCACGATGCCTCAACCTGGAATACACAAAAGAAAAAAATCTAAATACACCCAAAGGTGTATGTAGGGTGTGAACCAAATTCCCAGTAGTAAGTCACCCAATAAAAAGGTTTCACGTAAAAATATTAAATGATGAATACACTTGCTATTTTAATAAATAAAGGGACACAAAATCTTGAACACTTTAAAAGAAACATCATCAATAAAAAAACATTCAAGAAAACAACTTAAATTAAGAGTACACCCTTACCTTTAAGAAAATCCAATGTTTTAAAAAAACCACACCATTAAGAAAAATCCAAAGTTACACCATATGTCGATGGTGAGTGTAATGTAGTCCAGGAGCATAAAAAGTTGGAGAGGCCCTATAGGTACTAGAAACCAGTGGGACCCTAGAACATCGTGTCTTGGTGAAATGTGGCTTAGAAACCATGACCCTAAGTTGTTCATATGTTTAGTTAGTATTGCAATCGTTAGTCCTTCCAGTGAAACCAAGTTGATTCACCTCTGGAACACTAGCCCACTAGTCCTAGTTTCCCCCACCTAAAACCCCAGGCTTCCCTCTTTGTGCTCATTTAAATTCTAAGTTCACATGACATGTCACATATCACATTCAGATAAACAACACCAATGAGGCATTGTTCATACCCAATACAACACATGCACACACAAAAATTCTACTTTGAAATAATACGCACACCAGAAACCTTTTGAAACTCAATTTTCAACATTGAAAAATAAAATAAACCAACTGCATAATTAAAAGAAACCATTTCAAGATTTAAGTAAACCATTAGAAAATTTATCAAACAACTCATTTTCATTTTCAAATCCCTTTGAAATCTCATCTTGCACTTCCCACGTAAGGCATAAACAAAACATTACCATTTTTCCTTTCAAAAATTCACCTCATCATATATGTATTTCAAAGACTTCCAAAATATATTTACACACCACACAATCAAACCATAATACATGCTTAAGGACACAAGTAATCCTAACCAACACTACAGATGTCAAAAGTACCATTTATACACCCAAAATGTATTTCAACACCACGCCCACTCAAAAAGAATTTCAAAAGTTTCACATGATCCATATAAACATTTTGGTAAAACTCTACTCCATTTATAGAACACTTTTTCACCATTCATGAAACTCAATAAATCATAAATAAAAATTGATAAGATATTTTAAAAATAAATAACTTAGCTTTACCTACTCAACTCACACAACACCTTCACTTATGAAAAAACACACACAACTCCATGTCGAAAATGTAATTGACAACACTTGCATAGATTAATAACCAACTGCCCAATTAATTTAAATACAAACAATTGACTAAATATATATTTCCAGAAAAACGCACCCATACCATATGAGAAAGCTACAAATAAAATCCAACGCACTCTAAACTTAAACAGAACCAAATTTTCACCAAAAAAATAAATTAAAGAACATGGTAGGTTAATCAAACAAGAAAGCTAATTCGTTAAATAATATTTAAACGCAGAATCACCTACCTCAGGTGAAGAATTTTCCAAAATTGGTGTGAAATTTCAATTCCGGCGTGAAAATTCATTTGCGTGCCATTTTCACCATAATGAACCTAGCACAGATCCAAAAACAATACTTCGAACCATAAACTTCATACTATAACCCAAAAATCAGACCTCTAAATAAGAGGTAGAACCCTATGATAAGGAAATAGACTTACCGAGGATGGTTGCATGAGAGAGGTGGCACGTCGAGGCTGGTTGCACAAAGAAGGTGGAATGCTGAGGCTGGTCACGTGAATAGGTTTGGGACAAGAAAGGGGAGGGTGTTTGCCGAAGTGGAGAGGGAGAGGGTCGGATGGGAGCCTAAGGGCACTGCGTTATGGGTTTGGCCAGGGAGGGTGTGGTGGTCTGGCAGCTGGCTGAGGGAGGCGTCGGATGTAGACCACGCGAGGGAGGTAGGGCGCTGGATGGGTTCGTTGAATGAAGGTCGGCCATCGTCCGGTGGTGCAACGTGGGAGGGGAGTGCGATGGTGGAGGACCAGGGGGAGGTGGTGCAAACCTTTGGACAGGGTGGGAGGTGGGTGAGCGGGCTGGCTGGGGAGGGTAAGGCGGTGCGTCACGGTGGGGTTCCAATGGAGCAAGGGTTATAGTGTGACAGCATTCTAGGGGAGAAAGGGGCACAAAGCAAATGGGTTCCAAGGGAGCATGGTTGGAGTCTGGAGATGGCCTGGTAAAGGGGGGAAGGGGGTCGTGACGGGATACAGGGGGGAGGAGAAACCCCACCCCAAGGAAATCAAAAAAAATAAAATAAAAAGAAAATAAAACTTAAAAAAAGTTATAGTAATAATAATAATATTATTATTATTAAAGAAAAATTCATTAAATTTTTATAACTTTTCTCATTTAATTTTATTTCTATTTTACCACTCATTTAATTTTATTTCTTCATTATTAATTCATTTCATTTAATTAGTTGAACAATAGGCAGGCATGTGGGGAACCAGGCGAGGCTGCGCAATGACCCAGGCGAGGCCGCACGGCTTCGACAGCGGCATGCTAAACGCTGTCAAGGCCAAAATCTTCATTTTTAAACATGTAATCAAACATTTTCTGTCATGCATCAACCTGTACTACCTGATTCAAATAAAATCAATAAAATAAATAATTCAAAGATGGCGGGCGGGTGTGACAATTCTCCCCACTATAAATCTTTCCGCCCTCAGAAGCTCACAATGAGACTGAACCCCTAAGCAGCAAACGATATCCCCTTGAGGTTCAAAGAAGATCCCTATAAAAAGAAAGTGAAAAGAGGAAAACACACCACTCTTAGAGAAAGTGACTTACATGAAAACTTCAAGACACCCATAAAAAGAACTTATCGTTATGTGTTACCTTCCCCAAAGAGCAAGGACACATCCAGTTGATCAAGGAAAGGAACTCTCGCACCCACATAAACCAACTTCACAAACCAAAACACCTCAAGAACCATTAGACAAAAACACCACCGTTCGACTGGATTGAAAACACATGATCGAACCACATCCAAAGAACACTCTTATCACCTACCACCAATTCATCTCTAAGAACAAAACTAAAATCCAACATGGGAAAGCTCGAAGGGTCTCCCCACCTTTATAAACCAACCAATGCCCGAGACAAGACTAGAAAACCGACACGGGGAGGCCCGAGCGGACTCCCCGCCATTATGAAGAAGGTATAACACCGATTCATTCCTGAAACATTTGTGTGAGACCCATCGTGGGTCTTTCCACCATTAGAACTGACAGAAGATACAAAACTTTGAAAATTTTATGATGATGACCAAACACCCCTCCCCAAGGGGAGCGGAGGGTGGGACCCAACTAAAGTGGTGTCAAAACCACGACCCAAGACAAACCAGCATCTTCACATCCCTGGATGAGCACTATTCAAATTTAAGACTGATTTACCCAACAGATCCCAAGGACCACTAAAAGAATTTACACCCAGTGGGACACATCCACCGAGACTTTGATATATGAGATGACCATGCCTCCTCATAGCCATGGGAAACGTCACACACCCAAACGGGTCATTCGGAATGGAATAACCATAGAAAAAAATTTATACTTCTTTCACCTTCAATACCAATGATAGAAATAAAGTTGGGGTCCCATACACTCCTAGGGTTCCTGACCATGAGCCAACTTCACTCTGAGGTCTATGGCTGGAGCCCTGATGTTTGAAGCATCTCCTACCTCATAGTAAGGCATCGAAGACTCCAAAATGAAGCTTCTCCTTTTTTGTGCCACACGCAACCACACCGCAATCAAGACAACGCCAATAAACACAACATAACCCAGCATCCAAATACTCCCGCTCAACACATCTATCATGATAGAGGTTTAGATGATACACATTCATCACCTCTTCACCTTCTCTGAGATAATTCAAAACTAAAGACACACAATAGACACTCCCTTTTGAATTAAAAAACTTTTTGAACTCCCCAAAAGGAGGACACACTCCAATGAAAACAGGGATTCCCGAAGGGTCATATGAAATCCACCTTCGCACATCAAAGAGAACTCACGTTGCATGACGTCACCGAACATGACCCTCGCGGATGATGAAAGTACTATAAAGTTTTTAAATACATCACTCAACACTGATAACTCTGAACCGCCTTCACATTTCCCTAATGGAATTCCTTTCACCATTTTTAGGGGGACCTTCAGATGCAACAGTGTCAAAATTCAAACCCGATGACTCGGACAACTCAAAGAGGCCAAAACTCCCCTCAACTCCCCTCACATCCTCCATCAAGTTGCGAGAGGATCCGCTTAACCAAAAATGAGAATGCATATACTTAGAACTATCACTCAAAAGGGATATTCCTTTAATCAACTTTAGAGTTTTCTAATGACGAATTACTCGTGGCCACACTTCAATCGCATGTTAATGCTCTGTGGGGGTGTGTACTAGTCAAGAAATAAAACCATGGACCCAACCAACCTGGTCCAATGGCTAGACATACCACAAGAGAACACTAATAGTGCAAAGGGGAACTACTGCAAGGGCTTCCCAAAGAACTTTTACAAAGAAACCACTAACCCCACGCTTTCGCACCAACTTAAAAATAAGAATTCAAACTCAAGACACAAATATGCCAAAAAGGATTCTCAGATAGAAATGTCTCGCATCCAACATTTCCAAAGTACAAGGATTCACCACACAATCACCGGTTATAAAAAACAACAAATTTTTGTTTAACAAAACTTTTTGAAAATAAACAAAGCTGGTGGGTTGCACAAACACCCATGGTGTCCCATAGATATCACACATGCATGTTTCTATGTTACACTGACACCCACTTAATGTCCATCCAGGCACTCATCCGCTCATGCCTTGGACCATTTCTCTTTCCATATATACCCATGCATGTGGTTTCCCATGAGAGAACCAAGGATCAAAACCAAACCCTTCCATTTTTCAAAACCAAATCATTCAACCCACACATTTCAATCCTTACTCATCATTTTATTTTTAAAGTGGTTCATTTCAAAACATTTTCCAAGACCAAAAAAATTTACTGAAAAACCATATTTCCAAGAATCCAAAATGAAGAGATGAAAAATGATGCAAGAGAAAACTAGTGTCAGTAGGTGACTGAGACATATGGTTGGAAGCCATAATCCAATCTCACCACCACCATGGAGGGTATTCTAGGATAGAATCCCCGGCTCCAAATGGATTTCTAGATCCTGCAAGCTCACTGGGACCACTGACCCCACTCCCTTTTCATTTCCCCTAAACAAGATTAACCACAAGGACCAAAGACTCTGACAAAACACAATTTACCTTGGTAACTCATGTCCCGCCATGAGGTGTGCTAGCTAGGCATCTTACTCGTAGATAGAACGTCGTGTTTTGACACTGTTAACATTGGTCAACCTTGAATCTATCCCAAAATAACATGAAACAAGAGAGAAAACCTTTCCCTATGATACCATTTTGTCATGAACCAGGCCAGGTCGCCATCCGACTCGGCACCCGACCTGGTCTGTGACATGGCCCGAAGGGCATTCCCGATCCCCACGGGCTGGTACAAGTGCTTGGGTGTCAAGAGTAACATGTGGGAATAGTTTACCTGAAATAAAAGACAGAAAAAACAACTAATAAGATAAATAAGAAAAAGATAGAAACGGAACCAAACAAGCCCTTAACATTGGCCCAAACATAAAGTTTACAACTCCACCCAAAACTCTAAGAAGACTACAAAGAAAAGAAAACCAACACATCTATACACACCTTTGTGCAACATGAGGAGCCACCTCCTCAAACCACCACCATCAGACCCATATAGGAAAAACCATCGACAACTCGAACCATTCTCACTAAGAAACACTTTAAAGAAACAACATCAATAAAAATGGCTTTCAAAATATTGACACAAAATCTTGAACACTTTAAAGAAACAACATCAATAAAAACGGATTTCAAGAAAACAACTTAAATTAAGAGTACCCCTTACCTTTAAGAAAACCCAATGTTTAAAAAAACCAAAGCTTTAAGAAAAAACCAAACCTTTAAGAAAAACCCAAAGTTACACCAAATGTCGATGGTGAGAGTAATGCAGTCCAAGAGCACAAAAAGTGGGAGAGGCCCTATAGGTACTAGCAACCAGTGGGACCCTAGAACGTCGTGTCTTGGTGAAACGTGGATTAGAAACCACGACCCTCAGAAAACGTGGCTTAGAAACCACAACCCTCAGAAAATAGGGATTAGAAACCACGACCCTCGGTCATTCATATGTTTAGTTAGTGTTGCAATTGTCAATCCTGCCAGTGAAACCGGGTTGAGTCACCACAAAAACACTTTCCCACTAGTCCTAGTTTCCCCCACCTAATTCCACAGGATTCCCTCTTTGTGCTCATTTAAATTCCAAGTTCACATGAAATTTCACATATCACATTTAGATAAACAAAACAAACAAGGCATTGTCCATACCCAATACCACACTTGCACACACACATATTCCACTTTGAAATAATACGCACACTAGAAAGCTTTTGAAACTCAATCTGCAACACTTACAAAATCAAATAAACTAACTAAATAATTAAAAGAAACCTTTTCAAGATTTAAGAAAACCATTAGAAAATTAATCAAACAACTCATTTTCATTTTCAAATCCCTTTGAAATCTAATCTTTCACATCCCACTTACGGTATAAACAAAACATAACCATTTTTCCTTTTGAAAATTCACCTCATCATATATGTATTTAAAACACTTCCGAAATATATTTTTGCACCACAAAATCAAACCATAAGAAATTATTAAGCACACAAGTAATACAAACCAACACTACACATGTCAAAATAACCATTTACACACCCAAAATGTTTTTCAACACCACACACAATCAAATGGAATTTCAAAAGTGTGACATGCTCCATATAAAAATTTTGGCAAACCTCTACTCCATTTATAGAATAATTTTTCACCATTCATGAAACTCAATAAATCATAACTAAAAAATTATAATATAGTTTAAAAATAAATTACTAAGATGTACCTACTCAACTCACACAACACCTTCACTTATGACCAAACACACATAACTCCATGTCAAAAACGCAATTCACAGCACTTGCACATATTAACAACCAACTTCACAATTTATTTAAATGAAAAAAATTGACTAAATATAAATTTCTAGAAAAATGCACCCATACCATATGAGAAAGCTAATAATAAAATCTAGAGCACTTTAAACTTCAAAAAAACCAAAATTTCACCCCAAAAAAATTAAATAACATGGATGATTAATCAAACAAGCAAGATAATTTCTTAAATAATATTTAAACATGGAATCACCTATATCGGGTGAAGAATTTCCCAAAATTGGTGTGAAATCTTCAAATTTTAGTGAAAAACTTCATTCATGTACCATGTTTACCACAAGGAACCTAGCGTGGACCTAAAAACAAGAGTTCAAACCATAAACTTCATACTAAAACCCAAAAATCGGACCTATAAACAATAGGAAAAACCCTAAGAGAAGGAAATATACTTATCGAGGCTGGTTTCATGAGAGAGGTGGTGCATCGAGGCTGGTCGTATGGAGGAGGCGGCACACTGAGGCTGGTCGCACAAAGAAGGTTGGGACATGAAAGGGGGAGGGTGTTTACCAGAGTAGAGAGGGAGAGGGACAGAGGGGAGTGTGGGGTCACGACACGATGGGGATGGACAGGGAGGGTGTGGTGGTTTGGTGGCTAGACAAGGGAGGCATTGGACGTGGACCACGCGAGGGAGGTAGGGCACTGGACAGGTTCACCGAATAGAGGTCGTCCATCATCGGGTGGCACAACGTGTGAGGGGGGTGCGATGGTGGAGGGTCGAGGGAAGGTTGTTTAGACCTTCAGATAGAGTTTGAGGAGGGCGAGCAGGCTGGATGGGGAGGGTAAGGCGATGCGGCAGGTCGGGGTTCCAAGGGAGAAAGGGGCACATCACGATAGGGTTACATGGGAGCAAGGGTGGAGTCGGGTGGCGTCCAGGTAAAGGAGGGAAGGGGTTGTGATGGGATATAGCGGGAGGAGAAATCCTACCGTAAGGAAAACAAAAAAAGAAAATAAACCTAAAAAATTTATTATGATAATAATAACAATAATAATAATATCCTCAAATAATAATCATATTATTATTATTATTAAATCAAAACTCATTAAATTTTTATCACTTTTATTTTTTTATTTTACCACTCATTTAATTTTATTTCTTCATTATTAATTCATTTCATTTAATTATTTGAACATCATCCAGGCATGCGGGGAACCAAAAAAGGCCGTGAGGTGACCCATGTGAGGTTGTACAGCTTCGACAGTTGTGTGTTAAACGTTGTTGATTCCAAAATGTACGTTTTTAAATAAGTACTCAAAAAATTTATGTTGGGCTTTAACCTGAACTACCCGACGCAAATAAAATCAATAAAATAAATAATTCAAAGACGGTGGGTGTGACATTCATCCTTTGTCCTAGTTAGATGAATTAAAATCCAATGACTATAGAATCCTAAAATAAGACAATTTTAAAATTTGGAACAGTGTAGTTAATGATATGATAGAAACAGTGAACTACTGTCAAATTGGGCCATTGTAAAATTGCATCTTTTAAGACTTTTTTCAAAAAATGAATTCAAAACAAATATTGATTGCAAAATGATTTAATAATGGAATGCTTAAACCAATAAAAATTTAATAAACAAGTATGAGGGTGATAAAATATGTTATATCACTGTGCAATCACACCCCACACCTAAACCTTTGTACTTCTGTCCAAAGTCTTATTTATTAATCATGTCTCATTCCTAAAGAAAAGGTGAGAAAACTTACAAGATTATTTTAAAATGATATTCATCATTTCTCATTTATGAAATCAATTTTTCTATAATTTTTCTTCTACCACATTCTAAATGTTTTCAACTTTATTTTTTCACCCATGCAACATGTCGCAACCTACCTCACCTAGAAATATTTTCTCTTCACTCAGGGAACATATGAAAGTGGGGATATGCTATTTTCACATAGTTCATGTGATATTACCATATTCTTTCCAAGATTCTATGTTTTCTATTGGAAGAAACTAGTTTTCTACTCAATAGGACTTCCAACAGGTTGTTCTGAGGTTCAAGGGTTAGTAGGATTTAATGCTTAAACATATGAGGCAGAATATGAGTGTTTAATCTCTTAAGTAAAAAACATGCCAAAATTGATCAAGTGTTCACAATGAATGTACACACTCAACCCCTAAAAATTGTATCACTTAAAAATCACTATCCCCATTATCCATTTCTGTGGGTCCCAACTAAGTAGTGAATAATAATGAGTAAACATCCTCTTTTCTCTATTTTTTCTTTTGTTCTGATTTTTTTCGATATACACAAATATATTTTTTATTTAAAGTTTTTTTTATATAAATAGGTAAACATGTATATCACAATGATATAATATGGTTTGTGTACCCAATTCCCCACAAAAATGTAGTCACCCTTTCTATTAACCCATAACAATGATTATTTTCTGATAATTCTCATGGAAACACCCTCCCCCACCCCACGCTTACTAAAAATAAAACAAGATTGTATGAAAGAGATGGGTAAGTATGGATAAATTGGATTGTAATGTGGCTACATAATAAGAATTTCATGGTCTCTAAGGCTTAAGAATGGTAAAATGTCAAGATGTAAAAGAATAGAGGTTAATTGTACAAAGGTCTTTTCAATGAACGATGACATATATCATGAGTGTAGAACTCTTTAAATATTATAGATTCAAAAAAATCAAGGAAAGTTCTAGTTTCTCAACAATACCCAAGACTCTCAAGAATTTTATTAAAAGGAAGAATATAAAATAAAGGGCTTAGAAATTCTATCAGGAAAGGGATTAAAATATTTTTCAGTGTTAATGAGACATGGGTTTCAGAAATCCATTAAACACCTAAGAATGATTTTAAAGTAAATATTCTACAAAAAATCCATATCAACATTCACTTGAAAAACATTTTTCCAAAAACAATGGAATTTTCCATACAATTGACTCAAGTATGAAAAATGATTTTGGATATTTTTTTAAGATCAATGTTTTTCTAAAAACACAAACTAACGAAAAATAAATCAAAAATGAAAACACATTTTGTTTTGTTTTTTTAATCCAAAATATGACATGTCACCCTACCCCGCACCAAAAAATTACATTATCATCAATAAAGGAAATTTAAATAAATATAAAAATAAATAAATATAGGGAGAAGGGACATTCTTCCAAGTGGTGTCATATATGACATTAATCAGTTATATTTCCTCCACCATATGATTTGGAAAATCCTCAAAGAAGTGTTTGAGCCTCTTCCCATTTACATTAAACCTCTATCCACTCTTCTCATGAAAAACCTATATAACACCAAAAGGATAAACATTAGTAACAATATAAGAACTGAGCCAATGGGAATGAAGGTTACCTAGGTGGAGATTTAGCCTAGAATTGTACATGAACACCTTCTCACCAATATGGAACTTACGTTGATGAATAATTACACCATGGATAGCCTATGTCTTATCTTTATAGATCTAGGAGTTCTCAAATGCATTACATCAAATTTCTTCATACTCATGAATTTGTAACTTCATATGCTCACATGCATCTGAAAGATTTGTATTACATTGTTTAATAGCCCAATATGCATGGTGTTATACATCTACCAAGAGGTGACAAGCCTTTCTAGACACAATCCTATATAGTGACATTATGATTAGAGTTTTAAAAGTTGTACGGTACACCCAAAGTGCATCATCCAAGTGAAAACTCCAATATTCCCTATTGGGTTGTTCCATTTTTTCCAGATTCTCTTAACTTCATGATTTGAAATTTCATCTTGTTTGTTAGTTTGGGGTGATATAAAGTAGAGACTTTATGAACAACCCCATACTTACAGAATATGTTTTTCATGTTCTGATTGCAAATATTTGAACCCTGATCGCTAATGATGAATCTTGACAAACCAAACCTGCTAAAAATTCATGACCTCACAAAATCAACAACCACTCGAGGGTCATTGGTCATGGTGGCTTTTTCTTCCATCCATTTTGATACATAGTCAAAATATAATAACATGTACACAAAGCCAAATGAATTTTGAAAAGGGCCCATGAAGTCAATACCCCATGCATCAAATATCTCACAAAATAACATGGGATGTTGCGGAATTTTATTCCTCTTGGATATATTCCATGTGAATTGAAATCAAGTACAAGACTTACAGTGCTTATGGAAATCTCTATATAATTTTGACCAATAAATTCCTGACTTAGGGACCTTTAGATCTGTACATTGAGATCCAAAGTGTCCCCCACAAGCCAAAGTGTGGTAGAAGCTCAAAACTGAGGTGAACTCGTGGTCAGGGACACACCTACGAACAACTCGGTCACTACAAATTCTCCAAAAATATTGGTCATACCAAATGTACCATCAAGAATCATGATTAATTATTTGGGATTGTAAAATACTGAAATCATTGGGATGCTAGATGTTGCTAAAAATTTAACAATGTCTGCATACCAGGGGGTAAGGTCCAAAATGTCACAAAGGTTCTCATGAGGAAAGAATTCTCCAATGGGGAGGGAGGATTCAGCATGGCAATACAATGATGGGTAAATCCTACTAATGTGGTCAGATACCAAATTTTCCACTCCTATCTTATCTCTAATACCAAGCTCAAACTCTTGGAGGAGGAGTATCCACCATATGAGGTGAGGCTTTCCTTCAGCATTCTTAAGGAGAAATCGAAGGGAGAGTGGTTAGAAAACACAATGAGTTTTGATCCAAGAATATATTAATGGAATTTTTTCAAGGAAAACACAATATAAAAGATCTCTTTTTTAGTTTTTGTGTAGTTTACCTGGGTAGGGTTTAGGGTACATGAGTCATACCCAATTACATGAGGAGCCTTCTCAACCCTTTGTGATAAAACTGTCCCAAATGAAAAGTTAGATTCATTACACATAAGTTCAAAGGAATATCCCACCTTTGTGGTTGGATTTGTTGAGAAAAGTATTGTTTTCAACAATACATAATAATTTTATTTAAAGGGGGAGATTATTGAAAATAATAATTTGTCTCTTTATGATAATTTCGATGCTCACAAATACCCTTAATTATTTTCTAATGATTTTATTTAGTATTTTGCAGGAATTTGTCATTTTATTTTACTCTTGAAATTATGGGAATTTATTGTTAATGTATTCATATTTAGTGTGTTCTGGAAACATTGTTCATGCGCTACTTAGTCGGAATCTTCTTTAGCGTGTCCTGGAATCACTGTTCATACCCTACATGGATAAATGTAGCATAAGGATGAAAAGCGTGTATACTTTTTGAGATAAGAGAAAAGTATGGCTAATCAACCATACGTTATCAGCAAAGTATGGAAAAAGAACCTTACATTAGTAAGAAACCTTATGTTTGGGTTATTAGAAAATTATGGAAGGAGAATCGTACATAAATATTAAACGTTGCGTTTGTTTCTCAAAAGTATGGTTCATCAACCTTACTTTTTTAAACAACCATACGTTCTTGGAAAAGTATGGATCAAGTAAAAGTATGGATCTATTACCATACGTTTGAAAGTTGAAGAAAAAGTATGGATGATCAGCCCTACATTTCTGATCAGCCTTACGTTTGAGTAAAGTAACATGAACCCTACGTTTATGTTCAACCTTACGTTGTCAACCCTACGTTTGGAGGCCACATCATTAACCATTCATTTGGCGTCGGAAAGTTTGAAAGACGATATTTTTATGCAATGGTCAGCAAGCTGATTATTAGGCGGATTTCAAGCCGAATTTAAAGTCGATTTTAAAATACGACTTTGACCGATTCAAAATCGTTTTATCAATGGATTAAAGATCGAATTAAAAGGAGATTTTTATGCCGAGTCTTCAAGGAAGTTACGACTACTCTGTAAATTCAAATTTTTGAATATCACGAATCAAAAGGTGAATTGTATGGATCTAAATGTACTGGGGATATGCTCGGCTTTATTATATATGTTTTCTCTAAAACACCAGAAACAAGAGAGTGTGGTGATTAATCTATTATTCAAAAAGGTGGAAAATAGAGACTGGAAAAAAGCACTCAGTTCTGCTGATTCAAAAGGAGCGTCAAAGATCTGTTTATTTAAGAAGAAGAAACTCGATAGAAGATTCACTTGTTCTACATCAAATATCTACTATGGATATACTACTACTGAAGTTGTGAATTATATCCCTATATCTACTACAACCTAATCGACTTAGAACTGCTTCGACTTGAAAATCAATATTTCTAGAGACGATGATCCATCTGCTGTCAATCGCATTCTGTTGCAATTGTGAAGATCAACTGGAAAAGTTATTTCTAAAATTGTTTTTATCTTGAGTAATGAGCTTATTGTACTAAGCTGAGTAGGTTCGTGTTTGAACCAGAAGGCTTTGTTTTTCCTTGGATTGTAAAGGTATCAACTGTCTGTACTCAGTTGTGAACCGGTCTGTGGAAAAGAGGACCAGATAGTGAAAATCATCAAGATCATGGAGTTGAGCGTTGGTGGAGTGGACTATGGGCCTTCTGTTCCCTGAACCATCTATGTGTCCCTGCTTTTACTTATTCTAATACATGATCAAATCTGATAAAGCATAGAGGACAAAACTCGTTCAATCGAAGAGTTAACGAAAAATATGAAGGACACAATTCACCCCCCCTCTTGTGTATAATCTATATATTCAAGATTCAATAATTGGTATCAGAGTAGGAGCTTCTGATAGAGCCTTAGAAAGCTATAATCATTTAAATATTATACAACAGAGCATCATGACTAATACAAGAGAGGGAATTTCTATAGTCAGAGCACCGTACTTCAATGGATAAAACTATGGATGCTGGAAGTATAGAATGATTATCTATCTGAAAAATCTTGGATACAGAGTCTACTCTAATATTCTAACTCCATATGAAATACCAGAAAAACCTGAAATATGGAGTGCAGCTACTGAAGTAGAATATGATATGAATTTGAAGGAAATGAATGCAATTATATATGGTCTAGTACTTGATGATTTTAACAGAGTATCTCAATGCCCAATAGCATATGAAATGTGGAAAACTATTGTTGTTTCTTATGAAGGAACTAACAATATCAGGGAAATGAGATATGCAACTGCTAATCTTAAATTTGATACATTCAGAATGGTTGAAGGTGGGAGTATTACTCAAATGAATGGAAGATTGTTAGAGATTTTCAATAACATAACCGCCTTGGGAGATCACATTAAGAAAGCTGATAAATCTTTAAAATTATTGAGAGTACTGCCTACAAAATTGAATGGAATCTCTGCAGAAATCAGACAGTCGACACCTGTCAAAGATTTAGCCATGAGATAACTGATTGGAACATTAATGATGTATGAAACTGAGATGGAAGATGAAGCTAATGAACATAAAGTGCTTATCAAAAGAGAACATATTGTCCTGAAAGCATCATCACAGAGCAAAAGTATAAAGATGAAGAACAGAGAATTCAAAGCTAAATCAGAGAGCTCTAACTCATCAAACTCAGATAAAGAACTGGCTCAACTAGCCAGAAAATTTAGAGAATTCTACAGAAAGAAAAGAGACTTCAAAAAATCCTTTAAGAGAGATGATAAGGAAGTCAGATGCTATGAATGCAAGAATATGGGGCATATCAGACCAGATTTCCCACAATTGAAATATGCAAAGAAGAAGAAATTCTTCAAAAGAAATGACTATGAGTAGAAAGACAAGAAAGCTATGAAATCCACTTTGAGTGTATCTGAAGACTCCATTAGCTCTCCTAAATCAATCTCGGAGAAAGAAGAAGTCAATCTAAAAGCAAACATGTGTTTCATGGCAGAAACTGATGAGGTACACTCATATTACTCCTCTGACTCAAATAATGAATCAAATTCGGAATCAAGCTACACAAATGACAAACTTGCAGCCTATTGCAATATGCTTGAAGAAAGATATGACTCACTATTTAAGAAACATAAGTCACTAAAGAACATACATAAAGTTGTTTCAGATGAAATAGATACAATGCTGAAACAACATAAGTAATTAACTGATAAATACAATTCTATTAACGCTAACTATATTAATTTTGTATCAAGAATAAAAACACTGCATGATGAAGTAGAATCTTACAAATAGGCTGCATTGGTTTCTACAAAACGTGAGAATTCATTAAATGAAATTCTTGGAAAATTGTCATTGAAAAGGAGAGATTTGGAATTGGCAGTAAAAGAGAAAAACCTAAGCTATATAAAAATTATTTTCTTCCTAGCTCTAAAAGGGTTAATTGTAACTTTTGTTGGACAAAGGGACATACAGCTAAAAACTATTTATTAAGACAACATCAAATTTTTGGTATTAAGAAATCCTATGTTTCCAAAGACTTATATGATTCAGCTGATTTAAAAGAACAAATCAAATCTGGATACCCAGATCATTGCTAGCTAACACCCATGGACCCAACAGAATATGGGTACCAAAGCAATTTGTTTGAATGTATTTGCAGGTAACAGGCCACCAGAGTAGAAAGAATATATGGTACATGGACAGTGGTTTCTCAAGACATATGAGTAGAAACTCATTGAATTTTTCTTCACTCACTCAAAAGGAGGGAGGACTTGTCACATTTGGTGACAATGCCAAAGGAAAAATCATTGTCATTGGAACTGTTGGAGATCCAAAAACTGTCTCAATCAACAAAGTACTTTATGTACAATGATTAAAACACAACCTGATAAGTATCTCTCAAATTTTTGATGATGGATATACTATTGATTTTACTAACAATTGTTGTACTGTTTCTAAAGATAAACTTTTTAAATTTAAGGCACCAAGAACTGATAATGTCTATACTTTGGATTTAAATTTTTTGTGTAAACAACAAGTAAACTTCTTGACTGCTAAAGTAAGTGAATCTTGGATCTGGCATAGAATACTTGGACATTCCAATCTATATGTTTTACATAAATTATCTAAGAAACATCTAGTTTCTGATTTGCCTAGTCTCAAATTTGAAAGTGACAGATTATGTGATTCAGGCCAACTTGGCAAGTAATACAAATCATCATTCAAATCTATTAATAAAGTTGCTACAACTAAACCTTTAGAAATTATCCATATGGATTTGTTTGGACCTTCCAGAGTAGAAATATTAGCTGGTATATTATATGTTTACGTATTAGTTGATAATTATTCTAGATTTACTTGGATTTTCTTTTTGAAATTTAAAAATGAAGCTTTTAATTTATTTGAAAGTTTCTGCAAATCTGTTCAAAATGAAAAAGTTTTTAATATAATCTCATTGAGAAATGATCATGGTAGATAATTTTAGAATCATGAATTTAATTCCTTTTACTTAAACATGGGTATTAAACATACCTTCTCTGCACCAAGAACACCTCAACATAATGGGATTTTAGAAATAAGAAATAGAACAATTCAAGAAATGTCTAGAACTATGTTAAATTAATATAGCCTACCTATATATTTTTGGGCAGAAGTTGTAAATACAGCTTTCTATATAATTAATAGATTTTTAATTAGACATATTTTGAAAAAGACACCCTATGAACTATGGAATAAAAGAAAACCTAAAGTAAATTACTTTAAAGTTTTTGGATGCAAGGTCTACATCTTGAACACCAAAGATAATCTTGGTAAGTTCGATCCAAAATCTGATGAAGGTATTTTATTAGGATATTCTGCTACCTCTAAAGAGTATAGAGCCTATAATAAAAAGTCAAGGATTGTTGAAGAATCAATTCATGTGAAATTTGATGAATCTGATCCCTTTGAGAAAAGGAAAAATCAAATGGATGAACCTGACTCTAATGATAACATGAGACTTGAGAACTTAAAGAATGATTTTGAAAATGATATAAAAGAAATTAAGTCCAGTTTAGAAGAACATGATACTGAAGAACCTATAAGTGTGTTTCCTAGACAGACTAGAACTTTAAAGAATCACCCTTTCGAAACTATAATAGGTGACTTAGATACAGGAATAAAAGCAATAAGAAATACTAGAAATCATGTAGAATTTTCTGCCTTTCTATCCCAATTAGAACCCAAGACTATAGAAGAAGCTTTAGATGATGATAGAAATGTAAGAAGAGTTAAACCAGTTAAAAAGAAATGAAGTCTAGGAATTAGTTAAAAGACCACATAACTATCCATTAATAGGAACCAAATGGGTCTTTAGAAATAAGCAAGATGATCAAGGAATAATAACTAGAAATAAAGCTAGACTTATAGATAAATGATATAATCAGGAAGAAGGTATAGATTATGATGAGACCTTTACACCTATATCTAGACTAGAATCCATTAGAATCCTCTTAGCCTATTCATATCATATGAACTTTAAATTATTTCAGATGGATGTTAAGTCTTCCTTTTTAAATGGTTATTTAATGGAGTAAGTTTATGTTGAGAAACCTACTGGTTTTGAAAATTCTCAAAAACTAGATTCTGTTTTTAAACTTACTAAAGCTCTCTATGGCCTTAAATAAGCACTTGGAGCTTGGTATGAAATATTAAGCTCTTTTCTTTTGAAAAATTATTTTACTGTTGGAATGGCAGACCCAACATTGTTTAAGAAAACTGTGAATTCTAATATTCTATTGGTTCAAATTTATGTTGATGATGTAATTTTTGGATCAACTAATAAAAACCTTTGTCATGAGTTTTCAAAGTTAATTCAAAAAGAATTTGAAATGAGTATGATGGGAGAACAAAATTTCATTTTAGGACTTCAAATTTATCAAAAAGATTTTAGAAATGTTTTGAACAAAGAAAATACATTACTGATTTGTTGAAGAAATTTGGACTTGAAAATAGCAAGACATATACAACTCCTATGTGTACTAATATAAAACTTGATTTGGATGAAATTGGAAAATTAGTTGACAACAAGTTATATAGAGGTATGATTGGTAGTTTATTATATCTTACTTCTAGCAGGCCAGATATAATGTATTCAGTATGTCTTTGTGGAATATTTCAATCAAATCCTAAAGAATCTCATCTAACTGCTGTTAAAGGAATTTTTAGATATTTAAAAGGAACTATTTTTCAATCTCTTCTTTATCCCAAAACTTCTGATTTCAATTTGATTTCATATTCAAATGCAGACTTTGGTAGTTGTAGATTAGATAGGAAAAGCACTTCAGGAACTTGTCACTTTTTAGGAAAATCTTTAGTGTCATGGTCAAGTAAGAAACAACATTCAGTTTCTCTGTCAACAGCTGAGGCAGAATATGTTTCTACTGACAGTTGTTGTGCACAAGTTTTGTGGATGAAAAACACACTTATGGACTTTAGATTGAATTTTAATAATAAACCTGTTTTATGTGATAATACAAGTGCAATTCATATTTCAAAAAATCCTATTAGTCATTCTAGAACTAAGCACATTGATATAAGGCATCACTTTTTAAGAGATCATGTTATTAAAAAGGATATATTTTTAGAATTTATAAATACAAAAATTTAATTAGAAGATATTTTTACTACACCACTTCCCACTTCAAGGTTTGATTTTATTATGGGGGGGCTAGGTTTATTTGATTTTAAATAAAATTTTAATTTACAATGCTAGTTCTTTATTTTAATTTTGCTTAAAATAATTTTTCTATTTTTGTTTTTCAAACAGAATAAGTTTATTTTCCCCACGTAATCTATTTTATTTATTTTTAAATATATTTAATGATTATTAAAAACATGGGAATCAAGGTTGTCAGAAACCCTTTCGACTTCTAAACTGTTTCATTTCTATCGAAACCTTTTCGAATCCGCAAACCGCACCTCTACTCGTGAACCCTAATCTTCAAATCTCTGAAACCCTAACCTTCAAACCTTCAAATATTCTTGCAGAGATGGTAAGAAATAAAAGAGACAGTGAAGCTGAGATAAGAAATGCCAAGAGACAATGCTCCGAAGGAAGAAAAATATTACAGAGCAAGGTCATCGATCTCGATTGGTTATTTCAGAAAAATCTACTATTGAAACAAGTAATGTCATTTCAGAACCTTGAATAGGCATTCAATAGGGAAAATATAGAATTTCTGTATGAGGTAGAACTTAGATACTTCTTCAAATTTGTACAGTTTAGTCTGGGAGATACTGAGGACAGTATGACGGCTAAGATAGAGGATAGGGATTTCTCAATCTCATCAGTAGAAATTGGTCAGATTCTCAACTGCCCTCATGAGGGTGTTTTTCATTTCGATTTGAAAAATATTGGAGATTTTGTGCATAAATCTGAGTACATAATGTCATTTCTTTTTGGTACTATGACTATAAAGAAAATTTCTATCAAGTATTTGGAGCCTGATCAGAAAATTTTGGTCAAATTTGTGCAAACTGGAATAGCTCCTAGAATGGAAGAAATGGAAAATATTTTGTACCCTGATATGTACATAATGTATCTTCTGTTAAGTGATATCAAATTAAACTTCCCAAGGTACATGGTAAGGTACCTCAATTATTTTTGTTAGAGTGATTCCCGAATGAACTTTTATCCTTTTGGTCGATTCATTTCCAAGCTGTTGCTTAAGAAGGACATGGTGAGATTAGTGGATGCCTGAGTACACTGTCATCATAGTAATGTGTTTAATGCTGGAACATTAAGGAATATTGGATATTTATGTATTACTATCAAAGGAAAACTTTTTCCAGTAGGAGTAGATGATGAATCAGAGAGTGCTCAGGCTCAACCTGCTAAGTCCAAGGAGGACCAAGTTGAATCAAGAGTCAGCAATGTAGCAAGAAGGATCTGATTTGAAGTGGAAGATATTGAGGAAGAAATAAGTCAGGAGGGACTTCAATATCAAAGAAATAGACTTGTTAATGAGAAAATTACTTCCCCTTCATTGGAAACAATAGAAAATTTATTTTCTAATACTTTTGTAAGAGAAGATTCTATTGATAAGACCATGGAAGATGTTAGTGAAAGGACAGCACCAGTAGAAAGATCAGGAGTTCAAGAAGAAGCTCAAAGGGAGACTCAGGAACAGTATGTAGCTAATGTTTAAGTTACACTTCAACAGGAACAAGATAAGGAGGCAGAGCCTAGTGAGGAAGTGGTCAGACCTCAGGAAACTCTTGAAAATATTGTTCTCGAAATTCCAGTGGAAGACAAAGTTGCTGATGTTTGTGATGAACATCTCCCTAATGCTCCAACATAGGTACTTCAAGAGGATTTTTCTGTGGAGGAGTCTGAGGACTCTAAGGAAAAATATGTGGACCAACCCACTCAGGACAAAGAGAAAGAACAATCTGATTCTGACTCATTACCTTTGGTACTGTTGCATCATCTAGAGCCTGGGAATGTGAATCAAGCACAGGGTGCCCCTGAATCAAGAAAGAAATAAGTTGAAGAAATGTACAAAAAGGTGTCTCAATTAGAATATTAGAATATCACTCTGAGAAATGCCTTATACTTAGAACAATTGAAATTTCAAAAGCTAAAGAAGAGTACAGTTTCAAGACAAGAAGATGAAATGTTTAAAGGGGATATGTTGAATGCAGATTTCAAGTTGAAATCTGAAATGGTTATGAAGACAGATTTATCAGATCTAAAAATTTTTATGGAGAACCAATTTGCATCAGTTGAAAATAGTGTTTCTAGTGGACCAGGCACTTCACCTGATTTAATCAGAATATTTCAAGCTATCACAGCCGCAATGAGCAACATGAATGACAGGTTGAAAGATCATCAATGTAACAGTGCTCCATTATCAGTGTTGTTGGACAACAAGAAATTTTTAGTGGATCAACTGACATCTAGTGAGCCACCAATCAGAACACTGTTAAATCATATGTCATAGAAGCTGTCGATGTTTATAGAAAAAATAGGAAAGGATTCATGAGTTTTTCAGGGTCAATTTAATCGAGGATATTCATATGACTCAGGAGAACAGAGAGCTCATTATCAAACTTGACAATGGGATGATGAACATACTCAAGGAACAGTTTACAGAAATCAAGTCTGCAATCCAGAGGAGATAGAACCTATTGATACCTGTTCACTCCAAAACAAAAACCTTGATTCCTGTGTTTCTCATTCTTGTATCTATTTTTTGATTTTTAATGAAAATTTGTTTCTTTCTTTCTATTTGTTTTAATATATTTCTTTTGATATGCCAGTACTCCAGATTTAATTATTAATAAATAGTTAATAATAGAATTTACCTACAGTTTAATGCAACATTAAATGTTTTCAAATCCATGATTTATCATTCTTTTTTATATCAAAAAAAGAGGGATAAATTTGGATAAACGCAACATTTTATTTTAAAAACCTTATTTAAATGATTTCCTGTATATTTAATGTTTTGGTTTTATACAGATTTATACTTATACAGAAAACTATTTTAAGTTATTAATATTCATTTATTATAAAGGGAAATTTTCTTTTACTTTTTATTCAGAGGGAGAAATTTGGATAAAACTAGAAACTTTTATTTTTATAGATAAATTATTTTATTTTCATAAAGGGGGAGAAATTTTTATTTATTAAAATGATCTTGTTAAAATTAAATAGTTTTTTTATCCTCTCAAAATTCTAAAACTTTACATAACTAATTTTGAAAGTTAATTTCATTTAATTAGTCTTATTATTTTATGGGTTTTGTGATCATCAAAATGGAGGAGATTGTTGAGAAAAGTATTGTTTTCAACAATACATAATAATGTTATTTAAATGGGTAGATTATTGAAAATAATACTCTTTCTCTTTATGATAATTTTGATGCTCACAAATACCCTTAATTATTCTCTAATGATTTTATTTAGTATTTTTCAGGAATTTATCATTTTATTTTAATCTTGAAATTACGGGAATTTATTGTTAAATTATTCATATTTAGCGTGTTCTGGAAATATTGTTCATGCGCTACTTAGTCGGAATCTGCTTTAGCGTATCCTGGAATCACTGTTCATACCCTACGTGGATAAACGTAGCGTAAGTATTAAAAGCGTGTATACTTTTTGAGATAAGAGAAAAGTATGGTTAATCAACCATACGTTATCAGCAAAGTATAGAAAAGAACCTTATGTTAGGAAGTAACCTTACATTTGGGTTATTAGAAAATTATGGAAGGAGAAACGTACGTAAATATTAAACATTACATTTGTTTCACAAAAGTATGGTTCATCAACCTTACTTTTGTAAACAACCATACGTTCTTGGAAAAGTATGGATCAAGTGAATGTATGGATCTTTTACCATACATTTGAAAGTTGAAGAAAAAGTATGGATGATCAACCCTAGGTTTCTGATCAACCTTACGTTTGAAGAAAGTAACATGAACCCTACATTTATGTTCAACCTTGTGTTGTCAACCCTACATTTGGAGGCCACGTCATCAACCATTCGTTTGGCGTCGGAAAGTTTGAAAGACGATATTTTTATGCAAAGGTCAACAAGTTGATTATTAGGAGGATTTTAAGATGGATTTAAAGTCAATTTTAAAATACGACTTTGACCGATTCAAATCCGTTTTATCAATGGATTAAAGATCGAATTAAAAGGAGCTTTTTATTCCGAGTCTTCAGGGAAGTTACGACTACTCTGTAAATTCAAATTTTTGAATATCGTGAATCAAAAGGAGACTTTTATGAATCTAAATGTATAGGTAATATGCTCGGATTTATTATATATGTTTTCTCTGAAACACCAGACACAAGAGAGTGTGGTGATCAATCTATTATTCAAAAAGGTGGAAAATAGAGACTGCAAAAAGAACTCAGTTCTGCTGATTCAAAAGGAGCGTCAAAGCTCTGTTTATTTAAGAAGAAGGAACTCGATAGAATATTTACTTGTTCGACATAAAATATCTACTATGGATCTACTACTACTGAAGTTGTGAATTATATCTCTATATATACTGCAACCGGATCAACTCAGAACTACTTCGACTTGAAAATCAATATTTCTATAGACGACGATCCATCTGCTGTCAATTGCATTTTGTTGCGATTGTGAAGATCAACTGGAAAATTTCTTTCTAAAATTCTTTTTATCTTGAGTAACCATCTTCTTGTACTAAGATGAGTAGGTTCGTGTTTGAACCAGAAGGATTTTTTTTCCTTGGATTGTAAAGGTGTCAACTGCCTATACTCAGTTGTGAACCGGTCTGTGGAAAAGAGGACCAGATAGTGAAAATCACCAAGCTCGTGGAGTTGAGCGTTGGTGGAGTGGACTAGGTGCCTTCTATTCCCCGAACCACTATACATCTATGTGTCCCTGCTTTTACTTATTCCACTGCATGATCAAATCTGATAAAGCATAGAGGACAGAACTCGTTCAATCGAAGAGTTAACGAAAAATATGAAAGACACAATTCACTCCCCTCTTGTGTATAATATGTATATTCAAGATTCAACAGGATGATGGGAGGTGATGTGAGACTCCTTTTTAGTGAATTGAATGCATTCTCACAATTTTTATCAAACACAAACTCAGTGTCTTTATGTAATAATTCGGATAAGGTAAGTGTGACCGTATTAAAGTCTTTAATGAATCGGTGATAAAAACCTGCATGACCCAAGAAAGATTATACTTTGCAAACACATTTTAGATATGAAAGGGATGAAATTAATACAATTCTTGACTTATACACTTGAATTAAATCATTTAAAATAACATGACTAAGAACTATCCCCCACTCAACCATGAAATGGAATTTCTCATCATTTAGTACAAGATATTTTTCAATGAAATGATGGAGGACATAACCTAGGTGTTCTAAACAGTTATCAAAGGAAGATCCATAAACTATGAAATCATCTATAAATACTTACATACAGTTATCAATGTTATTAGAAAAAATACTCAACATACATTTCTAAAAAGTACCTGGGGAATTACATGGACCAAAAGGCATTCTTATGTATGAAAATGTGTTGAATGGATAGGTAAATATTTTCTTTCATTAATCCTTAGGGGCTATATGGATTTGGAAATAACCCACATATCCATCAAAGAAACAATAATGGGACTTACCATCCAGTATTTCTAGCATTTGGTCAATGAAAGGTAGAGGAAAGTGTTCATTTCACATGGATTGATTCAGTCGATGATAGTCAATACAGACTCACCCACTGTTTTTCACACGTGTTGGAACCAATTCATTCTATTCATTCAACACAACCATTATTCTAGTTTTTTAGTAAAAAATTTCAATGGGATAACCCATTTACTACCATATATAGGATAAATGATCCCAACAACAAGTAATTAACTTACTTCTAATTTTACCACTTCAAGGAGAGTGGGGTCTAACAGGTGTTGATCTTTCCTTACAGGTTTAGCCTCATCATCGAAAAGAATATGGAGCATACAAATAGATGGGTTAATCCTTGGAATATCTTCCAATATCCATCGTATCGCCTTTTTACACTCTCTCAAAAGGTCGAGTGATTTTGATTATAGTTGTTGATAGTGGTTATTGGAAATAATTATGGGAAATTGTTCAATACCCTCAAGATAGACATGTTTTAAATTAGATGGAAGTGGTTTTAATTCCAACACTGGTGGTTTTTTGGATTGAGGGAGGGGATTTAGGGGGAGTGAGATTCATGGAACTATCTATCTACTAATGTTTATTCTATAGGGAAATAGAATCTATGGAAATGTGATTTTCATAATCATCGACTAATTAAATGGCCCGAAGGCCTAAATTTTTATTTGTTTTTTTTTTGGATAAACCCCCTTTTAAGGATAAATGGGGAAAACTCACATGACTTCAAGGACATATAGACATCAAAATAATTCGAAGTCCATAATCCAGAACAAGACTACTTAGAAATATACCTCCCCAACAACAACATCATTATAGAAAACCTCTACCATTTCATGACTATTCAGCTAGCTGTCCCGTGTAGAAATGCACGAGCCTGGTATCGATGGATTAGACATACCCTCTCAAACTTCCAAATATGAATAGTCATTCATAGTGAAAGAACTTTCTATGATCATATTATAAATTATTTCTTTATAGAAGGTCTGTAAAAATCCATCCAAAATCCAATGCCATATGATACCCCTTCACCCTTCCACTGCAGATAACCAGATTCAATATGCAATTCTTGTTCAATTTACTCACTCCTTAAATCAAATCCATTTCTTTGGTTCCATGGAATGACGTAACTCTGAAAACCAACACCAAAAAATCCATGGATCAAGACCACCATGACCAAAATACCTTCACAACTTCACCATTGAAAACAATCCACCCAAACAGAAACATTACTTGTACACAACAAGACGCACAACATACACATCCAAAACCAGAACACAAATCAAAAACAAGGGAATGCCACTGAGCTCAATATGAATCATCATCCAAATCAACCTCACCTCCTTAGATCGCAACAATTCACATAGAACGCCATAGAAACATCACTTCAAAAATGAGATCACATGCAACAAAATGCATCCAAAACCAGACCGAATCAAAAACAAGAAACAAAAACACATCACTGAATTGGCAGTCACCCAAATTAGAATAGCGGCACCGCAAGATAGATCCAAAATCATATCACTTCCATTAATATCTCACTCAAATACCATCACAAACCTCCCAACGCACCCATAGTCGACATAGAAATGAGGCTGCAACCCTCAGAACGCAGAAACTGGTACTCAACCACTAGACCTTCACCAGGTCGCCGAGGGAAACCCTATCTAGATTGGAGGATAGGGAAAGAATACAAGCCAAAAATTATGATCATCGCCGAGTGGACGATCCCACGAATCTTCACAACACCACCTCTAAAAGAGGAATCTCACACTATGAGCATGTCGAAGATAATCACCAAAGAGAGGGTATGTTGCCTACCTGAGACTGAGAAGACGAAGTCGGTGACAAGGTGAAACCCTAGGTATACAGAGCCCCTTACGGGCTCATCCACGACTAATAAATTTCCTTGGAAGATCTATTTTCTATCTTCTAAATAATATTATCTAATTCAAAATATTTAATAATCATTGATAGTCATCAGTACCACAAAATGAACACACTTATCAATCAATGGGGTGTTTCATGGCATCAAGGATATTAAAACATACCTTTTCTCCACTGAACTCCATGAGAATCATACCACTATGAACGTCGATGATCATATTTGTTTTTTTAAGGAATGTACTCCCAATTATAATATGTTCATGTCCTTGGGTTCAATTATCTTCCATCTCAAGAATGTAGAAGTTTTCCAAGAATATGATATTCTGCACTCTTATAAGGACATTCATGATAACTCTAGATGGGTGTGTTGTTCTTCAGTTGGAAAGTTTCACAATGATTCCTAGTATTTGAAGCTCTCAAACCTATAAAGAAGTGTACATAGAGTAAGGCATCACATTAATCAAAGAAACCAAATCTAGCATTGTATCTGAATAGAAGGTCTCCTCTATGGTGAAAGGTATCGTGAAAGTACATGGATCCTTAAATTTGGGTGTAATTTATGGTTGTATCAAAGCCGATACATTATTTCCCATGTTGAATCTATCATTACCCTTAAGTATCTATCTATGGATTCAAAAATATTTAATAAATTTGGCATAGTGATGTATTTTTTAACTGCATCGAATAAAGGAATTTTAACTTGCACCTTTTTAAATCTATCAATTATTTTTTTATCAATATCATTATAAAAAAAATTATTATATTTATAGCCTTTGGGGAAATAAAAGAGTAATGGATTGTTCAATGTAATCCTCAATGAATTTGTTTTTAGCATTTTTGTTTTGTTTTTCATCATTAGAATGTTTTGAGGGTAGGGAAAGAGAGTTTTAACAAGGAGTACATACCTATTAGGTATAATCATTGGAATAATAAACTTTTTTAACACTATGGACTATGATTATGCATAAATTATCATGGTATTTTGTATTTAAAATAGGTTGGGATGGAAGTTGTCCAGAACCTTGAATCCTTATTTCACTGATGGTGTTTTTGAATTATCCCACTTGCATTCGTAGGTCTTGAATAGCTGATTGTGTGGTATATTGGAACATGAGGTTTTGGTTTTCCATTTTCTTCACCATGTTCCCAATGCTTGGTTCATATTCGGGATGAGGAATATTATTTTGAGAAGTTTAAGGATAATAAGGTTATATACATTGACTTTGTTGATACCATTTTTTTAGGGTAGCTCAAGTTTCCTCTTTATTGGTATTATGGTTGTGATTTCCACCCAAGATTTGGTTTTGGATTGAATGGTTATTTATTAAAGGGAGGTGGTTTATAAAATAGATGCCCAGGGAATATTTATACACAAGACTCATATGAATCATGAAGTTGTAGGAACTAGTCAAAAAAATGAGTGTTATTAGAATAAATACCACAATGTAATGGAACAAAAAGAGAGTGTGAATTACTTTCTATTTGAGAGAATTTTCTTATAATGCTATGCATATCATAAATTTTGTTATCTACCCTTTATTCTAGGGATGAATGAATTACCTCATGAACTTTTTGAGTGGGTGAAATTGATCATGTACCAAATTGTTGTACATTTTGAGCCATGTTGGCTATTAAGTCAGGAGCGGTGGAAAGAGTTTTTTCAACTAGGACACCACCAGCTGCAACATCTATCATACCACAATCCATGGGGACAATTCCCTCATAGAATCATTGAATTATCAATTTTCCACTAATTTGGTGGTGGGGGAAACTTGAGAAAAGTCTTTTAAATCTATCCCAATATTCTTTAAGGTTCTCTCCTTGTGGTCGCCTAATTCCATAGATTTCTTTTTGGATTGATGTGGTTCGGGAGGTAAGAAAAAATGTCTATAGAAAGATTCATTTTAGGTCATTCCACCCCTAATAGTGGTAGGTAGATAATATAGATAGTCTTTGCCTATACCATAAAGGGAGAAGAGGAAGACCCTAAAACTTAATTAGGTCTTCACTCACATTTTGGGGTTTCATGGTAGAGCACACTATATGGAACTCTTTGATATGTTTGTGAGGGTCCTCGCCAAGAAGACCATTGAATTTCGGAATGGGGTGGATGAGTCCTGATCTAAGCTCAATGTTGGTCGCTTCCTCAGTATATTGGATGTGCGTAGGTTGGAACTCCACATCTAGAATATTCATCTCTTTTAGGGTCTTTTTATTTGCAGTCATGTTTTATAGGGTTTGATTTGGAACTAATTAAGGATCCACAAGGGGTTACTCAATGTTACTTGATTTTCCTACTCTAGATGATCAAATTTGTGAGTGAACTATCTTTTCAATTTGTTGGTAAAATTCAAGTAGTTTTTTTTTCTGACTGGGTTATGAAAATAAGTTGTCATGGTTTTTTGTTATTTTTGTTTTTATATTATTAGAGAAGATAGATAAAATAAAATAACTTAATAATAATTAAATTAGAAACTAAAATGGAATGTTACATTACATAATTAGAGATATAAAGATAAGAATATAGATATAGAAGAAAAAACACACACAAAAACAAAAGAAAAAAACAAAAATAATAAAAAGGGATGGGGGATATTAAAGGAGTACTAAATAAGATGTAAAATAGGGAAATAAAAGTAAATAAAGAGAGAAAAATGTTCTTGGATCCTTGAAAATAGCACCAAAATTTGACAAATAAATAAAGGTAGGGAAAAGGAACAACCTGGTAAGTAGTTTCATATATGGAATTCATTAGGTAGATTTCATCCACCAAATGCTTTGGAAAATCCTCAAATAAGTTTTTGGTACTCTTCACATTTACTTTAAACCTTTATCCACTCTTCTCATAAAAAACATGTATATCAACAAAAGGATAAACATTAGCAACATTATAACGACCAAACCAATGGGAACAAAGCTTACATGGGTGAAGCTTTATCCTAGAATTGTAAATGAGGAACTTCTCACTAATATAGAACTTCTTCTGATGAATCATGTCATCATAGATAGCCTTTGTATTCTCTTTATATATCCAGAAGTTCTCAAATTCATCACATTGAATTTCTTCCAACTCTTGAATCTGCAACTTCCTATGATCATCTGCATCTAAAAGATTCATATTAAATTATTTAACATCCCAATATGAATGGTATTTTACCTCCATAGAGAGGTTAAAATCATTTCCAAACACAATCCTATATGGTGAGATTCTAATTATGGTTTTAAAAGTTATACGGTATGGAAAAAGTGCATCATCCAAGTGTAAACTCCAATCTTTCCTATTGTGTTCTACCATTTTTTCCAAGATTCTCTTAACTTCGTGATTTAAAATTTCTTCTTTTATATTAGTTTGGGTGTGATATGTAGTAAAGACATTATGAACACCCCCATACTTATAGAGAAATGTTTTCATGTTCTGATTTCAAAAATTTAAACCCCGATCACTAATGATGAATCTTGGTAAATCAAACCTACTGAAAATTTGGGACCTCACAAAATAAACAACCACTCAATAGTCATTAATCCTGGTGGCCTTTGCTTCCACCCATTTAGAGACATATTCAATATACAATAATATGTACACATAGACAAATGAATTTGTAAAATTCACCATAAATTCAATACCCCATGCATCGAAGATCTCACAAAATAACATGTGTTGTTGGGGCATTTCATTCCTCTTAGAGATATTCCCTATGAATTGAAATCAAGTACATGACTTAAAAAATGATGGGAATATATATACAATTTTGGCCAATAAATTCTTGATTTAGGGACCTTTCAAGCTATACGTTGTTGTCCAAAGTGGCCCCCACAAGCCAAAGTGTGTCGAAAGCTCAAAAATAAGGCAAACTCATGGTCAGGGTCGACACAATTACGAACAAATTGATCACTAAAAATTATCCACAAATAAAATTCATCCCAAATGTACCATCAAGAATCATGATTAAGTCTTTGGTATTGTGAAGTACGGAAATTAGTGGGGATCCTATAAGTTTATAGAAAATTCACAATGTCCACATACCTAGGGGTAAGTTCCACAACATCATAAAGGTTCTCATGAAGAAATGATTCTCCAATGGGAGGGAGGAGTCAACATGGGGATGAAATGATGGGGAAATCCTACTAATGTGGTAAACTTCCACATTTTCCCCTCCTCTCTTATATATAATCTCAAGGTAAAACTCTTGGAGGAGGATCATCTACCGTATGTGGTGGGGCTTCGCTTCGGCTTTCTTATGGTGAAATCAAAGGTAAGTATGGTCAGAAAAAAATGAATTTAGATCCAAGTAGAAATGAATAATTTTTCCAATCCAAACACAATATAAATGATCCCGTTTTCAGTGGTTGCGTAGTCTAACTAGGAAGGTTCAAGGGTATGTGAGTCTTACACAATGACATGATGAGCCTTATAAACCCTTTGTGATAAAACTTCTCCAACTGCATCATTAGAGGCATTACTCATAATTTTGAAGGGGAGATCCCACCTTGGTGGTTGGATGATGGGAGGTGATGTGAGACTCATTTTTAGTGAATTTAAGGTATCCTCAACAATTTTATCAAACGCAAACATATAGTCTTTTTGTAATAACTAAGATAAGGTAAGTGTGATCTTACTAAAGTATTTAATGAATTAGTGGTAAAAACCTAAATGACCCAAGAAAGATCACACCTCAAAAAAACATTTTGGATATAGAAGGGATAAAATTAATTCAATTTTTGACTTATCCACTTAAATTTTCCCATTTTAAATAACATACCCAAGGACTATCCCTAGATCAACCATAAAATGAAATTTCTCATAATTTAATACAAGATCTTTTCAATGAAGTAGGTCATCTCTCGATGCAGCTTTAAATCATTAAATAAAAAGGAAGGTTTTGATTATAAAGATAAAATGGAAAGGGGATTTTAGAAAACTTGGGGTTTGTTTATTTTTAAATTTAATTTGAAACTATATTACTAAGTGAGAGAAATTGGCTGGAGAAATCGTGATCAATCCGGGTGAGTTCCCCTTATTTTTTCATCCATCATCACTTGCAAGGGAAGTGGTCCAATCTACCCCATCTAGAATGTTTTCAATTGGAGGCCACATTTAGGCCCCTTGTGCTCACATTCAGCCATTGGCCCAATTATATGAATTAAATCCAAATGTCCATATAATCCTAAAAAATGTAATTTGAAAATTTGGATCAATGTATTTAATTATATTATAGAAACATTGAACTTATATCATATTTAACCATTGTGAAAATAAATCTTATAGGAATTTTTTCAACAAATGAATTCAAAATAAATATTGAGTGCAAAAGGCTTTAATAATGGTATGATTAAACCCATAAAAATTAATGAAGAAGTATAAGGGTGATAAAATATTTTATATCATTGTGCGATCACTTATATGAAAGGATTTTAGGTGATGTTAATTTTAATACAAATCATCCAAAGGTTATCAATTTCATTGCAAATGACCAAAAGATTGAGGTCAAGGTAGAATATGAATATTTTCCTCCATTTTTTGAATTATTTAGAATTGTTGTGATTAATATTTCCAATTTAAAAAATATTCAAAATAAAGTTAAGCCTCCTTCTGACCTTAATGGTTTGAAGGATGTTAATAGGAGGAATAAAGGCAAGGCAATTGCCCAGGAAATAAATGATTTAGAAAAGAAGGATGATCCTGGTAAATGGGTGAAAAATCAATCTAGCACCTATGATATAAGAAGTATAAATGTAGAATCTGGGTCTTCTCTAGTTTGTGAGGAGTAGGAGTTCGAATCTGTGGGTCTATCCAATATTTCAAATCCCACTAGACCTTTGGATGAACTTACAACTGAGAATGGAATTGTAACTGATGAGGATGATTCTTTTTATTTGGATTTTGAACATGAAATTTATCTATATATTGTATCTATACACGACAAACACAAATTTGGATCCTATTAAAAACATGGGGTTGCTTCTACCCCTCAACCTGAGGATAGTGTTATAGAACCAACTCATATCACTGTTAAGGATACTGTTGAGGGATCTAACAACCATTTTGTTAAAGTTGGTGGTTATTCTGATAGGGGAGCTTTAAAATCCATATCAACTAATATGTATAGAAACTCTAAACATATTTTTGACCCTTTAAATGTTTACACCCTAGTTATGGATGAACCTTATTCATCTACACAGGAAGATTCTTTTTTTTTTGTTAGCAACAATGTTGAACATAATGCAATGGTTAAACAGGTTGATCTATAAGTGATTACAAATGTTCAAAATTATATGATCTTTAAATAAAGTTCTAATAAGAAGGAGGATTCACGTAATATTGATATAGACTATCCATACTAGATGAGTATATTCAATATAATTGCACTTCTTAACTAGAATGATCTTTTTGGTGATCAAGTTCTCCAAGTATCCAAAGAAAGTGATGTTAATACCTCAATTTATCAATGTACTATAGATACTAGTACAAAAGATCAGGGGGTGTTGGGAATTAATCATGTCCTACCACATCTAGGAAAAAATATTTTAGATATGTAAGATAAAAAAAATATTTTCCACTAGAAAATAAACTTGAAATAAAAATTCTGGTGGGAATAAGAAAGGGACCTCTTACTCTAAACAAAAGTTTAAATGAAAACCCTCTTGTGAAAGTATCAAGGGATTTTTAACCTTGAAATGTTTAGAGATATCAATATTATTATTAAAAAAAATAATCCTAATCTTCTTGGTATTTTTTATCCAAAAATTATTTTCTCTTAATGTGTTTCCTCTCTTAATCACTTGGGTTACCATCTTATCAGTACCAATCAGTCTACCAATGATATAAAAAGACTTTGGGTTTTTTTCACTTATGGATGGGTAGAACTTCTAGCTTCATTTCTACCATTCAGATGGTATCTTTTAATTATTTTCATATAGGTACTCAAAATTTCTTCTCTTTCATATACACCTTCAATGGATATCAAAAAAGAAGGTATCTTTGGAAGAATATTCAGTACTTGAGAAACAGTATTACTTGTCCTTGGATTGTCATTGGATACTTTAATGCCACTCTAAATCTAGATGAAATGTTAGGAATGTTTATTTCATCCACATCTATTAGGGATTTTAAGGATTGCATTTAAAAAAATCAATCCTTATGAGGTTAATATGGTTGGTTCCAAATACTCCTTGTATAGAAAGCATCTAACTAAGATAGTAGCGAGTAAAATAGATAGATCCATTGTTAATGCAATTACCCTTGATTCTTGGGAATTTATCTCTTATTCAACTCTCACAAGAGTCAACTCTGATCGTCTCACTATCTTTTTTAATCTTGTATCCAAATGAGCAAAGATTATTCAACCCTTTAGATTCAACAATTCTTATAATCTACATCCATATTGCATAAATTGATTCTGGAAACTTGGAACTCAATCAACATTAAAGGTGATATTGTGGATTGTGTTTTAAAGTTCAAATTCCTAAAAACAAAATTTAAATTCTAGAGTATTGAATCCTTTAGCCATATTGATGAAAAAATTTCCCAACTTGAATCCCTTCTTCATTCTATCCAGGAAAAGGATTCTAGTTGTGACTTTGAAAATGGTCTTCCGTGGGAAAGCAAGAGTACTCGTGATCTGAATTTTATTCTTTAACTCAAAGAAAGTGTGAAAATAGGAATTTACAAAGTTAAATGTATTAAATAAAGTGATAGGAACACTAAGTTTTTTAATTACCTTTAAAGATTTAGGAAAATAAACAAGCCCCTTTCTATTATCAGTGAAAATGAGAAGTTTCTTTATAAAAAGAAGATTTAGCTTCCTATGTTGTATCTTATTTCATGAATCTCTTGAATTCTTATATCCCTTGCATTTAGGAAATAGAATCATCCTTCCCATGCTTTTTAGTCATGAGGAAAACTCAAATCTCACTGTTGTTCCTCTAGATTTTGAGATCAAAGATGCATTTTTTGGTTTAAATACTAGGAATTACCTTGGTCTAGATGGGTTTACAAACTCTTTATTCAAGTTTTATTGAGATAGTATTCACTGTGATGTATGTAGACTTGTTAAGAACTTCTTAAAAAGTGTTCAACTTACACAAGGTATCAATTCTCAATTTCTTACTCTTATTCCTAATATAGAAAATAAAAATGAGATCTATCTTTTCATACTAGTGGACTTAGTCAACAATATTTATAAAATTATTGGGAAAATACTTTCAAATAAGCTTTCCACCATTGCTGAAATAATTGTTTCATCAAATCAATTTGGTTTTATTAAAGGAATATTCATCCAATAGTGTCGTATCATTACATCTAAATTCATTAATATCTATAGGAAATCTAAAATAATAGGTAATATTGTTGTTAATATGGATATCAAAAAAGCCTTCAACACTCATTATTGGGGCTTTAACTATAAATTTTTAACAAAGATTGGTTTTGATGATGTTTTTATCACTTGGATAAAATTCCACTTGAGCTATAATCAAATTTCAGTGCTTGTCAATGGCTCTCTAGAGGGATATTTTAACTACTCAAGAGGCATCAAACAAGGTGATACTACTCTCTTAGAAATTTTATTCTCTATTACAGAGGACTATTTAAGAAGACTCTTCATCAATAGGTGAGTATTGAAAAAATTACACCTATAAGGGAGAGAAGGGGTCTTGTTTCTCCTAGTCACTTGTTATATGTTAATGATATCATCCTCTTTACTCAAGGTGATATAAGAAACATCAGAAACATTAAGAATGATTTCCTTCAATGTGAAAAGGTTTTAGGTTAGGTTATTATCTGGAAAAAGTCTTACTTGTACTTTACAAAAACCATTACTACCTCCAGTAAAATAAATATCATTAATTATTTGGGTATTAAAGAAAGTGTATTTCATTTTATATATCTTTGTGTCCCTATGTTTTGGGGGAAACCTCACATAGGGATTTTCTCTCAAATTTAAAGACAGTTCAAAAATCAACTTGCCTCATGGAAGGGTAAATCTGGTTCTGTGGTTGCTAGAATTAGTCTTGTGAACTCTTTCATTATCTCAAAAATTGTTTACTTCTTTATGGTTTATAAATTTCTGATTAACCTTATAAAAAATATGATCTCCCTCATAAGGATTTTTTTATGGAGTGGTATCATTCTACAAAGAAATATTTCCACTGTTCTTTGGAAATATTTCTACCAACCTATTGATTGTGGTGAAATTGGTATCAAGAATCTTAGAAAGATCAATAAATCTTTTTAGGCTAATTTTATATGGAAGTTAATCAATGGAAATTCATAATCTAATATTTTCTTAAAGGACATATTCTTAGAAAAATGAAAGACCTGTTGATTAAATTATATAAAATCTTCCATGTTTCATCCTTTTAGAGATTACTTATCCAATATCTTTAATAACTCCCACTGGTTGGTTAGGAAAATGTATTCTCTCAAATTATGGTCAGACAATAGAACATGTACCACTTGGGAACAGGGACTAATTTCTGGTACTGTAGCAGTAATATAGCAGTAGAGGAACTGTAGCAGTGGCAACACTGTAGTGGTAGAAGAACTGTATCAGGAACTGTAGCAGTGGTGGTACTGTAGCTAGTATTGTAACAGCCTACGTACTGTAGTAGTATTGTTCACCAAAAGACCCTTTGGGCCAAAAAATGGGCTTTCAAGCCTTGTATTTAGGCCACTTGGCCTTGGGCCTTTGGGCTATGTAATGGGTCTCCCTCTACCTAGTGAAAAGAGGTCTTTGCTTTAAGTAATAAATTGAGGCTTCCGCCCTAACATTTTAAAAAAATATACTCTTTAATCCAAATGCATCGATTAAAGATCAAATGGAGATTTCTTTTGATATTATACTTGTGGATATCAAAGACATTGTTCTGAATTATGATTTCATTAATGGTGATGAAATTATTTTTTGGGATCCTACTACTAATGGTAATTTATCATCCAAATATTTTTATAATGAAATTAATCATGGGAAATTATGTACTTGGGAGAAACACTTGAACAAATCTTGGATACTCCCATCTATAATGGAACTTTACTAGACAGTTATGCATTACAAGCTCCCTACTGATGATATTTTTGCAGTTTATGGGTATTAATATTTACTCAAGATATTCCCTATGTAACCAACATAGAGAAGACATTGACCATTTATTTCTCAGTTGTGTTACAACAACTACTCTATGGATAGATGCGGTATCTCTGTTTGAGGTCATATTACCATATATGGATAACATTAAGGATCATATAACTTCTTGTATGCAAATTTTTGGTTCTTAGAAGCTTCTCAATCTGTTCATGGTAGCCTGTATGGAAACTCTACATGTGTTTTTTTATAGCCTAAACAAATAGATTCATGAAGATAGGCCTTTCTGTCTAAAATATGTGCTTTCTCATATCCTTAATGCAGTGAAATATGCAAATGATCTTCAATATGGGTGTTGTAAAAACTCTATACATAATTTATCTATTATTAAATGATTTGATATTTTAGGTAATTATCATCCTCCTTATAGAACATTTGAAGTAATATGGATCTCTCTTTTTCTTGGGTGGATTAAATGCAACACAGATGGTGCATCAATAGGAATCAATGGCCCCTCTGGGTATGGTTCTATTTTAGAGATCATTTTTTCAACACAATAGGTTTTCTATTTAGTCCTTATGGCTTAACCACTTATCTTAATGTTTATCTTCTTATCAGTATCAATTTAGTGGAGGTAGAATAGTAGAGAGGATTGATTAATTTATGGATTGAATGTGAATCTTCCACAATGGTACAAGATATTAGAAACGGATCTATTCACTTATCATGGAATATTGTTTCCAGGTCAATCAACTGTATAGAATCCCTTTCATCCATGAACTATATTATTACTCATATTTTCTGTGAAGCTAAATACTTAGCAGATGGACTTGCAAACAAGGGGATCATAGTGCTAGAGTTATATTTTCTCAATGAGGTTCTTGATGATCACTTTACCTTTTAACATCATGAATTTTGTAAAAAAATATCATTACATACTTTTGTAACATTTCTTTTATTTAATAATGGAGATTTTTCCTTCTAGTAAAGATCTCATTAACTAAAAAATAAATGAAAAAAAATTAATTTTATGGTTCTAAAATTATCATTTTATACATGAAATGTTATTTAAAAAATCGATATTATCCTTGATTATAAAAATTTCCATAATCTGCAGTTTTAATTAACATTACATTCATTTTTATGAAAATAAATTTAATGAATTTAATCATTTATTTTTGTCAATAATTTACAATATTATTTATTATGAATGTTTGCTAATTTTCAAGAAAAAAGTGATTTATTAAAAGTAGCTTGTGATAAATCTTATGAGATATAAAACTATTTTACGATTTGAAAATAATGTATGATGTTTTAATGATAAATTATATTTTTTATGGATCATAAATGAGAAAGGTGAGCCTGTAAAAAAATTCTTAAAATAAAACCTATCACTTTAGTAACAAATGTGATCTTGAGGGATGGAGTGATTCCCCAACCTCAAGGGGAAATTTTCCTAATAGTTGTATTATTAGTGGCCTCATGGATTTATTAAGGTTTTCCAAGTATCATTTAAATGCATACATGAATTACTATTTTCAATATATTTGTAAGGATAAATATATGTATTTTTAAAATGTTATTTTGGAATGGGTTTTCAAAATAGTAAGTATTTTAATGGTTTTCAAAAGTATTTTCATATTTATTTTATTGAAAACCCAAGTTGTATATTTTTGAGAAAATTATATATTATGTAATTTTTTTTGTATTTTATATAAAATTAATTCAAATGAATTTTAATTGTTTTGAAAATAATTAATATTGAATTTAAAACCCCTTACTAATAAATTTTATATTCACCCTATATTTTTTTAAAAAATCATAGACTTAGTCGAATTTACAAAGGTGTTTGGTTGCATTTAAAGAGTTATCATGATTCAAGTAAAATAGTTGTTTTACTTTTAATTATTGTAACATCTGATTAATTATAAGCAAATTTCATAATCCACAAAAACCTAGACCAAAAAAGATATTTTAGTATGTAAAGGACTCTATATGTAATACCCTAGAATTCCATGATTTTTTTAAAATTAAATGGGATTATTTTGAGACCAGACTCTGAGAGGGCATGTAATTTTAAGGCCCGGAGTGGCTGTAATGTATTTTTGAACTATTTTTAAGGTTCATTAAATAAATATGTGAGCAGGTTTTTCTAAATTTTAAACTGGTGCCCGGATCAAAAATATGATGGCACCTTTGAACTCATAGCGTTGAGATTCTCCTAGAAAGGTTCTAACATTGCATGATGTAAGCCAATAGTGGAAGGTAGTTTTTGGTCATAAATAAAATAATTAAGTAATAATTATTTTATTTTCAAATTCCTATAACTCCCAAATGGTAATTCGGATTAGAAATCCGAGACTATCATTGAGCTCGTGAGGGCGTGTTTCCCTTAGGCAGAGCTTAACCTCGACCGGTTTGGGTTGAGGGTGAAAGTAAATTTTTGGACTTTTTAGAAGAAAAATAAAATAACATAAAAAGTTATTTTAATTTTTCTTCTTCTTTTTTGAGCAGTGGAACGTCAGCATTGTGGTGAAACAATGAGGTGATGATGAATCTCATTAATGAGTTAGTGTAACGACGCTGTAACATAGCGTAACAGAAATACTAATTCACATTCTTCAATTAATATCCTAACAAGCAGTGTAGGATTGTTGGCACAATACAGGAATTGCTCTGAGACTTTGGTGGGTGGCGACGATGAACAACGAACACACCTTCTTCCACCCTTCGAAGAATCACTAGCAACTGTGGACTGCGGATCAAAAATAAAGAATGAAGGTGCATGATCCTGTTCTTCCTCGACCAACAATCCTATCCCAGATATGGGGTTTTATTTTAATTGAATTCTTTATTTTCCCCATTCTTTTATTCAAACGATGAATACGGGTTAACTCAAAAATAATTTAACCCACGAATCGATCGTTCATGCGGGGTGGTTAATGATGTGGGGGAAAGGGGGATATTTATATTAGTGATCATTCCACCATATTTATGGTTCTCTATGATCCTGCTAACAAGAACATATCAAGTTCAACACTAAAAAAGACTTGGATCATTATTTGGGTGTTTCTATGTGTGACTCATTCCCCTCCTCTCTCATTTATTCCTTCCCATTATTTGTGATGCAATGGTGGTAGCACATCAGCTGAGGAGGTGCCAGAAGGAAGGGTTGTGACACCGAAGAGAGGCCATGGAACCCCGGTCGTAGTAGGAGGTGGTAGGTGGAGAGAAGGAGATAGGGGCTGCTGGAACGGAGGTCGGCAGTTGGCTGCAGGGGGGACACGGCCACCCGACCACGTCAGATGCGCCACGGGGCCCAAGGCTATTGTCCGTAGACCACAGCGGTGAGCTAGACCCATGGCAGAGCCATGAGTCATGCGGAAGGACCGGTCCTCCTGAGTAGACCGGTGCTGGAGGGTGGCACTACATTGGAGGACGAGCATGCATTGGCGAGTTGTGGCATGCAGAAAGGGGGATACCAAATTATTTCGGAATCATATAGCACAAACCAGACACTCAGCAAGAATTCAAGAAGTGGGGAGGTCCGTCTTGCCATGCGGGCTGGGCCGGAGGCGCAAAACCGGGCCGTTGGGCGGCCCGAGATAGAGAAGAGTCTGCCAGCTGATGTGGGCTGGGCTGATAGGATAAACCAAGCTTCTGGGCGGCCCGAGCTGGGAAATAATAGGCCCGCCTGTTACGAGCTGGGCTGGATGAAACCAAGTCGTTGGGAGACCCGGTGGGTTGGACCCATGATCGAATTAGGTTGGGTCCAGCAAGTCCCACTAGGCTTGGCCCAGCAGCCAGGTCATCCTAGACCCCACCGGGTCGGGTCGGGTCATGTGGGACCCTCGGGCCAGGTTGGTCGGGTCGGTCTAAGCATAGACACAACCGACCCCTGTTTACTAAAATGTCAATATCTTCCATACTGGTCATATGATTGATGTTTTGTCTATGGAGTTGGGACCCTTGTAACAACATAGTCATTTGGGAATACTCTAAGTGAGATTTCCTGGTAGTTGAGATGTGACTGATGGCCTGAGGAGTAGATTCTTCTAGAATCAAGTATGCTACGAGCAGGAATCCTACGACTGGCTGTGATGCGAAGAATATTATGAGCAGGTCTTAGTGATCCAGTTGGCCAAGAGAGGAGTGGATCTTAGTGATCCAATTGGCCCAGAGACGAGAAAGACTTAGTGATCCAGCTTCCCTAGAGACAAGCGGGTTTAAGTGATCTAACTGGAAAAGAGATGAGCATGTCTTAGTAATCCACCTGTTCAAGAGATGACCGGGTCTTAGTGATCCAACTAGACGAGAGATGAGCGGGTCTAAGTGATCCATCTATCCCAAGAGATGAGCGCGTCTATGTGATCCAACTGGCCCAAGAGATAAGCAGTTCTTAGTTATCCATTTGGCCCAGATATTAGCAGGTCTAAGTGATCTAGCTGTCCCAGAGACGAGTGGGTCTAAGTGATCCAGTTGTCCCTAGAGACGAGGTAGTGGCTAGTGAAATCATGCAGGTGGTGCATACTTCTACGACTTTGGGATGATAATCTAAACTTACCCATCAGGTGGGGTTTTCAGCAGATGACTTATCAACTATCTTTTACTCCCTTTTGTTTTTAGTTGTATTTTGTTGGGTTTGTATCCTGGACCATTTACTTTTAGTTTGTATTGTACTCGCAGTAGTTGTCTTGTGACAGTTGTGGTTCACTTAGCACTAATGGAAAAATTTCCTATACCAGCGATTTGGAACCATTGGTATAGGTCACCAAACCGTTTTTATAGCCTATACCAATGGTTTTGGAATCCGTTGGCTGATTTGGCATTGTAAAAGACCTATCCCAATGGTTTGGAGAAAACTGTTGGGATAGGTTAATCTAAAAAAATTACAATGGAGGTTTGAACCCACAACCTACACGTTATATATCAACAACTTTACCACTATCCAAAAGTTTACTTGGTGAATATATTTGGATATATATATATATATATATATCTATATGTAATTTATATATTGATTTTTTTTATGATATTCGACAAAATTATTCATAAAAAATAAGGGTACCTATCCCAATAGTTCTCAAATCCATTGGGATAGGCCTTGCCCAATGGTTTTGAGAACTGTTGGGAGAGGTACCCACCCTCTCCCAATGGTTTTCCCAAACCATTGGGAAAAGTGGTCTCAAATTACCCTTTCCCAATGGAATTGTTAAAACCATTGGGTTGGGAAAAGTGGACCCTTTACCAGCAGTTTGGGAAAACCATTGGGAAAAGAGGTCTCAAAGTACCCTTTCCCAATGGTTTTGGAAAAACCATTGGAAAATTTAGACTGTTTCCCAATTTTTTGGGGAAAACATTAGTAAGAGTGGTCTCAAAGTACCATTTCCCATTATTTTTGGAAAAATTATTGGGAAAAGTGTACCCTTTCCCAATGGTTTTGGAAAAACAATTGGGAAAGGGGACCTATACCAATGGTTTGTATAAACCATTGGTATAGATACATTGGTATTGGTAGGATTTCTAGTAGTGTAGTGTTTACCTTTCCACAGTTTAAGATTTGTGTGTGTGTAAAACTTTAAAGGTAAATGCCTTCCTTTTTTAGGATATTTCTATTCGATGTTAGTCATCATCCCCTGGTCTATGGAAGGAGGTCTTAGGGGTAGTCACGGCGCAGGCCCTAGGGGACGGGTTGTGACAAAATGGTATCAAAGGAGGTCGATTCTACCAGAAGAACTAAGAGTCTGTAAATTCTTATGGGGAAACAATGTTAAGTGTTTCAAGATCATATTTCAGGATAGGGACTCCAGTGTTGGTGCGGTGGCCGACGTATCTATACACTCAGACCTTGAATTATTCTTTCCAACTCAGTGCATGAAAACACTAGTTGCATGCGTCTTTGAGTGTTTTCTAATAAACTTTTTGAGTTAGAGTTAGCTCAAAAAGTACAATCTATTGATCGTGGTGAATCTTGATCTCTTTTGGGATGCCCCCACACAGCCAACCAGCTAGTATTCTAGTGTGTGACCACGAGGATGGTCCACAAAATGATGAGGCTTCAGTACGGGGGCCATTGCCCAAGATGGAACCTTCGGGTGGTATCCCAGTGATACCATTGCCCATTGGTCAAAAATTACTACTAGCGCTACCGGTAGAGGATGTACATTAGCTCAGTGCCTTACACAAGTTCTAGCAATAGATACCTCCCAGTTTTAGGGGATAGATAAATCCCCAGGTCACTGAGGATTGGCTGGAGGTGGTGACGCGAGTCTTCCGCTTAGTGAGGATGCCACTTGACCAGATGGTGGTTCTATTAACGAGCCTTTTATAAGGATCAATGGGGAGATGGTGGAGTTTGACCATAGAGACTCATGAGGAAGTGACCCTCACTTGGTTTTACATCGAGTGACTTTTCATGGAGGAGTTATTACTCATGACTTTCCACTCAATGCACATAAAATATCTTCTTCACTTACAACAGGGAATCTTGTCAGTGGTTGAGTACTTTGCAAGGTTCACAGACCTCTCTCGTCACTCTATGGATATGGTGAGGGGCCCTTTCTTTAGGTCCTGGACTTTTGAGAAGGGAATCTTATGGGATATGAGGGCATCAATTATTTCCCTCATCATCCCTATGCAGGTTGGGGTGCTAGAGTGAGATCTATTGGTGTAGAGATTCCTCGCTGAGCAAGCACCGACAGTGGGAGCTACCACCGGGCAACGGGTGGCCGAGTCATCTATGGAAGTTATCCAACAGTTGATGAAGAGTTCCAAGTGGGATAGACCATCTGGAGGATGATCCCAAGATTTAGGTTCAGTGGAACGTGGCCCCCAGGGCATCATGAGTCAGCAGAGGAGTAGAGTGTGCTACTCGTGCGGTGGGCAGGGACACATCGCTCGTGACTACCCGACCCACCGCACAGACGATCAACGACCAGTAGAAGGGCCACAGAGATATAGGCATAGGTTCAATCGAGGTGTTATGTGGGGAGGATGACATGGAAAGGGATCTGGAAAAGTGGTAGGTATTGGATAGAGGTTTGAGGTGCTACCACCACCACCCCTAGGTGGTCCACCACGGCCTCTGGGAGCCGGTGGATAGGGGTGAGGTCAGCTTTAGGTGATGGTGTCCTACGACCACGGTGCTCTAGAAATTATTAGAGGTACGATCTGTGTCTTCTCCACCATGTCTATAGTTTTTATAGACATAGGTTCCAATCACTCTTTCCTTACCACAGATCTTGTTTGGAGCTCAAAGATTCTGATCGAGTCGTTAGCTCAATCCTTATGGTTAGAGACTCCTATGGGAGTGGATTCAGTTATTACACCCTAGTTACAATAGTGTGAGCTTACTCTAGGAGTTGATATCTTTAGCTGGGATCTTCTAGTAGTGGTGTTGAGGCCTTACGATGTAATCCTGAGCATAGACTGTTTATCCATAGTTCATGCCCAGATTGATTGTTTTAGTTGTAGAGTGTGGTGTGTCCACGACAATGAGACCAGGTTTTCCTTCACTAGTGAGAAGGGAGCCCTTGTATCATGGGATGTAATCATACATAAGAGGGTGTAGCCAATCACTCATCAGTTGGATTGCATGACTCTCAGTGTAGTGGATGAAACGAGTCCACAGTTTCCTATAGTGGTGGATGAGTATGAGGAAACCTTTCTAGAAGATGTTACAGGACTACCTCCTCATAGATAGGTATACTTATGAATTGATCTATACCCCAGGATGGAACCGATATCTACACCTACATATCGGATGACTCCTACATAGGTCCAGGAGATGAGGGTACAGTTGGAGGACTTATAGAGGAAGGGGTTCATAAGGCCCAGCATTTCACCATGGGCAGCCCCAGTGTTGTTTTCCAAGAAGGAAGATGAAAGATTTAGGTTATGCATATAATTCCAGTTCTTAATCCAGGTGACTTTGAAGAAGAAGTATCCTCTACTAAGGATTGATTACCTCTTTGATTAGCTGAAGCGAGCGAGATGGTTCTCGAAGATATAGCTCAGATTAGGCTATCACCATCTTCAAGTACGAGGTGAGTACATTTCAAATATGTATTTTAGATGTCACTATGTCCACTATGTGTCCTTAGTGATTCCTTTTGGCATGAAGAAATCCACATAAGTGTTCATGGGACTCATAAATGGGATCTTCTAGTCGGACTTATACCGATTTTTAGTGGTCTTCATTGATGACATCTTGGTGTATTCAGCGTCTGAGGGGGTGCACGCGATTCACCTGGGGATGGCTCTGGACACAATCTGAGAGAAACAACTTTATGGAAAGCTCTCAAAGTGTGATTTTTTGATAAAAAATGTCCACTTCCTGGGACATGTCATCTTAGAGGCTGTATTTCTGGTGGATCCAATGAATATCGAAGTGGTGCTTGCTTGGCAGCCACCCAAGAGAATTACTGGGGTGTGGAGTTTCCTTGGGAATTTTGGGTACTATATGAGGTTTGTACCTAACTTCTCCAGAGTGGAAGCACCCATGATGTAATTGATGAAGAATGGAAAACCCTTTGTGTGGACAGAAAGATACCAGTCGATCTTTCAGCAGCTGAGGCAGAGCTTGAAGAGTGATCCCATATTGAGGTTTCCATAGGAGGGAACCAACTACATGGTTCACTGCGATGCATCAAGAACTGGGATTGGATGTGTCCTGATGTAGTAGAAAGAATTGATTTCTTATGGCTCACGATAGTTGAGACCGCATGAGCAGAACTATGCGACTCGTGACCTTGAGTTGGCAGCCGTAGTCTTTGCACTGGAGATGTGGCGACACAAACTTATGGTAGAATGATTCATCATCTACTCTAACCATAAGAGTCTCAAGTATATCTTTTCTAAGAATGATATGAATCTAAGACAATGAAATTGGCTAGAGTTCCACTGGGACTATGACTTTGAGATAGTCTATAATTCTAGGAAGGGGAATGTGGCGGCATATTCTCTCATCAGAAGATTGAGTTCACAACTACTGAATGAGGCCTCATATAAGTATTCCTCACTTCAGATATCCTTTATGGATAGAGATGAGGCATATTATCTTCATTCTATGGTAGTTTCCCCTCCACTCTTACAGCGAGTTAGGGAGGTGAAACTTGGAGATTACAGTTGTGAGACTACACGAGCCCAGATGTTCGTTGGACAAGCTCCTTATGGATTTTCAATAGGTGGGGAGAACACCAACCTTTTCAGAGGAAACACCATAGTACCATTGGAGTTGTAGGACGAGGTGTTGGGGGAGTTCCATACATCCCCTTTGGCGGTACATCTAAGTGTGGAAAAGATGTACCATGACCTCCGGCGTCAGTACTGGTGGTTGGGAATGAAGAAGGAAGTAGAAAAGTTTTTCTCGAGATGCCTCACTTGTCAGTAAGTAAAGGCTGATAATTAGGTTCCAGTAGGTTTGACACAACCCCTTGAGGTGTTGAAGAGGAAGTGGGATGATATATTAATATACTTCGTGATGGGGTTACCACGTACATCTTGGAGGCACAATACCATATGGGTGATTGTAGACCGACTCACCCAGTCGACACACTTCCTACCCATTCGATAGTAGGGTTCAGTAGAGATCTTGAGAAACCTATACATGTAGGATATAGTTCAACTCCATGGAGTCCCATCTAAGATAGTCTCAGATCATGATACACACTTTACATCTCCATTGTGGAAGGGATTGTAAGAGGATTTTGGAACTTAGCTACGCTTGAGCATATCCTTTCACCCACAAACTGATGGTCAGACTGTGCAGACCATACAGACCTTGGAGGACATGATTCGTGCTTACGACCTTACTTTTGGTTGTAGTTGGGAGGACCACCTACCACTGGTGGATTTTGTGTACAACAACAACAACCAGTCCCCATTGGTATGATACTATTAGAGGTGCTATATAGACGACCATGTAGGTCATCATTATACTAGAAATACCTAGGGGAGTCAACACTCATGGTTCCATAGATGGTACATGCTACCACATAGATGGTACAGGTCATGTGAGAGTGGATGAAGACTTCATAGAGCGGATATAAGTCTGATGTTGATAGGCGATGGAGACCCTTGGAGTTTTAGGAGGAGGACCATGTATTCCTATGAGTCTCTCCTCGACAAGAGATATGAAGATTTGTCCAGGGTGTATAGTTATCTATGTGGTTCATCAGACCTTTCCTGATACTGCGTAGAGTGGGTGAGGTGACGTACCACTTGAATCTATCGTTATAGTTAGATAGGGTGCACGATGTCTTCCATGTATCCTTGCTAAGGTGATACGTTCATGACCCTTCTCACGTCATTGATCACGGCGAGCTAGATATTGACGATAGGGAAACAATTGTATAGTACCCAGTGGAGATAGAGTATTGATGGGAGATGATACTTCATGGATATTCGATACCTATGGTGTGTGTTTGTTGGAAGTATAGGAATATCTATGATATCATGTGGGAGTGGGAGGCTCAGATTCATGCTCAGTACCCCCATTTGGTTTATTATCCCTTATTTTGGATTATGAGGATGTAAAGACCTAAAGAGGGGAGGAATGTAATACGCCTGAATTCCATGAATTTTTTTTTTTGAAAATTAAATGAGATTATGTCAAGACCAGGATCTGAGAAGGCACGTAATTCTGAGCCCTAGAGTGACCAAAACATATTTTTGAACTATTTTAAAGGTTCATTAAATAAATGTGTGAGCGGGTTTTTCTAACTTTTAAACCAGTGCCCGGATCAAAAATATGAGGGCACCGTTGAACTCAGAGAATCGATATTCACCTAAAAAGGGCCTAACATTGGACAACCTGGGACAATAGTGGAAGGTAGTTTTTGGTCGTAAATATAATAATTAAGTAACAATTATTTAATTTTCAAATCCTTATATCTCCCAAATGGTAACTCGGATTGGAAATCTGAGAGTATTGTTGAGCTCGTGAGGCCATGTTTCCCTTAGTCAGAGCTTAAACTCAACCAGTGTGTGTTGAGGGTGAAAATTATTTTTTGTATGTTTCAAAAGAAAAATAAAATAACTTAAAATTTTATTTTAATTTTTTTCTTCATCATTGAGCAGTGGCACGTTAGCACTGTGGTGAAACAATGAGACGATGATGAATCTCATTAATGAACCTCTTTAATGAGTCAGCATAATGACGCTACAATATATTGTAACAGAAATGTTGATTCACATTTGTCAATTAATAGTTTAATAAGAAATGCAGGATTGTTGGCAAAATCTTGGAATTTCTATGAGGCTTTGGTGGGTGGTGATGATAAACGACGAACACACCTTCTTCCACCCTTTGAAGAATCACTAGAAATGGTGGGATGAATATCAATAATGAAGAACAGAGGCATGTGATCCCATTATTCATTGAAAGACAATCCTATCCTAGGTATGGGTTTTATTTTAAGTGAATTATTTTTTTCCCCAATCTTCTCTTAAAATGAATAATGTGGGTTAACTCACAAACAAGTTAACCCGTGAATCGATCTTTCATGCGGGGTGGTTAATGATATGGGGAAAAATGGAATATTTATCTTAGTAATATTTCCACCTTATTTATGGTTCTCTATGATCCTCCAAACAAGTATAGATCTGGATAAACATGAAAAAAGACCCAAATCATTCTTTGGGTGTTTTTTTTTGTGTGAATCCTTCCCCTCATCTCTCATTTCGTCCTTCCCATTCTTTGTGACTCAACAGCGGCGGTGCATCGATTGAGGAGATGCCAGGCGGAAGGGCCGCAGCGTGAGGTTGAGACAGTGGCAGGAGGCCATGGCACCCATCCATGGCAGTGGAACCCCAGCCACGGTGGCAACTGGGGACACCTGCATGGAGGCCAGCTGCTGGCGGCAGGTGAACGCGGCCACCCGACTATGTCGAAAGTGCCACATGGCGCAAGGTCGCGGTCTGCAGACCACAGCGGCGATCTGGTCCCGCTGAAGTACTAGTCTATGTGAGCGGACGGACACTGGAGGGAGGCACCACTCAGGTGCTGCGTTGGAGGGTTGTCCCACGTCGGTAGGCCACAACATGTAGAAAGGGGTCGGTCGGCTTCTTCCATCCACATGCGTCATGAAATGGACACCTAGTGGGCATCCGGGCAGGGGGACGACAAGCCCTCCATGTGGGTTGGGCCGAATCCACAAACTATGTTGATGGGTGGCCTGGGCTAGAGAAGAGTCAGAACACCGATGTAGGTTGGGCCGATGGGACAAACTGCGGATCATTGGGTGGCCCGGGCTGGGAAAGAACTGGCCCGCCTGTTACGGGCCGAGCCGGGCCGGATGAAACTGGGTCATTGGGCTACCCGGTGGGATGGACCCATGATGGAACCAGGATAAGTCTAGTAAGGCCCAATGGTCCTGGCCCAGTGGCCAGGCCAGACCAGACCCCATTAGGTCGGGTCTGGTCGGTCAAACCAGGCAGTTTCATGCGGAACCCCTGAGCCAGGTCGATCGGGTTGGTCTAACCAGGTTGGATCGGGCCCAGATACATCTAGCCCTTGTTTACTAAAATCCCAATTATATTTTAGATAGGGAATCCTATTGACATGTCATCTACAATGTTGGGACCCTTATAATAAGACAGCCCTTTGGGCATACTCTAAGTGAGATTTTGTGGTAGTTGAGATGTGATTGATGCCTTGAGGAGTAGATTCTCCTAGAATCAAGTGCGCTACGAGCAGGAATCCTATGATCAGATGTGACATGAAGGATATTAAGAGAGGTTATTAGTGATTCAGCTAGCCAATAGATGAGTGGGTGTTAATGATCCAGTTGGCCCAGAGACAAATGGGTCTTAGTGATCCAGTCGACCCTAAGATGAGCGGGTCTAAGTGATCCAGCTGGTTAAGAGATGATTGGGTCTTAGTGATCCAGTTGGCCAAGAGACGAGTGGGTCTTAGTGATCTAACTGGTACAGAGGTGAGCAGGTCTAAATTATCTAGCTGGGCCAAGAGACGAGCGGGTCTATATAATCCAGTCGGCTGAAGAGACGAGTGGGTCTTAGTGATCCAGCTAGCCCAAAGATGAGCGTTTCTATGTGATCCAACTATCCCAGATATGAGAAGGGTCTAAGTGATTTAGCAGGCCCAAAAGAAAAGTGGTTCTTAGTGATCCAACTCGCCTAGGTGATGAGCATGCCCAAATAATGAATCGCCCATTAGTATGAATTTTCAGCTTTATGACTAATAATTCTACTTTCTATACTTTGAGTTGTACCTGGTGTGAGCTGTTTTACTTTTTGATTATGCTTTTTGGTTTTTGTTTGTGGTTATGATTTGTGGATTGGGATCCCTACTGAGTATTGTGTTACTCACCCCTACACAGGCTTCACCCGCATGTGTCGTGTCTTGTAGAAACAACCAATGCCTTGACGGAGGACTCGGTGGCCTAGTACTAGGAGGTTCCTAGTGAGATCAGGCAGGCGGGACATACTTCTATAGATTCTGTAAGCTACTCTACACTTACCCATAAGGTGGGGTTTTTAGCAGAAAGTTTATCAGTGATCTTGTACTCCCTTTTGTTTTTAGTTGTATTTTTTTGGGTTTTCTATCCTAGCCCATTTACTTTCAGTTTGTATTGTACTCACAGTAGTTATCTTGTGATAGTTGTGGTTTAATTAGTGTTTACCTTTCCGCAGTTTGATCTTTTTGTGTGTGTGTGTAGGTTTAAAGGTAAATTCCTTCTCTTTATAGGATATTATTATTCGGTGTGAGTCACCATCCCCTAACCTATGAAAGGCGGGCTTGGGGTAGTCATGATGCGGACCTAGGGGATGGGTCGTGACACTATATCTTCCATTCACTTTTTATAAATTAATATATAGCATATTTTTTAATCAAATCTGAAAGTGTAGGTGTTAGGCTATCATATAGAATACATGGTGTATATACTAGTTACACTGTAACAACCCCATTTTTATTTAAATTTTACTTTTATTATGTATTTTTAAGTAATATATTGACTAGGTTGACTTTTAGGAGTTTCTTGTTGATTTGAGAGAGTTTTAAAAGAAATCTGGAGGGATTATGGTTTGAGAATGGTTAGGATAACATGGCTAGGAATAGGCTAATACTTATTTAACTAAGACACATGGAAAACATTATAAATATTTATAATTATTATTGGTAATGAGGATTGATATGAAACATCTCCAAAAAATTGCACTATCTATAATGGTCTGACATGTAGAGGATACAATTTCCCTTACTTACCCATTCGATGGTTACATGTTCCATTTACACTTTCAAGATTATGTGTTCATCAAATTCTAAAGATAATAGTTTTTAGTGATGACCTACATGGAATTTTTAAAGGCTCTTCATTGTATCCATCTATTTCTATGTCATTATAATTTTCTCTGTAGTTTCATAGACAAGACTTGGTCTAATTAGTGAAGTTTCTCCAATATCCACTGAACAAAGTGGTGATAAATATGGAAATTTATACAATTCCTTGAAAGAATCCATATATTTTATAGCCCAATAAATTTTATTATATAAAATACCACTAAAGATAAATGATCTTCCCATGAACCACTGATATCCATCACATAAGATTTGAACATTTATTTTAGTGTTTGGATATTATATTCTGACTATCCTTCTGTTTGGGGATGATATGTCATGCTCATAGTCACGTGAGTTCTAAGGGATTATTGTAAGGATCACCAAAATCATGATATAGATCTTGGGTATCAGTTAAAAATAATAAAAACTAGGACTCTTTGCATTTTCAACACATTCTAAATTTAGATCTCTATAAAATGTTCAATTTTATTAGACTCTTGAATTGGGATAAAGTGTATTGATTTGGTGAGTCAGTCCACAATTACCCATATAGAATTATGACTCTAAAGTGTCTATGGGAGGCTAGGGAAAAAATAAATGACAATCTATACTCATTTATATAGATATGCATAGATGGTAACATGCATGTTAGACATTATTTCTCATCTTTTACCAGTTGATAGGTGAGACCTTGTGTAACAAAATCAGATAACTTTTGTTTCATACCCAACCACCAAAAATTGGTATTCATTTCCTTGTAAATTTTCTGAATACATGGGTGGATGACCCATTTTGAAAAGTTATGAGTAGAAAGAAGTTTTTCTTAACACGATGAAGGAACTATGATGTGATCTTGAAAGTGTGACACCAAGTTTTTGTCCTCTATCCAATCCTCACTAGACTCCCCACCATTATAGTTTGACCTAATGCTAAGTCTTTATTGGTCTATTTACTGAGCCTAATTGAATAGGTTATCTAAGTTAGGGAAAAGAATAATTGGAAATAACTATTCATATTAATTTTATTCTATAAAATCCAAATGTATGTTGACAATTACTCCCATTAATTTTTAATGTTCATGAGATTTTTCGACCACTTTGTTATATGAATACTAAATCAATGCATATATTACTAAATTTACTCTTCTAGGTGTATAAATGAAGTCAAATTCAAATATTTTAAGATATTACATCCATCTTTATTCTCTCATTTTCTGTTCCCCTTGGGAAAATAGGTATTTCAAAATTTTCTGACTAGTAAACACTGTAAAATTTTCACCAAAGAGATAGTGGCCCCATGTTTTTAATTCATGGACCATCTTAACTAATTTCAAATAATGTGTTGTATAATTATTTCATGTTTTCACACTTTTCTTGAACCATAAGCTACGAAATAGTCTCCTTATATAGGAAAAAAACCAGTTCCATATCCAAATTCAACAAAAAAGGCAATGTATCCCTCACATGGTTCTAGTAAGGTGAGGACAGGTGAAAAAGTGAGTCGAGTATTAATATCCTAAAAACATTTATAACAATCATAATTCCAATGAATGGAATACCTTTCCTTAAAAAAAATTCATTGGAGAAGCGAGATGTGATAAATCCTAGACAGAGTGATTTTAATATCCCACTAATCACAAAAAATATTTTTATCTCAAATATGTTCTTCGAAAGTTTCCAAGAAATTACTTCCTCGATATTTTTAGAATCAACTAATATGAATTTTTATAAATAACATGAATTGTGAAAAAAACTTCTTGTATCCAGAGAGTTTATAATATATTCTAATTTCACACAATGTACCCAATAAAATATCTAATTGCTTTGTGGGATCATGTCTAGTTGGATAATATACCAAGATATCATCTAAATAAACCATAAAATATGAATTTATGTACTTTTGAAATATATGGTTCATTAAGACCATGAAAATTGCAGGTAAAATTGTAAGGACAAAGGGAAAGACCAGGTATTAGTTATGACCACAAGGGATTTGAAAAGTTATATTTAGGATATCTATTTTCCTTACTCTGAGTTAGTAATACCCTGATCATAGATAAATTTTGGAGACCCATTTTTTATCTTCAATTTACTAAATAGATCATCAATTCAATAAATATGGTATCAATTCTTGAACATCACCTGACTTAGTTTATGATAGTCAACACATAATCGATGCGAGCTGTAAGCCTTATTTATGAATAGCACTGAAGAGGACCAATGAGATGTGATTAGTATAATGAATCCATTTCTTTATAATTCATCCAACTAGAATTTTAATTCTCATAATTTCATTGGTTTTATTTTGTATGGTGGAAGAAAAAGGAGACTCATTACCAAAATTACATCAATATAAAATTTGATTTCTCAATCAAGTGGTAACCTAGAGAAATAATGAATAATGACATGAGTGTATCAATATAATATAGAAGGAATAATCCTATTCCAAATTTCATTAGTTGTTCCCAAGGTTATAACTTCTAGATAATAAGAGATGGTTCTATCAACAATCACTAGAAGTCCCACTCTACTAGTATTCATATCCCAATCCCATTTGAATAAATGAACAATGCCATCTGGGGATGTGAATGTCACTTATCAGGCATAAAAGTTGATATAATAATTGAGTTTTACCACCCAATACATTCCAAATATTCAATCAAATGATTGCAACTCTAATATAGTAAATTCCCACTAAAATTGGATTGTATCGATAGTAATGGAACAATATAGAAACTTAAGTCCTTTATATTTTCATTTCCCAAGAGGTTTCTTGATTCTCAGAACATGAGAAATAATTTCAATAGGAAACCCTAATTGATTTACCATACGATAAGACCAAAATATTTGGATTCACCAGTATCAAACAATACAACTATTAAATTGGAGTTGAAAATAATGCTTCCTCACACCATTGAGGGATCCATTTGTTCAGCTATAATTTGATTCTAAGATCTATACAGTCTTTGGTTATCTCCAAATGAGTATTCCTTATTCCCCTATCAAATTATTGTCGACTGGACAACCAAGGTGTTCCTGGAATCAACATGAATTTCTCGAGACTGGTGGTGGGAACTATTTTGGAAAGATCATCTTGGTTGAGCATGATAGTCTTGAGTTATATGAGATCCATTCCCATTGGTTGACTTCATAGGATAAGTATAATAATGCCTAAGATGTTTTAGTTTTCCACAATTGTGTAATTCCTAAGAAAGTGTCATACATTCTATTTTCTTATGATCTAGTGAACCAAATTGAAAACAATAAGTTTTGTAACTATGGTGTTGAGGAAAATAGGTGGATGCAATGGACTAATTGTCTGTTGTATTACTTCCCTAGGAGTATAACTCTCTTATAAGATTATTTCAAACTGATCATGAAGGTATTCATCAACTCAGAATTGGAATGATCTAAATAATGAATTGTGAAACACTGACTATTGGACCAAGTAGTTAGTTTCTTCAGTTCCATACATAGTTTACTGGACCAAGGGAACCTTTCCACAATTGAAACCCAGAGTGTTGGGTTATCATGAACAACACAACCTAATAAGAAGTTCTTATAACCTCCATAATCACCATATTCCCAACATGCTCCTTTTTCTATCAACCACATTAAAAACCACTTTTCATTACTTTTAAACATTAATATTTACTTCAGTAATTAGAATAGTTGTCATAATCAAAAACAAAAATCCCACTCTAAATTCAGCATCTTTCACTAAACTAATTCCAAATGTAATCTAATTCACGCACTCACTAGTTCCCTATGGATCGAACCCACACTTATTCTATACTGGCTTAAGAGTGGGTAATGTCAATTTGGGACACCGATAACATACCTTTGGTGAAATGAAAGACCAAATTTTGGCACTATTGCTGGGGATCTTCAGTTTGAGTGTTCAATTTAGTTGCATTTTAATTAATTTGATGAATTTTTTGAAAAAATTAACAAAAAATATATTTTCTAATATCATTTATATTTATCTTTATTTTTTCCTTTTATGCCTGGGTTTTGTTTTGTGTGTGTGTGGGATCAAAGGTGCATGATCAGATGCCCCACATGGTATAGGATCATTGAGTCATTGGAAATTCTTCTGATTGACCTGAAGATCAAATTGATATTGTTGAGACGATGACGTGCACTGGTGTAAGAGCATAGCTAGAACTCACCACCCATGGTGAAAAAGGAGGAGGGAGAGTCGGCCAATGAAGCTGTACTAGGGCACCTGTACCAGGACCAGCAGTCTCCCACTGCTGGTATGTCAGAGCAAGACCCACAATGTGACTTCATGGAGTTCCTCCTGAGGAACTACCATAGGACTCCACAACAACCCCCTCTGGAATATGACCAGACCCAACATGAGGAGTAGATCTTTCAACGGTTGTACTTCACCCCTCAGAAGCAGAAATATATTCCACCTCCACTCCCTCAATAGCCACCTCTATGTCGTACTCTCATGGAGTATGGCTTTCCATCTATTCACGGAGCTGACACAGACATCGTTCGTCCAATAGTGCAGGCCCAGCATTTCGAGATCAAGCCTGCTATCATGCACCTGATCCAAAACCCAGTTCAGTTCGACGGCCTGCCCAGCGATCTAAAACACCAAGATTTCATAGTATGTTATCTCATTAAAGTAATTCAATAGCTTATGCTACATGCGACCCCAAGTTCGAGCGCACCACAACTTACCAAACAAGCTGTTGAAAAAATGGTTATGAATAGTATTAACTACATTTTGAATCTTATATACTCTATATAATTTTAACATCCATAATATGTGTTTCTTATATATAATATAAGAACAAATTCATTTTTTCAGATAAAAGAAGTATTTTTCAAAAAATGTAATTTTATTGCCTTTTAATGGAAAACTCTTTTCAAAACCAATATTTGACACTTTTATACATTCAATTTGATGAAATTAAATTCTTCTTTAGAATTCAGACATAAAAATTTAGTTTTGGATAAATTTTTGGTACTTTTCTGATAACTTTCATATTTTGATGAATAGTGAAAAATACTATGTTTTAATTGAAAGCAACTTTTTTAATCAAAATAATATATAGTGTTAAATTATGCCTTTGAATTCTTTTCAAGAATAATTATATTATATTTTTATCATTTAATAAAATTTAGGTCATTATAAGTAATTTTACATTTAAATTTGACATAAACACATGTCAATCTTTTGATAGTTTTTACTTTTTAAAAACCCGCTTTTTGGCTTTGACAACGGGAATTAATTTTAAATTAATTAATGAAACTTCTATGTTTTGAATTTGGTAAAATAGAATTAATTTTTTAATTAGGAATATCGAAATTATCTTAGGGTGAATTTTTGGTATTTTTCTGAAAACGTTCAATTGTTTATGAATAGTGATAAACAGTACATTATTGTTTAAAACTGACTTTTTATTTAAATAATTATTTATTTTATTCAAATTTATTTTAATTAAAAATAGATATATAATGCCTCTATAAGTTCAATTTAATTCATTGGATTCATTTTATAATAAAATTAGATGTATAAATTTTTATTGAACTTTTTACCGTCTTTTACCCACCTTCTAAGGGCATTTGCAAATTTGCATAAAACTTAATTTTACCACTTCTGTGAGTTGAATTTAAAAAATACGAGAGACACAATTGATATTATTAAGTAAAATGTGGTTCAATAAGATGAAAATAATTTTTTTTGGATAATAACTTTTGACTTTTATTTACCATGGTTAAAAGTAAATAGGGTAATTAAGGGTATAAATGATATTATAATTACCCTAACACATGTCCTAATTCTATTGTATGAGTTTAATTAGAAAAAAAACAACCTTAAAAATAAAATATGATCCTCTTTGGTCCACTTGTATTAGATTAGGACATTTATTATTATTTTATTTAAGGAATAGTTAAAAGTGTTAAATTCAAAGTTTAATAACTAAACCATTTTTAATATAAGGTTACACACAATATAAATTTGACCATAAATATTCATTAGAAATATAAAATAATTTCCTACATAATGGTATTTTATTTATAATTTTTAGACATTAAATAATTTAATTTAATTTATGACACAATGATGATGCAGTAATTCTCTCATTAATGAAATACTAAAATAATTGATATTATAAATATCCAAATAAATGTAAATTGAGACTTATTATGAATTCCACTAATTTTATAGTTTAATATGACATGTTAGATGTAACACCCCGAGCTTCCATTATACGCTTCTCATTCAATAATGCAATAGCTTGCATTGTACGCAACTTCGAGTTCTAAAACACAACGATTAATCAAAGTAGCCGTTATGAATAGTAATAACCACTTTTTAAAATTATAGAAATTTAATATTTCAAAATGGACTTCATTTTTTTATTCGTAATATCGAAATTAGCCTATGTTGAATTTTTGGTATTTTTCTGAGAACTTCTAATTTTTTTATGAATTGTGAAAAATACTTAAAAACAACTTTTTTAATCAAAATAATTTATAGTGATAAATTATAATATTTAGTGGTTTTAAAGTATAATTAGAATATATTTTTACCATTTTATCCAATGGTGGTCATTAGAATTAATTTAACATTGAAATTGGACATAAACAATTGCCAATCTTTTGATATAAATTGTTTCTTAAAAACACGCTATTTGTTGTGACAGCGGGAATTAATTATAAAATTAATTAATGCAACTTATATGTTTGTAATTTTTTAAAATAGACATCATTTTTGAATTCAGAATATCAATTATAGCTTAGGGTGAAATTTTGGCATTGTTCTGAAAAACTTCAATTTTTGATGAATAGTGAAACCACTAAGTGGTAGTTAAATAACTGATTTTTCTTTTAAATGAAATATTACCACTTCTGTGATTTGATTTTCAAAAATCCGACATACATGGTTGTCATTAAGAAGTAAAATGTGGTTCAATGAGATTAAAATAATTTTTTGGTGAATAGTAACTTTTAAGTTCTTAATCGCGATTAGAGGTAATTAGTGTAGTTTAAGGTAAAAATAATGTTTTAATAATATGAGATGAGCTTGACACTTGTCCTACTCCTATTGGATGAGTCATGGCCGACCAAGACAACCCATGGGTCAACTTGGGGACCCCATGGAGCCACTTTAGTTGGAAAATGACATTAATATATATTTATTTAATGTTAAAATTAAATTGACACAAACATGAGTTGTTTTACTAAAACAGTTTTTAAGTGGGGTTACACAGATCCAAATTTTGACTATAAATATTCATTAGAAATCTAAAAAGATTTCCTACATCATAGTATTTTTTTTATAATTTTTAGACATTAAATAAATTAAATTATTTATGACATCATTATGATGCAGCGATGACCTCATTATTTAACGATTTAAATAAAATGAGAAGATAATGCAAATTCCAAGGCTTACACTTGTCCAAAGCCAATTGGATGAGGAGATTTCGAACCCTTATCACCTTAGCCTCGAATTATATAAGTTTGGGACCTTTATAATCCTAAAAGCATTGTGTAATAATGTAACATTTCAATCTTTCCAAAAGAGCCCCTCCTCTCCACTTATAAAAGGCCCCCACCTCTCTCACCTTATTCACACTTTCAAGCCATTTGGCTCGGCCAACCTCTGCCCAAATACTCTCCCAACATCCCCCTCTTACTACTAGAAGCCTCACTTTGTGCAGAACTCTTCTCAAGGAAGCCTTTGGCTCAAATCAAAAAGAGTTACCCGATTTTGAGGTAATGTCTTCTCTAATGTTGTTTTGTTTTATTTTTCTTCTCCAACCCCCTAAACTCTTTTTATTCATTTCTTTTGTAACAACACCAGTATCCTCAATATACTAGGATGTTGTTATAATAAGGATTCGAGATACACTTACACACACCTACATCTAATGGTTAAAGAACTTACGGTTTCTGTGGATGGCGAATTTCTGCCTCACGAAACGATGATTGTTCAACACTCATATAACACCTTCAAAGGTGGCCATTAAGATGTCACTATATTTATATATGATATAAAATATGTTTATGTTTTACTTATGCTTCTGTATTTCTCATTTATGGCATACTTTATGATTTCCATTATGGGTAAAATGCGATAATTTCATTTTAGGAAGTGCGGACTACCGCCCCCTCAAAGTGATTTGAATCGTTAATGCCATATGTGGGATGTATAAAGGATGAAGAAAATGGTATTATACACTATATTATACTGGAATTATATTATACATTTATATCATTATGATTTAGTTCCATTAAATATGAAATTGAAATGAAAGTAGCGTTCATGCGTACGTACGGCTTACCGTCTCCATGAACGGTGCATTTCATTTCTTACCTCTAAATGTTACGTGATATTATAAATGAATGTATATACTGGATATATAAGATATATATGACATCTAAATCATGAATATAATTCTGGATATAATGGATATTCTACCACATGAACAACTTGAAATTATAAGAAGTTTATTGTTGACTCAAGTTACCAAAGATCGACAAAACGACCGTTATTAACTTAAATAATTACATAATGTTCATAACATTGTAATAAGTGATATAAAAAGGATAATGAAATTTAAAATGGTTCTTAATAAGGTAGATATTAACTCTAGATTATTATTCAGGAGGTTAAAGAACGGTTGAGTCAAGTCGGACACAAGGTAAGGGAATTTCTTAACCCAACTTCCATTCTTTGGGTTAATCTCCTAATTTCCAATTATGTCATGATATTATTATGTATTATTTTGTATTTTTACTTTATTTATGTGTACCTATAGTGAATACACATAATAGATCTATTTTATTTTAAAAATGATCTTTTTAAGGACTTCGTCTCAATCTCCTTTCATTGAGTCATATTTGGTTTTATACACAACTTTCTTTTATACGGTGTATAAACCCCTTTGACTTTTACGTTTATTCAAAAGGAATCTTTTTTATACGAAGCGTTTTACTAAACGACAAAAGGGAATGTTTTTCTTTCCGTACTTATGCGGCGACAACGACTTCTCCGCCGTCGTGACCATTATTTGAGATTTGGCTTCCTCTTCAAGCCATCATTTTTTTTAATGAAAAATAAATACAAAGTTTTAACTCTCTTTTATTTTGGTATTGAAAATGGTTTTGAAAGCATTTTTATTATATAAATGTGTTGTATTTATATCTTGTGATTGAAATGTGGAAATGTTATGTTTCCTTTATGCATGTTTTATGTGATACGATTATGTTATGGTTTATGATATGTTTAAACCTATTCATATGAGGAATGAATTGGACTTAATAAGTTACGGGTGGAGCCCGCTATAGCTCCTCGATGCATCGGCAGGTCTCATGAGACAAACTAGTGTCTTGGCACGAGGCCTTGACAAAATCTTATTTGTGGTCTTGGCACGAGGCCTTGGCTACGTGGTTATGATAGTCTGGCATTATGCATTCCATCATTATGAAAGTGGTTATTAATATTGCATGTGATTATTCGACCAGTAGAATATCCATGTGAATAAGTAAATGGCTTTATCTCATTTTACTTTTGACATATTATGTTGTAGTTCATGTTTAAAAGGCTTTTGTTTTAGTTATACATTGCCTTAAATGTTAATGTTTAATTATGAAAGCTTCCGCAATATTGTTATCCTTACTGAGCATCTGAGCTCACCCCTTTCAATGTTTTAATATTTTCCAGGATGTGAAGAAGTATTTTATGAATGACCTGTAGGGATTGTCAGAAGAGGATATGAGTGTGGTCTATGGAGACTTTGTTATTGTAGTTTTTCACTTTATGATGTAATGTAACCTTTATGAATGTATCTAGTGTTTCCAAGGCTACTAAACTAATCGGTCTTTCGAGACTTGATCTTTTGTGATCATGCCAATGTTACGAAGTAACGCACCGGCTCTGGGTAGCTGGGGTCGGGGCGTTACAGTTGGTATCAGAGGCAGTTTAGTACTAACCTTGGAAGCTAGATTTAGATAAACTCTGATTAGAGCACATAGCCCAAAGATAGACTTTGAGGATTAGTATAGAAGAACTTCCTAGAATTTTGGTATTATAGAGATGTTATGAGTTTTCCGAGAAATACATCCCTGTCTGGATACGAGCAGGTAGAGGCGGCTCTGGCACAGATGTACCTAGGGGTAAAACCCGAAAACACCGCTTTGAGCTAGACTCGAACGGGAACTGGTGCACGACAATGGGCCTTGCTGCACTCTTGGTTACGACACTCCCGGGGGATATGCTTAGGATAATTCTCATTTTATTTACAAACCACTATGGAGGGTTATGAGTACATACTTCCTCAAAGAAAACGTTTCTTTTTATGATTATGGATTATATCCATAAATAGTTCAATTTATGTTAAGTGTTTTATAAGTATAGGATTATGTATTTTGATTCATAAACTGATCTAGTTATGCCATTGTATAGAAATGGCGCCCAGTAGATGGAATGTGAACTCTAGCAATACGTATGATCCAAAGAGTAAGAAGTATCGTATATTTCACGGTATTAAGCCAACGTTTCGAAGGGAAATATTCTCCCATGTGTTATCAACATATGAAGAAATAGTATCATGTGTTAATAAGATAAGTAAAGAATTCTCTAAGTCCTATGGCTTTGGAGCGAAGCAAGAGACGAAAGGGATGGAAGAGAGAATTATGGATAAAGGGATGAGGGGAATGAAGAATTTTCCAATATGTGGTAATTATGGGAAGAAACATCATGGAACTTGCCTAAAGGGAATGGGAGTTTGTTATAAGTGTAGAGAAAAAGGACACAAAGTGCGTGACTGCAAGGGTAAGAAAATGGTTTCAAATGTACAATGCTTCTTCTGCAAGGATTGGGGACACTACGCAAACCAATGTCCAAATCATCAGAGTATGCCCCAAATGATGTTATTGGATAATAATCAAGTTATGATACTACCACAGATGAGGAGTAATGATTAGAGTTCTTATGTTTTTATTAAAGAATTTTGTAATTTGAGTGTTGTATCAATGATGTACTGGTTATAATAATTATGGAGTATATAAGGATTGTACTGCAGTACTATTTCATCAAGGACTTGAGATTGTGTGGAACCAAGAAAAGTGACTCCACAGTAGGTTATATTTTTGGAAAATATATGGTTTTGAGAAAGATAAACCATAATATTGTTCTGATACTGAGATAGTGATTTTGGAATAAGACGTGATTGATTTGGATAAATTATATTGGATATTCTTAACTTCCTTGAAACTGATTGATGATTTGTATACATTTTTGGATAGAAGGAGTATATCTAGTATTCTATAAGGAATTAAGGATCATGGTAATTCAGTATGTTTAAAAAGAATACATGATGAAGGTGTTCACATGTTGTTACGTGGAAAAAAGGATCTTCATTATGTTTACCTTCCTTATAAAATTTGGACTGTGAGTTGGACAGAAGTATTTTGGATAACTATAAAGGTTGGAGTGGATTAAGTTGATCTTTGGATAGTATTGTTTAAGGTTAAAAAATTTATGAAGATTATTTTTGGAATATTATGATACTATATTTTTAGGAAAAAGGACAACCTGCAGGGTGGGGCATAACCCGTCGCGTCGGACAAAGCTGCAGGAATCGAACCCACAATCATAGTGTGACAGGCCTTTATTTCCTACCACTAGCCTACAGGAAGTCCCTGGCTATTACAAAATAATTTTACTAATCTAAATGGTATGTGTTAACATTTAGAACATTATACAATTAGGATAAGTATAATATTTTTGTGTTCTATTATCTTTTTGAGTGAAAGATGAGTTGAAGGTTGAAACTCTAATTGTCAAGCATAAATATATATATACCTATCTCTTATTCAATGAATAAATTAATTCTTAAACTTTAGTAAAGGGATATTAAAACAAAAAAATGTGTTATCCTAATACCTTATGTCTTGTTGAACTGATGATATTTTAAATCAACATAGATTGAAGGCTTTGAGGCCCTCAATTTGACAGTTGATTGTGATTGATGACCCCAATCGCTCCCTACAAATATTTACGTTTTTCCTCTAATTATATGTCTCTAATTGCCACCAATGTTCTCCTAATCGAGATCATAATTGGGTGGTGACTTGTTCATTTCCCTTTCCCTCTTATTAAGGCTAAATTTTATTAATCTTATTTCCGATGTGGGTTTTCCTCAAAGGTATTTTCTATTTTCAAACTTTTATTTTCCAAGAAAAATTTCAAATTACGAGGACGCAATTTATTGAAGGAGGGGAGAATGTAACACCCCGAGCTTCCATTATACGCTTCTCATTCAATAATGCAATAGCTTGCATTGTACGCAACTTCGAGTTCTAAAACACAACGATTAATCAAAGTAGCCGTTATGAATAGTAATAACCACTTTTTAAAATTATAGAAATTTAATATTTCAAAATGGACTTCATTTTTTTATTCGTAATATCGAAATTAGCCTATGTTGAATTTTTGGTATTTTTCTGAGAACTTCTAATTTTTTTATGAATTGTGAAAAATACTTAAAAACAACTTTTTTAATCAAAATAATTTATAGTGATAAATTATAATATTTAGTGGTTTTAAAGTATAATTAGAATATATTTTTACCATTTTATCCAATGGTGGTCATTATAATTAATTTCACATTGAAATTGGACATAAACAATTGCCAATCTTTTGATATAAATTGTTTCTTAAAAACACGCTATTTGTTGTGACAGCGGGAATTAATTATAAAATTAATTAATGCAACTTATATGTTTGTAATTTTTTAAAATAGACATCATTTTTGAATTCAGAATATCAATTATATCTTAGGGTGAAATTTTGGCATTGTTCTGAAAAACTTCAATTTTTGATGAATAGTGAAACCACTAAGTGGTAGTTAAATAACTGATTTTTCGTTTAAATGAAATATTACCACTTCTGTGATTTGATTTTCAAAAATCCGACATAAATGGTTGTCATTAAGAAGTAAAATGTGGTTCAATGAGATTAAAATAATTTTTTGGTGAATAGTAACTTTTAAGTTCTTAATCGCGATTAGAGGTAATTAGTGTAGTTTAAGGTAAAAATAATGTTTTAATAATATGAGATGAGCTTGACACTTGTCCTACTCCTATTGGATGAGTCATGGCAGACCAAGACAACCCATGGGTCAACTTGGGGACCCCATGGAGCCACATTAGTTGGAAAATGACATTAATATATATTTATTTAATGTTAAAATTAAATTGACACAAACATGAGTTGTTTTACTAAAACAGTTTTTATGTGGGGTTACACAGATCCAAATTTTGACTATAAATATTCATTAGAAAGATAAAAAGATTTCCTACATCATAGTATTTTTTTTTATAATTTTTAGACATTAAATAAATTAAATTATTTATGACATCATTATGATGCAGCGATGACCTCATTATTTAACGATTTAAATAAAATGAGAAGATAATGCAAATTCCAAGGCTTACACTTGTCCAAAGCCAATTGTATGAGGATATTTCGAACCCTTATCACCTTAGCCTCGAATTATATAAGTGTGGGACCTTTAGAATCCGAAAAGCATTGTGTAATAATGTAACATTTCAATCTTTCCAAAAGAGCCCCTCCTCTCCACTTATAAAAGGCCCCCACCTCTCCCACCTTATTCACACTTTCAAGCCATTTGGCTCGGCCAACCTCTACCCAAATACTCTCCCAACATCCCCCTCTTACTCCTAGAAGCCTCACTTTGGGAAGAACTCTTCTCAAGGAATCATTTGGCTCAAATCAAAAAGAGTTACCCGATTTTGAGGTAATGTCTTCTCTAATGTTGTTTTGTTTTATTTTTCTTCTCCAACCCCCTAAACTCTTTTTATTCATTTATTTTGTAACAACACCAGTATCCTCAATATACTAGGATGTTGTTATAATAATTATTCTAGCTACACTTACACACACCTACATCTAATGGTTAAAGAACATACGGTTTCTGTGGATGGTGAATTTCTGCCTCACGAAACGATGATTGTTCAACACTCATATAACACCTTCAAAGGTGGCCATTAAGATGTCACTATATTTATATATGATATAAAATATGTTTATGTTTTACTTATGCTTCTGTATTTCTCATTTATGGCATACTTTATGATTTCCATTGTGGGTAAAATGCGATAATTTCATTTTAGGAAGTGCGGACTACCGCCCCCTCAAAGTGATTTGAATCGTTAATGCCATATGTGGGATGTATAAAGGATGAAGAAAATGGTATTATACACTATATTATACTGGAATTATATTATACATTTATATCATTATGATTTAGTTCCATTAAATATGAAATTGAAATGAAAGTAGCGTTCATGCGTACGTACGGCTTACCGTCTCCATGAACGGTGCATTTCATTTCTTACCTCTAAATGTTACGTAATATTATAAATGAATGTATATACTGGATATATAAGATATATATGACATCTAAATCATGAATATAATTCTGGATATAATGGATATTATACCACATGAACAACTTGTAATTATAAGAAGTTTATTGTTGACTCAAGTTACGAAAGATCGACAAAACGACCGTTATTAACTTAAATAATTACATAATGTTCATAACATTGTAATAAGTGATATAAAAAGGATAATGAAATTTAAAATGGTTCTTAATAAGGTAGATATTAACTCTAGTTTATTATTCAGGAGGTTAAAGAACGGTTGAGTCAAGTCGGACACAAGGTAAGGGAATTTCTTAACCCAACTTCCATTATTTGGGTTAATCTCCTAATTTCCAATTATGTCATGATATTATTATGTATTATTTTGTATTTTTACTTTCTTTATGTGTACCTATAGTGAATAAACATAATAGATCTATTTTATTTTAAAAATGATCTTTTTAAGGACTTCGTCTCAATCTCCTTTCATTGTGTCATATTTGGTTTTATACACAACTTTCTTTTATACGGTGTATAAACCCCTTTGACTTTTACGTTTATTCAAAAGGAATCTTTTTTATACGAAGCGTTTTACTAAACGACAAAAGGGAATATTTTTCTTTCCGTACTTATGCGGCGACAACGACTTCTCCGCCGCCGTGACCATTATTTGAGATTAGGCTTCCTCTTCAAGCCATCATTTTTTTTAATGAAAAATAAATACAAAGTTTTAACTCTCTTTTATTTTGGTATTGAAAATGGTTTTGAAAGAATTTTTATTATATCAATGTGTTGTATTTATATCTTGTGATTGAAATGTGGAAATGTTATGTTTCCTTTATGCATGTTTTATGTGATACGATTATGTTATGGTTTATGATATGTTTAAACCTATTCATATGAGGAATGCATTGGACTTAATAAGTGACGGGTGGAGCCCGCTATAGCTCCTCGATGCATCAGCAGGTCTCATGAGACAAACTAGTGTCTTGGCATGAGACCTTGACAAAATCTTATTTGTGGTCTTGGCACGAGGCCTTGGCTACGTGGTTATGATAGTCTGGCATTATGCATTCCATCATTATGAAAGTGGTTATTAATATTGCATGTGATTATTCGACCAGTAGAATATCCATGTGAATAAGTAAATGGATTTATCTCATTTTACTTTTGACATATTATGTTTTAGTTCATGTTTAAAAGGCTTTTGTTTTAGTTATACATTTCCTTAAATGTTAATGTTTAATTATGAAAGCTTCCGCAATATTGTTATCCTTACTGAGCATCTGAGCTCACCCCTTTCAATGTTTTAATATTTTCCAGGATGTGAAGAAGTATTTTATGAATGACCTACAGGGATTGTCAAAAGAGGATATGAGTGTGGTCTATGGAGACTTTGTTATTGTAGTTTTTCACTTTATGATGTAATGTAACCTTTATGAATGTATCTAGTGTTTCCAGGGCTACTAAACTAATCGGTCTTTCGAGACTTGATCTTTTGTGATCATGCCAATGTTACGAAGTAACGCACCGGCTCTGGGTAGCTGGGGTCGGGGCGTTACATTAGGGTTTATTAGATAAATTCTTTCTAAATTTTAAGGTTGTTATGACTTTCAAAAAAATAAAATACCAAATATTTTCAAAATTGACATAAATTAATTGTTAAAACAAATACTATATTATTGGTTGATATAATATTCCTAAAAATATAAGGTTCGGAAAAAGAGGTTGAATAATATTATATATGTCATTAATGAACCACTTTCGGTTCTCTTGGAATTTTAGAGTAAGGTTGTTAACCATATAGTGTAAGAATACCAGAAGACAAGGCAAAAGTTGAACTATTTAAATAAGAGTTAAATCTAAAAGATAATGTTAAAATGGTAAACCAAACTTGTCTAAAACCTATTGGTTGAGTGTTTTTCAACACATATCCACCTTAACCAAGAAATAAATCATTTTTTAGCCATTATAAACTGAAAATGATTTTATTATAAAATAATATTTCAAGCATTTCCTAAAGTGACCCTCACCTCTCTTATAAAAGGGTACTTCCCCTTCTCTCAAAATCACACCTCCAAAGCCAATTTTCTCGGCCAAACCCTACCCACATCTCCTCACAACCTTTATCCCTTATACTTAGAGACCTTACATTGATCATAAATTCAACCTAAGGATCCCTTTTGATCAACTCAAAATGAAACACCTAAAAAAGTGGTAATAATTTCACCACCCTCTTTCAAGTTCTTCTTACACTTCCTCTTTATTTGTTGTTTCAATACCAAAATAATAACTCCAGTACCTTATACATACTATGATGTTATTATAAAGATTTTACAACTATATTCTTTATTCTATGCATCCTATAAATGACAAAGTCACCATACATGCATATGTACGGCTTACCGTCTCCACGTCGTGGTGTAGTTTGTTATTCAAACACTTCATTATTTGGATGGGTATAATAATGTGTATAACTGATGTAAATAATAAATATAACATGTTAATGATTCTTTATATATTATATGACATCCAATTACATACTATTTCACCATCAATATAATGATATTGTCGTTTCTGCGTACGTACGGATTACAGTCTCCACGACGCGATGAGATTCATTTCCACGTTCACTATTCAACGATGATTATAAAAATATATATTATTAATAAGTATATAATATATGAAATAATAATACTACTGTATATATATATATATATACTTACATATATCTTATTCACTTACTTCCGTTCAATACGATATGAAAACGGAAACAACGTTTATGCGTATGTACGACCTACCGTCTCCAAAAATGGTGCCTTACATTTCATATATATATATATTATAAATATGTATATTCTATATATATATGATATATAAATCAAGTTTTATATTCTATAAGTATTTAAATCATGATCTAAATGATACGATCAAGAATAGAAAGTTAAAACGCTTACGATAAAGAAAGCGATTATTACCCGAAATGTTAATTTAACATGGAAACCTTTATTAAATGGATATTATAAAGTCATAAATGAATCATGTATGATATAATAAATATTAATATGGTTCTGGTATAATTTAATAACATACTATGGTCATTCTACAGGAGGTAAAACATCCCCTCGACCAAAGTAAAGTGCAAGGTAAGGGTTAATTCCTCAATCTCATTATTATCTGAGATTGTTTATGTGTATATTTTTATTGGGAAATATTTATTATCCATGTCCTTGTTTCATAAAATATTTTTCAAAAGGATTATTTTTAAGGTAATATTTAACTAAAAAAATCATTTAAAATGTTTTAATGATTTATTCTTCTAAACCTTTCTCATTAATGTCCATGTTTTCAAAATGATTTTAAGGATTTATTTATATGGACATGAATGTTTTAAAATGTTAATTCATTTCAAAAGTTTCAAAGAGGTATGTTGACATAGTTGAACTCTTGGTTACGACAGCCCTGGTATAAGACCTTGACTATGTGGTTATGAATTTTGGCATTATGCATTCCATCATTATGAAATTAGCAATTGATATTACATGTGATTATTCGACTAGTAGAATATCCATGTGAATAAGTAATTGGAATTATTTGATTTATCTTTTCCTTATTATGATGAAGTTTGTGTTTAAAAGGCTTTTCTCTTAGTTTTATACATTTACTTAAATTTTTATACTTATTTGTGAAAGTTTCTGCTATATTGTTATCCTTACTGAGCTTTTGAGATCATCCCTTTCTTATGTTTTATTTTCCCAGGATTCCAAGAAGTGTTTTATAGTTGATAAGTAGGGTTAAGCTAGGGGATTAATGTCATTCTCAAAGGATCATTTATGTTGTGTTTTATTTTCTAATGTGTAATGTAACATTCATGTGTGTAATCTATTTTCCAAGACTGCTAAACTAATCGGTCTTTTGGGACTTTATTCCTTGTAATCATGCTAATGTATTAAAATAATGCACCGACTTTGGGATTTTGGGGTCTGGGCGTTATAGTTGGTATCAGAGTAAGTTTATAAACAACCTTAGAAATAGATTTAGATAAACTCTGATTAGAGAACATTACCCTAATATAGACTTTGAGGATTATTATAGAATAACTTTATAGAATTTTAGTAATGTAGATATTTTTTGTATTTTCCAAGCAGTATATCTCTGTCTAGATACGAGCAGGTGGAGGCGGCTCTAGCACAAATGTACCTATGAGTGAAAACTCTAACAAGGAGTTTTGGGATTGACCCGGTGTATCCTGGTACACGACAAAGGGCCTTTTTCACTCTTGGTTATGACACCCTTGGTGGATATGATTAGGATAATTCACATTTTCATTACTAGCCATTATGAAGGATTTAAAAGTAAATAATTCCTTAAAGAAAACATTTTATGATTATAGATTATATGCATAATGTTTTAAATTTACATTAGGTATTTTACAAGTTTGGAATTATGCATTGTGATTCATAAACTAACCTAGTATATGTCATTGTTTAGAAATGGCTCCTAGTAGAAGGAATATGAATTCCAGCAATACGCATGATCGAAAGATTAAGAAGGATCATATCTTTCATGGTATTAATCCAACATTTAAAAGGGAAATAGTCTCCCACGTATTGACATCATATGAAGAAATAGTATCATGTGTTAATAAGATAATTAAATAATTCTCTAATTCCTATGGATTTGAAGGGAAGCAAGATAATAAAATGATGGAAGAGAGAAAGATGGATAAAGAGAAGAGGGGAAAGAAGGATTTTCCCAAATGTGATAACTGATGAAAGAATCACCTTGATAAATTATTGAAGGGAATGGGAGTTTGTTATAATTTTGGATAAAAGGGACACCAAGTACGTGATTGCAAGGGTAATAAAAATGTTTCAAAAGTATAATGCTTCATCTACAAGAAGTTGGGACACTATTCGAATCAATGTCCAAATCATCAGAGTATACCACAAATGATGTTGTTGGATAATAATCAAGTTATGATATTACCACAGATGAAGAGTAATGACTAGTGTTCTTATATTGATATTAAATAATTATTTCATTTGAGTATTGTATCAATGATGTACTGGTTATAATAATTATGGAGTATATAAGGATTGTACTGGAGTACTATTTCATTAAGGACTTGAGATTGTATGGAACCAAGAAAAGTGACTCAATAGCAGGTTAATTTTTTTGGAAAATATATGGTTGATAGAAAGATAGACTATAATATGGTTCTGATACTGAGGTAGTTATTTTGTAAAATATATGATTGATTTGGATAAATTATATTGGATATTCTTGACTACCTTGAAACTGATTAATGATTTGTATATTCCATCATTGTTGGAGTTTACAACACTTTTGGATGGAAGGAGTATATCCAGTATTCTATAAGGAATAAGGGAGCATGAATTTTATCAATATGGTTTTATGGTAATTCAGGGTGTTATAGTGTTTTAAAAGAATACATGATGAAGGTATTCACATGTTATTACATGGAAAAAAGGATCTTCATTGTGTTTACCTTCCATATAAATATTGGATTGTAAGTTTGGACAGATGTATTTTGGATAAGTATAAAGGTTGGAATCGATTAAGTTTGACTTTGTATACTATTTTTAATGTTAAATAATTTCTTGAGATTATTTTTGAATTGTCAAAAAAAGGACAACCCGGAGGTCGGGTGACAACTCGTCGCATCCGGTAAGGTCATGAGACTTGAACCCACAACTGAAGGGCGACAAGGGTGGATCACCTACCACTGGCATACGTGATGTACTGGTTTGTATAATTTAGTTTTGTTAATAGTCTGAAAAATGAATTATAAATTCATTATTTTTGGAAACCTATACTATTAGTATAAATAGAATGTTTTTTAATTCTATTATATTTTGGAGTGAAAGATGAGTTTGTGGTTGGAATTAGTTGAAGGATGAAACTCTACTTGTCAAGTATATCTTTTCCCTATTATTCTATGAATAAATTAATTCTTAAACATTAGGGAAGGGATCTTAAAACCAAAAATGTGTTATCCTAATACCTTATGTTTTTTTGAACCGATGATATTTTAAATCATCATAGATTGATGGCTTTGAGGCCCTCAATTTTACACTTGTTTGTGATTGATGACCTCAATCACTCTCTATAAATATTTATGTTTTTCCTCCAATTATGTTTCTCTAATTTACATATATGTTCTCCTAATCAAGATCATAATTTTGTGGTGACTTTTTCATTTCCCTTTCCCTCTTATTAAGACTAAATTTTATTAACCCAATTTCCGATGTGGGTTTTCCATAAAGGTATTTTTCTATTTTTAACATTTTATTTTTGAAGAAAAATTTCAAATTGTGAGGACACAATTTATTGAAGGAGGGTAGAATGTAACACCCCAATATTTCATAGTTCTTTATCTCATTAAAGTAATTCAATAGCTTGCGCTACACGCGACACTGAGTTCGAGCGCTCCAAAAATTACCAGACTAGCCATTCAAAGGATGGTTATGAATAGTATTCACTTCATTTTGTATCTTATATACTCTATATAATTTTAACATCCATATTATGAGTTTTGTAGACATAATATAAGAACAAATTCATTTTTTCAGATAAAAGAAGTATTTTTCAAAAAATGCATTTTTACCGCCTTTTAATGAAAACCCCTTTTTAAAACCAATATTTGACACTTTTATATATTTAATTTAATGAAATTAAAATCTTATTTATAAGTGGGACATAAAAATTTAGTTTGGATAAATTTTTGGTACTTTTCTGATAACTTTCATATTTTGATGAATAGTGAAAAATACTATGTTTTAATTAAAAACAGATTTTTAAATTGAAATAATTTATAGTGTTAAATTAATCATTTGAATTGATTTAAAGTATAATTATATTATATTTTTATCATTTAATACAATTTAGGTCATTGTATGTAATTTCACATTTAAATTTGACATAAACACATGTCAATATTTTGATAGTTTTTACTTTTTAAAAACCTGCTTTTTGACTTTGATAATGGGAATTAATTTTAAATTAATTAATTAAAATTATATGTTTTGAATTTGGTAAATTAGTATTCATTTTTTAATGAGCAATATCAAAATTATCTTAGGCTGAATTTTTGGTATTTTTTTGAAAACATTCAATTTTTGATGATTTGTGAAAAACACTGCGTTATTGTTTAAAACCGACTTTTTATTTAAATAATTATTTATTTTATTTAAATTTATTTTAAGTAATAATAGATATATAATACATATATAAGTTTAATGTAATTCATTGTAGTCATTTTATAATAAAATTAGATGTATAAATTTTTATTGAACTTGTTACCGTCTTTTACCCACCTTCTAGGAGCATTTGCAAATTTGCATAAAACTTAATTTTACCGCTTCTGTGAGTTGAATTTAAAAAATACTAGAAACACGGTTGATATCAGTAAATAAAATGTGGTTCAATAAAATTAAAATATTTTTTGGTGGTTAGAAACTTTTGACTTTTATTTACCACGGTTAAAAGTAAATAGGATAATTAAGGGTACAAATGATATTATAATTACCCTAACACATGTCCTAATTCTATTGGATAAGTTTAATTAAACCCAAAAAAACTTAGGAATAAAATATGATCCTCTTTGGTCTACTTGGATTATATTAGGACATTTATTATTATTTTATTTAAAGAAGAGTTAAAAGTGGTAAATTCAAAGTTTAATAACTAAACCATTTTTAATATAAGGTTACACACAATATAAATTTTACTATAAATATTCATTATAAATATAAAATAATTTCCTACATAATTGTATTTTATTTATAATTTTTAGACATTAAATAATTTATTTTATTTTATGACACAATGATGATGCAGAAATTGCATTATTAATGAAATACTAGAATAATTGATATTATAAATATCCAAATAAATGTAAATTGAGACTTCTGATGAATTACACTAATTTTATAGGTTAATATGACATGTTAGGGTTGATTAGATAAATTTTTTTCAAAGTGATAAGGTTTTTATGACTTTCACAAAAACAAAATACCAAATAGTGTCAAGATTGACATAAATTAATTTTTAAAACAAATACTATATTATTGGTTGATATAATATTCCGAAAAATATAAATTTCGGCCAAAAAGCTTAAATAGTATTATATATGTCATTAATGAACCACTTTAGGTTCTCTTGGAAGTTTAGAGTAAGTTTATTAACCATATATTGTAAGAATACAAGAAGACAATGTAAAAGTTAAACTATTTAACTAAGAGTTAAATCTAAAAGATAATGTTAAAATGGTAACATAAACTTGTCTAAAACCTATTGGTTGAGAGGTTTTCAACCCATCCCCACCTTATATTAGAAATAAATAATTTTGGAGCCATTATAAACCGAAAATTATTTTATTAAAAAGTAATATTACAAGCTTTTCCTAAAGTGACTCTCACCTCTCTTATAAAAGGGTACTTCCCCATCTCTCGAAATCACACCTACAAATCCATTTGGCTCATCCAAACCCTACCCAAATATCCTCCCAAATTTCCTACCTTTGACCTAGAGACCTTAAATTGATCATAAATCCAACCTAAGGATCCCTTTTGATCAACTCAAAAGGAAATACCCAAATAAGAGCTAATAATTTCACCACCCTCTTTCAAGTTCTTCTTACACTTCCTCTTTCTTTGTTGTTTCCAAACCAAAATAATAACTTTAGTACCTTCTACATACTGTGATGTTATTATAAATATAGTACAACCTTATTCTTTATTCTATTCATCCTATAAATGAAGAAGTCACCATATGTGCATACGTACGGCTTACCGTCTCCACGTCGTGGTGTGGTTTTTTTTTTGCAATGTCTTGGTCAAAGGCCAGGACACAAAAATTTATTAAAAGGAAAAAGAATATTACATGATCCTGAAAGAGGAAATTTTATTAAAATCTTTCTCATAAAAAGGGTAGATCTCAACCGGAAAGTCATCACTCCACGTAATGTCCTGGTTTATTCGCTTGTTAGCAAGACCATCCACCACCATGTTTGCTTCCCGATAGACATGAGTGGCAATGTATTTAATCTCTAGTAGTGAGTTAAGAAATTTATTCTAATGCATTGTGAGAAACCCCACAAGTTGAACCACTCCATTCCAGAAATCTTGGATAATGGTGGTAGAGTCACTTTCTATTCAAATGTTATTCCATCCTCTTAGCTTAACAAAGTTGACTACATGAATCATTCCCATCATCTCAGCCTCAAGGGAAGAGGCAAACACACAGCCACTTAAAAAGTAGCCATGAGAATGCCAAATAGAGTCCCTGAAAATGGACCCATAGCTTGTGGGACCTAGATTTCCTTTGGAAGCTCCATCAACATTGATTTTTATCCATCCAAGAATAGGGGCTTTCTAGAACACTTCAAAAAAGAGCTTCAAGTTCTTGTAGATCCCTTTGACTCTAAGTCATCGAAGAATCATTAAATCACCAACCTAGTTATCGCAGTGGGATTTCTGAAGCGTAGAATCATCCTTAATATCAATAAGAATTATCATTCGACCTTCATTAAGATTTAAAGAATAATTGTTGTGAATAATGGCATTTATATCATACCAGATAACGTAGAGAAGCTTTGTAACTTCGGAAAGAATGAGATTTATGATTTGTTGCGAGAAGTCCAGCTGAACACAACATTTGATCAAGGAGAAAATAGAGTCAACAAGTAATCATCTTTAGTCAAATATGTCTGTAATATAATTCCAAAGATCAGTGGTTGTGGCACAAGATAAAAATAAATGATTGATGTCCTCCCTATGTTAATGGCATAGGTGACATCTCGAACTAAGTTGGACACTAATGGACTGAAGGCAAAGATCAATAGGAATACAATTATGAGCGATACACCAGATAATATTAAGTCTAGAAGGTTTGATCCAAGGTTTATCAAATGATTTCAACCAAGAGAATTAGAGTCAGGAGAAGAGAAAAAGTTGTTGTAATATGTTTTAGAATCAAGAATACCATTGTGGGCTGGATCCCAAATAAGAAAATCATCATCATTAGAAAAAATGTAACCATCAACAAAATGCTTGATATGATCAAGGAGATCTAAGTTAGGATAGTGCATCACCTCCTTTATGATGTAGCTTATGGAATCTGGAGAAGTGTGAGAAGAAAGCATAGAATTGAGAGGAGCACCGGTCGAGTTGTCAAGCCAGAACTTCAAGTTGGATTCCCTGCGAACCATCCATATGGAGTTGTGAATGATGTTGGAAAAGGAATTTCTAATGGATGGCCAGAGATAAGAATTGACGTGATTCAAATTTTGATTTTTAAGTTTTTCCTGGAAACAATTTTTAAGAAAAAAATCGAATCATTCTTGTTGTTTATTAAATTCCAAGTGAGTCTGGCTTAGAGGGATTCATTAAAGAGCTTGAGGCTTTTGATTCTAAGTCATCCTTTCTCGAGGGGTTTACAATAGGTAGACCAGGTAACAGTTAAAAGATTCCTTTCAAAAATACTCCCAGTCCAAACAAAGTTCTTAATGTAGGAATTGATTTTCTTAAGGATACTGATAGGCCACCTGCAAATCATCAGCGAATAAACCATTTTGGAAACAATAGATGATTTCACAAGGCAGATCCTACCAGCCATAAAAAGAGATTTTCCTTTCCAGGAAGAAAGTTGATTAATTATTTTCTCAATGATTACATTAAAATGCGAAGATCTAGGCCTGCCCAAAAAGATATTAACTCCCAAGTAAGTAAAAGGAATACCCTTATTTGATACTAAGACTCTCAATGATGTAGTTTTTTCTAGAAGTGGGAAAACCTTTACCAAAGAAAATAAACGATTTTCTCCAGCCGATTGATTGAACCAAGATCTCTTCATAGTGAGATAAGTCAGCTTTGAGATTAGTTATGTTGTGTTTGCAACCATTAAGGAAAATAATTATGTCATCCGCATAAAGAGGATGGGTCAGAACATTAAGGTTTCGGCCAACTTGTATGGGCATAATTTTTTTTGTTGAACTAGGGAGGCGAGGAGTTTTGGGATTGACCCGGGGTATCCCGGTACATGACAACAGGCCTTGTTTCACTCTTGGTTATGACACCCCTGGTGGATATGCTTAGGATAATTCACATTTTCATTACAAGCCATTATGAAGGATTTAGGATTAAATAATTCCTTAAAGAAAACATTTTATGATTATAGATTATATGCATAATCTTTTCAATTTACATTAGGTATTTTACAAGTTTGGAATTATGAATTGTGATTCATAAACTAACCTAGTATATTCCATTGTTTAGAAATGTATCCTAGTAGAAGGAATATGAATTCCAGCAATACGCATGATCGAAAGATTAAGAAGGATCATATCTTTTATGGTATTAATCCAACATCTAAAAGGTAAATATTCTCCCATGTATTCACATAATATGAAGAAATAATATCATGTGTTAATAAGAAAGTAAATAATTATCTGAGTCCTATGGATTTGAAGGGAAGCAAGAGAAGAAAATGTTGGAAGAGAGAAACATAGATAAAGAGAAGAGGGGAAAGAAGGATTTTCCCAAATGTGATAACTGACGAAAGAATCACCTTGATAAATGCTTGAAAGTAATGGGAGTTTGTTATAAGTGTGGAGAAAAAGGACACCAATTACATGATTTCAAGGGTAAGAAAAAGGTTTCAAATGTATAATTCTTCATCTACAAGGAGTTGGGACATTATTCGAATCAATGTCCAAATCATCAGAGTATACCAAAAATGATGTTGTTGGATAATAATCAAGTTATGATATTACCACAGATGAAGAGTAATGGCTCCTGTACTTATGTTGATATTAAAGAATTATGTCATTTGATTATTGTATCAATGATGTACTGGTTATAATAATTATGGAGTATATAAGGATTGTACTGCAGTACTATTTCATTAAGGACTTGAGATTGTGTGGAACCAAGAAAAGTGAGTCAATAGTAGGTTAATTGTTTTGGAAAATATATGGTTGATAGAAAGATAAACCATAATATGGTTTGGATACTGAGGTAGTGATTTTGGAAAATATATGATTGATTTGGATAAATTATATTTGATATTCTTGACTACCTTGAAACTGATTAATGATTTGTATATTCCATCATTGTTGGAGTTTACCACATTTTTGGATAGAAGGAGTATATCCAGTATTCTATAAGGAATAAGGGGGCATGAATGTAATCAATATGGTTTTATGGCAATTCAGGGTGTTATAGTGTTTTAAAAGAATACATGATGAAGGTATTCACATGTTATTACATGGAAAAAAGGATCTTCATTGTGTTTACCTTCCATATAAATATTGGACTGTGAGTTTGGACAGAAGTATTTTGGATAAGTCTAAAGGTTGGAATGGATTAAGTTTGACTTTGGATACAATTTTTAAGGTTAAATCATTTCTTGTGATTATTTTTGGATTGTCAAAAAAAGGACAACTCGGAGGTCGGGTGACAACTCGTCGCATCCGGCAAGGTCATGAGACTTGAACCCGCAACCGAAGGGCGACACGGGTGGATCACTTACCACTGGCATATGTGATGTCCTGGTTTGTATAATGTAGTTTTGTTAATAGTCTGAAAAATGAATTATAAATTCATTATTTTTGGAAACCTGTATGATTAGGATAAATATAATATTTTTGAATTCTATTATATTTTGTAGTGAAAGATGAGTTTGTGGTAGGAATTAGTTGAAGGATGAAACTCTACTTGTCAAGTGTATTTTTTCCCTCTTATTCTATGAATAAATTAATTCTTCAAAATTAGGGAATGGATCTTAAAACCAAAAATGTGTTATCCTAATACCTTATGTTTTTTTGAACTGATGATATTTTAAATCATCATAGATTGATGGCTTTGAGGCCCTCAATTTTACACTTTTTTGTGATTGATGACCTCAATCACTCTTTGTAAATATTTATGTTTTTCCTCTAATTATGTGTCTCTAATTTCCAATTATGTTCTCATAATCAAGATCATAATTTTGTGGTGACTTTTTCATTTCCCTTTCCCTCTTATTAAGACTAAATTTTATTAACCCAATTTTCGTTGTGGGTTTTCCATAAAGGTATTTTTCTATTTTTAACATTTTATTTTCGAAGAACAATTTCAAATTTTGAGGATGCAATTTATCAAATGATGGTAGAATGTAACAGCCCAATATTTCACAGTACGTTATCTCATTAAAGTAATTCAATAGCTTGCGCTACACGCGACACTGAGTTTGAGCGCACCAAAAATTACCAAACTAGCTGTTCAAAAGACGGTTATGAATAGTATTAACTAAATTTTGTATCTTATATACTCTATAAAATTTTAAAATCCATATTATGTGTTTCTTAGACATAATATAAGAACAAATTCATTTTTTTAGATAAAAGAAGTATTTTTCAAAAAATGCAATTTTAGCACCTTTTAATGAAAACCCCTTTTTAAAAACAATATTTGACACTATTATATATTTAATTTAATTAAATTAAAATCTTATTTAGAATTTTAACATAAAAATTTATTTTGGATAAATTTTTGGTACTTTTCTGATAACTTACATATTTTGATGAATAGTGAAAAATACTATGTTTTAATTAAAAACAACTTTTTTAATTGAAATAATTTATAGTGTTAAATTATTCATTTGAATTTATTTCATGTATAATTAGATTATATTTTTATCATTTAATACAATTTAGGTCATTATAAGTAATTTCACATTTAAATTTGACATAAACACATGTCAATCTTTTGATAGTTTTTACTTTTTAAAAACCTGCTTTTTGGCTTTGATAATGGGAATTAATTTTAAATTAATTAATTCAACTTATATGTTTTGAATTTGGTAAAATAGAATTTATTTTTGAATTAGGAATATCAAAATTATCTTAGGCTGAATTTTTGGTATTTTTCTGAAAACATTCAATTTTTGATGATTAGTGAAAAACACTGCGTTATTGTTTAAAAACGACTTTTTATTTAAATAATTATTTATTTTATTTAAATTTATTTTAAGTAAAAATAGATATATAATACCTATATAAATTTAATTTGATTCATTGGAGTCATTTTATAATAAAATTAGATGTATAAATTTTTATTGAACTTTTTACCGTCTTTTACCCACCTTCTAGGAGCATTGGAAAATTTGCATAAAACTTAATTTTACCACTTCTGTGAGTTGAATTTAAAAAATCTGAGAAACACAGTTGATATCGGTAAATAAAATTTGGTTCAATAAAATGAAAATAATTTTTGGTGAATAGAAACTTTTGACTTTTATTTACCACGGTTAAAAGTAAATAGGGTAATTAAGGGTACAAATGATATTATAATTACCCTAACACATTTACTAATTCTATTGGATAAGTTTAATTAAACCAAAAGAAACTTATGAATAAAATATTATCCTCTTTGGTCTACTTGGATTAGATTAGGACATTTATTATTATTTTATTTAAAGAAGGGTTAAAAGTGTTAAATTCAAAGTTTAATAACTAAACCATTTTTAATATAAGGTTACACAAAATATAAATTTGACTATAAATATTCATTATAAATATAAAATAATTTCCTACATAATGGTATTTTATTTATAATTTTTAGACATTAAATAATTTATTTTATTTTATGACACAATGATGATGTAGTAATTACCTTATTAATGAAATACTATAATAATTGATATTATAAATATCTAAATAAATGTAAATTGAGACTTCTGATAAATTTCACTAATTTTATAGGTTAATATGACATGTTATGGTTGATTAGATAAAATATTTTCTAAGTTATATGGTTGTTATGATTTTCACAAAAACAAAATACCAAATAGTGTCAAAATTGACATAAATTAATTTTTAAAATAGATACTATATTATTGGTTGATATAATATTCCGAAAAATATATAGTTCGGCCAAAAAGCTTAAATAGTATTATATATGTAATTAATGAACCACTTGACATTCTCTTGGAAGTTTAGAGTAATTTTATTAACCATATAGTGTAAGAATACAAGAAGACAAGGTAAAAGTTAAACTATTTAACTAAGAGTTAAATATAAAAGATAATGTTACAATGGTAACCTAAACTTGTCTGAAACATATTGTTTGAGAGGTTTTCAAACCATCCCCACCTTATCTTAGAAATAAATCATTTTTGAGCCATTAGAAACCTAAAATGATTTTATTATAAAGTAATATTACAAGCTTTACCTAAAGTGACCCTCACATCTCTTATGAAAGGGTACTTCCCATTCTCTCAAAATCACACCTAAAAATCCATTTTGTTTGGCCAACCCCTACCCAAATCTCCTCCCAAATTCTCTCCCTTCGACCTAGAGACCTTACATTGATCAGAAAGCCAACCTAAGGATCCCTTTTGATCAACTCAAAAGGAAATACCTGAAAAAGAGGTAATAATTTCACCACCCTCTTTCAAGTTCTTCTTACACTTCCCCTTTCTTTGTTGTTTCCAAACCAAAATAATAACTTTAGTACCTTATACATACTGTGATGTTATTATAAGTATATTAAGACCATATTTGTTAATTCTGTTCATCCTATAAATGAAGAAGTCACCATATGAGCATATGTACGGCTTACCGTCTCTACGTCGTGCTGTAGTTTTTTTTACAATGTCTTGGTCAAAGACCAGGACACAAAAATTTATTAAAAGGAAAGGGAAGATTACATGAGCCTGAAATAGGAAATTTTTTTACAATATTTCTCATAAAAAGGGTAGATCTCAACCGGAAATTCATCACTCCACGTAATGTCATGGTTGATTCCCTTGTTAGCAAGACAATCCACCACCATGTTTGCTTCCCGATAGACATGAGTGGCAATGTATCTAATCTCTAGTAGTGAGTTAAGAAATTTATTCCAATGCACTGTGAGAAACCCCAAAAGGTGAACCAATCAATTCCAGATAGCTTGGATAATGGTGGTAGAGTCACTTTTTATCCAAATGTTATTCCATCCTATTATCTTAACAAAGTTGACTACATGAATCATTTCCATCATCTCAGACTCAAGGGAAGAGGCAAACCCACTGCCACCAAAAAAGTAGCCATGAGAATGCCCAATAGAGTCCCTAAAAATGGCCCCAGAGCTTGCGGGACCTGGATTTCCTTTGGAATCTCCATCAACGTTGATTTTTATCCAGCCAAGAATCGGGGCTTTCCAGAACACTTCAAAAAAAGAGCTTCGAGTTCTTATAGATCCCTTTGACTCCAAGTCGTCGAAGAATTATTAAATCACCAACCGAGTTATCTAAGTGGTATTTTTGAAGTGTAGAATCATCCTTAATATCAATAAGAATTCTCACTCGACCTTTATTAAGATTTAATGAGTAATTGTTGTGAATAATGGAATTTATATCATACCAGATAACGTGGAGGAGCTCTGTAACTGTGGAAATAAAGAGATTTCTGATTTTTTGCAAGAAGTCCATCTCAACACAACATTTGATCAAGGAGAAAATAGAGTCATCAAGTAACCATATTCAGTCAAAGATGCCAGTAATATAATTCCAAAGAGCATTGTTTGTGGCACAAGATAAAAATAAATGATTGATGTCCTTCCTATGTTGATGGAATAGGTGACATCTCAAATTAAGTTGGACACCAATGGACTAGATACAAACCTCAGTAGGAATACAATTATGAGTGATACTCCAGATAAGATTAAGTCTAGAAGTTTTGATCCAAGTTTTATCAAATGATTTCAACCAAGAGAAATTAGAGTCAGAAGAAGATAAAAAGTGGTTGTAATATGTTTAGAATCAAGAATATCGTTGTGGGATGAATCCCAAATAAGAAAATCATCATCATTAGAAAAAATGTAACCATCAACAACATGCTTGATATGATCAGGGAGATCTAATTTAGGAGAGTGAATCACATATTTTATGATGTAGCTTGTGAAATCCGGAGAAGTATGAGAAGAAAACATAGAATTGAGAGGAGCACCGATCGAGTTGTCAAGCCAGAACTTCAAGTTGGATTCAGTGCTAACCATCTATATGGAGTTGTGCATGATGTTGGAAAAGTAATTTCTAATGGATGGATAGAGAAAATAATTGAAATGAATCAAATTTTGATTTATAAGTTTTTCCTGAAAATAATTTTTAAGAAAAAAATCGAATCATTCTTGTTGTTTATTAAATTCCAAGTGAGTCTGGCTTGGAGGGATTCATTAAAGAGCTTGAGGCTTTTGATTCCAAGCCCTCCTTTCTTGAGGGGTTTACAATAGGTAGACCAGGTAATAGTTACAAGATTCCTTTCAAGAATACTCCAAGTCCAAACAAAGTTCTTAATGTAGAAATTGATTTTCTTAAGGAGACTGATAGGCCAGCTGTAAATCATCAGCGAATAAACCATTTTGGAAAAAATAGATGATTTCACAAGGCAGATCCTACCATCCATAGAAAGAAATGTTCCTTTCTAGGAAGAAAGTTGATTAATGATTTTCTTAGTGATTAAATTAAAATGTGAAGATCTTGGACTACCCCAAAAGATATGAACTCCCAAGTAAGTAAAAGGAAGAGACCCTTCTTTGATACTAAGACTCTCAATGATGTAGTTTTTTCTAGAAGTGGGAAAACCTTTACCAAAGAAAATAAATGATTTTCTATTGCTGATTGATTGACCCAAGATCTCTTTATAGTGAGATAAGGCAGCTTTGAGATTAGATATGCTTCATTTCCAACCATTAAGGAAAAGAATTATGTCATCCTCATAAAGGAGATGGGTCAGAACATTAAGGTTTCGGGAAACTTGGATGGGCATAATTTTTTTTGTTGAACTATGGAGGCGAGGAGGTGACTAAGGTAGTCCTATAAAATGGAAAAGAGGATAGCAGATAGGGGATCACCTTGTCGGACTCCCTTCGAACATTTGAAATAACCCTTAGGAGATCCATTAATAAGGATGCAGATATAGGCTGAGTTGAAAAGGGATTTGATTCTGCTTATGAAAACATCATTGAATCAAAAACCCCAAAGAACTTTGAAAATGAAACTCCTATCTATTGTGTCAAAAGATTTCCTGATATCAATCTTAATAGCAATGTTACCACCTCTGGAAGTTTTATTAAGTGCGTTGGTGGATTCTGAAGCCAGGAAGATGCAGTCTTGAATAGACCAACACTTTATGAACCCAAATTGGTTCTAATATATGATTTTGTTACAAAGAGAGGATAGCCTATTTTCCATGAGCTTGGTAATGATTTTGTAGAGGGAGTTGATAAGAGAAATGGGTCTATATAGATGAATTTCAGAGGCATTGGCCACCTTAGGAATTAGTGTGAGAAATTGAGTATTGAGACCATGCGGAAAGAGACCATTAGAAAAGAAGGTCTTGAAAATCTTACAAACATCCACATTGACTACATCCCAATGGTGTTGAAAGAAACCATTTTTGAAATCGTCAGGTCCTGGCGCACTATCAGGATTGAGACTAAAGATAGTATTTTTAATCTCAAGATCAAGGGGAGTTCTCAAGAGAAAAAGGTTGCCTTCCTCTTAGACCAAGGATGGGATGATCTCGGGGAGAAGGTCCTTATTAATACAAGTCCCATTTAAGATATCGTCAAAATAAGAGACCACGTTATTAGCAATGGTGGCCTCAGAATCATAAATAATGTCATTGTCCTTAAGAAAAAAAAGGGGGCGATAGACTTTCCTAATTCTTTGCAGGGCATTGTAGAATTTGGTGTTTCGTTCACCATCAGTGAGCCAATTAGTTTTGAAGACTTGTTTTTAGATGTTATCCTTAAGAACCAAAAGGTAGTTGAGTTTCATAGAAATGTTGACCTCATTTTGAGAGTCAGAATAGAAGTCATAATGGGTGGCATTGTTTTGAATTTGATTGAGGTCATTATCAAGAGAGGATATGTCCTTATCGAGTTGTTTCGATTTAGTACTACACCAACCCTTGAGACAAGATTTGAGATGCTTGAGCTTTATAATACAATCAAAGGAATATGTGTGATAACTCATAGAATTCCAACAATTCTGAATAATTTTAGAGCAGTCTAAGTCCTCTGACCAGGCATTGTTAAATTTGAAAGGAATAGTGGGATTTCTATGCTTGGAAAGAAAACTAACCAAAATAGGATGATGATCCGAGCAAAGCCTATGTAAGGTAATGCTAGAGATGGTGTCCCAGACATCTAGAGTTGGGACATTCAGAAGAGCCCTATCAAGCTTACTAGAGACCATCCTATTGTAATACCTTATGTACCAAGTAAACTTAGCACCAGCTAGATTAACTTAGACCATATTACAATCTTCTATTGAGGTTCTAAACTCCCTGGAAGAAATATGAGAATAGTAAGGACCAATTTTTTTACTAGGGGAAAGAATAGCATTGAAATCTCCAATCACTAACCACGGGTCGCATATGTACTTATAAAGTTGATATGGGTCATTCCAGAGAGGCCTACATTTCTGATATCTATTCTTAGCAAAAAAAAATGGAGTAGTACATATGAAGGTCATTAAGAATAAAGTCACAAGTGAACATTTGATCAGAGATATTGTGAACTTTAACATCTTTTAGAGAAGTGTGGTAAAAAATCCATAAGATTTATACCGTACTGCTATTACTGCAAGAACCAAAAGAATTATAACCAGAGGGAAAAAAGTGCATAAATTTAAAAGAAAAATTAACTTTAGGTTCACCAAGATAAAAAAATTTAGGTTTATGCATCAAAATAGTTATTTTAAGAATAGAAATAGTTCCAGAGCTAGATATTCCCTGAAAGTTCCAAAAGATAGCATCCATTAAGACCTGTGTTTGGAGAGGGGGATCCTTTTTTTTATTAGATCCACTCGATCCTTTGTTCCTCTTCTATCTCCTAATATTTGAAGAAGAGGTCGGAGTAGTCTTCAAAACCTATGTGCTCATAGGGGAATCAGACAAAGTTTTAGAAGCACCTGAGATAAAAGGATCATTTATTTTATCAGGTGGCATATGAGCTATATCTTATGAGTTAAAAATTCCAACAGGCCCAATAGGCATGCTTGGAGTCTGAACAGTAGAAAAGCCAGGAGCGGTCTGCATGTCTATTGTCCCAGATGACTGTAAAGATGGATCCATATCAGATGAGTCAATCAATTTAGCACAAAAAGATGATTTTGTACAGTCATAGTAATTACCAATGTCAGCCTTATTGCATGCTGAGATGGATTGACAAATAGGGGAAATTGAAACAGCAGTGTGAGTCATACCACGAGAGGTCGTGTCTCCTGCAAGATCAGTTACCCTCGACATTACTTCCACTAGGGCTGCAAGCAAAGAAAGAGTGGTTTCAACAACTGTATGATCCAGTGAATTGGGAATATTCATCTGAGATAGCTGATGGTCAGTCCCATCCTTTCCATAAACCAGGGTCTCATCATTTTCTAGAACCATAGGAATTGAGTCTTCCTTCGATGACAGATCATAGACATCCAGAACCATCTGTTGAATGTATTCCAGAATATAAAGATCAATATTAGAGTCTTCTTCTACCTCGACTTGGTCTGCCTAAGTGGCTCTTGAGCTCTCACCCAGAAGATTCACCCGCTTGACCCAAGCCTCTGAGTGATTCTTGTGAGGATCAGTAATGGACAGAGCCATAACTTTATTTTTATTCATAGGCTTTGTCTCCATCCATCCATTATCAATAGGCTGAGAAACCTGACTTTGCACAACACAACATTTCAGAAGATAATGTCCAACAATCTTACAGTACTCACAAAATGGTGGCATTCTCTCATATTCAACTCGAAGCTCGGTTTTGAAATCATTCGTAGTGAACGCAATGGCATTCGGGAGCTTAGCAGATATATCAACTTCAACCATAACCTGTGTGTATAGACTGATATCATCATTCAACGTGTTTTGATCAATTTTAAGGGGTGTACCTATGCAAGAAGTGATGTCATTGATGATTTTTGGATGCCAAAAATACCAGCTGAGTCCGTGTAGTTTGTTATTCAAACACTTCATTATTTGGATGGGTATAATAATGAGTATAAATGATGTAAATAATAAATATAACATGTTAATTATTTTTTATATATGATATACCATCCAATTACATATTATTTCACCATAAACATAATGATATTGTTGCTTGTGCGTACGTACGGATTACCGTCTCCATGACGCGATGAGATTCATTTCCACGTTCACCATTCAACGATGATTATAAAAATATATATTATTAATAAGTATGTAATATATGACATAATAATGCTACTGGAGATATATATATATATGTATATGTATATACTTACATATATCTTATTCACTTACTTTTGTTCAATACGATATGAAAACGGAAACAACGTTTATGCGTACGTACGGCCTATCGTCTCCATAAACAGTGCCTTCCATTTCATATATATATCTATAATAAATATTTATATTCTAAATATATATGATATATAAATCAAGGATTGTATTCTAGAAGTATTTAAATCATGATCTAAATGATATGATCAAGAATAACAAGTTAAAACATGTATGATAAAGAAAGCGATTGTTACCCGAAATGTTAATTTAATATGGAAACCATTATTAAATGGGCAGTATAAAGTCATAAATGAATCATGTATGTATTAATAAATATGAATATGGTTCTGTTATAATTTAATAACATACTATGGTCATTATACATGAGGTTAAACATACCCTCAACCAAAGGAAAGTGCAAGGTAAGGGTTAATTCCTCAATCTCATTATTATCTGAGATTTTTTGTGTGTAAGTTTTTACTGGGACATATTAATTATCCATTTCCGTGTTTCATAAAGTATATTTCAAAATGATTATTTTTAAGGGTATATTTAACTAAAAAATCATTTTAAATGTTTTAAATATTTATTCTTCTAAACCTTTCTCATTAATGTCCATGTTTTCAAAATGATTTTAAATATGTATTTATATGGACATGAATGTTTTAAAATGTTAATTCCTTTCAAAAGTTTCAAAGTGGTATGGAAAACTTTGATTCTAAAATATCTTTTAAATGAATTAATTTATAAATTGTGTGACTTTTAAAATGATTTCATGAAAAAGGAATATTTCTCTCAAAGAGTTTTACTGATAATTTTCAACTATGTCAACATCCTTTACTGGATATTATTATTGATCGAGGTTGATTTATTATGATAAAAATATTCCATATTATATTGATGGTTTTTTGATATGTTAAACTGTGGATGTTTTATTTTTATACCATTCATGGTTTATGGATTATGTATTGACATTTCGTATGATAGTTTTAATACGAAGTTTTATGTTATGTTTAAACCTTTTCATATGAGAAATGAATTAGACTTAGTAAGTGATGGGTGGAGCCCACTACAGCTTCTCGATGCATCGGTAGGTATCATGATACAAAATAGTGTCTTGGAACAAGGCCTTGACAAAATCTTATTTGTAGTCTTGGGACAAGGCCTTGACTATGTGGTTATGAAGTTTGGCATTATGAATTCCATCATTATGAAATTAGCTATTGATATTACATGTGATTATTCAACTAGTAGAATATCCATGTGAATAGTTAAATGGAATTATTTGATTTAACTTTTCCATATTATGCTCAAGTTTATGTTTAAAAGGACTTTATTATAGTTTTATACATTTCCTTAAATATTTATGCTTATTTGTGAAAGATTCTGCTATATTGTTATCCTTACTATGCATTTGAGCTCACCCCTTACTTATGTTTTATTTTCCCAGGATTCCAAGAAGTGTTTTGTGATTGATAAGAAGGGTTAAGCTTGGGGATTAATGGAAATATAAAAGGATCATTTATGTTGTGTTTTATTTTCTAATTTCTAATGTAACATTCATGTATGTAATCTATTTTCCTAGATTACTAAACTGATCGGTATTTCAGGACTTGATTCCTTGTAATCATGCCAATGTATTAAAATAATGCGCTGAATCTGGGATTCTGGGGTCGGGGTGTTACAAGGAAGGACCCAAATTCCCATCTCTCCAATTTCATAGAGATCTATGACATGTTCTGCTACAACGGAGTGTCCGGGGATGCCATTCATCTTAGCCTTTTCCCCTTCTTTCTAAGTAATAAGGTGAAGGATTGGATAAAAGGCTTGTCGAAGTGATCTATCCTCGCCTGGGAGGAGCCATCCCAGTCATTCATGTCAAAATATTTCCCACATTTGAAGACGGTGACCTTGTAGAATGAAATACACAACTTCCAGCAGCACGACTTTGAGTCATTGTATGAGTCATGGGAGCGTTTCAAGGAGATTCTATGAAAATTCCCACACCACAGACTCCCACTCTGGATGCAGGTCTAAACCTTCTATGGAGGACTGAAGATGAACACAAATTAGGTGTTGGATGCTACTTTTGGAGGTATAGTTATGAAGAATTCACCCAAAGAGATTTTCGATCTTCCTGAAAACATTTCTGCCAATAGCTTCCAGTGGCATTCTGAGTGGGGCACACAAAAATGAGGTATGAAAAATTTAGATGCCACTACTATTCTTTTTTCCCAGTTGGATGGTGTGTCCAAAAAGATCGACACACTAAATCTGAAGAGTGCATCCCAACTACATGCGGAAAAACATCCTATGTGCAGTGAATGTGATGAAAACCACATCATGGGAGAATTTTTAGGACCTACAGTCAGCCCTTTGACGATCAAGGTGAGCTATGTTTCTCAAAACCAAGGGCTAAACTAGTAATAGAACCCGGCATGGCGTGATCACCAGAAAATAGGCTGGGGCCCACAACAATAGAATCCTCTACCCTAGAGACCACCCGGCTATGGTCAACCTCAGTATTAGAGCCAGTACCTGAGGCAACATCAGAATTAGTAGGGATTTTACCACCATAAAGGGTATGAAAACCCTCACCTACATCAGCCGTGACAGCCACCACCTCCACCAACTGCACATCCACCTTAGCATGAGAACACCTCAAGGTTAGAGGATCTCATGAACAAGTTTATATCTACTGTTGATACCAGATTCCAGAATCAGGAGGCTTCAATTAGAAGCCTAGAGAACCAAATCATCCAGCTGACAAACCATATCTCAGGGAGGCAGCCCGGTATACTACCAGGAAACACTGAGAAGAACCTGAGGGAGGAGGCCCATGTCATCACACTGCGAAGTGGAAAGGAGCTACAATAGAAGGAATCATCACAACCAGGTGCACCTACACCCCCTACCGATAAATAAGTCTTATAGACCCCTCCTCATCTAATGGCCCACCAACAGAGGCCTCACAGGGTAAAGGGAAGGAGGTTGTCAAACCCTTTGAGTCTAGTTTACCGTTCCCGGAGAGGATGAAGAAGAGAAAGCTAGACCACCAATTTAGAAATTTCATGGAATTTTTTCAAACGTTACACATAAACATTCCATTTTTAGAGGCACTGACACAGATTCCCATGTATGAAAAATTCATTAAAGATATCCTCTCCAAAAAAAGGGAGATGGAGGATATGAGAACCATTACAATTACCAAGGAGTGCTCAGTGGTCGTACAACATTTGATTCCTCGCAAGCTCCAGGATCCTGGTAGCTTCACTATCCCATGCACTATTAGACCATGTGAGTTTGGGAAGGCCCTCTACAACTTAGGGGCCAGCATAAACCTCATTCCCTTCAAAGTTTTTAAGAAATTAGGTATCAACGACTTGAAGCCTACCTGAGTAGCCCTTCATCTTTCTAACTGATCCATCAAATATCTAAGGGAGATATTGGAGGATGTGCTGGTGAAGGTGGGAAGGCTAATACTCCCCACAGATTTCATCATCCTCGACATGGAGGAATACTAGGAGGTGCATATCATTCTAGGAAGGTCTTTCTTGGCCACTGGGAAGGTATTGATCGATGTACACTAGGGGGGATTATTTTCAGAGTAGGAGACAAAAAAGTCTTATACAATGTCCTCAAAGCCGTCAAGTAAGCATCATTACCAGAGAATGAGGGTTGTTATACAGTGACTACCATGGATGATCACTTGAGCAGAAAATAAGATGATCTAGTATGTTCATCCACCTCAGATGACTTGGTTTTTCTAGACATTCCAGTTGATGAAGCACTAGAGGACTTTCAATTCCTTAAAGTATAGGGTGTCCACTACTGGAAGCATGTTTTTATTCTCAAAATTATGGAGCGGTTAGAGGTAAAACCCCTTGTACCTTCGATTCTAAAGGTTCCTACAGTAGAATTGAAGGCTCTCTTGTCTTTTCTGAAGTACAGGTACTTGGGAGACCACCAGATATTTCCCATCATACTTAGTATAACACTAACATAGGAGAAGAAGGATGCACTTCTGAAGGTTTTGAAGTGGAGAAATCAGGCTATTAGGTGGATAGTTACCGACTTAAAGGAAATCATCCCTACCATTTTCACCCATAGGTTTTTGCTAGAAGAATGACTGAATCCATCTTGGCAACCACAACGACGCATGAACCCCCCCCCCATGAAGGAAGTTGTGAAGAAATACGTAATCAAGTTATTGGATGCTAGAATCATATACCCCATCTCTGATATTCCATGGGTGAGTCCCCTACATGTGGTACCCAAAAAGGGGGGTATCACTGTTATTTCAAATGACAATAACGAGCTCATCCCCACATGCACTTTCACGGGCTGGAGAGTCTGTGTGGAGTACAAAAAGTTGAATCACACCACGAGGAAGGATCATTTTCCCCTTCCCTTCCTAGATCGGATACTAGAGAGACTAGCGAGGAACAAGTTTTACTCCTTCCTCGATGGCTATTCTGGCTACAATAATATTTCCATTTCCCCAAAGGATCAAGAGAAGATCACATTTACTTGCCCCTATGATACGTTTTCTTACTGAAGGATGTCCTTTTTCATGTGAAATTCTCCAACCACCTTCCAGCGATTCATGTTGAATATCTTCCATGACATGGTGGAACCAATCCTGAAGGATTTTATAGATTATTTTTTCATTTACAGAAAATCATTCACCACTTGCTTTAAGAACTTAGAGCTGGTATTGGAAAGATGTGAGAACACCAACCTAGTTTTGAACTGGGAAAATTGTCATTTCATGGTGCATAGTGGCATCGTTCTAGGCTATAGAATTTTAGTGGAGGGGATATAGGTGTACCTGGAAAAGATAGGATTCATTTCACAACTTCATATTCTGATTTCCATTAGATCCATCTGAAGCTTCATGGGACATACAGATTTCTATAGGCAGTTTGTCTACAACTTCTCAAAGATAGCTCAGCCCCTCACCAACCTTCAGACCAAGGATGTCATTTTTGAGTTCGATGAGGCATGCGCCATAGATTTTAAGCACCTAAAGTAGCACCTAGTATAATCTCCAGTAATGATTGCTCCCAACTGGGAGGTGCAATTTAAAGTGATGTGTGATGCCAGTGACTATGTAGTGGGTGCAGTCTTGGGCCAGCAACTTGATCGAATTTTCTGACCCATCTATTATTCCAGTAGGATGATCAATGAGGCACAGATTAACTACACTTCCACAGAAAAGGAGATGTTGGCAGTGGTGTTTGATTTTGACAAGTTCCTTTCTTACTTAGTTATATCTAAAGTTATTGTTTATAATGACCATCCAACACTCAAGTACCTGCTAAACTAGAAGGATGTGAAGCCACCTCTGGTCCAATGGGTACTCCTCCTACAATAATTTTTTATGGAGATCCAAGACAAGAAGGGGAGCGAGAAAATTGTTGTTGATCATCTCTCCCACCTAGATCTGCCACATTTGGAGGAGGAAGATCGAGAGATCAAGGAGTATTTCCCTAATGATCACCTTCTTTCCATCAAAGAATCATCTCGGCCCTCGTATGTTGATATTGATAATTATTTGGTTATAGGTTCCACCCACCCCAACCTCTCCTTCCAACAGAGGAAGAGGTTTCTCTCTGAAGTCAAGAGGTATTTCTGGGGAATATCATTTACTCTTCCGATCTTTTGGGGATGGGGTGATCCGATGTTGCATCCCAAAAACTAAAGTTCATGGAGTCCTAGAATTTTTTCACGCCTCTCCAGTTGGGATACATCATGTTCCATACCTTACAATAGAAAATATCCTAAAATTTAGGTTTTTCTTGCCCACCATGCATAGAGATTATTGAGACTTTGTTTCCTATTTCGATCGCTTCCAAAGAATAGGTAATGTGGGGCACAGAGCTGAGATACCCCAGAACCCCATCCTAGAGGTCGAGATCTTCAATGTCTGGGGCATAGACTTTATGGGGCCATTTCCCCCATCTTTCAGGAACACTTACATCCTAGTCTACATCGACTACGTGTTCAATTGGATGGAAGTCACTACTACAACACACAACCATGAACCCATTTGGACATACATAGTGTGTATGTTCGGTACACACCATGTATCCTTCCCTAGCCAATGATATTCTCACTCAACGTGTCTATCTAGAGAAAACAGTATACTGATCCTCTTACACAGAACGTTGTGTACTCTAGATATACACGCCATGTTCTTTTAATTTTCTAGTTTTCTCACATTTTATTCTTTTCCTTTTTCTTTTCCTTTTATTTTGTTTTTTTTCCTTTCTTCTTCAGGATATGGAAGACGGAGACCCTGCACATGAGAAGTGGCATGCCTCCTCTACTGGGGGTGAGAGGCCCACTTTTCGTTGGATATGACTCCAATCCATGATGACACCATCCCCAGACTTCCTGGTATACCAGCCTCCTCTACTGGCCATCTTTCCACCACTCACCGCCCCAAAAGAGGTTGGTACTAGTACCAAACCTCCACCACCCCACATGGAGCCTCTAATCACCACCCTTTCTTCACCACCAGCTTCCACACCTCCTAATCCTTCCTCACTAGTAGTTGATACTTCACCGGCAGCCCCATCTAGTGGACCTTCGCCTCCTGAGGCCACTCTGCCACCAGAGCTAGCCCCTGATACTGCCCCACCTAGGTCGGCCCCTACTATTGCCCCCTATCCTTGCATGGTGTTTCTAGTCACCAACTTGGCACATGTATGAGTCTATCACTTTTCTCACCATACAATCTAGTTGAGCAATCGATATCTTGACAACAGAATTCCTCAGTAGCTAGGTATTTGTGGGGAGTTGGAGGATCTCCTTGATCATACTCTGTTACTCACGATATTCCAAGTTAGCACTCCTATTTTCAGAGATTTATTTTTGGAGTCCGCTGCTTCCTTTGAGTTCAAAGGGCCCGAGTACTAGGTGACACTTAGTGATATAGTCTTGGTGGTCCTATTTTGGCTGGGCGATCAACCTTTTTCCCTTACCATGACCTATTTTGGCCAAGGGTGTAGATTTTATCCCCATCCAGTCACCCCACCCCTTGTCTACACCTTGGCCCCCCTGAGCATTCTGATATAATTTCCATGTGGTGGGATATTGTTGGGACCAACCACCAATACACCCCCACTTCCCAGAAGAGTACCCTCATCATTGACCCTATCCTCTGTTTCACCCACCGGTGCTTTAGCGCCATCTCGTTTCCCTTCCATGAAGATATGGGGGTTGTGACTGGCCGTGACATGGAGCTCCTCACTTGTGTCATTCAGTAAAACTACCCAGACCTCCCCTACCTTGCCACCTCTTACTTACATGCCATGTTCACCGGCCATCAGGGAAACTTGAACTGTAGGTTCTACGCCACCAACCTTTCCCACCACCTCAGCATTTTCGATCCTTCCCTTATCCATGACTGCTTAGGTTCCCCCCAACTGATGAACTTTATCATGCTTATTAATATGGGATTAGTCTGAAAGCTTGGGCAGTTACGTCCTTTTCCAGGCCCCACCACCACCCCCTGTCGAACCTTCTTCCCCCAGGCTACATCTCCACCTCCTTCCCTGCCCCTTACCATTTCCTCACCCCTCTCTACTTCCTTTCTTATTACCCCTCCTAGAACTTCCCCTAGCCTTTCACCTTATGTGCCCTTGGTTGACCCCCCCCCCCCCCCATCACCATCGGCCTGAATGAGATAGACCACTGCCTGGCTCATCTGGTGCATCAATAGGAAGATATCCTTCAGCGACAGACTACATCTGCTTAATGTCTGGACCGCATTGAGTAGATGGTGGAGCTACTTCTATAGCATCATGGGATACCCATTCCACTAGTGGCTACTTCTCTTTCCATGCCTTTGTCTTCTATCATACACTCTACTGCCATTTTTGTGACCAAGGACTTCGTACTCATCTTTACAATAGGTACTGGCATGTCTCCTCTTATTGATCTCACCATCACAGATGACCCTTCAGCAGCATCAGTACCATAGGTCTAGGGCTCTTTTCCTCTCGCTACTACATCTGATGATTCCACCCCACCTATACTAGACAGTGCCTCCACTAAGGATACACCATGACTGTGACATTCAGGTTTTCTTCTCTATATATTTTTTTCATTTCTACATTGTGATGATATACTTTCTTGTAGTTTTCTTTTCCATCGACAATCACAAGTACACTGGAGCGACTTTTGGACATCATGAATTCTTACTATGGCATGAGGGGAGTATTCATTCAGTTTTAAATGTATTTTTTGTTTCTATTGTCATTCCTCCCCTCTCACGTGCATTTTTGTGTCTCCATCCTCTTTTTACCCTTAGTAGTGCACTTGGTGGACCATGTGCCATATTAAGTGTGGGGGAGAGTCTCTTGACCACCTTAGTCTTTTCCCTCACCATCATCTAGGAGGCTTCATTATTGGAAGATATATTTTAAAATGTAAATAAATCTTGGTTAGTCATTTTTAAAAATAATAAATCTATAAGTAGTAAATTTTTAAAGGTTGTATGCTTATTTTTGGTTCTTAATTATTTTAAAATGATTGCTGATATAGTTTAAATTGCAACTTATAATCCTTGGCTACTTATATTGATTAGGCTAATCATTTATATGCATGTCATGACCTGATTGTCTCTTTATTTGCTTTTCCCACTCCCGAGAGATATTCTAAACCCTTCATCATATTCTTCATAATACCATATTTCTTGAGAGATTCTTATGATATACATGACTACCAGAATTTTCAAGTTTTTTTTTCAAAACATGAAGAATCTTTGAATTACATTAAAATTATTAAGGCATTATATTGTTTCAACCCCTTTTATCTTGAAACCTACCCTACATATGAACTTCGTAAATTCCATATAAACCATGAAAAAACTTTATAGGAAGCCGCATTACAAACCTATTTACCTTCCTACCCTAATTCTTTTTAACTTTACATGATTATTCACTTGAGCTTTAGAGAGGGAATTGGAAGTACATGGCACATTTTTGTGAATAGTCATGAAATTAAGTGTAGGGGAGTGCCTCTTGTTTATTTGGGGAAGAAAGGGTACCAAACCCCTATTCGTGGAATTACTAAGTGGTCCCTTGTGTTAAAAAAAATTAAAAAAACATCATAATACAAGGTGACCTTATATTCACTTGATCATTTGTGAACCCTACCTGACTAAGGGAGATGGTGGTTATGAGAGAATTTGACAGAGCTTGTTGAGGATTTTTTTACATTAAGATTTATTTTGAATATCATACAATGTTATTTAAATAATTTAACTTCCCTTTTCAAGCCTCAAAGTTTATTTTTCACATATTTACCTATTAGGCCTTAGCCATAGAGACATCTGATCCTTATTGAAAATCCCTCATGGTTTTTGTAATTCAATTTTCTAATGTAGAGAACTAGATATCTTTCAAACCTATGGATAGAGTGTATATACTTTAAATTGATCATAACTTTGATTAAAAATATATTGAGTGTTGAGTGTGTTATTTACTGGGTAGATATATCATCAAGTGGCATGCTTATTTTTGAAAGGTATAAAAATGTGTTTAAAAGAGGATGAAATTAGTTGATTGAATTATATATGAGGCATGATTAGAATATCTTATGAATTGAATCTATTCTATACCTTTTTATAATTTTCTCCTGTAACTGTATCATTTACACTTATGATTAATTGAATACCTTCCTTTTAAAATATAAACTCATTTAATTAGATGTTGAGATTTTATTGACGGAGAGAAAATGACTAAGTGTGGGGGAGTTTGATACACCTAATTTTTGTATAAATTTCCACATATATTTTTGAAAATAAGAACATGTTTTCAGCAAATACCTGCTACTTAGTGGAAAAACACTTTGATTTTGGTGATCTTGTTCATTTTCAGGTGTTTTCTGACCATATGCACAAATCAGGAGATCTCTGAGAAACTTTTCCCAACTAAATGGCATGTACATAACTACACGCCATGTACATTCAGACTCAGACATGGATCGGCTAGATGAGTACATTCCCAAGTTGCCATAACAGAGACAACACGCCGTGTGGGTCATACCTACATGCCATGTCCAGGATTCTAGATGTGGTTGGTGGAATTTTCCAGAGACTAAAAACTATGTGTGGCAAAACCACACATTGTGTACCCTTCACTAACTGACCATCAACACTGCGGAAGTCAAGGGCGGCACAGCTGGCCACCTACCGGAAAAAAACTGCGACAAAATCACATCAAAGATACTACATGGATTGTACTTTCTATACACGTTGTGTACTTTTGTTTTCTATAAATAGAGGTCTTGGACTCTGGTTTTAGGGAGTCATTAGCCAATATTTAAAAGAGGGAGGTTCTACTACCCGGCTGTTGTGCTACCACTATTTCTATACTCCACCATTAAACCATCCTACTAATGAAATCACCTCTCCTTGAAGTTTCTGTGATGACTACATCAGGTATCGAGGATTTTTTTATCATCCTTTCTTCCATGTGTAACTAAAAACCCCAGGTGTTGGGGATGTGGGTGATAAAAGAGTGTTGTAATTTGGATTAATTATTATGTTTGTGTTGGTTCTGTTTAACTCTTCTTATTATTCTTCAATCATTCCTTTTTATCACTGAAAATCCTGAGCCAAAACAAGGGAAGGATTTTCAGGGACTCAAAGGAATAATAATGATGAATACCTTCATGATAATTGGAATTATTCATCGACTCACAAATGGAATGATCTAAATAAATAATTATGAAACATTGACTATCGGACCAAGGAGTTAGTTTCTTCAGTTCCATACATAGTTTACTAGACCAAGGGAACCTTTTCCCAATTAAAACCCAGAGTGTTGGGTTATCATGAACAACACAACCTAATAAGAAGTTCTTATAAGCTTCATAATCACCATATCCCCAACACACTCCTTTTTCTATCAACCATATTAAAAAACATTTTTTTCTTTAAATTTAAACATTAATATTTACTTCAGTAAATCAAAAACAAAAATCCCACTATAAATTCAACATCTTTCACTAAATTAATTCCAAACGTAATCAAATTCATGTACTCACCAATTCCCTGTGGATTGACCCCGCACTTATTCTATACTATATTATGAGTGGGTAATATCAATTTGGGACACCGATAACATACCTTCAGTGAAATGACAGACCAAAGGGAACTAGTTAGTGCATGAATTTGATTACGTTTGGAATTAATTTAGTGAAAGATACTGAATTTATAGTGGAATTTTTTTTTCATTATAATAACTTTTCTGATTACTAAAGTAAATATTAATGTTTAAAATTGAAGAAAACAAAAGTGGTTTTTAATGTTGTTGATAGAAAAAGGAGTGTGTTGGGGCTATGGTGGTTATGGGGGTTATAAAAACTTCTTATTAGGTTGTGTTTTTTATAATAACCCAACACTCTACGTTTCAATTGTGAAAAGGTTCCCTTGGTCTGGTAAACTATATCTGGAATTGAAGAAACTGATTCCTTGGTCCGGTAGTCAGTGTTTCAGAATTATTTATTTAGATAAGTCCACTTTTGAGTTGATGAATACTTCCAATGATCATGAAGGTATTCATTTTTATTCTTACTTTGAGTCCCTGAAAAATTCTTCCCTTGGTCTGGCTCATAATTTTCAGTGATAAAAAGGAATGATTGAAGAAGAATAAGAAGAGTTAAACAAAACCAACACTAACATAATAATTAATCCAAATTACAACACTCTTTCATCACCCATATCCCTAACACACGGGGTGTTTAGTGACACATGGAAGAAAAGATGATAACAAAATCCTTGATACTTGATGTGGTTTACGCATAAACTTTGAGGAGAGGTAATTTAATTTGTAGGATAGTGGAATGGCGGAGTAGTGGAACATCAGTAGCACAACAGTCGGGCAGCGGAACCTCCCTCCTTAGAATATTGGCTAATGACTCCCAAAATCGGAGGCCAATCCATCTATTTATAGAAAAAAAGTACACTACATGTATAGAAATTACACACCGTGTAGTATCGTTGATGCACTTTTTTTGCAGTTTTTCTTAGGTAGGTGGCCAGTTGCACTGCCCTTGACTTTCGTGGTGGCGATGGTCAATCGGTGAAGGTTACATGGTGTGTGGAACCACCATACACAGCAAGTAGTATAACGACCCATAATTTACATTGTTATTGCTTCAAAATTTAAGCACACTTATTACAACATATAACAAAACCATGAAAGGACCGTATTGGTATAGTGTCTTTAGAAACTGGGAAACATAAACAACTGGTTCATAAAGCATCTACATTGCCTCCCATTTATTTCATCATATCTAGAGTACCTTTTGGCATATCCTACTTAATAACCTTATTCCTGACCTGGGGAGAGAAAACATACAAAAGGGTGATCTCAAATGCTCAGTAATGGTAAACAAAAGAAATATCAATCACATCATATTCATAAGAACATAACATTTTGGAAATATTAACCTGCAAAAGAGGTCATAATTTCATAACATGGGATAAATAATAGTAGTGAAATGTAATCCCAATAATCATAACTTAAAACATGAAACTTTATGTCATACACACATAATCATAGAGAATCATTTCATATTAGTCAAGACTCATTGCCAAGACTATCTTAGCGGACAAAGTCCATTTCTGAACCGAGTTCATTCCTCGTTTCAGTCATGTTTCACTGAACCGGATTAACCTGTCGTTCCAGCCATGTCTATCTCTTGAGATATAAATCTTTACCCAATGAATTGGAGGGAGATATAGGTCCCACCCATCTCATAATAATACCATTCTTATGTGTTCCACAAAATAATAAATCATACATCATAGCATAACCCGTGTAATAAAAATGGGATTCTTAAACATCGTGTCATCATAACATAATCCATATAAGATAAAAGGACTTCATAAAAATAATTACATCATAACATAATCAAATCAATGTAAAAATAGGTATAGAAAAAAAACCTTATATTATATTATATGGAAAATGATTTTGATAAAACACTTGAACTTCATTCTTGAGGAAAATATCCTTTCTACTTCAAAATCATTTTTCCTTTCTTAAAATGTCATAAAATTTTAAACTAAAAGAAGTTGATTAAAAATAAACTTGAAAACTTGTAAAGGAATATTTATGTAAATAATGTTCTACGAAATCATAAAAATCCATTCATGCCATATAAGTTAAAGAAAAACATTCTTCTCGTACTTTGTCCAGAAAAGTCAAAAAGTACCCCGTACTAAAAATGACAAAAGATTCCTTTCATATCTTTTACTAAAAACTTACCAATGGGTAAAAGTGGATTTAAAAAATTATAGGAGGATAGAAATAATATTATATATTTAGGAAACATGGATTTGGATGATAAATATTCCCCAGTAAATTCTGAAGTATAAACAATCTCGGATAAAAATGAGATTGCGAGATTTTCCCTTACCTGAGGTCCAATTTGCTTCGTATGTGTCCAAAACTCCTGTATAATGTTTTAAAAACTGTTATTGACTTATTACAGAATCTTTCTAATTGTTATGATATCATATATAGTCATATTATTAGCTTCTTATTAGTAATATCTCATTGTTACTTGTTATTCGGGTGTTTATTACTTTTTGTTCTTATGCGTGTTTTGTCGAATAAATTCTTATTCTTATTTTTAGTTTATAGATACCTCATTGCAAGAATGTTATTAGTGTAATATATATCATATTTATTCATTCAATTCATTTATATAATCATTATGCAATGACAATCATGTAGAATGAGTCACATCACATCGTGGAGACGGTATTCCGTACGTACGCACGAGCGATGATATCGTTCCCATGATTGTGGAATTTTATTGGAGTGTATGTATACTATTTCAGAATCAATATCACATTAAAATAATCATATATAGTTATTATTTACACCATTATACCCATCCAAGTATGGTGGGGGTGTAAAATAGATTACACCACGGCGTGGAGACGGTATTCTGTACGTACGTACGCGCGGTGATTTCATTTTCCGTATGATGGATAGATGGTGAAATAGGGTTGCTTCATACTTATAATAACATATCAGTATATGAGTGATAATGATGTTATTACTTAATAATTAAACAACTAAAGAAGAAGAATTAGAAGAAGAAATAAATTGGAAAGGATCGGTAATGGATATTACCTCTTCTTTGACGCGCCTCTTCTTAAACTCCTCTTAGGGCACTAGTGTTGGCCTTTGAAGAAGACCAGGACCTCTAGGATGTTTCTAGGGAAGTGTAGAAGATATATTTTCTGTGGTTGGTCGATCTTGAAGGCTCAAAGTGGTGTGAGGAAGAGAGTGAGGAGGTGCCCTTTTATAAGGGAGGAGAGGGGCACCTTAAGAAAAACTAAACATATTATTTTATTATAAAGTCATATTCGGTTTTTAATAGCTCCAAATTTATTTATTTTGAATATAAGGTGGGTATGGGTAGAAATAATATCATCCAATATAATTTAGACAAGTTTAAGTTTCTATTTTAACCATATCATTTAGATTTAACTTTAAGTTAAATAATTTTACTTTTACCGTGTCTTCTTGTTTTCTTACACTATAAGGTTAATAAACTTACTATAACAAGACAAAAGAACCCCAAGTTGTTTATTATTAATATATATAACCTTATATAAGTCATTTTGCCGAACCTTAGATTTTTAGGAATAAAATAACAATTAATAATATAATATTTGTTTTAAAAACTATTTTATGTCAATTTGGACACTATTTGGTAATTGATTTTTGTGAAAATCATAACAGAATGATTAGTTCGAAAAAAGTTAACTAAACCAATACTAACATGTCATAGTAACCTAGAAAATTATTATAATTCCTAAAAAGTCTCAAATTACATTTATTTGTGTATTTATAACATCAATTATGTCAATATTTCATTAATAAGATAATTACTACATCATCATTGTATCATATATAACTTACATTATCTAATGTCTAAAAATTATAAATAAAATACCATTATGTAGGAAATATTTTTATCTTTCTAATGAATATTTATAGTCGAATTTATCTTATGTATAACCCTATATTAAAAATGTTTTAGTTATTAATCTTTGATTTTAACTATTTTAACTACTCTTTAAATAACATAATATTAAATGTCCTAATCTAATCCATGTGGACCTAAAGGGTAATATTTTATCCCTAAGGTTGTTTTTGGTCGAATTAAACTTATCAAATAGAATTATGATATGTGTTATGGTAATAATAATACCATTTTTACCCTTAATTTCCCTATTTACTTTTAACCGTGGTAAATAAAAATAAAAAGTTACTATTCACCAAAAATTATTTTTATCTTATTGAACCAAATTTTACTCCTTGATGTTAACCGTGTCTCTCGGATTTTTGAAATTCCACTCACAGAAGCGGTAAAATTAATGTTTATGTAATTTTTTAAACTCTCCTAGGAGGTGGGTAAAAGACGGTGAAAAGTTCAATAAAATTTTTATATATCTAAAATTATTATAAAATGAATCCAGTGAATTACATTGAACTTATATAGGTATTATGTATCAATTTTGACCTAAAATAAATTTAAATAAAATAAATTATTATTTAAATAAAAATTCAGTTTTTAAATAGTAACCCAGTGTTTTCACGATTCATCAAAAATTGAAAGTTTTCAAAAAAATACCAAAATTTCACCCTAGGCTAATTCCGATATCCGAATCCAAAAATGAAGTCCATTTTGAAAAATAAAATTTATAAAATTTCAAAAAGTGGTTATTACTATTCATAACGGCTAGTTTTAATAATATTTTAATAGCATATCATTGTTTAGTGAAACTCGATATTGCGTACAACACAAGCTATCGAGGAAGGTCGTGATTGTGTGTAAAGAAAGTCAATCTAGTGTTGTGTGTAGTGAAAGATTCCTTTGATGATGTATAAAAACAAAATATTTATCATAAAAATCTCGAGTGTTACATTTTACCCCCCTTAAAATGAATTTCGCCCTCGAAATTCTTCACTTGGTAACAAAAAGATGATGATACCACTCCCTCATCATATCCTCAAGCTCCCATGTAGCTTCTTATAATTGGTTGTTCCTCCATAAAACTTTCACCAAGCAAGTGGTCTTGTTCCGTAGGACTTTTTCTCTACGATCCAGAATCTCTATCAGTTATTATTCATAAGAAAGATCTTTCTCCAGTGGTACAACTTCTGAGGTGAGTACATGTGAAGGATCAGGTATGTACTTTCTCAGGAGAGATACATGGAACACATCATGAACTTGAGAGAGATTCAGTGGAAGCGCCAATCGGTAAGCTACCTTCCCAACACGATCTAGTATTTCAAAAGAACCGATATACCTAGGGCTCAGCTTTCCATTCTTTCCAAATCTCATTACTCTCTTCCAAGGAGATATTTGTAAGAACACTTTATCACCCACTTCAAAATCTAGGTCTTTTCTTCGATTTTCGGCATAACCTTTTTATCGACTCTGAGCTGCTCTACTGTGTTGTTGAATAGATCTGACCTTTTCTACCATCTCATCAACAAGATCAGGTCTTAATAGCTTTCTTTCCCCAACATCATCCCAGCAAGTTGGAGTTCGGCATTTCTTTCCATAGAGAGCTTCATAAGGAGCCATCTGAATACTGGAGTGAAAGCTATTATTATAAGAAAATTCCACCAAAGGTAGATGTTGATCCCAACCACCTTTTAAATCCATAGAGAAAGCTCTTAACATATCTTCTAGAGTTTGAATTGTTCTCTCAGACTGACTATCTGTATGAGGATGATAAGCAGTGCTGAAACCCAACTCTGTATCGAGAGTATGCTGAAGACTTCGCCAGAACTTTGAGGTAAACCTTGGATCCCGAACAGATATAATGGAAAGTGGTACTCCATGCAATCTTACAACTTCATTTACATATATCCTGGCAAGCTGATCAAGAGAGAAATCCTCTCTAATAGCAATGAAGTGTGCCGACTTTGTAAGATGATCAACTATGACCCGGATAGCATTATTGCCTTTGTATGTTTTAGGAAGTCTAGTGACAAAGTCCATAGTGATGTTTTCCCATTTCCATTCAGGTATGGGTAATGGTTGTAACATCCCCTTATACATCTGTCTCTCAGCTTTAAGTTGCTGACAAACCAAGCATCGAGAGACATATTCAGCAATATCTCTTTTCATGCCATCCCACCAGAAGTACTCTTTCAGGTCCCTATACATCTTTGTGATTCCAGGATGAATAGATAATGAAGAAATATGAGCCTCATCCAGCAGCTCCTTCTTTAATTCTGGGATGGGAGGAACATAAACCCGATTCCTGAACCTTATTATCCCATCACAATAAAGGTTGAATTCAGGAACATTTCTCACCTTCTTTTGTAACTCTGCATCTTATTTTTCTGCCTCTTTAATATTCACATGTATAGATGGCTGAACATTCATTTGAGAAAGATAAAATTCCCCCCCTTCCATTATAATTCCAAGATCCATCCTTTGTAAATCCATAAATATTGGATCTTTTGTGATCCTCATCATGGATAAGCTAGCATGGTCTTGTCGACTTAATGCATATTCCACCTTGTTTTCTTTCCCTGGGTGATAATGAATTGAGCAGTCATAATCCTTAATCATCTCCAACCATCTTCTTTGGCGCATATTCAGCTCCTTTTGTGTGAAAATATACTTTAAACTTTTATGATCAGTATAAATATCACACCTTTCACCATAAGGATAATGCCTCCAAATCTTTAATGCAAAGATTACCGCAGCTAACTCCAAATCATGAGTTGGGTAATTTTGCTCATGTATTTTCAACTATCGTGAGGCATAAGATATCACCATATCATTTTTCATGAGAACACACCCCAATCCCTTCTTGGATGCATTAATGTAGATCACAAACCTTTATCACTACAAGACAGTGTGAGCACAGGTGCACTGGATAACTTTCTTTTCCACTCCTTGAAATTCTCTTCACATTCCTCCGTCCACACGAACTTAACTCCTTTTCGAGTCAACCTGGTGAGTGGATTAGATAATCATGAAAAATCTTTCACAAAACGTCGATAATATCCAGCCAAACCAAGAAAACTTTGGATCTCAGTTACTTTTGTTGGTCTCGACCATCTTTCGATAACCTCTGTTTTTGCTGGATCCACAGATATCCCCTCTTTTGAGATTATGTGACCCAAAAATGCAACTTTTTGAAGCCAAAATTCACACTTGGTAAATTTGGCATAAATATTCTCCTTTCTCAGGGTCTTCAATACAATTCTCAAGTGATCTTCATGTTCTTCCTTGATCTTTGAATAGACAATAATATCATCTATAAAGACTACCACAAACTGATCAAGATAGTCTCTAAAGACTCTATTCATCAGATCCATGAAGATAGTATGGGAATTAGTAAGACCAAATGGCATCACTATAAATTCATATTGTCCATACCTTGTACGAAAAGTCATCTTTGGTATATCCTCCCTTTTTACTCTTAACTGATGATACCCTGAATGAAGATCAATCTTGGAAAAGTATTGAGCTCCGCGTATTTGGTCAAATAAGTCATCAATGCATGTGAGATGATATGTGTTCTTGATAGTGATCTTGTTAAGTTTTCGATAATCAATGCAGAGTCTCATTGATCCATTTTCTTCTTAACAAACAGAATAGGTGCTCCCCAGGGTGACGCACTATGGCGTATGAATCCCTTATCAAGATTCTCTTGGAGTTTCTTCTTCAATTCCTGCAACTCAATTGGGGCCATTTTATAAGGTGTCTTTGAAATAGGTAAATCACCTGGTATAAGTTCTATTGAAAACTCAACTTCACGATTTGGTGGAAGACCAGGAAATTCCTCTAGAAAGACATCATCAAACTCCCATACAATGGGAATATTCTTAATCGTGATTTTCTCACCAACCATTTGAGATAAATAACCTTCATTTAGTGGAATCAAGACCCATAAGATGGAATAAATTTCCACTGGAAGGTTATGTTCATCCTTGCATCGATAGACGATCATAGATTGATCTGGAATATGAAATGTGACTTCCCTTATTTGGAAATTGATATGAGCTCCATATAAAGAAAGCCAATCCATGCCAAGAATCACATAAAATTCCACTATAGGAAGGATCACAAGATTTTCAGGAAGCACTTTCCCACAAACTCCAATAGGAGAAGAATTATAAACTTTTGATGTGACTGTTGTGCCATTAGGGGTTGTCACAGCTAACTCAACATCTAATTTTTGAGGTAATACGGTGATACCCTTAGAAAATTCTTCAGAAATAAAAGAGTGGGTGGATCCTGAATCAAATAAAACATTTTCTACTTTATAGTGGATGGTAAGTGTACCTTTCACCACTTCATTATCTTACTCCACATCGCTGATAGAAATTGCATGTGACTTTTCTTTGTCTTTAGCCTTAAGAGTTTGTTGACGTCGATCATCATCAACAACCCTTGGATTAGGGCAATGATTAGCATAATGCCCCATTTCCTTGAACTTGTAACATTGAAGTGTAGGAGGTTCACTCTATGTAGCCTTTTCTTTGTTCGCATCACTAGACATCTGCTTCCCATCATTGCGGCATTCAAATGCCCAATGACCTTCTTTTCCACATTTGAAACATTTACTTGTCCCTTTAAGACAGCTCCCTCCATGTTTCTTTCTACACTTTGAGCATAAGGGAAAACTCATCTTCTTTTCAGTGTGCTCTTTAGGTTTTCCTTTGAATTCCATTTTCCTCTTCTTATCAAACGCATATGACTGATGGGTTACTCCAATCTTCATCTTAACCTTAAGAGTACATCGAACGATTTCCTCGTAGCTATTGAAGTCCCTTATGGATAACGCCCTTTGAAGACTTGGTTTTAAGCCACTAAAGAATCGATAGATTTTACTCTCATGTTGGATAATAATTCCGGAAGCGTACCTTTCAAGTCTTGTAAAATCTTCTTCGTAGGTACCAAGAGATTTATCATCCTTTTTCTTCAGTTCAAGAAACTCCTTCCCTATATTTGTTCGAATAATACGAGGGAAGTACTTATTAAAAAATAAGTTCTTGAACTCATCCCATTCCATGGATTCAATTTCATCCCTTTGCCTTGTATTCTTGAGAAGATTCCACCATTTATCAGCTTCACCTTCCAAATGATACACCGCTAAGATGACTTTGTCATGTTCAGAACATTGTAGAACTAAAAATATCTTTTTAGTGGTACTGATCCATTGTTCATCCACTAATGGATTAGTAGACCCACTGAATGAGGGTGGACGCTGCCTCATGAAGGATTCAATAGAATTTTGCTCCTTCCTTTTCTCGTTTGGAAGTCCTGCATGATTCATATCTTGAGAAAGTTGTGTGAGCATGGCTACAAGATTTTTCATTCAATCTCCCATAATGTTTGCTTTCTCAGGGGGACAATCATTGCATTGCCCATCACATTCCGCATTAACATAGTTCCTTCAGGTTCCAGCCATTGACTAAAATCAAGAAGAATAGTGTGAGAAACACTAATTATAATAGGAAAACCACACAATCAAGAATAAAATTTCACACTAAAGGTCTTATAATAGGTTGTTCATGGCCATTTCTAAAACACTAAGATTGTGTTCTATGCTTAGACATATCCTTAGGGTTCTTACTAAGGCTTTCACATCTTAGTTTCCAAAGGTTGACTATACCTTTCCTCTGATACCAACTATAACGACCCACACTTTACATTGTTATTACTTCAAAATTGAAGTACACTTATTACAAAATATAACAAAACCATGAAAGGACCGTATAGGTATAGTGTCTTTAGAAACTGGGAAATATAAACAACTGGTTCATAAAGCATCTACATTGCCTCCCATTTATTTCATCATATCTAGAGTCCCTTTTGGCATATCCTACTTAATAACCTTCTTCCTGGCCTGGGGAGAGAAAAAATACAAAAGGGTGAGCTCAAATGCTCGGTAAGGGTAAACAAAAGAAATATCAATCACATCATATTCATAAGAACATAACATTTTGGAAATCGTAACCTGCAAAAGAGATCATAATTTCATAACATGGGATAAATCATAGTAGTGAAATGTAATCCCAATAATCATAACTTAAAACATGAAACTTTGTGTCATACACACATAATCATAGAGAATCATTTCTTAGTATTCAAGACTCATTTCCAAGACTATCTTAGAGGACAAAGTCCATTTCTAAAACGAGTTCATTCCTCATTTCAGTCATGTGTCACCAAACCAGATTAACCTGTTGTTCCATCCATGTCTATCTCATGAGATATAAATCTTTACCCAATGGATTGGAGGCAGATATAGGTCCCAACCATCTCATAATGATACCATTATTATGTGTTCAACAAAATCATAAATCATACATCATAGCATAACCCATTTAATAAAAATGGGATTCTTAAACATCATGTCATCATAACATAATCCATATAAGATAAAAGGACTTCATAAAAATAATTCCATCATAAGAAAATAAAATAAATGTAAAAATAGGGATAGAAACAGAACCCTATACTATCTTAGATGGAAAATAATTTTGATAAAACACTTGAACTTCATTCTTGAGGAAAATATCCTTTCTACTTCAAAAACATTTTTCCTTTCTTAAAATGTCATACAATTTTAAACTAAAAGAAGTTGATTAAAAATAAACTTGAAAACTTGTAAATTAAGCTTCATGGAAATAATTTTCTATGAAATCATAAAAATCCATTCATTCCATATAAGTTAAAGAAAAACATTCTTCTCGTACTTTGGCCGGAAAAGTCAAAAAGTACCTCATACTAAAAACGACAAAAGATTCCTTTCATATCTTTTACTAAAAACTTACCAATGGGTAAAATTGGATTTAAAAAATTGTAGTAGGATAGAAATAATATTACATATTGAGGAAACATGTATGTGGATGATAAATATTCCCCAGTAAATTCTGAAGTATAAACAATCTCGGATAAAAATGAGATTGCGAGATTTTCCCTTACCTTAGGTCCAATTTGCTTCGTATGTGTCCAAACCTCCTGTATAATGATTTAAATAATGTTATTGGCTTATTCCAGAATCTTACTCATCATTATGATATCATATATGTTCATATTATTAGATTCTTATTAGTAATATCTCATTGTTACTTGTTATTAGGGTGTTTATTACTTTTTGTTCTTATGTGTGTTTTGTCGAATAAATTCTTATTATTATTTTTAGGTTATAGATACCTCATTTCCAGAATGTTATTAGTGTAATATATATCATATTTATTCATTCAATTCATTCAATTCATTTATATAATCATTATGCAATTAATATCATGTAGAACGAGTTGCATCACATTGTGGAGACGGTATTCCGTACGTACGCACGAGCGATGATATCGTTCCCATGATCATGGAATTGTATTGGAGTGTATGTATACTATTTCAGAATCAATATCACTTTACAATAATCATATATAGTTATTATTTACACCATTATACCCATCCAAGTATGGTGGTGGTGGAAAATAGATTACTCCACGGCGTGGAGACGGTATTCCGTGCGTACGCACGCTCGATGATTTCGTTTTCCATAGGATGGATAGATGGTGAAATAGGGATGTTTCATAATTATAATAACATATTAGTATATTAGTGATACTTATTATATTACTTCATAATGAAACAACTAAATAAGAATAAGTATAAGAAGAAATAAATTGGAAAGGATCGGTAATGGATATTACCTCTTCTTTGACGCGCCTCTTCTTAAACTCCTCTTAGGGCACTAGGGTTGGTCTTTGAAGAAGACCAGGACCTCTAGGATGTTTCTAGGGAAGTGGAGAAGAGAAATTTTCAGGTTTTTTTCGAGATTTAAGGCTCAAAGTGGTGTGAGGAAGAGAGGGAGGAGGTTCCCTTTTATAAGGGAGGAGAGGGGCACCTTAAGAAAAACTAAAAATATTATTTTATTATAAAGTCATATTTGGTTTCTAATAGCTCCAAATTTATTTATTTCGAAGCTAAGGTGGGGAAGGGTAGAAATACTCTCATACAATATAATTTAGAAAAGTTTAGGTTTCTATTTTAACCTTATCATTTAGATTTAACTTTAAGTTAAATAATTTTACTTTTACCGTGCCTTCTTGTTTTCTTACACTATAAGGTTAATAAACTTACTATAACAAGCCAAACAAACCCCAAGTTGTTTATTATTAATATATATAACCTTATCTAAGTCATTTTGCCGAACCTTAGATTTTTAGTATTAAAATAAGAATTAATAATATAATAATTGTTTTAAAAACTCTTTTAAGTCAATTTTGACACTATTTGGTAATTGATTTTTGTGAAAATCATAACAGAATGATTAGTTCAAAAAGAGTTAATTAAATCAATACTAACATGTCATAGTAACCTATAAAATTAGTGTAATTTATAAAAAGTCTCAAATTACATTTATTTGGCTATTTATAACATCAATTATGTCAATATTTCATTAATAAGATAATTATTGCATCATCATGGTGTCATAAATAAATTAAATTATTTAATGTCTAAAAATTATAAATGAAATACCATTATGTAGGAAATATTTTTATATTTCTAATGAATATTTATAGTTGAATTTATCTTATGTATAACCCTATACTAAAAATGTTTTAGTTATCAATCTTTGAATTTCACTATTTTAACTATTCTTTAAATAAAATAATATTAAATGTCCTAATCTAATACAAGTGGAACTAAAGGGTAATAATTTATCCCTAAGGTTGTTTTTGGTCAAATTAAACTTATCCAATAGAATTAGGACATGTGTTATGGTAATAATAATACCATTTTTACCCTTAATTGCCCTATTTACTTTTAATCGTGGTAAATAAAAGTAAAAAATTACTATTCACCAAAAATTATTTTTATCTTATTGAACCACATTTTACTCCTTGATGTTAACCATGTATCTTAAATTTTCTAAATTCCACTCACAGAAGAGGTAAAATTAAGTTTTATGTAAATTTTTAAACTCTCCTAGGAGGTGGGTAAAAGACGGTGAAAAGTTCAATAAAATTTTTATATATCTAAAATTATTATAAAATGGCTCCAATGAATTACATTGAACTTATATATGTATTATGTATCAATTTTTACCTAAAATAAATTTAAATAAAATAAATAATTATTTAAATAAAAAGTCAGTTTTTAAATAGTAACATAGTGTTTTCACTATTCATCAAAAAATTGAAAGTTTTCAGAAAAATACCAAAATTTCACCCTAGGCTAATTTAGATATTCCGAATCCAAAAATGAAGTCCATTTTGAAAAATAAAATTTATAGAATTTCAAAACGTGGTTATTACTATTCATAACGGCTAGTTTTAATAATATTTTAATAGCATATCGTTGTTTAGTGAAACTCGGTATTGCGTACAACGCAAGCTATCGAGGAAGGTCGTCATTGCGTGTAAAGCAAGCCAAGATAGTTTTGTGTGTAGTGAAAGATTCCTTTGATGATGTATAAAAACAAAATATTTCTCATAAAAATCTCGGGTGTTACATCTCGTCTTTGTAAAATGCCACCAACCACATCTAGAAGCTTGGACATAGTGTGTAGGTATGACCCACTTGGCGTGTTGTCTCTATTCTGGTGACTTGGGCATGTACTCGTCTGGTCAATCCATGTCTGAGTCTGAATGTATAGGGCGTGTATTTATGTACACACCTTCTTGTTCGAAAAAATTTTCTCAAAGATCTCCCATGGTGTGTGTTTGGCCAGAAAACACCTAAAACAAACAAGATCACAAAAATCAAAGTATTTTTCCACTAAGAAGTAGGTATTTTCTGAAAACATGTTCTTATTTTCAAAAATATATGTGGAAATGTATACACAAATCGGGTGTATCACAAACATAGGAGTTCCCGCCATTTTCTGATTGGACAGAGTTGTTTCTATTTATTTGTTTCTAGTCAATGTCTTTTTCCATTACCAATACCTTTTTTTAACATATCCATGTATTTATCAATACACAACATGACTACCTTATAGTGAATATATGGTAATAGATTTGACTCGAGTATGTGTTCCTTAAGAGATTCACTGATAACTACCTCTTATGCAAAGAAATCTTGGTAACTGATTTAAACTACATATTCTATTATCAACATGTTGCTTTGTTTTGGATCAAATAAATCCATCACTTTTTGACACTCAGAAGGTATGTGAGTGGAATTGTTTGTTAAACAATTATTGAAATATGTCCTAAGTAAGGAATTCACTAATATTATCTTGAGTAGCTAATTCCAACAATATTTTTGTAATATCATTGAGCATGTACACTACTAACTTGTCTTTAATTTCAATAAGAGTTGCAAGGAAATTAAAGATTTTGTTCATTCTACCTAGCCATGCTTCTTATTTTATTGGTCTAGAATTACCTAGAGTTCTAAATCTAGAATTCCAACGATTGATCAACATGATCTGGTTCCTCATTTCAGCTTTCCTTTTTTAATATTCTATAATGTTTTTATGATTCTCTAAATAATTTTTTGGTTCACATGTGGTTTAGGTGGAACCACGTTCTCAGCTGTACCCACTTTCTATTTTTTGTAGTCTTTTAATTTGGTGGAATCTTTGTATAACTAAAAAATAAAGTACCACATAATTACCACATTCTCTCCCATCATAGTTCATACAGTATATCATAGTTGAACAAGAAAATTCAAGGCACCACAATTCCAAAATCAAAAGTCAAAAAAATAATAATATATGATGAAATCATAGTGGAAAGTCTCATAACTAATGCACGATACCACAAACTCATCGATTAAACCCATGAAGATGAGTTGAAAATATGCCTAAAAGTTATTAACAATACGATTTATAACTAGAACACCATAGTGACATGATGTTCGGTATAAAGAGGTTATTTTTTCCTTTTATACTTACATTTCATGTTATAAAAATTCATATCTCCATGCCTTCCATGTTCGATTGGAGGATCATTCAAAACTGATATCATTTGTAGAATCCCAACATTACCCATTAGGTTTTGAAGGATCAAAGTGTCACTAACCCTAGGTTACATCCCCTAGACACCAAAGGACTAGAAATAAATTCTAAGGGATAACTAAATCATTGGGGTGGTTTTCCAATGTACAAATAAAATGTAATAGACAAATCGCAATGATATAAAAATAATCATGATGCGTGAAATAAAATACATCTAATATCATAATGATATAATAAATCCAGAATTAGATACATGATAATAAAAGAAACCAACATCAATAATATATCATCCTAATACATAAAAGACTCCAAGGAACCAATTTTGCACCATAAAGACTCCATAGCAAGAAAAAATACAAGCTCTGACTCTCATAAACCATGATCGCAACATCACAGTGCTCCACTTTTGAATTATGAGACCTTAATATTATTTGTATCATGATAAACAAAATCTTCATATTCACTGAGGTGTATAAGGGTGAGTATATCAACTCAGAAGGCAAACCCCAATAATTTCCACACTGCCACTAGGATCAAAATAAGTCATCACAATTTATATAAAATAGGAAGGGTGTGTAAACTAGTTATCAAGTATGACAATATAAAATGAGTTAAATTACCCAAACCAAAATTACACCTATAGCATAAACACTTGAACCCATGAAAAACACCACTCAATTTTTCTCTTCTCAAAGAAGTCCCTTTGAACAGTCTAACTCATGAGTGGAAACCTCGTCCATGCAGTCCCAAGTCATCACATTGTGGTACAATCCAATGTTCCCTAGATGGAATAGTAACCAAGTTTGAACCAGCAAGTCTACCTTCCAAAGTAGTATGAATACACACCAACAGTGATCATGCTAAATTATCATAAGACAATTAATTCATTATTTTAAAAATACCCATATAATCATTTCATCATGCATGTTATGGGAGAAACCCACAAGCCATAAATTAAAAAAATAACATGGGGTTTTTCCAAAGGATTTTGTTTAAATGTTTTTATTAGGGATATGATAAATCATTTTTTAGAAAACAAAGACTTCAAATTTTCAATATAAGTTGAATGGGAGGGAATAAAAATACCTCATATATGTTCTCTAAGATAGAATCACACCATGATATCATATATAAAATTCATTCCTACCTTACCTTAAATGAATCACAAATAATTCCCAACAAAACATGTCCTAAATAATAGATGAGTTCAAGAAGACATTGATTTAGAGTTCCTCTCAGGAGGAAACATAGAGATCAAGGAGTAGAAAGAGAAAAAAGACTCTTACCTACAATTCCTAGGTTCCAACACTCAACAATTCATCAGAATAAATATTCAGAGGGAAGGGAATCAACAAAAATGGTTAGAGGAAGCCTGGATTTCTAGTTCCTAAGTCAAGGGAATAATAATGATGGTTTTAGGGGATATTTTGAGTATTAAAACTTTTTTTATTTAATTAATCATGCCACTTGGTTTGGAAAATTTTAAAACAATCATGCAGGTGCTACTAGACAACACTCAGGGCTATATGGTTCGGTAAACCATGCATGAACTACGAAAAATGAAACCATATGAAATTTTTTGATGATGCATGGTTTTATCAAACTATGTGCCATTCATGAACCTTCCTAAAGTTCTTCCTTTCCCCTTACATAGTTATTTGGGAAAACCACATTGTTTCCCGAAACTATGATAAAACCTTGATTCTTCTAGAGTACTTATAAAACTCCCAAAAACTGTATAAAGCAATTGAATGTCAACCAAATCATTATATAACATCAAAATACAAAATAAAAATGAAATGTACCTTAAATAGATTTGTTATATTTCAGTTCAAGATGTCATATATGCATTGTGTATTATGGTAAGTCACAAGATAGTTTGGTCGGTCAATATGGAGCATGGAATAACTATGGCACATGTTGACCATGTGTGGTGATCCATGTACCCCATATACCATCCAAATTTGTTGAACTTATTTATAGGTCTTATTATTTTCAATTACATGCCATGTATCCCTATTACTTGTCTATAATCATTAGTACCACCTAATGGATTCCTTCGAGTCATTCTTCATCGATATTTAACATGTTTTTGGTTACCTGAAGTTGAACGATCACACAAAAATTACTTTTAGATTCAAATATCAAATTTACAAAAATTATATACAAATAAAAAAAATCATATCAATCAATGAATAAAAAATAATTATAAATTATTATGTGACCTCTCTAATACCACTTGAAATTATTGGGGTGCATCTGAAGTAGTCGGGCTCTTCCCTAACAATGGATTTTCATAAACTTATTTAGATTGATCCTCCAAATTAGATTAAATAGAAACCTTATAATCCATGAGAGTTTATTATCACATATAATTTATAATTAATATAATTAATTTTATTCAAGATAAATAATTTACTCTCACTTTAATTCTTTCTTCGTTGAATTTTTTTGACACCTCTTGTTGAATCATCATTCCATCAGAGGAATGAAGGGTAAATTCCCTCTCATGGTGATCCACAAGTGCTCTATAAACCTCTAAAAACATCAAATAAATCTCTAGGTGATTAAAAAAATATTGTAATGCCTTTATCATTATTTATTGATCACCATAAGAATCAATTAAATGTGGAAGGATTATTTTTTTCTCTCTAGACTCGAGATGGTGGAAGAGGAGGATCACTCTTTATTCTTGAGATCATTCTGTAAGAAGATATTTCCATAGATTGAGATGATTCTCTATATAATTCCTTATGTTCAATGATGAGAATGTATCATCTAGGGTTAAATAATGATATTAATTAGTATTTAATGAACTAGGGTCAATGAATAAATAATTAAACAAAGGATTTTATTATTCAATTAATCCTTTGTGAAACCCATGTCTAAATAATAATAATATTACTATTTACTTGACATGCATTAAACTAATAGATAAATAAATAAGATTTATTTAATAAATTAATTAATTCTTTTCAAACTATATTTATTATATCATTTCTCACCAGACTATTAAATCTTCCCATTATTCCTCAGTATTTATTGAACTTCAAATAATGACTTTATTTTAATGAATAAATATCACTAAATTGTTTTATAAAAAAAATATACATATTATATTCACTAAAATAGTGAAAAAATATTTATTAAATATTAAACTCACATATTTATTCTCTCAAATAATTGGTGACTAAATATTTGAGAATAACTTGATATGAATAATTATTAAACCATGTAAAAAATGATATTTATTCAATATTTTAAATTCATATATAATTTAATTGAGGTTATGAATACACAGGGTGTGTGAACCTGTAGGGCACTTTTTTAGTGACATTAGGAATAATGAATTAAAATAAAATATTTGCATCTATCAATACACCAATTCATGCATAAAGAAATATATTAAATGAAACAATGTAAATAACTACATATGACAACACACAATGCAATATAATACCTATATTCTGATACCTCTAATCAAAAATATTTCATACCTATGTCATCAATATATGTGCTTGATATGTTTTTATTTAAATTTTAGGAAATGAAAAAACTAATAAAATACAAGTCCATAGACTTAATATAACATTTCTATTTCCATAAAATTGTCTAAGATATCAACTTATGTAAAATAATAAAAGATACAAATTCTTTAACATATTATTCATTAATATAATATCAATCATGACACACCCAATATATCCTACCTCTCTAAAAGCATATGTCTGCAAAGTTTTAATTAATACATCAAAGTACACAACTCATTACATGAATTAATAAAAATATTAAAGTCTAAGGACAATTAAACTCATCTATAGATAGGAACATCCAATGATGTGTATATATGTTTATTTACTACCGGTGGGTCATGTTCTCAAAACCTCCTTATCGTGTAGACTTTCAAGGATGAGGATCATGATAAAAGTATAAATTTCATATGATTCCCCTGCATATGATAACTTATATCATTAGTGTCATGTCATAAAATATCATTCGGCCATAGAACATGCATTCAAGAATGTTTTCTTAGAACTTGAAGGTACTCATCACAGTGAGGAACTACTATGAAATTTCAGTACGACATGTATTTTAAGGACATTATCATATTCATTTTCATGTAGAAGAATGATCAATACATGATAAGGTATTAATTAATATTTAAAACTATAAATATTCTCCTAATATAATGTGAATTTTAGTTGCTTCTAGGAAACCAAATCAAAAAAGTCTCACATTAGTTTATCAAATCTCAGTAGTTATCTCCACTATATTCATAATATCTTGTCGCATGGATATTTTAATAGATAGAATATATATATTCCTTATAATAACCTTATAAGGTGGAACTTATATGTTATTTTATGGTTTTTAAGTAAGATATATTTCCAATTTCATTAACTCACAACTCCTTAATATATTGATTATACTTTCCAATCTTGAAATCATGGACATGGATTTATTCAACACTTGCCTCCAAGTTACACCAATTCCTAAGGAGTAAATCAACCCTTGATGTGAACCAAATAGATTAAACCTAAAATTTTTATTAAAACTCCATGATAACTCAAATCACTATGATGGGTTCAGACAAGTACTTTGAATTATGGATTCATTTTAGCTCAACTAATGGAGGATTATACCAACTTAATATTTTATTTCATGTATTTTTACCTTTATGTATTAATATAATTTATTTTACCCTTTTACATGCTTATTAATAATATTTGGATTTTATATATTTAACTAAACATGTCCTGATCAAATAATTTATGCATTATATATTTATTTTATTCAATTTTTTATGTTTGTTAATTCATTTACTTTATTTGATCATATTCAAGAATCCAATTAACATAAATAAATATCCATGCTCAGGAAATAAATAAAATAAATAAATGAGGCATGATCAAGAGATTTTCTACAGTTAGTTTATCGAGTGGAAAATAAATTAACCCTTCACCCTATGGGAATAACTCATTGAACCAATATTTGTTTAAGTTACACCATTCCACTAGTTTTCTTATGTATCTCCTTGATTATATTCCCCACAACTCCTCCTTGAACTACCTTCAATGAATTGGAATCTCTATCCTTTACATATGCTTACTCACATGCTGGTGAGTGGAAACAATGGTATCATGTTACATAAAATAAAATACAAACATGAAGGATAATGCATAATAAATGGGAGGAGATAATTTATAGATCATAATTTTAATTTAATAATAATTATTAAAAAACAATGTAATAATAATTAAATTAAAATAAATCCAACACATACATAATTCGGTCAAGATCGTGATCATAAATGTATACAATGACAACACATTTGAAAAAAAACTGGATTGTATTCATTTAAATTCATTATTTATTAAGAAAAATTATCCAAATTAATAAATTAAATATATTATTAATTAATTCATTTATCTTTATTTTTGATCCAAACAGTCATGGAGATTTCCAACATCTATTATTTTAAATAAATTAAATAATTCAATTTAATTTAAAATTAATTAATTACATAGTGTATATTGGAGGTAATATGTTGTGTAACCTTATAAACTATATGGAGTCTTTTATAGTCCTTTTCATGTACTATGTACTTGCATAGGATGTCTCATACATGAAATGTCATGATATTACATAGAATATAGTTTTGTGATTCAAGACAAGTTGTTATATCGATATTTATGACACACAACACATATTAATATATGTGGTGTGTATCACATTTGAGGTTCATGGAGTATGTGGAATATATGAGCACCATTCATGACATGCAGTCCTTAAATTCATGCAAAAAAATTAATTTGGAATTTAATATTCTTAAAACCCTTGACACATAGTGTGTATGTTAGTGGTACACTTTTTTTAGATTGGTTTAATTATAAAATTAATATTTATTACATTTAATTAATTCACATGATTACATATTGGATCAACATGCAATCTACATGAATTGGTACAAGTTACATGACATGTACATCCTAAGAAGATCCATGTAATCCATTTTGTGGTTGTCTACATCACATTCCTAGGGAATCGATATGTATTTCATGTGATAATGTATGTGTTGTACAATGTGTACACTTGATACACATCATATAGTCACAAATATATTTTGGGGATCCACTTTAAGTCATTATGTGGTTTTTATTAAATACATCTAGTGTGCTTTGACCACACGACTTCGAAATTTCCCATAGGGTCAAACTATTTGAGGTTACATTATGTGTATTCTAGATACATATCATTTATCCCCTAAAAATTTATGTCATTTGGCTGGTCAACATGTGGCATGTAATGACATTGTGTACTCTTCTCTACATAATGTTCCATGATAAATGGAACTCATAGTAGTGTGGTGAACATAAATACATAGTGTATATGTTTCATTTACATGCCATGTAATCCATGTTATCAATCCAGAATCTTAAGCACCTCCGGTTGGGATCTTCAATAATTATTCATCTGTTATAGTCTTTTTATTGGTCATATGACACTAAATATTTGCATTATCTCGAATTTATAATTAAATAATGAATAAAATGAAAATGAAAAACAAATAAAAATTCAAAATTCAATCAATGATTAATAAATAATTATAAATTAATATGTTGTTGCTCTAATACCACTTGAAGTTACACGGGTATAGTAGATGTGGATAGGCCCATTCCCAACAATGGCTTTCAATCGATTCCTTCAAATATCTCCTAATAAATAGAGGAATGGAAACCTCAGAATCTATGAGACATGATCCTTCAAATATGGTTTATAATCAATTTATATAAATAATAATTACCTTTATTTTAAATTCATTCATTATTATCAAGGTATTTGATAACTATTTTCTTACCACTATTGTGATGAAGGACTCAAGTATAGTGTCTCTCTAGTGGTAATCCATAGATGCTTCATAAACCAATGAATAACGTTATAGAATCACCGAGTGATAATGCAAATGATTCTCACTGGTTGCATCATTCATCATTGATAATGGAAATAATTCCTTCTAAGCTTGAAGTATTATTCAAGTTCTCTCAAGTACTTGAGTGGGAGGAGGAGAATCTTGACTCCCGATTACTGAGAGTGTTTTAGAGAAATTTATCTATAGGGTTGATAGGATTATCTAGAGGGGGTTTGTTTTACACAAAATCCCTTAACCATTATCCTAATTCTAAGTGATCCCCACATCAAAGATTATTATTATTATTATTATTGTTGTTGTTGTTGTTGTTGTTGTTGTTATTATTATTATTATTCTTATTCTTATTATTATTATTCTTATTATTATTATTATTATTATTATTATCTTCATGTGCATAAAACTCATGGATGTAACGTACTAGATTTTATTTAAGGTATAGATCATTGTTTTTTTGTTTAAATTCATTTATTAAGACCTAGAAATGTTTCTTAATGAATTCATGGAGGTATTAGGGGTGTTCAGGTATCATTCAGAGCCTGGATCCTAGAAATTTGAACAAGTAGATTGTTTCACACAGTTAGGAGAAACCATACTACCCAATCCACACGATTTATCTAACTGTACAGCTTGAGATAGTGGGGAACATGGCACTATGTGATTTCTATAAAGCCTTTCATAGAGTCATGGACACCCATGAAACTTTTCTTAGATAAGTTGCAGGGGTCTTTTACATGGGCTATGCACAATTAACCAAATCATGTGCCTAGCCCATGCGAGGGTCCTCTATGGACAGTGGTATAGCACATAGTTGGCGCATGTTTTGGCCAACCGTGTGACCAAACCTTCTGCCCCTATCTATTTTTATGAAATTACATATTTTACCTTAATGAAATTAAGGTTTTAACCCTCCTTCTTCTTATTTCCCTTATAGTGGATGAACTCATCCATTCTCCTCCCATGAACTCTCCCCTACCTCTCATAGTTTTTGAGGTAACTCCTTAATACAATCTCCAAAACTCTCATCTTTCGATCTATCGGAAAGATTGAGGTAAGCTCTAGAACCATATTCCTTGATTTCTTTGTTTCTTTTCCTATCTGTTGTGCTATTTCGGTGTGACCTATTTTCCCTTATTTTTAGGACATTCAATGATTTCTACTATAACTCCCATTCTAGATCAATTCAAAGGTCGGTGTTGTATGTGGGGAGTGCTAAAAATCTAAGGTAGGTGTTCAAGTTAATTTCCCTTAGTTTCATATCTTTTATAGCATACACCATTGTTCTGTAAGACGAACCCTTTCAAGGGTGCCACTAATTTGATAAATAAATTCAATCGAGTTATTTTCCATGCACTTTATGAATCTAGATAGTGGTGAATCACCACTGAGGTTGATCCCCTTTCCTTAAACCACTCAAATGGGTGTGTTAAACCTTAGGTGACTTTTTTCCTTTATTTTAAATTATCTAAACATACCTTGAGGGTTGATTCCTTATAATTAATTCCTTCAGTTAATTAATTAATTTGAATTTAATGATAAACCATGAGTTAGGACCTACACCTTATACCTAAAATGGTTTTATTAATTAAGCACCTTAGCCAATTTGATAATAATGTTAAGAATGATTACCTTGTTAAATTTCATGAACATAGAATCCAAAACATGCCTTCACCTTAAGTTAAGGTGATAAAAGTATTTCCAACTTACGGACCTCATTGAATGGGATATTCATGGATTTTGTTATATTTTTTAATGATTTGTAAACATTTCGAGGGTGAAACTAGCTATGTCTAGTATGAGTTCACCATGAATTTACTTTTACCTCCAAATGAGTGACACTGGTCCCTAGGGGAGACCCTATGGATGATCTAGGCAAAAAGATGGTTGTACCATTCCATGAGAGAGACTCAGACCCCTATGTGTGATACCAAGGATAGACTCAGAGGTTAGTTCTTGATGTTATCACACCATGCCTAGAGTTACACTTGGTATTTCATTCATGGGTCACCACAGATATATTCCTATGACATTTTTCATATACATAGACCCTAGAGAAATACTAGGTGTCCCTCCCAAACTTCCTTGGAGGGCTCAAGGTGTGACTGCCTATGTTCAAATATTATTTTCAGCAAAAATGACATGTATAAACTGAGAATTCATGGATGTGTCCTCCAAGCTGAATCAGAATCTTGGGGATGGTCCATCTTCTTATACTTTCTTCTTCTCATTTTACTTATGGATGACTTCTCATCATAGACATACTCGGCTTAGGACGAAGAAGGTATAGTTAGACGAGTGTCCCAATTGGAACCCAATCTGATGTAATTATTTATTTAATTATATCTTTCATCTATTATTAATGGAACACTATTAATTTTATATTTCATGAGTTTGATTGATCTAGACACCGTTGGGGGTTTTCTACTGGGCATATCTCACACCCTTCTTGAGCTGGCTTTGGTATCCAAGAAAACTTAATGATTGTAGATATAGATAAAGTCAAGCATCCAATACTTGATACATGATTACCATTTCTAGGATAGGGTACAGGAGTAGAGGACCGAGGCTATACTCGCAATGCTAATGGTAGTTGTTTTTAGCCTTTTTGTATTTTTTTTATAGCATTTGGTATACTCTTTCTTGATTATATCACATTTCCTTAATTTTTTATAGCTACTTGAGCACTATAATCATTTTTTGCGACTTATTATTCAGAATTTTTCTATCATTTATATTTCTTGTTTACTTTTTCTGATCTTATATTTCCACTAATACGGGTTACTGGTCTGATCATATTGTGTCTTCTTCCACTATTTCTTATTTCTTGTATGTATTTTTGCAATACACCATGATAAATTAGGGTATATCCTCCTCATAAACTCACCCTATTCCTTTGATACTATTCTAAACCTTATGGCATTTAGGGAGGCACACTTGAGGTATTGTGGCCCACCGTCTCGGGGCACCGCTATGTGGAATTCTGGGAAGGATGCTACAAAGAGGTATTAGAGACAATTTTTTCTTTTTATCTTATTATTTGGGTTAGACATGAGACTAAGAACAAATGGAATTTTTTAATGAGCATATGCCTGAGAGTAGCTAATCCATTTATAGGGGAACACAAATTTCAGGGCATGGGTTGGTTATTTTGTTGGTTGCATTGATATAGTGGATAAGAATTCACCACAGGGAGAAGCACTTGTGTTGAATAGTTACTATTATTGATGTTGTTATAGTGAATTAATTTAGCTTGGCCTGATGATATGAGGTCATATAATTCATGCATTATACTAGAAACTATAGGACATAAATTCCATGAATTATGCCAGGCCATATCTATATGTTTATGTTCATTACCTATATTTCATGTGATTTTTGTATGTGTCTTTATAGTTATGCCTTGAAGTGTCTAGTATTTCTTTTAGGATGGTATAATTAGTTCAATTAAAGTTCCAAAATCATTCTAATTGGTTTTTTCTGCATATATTGATGATGGAACCTTAATTATCCCCTTATTCTACTTTAGTTGCTTTGATTTAGAAATCATAAGGAAGTTTAAGGGGTGTGTACTCTTAAATTAGAAATGGAATTAAATTAATTAAATCACTATGTATGACCTTTTACATCTAGATACTTGATGTATAGGCCAGACTGCAGTTACTTTAGGTGTCAAATTTAGTTTATGAGTGTATGTGCCTTATAAATTTGGGATTGGTGATGAAATTAACTAGGTTGTGATGTTTATACCTAAATAAATAATAATGAACTTAAATTAATCAACGCTTAAAAATAAAAAGTTTGGTGCTAGATTAATATTCCAAACGATAAGTAAATGGTGTTTCCTCTATAAATTTCATTTGACACTCCATATATAAGAACCTATGTTGTATTATATGATACCTTGATCCTGACCCAACCTTAGTAGTGGGAAGTAGGTTGTTTCTCTGTGATTCTTTTGTGAATTTTCCTTATCTATTATACTTGGATCTTGGAGCATGATAAGGTTTGTGACTTTCTTGTAGGAAGGCCTTTCACATGTTCCTTACTTTATCGCTTTTTATATATGTCACAAATCTTGTATAAGGAGTGAAATTGGAAATTTTTTAACTATTCCACCATGAAATCCATGTTTCATATGCTAGGAAATTGGAAATAAGAACACTCTGGAGGTGGTAAGCCATGATCTGCCAGTGATACCTCCTATAGTTCCACTTGAGGAACCTCCTATAGATATTTCACATGGATATGATGCTTAGTTTCCTAATATATTTTTCTATTTCATGCAGTTCATATAGGGTTATCCCTTACCTGACCCTACTATAACAATGTTATCTCGAGAGTTCCAGCAGCAGCATCCTCCCACCTTCTCTAGGGATGGCGTACCTCAAGCTATTGAGTCATGTTTGGAGGCCATGATGTCTATCTTTAAGAATATTGAGATGCATCCAGAGCAGAGGGTCAATCTTTCCATCTATATGTTATGTGACTCCACCAAGCATTGGTGGTATGTCCTCACTCGGGCAGGTCAACATCAGGGTATGTTATAGGAAGACTTCCAAACCACCTTCAAATAACTCTTTCCACAAACCATGAGAACATAATGTTCCTAGGAGTTTATAAACCTTCATTAAGGTGACATGTTAGTGATGGAATATTTATCCCACTTTACTGAATTGAAACATTTTTCACTGACCCTGACTGATGATGAGTTAACTACCATGAGATGGTTTGAGGATGGTTTTGGGTACTCCATCAGATTTTAGGTGAAAGTTTTCCAGCTGACTACCATTTTAGATATAGTGAACCAGGCCCTCATCATTGAGTGGAACCTAAATAATCTGGTAATGTGAGCCAATGTAGTTCAGCTTCTTGTTATAGTGGTAGTTTGTCCAGTGGTAGGAAGAGGTGTTTAGAGGGTACACATGGGGGAAATTCTATCTAGGTGGTACGCACCAACATTAATGTAGTGTGTTTTCAGTGTGGAAGTCTATGCCATAAAAATCACTAGTGTATGAGGAACTCGATCGAGTGCCGAGCCTATTATAGGATGGGTCACCTTCGGTGTTTCTACTAATCCTTTCCTTTAGTGACTAGTCAAAATGGATTTTCATCGACACCATTCTCAGGTGAAGGATCAGAAACTCCTCTTTAGGTTGGGATTTGGTCTTTTATTGGATGATAGAGCTGAGGGGGTGGTCATGGCTGGGGTAGTTAGGCCTCATAGTTTTAGCATCAGTAGAGTGGACCTACTCATGCTAGTTTGGAAGCAACTGAGGGTCACGGTTTGGGCCATATCTATGTAGTGAAACCTATACCTGAGGAGAATAGTTCTTGTCCTTCTACTATATAAGGTATTATTATGATAGCCTCTAATTTATTTTCAACCATTTTTAATATAGATGATTCACATATCTTTCTATCAATTGTAACTCTGGAAACTCTGGTCATAGAGATAGAGTATTCCAATGGTGTAATGACTCTTGAAATACTATTCAGAGTTTGTTTTTTGGGATACTATAGTGAAATGAGTTCCCCCTTAAGATAGGTGGGTAACATTTATTATAGAGTTTCTTTATCCTTGAGATGACTGGCTTTGATGTCATTCTCAGTATGGATTGGCTTGAGCCTTATCAAGCCAAGTGTAATTACTATCTTTGTCATGTGTCATTCATATCCCTTAAGGATAGTACATATATTTATAAGGGTGAATGGGATGTCCATGCTCATTGAGCTGGACCTGTGCGCATGTAGCTAGGTAAGGGGACAACCGAAATGGAAAGTCTCTTTATGGGCGATCAGGGAATGAAGCTTTTGGAATTATCTCTTGTTGTGGATCGTTTCATGGACATCTTTTGTAACACCCTGAGTTTTCATGAACCTTTTTTTCGAATAAATTAATTTTATTTAATGTTTTTTGTTTCATGTTACATAAATTTAAGTGTTCATTATACATTACAATGATTTAAGTGTGTGCTAAATGCAACACTGAATTGGATCACATTACACACAACACTATTTTTCTAGAAAATGAATTTTTATTATTATAACTATTTAAATGAGATCGTTATAACATAGTCATTAAAAATATTAATATGAATATTAATAACTTATTTTTAAATATTATTTATAATGGTTTCATATAAATAAACCATATTTATAATAATAAATATAATTTTTGGTAAAGTCTTTATATGATTGAAAATACTATTTTGTCAAATGAACTGCATTTTATGTCCTTCTGTGAACAATAATAAAATTAGTTTTTGAAACTTTTAGAAATCATATTTGATAAAATAAAATTAATTCTTGAATTTATAATTTCAAAATTATCTTATGGTTAATTTTTTAGAATTTTTTCAAAAACTTTATTTATGGAAAAATAGTAAAAAATAATAAAATTTAATTGAAAACTGATTTTTCTCAGAATTTATATACATAGTTAAATTATATATTAATTCTATTTTAAAGTTTAATTAGACAAATTTTACATAAATTACTCCAATATAGGAAATTTTAACCAATTTCATAATTAAATTCGATATAAAAACATTTCAATCTTTTAAACATCTCCGTTTAAAAACACATTGACGTGGCACGTCTGCGGGATTAGTTTTAAATTAATTTATTCCACTTCTATGATTAGATTCTGTAAAATGGATTAATAATATGGAATCATAATAATTTATAATTTCTAATAAGGTCACAGTAGTATTTTAGCAAAAATATTAGTGAAAGTGATTAAAATTGATTTTAGAGGTTAAGGGAAAAATAGATTAACAAAGGACTAAACCTTAAATTTAAGTGGACAAATAACCTATACACATGTTCGAAAGATGTTTTATAGAGATATTTCAATCAATTATCTTCTTGAATAAAATTACAACAATTATTTTTGGCACATATTATAGGGGATACCTCTCAATAGAGTTAACCTTTTTATATTTACAAGAATTCCACTCCTCCTGTATTATATAAGTGAACTCACCCCTCACTTCTTAACACCTCTAAACCCATTTATCTCAGAACAATACTACCCAAATCTCCTCCTAACATCCCTCCCTTCATCCTAGAATCCTTACTTTGGGCAGAAAGTATAGCAATCCATCTCTTTATTACAATTTAATTCATGATTTATTACATAAAAGTACACATAATACAACCCATAAGATCAATAAGTCTAGTGTATTTGGGAATTAGGTACATATAAATAACATATTGAACATGGTATACAATAATAATGTTAAAAACTTCCTTAACATGCTTCTAAAATTCCAAGGATTTTAAAACTGTATTGGATAACCTAGGGACATACATAAGTAAGGGTGGGCTATAATGAAATGACCCAAAGTTTCATTAATGGAAATCCCTCTTGATCTAATTAAATGTCTCTTTATGTTTATATAAAATGTCAACTTCTTTTTTTTTATGTTAAGAATTTTGACCGTTTCTAATATAGTCGTTGAACAGTGATCACATGATTAGTATAAATATAGGACTTTAACAAATCCAATTTACTCAGACAAAGGAAGCGATGGCCTCATCCAGTAGAATTTCCCCATACGAAGCCCATTTGTCAGAGCTCAGAAAAGAGGTGGCGTCTTTGGGCTTCGCCCTTGACCAAGCCTAATCTAAGCTTTATCATGTCAAGCTCAAACATGACCGTCTACGGGAAAAGTGGAAGTTGATTGAAATTATCACTCGAGCGATGTTATCTGAGCCACCCCAAGAGTCTATCACCATCGCACACCTTACCATTAGGTCTTATGCGGCTGTTTTAAGGGGTTATGTAACAAATAAGTAGTACTATGTTCATGTACATTATTTTTGTATATAATAATGAATATAATTTCTAGTCATTTTTGATACATTGTAAATAGTTTTTAAAGTACAAATGGTGTTTTTAGTTATTATTTAATTAAGAAATATTTTTTATTAAATTAAGGGATTTTTGAATTAAATAATATTTTAATAAAATAATATTATTATTATTAAATTATTTTTTATTAAATATAAATGATCTTATAATTTTATGAATGCAATTAAAATTTTTATTAAGGTTTGAAAGCCATTTTTGTCAAAACCCGTGAATTTTTTATAAATGTCGGTTTTATTTTAAAAGTGAAAATTAACATATTTAGAAAATTATTTAGATAAAATAAATGTTATTTCTGGAATCGGGATGTTGAAATTATACAAAGGTGAATTTTTCATAATTTTCTGAGACAGTCAAATTTTTTGGTAAAAATTAAATACCATTTAAATATATAATGTGTTTTATGACATCATAATGACCCAATAGTGATGTAATAAAATAATATAATCTTTATTTTCAGCCAATATATGTTTTAACATTAAAATAATGTGATTTTGGGTTTTTTTGACTTACTTTTCAAAGCATTAATGGACCCCTCAAGACATATTCAACACTTTGCCTTTTTAAATTAATTTTAATGGGAGTGTGACTCACCTCCACATAAGCAACCTTATTATTTTAAGAATTTCGGACTTTGGCCTTATAAAATATTGTTTTCCTCTTTCCTTTTCCAAAAACCATGGGCAAAAACCATGGGATGATTTGTGGTTTGGATTAATTTAATATAAGGGGTCCCAAACCTAAATAATAAAGAATTCCCTCACCTTTCCTATATAAACCTACCCAAGCTCCCACTTCCTCCTCACTCAAAGCCCTTGGAGTTCATCCAACCTCTGCCCTACTCTTTCTATAATCCTCCCAAGGTGCCCCAAGCTCCCAAAAAGCCTCTCACAATCCTCTCTCTATCCTTTGGAAGCACACTTCCAAGTAAGGGTTTTTTCTTCCTTTCTAATTTTTGTCCAATTTTCTTTAAGTTTTTTTTCCTTTTAATTTCAATTATAAATGTTTGGGTATGGTTTAGAACCTCCCTCATACTGACCTATTTATGTTTGAATGATGGGAGACCCTTTCTCTCTCATTAAAAGCCTCCCATGTACACCCGTTACTATGCTGAAATTCCGAAAGGAACTTCTCTCTCCTCTTTTACATTCAAGCAATACTTTTGTATCATGAATCTAAATTCCATTAAAATTGTTGGTACATGTATCTATATGACCTCCTTAATGTCCATTACATGTAAATATGATGAGGAACCCATTTCTCTCTCATCAACATTTTTTATGAATTCTTATGTCGCGCCGTTATACTGCCGAAATCGCACCGATTTTCCAAGCCAATGTCATTGTGTAGTGAATACCATGCCCGTTTCTCCATCAAGGGTATTCAACTTTATGAACATTTACATATTTATTGTAAATTTTAATGTATGAATTCCACATTCCTTTATCTTGGAATAAATGATTATGTTTTATGAATCCATGTTTTATGATCCATGTGGCACACTTATGCATGAAATGAAATGTTTAAGAAGGGTGCGCCCTTATAGCGCTCTAATTCATTGGGTAAAGTATAGTATCATGATACGTCATGTGCAATGTGTTTTGACTCATGCTAATTCAAGTTCAATGAGGGTTTACTTGTGCTTTATGTGCAATTAGGATTTACTCATGCTCTATGTGCAATGAGCTTTAGCTCATGCTAATTCCATGTTAAGTGTTGTTGCCACATTTCCATGTTATGATTATCATGCTTTATCATGCCTTTACGTTCATGTTTATTTTATGATCTATTGATATGTCTATTGTCTAACATGTATTGTACTCCTCATGTTATTCCATGCGTACTCCCTTACTGGGCTTTATAGCTCACCCTTTTCTTATGCATGTCCTCAGGTTATCCCATGCAATGCTAAGTACGAGGGAATGTAGTGGTCATGTAAAGGAAGTTTTCAATAAAGATGTTGTATTTCACGTTTCAAGTTTTTATGTAATGATCCTAATCCCCAAAGACACTAAACCTCTCGATCTTTTTGTTGTATCAAGTGAAGTTTTATGTAATAAATCATGTTTAAGTTTTTAATAAAAGCAGGGTTGTCATATATAAATTCCAATAAGGGAATAAACATAGAATAAGGTGATACATGATATAAAATAGGAATATAAATGGGGAATTAAAGTGTTAGAATCATAAACCTTAATAATAAGTCATGATAATCATAACATGGGAAATGTAGAAACAACTTAAAACACTGCATCATAAACATAAGTGAGGGATAACTACCAAGAAATCATGATGGAAAAAGTCCCTTAAATTAATTAGGTTCACTACTTATCCCAACATGAAGTATCATGAGACTAAAAATTACCCAATTCATTAGAGCACTATATAATTCCAGGAACACCCATCACATTCATTTCATTCTCGTGCTTAAGTGTACCAAATATATCATACAACAAGGATTATTTCATTATCATATTTTATTCCATGATAAAGGAGTGAGGAATAAATATATGTAAGCCCCAATTAAAATAATTATAAGTGTATAAATATGAACATACTTGATAGGAATTGGGTATGGTATTCACTACACAATTGTTTTGGCATGGAAAATCATAGTGAAATTTCAGCAGCATAAGGACGTCACTTAGAAATTCATAAAACAGGTTAATGAGAGTGAAAGGGGTATATAATAATTTTTAAATTAAATTGGAAGTAATATTTACATGGAAAAACATATCCCATCAAAATTAATTGTAAATATAAGGCATAAAATATTGAATAAAAATGAATAAAGAGGAGAAAGAAAAAAATCGTTACTTGAGTGTGTGACTCCAAATGCTTGGGAGGAGATTCTTGAGAGCATTGGGGAATATTAAGAGGACTATAGAGGGGGTAGTGAAGATTAAGTATATTCTACAAGAATTTTGAGTTAAGAGAAATGGGATCTTGGTTGTGTTTATATAGGAAATTAGTGGGGATTTCTTTATTATTTTTCAAACTTTGGTTTTGTACTCTATATAATAAAATAAACGAAACCACAAACCTTCCCAAGGTATTTTCTCATGGTTTCTAAAAAATGGGAGTTTTTTAATAATTTTATAATTCCAAGGGACAAATATAATAAAATAATTCCCTTTCTTATGTGGAGGTGAGTCATATCCTTACAGAAATGATTTTAAAACCTCATAATATAATAATGGTTTTGGAGGATTCATAAAGGCTCTATAAAATTAAACAAATAGAAATAAAATATTATTATTTTAAATTTAAAATATATATTTGGTCATGTATAACATTTATTGTATTTTTTACATCACATTTGGTTCATTATGATGTCATAATGCACACCATATATTTAAATGGTATTTAATTTTTACCTGAAAATTCGACTCTCTCAGAAAATTATGAAACATTCACCATTGGATAATTTTTAGGTTTTGATTACGAAAATAATATTCATTTTTTATAAATAATTTTCTAAATATGTGTATGTCTGCTTTTAAAATAATAATTGACATTTATTGAGAAATTCTAGGTTTTTTACAGTAACAATTTTCAAACCATTAAAAAAATTACATTTGACTTCATAAAAATTATATGATCATTTATATTTAATAAAAATTATTTAATAATAATATTTTATTAAAATATTATTTAATTCAAAAATACATTATTTCATCAAAATAAATTCTTTAATTTAATTTTAATATTACACAAAAATATTATTTGTGTTTTATAGTTTCAAAATAAAAATCATTTATAAAGTAACAATAATAGGATGAAAATATATTCATCATTATATAAAAAATAATGTACATAATAATATTTATTTTCTATTGATACATATCCATTTAATACACCCAAAAACACCCTAAGAGTATGGTTTGTGATGATGAGACATTCATGGGGTGGTTCGGTGTACATGGTTTGGGTTGTGATCTCGATGAGCTTGAACTTCTCCTGAAAATGGTTTCACTCATGCTTAAGTTGTTGGATCACATCTTGGGATTGGTTAAGGTAAAAGCTAAGTGATGTTATATCCCTCTAAAGATATGATAAATGGGCTTCATAGGGTATGATTCTATTGGTTGAGTCTATCACTCCCTTTCTCTATGTCAATTGGATTTGTTAAAACCCTATATTTATAAAAATAATGTGATCACTGTTCAACGTCTATTTTATCAATAGTAAAGATGTTTAACAGTAATTTAAATATGGTAGGATATAATAATACAAAATAATTTTATATGTTTTCCATAATATATAATAATAAATTTAATTAAATTTCAAGGGGAAATTTTATTTATAAAATTTCGGGTCATTATAGAAAGTCATCTAAGGAATCCCTTTTTCCAAACCAAGAGGAGTTACCCAAAGAAGAGGTAACATCCTTCCTCAAGATTCTTTATTTTATTTTCATTATACACCCCATAAAATCTACTTATTCTATTATTATATCATAACCTAATTATCTTCCATATAATGAGATGTTTTTATTTTAATTTTTCATCCTACACTTACACACACTTCCATCTAATGGGTAACAAAATTATCATTCTTGTGTACGGTGAACTACCGCCTCACAAAATGATGTTGTTCATTTTATATTTACCACCAATAATGAGTGGTAATTATGATGGAAAATATATTTTTATATTATATATGTTATATTAATGATTTATTTATGCTTCTAGAATTATTATATAAAAAATACCTTCATGATTTTTGTTTTGTGTAAATATGATAACTTTGTTTGTGGTTGTGTGGACTACCACCTCCATAAAGCGATGTGATTCTCTCTCACTATACATTTTATTTATTAAGGATGCATTTAGTGAGATAATATGATATATATTTAATAATAATTATACTTGAATGATTATATATATATATACATTTATTCTATTTACTTTATTTTTTTCAATACGACAATAAAATAGAAACAACGTTCATGCGTACGTGCGGTCTATCATCTCCATGAACAGTGTATTCCATTTCATATTTATACATTTTATATATTATTATATGTACATATATACAGAATATATATTATTTTTATATAATTTTTCACATTTTAGATATAAGTAAATCAGTATCTAAGTAATAGGATCAAGAATCACAAGTCAAGACATGTACGAAAAACAAAGCAGATAATACCCGAGGCGTAACATTAATATGGAATTACTAAAAAATGAGAAATATAAATTAATAATAAAATAATATATGGTATTATATATATGAATATTTTTCTATAATATATGTATAATAAACTTATATTTATTATACAGGATGTTTGTACAAGTATAACGAAAGTCAAGACACAAGGTAAGGCTTTTCTCATCTCACTTTTATTTCTGTGAGATTTATGCCTTATTCACCATTCATTTATTTTGGGTGGTGTATACACTAACCATTTATATATTATATGAATATTATCCTTAAATTTATGGGTATTTATATATCCATTTTATGATATCTCTTTTAGGGGGTTTTATAGTTTAAAATTTACCAAATCTGTAATGTAGTTTAGTATCAATTTTCCTTCTTAGAGGCACATGTTGTATTATGCACCAATATTATTTTATGAGGTGTATATAATTACATCTGATATGGTATATCATGAATATATTTATTTTAATTATATTTTAATCTTTTTTTAATTTCATTTTATTACATAGGGAGTATGATTCAAAGTTAACAAGTGGTAAGAGTTTATTGCAGCAATCTCATGATTTATCGAGATTTTTTATGATTATGCTTCCATTGATGAAATATTATGATCCATTTCTCAAGAAAACTTTTGAATTTTATTCTCAAATGTTTATCCATAATTTATTCATGTATTAGTTCCATTTTTCCACTCTTTTGTACTTCATACATTTAAGAAAATGTTTTTAAGAAAATCTGATCTCATTTCTCTTTTTGATTGAAAATATATTTTATTCAAAAACAATGTTTTCAAAAATGTTTTTCAGTTTTTATTTTTAGATAATTTTCAATTAAAAGGTATTTTAAAAATGTTTTATAGTTTTCAAATATTCCATTATAATTTTTCAAGTCTATTTTAAAATAAAAATGTTTTCAAAAATGTTTTATATTTTAATTAACATTTTTCAAAGAAGAAATGATATTTTTCTAAAGAAATATTTTAAAAGGATATTTCAAAATTATTTTCCATCAAAGATGAAATATTTTGGTGTTGCTCATTCCATTCTTGGAAATGATCCAAAAGTTTTCACTCATATTTTTCTTCTAAATGGTTTATGTTTTAATGGCATGATGTTTATCAAACTTTTTTCTATTTCATGAGTTATATATTAATGAAACCCATTTACCTTTCACAGGTTATATATTTATGAAACCAATTTACCATTAATTAGTTATAGTTTTATGAAACCCACTTATTTTCATAGGTTATGCTTTGATTAAATGATTATAAAACCTATTTTTTCTATATGTTATGATATGATTACATGTTTATGACACCCATTTAATTTCATGGGTTATGATATGAATATTTTATGATCTTGTGGAATAGGTATGTATTATTTCATTATAATATGGGTGGGACCTATATCTCCCTCTAATTTATTGGGTAATATTTATATCTCATAATATAGACCTGGTGGGAACAGGGATTCAACTCAGTTCAGTAAAGGACTTTGTATTCTAAGATGGTATTGGGAGTGAACCTTTACTACTAAGATGGTCATAGAAGTGAAACATAAATACCAATATAGTATGGGGATTGGACCCATAATACTAATTTTTCCTTTTAAGTGATGCCTTGAATACTATGGAAATCAATATATATGTTTATGTGTCTACCAAAATTTCATGTCTTATTCCTATGTTATACTTTCATGGCTTATGATCTCGATTCCCCTATGATTCATGTATTATGAAATTACAATATTTATGAAATGATTAATGTTTATGATCCTTGATATATAGGGTATAATCTTCTAATTTTATGATCACATTATCATACCCTTATTCTTATTCTTACATATCTACCTTGTTTACCCTTACTGAGCATCTGAGATCACCCATTTTTATGTTTTCTTTCCCCAGATTATAAAGATATGTATTATGTATGATATTTATAAGAAGGGTGATATTCATGAATAACCCAGTGGTATATAATATACCTCACTTATGTACCAATGTTTATGTTTCCACATTTCCAAAGGCACTAGACTAATATGGTCTTTGGGAGTCTATTGTGTAATATATTAAGTATTTTGTAAATATGATGTAATGTTAATGTATAAAAAGTGAGGGTCATTATTGTTGGTATCAGATAAAAATTTTATTTATCCTTTAGAAACTTGGATGATAAAACCTTATTGAGAACCCTAAGTACATGTCTAAGGATAAGTCTAAGGATTAAGAAAAGTATAGCAAAATGTCCTACAATTTTGGTAAAGGATTGAGTGAGTGGTTTTCTAGAAATAAATCCATGCCTAGATACTAAATGTGTACTTGGATCTAGTATAGATTTATATAGAAGTAAAAACCACAACAACACCACATTGAGCTATACTTGATTAGGAACTAGTGCATGAAAATGGGCCTTGCTGCACACATGGTTTTACACTCCTAGGGCATATGCTTTGGAATTTCACAAAATCTTCAAGAACCATCAATAAGGATTTAAATAGAAGTTGTCCATATATAACCTAGGATAAACCTAAGGTGTCATATATTACAGAATTTTTCACAAGTTAGACATCCTATAAGTGGTTTTTTATGATTATGTGGTTCCTCACTATGATAACTATTTATTAATCTATGTGTTTTGGATTTAGTCAATGGATATAACCCAAAGGAACTGCATTAGTGGTGATTATGATGGAAAATGCAATTATTTTCCTCCTGAGAAACTAAATGATATGGGAGATGGAATGATAAATCTCATTGCTATTCTCACCCAAAATTCTCAAGATATGAATCATGTTGGACTTCCAAATGATTAAAGGATGGAACAATATTATGTTGAGTCCTTTATGAGGTAATTCCCATATTTGTTTTATGGGTCTTTTGATACAATTACAGCTGAATAATGTATCATTACCAATGAAAATATATTCTATATTCTCCAGTTTTTAAAACATGAGGATGTTATTCTGGATATTTATCGCCTATAATGTGAAGTGGACAAATTTGGAATCTAATCAAGAATAAGAGGAAATAATAATAAATAGAATCCTTGTATTGGGATGAGTTCAAGAAAATATTTTAAATAATTAATTTCCTTATATTCTTCACAAAAATATGGATAAAGGGTTCTTTGATTTAAATAAAGGGATTATAAATCTATTGGTACCTACGAGGCTACTTTCACAATGCATGTGAGGTACACTTCTGGTATTATCATACAATCTGAAAGTAAAGTTTATAGGTTCTTTAGTGGATTAAATCCATGTCTCAAATGGTCATTATAAATAAGATACTTTAGTATAAATGAATATATTGTACATTGTGTAGTCAAGGTTGAAATGGAGGTTGGAGTTACGTATCAATCTCATGGTTTTGACAAAAGAAAGGAATATAGAGTTCAAAGGGAAATCTAAAAACCATGAAGAGAAGGATATGATATTTTTTAATGCTCTAGGTATGGAAAGAATCATGGAGAAAATTTTATTAAGGGATCTAATAAATGATTTAAGTGTAGAAAATGAAGGCCATCGAGCATTTGATTTCTGAATTAATGAGAATAAGTTAGCTAATAATGCGAATGTAGATAAAGTGCACAGAATTCACCTCCCCCACTTTAGTGATACAACTATATGGAGAATGTGAATTATGTTAATGAATTCCCAAACCCATGGGTTAGTGATGATGATCAGCGTCAGCAACCTCTTAAGCTAAGGGATAATGGGAAATCTCATGAAATAACTATTTCTAATGAGGGGTGTGATAATGACATGGTGAAATGTACACATACCATCCAATCTAGAACTTCTAATGTCTTATTTTATTCTGGATCTACTCACTCATTCATATCTAAATAATTTTTTAAGGTTATTAATATTCCACCCAAACAATTAGTTATAGAATTAACAGTGCAAACCCATAATGGTACGATGATTGCATCTTAAGTTTAGGATTCCTATTTAGTTGGAATTTGTGGGAATGTGCTTCCTAAAAATCTTTTCATTATTCCTTTGGTTTAATTTTATGTCATCTTTATCATGGATTTTATTTCTTTAAATAAATACCACATAAATTTTTGAGTAAGGGAAGTTATGATTGATATTTCAAACCAATCTATGTTTTTCTATCAATTTGATGATATGTATAAACTTCTTATAGAGATTACATCAAGTTTATGGGTCTTAATTCCCATTCAGAAGTGATTTTTATCTCAAATAGTTGGGGACAAAATTGAAATTGATGATATTCCTATTGTTCGAGACTTTTTGGATTTCTTTATAGAAGTGTTTCCTAGCCTTCCACAAAAATATGAAGTTGTGTTCTTGATAGATATCATATCTAGTTACACACAAATTTCAGAGACTCTATATAGAATATTCCAAATTAAGTTTAAGTAATTGAAGAAGAAACTTAAAGAAAAACTTGATAAGGGATTCATTTTCCCATGTGTGGAACCTTGGGGTGCACCTGTTCTTTTTGTGAAAAAGAAATATGGATCAATGTGACTCTGCATTGATTATCAGAAGTTAAACAAGATCACAATCAAGAAAAAGTATCATATTCCCCATATTGATGACTTTTTTGATTAACTACATGGATATCAATACTTTTATAATATTTAACTTTGTGTTAGATATCATCAATTGAGGGTCAATAATGAGGATATACCCAAGATGACATTCCATAAAAGTTAGGGACACTGTGAATATGCATTGATGCCTTTTGGTCTTACTAATTCCCCTAATATATTTATGGATTTGATGAATAGATTCTTTAGATATTACCTTGATCAGTTTGTGTTAGTATTTATAGATTATATTCTTATCTATTAAAAGAGTAATAAAGAGCATGAATACCACTTGATAATTATACTAAATGTAACACCCCAAGATTTCATAGTGTGTTATTTCTTCAAAATAATACAATAACTTTCACTACACGCAACACCGAGTTCAAGCACACCATGACTTACCAAACAAGCCGTTCAAAAGAGGTTATTAATAGTATTAACAAAATTTTAAACTTTATATAATCCTTATAATTTTAGAATCCATATTATGAGTTTCTTAGACATAATGTAAGAACAAATTCATTTTCAGTATTGCACTTTTACCAAATTTTAATAGTGAACCCTTTTTAAATACAATATTTTAAACTTTTTGACTAAATGGGGACATTAAAATTTTAAAATGAAACACCCCAAGCTTCTACGGTACGCTTCTCTTTGAATAATGCGATAACGTGTGTTGTACGCAACATCGAGTTCTAACACACCACAACCAATCAAACTAGCTGTTATGAATAGTAATACCTACTTTTTGAAATTATATATATTTTATATTTCAAAATGGACTTCATTTTTGGATTCAGAATATCGAAATTATCCTAAGTTGAATTTTTTGTATTTTTCTGAGAACGTCCAATTTTTATGAATAGTGAAAAATACTTAAAAACAACTTTTTTAATCAAAATAATTTATTGTGATAAATTATATTATTGAGTGGTTTTAAAGAATAATTAGAATATATTTTTACCATTTTATCCAATGGTGTTCATTAGAATTAATTTCACTTTGAAATTGGACATAAACAATTATCAATCTTTTCATATATATTGTTTCTTAAAAACACGCTATTTGTTGTGACAACGAGAATTAATTATAATATTAATTAATGCAACTTATATGTTTGTAATTTTGTAAAATAGACATCATTTTTGAATTTGGAATATCAATTATATCTTAGGGTGAAATTTTGGCATTGTTCTGAAAAACTTCAATTTTTGACGAATAGTGAAACTACTAAGTGGTAGTTAAAAAACTGAATTTTTCATAAAACGTAATTTTACCGCTTCTGTGAATGGAATTTCGAAAATCCGAGACACACGGTTAATATCAATAAGTAAAATGTGGTTCAATGAAATGAAAATAATTTTTGGTGAATAGTAACTTTTTACTTTTATTTACCACGGTTAAAAGTAAATAGGGTAATTAAGGGTAAAAATGATATTAATATTACCCTAACACATGTCCTAATTCTATTGGACAAGTGTATCTCGACCAAAACAGCCTTAGGAATAAAATATTATCATTTAGGTCCACTTGGATTAGATTAGGACATTTATTATTATTTAATTCAAAGAATAGTTAAAAGAGTTAAAATCAACGTTTATTTGCTAAAACATTTTTAATATAGGGTTATACATACAATAAATTCCATTGTAAATATTCATTAGAAAGATAAAAAGATTTCCTACATAAGGATATTTTATTTATAATTTTTAGACTTTAAATAATTTAATTTACTTATGACACAATGATGATGCAGTAATTACCATAATAGTGAAAAATTAAAATAATTGATATTATAAATACACAAATAGATATAATTTGAGACTTTTTAGGAATTAAACTAATTTTATAGGTTAATAGGACATGTTAGTATTGATTCAATTAACTTTTTTGGAAGTAATAATTCTGTTATGAGTTTTAAAAAAATCAATTATTGAATAGTGTCAAAATTGACATAAAAGAGTTTTTAAAACAAATATTAGATTATTAATTGATATTAAATTCCTAAAAATATAAGGTTCTGCCAAGAGACTTATATAATGATAGGTTCATCATTAATGGACCACTTTTGTGTCTCTTGAATGTATATGGTAAGTTTATTAACCATATAATATAAAAATAAAAAGAGACATTGTAAAAGTGAAACTAATTAACTTAGAGTTAATACTTAAAGATAAGGTTAATATAATGACCCAAACCTATCTAGATTCTATTGGTTGAGTGGTTTTCGACCTATACCCACCTTAAAATTTAAATAATCAACTTTGGAGCCATTAGAAACCGAATATGAATTTATTATAAATTAATATTTCTAGCTTTTCCAAAGGTTCCCCTCACCCCTCTTATAAAAGGTCACTCCTCCTTCTCATTTATTCACACCTTAAAAGCCTTTTGGTTCGGCCAAACTCTGCCCAAATACTCTCCCAACTTCCCTCACTACAACCTAGACGCATTAGTTTGATCATAAATCCAACCTAAGGAGCCCTTTTGATCAAATCAAAAGGAAGAACCCGAAGAAGAGGTAATGATTTCACCACCCTTTTCCAAGTTCCTTTCTTCTTCCACTTCTTCTTCCTTTGTTTTTACCATTCTAAAATAATAACTCCAGTATCATATATTTACTATGATGTTATTATAAATATGTTACAACCATATTCAGTATTCTATCCACCCTTTGAATAACATTTCACCATACGTGCGTACGTACGGCTTACCGTCTCCACGTCGTGGTGTAATTGTTATTCAATATATTATTATTTGGATGGGTATAATAATGATGTGTAACTCATGTAAATAATAAATATAACATGTTAATGATTCTTTATATATGATATAACATCCATTTATATATTATTTTGATATCAAAAGAATGATATTGTCGCTCGTGCGTACGTACGGACTACCGTCTCCACGAACGCGATGAGATTCATTCTCCATCGTATCCATTAAAGTATAATTATCATTTGATGATTTAAAAATGATGTTTAAGGACTTGATATAATTCTGTATATTAATAATATACAACCTATCCATGAAAAAATGGCTTATGTAACAAAACATATAAAATAAAATGAGTAAGTTAACACCCGAAACGACGATAATTCAAAGATATTATTAACAAATCAATGTTAAAAGATCATATATGATATCATATTAATATATATGATTATTGTATAATTTAATAACAATTATTTAACCATTATACAGGAGGTTAACCTACCCCAACCAAGGAAAAGTACAAGGTAAGGGTTTATTTCGCAATCTCTTCATTATCCGAGGTTGTTTATACGTAATAATCTATTGGGATCTCTTTATCATCCACATCCATGTTTCTTAAAAATGAATTTCAAAAAAATTTTACTATTTAATAAGATATGGGTTAAACTAATTTATACCCTTGTTTTACTTTTTATAAGAATTTTATAAAGGAATCTTTCCGTCGTTTTCCAAACAAGGTGCTTTTTAACCTTTTCGACAAAATTAGGGTAAGAATGTTTTTTTTAACTTATACGGAGGGTGCGGCTATTTACCGCCGTTATAAAATTTTCAAAGCTTCCCTTACAATATTACAAGGATATTTTCAAAGTAAATGTTTTATTTTATAATTATGTGACTTTTAAATGATTTCAAAATGAATATTTTATGAATTTCGGAAAGGTACTCTTTATCAAAATCAGAATTTTAAATGTTTTAAAGATTTATCTTTCTAAATCTTTTTAATTAATGTACATGTCTTCAAAATGGTTTTTAAGGATTTATTTATATGGACATGAATGTTTTTAAAATGTTAATTCCTTTCAAAAGTTTCAAAGTGGTATGGTACACTTTGATTCAAAAATCTCTTTTTAATTACTTCCTTTATAAATGTGTGACTTTTAAATGATTTCAAAAAAAGGAGATATTTCTCTCAAATAGTTGATTTCATCTATGTCAACATCCTTTGATTGATTTTATGATTATATGAAGTTGATTTATTATGATACAAAACTTCCATAATGTATTGAATGTTTTTTGATATGTTTGACTGTGGATGTGTTATTTTTATACCATTCATGGTTTATGGAGAAAGTATTGACATTTCGTATGCTAGTTTTAATAAGAATGTTTATGTTATGTTTAAACCTTTTCATATGGGAATGCATTGGACTTAGTAAGTGACGGGTGGAGCCCGCTATAGCTCCTCGATGCATCGGTAGGTCTCATGAGACAAACTAGTGTCTTGGCACAAGGCCTTGACAAAATCTTATTTGTAGTCTTGGCAAGAGGCCTTGGCTATGTGGTTATGATAGTCTGGCATTATGCATTCCATCATTATGAAATTGGTTATTGATATTGCATGTGATTATTCGATTAGTAGAATATCCATGTGAATAAGTAAATGGCATTATTTCATTTTTCTTTTTCCATACTATGTTGAAGTTCAAGATTAAAAGGCTTTTGTTTTAGTTATACATTGCCTTAAAAGTTTGTGCTTATTTTTGAAAGTTTCCACTATATTGTTATCCTTACTGGGCATTTGAGCTCACCCCTTTTCTATGTTTTATTTTTCCCAGGATGTGAAGAAGTAAGTTATGAATGACCTACAGGGATAGTATGTGGGGATATGAGTGTGGAATATGGATAATATGTTGTTGTAGTAGTTTTTTACTTTGTGATGTAATGTAAAACTTTGTGAATATATCTAATGTTTCCAAGTCTACTAAACCAATCGGTCTTTCGAGATTTGATCTTTCTTGTGATCATGCCAATGTAATGTAATAATGCACCGACTCTGGGTAACTAGGGTCGGGGCGTTACAGTTGGTATCAGAGGAAGTTTAGTACAAACCTTGGAAGCTAGATTTAGATAAACTCTGATTAGAGCACGTAGACCTAAGATGAACATTGAGGATTAGTATAGAAGAACTTCCTAGAATTTTGATATTGTAGAGATTTTGTGAGTTTTCCGAGAAATACATCCCTGTCTGGATACGAGCAGGTAGAGGCGGCTCTGGCACAGATGTACCTAGGGGTAAAACCCGAAAACACCGCTTTGAGCTAGACTCGAACGGGAACGGGTGCACGACAACGGGCCTTGTTGCACTCTTGGTTACGACACTCCCGGGGGATATGCTTAGGATAATTATCATTTTCTTTACAAACCATTATGAAGGGTTTATGAGTATATACTTCCTCAAAGGAGACATTTTTGTGATTATGGATTATATCTATAAAATATTTAATTTATGTTATGTGTTTTACAAGTTTGGGATTAGGTATTGTTATTCATAAACTAATCTAGTGTATGTCATTGTTTAGAAATGGTGCCCAATAGAAGGAATGAGAACTCCAGCAATGCACATGATCCAAAGAGAACGAAGGATCATATCTTTCATGGTCTTAAGCCAGAATTTATAATAGAAATAGTCTCCCATGTATTATCATCATATGAAGAAATAATATCATGTGTTGATAAGATAAGTAAAGATTTTACTGAGTCCTATGGCTTTGAAGGGAAGCAAGATAAGAAAAGGATGGAAGAGAGAATGATGGATAAAGGGAAGAGGGAAAATAAGAATTTTCCCATATGTGATAACTGTGGGAAGAAACACCCTGGAACTTGTCTGAAAGGAATGGGAGTTTGTTATAAGTATGGAGGAAAAGGGAACAAAGTACGTGACTGCAAGGGTAAGAAAATGGTTTCAAATGTACAATGCTTCATTTGCAAGGAGTTTTGACTCTACGCTAACCTATGTCCCAGTCATCAGACTATGCCGCAAATGATTCTATTGGATAATAATCAAGTTATGATACTACCACAGATGAAGAGGAATGATTAGAGTTCTTATGTTGATTATGTCATTTGAGTGTTGTATCAACAATGTACTTGTTATAATTATTATGGAGTATATAAGGATTGTACTGCAGTACTATTTTATTAAGGACTTGAGATTTTGTGGAACAAAGAAAAGTGACTCAATAGCAGGTTAGATTTTTGGAAAATATATGGTTGAGAGAAAGATAAACCATAATATGGTTCTGATACCGAGGTAGTGATTTTAGAATAATACATGATTGATTTGGATAAATTATATTGGATATTCTTGACTACCTTGAAGCTGATTAATGATTTGTATATTCTATCATTATTGGGGTTTAAAACATTTTTGGATTGATGAAGTATATCCAGCATTCTATATGGAATAAGGGAGCATGAATGTAATTAATAAGTATTATGGTAATTCAGGATGTTTCAGTGTTTTAAAAGAATACATGATGAAGGTATTCATATGCTATTACGGGGTAAAAAGGATCTACATTAAGTTTACCTTCCTTATAAATATTGGACTGTGAGTTTGGACAGAATTATTTTGGATAAATTCTAGTTTGAGATTAATTTTTGATTGCCATAAAAGGACAACCCAGAGGTCGGTCGGTAACCCGTCGCGACCGGCAAGGCCACGAGACTTGAACCCACAACTGAAGGGTGACAAGGGTGTATCACCTACCACTGGCCCACGAGATGTCCTGGATTAAATAATGTAGTTTTTTTAAAAAGATCTGGTAGATGAATTGTGAATTCGTTTATTTTGGAACCCTGTACGAATAGTATAAATAGAATTTTTTTTAAGAGTGAAAGATGAGTTTGTGGTAGAAATTTATTAATGGATAAAACTCTAATTATAAAGTAAGTATATCTCCTTATGATCTTATCCAATCTCATAAATAAATTCCTCAACATTAAGAAAAGGAACTTAGAACAAAAATTTTGTCCTAGATGGTGCCTTAAATCATCACTAATTTATGGCTTTGGGATTGTTGGCCTTTTCATAGCCATGTTCTCTACCACTCTCCATCAGATAATTGATGGTTATATTTCTCTTCCATATCCATATTTTCCTACATGGAACCCTAGTATGTGTTATTTTCAGTAATCTTCATACTTTTCACTCTTTATTTTAAATAAAGGTCTCATTAATTCATTTTTCGATGTGGGATTTCAACTAAGATATTTTGAAATGTCAAAAATATGTTATCCTAATACCTTATGTTATGTTGAATCGATGGTATTTTAAATCATCGTAGATTGATGAATTTAAGGACCTCAATTTTAAACTTGTTTGTGATTGATGACCTCAATCACTACCTATAAATATTTACGTTTTTTTTCCAATTATATGTCTCTAATTGCCACCAATGTTCTCCTAATTGAGATCATAATTTGGTGGTGACCCTTTCATTTCTCTTTTCCTCATATTAAGACTAAATTTTAGTAACCCAATTTCCGATGTGGGTTTTCCCACAAAGATATTTTTTATTTTCAACCTTTTATTTTCGAAGAACAATTTCAAATTGTGAGGACGCAATTTATTGAAGGAGGGGAGAATGTAACACCCCAAGATTTCATAGTGTGTTATTTCTTCAAAATAATACAATAACTTGCACTACACGCAACACCGAGTTCAAGCACTATGAATTACCAAACAAGACGTTCAAAAGAGGTTATGAATAGTATTAACTAAATTTTAAACTTTATATAATACTTATAATTTTAGAATCCATATTATGAGTTTCTTAGACATAATGTAAGAACAAATTCATTTTCAGTATTGCACTTTTACCAAATTTTAATAGTGAACCCTTTTTAAATACAATATTTTAAACTTTTTGACTAAATGGGGACATTAAAAATTTAAAATGAAACACCCCAAGCTTCTACGGTACGCTTCTCTTTGAATAATGCGATAACGTGTGTTGTACACAACATCGAGTTCTAACACACCACAACCAATCAAACTAGCCGTTATGAATAGTAATACCTACTTTTTAAAATTATATATATTTTATATTTCAAAATGGACTTCATTTTTGGATTCGGAATATCGAAATTATCCTAAGTTGAATTTTTTGAATTTTTCTGAGAACGTCCAATTTTTATGAATAGTGAAAAATACTTAAAAACAAATTTTTTAATCAAAATAATTTATAGTGATTAATCATATTATTGAGTGGTTTTAAAGAATAATTAGAATATATTTTTACCATTTTATCCAATGGTGTTCATTAGAATTAATTTCACTTTGAAATTGGACATAAACAATTATCAATCTTTTGATATATATTGTTTCTTAAAAACACGCTATTTGTTGTGACAACGAGAATTAATTATAATATTAATTAATGCAACTTATATGTTTGGAATTTTGTAAAATATACATCATTTTTGAATTCGGAATATCAATTATAGCTTAGGGTGAAATTTTGGCATTGTTCTGAAAAACTTCAATTTTTGATGAATAGTGAAACTACTAAGTGGTAGTTAAAAAACTGAATTTTTCATAAAACGTAATTTTACCGCTTCTGTGAATGGAATTTCGAAAATCCGAGAGACACGGTTAATATCAAGAAGTACAATGTGGTTCAATGAAATGAAAATAATTTTTGGTGAATAGTAACTTTTTACTTTTATTTACCACGGTTAAAAGTAAATAGGGTAATTAAGGGTAAAAATGATATTAATATTACCCTAACACATGTCCTAATTCTATTGGACAAGTGTATCTCGACCAAAACAGCCTTAGGAATAAAATATTATCATTTAGGTCCACTTGGATTAAATTAGGACATTTATTATTATTTAATTCAAAGAAGAGTTAAAAGAGTTAAAATCAAAGTTTATTTACTAAAACATTTTTAATATAGGGTTATACATAAGATAAATTCTATTTTAAATATTCATTAGAAATCTAAAACGATTTCCTACATAAGGATATTTTATTTATAATTTTTTGACTTTAAATAATTTAATTTACTTATGACACAATGATTATGCAGTAATTACCATAATAGTGAAAAATTAAAATAATTCATATTATAAATACACAAATAAATATAATTTGAGACTTTTTAGGAATAATACTAATTTTCTAGGTTAATAGGACATGTTAGGATTTATTCAATTAACTTTTTTCTAAGTAATCATTCTGTTATGATTTTTACAAAAATCAATTATTGAATAGTGTCAAAATTGACATAAAAGAGTTTTTAAAACAAATATTAGATTATTAATTGATATTAAATTCCTAAAAATCTAAGGTTCGGCCAAGCGACTTATATCATGATAGGTTCATCATTAATGGACCACTTGTGGGTCGATTGGATGTATATGGTAAGTTTATTAACCATAATATATAAAAATACAAAGAGACATTGTAAAAGTGAAACTAATTAACTTAGAGTTAATACTTAAAGATAAGGTTAATATAATGACCCAAACCTGTCTAAATTCTATTGGTTGAGTGGTTTTCGACCTATACCCACCTTAAAATTTAAATAATCAACTTTAGAGCCATTATAAACCAAATATGAATTTATTATAAATTAATATTTCTAGCTTTTCCAAAGGTGCCCATCACCCGTCTTATAAAAGGGCACTCCTCCTTCTCATTTCTTCACACCTTCAAAGCCTTTTGGTTCGGCCAAAATCTTCCCAAATACTCTCCCAACTTCCCTCACTACAACCTAGAGGCCTTATTTTGATCAGAAATCCAACCTAAGGAGCCCTTTTGATCAAATCAAAAAGAAGAACCCGAAGAAGAGGTAATGATTTCACCACCCTTTTCCAAGTTCCTTTCTTCTTCCACTTCTTCTTCCTTTGTTGTTACCATTATAAAATAATAACTCCAGTATCATATATATACTGTGATGTTATTATAAATATGTTACAACCATATTCAGTATTCTATCCACCCTTTGAATAACATGTCACCATACGTGCGTACGTACGGCTTGCCATCTCCACGTCGTGGTGTAATTGTTATTCAATATATTATTATTTGGATGGGCATAATAATGATGTGTGACTCATGTAAATAATAAATATAACATGTTAATAATTCTGTATATATGATATAACATCCATTTATATATTATTTTAATATCAAAATAATGATATTGTCGCTCGTGCGTACGTACGGACTACCGTCTCCACGAACGCGATGAGATTCATTCTCCATCGTATCCATTAAAGTATAATTATCATTTGATGATTTAAAAATGATGTTTAAGGACTTGATATCATTCTGTATATGAATAATATACAACCTATCCATGACAAACATGGATTATGTAACAAAACATATAAAAGAAAACGAGTAAGTTAACACCCGAAACGACGATAATTCAAAGATATTATTAACAAATCAATGTTAAAAGATCATATATGATATCATATTAATATACATGATTATTGTATAATTTAATAAAAATTATTTAACCATTATACAGTATGTTAATCTACCCAAACCAAGGAAAAGTACAAGGTAAGGGTTTATTTCGCAATCTCTTCATTATCCGTGGTTGTTTATACGTAATAATCTACCGGGATCTCTTTATCATCCACATCCATGTTTCTTAAAAATGAATTTCAAAACATTTTTACAATTTACTAAGATATGGGTTAAAGTCATTTATACCCTTGTTTGACTTTTTATAAGAAGTTTATAAAGGAATCTTTCCATCATTTTCCAAACAAGGTGCTTTTTAACCTTTTCGACAAAATTAGGGTAAGAATGTTTTTTTTAACTTATACGGAGGGTGCGGCTATTTACCACCGTTATAAATTTTTCAAAGCTTCCCTTACAAGATTACAATGATATTTTCAAATTAAATGTTTTATTTTATAATTATTTGACTTTTAAATGATTTCAAAATGAATATTTTATGAATTTCGGAAAGGTACTCTTTATCAAAATCAGAATTTTAAATGTTTTAAAGATTTTTCTTTCTAAATCTTTTTAATTAATGTCCATGTCTTCAAAATGGTTTTTAAGGATTTATTTATATGGACATGAATGTTTTTAAAATGTTAATTCCTTTCAAATTTTTCAAAGTGGTATGGGACACTTTGATTCAAAAATCTCTTTTTAATTACTACCTTTATAAATTTGTGACTTTTAAATGATTTCAAAAAAAGGAGATATTTCTCTCAAATAGTTGATTTCATCTATGTCAACATCCTTTGATGGATTTTATGATTATATGAAGTTGATTTATTATGATACAAAACTTCCATAATGTATTGAAGGTTTTGTGATATGTTTGACTGTGGATGTGTTATTTTTATACCATTCATGGTTTATGGAGAAAGTATTGACATTTCGTATGCTAGTTTTAATACGAATGTTTATGTTATGTTTAAACCTTTTCATATGGGAATGCATTGGACTTAGTAAGTGACGGGTGGAGCCCGCTATAGCTCCTCGATGCATCGGTAGGTCTCACGAGACAAACTAGTGTCTTGGCACAAGGCCTTGACAAAATCTTATTTGTAGTCTTGGAACGAGGCCTTGGCTATGTGGTTATGACAGTCTGGCATTATGCATTCCATCATTATGAAAGTGGTTATTGATATTTCATGTGATTATTCGATTAATAGAATATCCATGTGAATAAGTAAATGGCATTATTTCATTTTTCTTTTGCCATACTATGTTGAAGTTCAAGTTTAAAAGGCTTTTGTTTTAGTTATACATTGCCTTAAAATTTTATGCTTATTTTTGAAAGTTTCCACTATATTGTTATCCTTACTGGGCATTTGAGCTCACCCCTTTTCTATGTTTTATTTTTCCCAGGATGTGAAGAAGTAAGTTATGAATGACCTGCAGGGATAGTATGTGGGGATATGAGTGTGGAATATGGAGAATATGTTGTTGTAGTAGTTTTTCACTTTGTGATGTAATGTAAAACTTTATGAATATATCTAGTGTTTCCAAGGCTACTAAACCAATCGGTCTTTCGAGATTTGATCTTTCTTGTGATCATGCCAATGTAATTTAATAATGCACCGACTCTGGGTAACTAGGGTCGGGGCGTTACACTAAAGACCCTATGGAAGGATAAACTGTATGAAAAATTTATAAAGTGTGAATTTTGGATGAAAAATGTTTCATTTTTGGGTTAAATAATCTCAACATATGGAATTGTAGTAGATCTATAAAAGAAAGATGCTATTAAATGTTGGCCTAGACCAATAACTGTGACTAAGATCCGTAGTTTTCTTAGATTATCTAGATATTATCAATGGTTTGTGGGGAATTTCACACGACTATCTAATCTTCTAAGAAAGTTAACTCTGAAGGGTGATAACTTCCTCTGGATAGATGAATGTGATTAAACCTTCAATAAACTGAATATAAGGTTAGTCAACACACTTGTACTTACATTTCCCTATAGTGGAGAAAGTTTTTTATTCCTTAGTGATGCTTACAATAAGGGATGGGGATGTGTTCTTATGCATAATAACATGGTTATATCCTATGACTCGTGATAGTTGAATATTCACAAGAACAATTACCCAACATATGATTTAGAGTTAGAAGTGGTACTTTTTGTATTAAAGATACTCAAGTATTATCTTTATGGAGGAAAGTGTGATATATATACTAATCATAAAATTATGAAATATATATTCACACAGAAGGAGTTGAACATGCGCCATAGAATATTGTTATAGATGATGAAGGATTATAAATGATCAATATATTACCACCATAGAAAAGTAAATAAGGTGGATTATTATTTGATTTGAAAGGATCATACTAGCTTATACATGATGAGAATTGAAAAAGATTCAATATTTATGGATTTTCAAAGGATGAATCTAGAAATCTTGAATGAAGGGGAAAATATTATCTTGCTTAATTTAATTTTCGACCATCTATCTTAGTAAATATTAAATAGGAACATAAGGAAGATGTAGAGTTGAAAAAGAAGTTTAGAAATTTTTTAGAGTTTAACCTTGATCAAGATGGAATGATAAGGTTCAGGAACCATTTATGTGTTCCTTATATTCCAAACTTGAAGAAGGATCTATTAGAATAGGCTCGTAGTTCTTCATTATCTATTCATCCTAAAAGTTTAAAGATGTATAGATATTTGAAAGAATAATTCTGGTGGGATGGCATAATTATGTATATAATAGAGTTTGTATCTTAATGCATGGTATACCAACAAGTTAAGGTTGAAAGATAAGATTCTAAAGGGATGTTTCACCTATTACCCATACCAGAATGGAAATAGTATAAAATCACTGTGGATTTTTTCATTAGACTCCCCAAAACCTCTAAAGGGTTTAATGTTATATGGGTGGCATTAGATCGGCTTAATAAGTCATCACACTTCATTACTATCAGATAAATCTTCTATCTAGATCATATTTCTCGGATATACATTAAGTTAGTGGTAAGGTTTCATGGGGTACCATGCTCTGTTGTATCTGATCGAGATCTGAGGTTTAACTGAAAGTTCTGGTGACATATTCAATAAGAACTTGATAAAAAATTGAGTTTCATCGCTACTTATCATCCTCAGATTGATGGTTAGTCTGAAATAATAATTCAATCCCTATAGGATATGTTGAGATTTTGTTATTTGGATTCCAAAGGTGGTTGGGATAAACACCTTACTCTAGTTGAGTTTTTTTACAATAATATCTTTCACTCAAGAATTAATATGTATTTTTATGAATCCCTCTATGGTAAGAAATTTAGAGCTCCAAAATGTTTGGATGAAGTTGGAGAAAGAAAGCTATTGGGACCTGTGATCACTGAGGAAATGGAAAAGAAGGTTACAAATATTCAACAACACATCAAGGCAGCTCAAAGTTAGTAGAAACATTAAGTTGATAACTATCGGAATGATCTAGAATTTTAATTTGGATAGAATGTTTTTCTATGAATATCTCCCTGGAAGAAGGTTATGATACTTAGGAAGAAAGGGAAACTTAGCCCTAGTTATATCCGTACCTTTTAAATTCTTGATATTATTGGGAAAGTAGCCTATCTCTTGGAACTTCCTCCAAATTTATCTAAATTCCATGATGTATTCCATGTATATCTCATAATGAAGTATATATCTAAACCATCACATGTACTAAACTCAGAGGTCATACCACAGGAGTAAGATCTTTCTTATAGGGAACAACTAGTTGAAATTATGGATTGTACAAAGAAAGTTCAACTAAACAAGACCACTCACAAAGTAAATGTTTTATTTGGAGAAACTACCAATTAGAGTAATATACATGGGGACTTGAGGATATGATGAGGAATAATTATCCTAATTTTTTTATCAAAATGATGAATTTCGAGGGTGAAATTCATTTTATGGGCGGTAGAATGCAACACCCCTAGTTTTTATAAAACTTTTTTCTAACAAATTAATTTTATTTAATGTACTATGTCGTACACTACACAAAGTTATGTTTTCATTATACATTACAATGAGTTAAGATTTTATTACACAAAACACCGACTTGGATTACATTACACGCAACTCTGATTTTCTACGTAACACCATTTTATTACTATAACTATTTAAATGAGGTAGTTATATCATAGTTGTTAAACAAAGTAATATGAATTTTAGTAACTAATTTTTAAATATTATTTATAATTTATTTATATAAATAAAACATATTGATAATAAAACATATAATTTTTTGTAAAGTCTTTATATAATTAAAAATACTATTTTCTCAAATGAATTGTGATTTATATCCTATTATGAATAATAATAAAATTAATTTTAGACACTTTTATAAGAAAAAAATTATAAAATTAACTTCATTTATGAATCTATAATTTCAAAATTATTATATGGTGATTTTTTGAAAATTTTCTAAAATACTTCATTTTTTGATTAGTATAGAAAAATACTGAATTTTAATTCAACACTTCTTTTTCATATGATTTATTTATACAGTTAAATTATATGTTAATTAAGTTTTAAAGTTTAATTAGATAAATTTTACATAAATTAATCCAATTTAGTTCATTGTAACCAATTTCACATTTAAATTGGATATAAAAACATTTCAAACATTTAAAAATTTTCGCATAAAAAATCATTGTCGCGACATGTTTGTGGGATTAGTTTTAAATTAATGTATAACAATTATGTGATTTTAATTTTAAAAAATGTATTTTATATTTGGAATCATAATAATTTATAATTTATAATATGGTACACTTAGTTTTTGACCAAAAATATTAGTGAAAGTGATTAAAATTAATTAGATCGATTAAGAGAAAATTTAGCTTACCAAAGGAATAAACCTTAAATTTAAGGGACCTAATAACCGAGAAACATGTAAATATCCATTTTTTGAAATATCTTTACCTAAATCCCTATTTTATCAAATTATAACAATTGTGGGAGGCACATTATGTAATGGAGAGCTTTCAATAGGGTTTACCTTTTTATATTTGCAAAAATGACACTCATCCTCCATTATAAAAGGTCACTCACCCCATCACTTATTTACACATATCAAGACCTTTTTCTTGGAAAAACATAGAAAAAATATACTCCCAAAATCCATAAATTCATTCTATAATCCTCCCTTTTGGTATAAATTGATCCATGGAATCTCTTTTTTGCAAACCAAGAAGAGTTACCCAAAGAAGATGTAGCATCCTTCCTCAAACTCCTTTCTTTTATTTTCATTCTCCACCCCATAAAATATTCTTATTACATGATTATATGATAACATAAGTATCATAAAAATTATTATATGTTGCTATTATAATATTTATACCTAAAATTTCACACACTTATATCTAATGGGAAACAAACTTACTGATATTGTGTATAGTGAACTACCACCTTACAAAACGATGTTGTTTGTTTTTCCTTTACCACCTCTCATGGGTGGGAATTATGATAGAAAGTATATTTTTATATGATATATGTGATATTTATGGTTTATTTATTATTATTTAACTATTATATAAAAATACTTTAATGATTTCCATTTTTTTATAAACATGATAACTTCGTTTAGGGATGTGTGGACTACCGCCTCCTCAAATCATTGTGGTTAGTTCACACTTTACATAGAACATATTAAGGATGGGTTTATTTAAATTAAATGATATATATGACATAATAATTCTAGTTTAATGATATTATATATATACACACACATATATATTTCATTTAATTTCTTTATTTCAATACAAAAAAATAAAAAGGAAACATCGTTCATGCATACGTACGGACTACCATCTCCATAAATGGTGTATTCCATTTCATATTTCTATTTTTATAGATTATTATACATATATACTGAAAATATACTATCTTTATATAATGTTTTATATTCTTAAAATATTTAAATCATGATATAAGTATGATTATCAAGAATAACATGTCAGAACATCTATGAAAAATAGAGCAGATAATACTCGAAGTGTAACATTAACATGAAGTTATTAATAAACGGGTAATATAAAGTCATAATAAAATCATATATGGTATAAGATATAATAATATAGTTCTGAAATAGAATTATAAAAAAAATTATATTTATTATACAATAGTTTTTTATCAGTACGATGAGAGTCAATACATAAGGTAAGGGTTTTCTCCTCTCACTTGTATTTCTGTGAGATTTATGCCTTATTCATCACTCGTTTATCTTGTGTGGTGTATATAATTCCCATGAATGTATTATATAAATATTATTCTTAATTTAATTGGTATTTACATATCCATTTTATGATCTCTATTTCATGGGGTTTTACAGTTCAAAAGTTACCAAATCTGTAATGTAGTTTTGTCTCAATTTTCCTTCTTAGAGGCACATGTTTTGTTATACAGCTATATTATTTTATGAGTTGTATATACTTCCATTTGAAATATTATATAATTAATATACTTACTTTAATAACATTTTACTCTTCATTTAATTTCATGTTCATACATGGGGATTATGATTCAAAGTTATCAAGTGGAAAGAGTTTATTACAATAATCTCATCATTTATCAGGAATATTTATTATTATGATTCCATTGATGAAATATTATGATTCATCTCTCAAGAACACTCATGAAATTTCTTATCATTTTTTATCGATAATTTATTCATGTATTATTACCATTTTTCCACTCTATGGTACTTAATATAGTTAATAAAATGTTTTTAAGAAAATCTTATCTCATTTCTCTTTTGGGTCAAAAATATGTTTTATTCAAAAACCATATTTTCAAAAATGTTTTAAAAAATATTTTTAAAATTTTATTTTAAGTTAATTTCAAGTAAAAATGATTTTGAAAATGTTTTATGGTTTTCAAATATTCCTTTATAAGTTTTAAAATCTATTTTCAAAGAAAAAGGTATTCAATAATGTTTTATATTTTAAAAAAATGAAAGAAGAAATTATATTTTCATCAAGAAATGTTTTAAAAGGATATTTCAAAATTATTTTCCATCTAAGATGACACCCTTTGGTGTTACTGATTCATTTCTAGGAAATTATCCAAAAGTTTCCATTCATATTCTTCTTCTGAATGGTTTATGTTTTGATGGAATGATGTTTATAAAACCCATTTCACCTTTACAGGTTATATATTTAGGAAACCTATTTGCATTTCATGGGTTATATGTTTATGAAACCTGTTTCCATTTCATGGGTTATATTTTTATAAAACCCAATTATTTTCATGGGTTATTATTTGAGGAAATTATTATGAAACTTATCTTTTTCCATAGGTTAAGATACGATTACATGTTTATGACACCCATTTAATTTCATGGGTTATGATATGATTTTTTATGATCTTGTGTTCCATGTTTATATGATTTCATTATAATATGATCGGGACCTATATCTATCTCTAATAAATTGAGTAAATATTTATATCTCATGATATATACATGGATGGAAGGGAGAGATAACTTGGTTTAATAAAGGACGTTGTCTGATAATATAGCCTTGGGAGTGAACCTTGACTACTAAGATGGTTATGGGAGTGAACCATGACTATGAAGATGGTTTGGGGAGTGAACCTGCACTACTAATATGGCCTTGTTAGTGATTCGTTGACTACTATGGAAATAATTTTATATGATTATGTGTCTACCACAATTCCATGCCTTATTCCTATGTTTTTATTTCGTAGATTATTCTCTAGATTCCCTTATGATTCATGTCTTATGAAATTCCAATATTTATTCCATGATTCATGTTTATTATCTTTTATATATAGGTTATGATCATATAATTTTATGATCTATTCTCATACCATTATTCTCATGTTTATGCTTACATATCTCCCTTGTTTACCCTTACTGAGCATCTGATCTCACCCCTTTTTATGTTTCCTTTTCCTGAGGTTACAAAGATATTTATTATGTATGATATGTATAAGAATAGTTATTTTCATTAAGAACATATTAGTAGATAATGTAGCTTAATTATGTACCAGTATTTATGTTTCAATGTTTCTAAATTCACTTGACTAATATAGTCTTTGGGTGTCTGTTGTGTAATGTATTAAGTATTCTGAAAAAATTATGTAATGTTAATGTATGAAAAGAGAGGGTTGTTATATCTTCCCAGATGATTTCTATGGATTAACCCTGGTAATATAGGTTTATTTCACTATTGAGCTAGTTCCAAGTATAGCACCAGTACATATTCCTACTTATAGGATGACACCTACATAACTCCAGGAACTCAAGAAGCAATTGGAAGATCTATAGGAAAAGGGTTTTATCTGGCCCATCATATCGTCATGGGGTTAACCTATCCTTTTCACAAATAATGTGGGTGTTTACCCTTATATTTTGTGTGGATTACAGATGGTTTAACCAACATATAATAAAGAACTTATATCCATTTCTTCATATAGATGACTTATTAAACTAACTTTTAGGAGTAGTTATTTTCTCTAAGATCAATTTGAGGTTAGGCTACCATTAAGTGCATGTGAGACCATCGAAAATACCATGAATGGAATTCTATAGAAGTTATTTCTTGTATTATTATTTTGTTATGTCATTCTGCCTTATGAACACACTGTCCATTTTCATGGCTCTAATCAATCAGGTGTTCCACTCAAACCAAGATTCATTTATGGTGGTATTCTTAGATGAAATATTTGTGTATTATCGCACCAGTCACAACCATGAAAACCATATTGAGATAGTGATAATTACATTGAGAGAGAACTATCTATATTTTAAGCTCATTAAAATAGGTGAGGGTACTTATCCTTAATCTCTTTTTTTATTTCCCATGACCCATATTCTTATTTGTGATTCCCCCATAGTACTTTAGTCTGGTGAGTGGTCTTGTTGTGTAGAACATTATCTCTATAGTCAAATATTTTCACCAGCTTCTCATTATAAGAGTGATGATTTTCCGGTTATACCACCTCTGAATTAAGTACATGTGATGGATCTGGTATGTACTTATTCAGTAGGGATACATAGAATAAATCATGTGCTTGAGACATGGTTGGTGGAAGTTCTAGTTAACATGCCACGACTCTGATGCGATCAAGAATCTCAAAGGGGATAATGCACATAGGACTTAGCTTTCCCTTCTTTCTAAATCTCATGACTCTATTTTATGGAGAAATTTGTAGAAATTCCTTATCTCCAACCTCAAACACTAAGTCACATAAATGATTTCCTTCATAGATATTCTATAGACTTTGGGAATCTATAATGTGATGTTGAATGGTATTCACCTTTTCTACCATTTATTCATCCATTTTAGGTCCTGGTAGATTATTTTCTCTAACTTCATCCCACCATGTAGGTGTTTTACATATCTTTATATAAAGGTCTTCATATAGAGCCATTTAGATGCTTGATTTGAAACTATTGTTGTAAGAGAACTCAACCAGTGGAAGATGTTCATACCATCCTCCTTTGAATTCCATTGAGCATGATCTCAACATATCTACCAGTGTATGAATGGTCCACTTAGACTGGACATCAGTTTGAGGGTAATAATCCATACTAAAGTTCATCTCAGTGTTTAGATAATTTTGGAGAATTTTCCATAACATGGAGGTAAATATTGGATCTCAATCAGATATAATTGATAATGGTACTCCATGCAGCCTTTCCAATTATATGATATATATATATGTGTGTGAAATTTGATCAATTAATAATTCCTATCTAATTTCAACGAACTTATCTATCTTTATAAGATGATCCACAACAACCCATATGGAATTATTTCCTCTAGATGTCTTTAGAATTCCAGTGACAAATTCCATGATGATGTTTTCCCATTTCTATGTAGGTATAGGTAATGTTTTCATCATCACCCTATACTTTTTTAATTTCTGAATTTACTTGATAATATACCAAGAACTTTGATGTATATTTAGCAATCTCCATCTTCATGTTGTACCACCAATAATTCTCTCTAATATCTTGATACATCTTTATGCTCCCTAAGTGGATGGAGAAGGCCGAGTTATGAGAATCATTAAAAATATCCCTCTTCATATTAGGATTTGATGGTACACATTTTCATGACCCAAATATTATGACTCATTCCTCATCAATTTTGAACTCCAAGGATTTCCTATTTTTGATATATTCCTCCTTCTAAATTTCCACATCATTTCTTTGAGCATCCTTTATCTTATCCAAATGGGGTGGTTGAGAAAGAATTTGATAAAGGAATGATGATGTTACTTATCTTATGATTCTCATGTCCATTCTTTGTAAGTATAATAATATTGGATCCTTCTCAATTATAATCATTGATTAATTTTCAAGATCCTTTTTATTTAGAACATCTGCCACTTTATTTGCTTTACCAAGATGGTAGTAGACTATGAAGTCAAAATCCTTGATATGATTTAACCATCTTTGTTGGATCATATTATAATCCTTTGGTTTGAATATATATTTGAGGTTTTTGTGATTATTATTTATGTCACACTTCTCCCTAAATAGATAATTCTTCCATATTTTCAATGTGAAGATCATAGCTTCCAACACCAAATCATGCATAGGATATTTGTTTCTCATGAACTTTTAGATTCCTTAAGGGTCTATCACATTATCATTTTCCATCAGTACACATCCTAATACCTTATTTTATGCATCGTTGTATACTGAAAATAGTTCCCCACTTATGGGTAGTGTAAGAACTACAGTAGTGATAAGCCTTTTTTTCAACTCTTTGAATAATTCCTCACATTCACTAGTCAAGAAAAACTTTACACCCTTATGAGTCATCTTGGTTAGTGG